>CM060424.1:171838290-173251607 GCA_030545235.1 Helianthus tuberosus | reverse complement strand
TATTTTATTAAATTTGTTTCTTTGTTCCATCTTATTTCATTCCATGCTTGTTAAGAGTTATTTCACATAGGAACATAAACAAACTATTCGAGACCGGCTTATTAAAAACTTGAATGCAGTCGAGTTTAAATGAGTGAGCCCGGCCTAGAGCGTAAATTGAAGATCAACTAATAAATGATCTTGAGCATGAACCTCGCATGTCGAGTTAAGTGTTTGACTAGTCTTGCGAACTAAAAATAAATATAATAAATTTTATCTTATATAACCTAAAAAGTTTATTATATACAATTATGATCAAATAACCAAATAGATAATATGTAAATAAAATAGTTAAATATCTAGTCGATGATAAATGAGTTGAGTCTGAACGAAGTTTGAGCTTTAAACATCAAGCTTAAAACACGGTGAGCTCTATTAAATTAAACACCTCAAACTTGACTCAACTTTAAAGAAATATTAAATTTCCAAATATTGACTAAATTTGTTAGTGTCAAACAAACACAACTCGGTGTGGTTGTGAAGATGAAAGGGTCGTTTTGCGCCACGTGTCTACGACGTAGGCAGAGAGGGATTTGCCCTCCAAAACCCTGGGGTGGTGGGAAGGTGAAGGGGGTGTTTTTAATCTTCTTATTGTAATTTAAAATACAAACAAACATAACAACGGGCCCTTAAGCCCCAAAGGGGACACACCCTTAAACGCCATGCACGGTGCGGTGAAGGGGTTTCCCATCTCCCTCTCCACGCGCCACACCGGATAGTCTAATAATATCATACTCATTAGATCACACGGTGTGGGCGTGGAGAAGGCTGGTGTGGGAGTTTCCCAACGCTGGCACACCGCCCCAAATGGCGTGGAAGTGGTAGCATGGGATTTCTCAATGGCATTGGGGGGGGGGGGGGGGGGGTGACTTGGAGCTTGGTGGGTGGAGTTAGGTTTAATTTTATTGGTTAGTTAAAAAAAACAAAAAAGCAAAAAAAAAAAAAAAAACAAACCCCTTTCAAGCCCCTTCCACCCTGTGTTTTTTTAAAGCACCACCTGCTAACATGGCTAGCATGTGTCGCTTCATGCACCTCCATACCGAATAATCTTAGGGTGGAGGGAATGTTTAACCCTCTTGCCCTACTTGTTATAAACTTATAATGTTTATCTCATACACATCATTGTCACATCAGCTTTCTCCACTACTTGTCTTTTACTTGTCACAACTTAACAAATCACTGGAAATGCATATGCTTCACATGCCACAATAATTTGTAAATTAAATTAGAAAACTAACTAAAATGTGACTGGTTAGATTTGGTATTGTATCCACCTCTCTCTCCCTCGCACCTTGTGGTATCATGGACAAACCAACAACACCCCTTGCCACTTATCAAAACTCGCCGAAGCCCAAGGAAAGGAACACGCCGAATCCTTGCGGGTTACCACATGTTGCCGATGTGAACTTGCCCCGCTACATTCCGAGTGGCCTTACATATTTTATGTGTTGTTTTCAAACATGCTAAGCATGAGTTCATTCACATCGTTAAAGCTTCGGTAGAGATTAAGATGAATGAGGTAATTCATAAAGTGTAAGAAAGTGAACTTTGGAGAAAATGACTTGCATAGTTGCATCCTACAACTTTTTAGAATTTTATTTTATATATTTTTATCACAATTTTGAATATATTTCTATCTTGATATTTATCTTGAACCTCTTTCCTTAGAATTAAAGAATTGCTATTCTTAATGCATAAGAAAATTGTTTGAACTAAAATTGAATTAGTTGATGTAACATCCAACAATATATATATGTATATTTAATTTAATATAATATAATTGTTATGAATAAACAAATGGTGAATATGTTATGGTATTTCAATCAAGAAAACGATAGAAAAAGATATAAATTGACAAAAAATATATAAAAGTAAAGTCTATAGAGACGTTTAGTCTACGCGCCTCAATGGCAAATGAGATGTTAAATGAAGGGATGTTAAACTAAACGCGCTAGTTACTTTCATTCAAAACTATAACATATGAGTTGCGTGCCATGTCAGAAACTCACACTTCTAGGGAATTAAAAACGGTATAGAGGTGAAAATTGAAATGATGATGGTTTCTGGATCAAATCGTGTAAAATATATATCAAGGATTCATGTGGATAGAGGTTAAATTTACACATATTGTGTTAAGTAATTTTAAATTTTTTTTGAAAATTAATGCTTAAATATAGTAGAATTATATAAATGCAAATCTTTCATGAAATCTTTTGTATCCTGTGATTAGTTTGTTTCGGTACCAAAACACACATTTAAGATTTGATTTAATGTATTACTAGGTTATAACCCCGTGTATTACACGGGGTGAATAAATAAATTTTATATACTTAATAATAAAACAATATATCTTTAAAAACCTTCTTTATTGCACAAGTTGAATAAATATAATTTTATATATTAAATAATAAAAAATTATATCTATAAGAACAATATTGTACAGGTTGAATAAATGTAATTTTATATACAAAATAAAAAAAGTTATTTCTTTAAAACCACGTGTATTACACGAGTTGAATAAATGTAATATTGTTTACTAAATAATAAAATAATACATCTTTAAAAAATCTCATTTATTACACGAGTTGAATAAATGTAATTTTATATACCAAATAATAAAAAAAATTACATTTTTAAAAATATGCGTATTACACGGTTTGAATAAATGTAATTTTCTGTACTAAATAATAAAAATTATATATCCTTAAAAAACCCCGTGTATTGTACGAATTGAATAAATCTAATTTTATACATCAAATAATAAAATTACGATTTTGGCCCCTTGGTTATATCACTTTTACTCTTTTAGCCCAAAAAAGAATTTTTAACATCTAAGTCCCCAACGTCTTTTTTCTAACCTTTTTGGCCCCTAACGTCTTTTTTAACCCTTTTGGCCCATAACATTTAATGGATGGTGTTAGAGTTAGGGGCCAAAAGGGTTAGAAAAGAAGACGTTTGAGGCTCAGATGTTAAAAAAATCTTTTTTGGGCTAAAAGGGTAAAAGTGATATAACTACAGGGGCCAAAATCGTAATTTTCTCTAAAGATTTTTTTAACATCTAAACCCCCAACGTTTTTTTTCTAACCTTTTTGGCCCCTAACGTCTTTTTTTAACCCTTTTGGACCCTAACATTCAATGGATGAGGTTAGTATTAGGGGCCAAAAGGGTTAGAAAAGAAGACGTTGGGGGCTCAGATGTTAAAAAATTCTTTTTTTTTGCTAAAAGGGTAAAAGTGATATAACTACAGAGGGCCAAAATCGTAATTTTCTCTAAATAATATTATAAATGAGAAGAAGATTAAAGTAAATAATAATTATCCATAAGATATTAAACTAAATAATATTTAATAGGAGTGTTATCTATAACTAATTAGAAAAGATTAAATTAAAATAATAATTATCTATAAGAGATGCTCTAATATGATGACAAGTGTCCCAAAAGTGGTTTCTTTTATTATATAGTATAGATTAGATTAAACTAAGACATTTGTTACATTTCAGTTGATATTTGAAGTTTTATGCACAAACGAGAGAACAAGATGAATCACATGACATGTAGTTGGTGAAAATGAAAATCCAAATCATCGGATTTTGACTTTTATCCTATCTTGTAAAAAAATAATAGAAAATAAAATCCAACTAAGATTAAGGTAGGGATGGGATTGGTATAGTACCCGTACCTATACCCGTACCAGTACCGAAAATACCGGTACCGAATTTGAACAAAACTAGGTACCAAATACCGTACCAAATATATAGGTACGGTACGGGTACGAGTACGGGTACTGGTACGGGTATTTTCGGTACAGTACCCGCTTGGTACCATTTTATTTTTATTTACTTTTTGAGCACTTGTACGAGTACTAAATATGTAAAATTGACATGAGTACCAATATAGTTCGAGTACCAAATAGGTAAAATTGGTACGAGTACCAATACGATACGGGTACCATATAGGTAAAATCAATACGAGTACACTATAAATACCATAATATGAAATAAAACATAATACAAAAAAACTTTTAAAGGTATACATAGAATTCGGTACCAGTACCCGTTTTTACCCCTACCCGTACCCGTACCAATACCGAAAGTACCAAATACCAAAATCAATAAAACTGGGTACCGATACATGTACCAAATACCTAAAATCGGTACGGGTACAGGTACGGGTACGGGTACGGTACGGGTACGAGTACGGGTATTTGGGAAAAAAAGCCCATCCCTAGATTAAGGCGTATGGTATGTTTTCAGAAACTTTAACATTCGAATTTAATTATGTTAAGGAGTCATGGAGTTTTTTTAACGGTAAGAATTTTTAACTTGTTGTGATAGAGATCTCACACCCTCCTAAACAGAGAGCTCTAACCCTATTCTGATCAGACTATGTTGTCTTAACCGGGTCAACGCAAGCGTCAGAGTATGGCTAACAGTGTTCCCCGGGAAACCATACCACCCACTGCCAGTGCAGGGGCTTGCGCCGCCACAAAAGAGAATCTCTTTGACGTAACGCACGGTGGACTAAAACCCGGGGTGGCTGGGCTCGGGCTCGAACTCTTGACCTAGGGTCTGGGAGAACTAGCCTTCATTGCCTTTATCCACCAAATATGACACTAGTGGGGACTGAACTTGGGTCTCCAAGGAAAACCCAAGTCTTTCCAACCACTAGACCATAAGTGATGGATTATAAAGTCATGCAGTTAAATTAGGCTCCAATGGAATCACATCAAGCGTAAATTAAGGTGTTGTTTTTAGACAAAAGCATGCCACTATGGTATGGGTAGATTTTAGGATCGTGGAACAATAAGATTCATGCGCTATGATGTTTTTAAATAATTTATGGACACATTAGAGTGTGTAAACCATGTAGAGGAAGGTGTGGTGTATATTATTTTTATTGTAATTTTAATACACCTAGTGTAACTATTACATATGCGAGGAAGGATAGACGTTCGATAAGCGTTATAGATACTCATAACGATTTACCACATAAGTACGCCTTTGTCCTTCCAAATGTGTCACATATGAGAATGTTATTTCTGTTATGAATGCACCATAATGTGGTGACTCTCCACATATGTAACCACCATCTATTGATTATCTTTGTATTAATATAAGAACACTATATATATAGTTCTTTTGTATTACATGTTTACAACTCAATGAATTAGAATTCAATTCTCCATATTCTCTTTTTCTACTTGATCTCTATAGTCTTGTTCTCATGTTACTAATAGACCGTTATTTTACAACACGTTATCAGCACGAAAGTGCTCTCTAGAAACTTTAATTATTTCTTCCCAACTGCTTAGTTGAAAGTCGATATTCTGATTTTATATTAAAGATCAACAAGCCGCAACAAAGAACAACCAATCGAAATAGCATGGTGCTAATGTTTTGTAACTAAGTTGGTTACCATCTCTAATGACCACTTCAAGTCTTTGATATCAATGTCTCTTTATCATCCGATATGTATTCTAATTCTAATTACTAGTGTTTACAAATTAAAGTATGAATTTGATTAAAGTGTGCAACAATATTTGTTTAGAAGTATTATATTAGTTATGATATTGAATTCAAATTCCCTACAGTAACTATTATGTGTAATATAGAAAATATGTTGCTAGATGACTATGATTTCAAATATTTAAAATGATCGGTCGGTATGTTTCTTAACTTATCTTATGGTTATCTGATTCTTTGCGAACAATTTTGGCTTGTTCATATTTTCTACTCTAATGTTGGATTTCGTTGGTATGTTCATACTGGATTTCTTATAAGATTTAATTATTCGTTTTTCCTGTCTATATGTGCACACACACTCTCGTATTTGTCTACATACACACATCAAACCTAAAGATTAAAAGTTTTTAGTTTGTTATCATATCTTGTCTTGCCTTGTTTATGATAGACCCTTATTTTAGAAAAAAGTAACTGATTTGCACATTAAGTTGCATTATGGTATCCATATCTTTAGTTTTCGGTTTACTTGTTTATTATAGTTATTATATAATTTTGATTCTAAGGTTCTAATCATTTTGTTTAACATAAAAATTAAGTATGTAGTATATATTTATGGATATACACCTATAATTTATGATTTAAGAATGTATATTTTCATAGCCCTATTGGTTATCCATCAATAATTTAGGGAACAACAATGTTTTGAAAGTCTCGTGTACTTGATGCCTATAGAATATACCTAATGGTTTTTTTTTATTGAAATAACTTTTGCAAATTACAATTGCTTGTCTTTTAAATGCTATACAATATTTGTTTAGAGATTTATGAATATAGAAACTAAAAGAACAAAGTTAATTAGTTGTTATTACTATCATGAAACCGTAATATTATTTATTGCATTCAATTATATAGCTATAAATGCTATTTTGTTTTAGAAAAGGGGATTTCGTAACTGAAGTTTGATTGAAACATTAAATATTTTTAAAAGTTCGTAACTGAAGCTTGATTAAAGTTAAAAGTTAAAACATTAAATAATTTTCAAAAGAATCGAATAAGGTGAACTATTTTCTTTAGTTTTTGAAAATTAACTTTTATCATAGAAAACAAAACAAAGTTTGGGTCTCAGTCCCCTATTCAATAGATATTTAAATGAGGTAACTAATATTTTAAAAGCTCATTAGTTGAATATTTTTAATTAAGTATTTAATCATTCATCAGGTTGTTAGACCTGACAATTAGTAAACATTTACATGATGCTATACATTATATGATGCTATGATTATTTATTTTATGTAGACTGTAGTTACTAGAAAATGAACTAGTTTTCTTTCAAAAAAAGTGAACTAGTTAGTGGTATCCATTATCTCAGATATCGTATTATTGGTTTTCATAAATTGAGTGGTATATGTTAACAAAATGAAAAATTATTCTAAATTATGGGTACCATAGATGAAATCATTAAATTTAATTCAAAGTAGTTGGTGGACTTTCATTGAAGTTGTTACAACATTGTCTTCTAGATGTTATAATTAGTTTTTATAGGCTTGTATTGTATAACTTGTCTTTATCATATACATTAATTGTTTGTGAAATTTAATTAAATATTTATATAGAGATAATTGGATAAAGCCAATAAAAGACCAAATTTGGTTGATATCACGCCTGAATTATCATATTTCCTAAATTTCATGATCAGTTTATAGAAGGTCGTAAGGTGTTAAATCAAGAAATATTATATAACTCGGACATGTAATTACTTCTTAATTGATGTTATATGGTGAGAATATTATTTATATGAAAATGTTGAATAAAACAATTCACATTCGTCAAACCTCAAATATATATATATATATATATAAGGTTTGAAACGACCACCACGAAAGTTGAGTGGTTCAAATCCATTCGTAGAAGTGAATGTGATGATATAATGATTTGTGAAAAGGTCACGATTATATACATAGTTGAGGAAATTGTAATTATGACACCATGAAAGTTGTCCGATTATAATCCATTCCTTGAAGTGAATGAAATGATATAGTGATCATTGTAAAGTTCTCGATCATGGTAATGAGGAAATTGTTATGATACTCATATTAATAGTGAGATCAACCTTTTTAATAATGTGATGACTATACAATGATCGATATAAATGTCGTAAGATATAAGATTGATAAATTTTATACGACTCAACTACTTCTCAATTGATGGTAAGCAAAGAGAACATTATTTACAAGAAAAATCGATTAAATTCATTTCATTTGTCACACTTGAGACATATGCTCCTAAAGTAGCAAAATCATTATAAGAGTTATGAAAAAAATGAAATTATTTTATACTCATGTGAGTGAGTAAATAATGAAAAGCTGTGAAGCTTGTTTTGGTTCTACTCCATTCCCTAATATGAATGTGATGATGATCAATTCAAAGGTTATGATCATATACATAACCAAGAAAATTGTAATGATGCCACCATGAATGTTGTATGGGAGTATAGCAAATATGGTCAGAAGACTATATTAGAAGTTACTAGAAATGATACTAATTTTCTACAATATTCCATTAAATCAAATATGGTGAGTAACCAGAAGTTACTAGAATATTTATACGTTCATCACATGGCATGACCAAATAGGTCATCGAGATAGCATCATGATATGCTAAACAATCAAACATGCTAATCGGCACCTTAGCACCTCTAAGTAATCTAAAAACATTGCTCCCAAAATGCCTTATCATATGTCTAGTTAGTCTTTTTTGTGGCAAAATAAATTTTTATACCCTTCCAAACAATAAACTCCTACAAAGAATCCCTCTTATATGGGACCATTGAAATGTACAATTGTGTGGATTGTGGCATTCATACATGGTTACATGTGAGTTTTAGCTACCCGTATGTAGCATATGCCCAACACTATGGAACGTTGTTTTTTTTTTTTTTTTTTGACATGGTTTAACACTGTTCTTTGACAACCCAATTGTAGGGACCATTGTTGGGAACAATGTGAAATATAGTGAGAGGCATACGTAGTCGAGACGGAATTCGTCGATTGATTATACCAATTCAAAACCAACTGCTTATCACAAATACTCCCCATTACAACTGGTCTCCTGAAGAGAACCAAGTTTCCATTTTTTTTTATATATTTTGTTATGCAGCCTATGTACCAATAGCACCACCATAACATATAAAATGGGATATGTACATCGTATTCCCAGTCTTAGGGGGAGACAAGAAAATGAAAGACTGGTAACACAAAAAAAAATGCATCATATTATATATCGACCCCTGAAGTGGTCAATGCAAA
Organism: Helianthus tuberosus; assembly: GCA_030545235.1. Taxonomy (NCBI): domain Eukaryota; kingdom Viridiplantae; phylum Streptophyta; class Magnoliopsida; order Asterales; family Asteraceae; genus Helianthus; species Helianthus tuberosus. Next base: position 173,242,801 of record CM060424.1, on the reverse strand, counting down.
TTTGAAATCCAAAAGAAAGAGCGTGTATTTGCAAATAATAACAAATAAAATACAAGATGCATTCATAACACAAATAAGGTGACAAAGTCACATATACCAGCTTAAACTTATATGCTCGAATGGAAGTACTCACAAAATGATTATCATATTAATAAATTGTGAGAGATAAATCGGTTCCAAAAAGATAAAACCCACAAACACAAAAAGAGTAGAGTAACGCAGTTGGTGTAACCCCAAAAGAGGTGGCACATAAAACACCATAAGTGGTTGCATACAAAACCCCAGAAGTGGTTGCATACTAAACCTTAAAGAAGGTTGTTGGCAAAACCCCAAAAGAGGCTAATGGAGTTCTAAAAGAAACTCTAGTACCAAACAAATATGAGATCGCGATGAATTATGTACAAAATAAGTACAATATGGAACCGTAATGAAACACGTGTAAAATGATATATTTGAATATGCTATAGCAATAGATGTAATCGACGAAAAAGATTACGTATATGGAAACTGTGCAAGAGTGTACGCACATAAATAGCCAAAATGGCTAGATGACTTAAATGCCAATTAAATTCGCTCGATAAACTAAGCGTTTTCGAACCAGCAGTTCGAACACCCATAGACGTCAAACCAGTAGGTTATAAATGGGTGTCTTTAAATAAAAGGAAACGTAAATAATGAGTTTTTGCGATGTAAGGCACGCGTTTTAACATAAAGATTTTTCCCAAATCCCAGCAGTTGATTACGAGGAAACGTATACCCCTGTAGTGGATGCGATAATCTTTAGATGTTTAAGCGGCCTCGCAATCTTAGAATGACTTCAGATAAAACAACTTATGGATGTCATCATCGTATACATGTATGAGATAATTGCAAATGACATCTGTATGAAAACCCCCTGAAGGATTAAAAATGCTCAAAGCATTATGAAACAATAACCCCATAGGTGTTATATATATGAATCTTAAAGGAAACTACTCGTATGTGGTACAGTCGACTATACTCTGAAAAGAGAGGTATAATTTTGATAAAATGAGCTACATCTATTTAAACAAGATTTCACTCTTACAGTGATAATGTAAACATCATCAAGAGGGAACTCTCAAAATAAAGAGGAAAATTTTGAATGACCTTTACAAAGTGTAGTTATTCTCGACCTGTAGTTCGAGTATATATGTACTATTTTTGCTCATCAATCTGACTACACCTAGAAGATGTTATATAGAAAAAGCTCATTCGTTGAGTACATGAACGATTGTCTGATCGCTTGACATTGAAAAAAATATTCTTATCAACCCCAAGAAAGGGATGTTGAACTACTTAGTCAAAAAGTACCATGGCTAAAGTGCAATTGTGTATTAACTTAACTTTCTAGCTATGCATGATAGTATATATTTTTTATTTGAATTTATCAACATGATATAGCACATGTTCAATGAGGAGACATTTGAATGGTAAATCAGATATGTCGATACCCTAAAAGTAAGAATGATATGTGTCTATATTTTACTAACCCATCAAAACAAGTTTGGTTAGTCTTGTAGATGCAGGAATAAACACAGTCGTGCACATTAAGGGATCAAGAGACAAATCATTGGCTACAAAAGCTTTGTTCGACTTTCAAGGAAGATGGACACATGTCACTTAAGGATACATGTTAAAATGAGGGGGAGACTTATTCAAGTTGCACTCTTTTTCCCTTGACTAAGTTTTATCCCATTGAGTTTTCTTAGTAAGGTTTTTAATGAGGCAACATACCTGATCCAGAAGTATTAGTGGGAGAAAATACGCGTTGCACTCTTTTTTTCCTTAGCTATGGTTTTATCCCACTGGGTTTTCCTAGCAAGGTTTTTAACGATGCAACATCACCTAGCGCATTAAAAGAATAGTAGACTATTATATTTCATCATGTGGATAGTCAAGGGGGGGTGTTATGAATGCACCATAATGTGGTGACTCTCCACATATGTAACCACCATCTATTGATTATCTTTGTATTAATATAAGAACACTATATATATAGTTCTTTTGTATTACATGTTTACAACTCAATGAATAAGAATTCAATTCTCCATATTCTCTTTTTCTACTTGATCTCTATAGTCTTGTTCTCATGTTGCTAATAGACCGTTATTTTACAACAATTTCTAAATTAATGATTTTATTTAGACTTGTTTTGTGTTTAAAGTGGTACATATTCTTTGAGTTATATATTTATTTTTAATAGTCACTTGTGTTAACTAAACTATTAGTGTACACTTACTGCCCAACAGATGGATCAATTAGCATCTTCATAAAAAGGGATGAATAACTTAGATCAATGGTACAATCGATGATGAAGTGTCAGGAATCGCCTTAGTAGAGGAATATGTAAACAACGGGTCATTTAGACTGAGTGTAGTGGGGCGACTCCCACCCCTAGGTCGCCCCAAGTCGCCTGGAACACCGCCTCCGGGGGCGACTTGGGGGGCGACCCCCTCCAGCCCGTCTCAATCTCGTCGCCCAAATTCAAACCTTTATATCCGTTGCCAACGGTTATGTTGGCTAAGCTTTTTTTTTTAATAATCCAACCTTTATAAAATACCCCATATCAAACACATTTTTACCACAATTTTCTCTCAAACTCATCAAAATTTATACCAATCTTCTATCAACTCAACAAAATTTATACCAATCTTCTATCAACTCATCAAAATGTATCCCCACAACATCCCTCCTTTCAACCAAAATACACAATCTTCCAATCCACAACCCGATCTGACGGACCCAAACGTTTTAAATAACCCCGCTTTTTACGCCTATTTCAATAATATGCACGTTGCTAGCCCTACACCGCAAGTATACTACAACAATACGCCCATACCACAACATATGGGGTTCACCACTTGGAACACACAACAACCCGGTGGTTCTCAAAACGTTGGAGGATCGAGCCAACAAAATGGTATAAATTTTTTAGATATTTTTTTTGTAAAGAATATGTTTTTTTTTTTTTAACTTTGTTTGTATTCCATCTAGTGGTTGATTTAGGTGACGAAGAAGTTCCGGAGACCCAGTTCGATGTCGGTCAAAAAAAGAAACGTTCGCACAAGAGGAAAACAACGGGTGAAGAACGCTTGAAAACCAAACCGATACCATGGACTTCCAACGAGGAAATGAGCTTGTCCAAGGCTTGGCTAGAAATAACCGAAGACCCGAGATGTAGTAACTATCAAAAGGAAAAAACATATTGGTCTCGTATTTACAACATTTTCCTCAAGTTGGAAGATCAAGAAGATGGATACCGTGATGCCGATGGTATCGGCGCGAAGTGGCGTAAAATGCGTACTTTGATTCAAAGTTTCAACCAAATATACACTCGCCTAAGTAACTCGCGTGTGCGCCAAAGTGGTTCCGACGATGCGATGCTCCAAGCAAACGCCCAAAATGAATTCCGAGCCGAACACAAGAAGGCGTTTCCTTATCTTGCTATTTGGCAATTTTTAAGAAGGAGTTCGAAATTTAACACAGTCATCGCCTTCGATCCATTTAAAACTCGTGGCCAACCGTCGGCTAAGCGGTCAAAAACCTCATCCTCAAACGACCAACAAAGTACCGGTTCGGACGCTCGGTGCCAAATGAATCTCAACGACATTGAGGAAGATTTGGAAGAGCCACATGAAGAGGCCGAACCGTTTCAACCACCACAACCACCACAACGTCCGGTTGGCCGAGATAGGGCCAAAAAAGGCGCCCAATCGTCTTCTAGCGGTGTACGAATCGACTACACCGAAACGTTCGAAAAGGTGACCAATAAGTTAGACGGCTTGTTGCAAACGAGCCAACAACGGATCAACTTAAAAAAAGAACACGGAGACCGAAAGCTAAAGCTGAAAGAAAGTCGTCAAAAAGCACTTGATTTGCAAATATTAACAACCGACACGACAAACCTTACCGGAGCCGAGCTCGCTTTAGCCGAGCAAATGAAGCAAGAAATTCGAGAAAAATATAACCTTTGTTGAAGTAATTTTTTTATTTTGGTTGAAGTAATTTTTTTTTTAGTTGAAGTATTTTTTTATTTTGGTTGAAGTAATTTTATTTTTAGTTGATGTATTTTTTTATTTTGGTTGAAGTAATTTTTTTTTAGTTGATGTATTTTTTTATTTTGGTTGAAGTAATTTTTTTTATTGAAGTATTAGTTTTTATTTAGTTTGATCAATACTTTTATAAAAAATAGGATTTTTTTATATCTTTTGCATAAAAAAAGACAAAATAAGTGTTGCCACGTGTCGCAAGACGACCCACCCAGCAAGGTTGCCCCACTACCCCTTTTTTGGTCAAAATCTTCTTATGTGACGTGGCGCCACGTGTCGCAAGACGCCCACTCAACAGGTTGCCCCACTACACTCAGTCTTAGAGCAAATGTACATTTGATGATGAAGTGTCAGGAATCGCCTTAGTAAATGATAATGTAAACAGCTAGTCATTACAAAGGAGGTTAATATGTTGTGATTTTGTGGTTACATGAATAGATACTCATCATACTTTAAAGAGTAAACTGTCATTTTGGTCCCTGTGGTTTGACCAGTTTTGCCACTTTAGTCCAAATCTCAAACTTATTACATCTGGGTCCGTGTGGTTTGCATTTTGTTGCCATTTTAGTCCAAATCTCAAATCAGGTCAGATTTAAAAAAAAAAACTGGTTTTTGTCCTTTTCCTCTGGGGCATTTTGGTCTTTTTGGATTTTATTTAAAGATCTTCATCCCTCTCTCTCTCTCCATCTGCTCTCTCTCTCAACATCTGCTCTCTATCTCCCGCTCTCTCTCTCTGAACTACGTACACCACACCACCACCACCCCCACATCATCCCCAACCTCCGCCACCGGCCACCGCAACCACCATCACTCTCCACTCCTCCATCTCTTACACACACACACAGACACCCACATCCTCCCTCTTCGATTCAGTCGGCAACGACACCACCAAACAACCTCATTCGCCTCGTTTTTCCGGCGACTGGTTATCCGGTGAACCACCACACGCAACCAGCAGCGGCGTTTCAGCGGCAGCGGCGGCGGAGCCGCGTATCAGCAGCGGCGGCGGCAACCCTGTTCCGTTCGGGTTGTTTCTATTTGGGGCAAGGTCAGTTCCGTTCGGGTTATGCGGTGGTGGGGGTGATGATACGGTGGTGGTTTGTTCTTGTTCGAATCTTTTGAGGGTTTTATGAAGATGGGTTGTTTGTTCTTGTTCTTGAATTTGTGGGTTTAGGTTTTGGGTTTGGTTTGGAGTGATTGGAAGTAAAGGGGTTTTGATTTGTGGGGATTCTTGGTTTGGATTCTTGTTTGATCTGACATTTGATTGGAACGACGGATGGCGGTTTCTGCTGCTACGGCGGTGGATGAACGGAGAGGAGGTGGTGGTGGTGGTGTTCTAGAGAGAGGAGAGAGAGAAGAGAGAGGGGTTGTTTAGAGAGAGAGAGAGAGTGTGTGCAGAGATATGGGGTGTTTGGGATTTTGTTATATTTTTTCATTTATAAAATATAAAATGACCAAAATGCCCTTGAGGAAAAGGACAAAGACCAGGGTTTTTTTTAAAATCTGACATGATTTGAGATTTGGACTAAAATGACAATAAAATGCAAACCATAGGGACCTAGATGTAATAAGTTTGAGATTTAGACTAAAGTGACAAAACTGGCCAAACCACAGGGACCAAAATGGCTGTTTACTCTACTTTAAATGAGCACCTGGAATAAAATATCTGGCATGCTTTATTCAACATTTGAGGTGTAGTGGTAATCACATAAGAGCAAAAAAATAAGTTATGCGTTATTTCAGCTTTTAAAAATATACGGTTACATTTACCGTATACAAGCATACAACATCTCGTTCAACCCCTCACTAAGTCCTAATTGACAAGTTTTGTCTCGTAAAGTTTCCTAATAACGCACTCACAGAGTTCCTGAAGCGTCTTCCTGGCACTGTTGAATTTTAGGTATAAGGTTAGCGTTTATTTATCGTGGGGTTCCAATAAGTGAAATAGATAACAGGAATAATGGATTTTAATAATCTCAACTATTAGTTGTTGGCCGACAACTGTCCCAACTTTAAAAATAACGAGTGATGGTCCAGCCTTTCAAATATATCAATGGACTTTTACTAACAGAACCGTAATTACTAACAAAGGTCCATTGATTTACAATATGTGAAAATGTGGGACTACCACTGGTTATTTTTTAAGTTGGGACTATTGCCGGCCAACGTCTAATAGTTGAGATTATTAAAATCCATTATTCCTAAATAATATTCCAACTATAGTTTTTGTTGGCGATTTCATTGAAATTTTAATGGGTCTACAAATGTTTCTTTCTTACCTCCCTCTTGTTTCTCTTCTTTTTGACCTTTAATCCAACCCTAGGAATCTTCAATCCCTTTATAGTTTATAAATTGGAGGCATTTCTTGCAAGTGGCATAATATCGTGACTTTACACAAGGATTTCCATTTTAGGAAGTGTAGGGGAGGTGGTCTTTTCTAAAAGTGTGACAATTTATTTTTAATTAATTTTAATTAATGATGAAAACTTTTATTTATATAAAAAATATCAATATAATTTACATAAAAAAGTTAGCAATTAAACAAACTTTGCATGGAATTGGAATTTGCATGTAGGTAAGTAATCATGTGACATTAAAGTTAAAGAGTTGAAAAGAAGAAAAGTCACTTTCAAATTTGAATTGAAAAAGATCGTTTAGAGTAATCTTTAAAGTTGAAATAAAAATATAGGGGTGGAAGGGGCACCTTCGGTGACCATAGTTTACCGCACGATAAGGTGCCGCCAGCCTCTATTCGGTGAGCGGGGAGTGGGGGATGCGGTGAGTAGTCACCGAATGTGGGAAGAGAAGAGAGAGAGGAGAGAGAGGGGTTAATGGTGGGCCCCAATGCCTTCCAATCAATAACACATTTTTTTTATTTTTTAAATAAATTGTTTACCACTCTCTATGTGTTTGAGCACCCCAGTAATTGGGTGTAAAATGGGTAGTTGAGTGAGGAGTTTATATGACATGGCATTATTGACTATAGAAAAAGTTTACCACTCCCAATTTAAAGAGCACTCCTTCCAACCTAAAAGAAAAGCACCAGAAGAGATTTGAACCTAGGATAGGAGTATAATTTAAATCTTCGAAAAGTTTGCTTTACACAACTAGTTCTAAGGCTAAATTCGGAGATTGAACGTTCAACTGGTTTTTCTTGTATTCGGGATTGTTTTCCAGCTTCTTGCTATATATATATATAGGGAGAAGATCATGCGAGAACCACCTCTTATTGCGAGAACCGCGAGAACCAATGTGAACACAACCAAAAATGACTAAAAATAGCTAAAAATCACACAATTTATTTTTTTTAATATTTTTTATATAAAATCGCTACTTTTCGAAGCCAAAAAAAATAAAAAAATAAAAATTTTTTAAACAAAAAAATTTTTTTTGCCACTAAAAGTAGCGATTTGAGCATAAAAAATATTAAAAAAATTAGATTTTTTTTAGATTTTTTTAGGTTTTTTGGGCGTTTAGTTTTTAGCATTTTAGCTTGGGGGGTTAGGTTTTTGGGGGGTGGGGGAGGGGGGTTTAGGTTTTTTTTTTTTTTGGGGGGGGGGGGGGGGGGTTAGGTTTTTTTAGCTATTTTAGGTTGTGTTCACATTGGTTCTCGCGGTTCTCGCAATAAGGGTGGTTCTCGCATGATCTCCTCCCTATATATATATATATATATATAGGGTAGGGATATGGTAAAAAGTGTCTAAAATGTAAGAAGGGTAAGAAGTGTTTTAAACCATTGGATATTTGATCTAATGGTTGAGATCAATAGGGTATAAAAATGTAAATTGTCTTTTTCAATGTTTGAAATATGGTAACCATATCATACACGACCAAAACCTCCTACATTCACTCTTTTTTCCTTAAATATAGGAATTAATGATTCACCTTAATTGTAGGAGGTCTTTGGTTACATATTCATCATACATTATCATAAAGAGAACTGTAATCAGATTCATGGCGTGGTGTTTTAAACAACTTGATAAAATTGACTATGATTCAAGTCATGGTGTTTTATTTGGAGACATTGTTCATGGCGTGGTGTTGTAAACATCTATGATTCAAGTCATGGTGTTTTATCTGGAGACATTGTTCATGGTGTGGTGTTTTAAACATCTATGATTCAAGTCATGGTGTTTTATCTGGAGACATTGTTCATGGCGTGGTGTTTTATCAAAACAAAACATTCTCAGATTTTAAAACACCATGACTATAATTCAAGTCATGGTGTTTTATCTGGAGACATTGTTCATGGCGTGGTGTTTTATCAAAACAAAACATTCCCAGATAAAACACCACGCCATGAACAATGTATGATTCAAGTCATAGATAAAACACCACGCCATGAACAATGTCTCCAAATAAAACACCATGACTTGAATCATAGTCAATGTCTCCAGTTTTTTAAAACACCACGCCATGAACAATGTATGATTAAAAGATGTTGCGATTAAAAGATGATGAAGAATATAAAACAATCAGATGTATAATGTTTCCTAAAATTTATCCTAATTCAAATTCGATTCAAACCTTAAAAAACTCATCGGCAGTTTTTTTTTTTTTTGCAGTTATTCTTGGAAATCAATTAAATGATAAAAATGTCAAATTACTAATATACCCTTTTGAATTAATTAGGATAAAGGACACTTGTCATTCCCAAATTATTTCTCACACTTCTCACAAAAGTCCCACTTTTTACAGGATCCTCTACCTATATATATATAGAAAGTATAATGTACTTCACGCCTTAACGTACATTAACGTACTTCACGAAATATATAACATGCGGAATTATTTTTTTGACCAAAATAACGTGCGTGATTTTGGATCCCATGCGTGATTATGTGGTCCCATGCGTGATTATGTGGTCCCATGCGTGATTATATGTTCAATGCGTGATTATACCCTTGATCCAACGGTTACCATTGTCTCCTACGTGAAGTATGATAAGTCGTGAAGTATGTTAACCTTTATATATATATATATATATTATGGGGGCCGCTAGAATGAGAACCACCACGACTTATGAGAACCACGAGAACCGCGCCCCGCGGGTGGCCGTTGACCACGAAATTTTTTTTACACCTAGATCCGTATATTTTAAGACCGGGTGTAAATTTTGGGTTCAAACGGCGCGCCCGATGGGGTAGTTTTTTACGCCCAAAGTTTGGGTTTTTTTAATTTTTTTATTTTTTCTTTTTTTTAACCAAACTTTGGGCGTAAAAAACTACCCCCTCGGGCGCGCCGTTTGAACCCAAAATTTACACCCGGACTTAAAATATACGGATCTAGGTGTAAAAAAAATTTCGTGGTCAACGGCCACCCGTGGGACGCGGTTCTCGTGGTTCTCATAACTCGTGGTGGTTCTCATTCTAGCGGCCCCCTATTATATATATATATATAGAAGTTTTGCTGATAAAAATAAACCGGGCTTTTGCAAATTATAAGCCGTAAACCAAATTGTGCAAACCTGACATCAGTTGTACCGACCTATTGGACTCACTTTCAACAGTTTGATTGATTTTAGAGTTAATTACACAGATGGACCATATGGATTATAGTTAATAAGCCGTAAACCAAATTGTGCAAACCTGACATCGTAGTCGTTTAGCAATTCAACCCATCGTCGCTGTCGCATATTCAGTTCTTTCTGTTTGAAGATATGTTCGAGGCTTCTGTGATCAGTGTAGATTGCGCACTTGGTACCATACAAATAGTGTCGCCATATCTTAAGTGCAAAAACAACCGCTCCCAGCTCTAAATCATGTGTAGTGTAGTTTCGTTCGTGAACCTTAAGTTGGCGCGAAGCATAAGCAATAACTTTATCCCTTTGCATCAATACACATCCAAGACCTTGGATGGATGCGTCGCAGTAGACTACGAAATCATCCGTGCCTTCAGGCAATGAGAGGATAGGTGCGCTACAGAGTCTATCCTTTAAGTGTTGGAACGCTGCTTCCTGTGCATTACCCCAACGATAAACAACACCCTTCTGTGTCAGTAGCGTAAGCGGCTGAGCAATCTTCGAGAAGTCTTTGATGAACCGTCTATAATAACCCGCCAAACCCAAGAATTGGCGTATTTCTGTTGGTGTACGAGGCGCAGGCCAGTTCTTGATCGAATCTACCTTGGATGGATCGACATGAATCCCATCCTTGTTTACCACGTGGCCTAAAAAGTGGACTTCACGAAGCCAGAAGTCGCATTTTGAAAACTTAGCGTATAGCTGTTCCGTTCGTAGAAGTTCCAGTATAAGTCGTAAATGATGCTCGTGCTCCTCCTGACTCTTCGAATAAATCAGGATGTCGTCGATGAAAACAATGACGAACTTGTCGAGATAGGGTTTGCACACCCTGTTCATAAGATCCATAAATACGGCAGGCGCGTTCGTTAGCCCGAATGGCATGACCATAAACTCGTAGTGGCCGTAGCGAGTTCTAAATGCTGTTTTAGAGACGTCCTCATCCCGGACTCTCAGCTGATGGTACCCTGACCTTAAGTCTATCTTGGAGTAGTAGCTCGACCCTTGCAGCTGGTCGAATAAATCATCTATGCGCGGAAGAGGATAACGATTCTTGATCGTCACCTTGTTGAGTTCACGGTAGTCTATACACATCCTGAACGTACCGTCTTTCTTCTTTACGAATAACACTGGAGCTCCCCAAGGCGAAGAGCTAGGACGTATAAAACCCTTTTCCAAGAGTTCTTGTAGTTGCTTTGACAGTTCTTCTAATTCAGTTGGAGCCAAACGATAAGGCGCTCGAGCTATGGGTGCTGCTCCCGGAGCTAGCTCGATCTGAAATTCGACTTGACGATGAGGCGGTAACCCAGGTAATTCCTCAGGAAACACTTGAGGAAAGTCGCGTACCACTGGAATATCCTCAATCTTCTTCTCTTTCTTCGATGTATCAGTGACGAGAGCTAGAACAGCTGTGTGACCCTTCGCGCAGACACTTCTGAGCCTTCAAGAAGGAAATGATGCCACTCACGACACCACTCTTGTCGCCTTGAACTTCGAGAGGTTCCTTGCCCGACCGAGGAATACGAATAACTTTTTCTTTGCATAAAATTTCTGCTTGTTGTTGAGATAACCAATCCATACCAATGACGACGTCAAAGCTACCCAAGGTTATAGGAATGAGATCAATGGAGAAAGTCTGACCAGCGAGGATAAGATTACACCCTTTAACTATGTGTGTGGCCTCTAGACTTTTACCGTTAGCTAACTCTACAACATGTTTGGTGTTTAAGGGAGTTGGTGCACGTTTTAACATTTCACTAGCTTTTAGGGACATGTAACTTGTATCCGCACCAGAATCAAATAGTACAGTAACATAAAAGTCGTCAAGGAGAAACTTACCCATAACCACGTTGGGATCATTCCTGGCATCACCCTGCCCGATCACAAACATACGGCCTCTAGCACCATTGTTGTTATTGTTCCCGCCGTTGTTGTTGTTCCCATTACCCTGATTGTTGTTGTTATTATTGTTCTGGTTCTGGTTTAACTGAGGGCAATCCCGCTTGTAATGACCTTCAGCCCCACACTGGTAGCATCCCCTATTTCCATGCTGCTGCTGCTGTGGCTGGTTTCGTGGAACAGGTGGCTGTTGTTGCTGGTTCTGATTCGCAGGTCGTGAACTCCTGCAATCTTTAGCTTCGTGCCCGTTTTTGAGACATCTCTGACAGTAGGCCTTGCGACACTGCCCACTGTGATGTTTGTAGCACCTGTTACACAGTGGATGATTTCCCCGATAACCACTCTGTCTCTGCCCACCAGAAGTTTGCTGACTTGGGCTCTGGTAGTCATTAGTCTTGCGTTGCTGAGCCTGGGACTGAACTATGGCTGAACCTTTGCTGGAATCTCCATCCCATTTCCGCTTGTTGTCACTGAGAGTAGCAGGAGTGACCGGAGTAGTAGCGGTAGTAGTAGTGCTGATGCGTTCAGGCAACTTGTTCTGCTCCACCGCCTGATCCGTGAGACGGTGAGCCAGCTGTACGACCTGCTGATAAGTGGCGAGATTTGCTGAAGTGACGTGACTCTGGATCTCTGGCACTAGACCCTTGAGGAACAGTTCGATTCGCTTGATTGGAGGGTCCACCATCGTAGGACACAATAGAGCAAGTTCATTAGATCTTTTGGTGTATGCCTCAATCTCTGACCCCTTCATCTTGAGATTGAAAAACTCGACCTCCAGCTTATGAATATCATCCCTGCTGCAATATTCCTCTTTGATCATTTCCTTAAAGTTGTTCCATGGGGTAGCGTTAGCAGCAACCAACCCCAGCATTTGCACCTGAGCTTTCCACCATGTGAGAGCTAAACCCTCTAGGGTACCGGTGGCATACTTCACCCTGCGTGCCTCAGGGCATTCACACATTTCGAATACAGTCTCGATCTTTTCAAACCAGTGGAGGAGTCCGACTGCTCCCTCCGTGCCGCTGAAAGTACTGGGACGACAGTCCATGAACGTTTTGAAAGTGCAAACAGGTGCTTGACCTCCTGCTTGTGCGGCTGCAACTGCCGCAGTAACTTGTTCAGCGATGAGAGCCGTCAATTGGGCTTGTGTCATGTTGATACGTCCAGACATGATCTTCATAGTAAAGATAGCATAAGTCAGAGAGGATCGCGAATCGTGCGATGACAGAAGAGTGTGAGCATATAAGCGTTCTCAAGCAGTAACGAATAGTAACAATGTATTCTAAGCATACCACGAGCAAAGTTCTATGTAATTCTAGCAAGTAGGCAATAAACATAAACCTTATTACCTAGGATGTTGAGTCTTGCACGTGGAGCGAGGCGTCGTTGTGGATCGTTGAGCACTGTACTGGTTATAGTCTGGTTTTAATAAAAACGTTTTTCCCATATTAAAACCAAGTTCTCTATAACCAATGGCTCTGATACCAATCTGTCACACCCCCAAAATCCACCTGCGGAGTATCACCGCTTGGAGGCGTGACTGACCAGGATCAAGCCACCAATCATATTGAACATAGTAAGAATTAAATGTAAAACAACCCAACCAATATGAAAGGTGTTCAAAACATAAGTATAAATTCAACGTTTAGCGGAAGCATAAATAAACCCAATCATAAGTAACAATTCAAATGTTTAAATGTTGTTCATAACATCCACAAACTGCGCCCACAACGACCGTGCCTCCCGTGCAAGCTCCATAAGTACCTAAGGTCCTGCAAGGCATGTAACAGAGAGTCAACAACTAGTTGAGCGAGTTCACAGTGAGTTTGTTTAGTTATAGTGTTCATAATGTAGTTCGTATGTTCATTTAGAAATCATGTATCGTATGTATCGTATCGCGGCCCTCTAGGCATGTTTGCGAAGTATAGTGGGGATTTCCCATGTTTGCTAGACTAGGTATAGTAGTATCGCGGCCCTTCCTGGCATGTTTGCGAAGATTAGATTATATAGTTCGCGGCCCTTTCTAGGCATGTGTGCGAAGATTGTCATAATATCGCGGCCGACCCTTGGCGTGTGTGTGAAGATCGTTTAAATTAGTATAACCAGTCTAGTCTGTTCTTATCCATAATCCTTCCTCTACCGGGAATCATATATCTAAGTTCCATAAACTGAACGAATAAATAATCCAACCCATTCCCATCCTGGGAATCCCATGCCTTGGCTGTGTGAACTCACCGTGGTTTGCTCGGTATGCTAAGTGTATGCTCGCAAGTAATCAATCACGTCCTAAAGTATGCACGTATGTGAAATCAGTTTGTGTTCAAGTTGTGCACGTATAAACATGTAACACGTAATCACAATCATCTACAAGATGGTTACACTTAACAGCAGTTAAATATTCCAGTTAACACTTAACAGAATTAACCCAAGTTACTGTGCTGATTACTGTTCGGCGAAACACACAAAATGGCGAAACACAAATTGACGAAACATATTCTGTTTCGTCGTGACCTTGTTTGGCGAAACAGGATTCTGATTCGTCGGTGATCCTTGGCGAAACACATCTATTTCGTCGAGGTCAGGTTTGGCGAAACAGAGGTCTAATTCGTCGACTGCCCTTGGCGAAACACATTCTGTTTCGCCGTGGGTTCGGTTTCGTCGGACAGTTCAGTTACGTCAGTACAATTACATGCAGAAACCCTAATCATCACTAACAGCCGACATCAATATTATCAATCATGCAGTAATCATTTAACACAAAATCATCGTAACATCATCATAGCATAATCATCGGATTTCTTTAACGTCTAGCATGAACCCTAGTTTACGAATACAACATATCGATTAACATATCACATCATCAAACCCTATCAAGATGCTAACTTGCATTCAGAATCAGATCATAATAACAACATCCAGAACCGAGTATTCAATCATAATAAGTTTCGCATTAAAACCATTTATCCGAGTACCATATTCATATCGAAATCCATATCATCATCATCATAACAAGAACCCTAATATCTAACATGTATCAATTGCAATTATACATCAACATAGCAGAATCACATGACACATAAGCACGTACACGGATGAATGATCAATCAAGACACATAATCTACTAACCGAGATGAGGGTTTGATCGCACAAGGGTTTCCGGTGGGTTCTAGTTCGCCGTCACAGTGAGAGAGCTCTAGGGTTTCGGTCGTGTTGATAGAAAGTGTAAAATGATGATGTTTTACGTAAAAATACGCAGAATAACGTTCTGGGCCCAAACTGGGCTTCGTGAGTTACTGGGCCGGCGAAACAGCTTGTTTCGTCGGAATGCATGTGGCGAAACAGACTGTTTCGTCGGGTATGTTCATGGCGAAACAGCCTTGTGTTTCGTCGGGTTCTTAACAGTTTAAGTTCTACAAACAGTACACATGTTATACAATCACACATAATCATGCAAACACACTAGGTTTTATCATAACACAACCATAAAGTCAAAGTCAACGTGCATTAAATGCGAATAAAGAATGTCGGAAATTCGAGTTGTCACAGAGTTGAATGACAGTTGACCAGAAGTTGACTGGAGACCGACTCCGAATATGAACCGAGACCCCTGTTGACCAACGTTGACTGACCCGAACTGAACCCGAGCCGAGACCCGAATCAAAACAAAACTAATCCAACAGTTGTGAGAATTTAGTTATGTTGCAAGTTGTAACCACTATTAAATACATAGAAGAAAACAAACAGTTCTGTGAAGATATTCATCGGCTCAAAAGAACAATGTTTGACCTACATAAAATCGATCAGACATAGATAGAGGAAGGCAACTACTCTTCAACCCGCGGAACCAAAACACGAAAGTCTGACCCGAAAACCCGAGGCAAAACAGAGTCGTTGACCTGAGACCCGAACCACAACCTGGACTCAAACCGGCATTACTCTTGCTGCCATTACCGATCGAACTAAAATCCCCCGCACCAAAACTGAAAACATAACTCAAACTTGAACGAAACTCATCTCGAATCGAACCCCATACCTGAATCGAGCGAGATATAACTCGAGCCAAACGACTGAACCGAGCACAAACTAGGCCTAGACTGACCCGAGAAGAAGAACCCACCTTTTCCGTCGTCGTTGTCGGCGCGGTTGTCGTTGCCGGCGACCGGTACGGCTGCCGCCGCCGCCCTTTCTTTCTCTCTCATCTCGCTTTCTCTCTCTTTTTTGAAACATCAACCAGCACCACCTTCAACAGCGTAGCCACCACAGCCGGCAGCTCGCTGGTCACCGCCGTGAGCCACTTCTTCTCCGATTTCTGGTGTGTGAGGGCTGTGGTGGTCGGAATCATGAAGATCAGAGAGGAAATTGGAGGTGTTGGGGTTTGTTGTGTTGTGTCTGCAGACGAGACCGAGAGAGAGAAGAGGCTTGTTGTTTTTATGTATAAGTGTTTTAGTTTGTGGGTTAGGGCTTCCTTCAAGAAGATGCAGAGAAGGTGAAAGAATGGGAGGGAATTCTTGTGGTGTCGGCTGATAAAGGAAAGAGGATTAGGGTTTGTTGCATTTTAGTTTTAGGAAGACCATCCCAACCCCTAAACTTTGAAGGATTTAAATAAATTGGTTGAATTAGCTTAGTTTAAGTTATAAATCATAGTCGACCAAGCTACTAGGTTATACGCATATTCTAAAAGAGCCAATCTTTACTATTAAATTAACCGGGTTAGTTTGTATCTTTTCTAACTTTAAGGTTCAACGAGACTAACTAGATTATTATAAAAATAAACTTTTAAATAGTAAAATCAATTAATTTAATTAATTAAACCATGAATAGATAACCATTCTTATAACGAAGTAGATTAAAGAAATATTTTTGACGATTATAACAAAACGACTAATACAAGGACACAAGGTTTCCAAAAATAGGAATATGAACAAAGGTTTCTAAATAAGGAAGGTTATGAAAACGCGGGGCGTTACAGTCTCCCCTCCTTTAGGAAATTTCGTCCCGAAATTTATTTAGAAGGAAGACTTGAAAGGGTTTTGTCAAACAGAAGAAGATTGTTTAAAATTGAGGCCTTGGAGTTTGAGACAGCAGAGTATAATTGAGGTACAAGGGTGAACGATTGATCTAATAACGATTATGAGTATAAGAATAGCATAAGTATCGGATAGACAAAAGTAGTCTTAAGGATAAGGTCTCGTCGTGGATAATCGGATATAATGCGTTTGTGAGTTGTTTAAAGTTTACGTATTAGGTCAAAAAGGTCTGCAAAACACCGAATTTCTCATGGCACGTTTTACGAAAGTCTGGTAGCATGGTGAAAACACTTATATATAGGAAG
Source organism: Helianthus tuberosus (assembly GCA_030545235.1). Lineage (NCBI taxonomy): Eukaryota > Viridiplantae > Streptophyta > Magnoliopsida > Asterales > Asteraceae > Helianthus > Helianthus tuberosus. The sequence goes on along the minus strand of CM060424.1, from coordinate 173,225,982 downwards.
TACCAGCGGCGTATCCACCATGTTTTGACCACGTTACGTCCGTTTCGTATTCGGTGTCATGTTACGTTTCGTGTCTTACCATACACAGTAGTACACTCTATGGTTCTCATACGCCTATCACTATAATCCCGTGTGCACCCGTGATTATATTGATCGTCGCATGATCCACATAGCTTGTACTAGTTGTGTATGAATTTTGGTAGGTATACTTTAAAAATAAGAATGTGTGTGTATAAGAATATAGTATGTAAGCAAGTCCATGCTTAAGTATGTATAGGACCCACGTAAGCGAATCGCTCGGATTTTGCTCGCGTACGGGTACGAATGTATGGATCATGTGTATGAATGAAAGTATGAGCATAAGTATAAGTTTAAGTATGAATATGCACGCAAGTATGTGTATCAACATAACACGTACCAGTAGTACGTGTATACGTATAAGCATGCAACGTATGAGTATAAGTAAAAACATGAATCATAAGAGTATAGGTAAAACATGAAACGTATGAGTATAAGTAAAGCATGAAACGTAAGAGTATAAGTATGAATACGATTATAAGTATAGGCATAAAACGTATGAATGTAAGTGTAGGTATGAATATTTAAATTTACGTGTATAGGGTACGTTGGAACATCACGGATTTAGGTGTATGAAATCGTCCAAAAGGTTAAGTATGTAAATACGAATGATTATAAGTGAATTGTTGCGTTAAAACGACTAAAACGTGTATGATGATACGTGGGTATAGTTGTTTAAACAAAACGCTGAGTTTATCGTATCAAAATTAGATTGAGCTTGGTTTGAAAGGTAGAATATAGTTGCATACGTAAAAGGATATGAAGTACTCATTGGTTAAGCATAATGTATTTTGTAATGAATGGAAATGCTACTTTTGTTTAAAAGAGTTTACGTAATCCGAAGATGGTCGGTCTCCAAGAAGCCTTCTTGCCCACGTGTTTTGTAAATTGGTGTAGGAAAAGGTTTTCAATCAAAAGTAAGTTCATTTCATCAAACAAGAAATTATGAATTTAAGAGGTTCTTGTGAAAACGAGGATCCTTAGAAAAGAATTTTAGCAAAAGGACTTAGTGATTGTTAAAAGTTCTAACAAATGATTTGTTGATGTTAAAAAGAGTCCTTGGTAAAACGATCATATAACATCCATAAGATCTTATAGGTGTAAAAGGAAGGTTTGTTCGATCCTCCGATTGAGAATGAAAGTCTTTAGCTTGGTGTTTTATATCATAAGTGCGTTTTAGTGATTAAGCCGAATATAAAGTTCATGGGCAAGAGATTCCTTGGACCGATTAAATTGATAGGTAGCATTGCGTAAGGTTTGAAAATTTGTGTAGTAAGACGTTTAAGAATCTCGTGTATAAGAGTTAAGTGAAAATAGGTTGTAGGGTAGAAAGTACGCTTGATAAAATAATGTATTTTGAAATCGTATACGTATGTATTTTGAATAATGATAAATAAGTTAGGTATAAAACATGATCGAGTTTGCATAATAAGATATTTTGAAGGGACGTTTTGGTAACGACCACCTAGGTAAGGGAATCACCCCTAACTCGTTGGTGATGTCGTTTTAAGAAATAAGGGGAGTGGAGTTAATCGTCAAGGTAAGGAAATCACTCCTATCTCGATGATATGCCTCCACTCATTGTTACAAGGAATATGAATTTAAATTATATGAAACCATGCATATATATAAATGTATGGAAAGATTCAATATGATGTGTGTGTGAGAAGAAAATATCGAAAGTAAATTCGAATTTGAAAGATTGCATTGTATAAAATAAATAATAGAAACACATGTTTGTTTAAAATTTGGATGGTTCCAAAACGGAACTTTTGACTAACCAAGTGGTCGAAAAGTCATTCGAATTTGAGGAGCATGCTTTGGCCTAATAGGTGAAATACTCTTGCCGACAAGTCGGTTAACGGTATTTACCCTTCCGGTTACTACATGTCCCCAATTCAATTGAAAATTCGAGACTTGGCGGGATTAATGAAAATCAAAGAGTGGGACTAGTCGACAAGGTGCGGGTTTCACCCCTAACTTGGCGATTTAGTATCCTAAGTGTGGTTGGTACTCGTCGGGTCAAAAGTTAATTTCGACACTTTGACGAGGGTCCACTAGAATTTGAAATTCGAATTTCTCCCTCAAGGTGAGGGTTTCACTCCTAACTTGATGGTGAATTTCGTGTAAAAGAAAAGTAGAAGGATTGAGAGTTATTCACCAAATTGTGGGTTTCACGCCTATTTTGGTAAACTCATCTCTTCTGTATGATACGAGTGTTTGTGAATTTAGAATAGTCGAGTAAAACGTATGAGGAAAAACGTATGTTGAAGATTACGCAAACAAGTATAAACATGTCAAGAATGGCACAAAAGGATGACATATTAAAACAAATATTAACACATAATAAAACATGTATTAACACATAAGAATAGCATGTCAAGTATGTTACATAAGGATAAATGACACATATGTTTAAAAGGATCAAAGAGAATGTATAAGAAACACATAAAGTGGCATGCATGTAGTTTCAATTAAAACATAAGAATAAGGCTCTAGAACTATAGACTAGGTAAAAAGCATGGCAATTCTACCTAATTCCCTACAGTTATGGCTCTGATACCAATCTGTCTCACCCCAACCAATGGCGGAAACATCGGGATGAGACGAAGTGTGAAGATTGCTAGAGACATCATAACGCTATTTGTGACAATATTTAATAAACCGATTTCATTGCATAAAGTGATTGTCAACATTACAAGAAATTCAAATACAACAAGTTCAAAGAAGTACATAACAACATAAGCAAAATCGATACAACATATTAAACCTAACGTCTATATGTGTATCTAGGCATCAACGCTACTTCTTTTCATAGTACCATCATCATCAACCTGTAACATGTTTAAAAATACAATTCAATGCAAAAGCAATGGCGAGTATACAAGTTTGGTACATACATAGCAAAAGATAAGTTTTGAACAATTCCTCATAGCAAGCATGTGATTCAAGATAAACATAAAAACATGGTATGTGTCTAACATATCAAACCAAGAAAACGCAATATGCTCATGACATAACCACAAGTTACGGGCGGCGGGTCGTTAATCCTATAGCGCTACATATGTCACGGTTTGGCTCGTACAAGTTAATGATAAGTTCAACACATAAGATTAATCCAAGTTTAAAGTATCAAGCCATCACGTATACAAGCATGTTAATAAGAATGTTCATGTGTTTAAGCAAAAGTTCATGTGTAAGTTGTTGATAGATAAATAGGTTACACCCCAAAAGTGGTAAAAGTAAAGAGGGGAAAATACGAGTATACTCACATAATTGCTAAGTCTTCCGATTATCCAAGTGTTGACGAGCACAAGAGATTAGGAGGATGGAACACCGAAGTCGCCCTATATGGGTAACGATGGTGTAAGAGAAAACTGGATTACGATGAAGGATTTGAAGTGAGATTTGAAGCATAACTAGTGATGTATATATATATATATACGTAAAAATATATATATATTTTATTTAGTTTAAGTAATACATCAAAATTAATTATATTAAAGGTATTGTTGAAAGGTTGTCGAAAATAAATATTCATTTATATCTATTTTATAGAAATTAAGCAAATTTGATAGATTTCGATTTATAAAACTAACGTGTTTCGTTTTACGGGATTTTACGAAAAACGGGCAGAGTTTCCTCTGTTTTTGACGATCCCGACCACACAAGTTGTCGATATATATGTCAAAAAGCATCAACTCAATAATATATATAAAAAGTATACGAATATATTTGTAAAGTTGGTTAATGTTTAAAGAATATGTAAACTATACATGACGGTTCAAGCTCGGTTAGTATAAAAAAAATGAATATATGAAACAATATAAACGAATCTTGCTTTGATTAAAGTTTTACCGAGTCTCGCGTTGAAGTTGACCGAGTTTGTCACACCCCCAAAATCCACCAGCGGAGTATCACCGCTTGGAGGCGTGACTGACCAGGATCAATCCACCAATCATATTGAACATAGTAAGAATTAAATGTAAAACAACCCAACCAATATGAAAGGTGTTCAAAACATAAGTATAAATTCAACGTTTAGCGGAAGCATAAATAAACCCAATCATAAGTAACAATTCAAATGTTTAAATGTTGTTCATAACATCCACAAACTGCGCCCACAACGACCGTGCCTCCCGTGCAAGCTCCATAAGTACCTAAGGTCCTGCAAGGCATGTAACAGAGAGTCAACAACTAGTTGAGCGAGTTCACAGTGAGTTTGTTTAGTTATAGTGTTCATAATGTAGTTCGTATGTTCATTTAGAAATCATGTATCGTATGTATCGTATCGCGGCCCTCTAGGCATGTTTGCGAAGTATAGTGGGGATTTCCCATGTTTGCTAGACTAGGTATAGTAGTATCGCGGCCCTTCCTGGCATGTTTGCGAAGATTAGAGTATATAGTTCGCGGCCCTTTCTAGGCATGTGTGCGAAGATTGTCATAATATCACGGCCGACCCTTGGCGTGTGTGCGAAGATCGTTTAAATTAGTATAACCAGTCTAGTCTGTTCTTATCCATAATCCTTCCTCTACCGGGAATCATATATCTAAGTTCCATAAACTGAACGAATAAATAATCCAACCCATTCCCATCCTGGGAATCCCATGCCTTGGCTGTGTGAACTCACCGTGGTTTGCTCGGTATGCTAAGTGTATGCTCGCAAGTAATCAATCACGTCCTAAAGTATGCACGTATGTGAAATCAGTTTGTGTTCAAGTTGTGCACGTATAAACATGTAACACGTAATCACAATCATCTACAAGATGGTTACACTTAACAGCAGTTAAATATTCCAGTTAACACTTAACAGAATTAACCCAAGTTACTGTGCTGATTACTGTTCGGCGAAACACACAAAATGGCGAAACACAAATTGACGAAACATATTCTGTTTCGTCGTGACCTTGTTTGGCGAAACAGGATTCTGATTCGTCGGTGATCCTTGGCGAAACACATCTATTTCGTCGAGGTCAGGTTTGGCGAAACAGAGGTCTAATTCGTCGACTGCCCTTGGCGAAACACATTCTGTTTCGCCGTGGGTTCGGTTTCGTCGGACAGTTCAGTTACGTCAGTACAATTACATGCAGAAACCCTAATCATCACTAACAGCCGACATCAATATTATCAATCATGCAGTAATCATTTAACACAAAATCATCGTAACATCATCATAGCATAATCATCGGATTTCTTTAACGTCTAGCATGAACCCTAGTTTACGAATACAACATATCGATTAACATATCACATCATCAAACCCTATCAAGATGCTAACTTGCATTCAGAATCAGATCATAATAACAACATCCAGAACCGAGTATTCAATCATAATAAGTTTCGCATTAAAACCATTTATCCGAGTACCATATTCATATCGAAATCCATATCATCATCATCATAACAAGAACCCTAATATCTAACATGTATCAATTGCAATTATACATCAACATAGCAGAATCACATGACACATAAGCACGTACACGGATGAATGATCAATCAAGACACATAATCTACTAACCGAGATGAGGGTTTGATCGCACAAGGGTTTCCGGTGGGTTCTAGTTCGCCGTCACAGTGAGAGAGCTCTAGGGTTTCGGTCGTGTTGATAGAAAGTGTAAAATGATGATGTTTTACGTAAAAATACGCAGAATAACGTTCTGGGCCCAAACTGGGCTTCGTGAGTTACTGGGCCGGCGAAACAGCTTGTTTCGTCGGAATGCATGTGGCGAAACAGACTGTTTCGTCGGGTATGTTCATGGCGAAACAGCCTTGTGTTTCGTCGGGTTCTTAACAGTTTAAGTGAATGTATAAGAAACACATAAAGTGGCATGCATGTAGTTTCAATTAAAACATAAGAATAAGACTCTAGAACTATAGACTAGGTAAAAAGCATGGCAATTCTACCTAATTCCCTACAGTTATGGCTCTGATACCAATCTGTCACACCCCAACCAATGGCGGAAACATCGGGATGAGACGAAGTGTGAAGATTGCTAGAGACAACATAACGCTATTTGTGACAATATTTAATAAACCGATTTCATTGCATAAAGTGATTGTCAACATTACAAGAAATTCAAATACAACAAGTTCAAAGAAGTACATAACAACATAAGCAAAATCGATACAACATATTAAACCTAACGTCTATATGTGTATCTAGGCATCAACGCTACTTCTTTTCATAGTACCATCATCATCAACCTGTAACATGTTTAAAAATACAATTCAATGCAAAAGCAATGGCGAGTATACAAGTTTGGTACATACATAGCAAAAGATAAGTTTTGAACAATTCCTCATAGCAAGCATGTGATTCAAGATAAACATAAAAACATGGTATGTGTCTAACATATCAAACCAAGAAAACGCAATATGCTCATGACATAACCACAAGTTACGGGCGGCGGGTCGTTAATCCTATAGCGCTACATATGTCACGGTTTGGCTCGTACAAGTTAATGATAAGTTCAACACATAAGATTAATCCAAGTTTAAAGTATCAAGCCATCACGTATACAAGCATGTTAATAAGAATGTTCATGTGTTTAAGCAAAAGTTCATGTGTAAGTTGTTGATAGATAAACAGGTTACACCCCAAAAGTGGTAAAAGTAAAGAGGGGAAAATACGAGTATACTCACATAATTGCTAAGTCTTCCGATTATCCAAGTGTTGACGAGCACAAGAGATTAGGAGGATGGAACACCGAAGTCGCCCTATATGGGTAACGATGGTGTAAGAGAAAACTGGATTACGATGAAGGATTTGAAGCATAACTAGTGATGTATATATATATATATATACGTAAAAATATATATATATTTTATTTAGTTTAAGTAATACATCAAAATTAATTATATTAAAGGTATTGTTGAAAGGTTGTCGAAAATAAATATTCATTTATATCTATTTTATAGAAATTAAGCAAATTTGATAGATTTCGATTTATAAAACTAACGTGTTTCGTTTTACGGGATTTTACGAAAAACGGGCAGAGTTTCCTCTGTTTTTGACGATCCCGACCACACAAGTTGTCGATATATATGTCAAAAAGCATCAACTCAATAATATATATAAAAAGTATACGAATATATTTGTAAAGTTGGTTAATGTTTAAAGAATATGTAAACTATACATGACGGTTCAAGCTCGGTTAGTATAAAAAAAATGAATATATGAAACAATATAAACGAATCTTGCTTTGATTAAAGTTTTACCGAGTCTCGCGTTGAAGTTGACCAGAAGTTGACTGGAGACCGACTCCGAATATGAACCGAGACCCCTGTTGACCAACGTTGACTGACCCGAACTGAACCCGAGCCGAGACCCGAATCAAAACAAAACTAATCCAACAGTTGTGAGAATTTAGTTATGTTGCAAGTTGTAACCACTATTAAATACATAGAAGAAAACAAACAGTTCTGTGAAGATATTCATCGGCTCAAAAGAACAATGTTTGACCTACATAAAATCGATCAGACATAGATAGAGGAAGGCAACTACTCTTCAACCCGCGGAACCAAAACACGAAAGTCTGACCCGAAAACCCGAGGCAAAACAGAGTCGTTGACCTGAGACCCGAACCACAACCTGGACTCAAACCGGCATTACTCTTGCTGCCATTACCGATCGAACCAAAATCCCCCGCACCAAAACTGAAAACATACTCAAACTTGAACGAAACTCATCTCGAATCGAACCCCATACCTGAATCGAGCGAGATATAACTCGAGCCAAACGACTGAACCGAGCACAAACTAGGCCTAGACTGACCCGAGAAGAAGAACCCACCTTTTCCGTCGTCGTTGTCGGCGCGGTTGTCGGCGACCGGTACGGCTGCCGCCGCCGCCCTTTCTTTCTCTCTCATCTCGCTTTCTCTCTCTTTTTTGAAACATCAACCGGCACCACCTTCAACAGCGTAGCCACCACAGCCAGCAGCTCGCCGGTCACCGCCGTGAGCCACTTCTTCTCCAATTTCTGGTGTGTGAGGGCTGTGGTGGTCGGAATCATGAAGATCAGAGAGGAAATTGGAGGTGTTGGGGTTTGTTGTGTTGTGTCTGCAGACGAGACCGAGAGAGAGAAGAGGCTTGTTGTTTTTATGTATAAGTGTTTTAGTTTGTGGGTTAGGGCTTCCTTCAAGAAGATGCAGAGAAGGTGAAAGAATGGGAGGGAATTCTTGTGGTGTCGGCTGATAAAGGAAAGAGGATTAGGGTTTGTTGCATTTTAGTTTTAGGAAGACCATCCCAACCCCTAAACTTTGAAGGATTTAAATAAATTGGTTGAATTAGCTTAGTTTAAGTTATAAATCATAGTCGACCAAGCTACTAGGTTATACGCATATTCTAAAAGAGCCAATCTTTACTATTAAATTAACCGGGTTAGTTTGTATCTTTTCTAACTTTAAGGTTCAACGAGACTAACTAGATTATTATAAAAATACACTTTTAAATAGTAAAATCAATTAATTTAATTAATTAAACCATGAATAGATAACCATTCTTATAACGAAGTAGATTAAAGAAATATTTTCGACGATTATAACAAAACGACTAATACAAGGACACAAGGTTTCCAAAAATAGGAATATGAACAAAGGTTTCTAAATAAGGAAGGTTATGAAAACGCGGGGCGTTACAAATCTCGCTTAGCTTAATTAATCTCGCTTAGCTTAATTAATTAATCGTACTTAACTTAATTAGCAGATTAATTAATCTACTCAGCTAGCTTAACTGCTAAATTTCCTTAACAACTAAGTGTACGTAATTAGTAAGTTTAATAAGTTTATTTAACTACTAAGTTTACTTAACTATTAAGTTTACTTAGCTATTAAGTTTACTTAGTTGCTAAGTATTCTAGCAGCTCCCTGATTACGAGTTCTAATTGCTAGATACAATGGAACTCGTATTAGTGTATTAACTTAATTCAACTTTAACGATAATCACGAGATCGAAACCCTCACAACGAATGACAAAGTATAGCCAGATATTGGCAACACTTAAACATCCATTGGATCAGTTTCAATCGATCGGATAGGGTATCGTACCAGTGATTAGAGTTATTACCCTAATAACGGGCAGAGTTTCGGGATTTAGAAGGTATAATCCCGAGCTACTATTTACTATAATAAAAGTTGAAGGAAAGAAAAGAATTGAGCAGTTTGAAACGTAGCAGTGATCAAGTTAATACCCTGGATTCGTAGCAGCGTCTTGACACCGAAAAAACTCGTTTTCAGCAGAATATGACCGTTTTGAGACTGAGATTTTGAACACAGAAGCAAGTCCCATGCACATGTTACTTATAGCAACATTTTAGGTTTTACGCGGCCCGCTTAAACCTTAACATGAATCTTACGCGGCCCGCGAGGGCCATAAAGGCGGCAGTAGGGTTTGCTGAGTCATCAGTGGTCTTGACACGTGGACGACACGTGTCCCTTAAGCTTATCCGGAGACTTTCAAGTTGTCGCGGCCCGCGTAGCCTTACCTTATGGCTTACGCGGCCCGCGTGAAATCCAATTTTCTTGATTTTTCATGCTCATTAGGGTTTCAGGGGTCTGGGTTTTCACTTACGGGTCGATTTGGGATATTTTTGCAGGTCCTTACATCCTCCCCACCTTGTTTTAAATCTCGTCCTCAATATTTGGGCTATGATATCTCTTTTAGATTGATGTCATGTTTTAGTCAATAAGAACAGTTCTAAGATATGTTCAAATGAATACGTGTTTTACAATAAATAGGGCTCAATGGTTTAGCTGAATTAGTTCAAGAAGTCGATGTCAAATGAGATGAAATGATATAGTTTCTAAGGTGATTAGGTTCAAGTTAAAAGAGATATATGATCAATAGATGTGAATGTTTACAAGTTGTGAATGATTTTTAGAAACAATAGAATTCACTGTCAATAGAAAATTTACTTTGATTGTCACTGAGGAAGACTCAGAATCAACAAGCTCGAATGAAATAGAAGTACGAAAATGATTTGTCAACTGAGAAAAATCAATGGGTTGACATTTATCGAATTACAAGGATACACTGATATACAACATTGTTTTGTGTATTATTGTTTTAACACATAGTTGTATTAAGACCACTTTCAAGGATAAGTCAAGCGAAAGGTATATATAGATTAGCTCAAGCTACAAGTCTATACCGACGCCACAAGGTGTCGTAGTGATCGAAATAATAATAGCGATGACCGGACGAGTTCACCGTGTTTTAAATTAAATGAAGTAAGTGCGAATGTTTGTTTTAAACAAATCTAGTAGGATTTTCGTTTGAAATTGAAACAATTGAATAATGTTTTTCGATTGAAGATGATAAAGCAATAATTATCACGAAAGGCTCGATTAATGCTGTAAGAACCATTTAAGAGATACACTGAAATATGACATGAATTTGTGTATCATTATCTTAGCACACGATTGTGTTAAGATTGCTTTTATAGGATAAACCAACAAAGCGGATTCAGTATAAATAAATAAATAATTAAATCCGTATATGATGTGTGCAAACGAGATTAGCGCAAGCTTCAATTTTGTGAAAACGTCACCACAAGGTGATCGTGATCAAAGAAATGATTTGATGAAGTCGAAGACCAAACAAGCCTGTTATGGTTCAAAGCAATTGAAGGGCTTGTTGGGATTAATTCGAGTATGATGGCCTTAATCCATCATATGTGACCTTGAATTGAATACGTATTGTGATCAAGTTCAAACAATGGAACTTGGTTTAAACACAACGAGTTCATGTATCTATAAGAAAGTTCTGAAATGGTCACAACAAAAACCATGTATACCATTCAAAAGAAAATTGAGTTTTTCAAGAAATTCATTGATTCGATATCAAAGAGTCATCGTTTTGCAAAAACGCGATTTACAATGCAAAGATCAAGTATAGCGAAACGATATTTGAGTTTTAATAAAACAACAAATTGGAATGAAGCCCTTCAATGGTCTTCATAAATCAAACTAACCACATGCGTAATAAACAGTGCATGTGTAACGTGTGGATTTACCAAGAAATGAAACAACCAAATAAATATTCACGATTATGAAAGAAATCCTCATGATGACCATTAGGGAGAGTAGAAATGCAAAAGTCTATTCACTATATGCAGAGGTCTGAATTTTAACAAAAAGGAATTTAAGAATTTTATCTGGAAATTTTGTGTGATAACCGTTGTGAAGTGACATTACCAGGGAATGTCGAATAAAATGAAATAGGGGGATTGTAAAGGTATGTGACTTCTTTTGCAGCGTCAAGAATTGGATTAGACTATGCACCGATTGTTGTGAAAACCTTGTTCTTTTGTACTTTAGCGAGATTCATGTCGTTTGTAGGGTCACGTGGTAAAGTGCTGCTTTTTTATTAGTAGTTCTTCCATTGACAGAATTAGCATTGGTGTCGTCGTGCCCAATCATATTTTCCAAAGGTCTTGCCTCGAAGGTCGTGTGTGATATACTTCGACGTCTGTGGACGTATAATTTATGTTTCATGTGTTTTCTTGTGCACCAACACAACTTTACCTGCTTATTTCTTGCGTTAATAGTTTATAGTAACGCATTGGAAATTCTTATACTTTTAATGGCGTCCCAACTTAAAGGGTTTCCATTGTTTATATTGTCGTACGAATTACGAGGTAGATGATAAAACGAAATAATGTTTGATATCGGAATTATAGATATATGCAAGAGATTCCTGATAAAGAAATCTAGAATTATTATTGGCACTTATGTTCGTGATTTATTTTAAATTGTCAATCGTTAGGGTTTTTGGAATTCCTTATAGATATACATATCTATATAATCATACATACCATTCATAAGGTCAATGTATTTAACATATTGATTTTTCCAAAAACAAGTCAGATATCAGGTCATGATACTATTTAGGGAAATCTTGTCACTTGTTTGACATATTATATACCCCGTCTTATCCGGTTCTCGCCGGAGAGGTAACCCCATTATATCCGGACAAGCTGGAGAGTCTGCTACACCATACCCAGTCTTGCCGGAGAAGAAATTTGTATTTCCCATAAATAGTATTTTTTTTTCAAGATTTTAAATGTGCCTCTTTTATTAAGGCTTTCATCCAGAATCAAGTAAATTTATTCCCATAACATATCTTATTCTAGACCAAGTAGTATCAATAAACAAGAATTAACAGCAATTAAGTGTTATTGCTTATTTATCGTACTTTGCAATGTTCTAATCATTATTCTTACGGCATACCAATATCTATCACATTATACTAATACAAGTACTTAGCTCATCTTGAAGCTCATATTAAGGCATCTTTCCTAAGTTCAAGTCTAAATACTATCCTGAGTGCTACCAGAAAATATCAAGTTCCCAACTCTTTGTTTAAACTTAGGTATTTTATTACAACACCTAATTGCTTAAACAAGCGGCTCTGATACCACCTTCTGTCACGACCCCCGACCCCACCCTGGACGGAATCGGGAGCCGTGAACTAGTTCAGTGGTACTGGTGGTTATTTTGAAAATAGTGCAGCGGAAATTTCATCAGGACCGTGAGTTAGGAAAAATATCAGAGTTTAAAAAACACCGGATTTTTATTTATTTATTAAATAGATGGGATAAAACCATGTTTTGAAAGGTAGCTTTAATATGTGATAAACCCGAATACATAAAACAACTTTTCTTAATTTAATTTAATTGATAAATTAAGCCACTTCTGTAAGCCTTTTGGTGCCGTATCCAACTCTTATTCCGATCTACTGTAATTACCTGAAACGCGTTTAAAAAGGTTTGGTCAGCAGGAAATACTGGTGAGTTCATTCATTTTTGTACAAAACGACGCATAGTTATAAATTACAATATTAAGGGCGATTGCAATGTTTATATCAACCAATTACCCCAAATCGGTATTTGTCACTCGACTCGTTTCTGTGACTATGGTCAGATCACCCATTGGCTAACCCGTTGTCCAATGGTGACGGGTATCAAGTAATGTATACAAAACCCCACATACCGGCAGTAATTGAAGTTTACAAAGACTTAATCCCTGTAATTATAACTTTGAAAATAAATAGGGTTTTGGAAACAATTTGGTAAAAAGAAGAATGACTCACATTATAAGCATGCAGTATTGATTTAACAAGCTTCTTGATTCTACTCCTTCTGATAATTAAGCATATACTTTATTGTTTTGAACCTTCTGATGATTAAGCATCCATTTTGATTGCAAGAGTATGGTGTAGAGTTTCGGGTAGTTAAACATTTAGTTTAACAAAGTGGAATACGTATTAGTGTAAAACCACATCAAACCTAACGATGGTCACGAGATCCGAACCTTAACAAAATTCACAAAGTATAGTCTTGTTTAGACAGCACTTTGGCATTCGTTTAACGAAATTCACAAAGTACAGCACTTTGGCATCCGTTTAACGAAATTCACAAAGTACAGCACTTTGGCATTCGTTAGTTGGTTCCTGAATCGATCAGACAGAATATCGCATCGGTGATTATTGGTTAGAACACCAACGTATAGAGAGAAGAAGAACGAGAAATGAGCAAAGAAGAATGAAATCCTAGGCTCCTATTTATAGATAAGGTAGATTCCTTCCTTAGCTAGGAAGTTTCCTTAACCATTAAGTTTCCTTAACCATTAAGTTTACTTATCCATTTAACTAAATAACTTACTTAGCTGTTTAATTAATCTCGCTTAGCTTAATTAATCTCGCTTAGCTAAATTAATCTTGCTTAGCTTAATTAATCTCGTTTAGCTTAATTAATTAATCATACTTAACTTAATTAATCATACTTAACTTAATTAGCATATTAATTAATCTACTCAGCTAGCTTAACTGCTAAATTTCCTTAACAACTAAGTGTACGTAATTAGTAAGTTTAATAAGTTTATTTAACTACTAAGTTTACTTAACTATTAAGTTTACTTAGCTATTAAGTTTACTTAGTTGCTAAGTATTTTAGCAGCTCCTTGATTACAAGTTCTAATTTCTAGATACAATGGAACTCGTATTCGTGTATTAACTTAATTCAACTTTAACGATAATCGCGAGATCGAAACCCTCACAACGAATGACAAAGTATAGCCAAATATTGGCAGCAGTTAAACATCCATTGGATCAGTTTCAATCGATCGGATAGGGTATCGTACCAGTGATTAGAGTTAGTACCCTAATAACGGGCAGAGTTTCGGGATTTAGAAGGTATAATCCCGAGCTACTATTTACTATAATAAAAGCTGAAGGAAAGAAAAGAATTGAGCAGTTTGAAACGTAGCAGTGATCGAGTTAATACCCTGGATTCGTAGCAGCGCTTTACACCGAAAAACTCGTTTTCAGTAGAATATGACCATTTTGAGACTGAGATTTCGAACACAGAAGCAAGTCCCATGCACAGGCTACTTATAGCAACATTTTAGGTTTTACGCGACCCGCGTAAACCTTAACATGAATCTTACACGGCCCGCGAGGGCCATAAAGGCGGCAGTAGGGTTTGCTGAGTCATCGGTGGTCTTGACACGTGGACGACACGTGTCCCTTAAGCTTATCCGGAGACTTTCAAGTTGTCCTGGCCCGCGTAGCCTTACCTTATGGCTTACGCGGCCTGCGTGAAATCCAATTTTCTTGATTTCTTGATTTTTCATGCTCATTAGGGTTTCAAGGGTCCGGGTTTTCACTTACAGGTCGATTTGGGACATTTTTGCAGGTCCTTACAAGTATGTTATGGTACCATAGGATCTGACAAATCCCGTTATCGGACTGCCACCATGATTATGTATGGGGTTATGTGGGTAACGACTGAACCTGATGATTGTTAACTTACCCTTTGGTGGTATGTTAATACGAGTTGAACGATGGATGAGTTGAGAAGGTTTGAATGTATTAAGCGAGACGACCAAAAGTTAGTTTTCACAATTAAAAACGAGAACGATTTGAACGACTGAACGATTTTGGAACGATTTGAACGATTTAAACAAATGAACGATGGACTATAACACGAACGAGTTGAACGATTTAAACGATTGGTTTTTGGTATGTGATTAGATAACGGAACAGGTGTAATGTGATAAAAGCATGGTAGATACGCCGCTGATACTTCTTATGTATAAGTGCTTTTATCATATTACATTCCGTGACGTTATTTAGTTCACTTGGACGAACGATTTTAAACGATGTCACGCAACGATGTTTGCTATACGATATAAACCATATGAGTTTTATTACAAGAACGATTTACAATTTGGTTTAAGATTCATGGCAACGAGAGTTTATAAACTGTAACCAACTTATTTTGTATTCATATTGCAATACCAAACTCTTTTCAAAACAAAGTTTTCAATTAATGACTCTTGTAGTCAAACGAGGTATTGCAACATGTAAACGAGCCATGAATCCGACACTCTCACAAAACCTATGTGCTCGCCGGCATTTCTTCGCTGACTTTATTTTCACGTATGTTTCAGGTGGTGTTGAATGATGTTGACTGTTGTAACAACTCTCATCAAAAGTCCTAATTATTATATTATTTTATCCAATAGGAAACCCTAATTGAGACACCCAAGTGATTCTGCACAAACCCTACAGTTTTCAGAACAATCGGAATCAGGATCAGGGCCCCTAAAACTCAGGGGGGGGGGGGTAAACCCTAGTTAACGATTATCTAAATTACTCGTTGTCAAATTTAAAATTTTCGAAACTACTGACTCAGCTAGGCTAGTTCCAGACGTGGCTACTCTATAAAAATTAGGTATCCCTTACGGACCGTAAGGGTTAATTGTTACGGTCCGTAAGCCTGGCCAAAATTTCACTATAAATAGCAGACATTGGCAATCGAAGATTGGCGCTTGAACGACGTAAATTCGCTTTACGTAGACTGAGATATCGCAGAAACACTTCTAAAAACACACACGATTCACTAATCGACGCCGCAATCAGGGTAATAACTCGATCGCTATTACGATTCAAAGTCCGATCGATTATAACTATCCAACGATTGTTTAAGTGCCGCTCAAATTGAGTTTATACTTTGTTATTCATCGTGATTTCGACTTGAATGTTTGAGTGCTGTTCGAACTCGGACTATACTCTGTCATTCGTTGTGAATCCGCTGAATTGTTAAGTATTGCACTTGTAAATCGTTGTGAGGGTTTAATCTCGTGAATTGTCGTAAATGCTGTATTAAGTTAATAACCGAATTGTGTGCCTGTTATTAATTTAGGTTAAAAGGCTAATCAGTAGGCTAGGCTCTGCTCAAATTAAATCTGCAATGTGAGTCATTCTCTTTTTATCAAATTACTTTTCAAATCATGTTTATTTTCAAAGATTATAATTACAGTGATTAAGTTTATGTAATCACCAAGTTACAGCCGGTATGTGGGGTTTTGTATACATTACTTGATAACCGTCACTATTGGACAACGAGTTAGCCAATGAGTGATATGACCATAGTCACAGACACCATCGGGCAAAGAGGCTACCGATGGATGTTCGAGTGACAAGTACTGTGGGTAGTTGGTTTGATATCTGAAACATTGTAATCTCTCTTAATACTGTTAATTATAACAACCGAGCTGTTTTCATAAATAGAATGATTCACTCAGTATTTCCCGCTGACAAAACCTTTTTCAAACATGTTTCAGGTGATCTCTTATGATCCAGGAAAAGTGCCGTGAAGCACTACAAGCTTGAGAAAGTGGCTCAGTATAAAATAAAAGAAACATGTTTTGTAAAATAATAGATTTCTTCGTGAAATCTCAAGATTGTAAATTACCGGGTTTTATCCCGAGTTGTGAAATAAAATAATCGGGAAATATATTTCAGTTTTTAAAAGATCCTGAAGAAACTTCCGCTGTTAATTAAATACCACGGGATTTCTGTCCCGCGGCTCCTGAAACGGGTCAAACCGGGTCGGGGGCCGTGACAGAAAAAGGTGGTATCAGAGCCACTGATTTAAGCCAATTAAGTATTTAGAAAATACTTAATTTTTATTAATTACTATTTTGTGATTATGTGTTTTGTTATCTGATTAATTGTGTACAGTATGGGCAGATCTTTATATGCTAGCCACTGTAGCAATAATCTTTAAAATAATTTGACTCAAAGTTTTAGTACCCAGATCACCTACAGTCTAGAAGCCTTACCCAATATGAAATAAGATTTAAAAGTTTTCTATAAAATTTTGTTATGATTTTAACTTAGTAATTTTGTGAACTTTGCTAAACAGCATGAGTGACTTGTCTGACGCCCTTCAGAATTTAAATCTTTATCCAGTAAGAATAGAAGTTTCTAGAGATTTCAATAGGTATATACTAGACATAGAAGAACCTATAGAATTCAACGCTTTATCTCTCGAGAAACCCATGCCTAAGAAAATAGAAATTGAGGAAAACTCTAGGCAAATTGAGGGGTTACCATCTCAGGAAGAGCTAGATTTTATATTGACAAGCTTTGATACTATTAAGCCGAGTAATGAAAATGATTTTATTCACTCTCTTGAAACACAACTACCAATGAACTTAGAACCAGCTATTCCTAACCCTTCAATCCACTCACAAATAGACGAATGGTTGACTAATGAAATACAGTTACAAAACAATCCCTATAAGCTTTTTCCTCAATTCAATCCAGAACCTTTACCAAATTCATCAATGAGTAATGAGAAAATGGCTGAACTCTGCCATTTTGACAAAGAACTAGTAGATACTGGGAATAAGATCCAAGAGATTTTGGGACAGATCTCCTGGACTTACGATAAGAAGGAACGTCGTTATTAGAATACCAACTGACAAAAGATAGGAGGTTTATGGAACTGTAGTGGTGTAATAGTAATAAGTAAAATCAGTCTGTAAAATAACTACAAATAAAACTTTGTAAGATGATAGTGTGTATTGATGCATACTATTAAATATAAATGAAAATCGAGAATCGATAGTTTTGGCTATATTGGTATTATGAATTCTGTATAATTGTTTTGTGTAATTGTTATTTATTTAATACTAATAAATTATATATATTAATTATCAGATGGAAAACGCTAATAATGAACCAGTTAATGAGATTAATCAATCTGAGCAACAACCGGGGGATCAATATATGACTAGGCAGGATATAGAAAATATAGTTGCTCAAGGGATAGCCAATGCTATTCCAGCATTCGTTGCTGCTGTTAAAAATCCAATAGAACCTCAACAAATCATTCCTAGCAAACGTATTTCTGAAGATAACTTTAGTAATAGTGTAAACGGAGGCAATGATCATGTTAATCATGATAATGAACCACGGCAAGCCCCGCTCCCTTAGAAAATGAAAGCTGCAACACCTGGTTGCACTTTCAAAGAATTCCTTGCTTGTAAACCCACTGAATTTGCAGGCAATGAAGGAGAGATTGCGGCACTGCGTTGGTTAGAGAAAACCGAGGCAGTAATTGCCATAAGTAAATGTGTTCAGGATGATCAGGTCATGTACGCGTCAAACCTTTTTAAAGAAGGGGCGCTAGAATGGTGGAACACGGTGTTACAAGCAAAAGGAAGAATGATAGCTTACGCCATGAATTGGGAAGGGTTTAAGAATCTTGTAGAAAGAAAATTCTGTCCTGAGTATGAAAAAGATCAAATGGCAAATAAGTTTTTAAACCATAAAATGATGGGTGTAGATTGTCGCGGTTATACTTCGACATTCTTTGAATATGCTAGAGTGGTACCAACGCTGGCTTCGCCAGAACCGGTACTCATTTCTCGCTATATTTGGGGATTGATTAGTGAAATCCGTAACATCGTTAAAGCTGCGAGACCTCGTACGATTGACGATGCTGTGGAATTAGCTAATACCTTAACCGACGAACTGGTACGCACGCAAGATGAAAACAGGAAGAAGGAACTGGCTCAGAAAATTACCCAAGGATTTCGTATGGGTAATAATAACAACTTCAAGAAAAGAGGACCAGGGCAATCTTCCAATCCGCCGTTTTGCAGGAATTGCAGAAAGAAACATTTTGGAAGATGTAATGTAACCTGCAATTTTTGTAAAATAGTAGGACATCGTGAAGAGGAATGCAGAAAGAAAACAAGAGTCTGCTATAACTGTGGAGAAAAGGGACATTTTAGACTAGAATGTCCTAAATTGGTCAAACCAGCAGACAACAAAGTCAAGACAACCGATGGAGCTACTAAGAAGAATGTCAGAGCATTTCAGTTAACTACTCAGGAAGCCGAGATGATTCCTGATGTAATAGCCGGTACGTTTCTAGTTCACAACATTTACGCCAAAGTATTATTTGACTCTGGTGCGAACCAAAGTTTTATCAATACTTCATTCTGCCAAGCTCTTAATATACGCTTAACCAACATTAGGCAGATTTTTACAGTCGAAACGGCTGATGGGAATTCAGTTAAAATAGATAAGGTTTTGCAAAATATAGAAATAGGACTTTTAGGTCATAAATTTTCTGCAAATCTGTTACCTATGAAATTAGCTGAATTCGATGTTGTGTTAGGAATGGATTGGTTAGTAGCCAACCATGCTCGAATTCTCTGTGATAAAAACTCTATAGAAATTCAGGCACCCACCGGAGAAGTAATTGTGATTACAGGAGATAAACCACGTAAGCCTATGAAGTTCATATCAGTAATGAAAGTTGCTAATTATGAACGAAAACAAGGAATAGTATATATGATTTCAGTAATCATTAGTACTAAGGGAAACGAGCTTAAGGAAATTCCTGTAGTCTCAGAATACCCAGAGGTATTCCCAGAAGAATTACCTGGATTACCACCAGATAGGAAGGTAGAATTTAGGATTCATCTAATTCCAGGAACTATACCGATAGCTAAGGCACCTTATCGGTTAGCTCCCACAGAAATGTTAGAACTGAAAAAGCAATTAGATGAATTACTAAGTAAAGGTTTCATACAATCTAGTTCATCCCCGTGGGGAGCGCCAGTGTTGTTTGTTAAGAAAAAGGATGGTTCGATGAGAATGTGTATTGATTATAGAGAATTGAATAAGGTTACAATTAAGAATCGATACCAATTACCTAGGATTGATGATCTATTCGATCAACTTCAAGGAGCTAGATATTTTTCTAAGATAGATTTACGCTCCGGATATCATCAATTGAAGGTATAAGAAGAGGACATACCTAAGACTGCTTTTAGAACTAGGTATGGTCATTACGAGTTTACAGTCATGCCTTTCGGGTTAACGAATGCACCTGCCGCATTCATGGATATGATGAATAGGATCTGTAAACCGTATTTGGATAAATTTGTAATTGTCTTTATAGACGATATACTTATTTATTCAAAAAGTCAGGACGAACATTGTCAGCACTTGCATACACTCTTAACTTTGTTAAGAAAAGAAAAGCTTTACGCCAAATTCTCAAAGTGTGAATTTTGGTTGCAAGAAGTGCAATTCTTAGGACACATGGTGAATCACGAAGGTATTCATGTAGATCCTGCTAAGATAGAGGCAATTACCAATTGGAAGGTTCCACAAACTGCAATGGAAATTAGAAGTTTTATAGGTTTAGCTGGCTATTATAGACGGTTTATTAAGGATTTTTCCAAAATAGCTGTACCATTAACTAAGCTAACCTGTAAAGCAGTTAAGTTTGATTGGGGACCTAAACAAGAAGAAGCCTTTAGAATTTTGAAACAGAAATTAACCAATGTTCCAATCTTAGCCTTACCAGAAGGAACTGAAGATTTTGAAGTATACTGTGATGCTTCAAAACTAGGATTTGGATGTGTGCTTATGCAACGCAAGAAGGTAATTGCATATGCTTCAAGACAGTTGAAAAAGCACGAAGAGAACTATACGACTCATGATTTAGAATTAGGAGCTGTAATTTTTGCCCTTAAGATTTGGAGACATTATCTGTATGGAAGTAAATTTACTATCTATACAGATCATAAGAGTTTAAGATATATATTCGGGCAAAAAGAATTAAACATGAGGCAAAGGAGATGGATGGAAATCTTAAGTGATTAGGACTGTGATATTCAGTATCACGAAGGAAAGGCAAATGTAGTTGCAGATGCCTTAAGTCGTAAATATCATGAGAACCAAAGAAGAGTTCGTGCTCTCAGATTAAATCTACAATTAGATTTAATGGAACAAATAAAGAATGTTCAGGAAACAGCAATCCAAGATAATGCTGAAGAAATGAAAGGACAAATAAAAGAATTAGAGCAAGGAGCTGATGGAATTTGGAGATTCCACAAAAGCAGAATTTGGGTACCTAAGCAAGGAGAATTAAGAAATAAGATTTTAGAAGAAGCCCATAAGTCAAGGTATACAATTCATCCAGGAAACAATAAGATGTACCAAGATTTAAGGAAGAATTTCTGGTGGATAGGTATGAAAAAGGATATAGCTAAATATGTTTCTAAGTGTCTTACTTGTTCACAAGTTAAGGCAGAACATCAGAAACCTTCAGGTCTACTACAACAATTAGAGATGCCTGTATGGAAATGGGAACTTATAACAATGGATTTTGTTACTAAGTTACCCAAAACCAGAAAAGGTAATGATGCGATTTGGGTAATTGTGGATCGATTAACCAAATCCGCTCACTTTCTGCCTATGAAAGAAACCTTTAGCATGGAAAGATTGGAAAAGTTGTATGTAGATGAAGTCGTATCTCTACATGGAGTTCCACTCTCCATTGTATCAGATAGAGATAGTCGTTTCACTTCTCATTTCTGGAAAAGTTTCCAGCAAGCAATAGGAACTCGACTAAACCTAAGCACGGCATATCATCCACAAACAGACGGACAAAGTGAAAGGACGATCCAAACTCTAGAAGACATGCTCCGAGCATGTGTGATAGATTTTGGTGGGAATTGGGATGAGCACTTACCATTAATTGAATTCTCCTATAACAATAGTTATCATTCAAGTATTGAAACTGCCCCATTCGAGGCACTATATGGAAGAAAGTGCAGAACTCCAGTCTGTTGGGCAGAAATAGGAGAAAGTCAATTATCAGGTCCTGAAATAGTGCAAGAGACGACTGATAAAATTACTCAAATCAAGGAAAGACTGAAGACGGCTCGAGATCGCCAGAAGAGTTATGCAGACAACAGATGCAAGCCGTTAGAATTCCAAGTTGGAGACAGAGTACTGTTGAAAGTTACCCCTTGGAAAGGAGTTGTTAGATTCGGTAAGAAAGGAAAGCTAAGTCCAAGGTACGTAGGACCATTTCCAGTGATCCAACGTATAGGACCAGTTGCTTATCGTTTACAACTACCAGAAGAATTAGCTGGAGTACATGATGTATTTCATGTATCCAATCTCAAGAAGTGTCTATCAGACGAATCTTTGGTAGTACCTCTCCAAGATATAGAGGTAAACGAAAAATTAAAATTTGTAGAGAAACCTCTTCAGATAGAAGACAGAAAAGTGAAGTTTCTCAAGCACAAACGACTAGTGCTAGTTAAAGTCAAGTGGGATTCAAAACGAGGACCCGAATACACTTGGGAGTTGGAATCAGAAATGAAGAGAAAGTATCCTCAATTATTTCAGTAAATCTCGAGAACGAGATTTTTATTAAGGTGGGGAGAATGTAACAACTCTCATCAAAAGTCCTAATTATTATATTATTTTATCCAATAGGAAACCCTAATTGAGACACCTAAGTGATTCTGCACAAACCCTAAAATTTTCAGAACAATCGGAATCAGGATCAGGGCCCCTAAAACTCAGGGGGGGTAAACCCTAGTTAACGATTATCTAAATTACTCGTTGTCAAATTTAAAATTTTCGAAACTACTGACTCAGCTAGGCTAGTCCCAGACGTGGCTACTCTATAAAAATTAGGTATCCCTTACGGACCGTAAGGGTTAATTGTTACGGTCCGTAAGCCTGGCCAAAATTTCACTATAAATAGCAGACATTGGCAATCGAAGATTGGCGCTTGAACGACGTAAATTCGCTTTACGTAGACTGAGATATCGCAGAAACACTTCTAAAAACACACACGATTCACTAATCGACGCCACAATCAGGGTAATAACTTGATCGCTATTACGATTCAAAGTCCGATCGATTATAACTATCCAACGATTGTTTAAGTGCCGCTCAAATTGAGTTTATACTTTGTTATTCATCGTGATTTCGACTTGAATGTTTGAGTGTTGTTCGAACTCGGACTATACTCTGTCATTCGTTGTGAATCCGCTGAATTGTTAAGTATTGCACTTGTAAATCGTTGTGAGGGTTTAATCTCGTGAATTGTCGTAAATGCTGTATTAAGTTAATAACCGAATTGTGTGCCTGTTATTAATTTAGGTTAAAAGGCTAATCAGTAGGCTAGGCTCTGCTCAAATTAAATCTGCAATGTGAGTCATTCTCTTTTTATCAAATTACTTTTCAAATCATGTTTATTTTCAAAGATTATAATTACAGTGATTAAGTTTATGTAATCACCAAGTTACAGCCGGTATGTGGGGTTTTGTATACATTACTTGATAACCGTCGCTATTGGACAACGAGTTAGCCAATGAGTGATATGACCATAGTCACAGACACCATCGGGCAAAGAGGCTACCGATGGATGTTCGAGTGACAAGTACTGTGGGTAGTTGGTTTGATATCTGAAACATTGTAATCTCTCTTAATACTGTTAATTATAACAACCGAGCTGTTTTCATAAATAGAATGATTCACTCAGTATTTCCCGCTGACAAAACCTTTTTCAAACATGTTTCAGGTGATCTCTTATGATCCAGGAAAAGTGCCGTGAAGCACTACAAGCTTGAGAAAGTGGCTCAGTATAAAATAAAAGAAACATGTTTTGTAAAATAATAGATTTCTTCGTGAAATCTCAAGATTGTAAATTACCGGGTTTTATCCCGAGTTGTGAAATAAAATAATCGGGAAATATATTTCAGTTTTTAAAAGATCCTGAAGAAACTTCCGCTGTTAATTAAATACCACGGGATTTCTGTCCCGCGGCTCCTGAAACGGGTCAAACCGGGTCGGGGGCCGTGACAACTGTGACTAGGATGCATGCTCACTTAGGACCGGATGAGGCCTTAGTGACTTAATAACGATGATAGTCGATATGTGAACTTGCTTGTTTTAATTTTAAGACAATGTAAATATTTAATAATTCAATAAAACGAAACTTTTTGATCCATGTGTTGTGAAACAATGATTCTGTCCCTCCACTCCCCGACGTTTCCGTCGCGGTTTGTTGTTTTACGCGGTCGGGGTGTGACACCTAAAGGGGTATGATTTAAAAACTGGGTTTTAAAACATTGATAAAAAGTAATGGGTTCCCCATCGGAAGATTCATTCACCGATATTTACCGAAGATTTTTTTGGGTTTGGTCGGCTTTCTTTTATGTACCCAGGTGTATGAATGACATTAATACCTTCGAGTGTTCACCATTGTTAGAGAGCTACATTTCTGGAACGATACCAAAGGCCAGTTTTTATGCAAACGGGAATGACTACGAGCATGGCTACTATTTGGGCGATGGTATATACCCGGAGTATTCGAATATTGTTAAAACGTTTTCTGAAACGCTCGATGTGAAAAGACAATATTTTAAAAAAACTACAAGAGTCTTCGCGAAAAGACATCGCGAGGTGTTTTGGGGTTCATCAACAATGATAACATTTTATCATAAATCTTTGTCGTATGTCGGTATGTGACATAAGGATAGAATACGAATGGCCATGTATGGTTGCATCATTATGCATAATATGATCATAGAGGATGATGGAAAAGCGATATGCCAAAAACTATTTTCCAGAAGATGTAGTTGAAGGAACCCAAACAATAATGGAAGAGAGAATCTTAAATGCTAAACTATTGCGATCTAAGGATATACATAACGCGTTAAAGACGGATTTGGTCGAGCATGCTTGGGCGATTCGCCCAATTCGACACGATGGTGACGTCGAAGAAGATTCCGAGGAAGAAGAAGTTCAGGAATTCGAAGCCGAGAACTTTGCAGACAGAGGTTTGGATGACGGAGAACACGAAGATGAAGAAGGAGAGAACGACGATGAAGATGAATAATAAATGTATTGCTTTTTTTATTGTAATTTTTTTTTTAACTTTAATAAAAGTGTTTTTATATAATTTAGAGATTAAATGAAAAAAAAATAGAAAAGTGTTTTTTAAATAATTAATAAAAATGAAAAATAATGATTAGGTAATGATGGGTAGGGCCTTTATGAGTACACGCTCTAGTGATATAACGCCCCAAAAAGCCTCTCTATGACGTGACATGACACTTGTCGCATAACGCCCCCAAAGGGGCTTTAGACTATGGGGTATGGGGCGTGGGTTGGCTGAAAACGTCCAAGCCACCACCCTGGGTGGGCTTGAGTTTGGGCGTGGCCCAAGGGGCGGGAGTTTAAAGCCGGGCGTGGGGCGGACTAGGGGTGAGCAAAAACCGAACCGAAAACCGAAACCGCACCAAAAACCGTAAAAACCGAAACCGCAAAACCGCAACCGACACAAAAACCGTAAAAACCGAAACCGCAAAAACCGAAACCGCAAAGGTATGGTGCGGTTCGGTTTTAGCTTTAAAAACCGCACCAAAAAACCGAAACCGCACCGCAAAATTATTATATATATATATATATATATTATATATATATAATATACTTAAAGATGTAAATATAAAATTCCCTATATATTATATAATCTGTGTTTGTTAAAAAAAAAAGTACAGACTTGACTTTGTTAAGTTAACTATCGTCTGCTCCCTCTAAAAAAAAATGATGTTAACCTACTAGTTACAAGCCCATTAAATTAGCACTCCAAACAGCCCAACTTTCAACCCAATAACCTTTTGATAAAAAAGAAACCTACGTACCTTTCCCTTCATTTCCCTAATTTAACATCCAGCCGACAATCTTTTCTTCATCTGGTGCGATCAACTTCAGCCGGTGCGATCATCTTCAGCTGGTGCGATCATCTTCATCTGGTACGTATGTGTTGGTTCATGTTTGAGCTAGGTTCATGTTTTTGGTTCTTGTTTCATCGCTTGTATGTGATTTTTGATTTCTAAGTACAAGACTTTCTAGTATAATCGCTTGTATGTGATTTTTGGTTCATGTTTTTGGTTTTGGTTCTTGTGTACTGTTTCATCGCTTGTATGTGTTATAGCTAGGTTCATGTTTTTGGTTCTTTTTTCATCGCTTGTATATGAAACACATAAGTTATGTCTATACATTTATGAGTTATCATAAAATGTGACAGCCCCTGTTGTTGCTTATCGATAAGTTTCATCTCAATGTATGGCTTTTGTTTGATTTTAGTTCTTTTATGTTTTCAGAATGGCTACTAATGAAACTGTAATTGATGTGGATGATCAAAATGATGATGAGGTTGAAGTACCCGGAGAAGAAAATAAGCCAAAGTTGAAGTCCGTTGTTTGGCAACATTTTCCGTATAAGAAAGGCGCTAAATCGACAAAATGCAAGCATTGTAAAAAGGTTTTAGCTTGTGGCACTAGACTTAATGGTACCTCTGGATTACTCAATCATCTAAGAAATACTTGTGTAAGATCACCCCTTTATAAAGCAAAAAAGAATAATCCAAAAAATCAGTCAACCTTAAACTTCAAGCCAAAAGATACGCAGGGGGGTGGGTCATTGACTAAGCATTCATTTAGCCAGGAGAAGTGTAGACTAGGCCTCGCTAAAATGTGCATTAAAGACAATAGACCTTTTAGTATTGTCGATGATGAAGGATTTAAGGAGTACTCGTGGGAATTGAATCCCGAGTTTATTATGCCATCTAGATGGACGGTTGCTAGAGATTGTATAACTGTTTTTGAACAAGAAGCAGAAAAGGTCAAACATTTGTTGAAAGGCCAAACAGTGTGCCTCACGAGATGGAATTCAACATATTTAATGTTGGAAACAGCCGTAGTATATGAGGATGCGTTTGACAGGTATGTGTTTATTCTGTTTTATATAACTTAACTTTGGGGTAACTAAACTTGCTTATTACTAACATCGTGTTCCTGTTTTATTTTCTAAAAAGGCTTTACTTGATCGATTCTTCTTATGGTGCTTATTTTCGCACCGAGGCGGAGGAAGATGTGGAAGGGAGCATAAGAAAAAGGAAAAGGAAGCATAGAGTAATTGGTGCTCCGAGTGGTGTTGATTGGGACGCGGCTAGGTATGTTATTATATTTTTCATTTAAATATCTCTAGCCTATAAAAATAATAAGTCGTTAACTCATTTAAATACTTACACATGGATATTGGATTGTTAAATTAGGAATCTGATCGACTACTTGAAAATATTTTTCGATGTTACAACCAAGATATCCGGCTCAAAGTATGTAACTTCGAATATTTTTTTTTCCGAACTTGTGAAAATGCAAGCAACCATCACTCGGATGACTTTGAGTCAAGATGAACAGAAAAAAAAGATGGCTATATCGATGAAAACAAAGTATGATAAATATTGGGACAACGTAGATAATATGAATTATCTATTGTATGTTGCGGTTGTTTTGGATCCACGCAACAAGCTTTCATATGTTAAGTATTGCATTGAATTGATCCATGGTAAGGATTCGGAGAAAAGTAAAGAGATTGTGGGAAAGGTGACTAAGACTCTTGATGAGTTGTTTAATCATTACAAAGGCAAGGGAGAAAACACAAATTTACCAAACTCACAAGATATGGTTTTTGGTGAAAAGTCAAGTATTAATGAGATGGATATTGATCTGGAGCTAGAGTTTGACAAACTTGATGATGGAGGTCAAGACATCAAGAGTGAGGTGGAGATCTATCTAACGGATTTAAGGGAAAAAAGGGACCAAAAGTTTGATCTTTTGGGATGGTGGAAAGCAAATTCAACCAAATTTCCTATACTATCCAAAATAGCTAGACATGTTTTGGCAATGCCGATCTCGACAGTTGCATCAGAATCGGCGTTTAGTACGAGTGGTAGAGTTATCGACAAGTATAGAAGTTCACTTAACACCGAAACTGCGGAAGCTTTGATTTGTGCACAAGATTGGATAAGGTGTACAAGGGTTGATCTTGAGCTCGGATGTTCTATGAAGAATAAAGACATAGATGAATTTAATAAGAAGATGGCGGGTTTAAAAATTGGTAAGGTTTTCTTTACATGTGTGAGTTTATATTTCAAATACCTACTAACATATATTTTTTGTTTTTTGTTTTTCTATCTAGGAAACACTAATGGCAAATGATAGTTGGAAACATTGAAAGTTGGAAAGATTGAAAGTTGGAAACAAGAATGAGTTGGAAACAATATTACGTTTTTATTTGGATACGACTATGTGATTAAGCTTTCACCGTTTCACATAGCAACTATTATTCTAGACATGTTTCTAGTACAAACTCTTGTTTTGATTGATGTCCTCTAGCCCATACATATGCTCTTCACATTGCTCTTGCAAAAATTATATTCTAATTACCATCAAGTATTAGATGTATTCCAGTATTAAAACCGAGAGTTTTTTTAGATGTATTCAAGTATTGCTGAGAGTTTTTTTTAGATGTATTCAACTATTAAAACCGAAACCGCACCGAAACCGAACCGCAAATAAACCGCAAAAACCATACCGCAAAAAAACCGCAACATGTGGTTTTAAAAAAATAAAAACCGCACCTCGCGGTATGAGTTGCGGTTTTATGCTAAAACCGCACCAAACCGCACCATGCTCACCCCTAGGGCGGACTAGCGATCCTATGTGGCCGGCTCCTATTCGCTTGTTGGCTAGGTCATAGCGGGGCATTTAAATTTCAAATACTAACCATTTGGCCAAGCCAAGCGGTTCACCCAACCCAACTGTCAACATCGCTATATATATAACCCCAACCCCACCGGTTACCCCAACCCAAACAAACTTGTTGGCTGTCCACCGCTACCCCAACCCAAACACACTTGATCGAACCCGCTAATCAAACACACTTGATCGATGGCCTCTTGGACACACGAAGAAGAGCTAGCTCTTTTCACGAGCGTCGTTGACGCAATGAAGGGCCAACGACCCGGTGAAACGCGTTACTGGCCGGAAGCTTTTACTAGCTACCGACATACCGTGGGAAACGACCGGCACAACTTAAACGCGTGCCAACATAAATGGCGCGAGCTACGGCTGAAGCTTGATCGTTTCAAAGCCTACTACGAAGCCGTTCCGAGCGGTGAGATAAGCCACGAAGACCGGGTGGCGGTGGCGAACATTGAGTTTCGGGGCAAGGAGCGAAAGCCTTTCGACAAGCTCGCTCTTTTTGAAATTTACCTAACGCTCTAGGTTTTTTTTTTTAATTTTGTAATCCTTTTTAGGTTTTTTTTGTAATTTTTATGAATTTTGTAATTTTTAGAAACTTAATAAAATTTTAGGCTTTTTTTTAATGTTGTGTGTATTTTATAAATTTTGTTTTTTTTATTTTAATAAACTGCCAAGCCACGCGGGCTAGCCACGCCCCGCCATACCCCACGGACACGTCACTCACCGGCGGGGGGCTCGAACTCCACGTGTTAACTCATGCCCCCAACCCCCGCCCCACCATACCCCACGGTCTTATGACTACACATGACCTTAGAGTATGTGGTGTGGACCCATCCTTTGAGGATGACCTTACATGTCACCCGCCACGTCAACATCCAAGGAGGATGCCCTCCCAAGGATGGACTAAGGGTGTGGAGGATGGGTCACCCTCTTTTTTAATTTTTTTTTAAATTCAACATTTTTTTAAATATTAAATAACATATAGAATAAAATCATTACATAACTTAAAAAAAACATCACATAACTTTAAAAAAAAACCCTTAACTAAAAAAAAAATACTAGATTGCTAAAAATTAAAAATTCTAAGAATTCTGTTTTTTGGCGATGTTTTCTTTCATTTTACGCAATACGTGACGCTCCTCTTCTGGGTACGTGTTGATATCGGTTGTCATTGTCTCCCATTCCTCTAGTTCTGCCGCCTCTTGCTTCAGCCGAACCCGTTCGTCTACTTCACGTTACTTCACTTGTATCTTTTGGGCTGTGACCTTGGTGTATGCTTTGAACTTGGTCATCAAGTCGTCAATTCTCGAACTACCCCCTAATGAGGCCTGTTTTTTTACAGTCGTTGCCTTTTTGTCTTTGTCCCTTCCAGGGGACATACCTCATCTCGAACTAAATTCTCTTCGTCCTCAAATTCCGCCGTGTCGTTTTTATTTATCTGACATTGTGAGTCCGAGCCCTCCGCACTATAACTTCCAGTCTCCGATGTTTTCATCCGTTTAGCGCTTGCAACCTCGTTTGGATCCGGCGCCCACTTCTTATTGGTTCGCATAATCTCTCATGCCCGAACGTGTGGGAAAACCTGCTCATACTCATCTTAGTATTTACGCATCGCCTCTTTAAAACACTTTCGTCACTCCATCCACTTGGATGATTAACATATAAATTGTTATAATACCCGCAAAATCAGTTAACGACAGCATAGTCTAAGGGTCCATCAGGGTGTAAGGAGTGGTTATACACTTGAGAGTGATAAACTAAAAAATCAACCAATCAGAGTGCGCCACGTCAATCAGTGAAAAGTGTTGGCAACGGTTAGACACTTGATGAAGTAGTAAACTTTAAAAAAAAGGAAAAATGTGTGATTGGTTGACAGATGGCATGAACCCCACCCCACACTACCCTCCCTCTCTCTCTCCTCCAATCATCTCCCCGAATCGTCAACCCTTCCCCACATCCGCAACCTTCACCAAGCGGCAAACCCACTGGCGGCAGTGTTACCGGGCGGCAAAGGCGGTTTGCCGAGTGGGATTGCCGCCCACTCCGTATACCCTCATATAAACAGTTTTGAAAACTTGTATTGATGAATACGTAGTGGTGCCGGCTATCTCACAAAATTCAAGAGTTAACATTTAAGCGGTCACAAATACATTTATAGGAAACTAGGTTATAACCCCGTGTATTACACGGGTTGAATAAATAAATTTTATATACTAAATAATAAAACCATATATCTTTAAAAACCTTTTTTATTGCACAAGTTGAATAAATATAATTTTATATATTAAATAATAAAAAGTTGTATCTATAATAACAATATTGTATAGGTTAAATAAATGTAATTTTATATACAAAATAAAAAAAGTTATATCTTTAAAACCACGTGTATTACACGAGTTGAATAAATGTAATATTGTTTACCAAATAATAAAATAATACATCTTTAAAAAACCTCATTTATTACACGGGTAGAATAAATGTAATTTTATATACCAAATAATAAAAAAATTACATCTTTAAAAATATGCGTATTACACGGTTTGCATAAATGTATCTTTCTGTACTAAATAATAAAAAATATATATCCTTAAAAAATCTCGTGTATTGTACGAATTGAATAAATCTAATTTTATACATCAAATAATAAAATTACGATTTTGGCCCATTGGTTATATCACTTTTACCCTTTTAGCCCAAAAAAGAATTTTTTAACATTTAAACCCCCAACGTCTTTTTTCTAACCTTTTTGGCCCATAACTTCTTTTTTAACCCTTTTGGCCCCTAACATTTAATGGATGAGGTTAGTGTTAGGGGCCAAAAGGGTTAGAAAAAAAGACGTTGGGGGCTCAGATGTTAAAAAAATCTTTTTAGGCTAAAATGGTAAAAGTGATATAACTACAGGGGCCAAAATCGTAATTTTCTTTAAAGAATTTTTAACATCTAAGCCCCCAACGTCTTTTTTCTAAACCTTTTTGGCCCCTAACATCTTTTTTTAACCCTTTTGGCCCCTAACATTTAATGGATGAGGTTAGTGTTAGGGTCCAAAAGGGTTAGAAAAGAAGACGTTTGGGGCTTAAATGTTAAAAATTCTTTAAAGAAAATTACGATTTTGGCCCCTGTAGTTATATCACTTTTACCATTTTAGCCTAAAAAGATTTTTTTAAAATAAATAATTACATAAAATTACGTATAGCACAAATATTTATTATTTTATAGTTGATTAATACCATATGTCCTCTAAGAGTTTACTTTATTATATAGTAAAGACAAAGATTTTAATTGTTATTTGTATAGATATAAATAATAGAGTTAAATGCCATTTTAGTCCTTGTGGTTTGAGCTATTTTGCCAGTTTAGTCCAAATGTTTCATTTTTAACCTGTGGGTCCAAAAAGGTTTCACGGTTGCCATTTTAGTCCACTGGGTTAACTTCATCCATTTTTTCTGTTAACCAGAAGGCCATTTCGGTCATTTTATATGGCTGAATTGCCCTTTTAGTTAACAGAATTACATACAAAATGACCAAATTGGCCTTCTCGTTAACAGAAAAAATGGATGAAGTTAACCCAGTGGACTAAAATGGCAACTGTGAAACATTTTTGGACCCACATGTTAAAAATGAAACCTTTGGACTAAACTGGCAAAATGGCCCAAACCACAGGGACTAAAATGGCATTTAACTCTAAATAATAATTATCTATAATAATTAGGTTGAAGAGATTAAGTAAATAATATTTCATAGGAGATTATCTATAATTTTTTTTTGGCAAATTGGATTTAAATAATCCCAACTCACTGTTATTGGCCAATAATAATCCCAACTCATTTAATCACCAATAATAATCCGAACTATTCACTTTTGTTTGTAAAATACTCCCAGTTAAAAATACACTAACTAGGTTAAAAATTTGCTGATGTGGCTTGCCACGTCACCTGCCACATCAGCTGCCACGTCATAAAAAATGCCACGTAGACTACCACATCAGCTGCCACGTCATCAAAAATGCCACATAGACTGCCACGTCATCAAAAAATGCCACGTAGACTGCCACATCAGCTGCCACGTCATCAAAAAATGCCACGTAGACTGCCACATTAGCAAATTTTTAACCTAGTTAGTGTTTTTTTAACTGGGAGTATTTTACAAACAAAAGTGAATAGTTCGGATTATTATTGGTGATTAAATGAGTTGGGATTATTATTGGCCAATAAGAGTGAGTTGGGATTATTTAAATCCAATTTGCCTTTTTTTTTTGAATGGCTAACGTTACTCTCCCAAATTACTATATTTACAAATAACTCACCTTTGCTTGGGATTGAACCCAAGACCTCCCACTAAGAGGCAAGAGCCTCTACCAAGTGAGCTAGCCCCACTTGGCGATTATCTATAATTAATTAGAAGATATTAAACTAAATGATGGTAAAAGTGATATAACTACAGGGGCCAAAATCATAATTTTCTCTAAATAATATTATAAATGAGAAGAAGATTAAACTAAATTATAATTATCCATAAGATATTAAACTAAATAATATTTAATATGAGGGTTATCTATAATTAATTAAAAAAGATTAAATTAAAATAATAATTATCTATAAGAGATGCCCTAATATGATGACAAGTGTCCAAAAAGTGGTTTCTTTTATTATATAGTATAGATTGGAAATTATTAAAAAGAAAACTAAAATCATCATCCGTTAATCAACTTTTTTTCTAATCCAAATTTATCTTAACTTCTATATATATATGTCTACTATAATAAAAGAAACCAATTTTTGAACACGTGTTGAAGGTATCCTCAAATTTATAATTATCTTATATTAACTAAATAAATAAATATTAAATTAATATTAAATCTTATCACACTTTAATAAAATATTATCAATGTTTTCCTAATTTATCAAAAATATAACTTTTTTTACTATTTGGTATACAAAATTATATTTATTGAACTCGTGTAAAACGTGTGGTTTTTAAAATTTTTTTTTTTTATTATTTACTATACAAAGTTACATTTATATAACCAGTGTAATACACGAAGTTTTTAAAGATATAACTTTTTTTTATCATTTGCGATGTAAAATTAGATTTATTCAACACGTGTAATACATGAGGTTTTTTAAGGATATAATTTTTTTTATTTGGTAGATTTTTCAACCCGATACGTGTCATTCATTGAAGGTATCCTCAAATTTATAATTATCTTATATTAACTAAATAAATAAATAATAAATTAATATTAAATCTTATCACACTTTAATAAAATATTATTCTCAAATCTAAATTATTAATTTAATATATTTTTAAAACAAATACCTCTCTTTCCTACTTATCTTATATTAAAAAATATAAATAATAAAGTAATATTAAATGTTTTCCTAATTTATTAAAAATATAACTTTTTTTTATTATTTGGTATACAAAATTATATTTATTGAACTCGTGTAAAACACGGGGTTTTTAAAAATATATTTTTTTATTATTTACTATACAAAGTTACATTTATATAACTAGTGTAATACACGAAGTTTTTAAAGATATAACTTTTTTTATCATTTGCTATGTAAAATTAGATTTATTCATCACGTGTAATACATGAGGTTTTTAAGGATATAATTTTTTTTATTATTTGGTAGATTTTTCAACCCGACTATACACATGTTTTTTAAAGATACGACATTTTTAGTATTTAATATACAAAATTACATTTATTTCATATGAGTATTACACATGGTTTTTAAAGATATAACTCTTGTTTAGATCTATTCAACACGTGTGATATATGGGGTTTTTAAGGATGTAAATTTTTATTATTTGGTAGATTTATTTAACCCGATTATACATGAGTTTTTTAAAGATACGACGTTTTAAGTATTTAGTATACAAAATTACATTTATTTAATCTGTGTAATACACATAGTTTTTAAATATATAACTTTTTTTATTATTTGATATATAAAATTATATTTATTTAACCCGTACAATATACGGGGTTCATAAAGATATAACTTTTTTATTATTTAATATATAAAATTATATTTATTCAACCCGTGTAATACACGAGGTTCTAACTAGTTTATCTAATAAATCATTCCGTAAAAAACAAACATTTCTTTTTGTTGAATTTGAGTTGGTGTGTATATACAATGCTAATGCATTTGGGATTATAACAATGCATCTAAACAAATACTTATAATACGAACTCAATTATTTTAAGTGAATAATAAAATAAAAAGTTATATATACATACACGCCTATAATGAAAAAGTGTAAAATGCCTAAATGACATTCTTCTCAAGAACTATTGCTCAAAACTAGTAGATCATCTTTAGATAATGTATTTGTTTTAGTGCCATGAGACGAGGTGGCAAATTATTCGTTTTTGATTACATTGCTATTATCTTAACTTTTATTCGTTTTCATGGCATCGATGCTTGTAAAGCTTTCTTTTTGAAATGCTATTATTTTATTAATAATTAATAATTATTATAAGGTTGAATAATGGTCTTCACCCTCATTTTCTTTGTTTGTTTCTTGATTGCAAGGTTAAAAGTTGCCCAAAATTATGGACTTCTTCAGTGGAAAGCAAACTTCTTTTTTGTCCAAATATACCACCCTTAATCAAACACTTTTAGATCATATCTTTAAAGAGAAGGGGATCCTCATAATGTATGCATTGCTTTGTTGTATTTACACTTATCAAATATTAAATTGTATATTTAAAAGGGTTAATTTGCAATTTTGTATTACAATTTGTTTTGACACTTTGAATGACTCAAATACAAAGATTTATATTATTTGTTATAACTGCTTCCGTAGTGGACCATATATGGCTCCGGTATGGTGTATAGCGTCCCATAGCGCCCGGCTACACCATTACGGTCGGCGCTATGGGGTATGAATTTTGAATCCTCGCGAAAATTATCAAGCCATGCCCCTTCCTCCCCCACTCACACACATATATTTACATACATACATATGTATGTATAATTGAAGGGGTTATATAACCCCCTTACCACTACACACTCTTGTGATATAACCCCCCATAAAGTCCCCTCTTGCACTTTTCGCCATTTGTCGCATAACCCCTACCAAAATGCTTTATAGGGCTTTATCACTACACATGGCCTAAAATGAAGAGCATATCATACCAATCTAATATTGTCTTGATGTTGTGTTTTTCGGATTGTTAGGTGCTTTCTTTTTAAATTGCATAGTCACATACTTACATTTATATCCTCATGCGTTATATTGTTGTGCCGAATTAGTTCATGTGGTGTCATGTGTATTTAGATTTGTATTGTGGGCTAAGATTTTATGAGTGGTCTTTATCAATGATTTCTTGTCTAATAACATTTTGTTAATGATGTATGATTCATTTGCAAAAATCAGATTGAAACTATACCAATGTACTTGAATGTTATACAACGTTTGAATAAACAACATGATTACTCATTTTGACTAATTACTCAAGCCATTAAACCGTCATGATACCACCTCTATCTATGACATTATCAATAAATCTTATGAACTCCGTAAACATAGTAACAAACAGTGGCAAAACTTGAGATTTCCGACCGGGGGCGCAAGTCACCGGACCTAAAAATTTCTATAAAACTGGGGGTCGAAAACGTATATACCCAAAAAATTTCTATATGAAAACTACATACTCTTCACTATCGAGCGAAAAGTTCGAGGGATCGGTCGCCCCCTCCCGCTCCTTAAAAGCTTCGCCCATACTAACAGATGTAACCAAT
The DNA here is from genome assembly GCA_030545235.1 of Helianthus tuberosus. NCBI lineage: Eukaryota > Viridiplantae > Streptophyta > Magnoliopsida > Asterales > Asteraceae > Helianthus > Helianthus tuberosus. The sequence goes on along the minus strand of CM060424.1, from coordinate 173,189,413 downwards.
ATGAAAGGTCTTATAGATGTCGGCTTATATCAAAGAGTCTTTAGCCTAGCAGTATCAAAGTGTGAGTGTTTACCACCTTTGTTAATCAATAAAGGTATAATTTAATTGTAGAATTAGAGAGTATGTGTTTTCGTTGTTAGAGAAATTGTTGTCTTATGCGTCTTGTTTATTACATTAGTACATGGATCGAAATCATATATTAACCAGTGAAAACGAGGGTCTTCAATCCAAATCTAGTTATGAAAATGCTTTGATAAAAAATATGTAGGAACCGTTCGCGTAAATAAATAAAATAAACAAATTTTTTTATTAATACGATTACAATACAGAAATTAGAAAGCTAAAAACACTAGTACGAATACAACTGAAATAAACCAAATACAAGAAATGTAGAAGAAGAAAGGCTGAGTCACGTGTTCAACACGCTTCCCTTAAAACAAATTCCGAGTCTCCCAAGAGTACTCGTTTTGTTTCCCAGGGTACAACAGCCGGAGCAGTAGTACTGCCGGAGTTCGCCTACAACCCGAAGGTTATCTTGAAAACTTGCTGGAGAAAGATCAGAGAATTGTAGAGAGAAAGTAGCGTATGCTGTTGTGTTGCTGGTATCTTCTGCAGCTGGGTATGGAGCTGTATTTATACAGCTACCGGTTTGAAACAGCCAAAAACGAATTAAATGAGAGGTTTAAATTGCATTAAACGTCTTCAATGCAATTTAATATGTCAGTTAATTCTCAGTTAAAGCCTGTTAACTCGTCAGTTACGAAGCTGGACTGAAAATGCACTGTTATTCAATGCTGGAAGCTTCTACGCGTGCGCAAGCCACTCTGGTGCGCGCGCGCCCAGGTCTGCACGCCCATGCGCGGTGCGTCCTCTTGGCTCACTTTGGTGCGCCGCGCATGACACCTCCAGACCCATGCACCATGCGCAACCGCGCGCCTTCGTGCCATGTCACGCGCTTCGAACCTGCACTCCACTTGGTCCCTGCAGCCGATGAGATCCACATTGCGCCTCATCGCCCACGCCACGCGCGTGAGCGTGTGCGAGTTCGGGTTATGGTTCTCCGCACCCTTCGCGAGTACACTAGTGAGTGCTCCCATGAAACAATAAGGATGGAGAGTTCCCACTTAAATACCCCTTTAAGTTCCATCTCTCATCCGATGTGGGACAATGTGCTACTTTCCCTTTTGTTTCAGCATTGAATGTTCCAAACACCTAACTTTGAGCATCGATATCTCATTCATCTTAGCTCCGTTTTGGACGTGGTTTAGTTCGTTGCGAAGCTCTCCCAACATAGAACACAAACCCACAAATAAATATATAAAACCCGCTCATTTTATTATATTTATTTCTAGTCCAAAATAGGAAAAAGTCATTTTCCTATATTTGTGAAAAATGCTATTTTCACATATTTTCCAACAATCCCCCACATGAAAAACGCTATTTTCATCAAATTTCCAACAATCCCCCACATGTATGGAAATGGATCTTTTCCTTACACTTTTCAACGATAAACTTCGACAGTTGCGTATTGCAAGATAGGTAGGTTGTCACCTTTGAACCCTCTTTTGTGAAGCGCACTTAGCTTACTAGCGGTGTGTAGACGCGATGTCCTTGAACATACCCCCATTTGTGTAAACGACAATACACTTCACACAATACTCTCCCTGGTTTGGCCAACTCCTCATTGTCGTGTCCTATTATGGTCCTGGAACACTAGCCTGGTTCTGCGAGAGCTCTAGGATTTGCGCACCCCACAAATCCATTTGTAACACCTCGAAAATTCACGTCCTATAATGTGTTGACACGTGTCATAAAGTTTAAACGTGTGAAAGAAATAGTATGGAAGGACTAAAGTTGACAAACATGGGAAGTATGTGAATATACGTATTCTAAGTGTCAACTGTGAATAAATATAATGTACATTAACCCTACACGATGCTCATACCTTCAAACGAATAAATCATGGATCATACGAAGCTAAAAGTGAGTGACTTCAAACTACAGGGACCAAATGCGTCAACATGTTTAAATGATACCTCTGAGTGACCTTTTGACAAACCCGAAGCTTTGTAAATATTGATTACGCTCACGAGAATGCACCATAAAAATTTCATAAAGTTTGGTTAACGTATGAGAAAGTTATGATCAAATCCGTGTGCGAAGTGTTAAAGCGTAAACGTTGGAAGTTAGGACTTTTCGGGTGAAAATAAAGTTACCCGGGGACTTGGCAAAGTGGGTATATGTTTTAAAGCCTTCATAGGTCGATTATAAGGGTTTACCATACAAGAAACAAGTGCCTATTCGAGTTTTGAAGAGACAAGGACTAAACCGCAAAAGAAAACAAAGTTGCTGATTCAGCCTATCCTCGCGCCACGCGAGGGTCCCTCGCGCCACGCGAGGGACTCCCAGTTGCTGAAATGCGGCTGTTGGCTGAAATGGCCTTTATGCGCGATTTTATCCAAGTTTCCACACTCCTCTTGACCCCTAGACACCCCCTAAACACTTAGGGACATGTGTTGAAGGATTGTGGTCAGTTGTAGACCCAAGTGTCACCCAATTGTGGTGTGAAATTCACTATAAAAGGCCACAAGTGTTCAACATTTTCTTCACACCTTCATTCTGCAATTGAGGAGCCTTCTGGAGCTTCAAAGCAGACCCAGGTCCTTCCTAATCAAGCTTAGGACTTCAGTAAGTGTTCTAATCTTTTCTAAATTGAGTTTAGCTTAGTTATTTAGCTAAAAGTCAAACCGTCGTAATTACGGTTTGACTTCGAGATTAGTCATTAATGCCTCAGTCATATCTCGAATTAAAAGTAGTTATGAGTTGGTATTTATGTGGGTAATAAAACCCCAAAAGGGTTTCCCCTGATCACCACTCTAACTAGTTCAAATGTCGGGTCAAACCTATTCTTAAAAAGTCAACAGGAAGCCTAAAATGCTATTTATGCATAATTAGCTATCTAGAACATATATAACCTGTTTGATCATTGTTATAACTTAGTAATAAGTGTAAGAACATGTCCGAACATGTTCAACCCGACTATTTCCTGTTTAGACCCGGTTCGGAACCGAAAGTCACATGGTTTGACTTTCACTTTGACTTTCAGTTCTGACCCGTTTAGGCATGTTCTAGAAATGCCTCAGAGCTTTAATTGGATTAGGATACATGTTAGAACAACCCTCTGCGATTATGCACCTTGGTTCACTAGTTATCCAATTAATATGCATATTTCCGTTAATTGCTCATATGTTGACCGTTATGCCCTTATTACCTTAAAACATGATTTATGAAAATGTAAAAGTGTAGAAACATTAGTTACTGATATATAAACTTGTATGCAAAGTTTGACATCAGTTAGACTTATAGATTAAGAGTTATGCTCAATATCGCAAAATTAATGCTTTATGTTAATAAAATGGCGTAATTAGCGTATAGCCCAGTTAAACATACTTTTTGGTATCAAATATTTTACCCACTGATGTAATATATTATTTTGGGATTTTTAAAGATTTTTAATTAATTTTAGGCTGAGCATAACTCGTAGTCGTAGGCTTAATCCGGTAATTGTCGGTTTAACCCTTACGGGCCATAAAATGAGTTTTACACATCTAAACGACTCCAAACCTTATGCTACTGATTAGTTATGATAAATAAATTATTTTAAGCCTTCTGGAAATATAAAAATATCAGATTTAAGTATCGAACCCGGTAATGGCCTTTAATCGCCTTATTTAGCGTTTTTAACGCATAGTATGTTTTAAAATCATATTGAACATACCCGGGTTGATACCTACTGATATATAAAGCAAATTAGGATATTTTAACAGTAAGAAAAGGTTGATTAACTCGGACTTCGTTTTTGAGCTTTTCGGCTTATGTGAAATTACCAAAATACCCCTACGGGGCATAGTTTGGTTAAAAATGATAAATTTCACATATATGCTTTAGCCTACTGTTATAACTCATCAAATTGAGTATGTTTATTGTTTACATCAGACCTGTAACTCAGTTAAACATCTAAACGCTTTTACAAACTTTAAAATGACCAAACTACCCCTACGGGGCATAGTTTGTGTTTAAATTAGATCGGGGCATAATGAAAGACATCCTACTGATGTCCCAACATATTTGAAGCATATTAACTTAGGAAACCTGTATATGGCTCTTACGGATACCCGTTATGCTTATTACGCGGTCGGTTCGGTTTATGTAACAAGTTTACATAAATTAGCCGAAACGGGTCAAACCTTATCGGTTTTATCTCAAAATCCAGAATGTGTTTAGTTTACCCATATTATACAAGTCTCCAGACTTGTCGGGTCTAAATCACATCCTATTCCGGTCTTCGCTTAATCTTGCGTTTTGAACCATAAACCTTTCCTTAAAACTAACCGGTCTAAGTTACGACTTAAATAAGACCCGTTAGGAATTTAATAGGTTAATAAAACCTTCGTTCCAGATTAAGAGCCCAGTAGAAGTACTTGTGCTTGCTGATTAAGATATACGGCTGAGTGTAAATTGCATTGCTAGCTCAGGTAAATACTTTTAACTTATTTTCCCTTATACGGGCTTGGGATACGGTATTATAAAAATACCGCTTGGTCGGGTGTAGAAACCTTTTAATCGGAGATGATTAAATTGCATAATCCCGTTTTAATCTGTATTGATTGATAACAAATAACATTGGGGGTTAATGACCGTGTCCTGGATATCCTTGGCTCATTTTAAAAAGTGAATGGCCACGACGTAAGCACAAGGTGTAGGCAAAACACCTCCTGTTGCATATGTATAACGTATACTCACTCGTAAGGGTATCTTCTTGTGAGATTATATTTGTGGTGTGTCGATTAATCTTGTCCGGCTTGTATTGTATAATCACCGGCCCTAAATGTTGGACAACCATGTAAATCGGATACAAGATTTTTATTAACAAAATTGTCCCAAGTATAAAAGATTAATTTTGCCTCTGTGCATTTTAATCAATGTGTCAAGATATTTTGTGCCGTTTGCACTCGAATCACTTTTCAAACTCTTTTTCCAAAATGAGTCAGTTAATTGTATTTACCAGTGTAAACTGACGTATTTTCCAAAAGGTTAAGTGACAGGTACTATGCGTAATTGGCTGGGAGCTCAGGGCGTCACTAGGGAATCTTGCAAGTTCTAGATGCCTAAAGTCTGTTGAACAGTTTTCTTTTATTGATCCGCTTGTGGATCCTTTACCTTTCGTTGTAATACTTTGACATTACTTATATTCGGAATGTAATATATTTATCTTTTGCTTCCGCTGTGCATTATTTTATTGTGTTGTTTGACCATGATGTTGCCAACCACGTCACGATACTCCCCCACCGGGCCCACCGGTGACACGTGGAAATTTGGGGTGTGACAGGTTGGTATCAGAGCCAACACTGAGTGAATTAAACAAAAGCCTTTTTGTGTTTAATCTCAGTTACACAATTGCACAATCTAATCTTCTGAGTCTAGACTTAACATAGGAATACTCTCAATTCTAATCTGGAAATCCTTACTTCCTAATTTTTTTTTATATATATTGGATACGTCGCCAAGCGAAGAAGCTGTATTAGAAATTCTCCACAATCTGGAGCCAGGAAATACTGAGCTTCGTACCGCGGCCAGGATGAAACGAGCATCCAAGGAGAGAGCATTCAGAAATAAAATGAAGAAGAATTTTTTTTTTTACAGAAGATCGTTTCCTTATTTGTCCTTATAAGGACATATTTATCTTTCAGTCCCTTTAAGGACACATTATTCCTTCAAAGACCCGCTTAGGGCAACTCTGTACTTTTATTTTCATAAATGGATTGATTAAACTAAGTTTTCATTCTAAACATGAAATATGAAATAAATGGAAAATAACATCCCTTAGAAGGGAATTGCCTACGGGCTATAATTAACGTCCTCTGAGACTAAAGACGGTGGTAGCCTACAGCTCCCTGTCAAGAAAAGGTAATGAACTTTGATTCACACCTAAATGCCTCGATCCCAGACGATCATGGCTTATAAATTAAACTTGTCCAAGTGACTAAGCCTTTTGTGCTATTACTAAATGCCTCGATCCCAGACGATCATGGCTTATAAATTAAACTTGTCCACGTGACTAGGCCTTTTGTGCCATTACAAATTCATAAATTGCCCTGATTCTCTGAAATCTTGGCTTATAAATTAAACTTGTCTACGCGACTAGGCCATTTGTGCTATCATTAAATTATAAATTAGGATTTATGATAAAAATCCTGAATAAAATAAATATCCTTACTTTCCTGCCAGTATGCAATTTAAAGGAAATCTTAAAGGTGAAACCTAGCCTACGCGGCCAAGATGGTGAAACCTACTCAAGAGATTCAAATCCTTGTTAACACCTAAGAACGTGTTAGCACTCCTGACAAATGTGATTCGATAAAATCACAACAGTCATCCTTATATAGGATTCTTCCAATTTTCTTATCTAGCCTAATGATTTAGAAATCATGGCTTGTGTCATCCTATAAGATGATCATATTATAAACATGCTGAAGTGATGAAGTGCCTACGGGCTAAACTTGTTGTCCGATAAGGCAACGACAGTGGTGGTCTTTGATCTCCTGTCCAAAAATGTTGGACCAGGTCCAAACATAATAGTCGGTAGGATCCATACGATCTCGACTAATAGCATCTGAGAAGATGATCATATTATAACCATCCCTCAGAAGGGAAATGCCCACGGGCTATATCTATTGTCCTAAAAGACAAAAGACAGTTGAAGTCTACAACTCCCTGTCAAAAGAGGGTAATGAACTTGATTCAGACCTTAATGCCTCGATTCTCTGAAATCATGGCTTATAAAATTTAGAACTGTCCTTGTGACTAGGCCTTATGCGCCACTTTAATATCCTTAATGTTTTATAACTAGGATAAATTATAATGGGAAATACTAATTTAATATAACTAACAAGTTAACCAATATGGTTTATATTACCATGGTTGATGAATCGTCAAAGATGATGATCCCATATTAATCTCTGAATAAATCATTGTTAATATTTATGTAGCAATCAAGCTACATGGCTGGATTTGATGAAGTTAACAGTCACTTGAAAGAGAGCAATGATACTACCAGAATTAATGTAACTGGAGCAGAACTACAGGCAATAATAGATTATGCAGTTGCTCGAGCACTTGATCGACAGTATGATGAGCCAAATGATACCCACTCTAAGACTCTATCTGCGGCTAGTTGTAAGCCCCCTCTTAAAACACATGAGTCAAAGGAGGACGATGTTCATGACTTGTCAAATCAAAGGAGTATTCCGTCTAGACAAGTTGTGTTTCATCAAGAGGCACCAGTTAAGACCTGTTCATATAAATATTTTGTCTCCTGCAAGCCCAGAGACTTTACAGGAGAAGAAGGAGCCATCGATTGCATGACATGGCTCGATGAGATGGACGTTGTTGTCGACATCAGCGGTTGTGCGGAGCAAGATGTTGTGAAATTTGTTTCACAATCATTCAAAGGGAAAGCGTTGGCATGGTGGAGATCATTGCTCCACGCCACGGGAAGGGTTCTACTCTACAACTTATCTTGGGAGCAATTTGTTGCATTAGTCAAGGAAAACTATTGCCCCCAGCATGAAGTAGAAAAGATAGAATCAGACTTCTTGACTCTGGTCATGGAGAATTTGGATTGTCAGGCATATGTGACAAGTTTCAACACTATGTCCCGCCTGGTTCCTTATCTAGTCACCCCTGAACCTAAACGCATAGCGCGTTTCATTGGAGGCCTAGCACCAGAAATAAAAGGGAATGTTAAAGCATCTAGGCCAACCACATATAGGTCCGTGGTGGACTTATCCTTATCTCTCACCTTAGACGCAATCAGAATTAAGTCTGTTAAGGCTTCTGGCGAGAGAAGAAGTGAAAGAGAGGAGGAAAACTCTCATCAAGCTAACAAGAAGAAGAAGGGAAGCTTGGAGCGAGGGAAGGATTCCGAGTTTAGGAAGAACTCGAGTCAGTCTGATAACAGACCCAAATGCAATAACTGCAAAAAGCAGCATTTTGGAAAATGTACAATAGACCCACGCGCTAAATTGTGTGGAATTTGCAAGACCAAGGGTCACAAAACCCTAGATTGCAAGGAGATGAAGAACGCCACATGTTACAATTGTAACGGGGAAGGACACATCAAAACCAACTGTCCAAAGCTTATAAAGAAGCCTAGAGAGGCCAGGAAAACAAATGCATAAGTCTTCCGGAGGAACGCCAGGAGATGGTGCAGAAGGATAACTATATAGCAGGTACTTTTCCTTATCAAGCAGTTTATGCAGAAATTCATTTGATGCTGACACATGTGATTCAATAATGAACGATCACTGTTGAGAACCGTTGTCTCCGTCTTAGTAGGACTTCGGTCATTTAATACGAAATATAAATTGACCGATGATACCTTAGAAAAATGCTCCAACAAACCTTAGATGGATATTTTATATCTAATAGGAATCACTCTTTTCTGATATTCCTATGGCAAGCTTTCAAGCTACCTGAATTCTTTAATGTAATAAAGACAGATGTGACGTTTTGATCCTCTGTCAGAAAAGTGATGGACTAGGTCCAAAATCTTTAATGCCATTAATGGTCTTTTGCGACCTAGGCTAAGTAATATTAAAAATATTTTAAATAATGTTCATTAAGAATGTTAGTGCTTTAATAGCCTGTATAGGTTATTGACACCATGGCTAGTATATATTAAGGCCATCAGAATAAAAATATAGTAGTTGTTGGATGTCAACTAAGAAATTGTTTTATTGGTGTTAGGAACCAATAGAAAGAAATGGCAAACTCGGATAAGACAACAGTCGATCGCGCCATTGATGGCACGACGCATGCTAATGATGCTGAAATTGTGAACCTTAGAATTTCCAAAGATATTCTTCAAACTATGATAGACGCAGCTGTTGGAAAAGCTGTGAAGAAGGCTGTGAAAAAGTTCAAGGAGCCCCATGCTGCTCGGTCCAAATTTTATCTAGGACCACATTTCCTCACTCGTAAGAAGGATCTCGTTCATGCCTCTGATGCAAAGGATGAACTAAAAAGGAAAAGGGAGGTAGATAACTCCCAGAGTTCTAAGAAAAAGAACAAACAAAAGTCCGACCAGAAACCAGTATGTGAGACCTGCAAGAAGCGCCATTATGGGAAATGCAGGTTTGAACCAAAATCCAAATCGCAGCCCAGAGCTTGTGGGATCTGCAAGTCTAGGAAACATAAAACCATGGATTGCAAGAAGTTGAAAGATGCAACCTGTTATGGTTGCAACGAGAAGGGGCATATCAAGACCAACTGCCCTAGGAATCAGAAGAAGCCCGAGTAGGCCAAGATAACAAACGCACGAGTTGTCAGGATGAACGCCCAAGAGATGGGGCAGAATAATAATAGTATAATATGTACCTTTTGTTATCAAGCAGTTTATGTAGAAACTTATTTAATACTGGCACGTATAATTATATTATGAATAATAAAGGTTGAGAACTGCTGTCTCCACCTGATTAAGACTCCGGTCATTTAATGCCCGGTAGAAAGTGACGATGTTACGTCGAAAATGCTCCAACAAATCCTATATTGATATTAATATCTATTAGAAATCATTTTTCTAATATCCTTATAGCAAACTTTTGGTTGCATACTTAAGGACTCAATATAGTGATAAAAATCGATTGGTTGCCTTAAAAATCAAGTCCATATTGTGAGTGATAAGAAGCAATTAATTATCAAGACTCCTTATGAGACAACCCTCGTAATTACACGTGTCCGTACGATTAATTAATATTAAACATATAAAAAAAATGGTGGAACTGACCGTCCCCGGAATCGAACCCGGGTCTAGGCCGGCCGCACCCTTTCGCGCGCCTAGCCAACTGAGCTAGGTGCCTAGTTTGTGAAAATCTCCATTCTAATTTAATATAAGCACTTGTACAATAAACTTCCTTATCATTTATCAATAATAATTTCTGCTAAGTGTCTTGTTTTTAATACAGGCAATAATAAATCTTCATGAACCATAAACTTAGCAAAAATTTTATTATCATCCACAAGGTATAACTACCAAGGAGACCATAGTAACCGATTCGTATAAATCGGCAAGGAATCGTTCCGAAAATCTAAGAGCACTCTTTCTTGCATAGAGTACGACAACGTATATTATTTTAATTATTTTCTCATTGTTTTCTATCGCCTGTGAATGCCAAACTATGTTGGATAAAAGTGTCATATGAGGATTGGCGTATCCTAGTGTGTCCCATAGATTATTTCCATGTCTGATCAACATGGAGGTTTAATACATGGAACCCCTAAGATATCCCAATGATCGTACTGTACTTCCGTCGACTAGTAGTATTCAAAGGAGATATCCGGAATGGAACTATCCAAATAAATATTCCTCGGTAAAGGAATATGGGGAATCATAACATGAACGTGTCACTTATTAGACACAAGCGTTGATGAGCGAACTGGAGCCGGAGATATGGAAATCTCTGTAACCTCCTTGTACTTTGATTATCTTCTCCTAAGTTTACCCTGTTTACCTCCCTAGAGGCAAGTAGAGTTATGATTAACATCCCGCTTTGGGTTAGAATGTTGTAAGAACTCCATATTAATTATGGAATAACCGAAAACCTGATTAAGTAAATTTTAAAATAGGAGATTCATATAACCTAACTCGATATTCCGAGAGTTTGATATTGTTAGGTAAGAAAGACGGTTCATTTTGCTTATGCATACATTACCGCAATCCTAATTAGGCAACGATTAAGAATTTCCATCAGCTAACCAGGATCGTCGAATTTTTGACTAACGACAAGGATTAGCTATTCCTTAATATTAGTTAAGTAATGGTTGGAATAACCATCTCGCCTTAAGGTAAGCTTCTCTATAATATTTGATATATAAGTATCAAGGCTACTCCCTTGAAGACCTTATATAGATGAAATGATAAACGTCCATTGATTGGACAATAGTTTGGTAAGTCCAAACATTTAGATCTGAAAGTTGCATTATAGACAATCAATAAGATCACGCAAATTCATAATCGTCAGTCAGAGGCCAGTATACGGCAGAAAATTAAGGATTATGAAAATAGCAAACCTCCTAAATTCTTATTAAGGAATAAGGTTCAACAATAGATATCACCCTGGAAGGGAGTGATGCGGTTTGGTAAGAAAGGCAAGCTAAGCCCGAGATACATAGGACCTTTCGAGGTTATAGAATGTATCGGGTCAGTTGCCTATAAGTTAAACTTATCGGAAGAGCTCAGTGGAATTCACAAGGTGTTCCACATCTGCAATCTGGAAAAGTGCTTCGCTGATGAATCACTGGTATTACCCCATACAGATGTGCATATAGATGAGAGCTTAAAATTTGTTGAAAAACCTTTGTCGATTGAAGATCGACAGGTGAAGAAGCTTCGAAGGAAGCACGTACCTATTGTAAAGGTCAAATGGGAAGCCCAAGGAGGCCCCGAATTCACGTGGGAGGTTGAATCCACGATGAAAGAAAAGTACCCTTACTTATTTCAATAAATCTCGGGTCGAGATTTATTTTAAGGGGGTGAGGATGTAACACCTCGAAAATTCACGTCCTATAATGTGTTGACACGTGTCATAAAGTTTAAACGTGTGAAAGAAATAGTATGGAAGGACTAAAGTTGACAAACATGGGAAGTATGTGAATATACGTATTCTAAGTGTCAACTGTGAATAAATATAATGTACATTAACCCTACACGATGCTCATACCTTCAAACGAATAAATCATGGATCATACGAAGCTAAAAGTGAGTGACTTCAAACTACAGGGACCAAATGCGTCAACATGTTTAAATGATACCTCTGAGTGACCTTTTGACAAACCCGAAGCTTTGTAAATATTGATTATGCTCACGAGAATGCACCATAAAAATTTCATAAAGTTTGGTTAACGTATGAGAAAGTTATGATCAAATCCGTGTGCGAAGTGTTAAAGCGTAAACGTTGGAAGTTAGGACTTTTCGGGTGAAAATAAAGTTACCCGGGGACTTGGCAAAGTGGGTATATGTTTTAAAGCCTTCATAGGTCGATTATAAGGGTTTACCATACAAGAAACAAGTGCCTATTCGAGTTTTGAAGAGACAAGGACTAAACCGCAAAAGAAAACAAAGTTGCTGATTCAGCCTATCCTCGCGCCACGCGAGGGTCCCTCGCGCCACGCGAGGGACTCCCAGTTGCTGAAATGCGGCTGTTGGCTGAAATGGCCTTTATGCGCGATTTTATCCAAGTTTCCACACTCCTCTTGACCCCTAGACACCCCCTAAACACTTAGGGACATGTGTTGAAGGATTGTGGTCAGTTGTAGACCCAAGTGTCACCCAATTGTGGTGTGAAATTCACTATAAAAGGCCACAAGTGTTCAACATTTTCTTCACACCTTCATTCTGCAATTGAGGAGCCTTCTGGAGCTTCAAAGCAGACCCAGGTCCTTCCTAATCAAGCTTAGGACTTCAGTAAGTGTTCTAATCTTTTCTAAATTGAGTTTAGCTTAGTTATTTAGCTAAAAGTCAAACCGTCGTAATTACGGTTTGACTTCGAGATTAGTCATTAATGCCTCAGTCATATCTCGAATTAAAAGTAGTTATGAGTTGGTATTTATGTGGGTAATAAAACCCCAAAAGGGTTTCCCCTGATCACCACTCTAACTAGTTCAAATGTCGGGTCAAACCTATTCTTAAAAAGTCAACAGGAAGCCTAAAATGCTATTTATGCATAATTAGCTATCTAGAACATATATAACCTGTTTGATCATTGTTATAACTTAGTAATAAGTGTAAGAACATGTCCGAACATGTTCAACCCAACTATTTCCTGTTTAGACCCGGTTCGGAACCGAAAGTCACATGGTTTGACTTTCACTTTGACTTTCAGTTCTGACCCGTTTAGGCATGTTCTAGAAATGCCTCAGAGCTTTAATTGGATTAGGATACATGTTAGAACAACCCTCTGCGATTATGCACCTTGGTTCACTAGTTATCCAATTAATATGCATATTTCCGTTAATTGCTCATATGTTGACCGTTATGCCCTTATTACCTTAAAACATGATTTATGAAAATGTAAAAGTGTAGAAACATTAGTTACTGATATATAAACTTGTATGCAAAGTTTGACATCATTTAGACTTATAGATTAAGAGTTATGCTCAATATCGCAAAATTAATGCTTTATGTTAATAAAATGGCGTAATTAGCGTATAGCCCAGTTCAACATACTTTTTGGTATCAAATATTTTACCCACTGATGTAATATATTATTTTGGGATTTTTAAAGATTTTTAATTAATTTTAGGCTGAGCATAACTCGTAGTCGTAGGCTTAATCCGGTAATTGTCGGTTTAACCCTTACGGGCCATAAAATGAGTTTTACACATCTAAACGACTCCAAACCTTATGCTACTGATTAGTTATGATAAATAAATTATTTTAAGCCTTCTGGAAATATAAAAATATCAGATTTAAGTATCGAACCCGGTAATGGCCTTTAATCGCCTTATTTAGCGTTTTTAACGCATAGTATGTTTTAAAATCATATTGAACATACCCGGGTTGATACCTACTGATATATAAAGCAAATTAGGATATTTTAACAGTAAGAAAAGGTTGATTAACTCGGACTTCGTTTTTGAGCTTTTCGGCTTATGTGAAATTACCAAAATACCCCTACGGGGCATAGTTTGGTTAAAAATGATAAATTTCACATATATGCTTTAGCCTACTGTTATAACTCATCAAATTGAGTATGTTTATTGTTTACATCAGACCTGTAACTCAGTTAAACATCTAAACGCTTTTACAAACTTTAAAATGACCAAACTACCCCTACGGGGCATAGTTTGTGTTTAAATTAGATCGGGGCATAATGAAAGACATCCTACTGATGTCCCAACATATTTGAAGCATATTAACTTAGGAAACCTGTATATGGCTCTTACGGATACCCGTTATGCTTATTACGCGGTCGGTTCGGTTTATGTAACAAGTTTACATAAATTAGCCGAAACGGGTCAAACCTTATCGGTTTTATCTCAAAATCCAGAATGTGTTTAGTTTACCCATATTATACAAGTCTCCAGACTTGTCGGGTCTAAATCACATCCTATTCCGGTCTTCGCTTAATCTTGCGTTTTGAACCATAAACCTTTCCTTAAAACTAACCGGTCTAAGTTACGACTTAAATAAGACCCGTTAGGAATTTAATAGGTTAATAAAACCTTCGTTCCAGATTAAGAGCCCAGTAGAAGTACTTGTGCTTGCTGATTAAGATATACGGCTGAGTGTAAATTGCATTGCTAGCTCAGGTAAATACTTTTAACTTATTTTCCCTTATACGGGCTTGGGATACGGTATTATAAAAATACCGCTTGGTCGGGTGTAGAAACCTTTTAATCGGAGATGATTAAATTGCATAATCCCGTTTTAATCTGTATTGATTGATAACAAATAACATTGGGGGTTAATGACCGTGTCCTGGATATCCTTGGCTCATTTTAAAAAGTGAATGGCCACGACGTAAGCACAAGGTGTAGGCAAAACACCTCCTGTTGCATATGTATAACGTATACTCACTCGTAAGGGTATCTTCTTGTGAGATTATATTTGTGGTGTGTCGATTAATCTTGTCCGGCTTGTATTGTATAATCACCGGCCCTAAATGTTGGACAACCATGTAAATCGGATACAAGATTTTTATTAACAAAATTGTCCCAAGTATAAAAGATTAATTTTGCCTCTGTGCATTTTAATCAATGTGTCAAGATATTTTGTGCCGTTTGCACTCGAATCACTTTTCAAACTCTTTTTCCAAAATGAGTCAGTTAATTGTATTTACCAGTGTAAACTGACGTATTTTCCAAAAGGTTAAGTGACAGGTACTATGCGTAATTGGCTGGGAGCTCAGGGCGTCACTAGGGAATCTTGCAAGTTCTAGATGCCTAAAGTCTGTTGAACAGTTTTCTTTTATTGATCCGCCTGTGGATCCTTTACCTTCCGTTGTAATACTTTGACATTACTTATATTCGGAATGTAATATATTTATCTTTTGCTTCCGCTGTGCATTATTATATTGTGTTGTTTGACCATGATGTTGCCAACCACGTCACGATACTCCCCCACCGGGCCCACCGGTGACACGTGGAAAATTGGGGTGTGACACCATTTGAAGCGACCCTACTTCTCTCTAACATAGGTGATTCCCTGAATCATTAAAAGCATCATGGTTATTTGATTTCCCGAAATCGTTAACCTTAATATGCTTAGCCTCACTTCAATGTCACTGATTAGAATGGACTAGGAAGTATATATAACTCCCTTTTGTTTAGTTTGGGGTACTCCCCCACAGTGACTCCGTTTGGTAATATGATTAAGTTGTCCTATTGAACTTAGATCTTGGGATCTCTAGTCAACTAAGTTAGGTTTCCCTCATATTCCCATTTATCACGGGCTTTAGTCCCATTCCTCTTGACGACGTTTCTACTAACTCTCTGGTTAAGCCTTTTGTTAACGGGTCCGCAATGTTATCCGTTGATCTCACATAATCAATTGTGATAACACCCGTTGAGAGTAGTTGTCGTATCGTGTTATGTCTACGTCGCATATTCCTTGATCTGCCATTGTACATCAAGCTTTGAGCTCTACCAATCGCTGATTGGCTATCACAATGTACACATATGGCTGGCAAAGGCTTTGGCCATCTTGGAATATCTTCCACGAATTGATGTAGCCATTCCGCCTCCTCGCCTGACTTATCCAAGGCGATAAATTCGGATTCCATTGTGGATCTTGCTATCACCGTTTGCTTAGAAGACTTCCAAGCAATAGCAGCTCCTCCAAGTGTAAACACGTAACCACTTGTTGATTTGGAATCTTTATTATCCGATATCCAGTTTGCATCAGTGTATCCTTCGATCACTGCTGGTTGTCGGGTATAATGCAGTCCATAATCTCTTGTGTATCTTATGTATTTAAGCACCCTCGTGATAGCTTTCCAATGATCCACGCACGGATTGCTGGTGTATCTACTTAGCCTACTCACCGCGTAAGCCAAGTCGGGTCTAGTACATGTCATTAGATACATTAGACTGCCAATAATTCTTGAATACTCTAACTGAGCAACTCCATCTCCTTTATTCTTCTTGAGATGTTGGGAGGTATCAACTGGAGTTCGAGCTACACTCGTATCTCCCGAGTTGAATTTTTCAAGAATTTTATCCACATAGTGAGATTGACTTAACACAAGACCTTCTTGGGTTCTTATGATCTTTACTCCAAGAATCACATCCGCTAAACCCATGTCTTTCATGTCAAATCTCGCTTTTAACATGCTTTTAGTAGCTTTGATAATTTTATCATTACTCCCAATGATAAGCATATCGTCTACATAAAGGCATAAAATCACATAACCTTCATTTGTGTCTTTGAAATAAACACATTTGTCGCATTCATTTATTTTGAAACCATTGTAAATCATGACATGATCAAACTTTTGGTGCCATTGTTTTGGTGCTTGCTTCAAGCCATACAAAGACTTGACGAGTTTACATACTTTACCCTCTTGACCTGGGGCAGAGAAACCTTCAGGTTGCTCCATGTAAATCTCTTCTTCTAAATCGCCATTTAGAAATGCGGTTTTAACATCCATTTGGTGAACTTCCAAATTTCTTAAAGCCGCTATAGCAAGAACCAATCTAATCGAGGTTATGCGCGTCACAGGCGAGTAGGTATCAAAGTAATCTAGACCTTCCTTTTGTCTAAATCCTTTAATCACCAGCCTAGCCTTGTATTTATCAATACTTCCATCAGTTTTCATCTTCCTTTTGAATATCCAGCGATATCCAAGTGGTTTGCAACCAGGTGGAAGATCTACTAACTCCCAAGTATGATTTTGCAATATAGAATCTATTTCATTTCTTATTGATTCTTTCCATTGAGGTCCTTCTGAAGAAGAAACCGCTTCGCGATATGTATTGGGCTCGCCCTCAACCATATAGCTAACGAAGTCTGGACCGAAGGATTTTTCAACCCTTGGCCTTTTGCTTCGCCTACAGTCACTTTCTTCAACCTCAGGTTGTTCATGTGTCTTATCATGAACTACCTCATCAACTCGTCTAGATGAGCTTTCACCTACTTCAAAATTAGGTGTTGATGATGTTGCATGTGTTTGTCTTCTCAAAGGAAACACATTTTCAAAGTAAGACACAACGTTAGGATTCACCTCCATGATAGTGTTTACGTGTACATCAGGATTCTTGGACTCATGTACAAGAAAGCGATGTGCACTACTTTGATGCGCATACCCAATAAATATGCAATCAACAGTTTTGGGTCCTATCCTAAGAGCCTTAGGAGGTGGTACAATAACCTTTGCTAGGCACCCCCACACTTTCAAGTATTTATATGAAGGCTTTTTCTTTTTCCATAACTCATATGGAGTCTCGTCTCTCTTTTTCAATGGTATCTTGTTCAAAAGATAATTGGCCGAGAGAATGGCCTCCCCCCACATTTCCTGACTCATCCCAGAACTTATCAACATGGCGTTCATCATTTCTTTCAATGTGCGGTTCTTTCATTCCGCCACGCCATTTGATTGTGGAGAATAAGGAGGTGTACACTCATGTACAATGCCATTTTTTGCGCATAAATCGGCAAAAGGTGCAACATATTCGCCTCCTCGGTCGCTTCGCAAAGCTTTTTTCTTCTTTTGAAGTTGATTCTCAACTTCATTTGATTCTCAACTTCATTTTTATACAAGATAAATTTACTTATTGCTTCATCTTTACTTTTTAGTAAATATACATAGCAATATTTAGTACTATCGTCAATAAACGTGATGAAGTACTTATTTCCACCTTTTGTGGGTACCGCTTTTAAATCACAAATATCGGTGTGAATTAAATCAAGGGGTTCGGTTATTCGTTCAACCGATTTTGATGATTTTCTTGTAAGTTTGGATTCAACGCATGTTTCACATTTATAATGTGAATCAATATGGAATGTTGGTATACAATTTAATTTGATCAAACAGCGTATTGAATTAAAATTAACGTGACCTAATCTACCATGTCATTTATTCGAATCAGAAAACTCAAGCATATAAGTAGAAGTAGTAGCAATTTTATTCATGTTCTTGACAGCCATTACATTTAATTTGAACATGCCGTTTTGGGCGTAGCCCTTGCCAACATACATTCCTCGTTTAGTTAGTACAAATTGATCGCTCTCAAAAACTAAACGAAATCCAAACTTATTAAGCAACCATCCCGAGACTAGATTCTTGCGCAAGGTCGGGACATACAACACGTTGCTTAGAGTGAGCTCCTTCCCCGAAGTCCACTTCAAGATCACCGTTCCTTCACCCATGATGTCGGCGGTGGCTGCATTTCCCATATACAACTTCTCTTCTCCAGAAAGCGCCTTGAAGGTGGTAAAGAGGCTCCTGTCTACGCAAACATGACGGGTCGCGCCCCGTATCAATCCACCATCCTTTCGGAGTGTTGGTCACAGTATTGACCTCATCCATCATTGCGCTTTTATCGGAAATCATTGCCACCAAAGGCATTCCGTCTTCATCCACCATGTGCGCACGCTCACGCTTTGGTTTCTTGCATTGATTAGCCCGATGTCCCGGCTCGTCACAGTTGTAACAAGTCCCTTGGAACGTTGGAGGTTTCTTTTTCACAACCCCTTTCTTCGGTCCAAGTTTGCTAGCCTTTGCTTTCTCTTTGTCCTTTTTCCCCTTACCCTTCGCACCCTTAGAGGATTGCCCATGCTCAACCACGTTTGCGCTAGCAGAAGTTTGCGCCTGGCTGCCTTTTAGGGCAATTCTATTGCCCTCTTCAATCCGAAGACGAACAATAAGGTCCTCTAAAGTCATCTCCTTTCGTTTGTGTTTAAGATAATTCTTAAAATCCACCCAACCAGGAGGTAACTTTTCAATCATCGCTGCCACTTGGAATGTCTTGCTAAGTACCATTCCCACAGCATGGATGTCATGTAGTATAATTTGCAACTCTTGGACTTGGTTCATAACAGTCTTGTTATCAACCATTTTGAAGTCCAAGAAACGGGCGACAACAAATTTCTTTGTTCCCGCATCCTCCGTTTTGTACTTTTTCTCCAAAGACTCCCATAATTCTTTGGAAGTCTTGATATTATAGTACACATTATACAGTGCATCCGAGAGACCGTTAAGTACATAGCCTCGACATATGAAATCCAAGTGCTTCCACGTCTCTACCGCGCTCAGAGCCTGAGCGCTGGTCTCCCCTTCCGCAGGTTGGGGAGCGGTTTCAGTTAAGAACCTCGCAAGGTTCATGGTGGTCAGGTAGAAGAACATCTTCTGCTACCACCTTTTGAAGTGTAGACCCGAGAACTTCTCGGGTCGTTCAGCGTGATTGGCCACTGTGGTCGCTCCCACAGTGGTGGCGTTAATGGGGGTTCCCGTCACAACATTGGTGGTGTTGTTAACGTTGACATTTTCGTTCGACATGCTGAAAAAATTAAAATTAAAATTTTTAGTCAAAAATTCTGATTTACGCACAAACCAAAAGGAAACTACTAAATTTTAATTTTACCACAATTTACTGTTTCGGCTTCTAAGTCCAACTTTGAAGACCAAAAACAGAAAATTTACAATTTTTAGAACTTACTAATTGGCTTCTAAGTCCAACTTTGAAGACCAAATCAGAAAGTTTTAGCACTTTTTAGGACAAACTGAATGTAACCAATTGTTTTCAACCAAAGTCGCTCCTTTGAAGAAGAAAACAACAAAAAAAAATCTGTTTTTAAAACACAAACTGAGTGAAAACAAAACTAGTTTGAATCACAAACAGAATGGTTTTGATTACACGAACGGTTTTAAAAATTTGTTTTAAGATTGTAGGAACCGTTCGCGTAAATAAATAAAATAAACAAATTTTTTTATTAATACGATTACAATACAGAAATTAGAAAGCTAAAAACACTAGTACGAATACAACTGAAATAAACCAAATACAAGAAATGTAGAAGAAGAAAGGCTGAGTCACGTGTTCAACACGCTTCCCTTAAAACAAATTCCGAGTCTCCCAAGAGTACTCGTTTTGTTTCCCAGGGTACAACAGCCGGAGCAGTAGTACTGCCGGAGTTCGCCTACAACTCGAAGGTTACCTTGAAAACTTGCTGGAGAAAGATCAGAGAATTGTAGTGAGAAAGTAGCGTATGCTGTTGTGTTGCTGGTATCTCCTGCAGCTGGGTATGGAGCTGTATTTATACAGCTCCCGGTTTGAAACAGCCAAAAACGAATTAAATGAGAGGTTTAAATTGCATTAAACGTCTTCAATGCAATTTAATACGTCAGTTAATTCTCAGTCAAAGCCAGTGCAAAGTGCGCCATCAAAGCGCCACATTGCGCCTCATCGCCCACGCCACGCGCGCGAGCGCGAGTGCGAGTTAGGGTGCTCCGTACCCTTCGCGAGTACACTAGTGAGTGCTCCAATGAAACAATAAGGATGGAGAGTTCCCACTTAAATACCCCTTTAAGTTCCATCTCTCATCCGATGTGGGACAAGGTGCTACTTTCACTTTTGTTTCAGCATTGAATGTTCCAAACACCCAACTTTGAGCATCGATATCTCATTCATCTTAGCTCCGTTTTGGACGTGGTTTAGTTCGTTGCGAAGCTCTCCGAACATAGAACACAAACCCACAAATAAATATATAAAACCCGCTCATTTTATTATATTTATTTCTAGTCCAAAATAGGAAAAAGTCATTTTCCTATATTTGTGAAAAATGCTATTTTCACCTATTTTCCAACAAAATACGTATCCTTATCCTTCCAAGGCTCCAATCATTATACTTTAGTTTTATTGATGTTAAATTATTTCATCTCATCCAATGTTGGTAGAAGTGATAAGATATATATATATATATATACACACACACACACACACATATAAAGTTATGTTTTTTACGACCAAAATTCTATTATATACAAGAATAGAATGAAAGGGGACCAACAAGAAGCTCGGAGTCTCATCGTACAAACACACAAAACAGAAAACAGCAACAAAGCATATACACACACACACACACAAAATGGCATCTCTAACACTAAAGTCCACCCATCTATCACAATTTAAATTTTCAATCATGGATCTATGTCTAACCCATAGAAAGAGTCTTCCTTTATGTTGTGCGCAACTTATCAACCCCTCCCCCCTCCTCGCGGTTAACTTATATATTGCTCTTGTCCTTCCACCAACACCAAAACGTTGTTTACACCACTACGAGGACCACCTTCCTCCAACCTTTCAACCATGATTGTTTAACAACCCAAATCACTCTCTCCAGACTTAAGACATTCGATAATGGAGTACGAACTTTTAGCCAAAGCATAATGTGCACCATAATTATCTAGTAGCAATGCATAAAAGCAACGAGATGTTTTGTATCTTCCTGCACATAACCACATCTTTTTCATGTTAAATTCTCAACTTGAACACCATAATTTAAAATACAATGCTTACTTAGGACTTGTTGATACAACAAATACAAGACCAAGGCCTGTAGCGATATCTCCGGGTAAAAGCGTTCAAGGGTTTCGATTAGCCTAACGCAGGTCGTGGGGTCCTCCCACGTTTGTAGCACGTGGGGTTGGATCACTTGTTTATTGATCGCTTTTGATTCCAGCTTGAAGGGAATTCAAGCCTGAATGAAGTTGTTAGCGAAGCAATGCTGTTTGAAGTGAAGAAGATAAGCAAGTATGAAACTTGTTCTCAAGAGAGGAAAGAAGATCAGAGAGTATGTGTTAGCCCAACTGATCTGGTGTCCTTGATATGGTTGTTGGAGCTGGTACTTATAGATAAGATGTATTCTATAAGAGGAAGCTCGTGACCATGGATCCAAGGCTACAGTGGAGGAATTACCCGTTTGGGGGTTGGAGGCTTTAGACCTGCGGATAAAAGGTTGTTCTCTGTGCACATGTTTTGTCTGTGCAGAAATGGTTCACACGTTAAGTGTTGATGTGACCGGACACTGTGCTTGTCCTTTTTACTGTTCACCTGAGTTCGCGCGTATTGAACCTCTCAACCTTTTAACCTTTTAAGCTGTCATGTATATTAGTCATTTTATTGAGATTTGGGCTACCCCCGTCATCAGGACTTTATCCATAAGCAACCTCCAAACAAAACAATTAACTTTTAACGCGACCCATCTTATCCACCGAAACAAATTCTCGACCGTAAAAGTGTTCACATGCTCTACAATCTCAATTCTGAGCTTCGCCATTGAGAAGTCCTGTCACACCCTAACCGATGGCGGAAACATCGGAGTGAGACGAAAACGAGATTGCTCGAGACTTCATAACTTGCTAATGGTGACAATATTTTAATAATCCAAATTTCATTTCATACTAAACAAAAGTACATTGTCTTGAAATGGAAAATACAACATCTTTGCAGATTAAACATAACGACATAAAGCGAAATACATACATTAAAGTTTTGGTGCGTTTCTAGTCCACCTTAAAATAATATTCTTCATGCATCATCACTAATTTCCTGCAACATGTATTAAAGTAAAAAATCAACATAAAGTTGGTGAATATACAAGTTTGGTTATATAGCATAAGTGTAAATAAAAGTTGTCTCGTATCCAACATGGCAATTTGCATATATTGTTACATAACATACTACAAGTCTAAACTATGAGTCAAACCCAAGTATACCGCAACCGCGTGTATCCTTGCCACCGAAATGACAAGGTCGTGAAATAGATTACTTAACAATACCACAAGAATGGGCAGTGCATTTGTGACAGCCGGCAAAATTTAATGGTAAATCCGTACAACTTAACAATTAATTATACATTAAATTGTGTTCGTTTATGGCTTAATTTGTGCATGGGGAGGTCATACAAGTCTAGAAATCGTTGTACGTGGTTAATCTTTACAATTAGTAATATCACTTTCGTCGCATCGCAAGAAACGATAAACTATGTCCGAATATATTGGCAAAATGCTGAAAAGCACTATTCACTGAACACACTGTTCATGCCAACTAGTTCTGAAAATTGTCTGAACAACTAACGAACGATACAACGTATCGTCACAGATGTAGGTAGCAACTGATTTGAATTAAGGTCAGTGTTTATGTTTTGGGCTGAACTTACATGTGTGTGGGCCGACTTTTCTATTCACAGGTCCGAGTTTCATGTTAAAAAACCCTGAAGTTTTGTAAAATAATGGGATCAGGACTTGTTATTTCTATGGGTCCAGATTATCTTATAAAAAAACAAAACAATGTGCTCATGCATTAGGATTTAGACATGCTTTTATATATCAAAACTTAGTCACTGAATTAATACCTGATGAGGAATTGCATAATTGGGCCGTTTATATGGTTATATGTATACGACCAGAACCCAGTATTTCTGTAACATCCCGAAAATATAAATTAGTTATTATAAATACAATATTGATAAATAAACAAAATGAATTAACTAGGAACAAAATAACCTAGTTAGAGGAAAAGCCTTGTAGTGACATGCTAGTAAGTTAAAGCACCTAAGATAAAAACCTGATAATAGATGGGGGACTAAAGGTGTTAAGTTTGAAACTTAACTTATTAAAAACAAAATAAAAACACCAAACACACACATTAAGTGTGTGTCTGGATCGAATAGAATACAGGGGCGACCAAGAACCTCCATCAAACCCTAGTTCTTACAAATCATTCAAATTGAAGGATTAAATCAGTTCCAAAGCGAAATCAGAGCCTAGTTTAGTGATCTCCTCATCAAAGGGATCATAAGGTATGCAAATTTTACGAGAAATCTCTACTTACATTTCTGGATGAATTTAGAGAATTCGATTTTTGTTGTTGCATGAATGTTATATGGATGGAATAGGAACAATATAGTGTCTAGGAGTGAACCCTAGACAATTATATGTTGAAATCATGCTTAATTCTAGTAAATTCCATAATCACCATTGAAGGTGATAAGTGGGTTTTGTAGGAGCATGTTAAACACTAGAATTTGATTGTTTTTCTAGTATAATTTGAATTCTAGGAAGTAAATTCAGATGTTGATAATATGAAAATTGATATGAACATGCTTAGTTGATGCTAATATTGGCTAAATAACAAGCCATGAACCTGATTATAAATTTTGAGAAATTATGCCCTTAATGTGTTTGTAAAAATGCCTCAAAGAAGGCTTAAAAACTGAAATTTGAGCTAAAACATATAATTGTAAAGTTTTGGCAAACTATGCGATATATGTTAAGAAAAGAGTTCTAAATATGTTGTGGTTGAACTCTATAGGAAAGGAAACCGGAGCGTCTAGTGGACAAGCCAGTGGCGACGCGCGTTTAAAATGTGTGCTTTGAAGGTACGTAACTACGATATTTGTTTCGTTATGCTCGATTATGTATTTTCGTTAGTAGACTTTAAAATTAGCATAATATATGAAATTAGTATTTAGTTGAAGTGACGAAGATCACTAGATAAATAAACGGGTCAAATATTGGTTAGAAATAGTTTGGCTTGACATTAAAGTGAGGATTTTCACTCGTCAACCAAACGGGTCAAAACTATGTCCTTATATCGATTCTTGCGTGTAAAGATTTGAAAGCCTCATATTGCGCTGGTGCTAGATAGCAATTTTAGCAATGAATGGTTATACTAAGTTAAGGTTATGAATCCGTGTTATTGGGTCGAATGGTAGAAACTAGTTGCAAGAATTGCATAAAGTGGCAATGCTTGAATTTATAGAAAACAAGCATGAAATTCGAATACGAGCGTAAAGCCATGTAATGGTACGGATACGCCAAGAATTTCAAGCCCGGAGAATGGGTAAATAAGATTTGAATGCCAAAGAATAAATTGGCGAACATTTTGCACACATAGTTAATGGGTCGAATAACCGAAACAAGGATTTCGTGGGCCATTTGTTCATAATTCAGGTGTCGTTAAGTGAAATTTATATGGTTAGATCCGTAATTTTAATACGGACATATAGGAAAAAGAACCGGCTAAAACGGATATGTAAATAAAAAGTTATGAGGAATTAAGCAAAAAAAAATATATATAAGAAGGCTGAGCTGGGCGAACCGTAGGCCACGGTCCTGAACCGTGGCTCACAGTCTGGCAGTTCTGTTTTGAGCTGGGCGAACCGTAGGCCACGGTCCTGAACCGTGGCTCACAGTCTAGCAGTTCTGTTTTGAGCTGGGCGAACCGTGGCTTACTGTTTAATAATAAAAATTTACTTAAAACATCAGTAGGTATTAAGTTTCCTATGCCAAAAATAGTTTTAACTCATACTATGTGCTTAAAACGCGTAAAAGTCGGTTTTAAGCGATTTTCGGTTTTAAATAGGAAATATAAGTTTCTGATCAGTTTATCAAGTTCAAAATATTTTATTTATCATATAAAATCAGTAGTAAAAAGTTTGGTATCAATATGCTATGTAAAACTCATTTTATTCAAGAAAAGGGCAAAACCGACAATTACCGAATTAAAGCATGTTGGATCTGAGTTTCTTTTTGATTGTATTTTTCGTTTGTAATTAAGATGGAAATGAAAGAGTTGTGCAGCGGAAATAAGATGAAATCAAACTTTGCATACAATCAAACGAGAGTAATACTTTTATCAAAGATCTTTACACATAGAATCGAAAGATTGAATTTGTTTCAAACAACGATTACAATGATTGATGTAAGAATGCAAACTCCCCCTCAGCCAGAGCTCAGTAGTTTGTTCGTGCAAAGAAGACGATGTGGTGAAAGAGCTGATAGAACAGTACAAAGTACTGAACTATTTATAAGCACTTGCAAACCACTGAGCATCTTAGCTGACGTCACCATGAAAGTGACATCTAACCTCCTAACAAACTCTAACTACTGATCTATAAACACTGATGTACTAAACTACTGATATTCCAATACATTACATAAAAGACACTTAAACTGCTGCTGCATCCTTCCACTGCTGTGAACCCAGCAGTGCTTGTCCGGATCAGCAGTACTTGACCCAAGGCAGTAGATAGAGTCAACAGAGCTTTGGTCTTCCATCAGTCTTTGACTTTGATCAGTAGATATAAAGCAGCAGTTGTAGATCAGCAGATAGGAGGTCAGCAGATATGAAACCACTTTCAAGGGGAGAGATTTGCATGAAACAACTGTAAACGTCTGCTTATTCTGGATCCACTGCTTTGATCCAGTTTTGGCTTTACATTATCTGTTCCTCTGATGGGGTTCAATCCCAACAATCTCCCCCTGGAACAGATAATGCCAAAACTCTTCATTATTTGTGGAAATCTTTATTGCCTCAACAACAGCTCCCTTATCTGACCTTTGAATTGTAGTTCAAAGTCAAGGGCATCTGTATCTTCATCATCCCTGCTGAGTGGAAGATCAAGGAGATCCTGCAAATCTTCAAGACTCAGGCCAAGAGCTTGTTCCCTTGATATTTTCTCCACTCCTCCACCAGACCTGAGCAAAGTCAATACGCAGGTCTGTTTGTCAGTTTCCCACTTTTGTATTTTTGAGCCTGGAGGGTTTCTTGGGAGATGTTTATTTGCAGAAGTATTTGGAGAGGCTGGCCTATTCATGACTGGCTGAGCAGTACTTGCAGTTTGATCCAAACCAAGAGTTTCCATGATCATTTTCTTTATACCCTCTTTTCCAAGGTCTTCACCTTCCATTAACTCTTTGATGGTTTCAGCAATCAGTTGTTTGTGTGGCCTTCTTTTGTAGATGGTAGCACCAACTGGAGCTGTGGATCTCCTGATTTGCAGCTTTGAAGGTCTTTTTGAAACCGCTGCTTCAGGATAGTCAGGCTTTTGAGGAACTGTGGGATCTTTCTTTCTTAATTGTTCCAACTTTTTGTAAGTAGCCCTGACCATATCTTCTTTCCATCTAGCAACTTGTCTTTTGTTACCATAATCAGCTGCTACCAATTCCTCTTTCATCCTCTTCAGCTCTTCCTGTTTGTCAGGTACATTCTTTCTAAATTTTGCCCAGTTAGGAGGAGTGTGAGTGACCTTCCTTTTTATCATGTCTTGAATTCTTGCAGCTTCATCTTCAAGCTCAGGAACAGTCCACTCTTTGTACATATATATCTCTCCTTTGTACTTTTTGTGAGCCATGATGCTTTCAATGTAGTCTTTCTTCAGAGATTCAGCTGCTCTTTCAGAAATTTGTTGACTAACATTTTTTGCAAATTGCTCCAGGGATCTGACTTGTGTGAGCAAATATTGATAATTTCTTGAGATTTCTTTGTCAGACTTCCCTTGTGTGTTTCTTTTTGAAATATCCTCTGCTTGTTTGGCTTTGATTTCCAAATATTCATCAACATTTTTAGGCCAAGGATATCCTTTTATTGATGGCAACCTTCTTTTGGCAGGGTCATCCTCATAGTAGAAGGATTTTATTTCATCTCTAACAGCTGTTAGTTCAAGAGGAAATTGAACACCTGCAGGAGGTAAGGGCTTGTACATTGGAACTGAAGAGAGAGGAACAGGTTTTGGTATTGTGATAAGAGCTAAAGATTTTGAAGATGTTGGTGATGGTGAATTGTCATCATCTTTGAGAACTAGTCTTCTCCTTTTTGTAGGAGGGACTGATGATGCTTTGGATGGAACAGTGGTGGTAGATGTATAGGCAGTGGATTGTGATTGACTAATAGCTGTTGAAACAACTGGTGTTTCAACCACTGTTGTCATTACAACAGATGTTATAACATCTGCTGTCTTCTGCTGTATGTCAGCAGGTGTTGTTTTTGGTGGTGATGATGGTAAAGCAGTGGATGTTGTGTGTGTTGATGTGGTGTGTGTTGATGGAACAACTGTTTGGCAAGCAGTAGTTTTTGTAACTCCTGATGCATCAGCTGTTTTGTGTGGTGGTTTTTGAGCAGACTTTGAACGTCTGATAGGAATGGATTTGGGTTGCCTCACTTTTCTAGTAGGCTTCTTCTTTTCCTCAACAGGATTTTCATGATCCCTTGACCCAGAAGTACCCTGATCTGGATGATCCATTCTGTCCACCCTGGCTTTCCTTTTGGCCTCTCTATCTTTCTTTACACTTGCAATTGCTTCTGCTAGTGCATTTGTTGTCACATCAATCTTCTTGCTACCATCTGGCAAAGGGATCTTTTTGGTCATGTTTGAATTCTCTGGTTCAAGATAAAGACCATCTTCTATACCCTTCCTTTTCCACTCCTTAATTTTCTCCCCCTTTTTGGCATTATCTTCTGGGAGGTCATAAATGAAACGTATGTTTGGAGGAGCAGTGCCAGTGGTGTGCAAGATCTGAGTTTTGAGAGCCTTTAAGTCAGCCTGAGTGTTCTTGAATCTTGACTCCATTGCATTTCTCAGCTGTTGGACATGTTTTTCATGTTGCTGATCTGCTAATTGTGCTTGTTGGTGGAGAAAAGATTGAAATAGATTCCAGAGCTCATTTGTAGCAGGTGTCCTTTGTGGAGCATGTGCTTGAGGTGGAACAGCAGTTGTTTGTACCTTCTGAACTTGTAACACCTGTTGTAGCATATCTTTGAGTTCTGCAACAGAGTTATCAAGCTTTGCAATACGATCCGTCAATTTCTGGTACTTTAAACCATCACCCAAGTTAATGGGATCATCTGATTTCCCACTAGCAGTGGTTTTATCAGTGGTAGATGTAGGAAATATACTCCAAACATTAACCACTGATGCCCCTTTTTCTTGGTACTGGGGTCTTCTTCCTTCAACACTTGACAACCTTTTGATGTTGCCAGTAGGATAAATAAATCCACTGGTGGTTGTCAGAGGTGCTATAAAAGGAATTGCCTCTAAGGAAGTCTTATGAATGTAACCACTGTCCAAATGTAACCCAGTGGGTGTAACAGTTGTAGTGGCTGCTTCACTTGGATTACCACCAAGAGTTACTTGTAACTCAAGGGGTGTAACCTCCTCAGGTTGTGTTGGTGGGTTAGCAAAGAATGATACATCAGACCCAGTCAGTTGTTGAGGTATATTCTCATTAATAGGTGATTGAGAAGGACTGGATAATGCCTGGTTCAAATCAATTGCATCCAACAGTGGTTTTATTGGTGAGGGAAATGTGGATGTGATGGTTGGTGTAGAAGTAGGATGTGTCCCGGGCATTGGACTGTGGATGATAGAAACGAGTGTTTCCAGAGCATCATGATGTGGAGACCCTGTTTGTACAACCTGTTCTTTTTGTGAAGAAATAGGAGGAGTTTTGGTTATGGGTTGAGATATTTGTACCAACTGCTGTGAGGAAGTAGCAGCAGTGGTTTCTTGTGACTTTTGTGTTGTCACTGGCAGAAGCTCTGGTATCTCATCCTCCAGAGATGCCTTTTTGAGGGTTTTGGGGGGTTTTTGTGTTTTTCTGTTTGTTGGCTTTTTGGTGGTTGTAGGTGTGGGTTTCAAAGCAGTTGTGCTGCTGCTCTGATCACCTTGAGCAGTGGGCTCAGCAGCAGATACCTGAGGAGCAGTTGTAACTACTAAAATCTGCTCAGGTACCTCTGCTTGTGTTTTGCAGGGTGCTAACATCCTTGAAAAAGTTTCAGTAGTTAAACTGTTTATTTAAATAGGAGCACCCTGATTTATTATAGTTAAATCATCCTTACTGAATTTCTTTGAAAAATAGTAACTTAAAAACCTTGGAAACAGTAAGAATGATTTTGTTTCAACATTATTAACCAAATCTTTAAAAATTTCCCGAGAATAATTAAGATTTTCTCCTTGAAGAATAGCATATCCCAGATTTTGAATCTTTAAAGGGATTTCATTAAAAGAAGTGGTTTTATTTGAAACACATAGTAGGAGGGTATGAAATAAAAATCTGGTTGCAGAAGGAAAATAACCTTTTTCTAAGGTTATTTTCTTCATCATTGTGGCTTCATACCCTCGCTCAATGAAGTCAATTTTTAACTCGTGTTTAGTGAAAGAAATTTTACCTTCCTGATCACCGAGTTGAAAGACCTCTGAAATGGATTGTGGCGTGATTTGGACAGCTTTACCCTTTATAAAAGAGTTTATGGTGGTTGCAGTGTCGCCTTGTTTTTCAAGGGTTGCATTTTTCCAGAACTCCCTTTGGGTCGCCAAATAGATTGGTGCATCGGCAGTAATCAATGTTTTGTACTTTGATTTTGCCATGAGATCAATGATGGAATCGAAATCTCTTGTGGTTCCTGGTTTTGTGAGAATACCCAGGAGATTGTGAGATGGTTTGTGTGGAATTTCAGTGGAGATTGCCTTTTGAGAGGCTGTTTGCGATGAAGATTTGGATGAGGGTTTTGAAGATTTCTTTGATTTTGTCATTTTGAGGATGAATGATCGAAGAAATTTGTGAAGAAATGTGAAGAAAAACTGCTTTGAGAAGAGAATTTTTGAAGAATTCAATTCGACAGTAAAACCCTGTTTTGATGGTGAGTGGGGGATTTTATAGGGAAGAAAGTGAATGCTGAGGTGGCAGCCGTTACAAAAGGTCTGACCAATATGTACTGTCCACGTGACAACCCCTGTTGAAAGTGAAGGACAGTACTTTTGTTGAAAGTGACTGATGAAGGCAGTGGTATGAAAGCAGTGGATGATTTTTACTATCAGTGGATAGCATATCAGTAGATAAGACACTGCTTTTGAACAACAGAGTTTATCAAAATAATGAGAGAGCAGGGGTTGATTTTCAGCAGTGGACAGACTTTTGAAGTATAGCAGACTTTTGAACAAACAGTGGTTAGTGGCAGACTTTTAAGGACATAATGAAAAAACTTCATTTTTAACTATTTTTAAGGATGGAGTTTTGATTTTCTGAAAACATTTTGTTGCTTTTATTCATAGAAAAACAAGATGTTACTTGTTATTCCATGTTCAGCATCCCAATCCTAGAGACCAGACTTTCAAAAGTGGCTGTATCAAGTGCTTTTGTGAGCACATCAGCCAGCTGGTCTTTAGTTGGGACATGATGCAGAGAAATCAAACCTTTTTCATAGCAGTCCCTCACAAAGTGATGTCTGATGTCGATATGTTTGGTGGTTGAGTGGGAAACTGGATTTTTGATGATATTTTATGCTGCCTGACTGTCCAACATGAGTGGTGTCTTTAAGGCAGTGATACCAAAATCCAGCAATTGATTTTGAAGCCACAGGAGTTGGGCTGTACAGCTTGCAGCAGCAATATATTCAGCTTCAGCAGTAGATGTGGAAACAGCTGCTTGCTTTTTGCTTTGCCATGAGACTAAGCAATCACCTAGAAACTGGCACCCTCCTGATGTGGACTTCCTTGTGGTGTGACATCCAGCAAAGTCACTGTCTGAGAACCCTGAAAGCTTGATGTTCCCATTAGCTGGATACCAGATACCAAGTGTGGGAGCACCTTTTATGTATCTGAAGATCCTTTTTACAGCAATGAGATTTGATTTTCTGGGAGCTGATTGACTTCTTGCACAGACACATGTTGCAAACATGATGTCTGGTCTAGATGCAGTTAGGTACAATAAGGACCCAATCATGCTTCTATAAAGTGTTTGGTCAATCAGCTCATCTTTTTCATCAGACATGACCAGCTTATTTGTTGCCATGGGTGTGCTGCATGGTTTACAATCATTCATATCAAATTTGGTTAAAAGTTCTTTAGCATATTTGCTTTGATGAATGAAAGTTCCATTTTGCAATTGCTGTACTTGGAGACCAAGAAAGCATTGCAGCTCACCCATTGCACTCATTTCAAACTCAGCTGTCATGAGTTCTCTAAACTCTTCACACATTGAGTTACATGTGCTTCCAAAAATAATGTCATCCACATAAATCTGGACAATCATTAAATCCTTCCCTCTCCATTTTAAAAACAGTGTTTTATCAATGGTACCTCTTTTGAAACCATTTGAGAGTAGGAAGTTGGAAAGAGTTTCATACCAGGCTCTTGGTGCTTGTTTCAAGCCATACAAAGCTTTGTTTAGCCTGTAGACATGATCTGGATAAAATGGATCCTTAAAACCTGGAGGTTGACAAACATACACCTCTTCTTGAATTGTACCATAGAGGAAAGCACTTTTGATATCCATTTGAAACACCTTCATATTGTGGTTGACAGCAAAGGCCAGGAACAGTCTAATTGCTTCTAATCTTGCAACAGGGGCAAATGTTTCATCATAATCAATCCCCTCTTCCTGTCTGTAACCTTGAACCACAAGCCTGGCTTTATTCTTGACAACAATACCCCTTTCATCAGTTTTGTTCTTGAAGACCCACTTTGTGCCAATGGGACTAACCTCTTTTGGCAGTGGTACAAGCTCCCATACTTGTTGTCTTTTAAACTGTTGGAGCTCCTCTTGCATAGCTTCTACCCAGCTGTTGTCTTTCAGTGCCTCTTGGTACTTGACTGGCTGATGGAGTGATAGAAAACCAGCAAAAAGACAAATGTTTTGGGTTTGGCTTCTTGTGAGCACCCCTTCATTTATGTTGCCAATGATTTGATCAGGTGGATGAGATCTCAAGAAGATTAAATCTCCTTGGTATGGTATGATGGCATTGGTTGGTGAAGGCTGCAAATGTGTATCATCTGAGCTAACCACTGCTGGGGACTTTGATGATCCAGCAGTGGTTTCAAAAGGTGGTGGAATAGGAGGTAATGAGGTGGACAACTGCTGGCTTTTATCCACTGTTTGAGGACTTTTGTCAGCAGTGTTTGAGGATGTGGAAGCAGTGGTTGATGGGCTACTTTGGTCAACAATTGTTGAGGTAGCAGTGGTAGAGCTTTGACAACTGTTTTGAACAGCTGATGCTTTTCCCTTTGTGGCAGACTTTTGAGGGATGATGATTTCATACCCATAGTCTGGTGTTGTATCCTCTGATGGACCTGCACTGTTAGTCTTGACAGCAGTATTTTCAAAAGTAAATTTTTCAAGATCAAACAGATCTGCAGGATTTGCTGGGATTTTCATTGATGAAAGTTCATTGAACTTAACATTCAAAGTCTCTTCCACTGCCTTGGTCCGTGTATTAAACACTTTGTAGGCCTTGGCAGTGGTTGAGTATCCCAGATGATAACCACAATCAACTTTGGCTGCAAATTTTGAAATGGAATCTTTTAAATTCAAAATAAAGCATGGGCAGCCAAACACTTTGAAATATGAGATCAGTGGTTTAATTTTATACAGAATTTCATAGGCAGTCTTTTTGTGCCTGGGGTTTATTAAAACTCTGTTCTGAACATAGCAAGCAGTGTTTACTGCCTCTGCCCAGAAAGTTAAAGGCAAACCTGAATCTGCAAGCATGGTTCTGGCAGCCTCAATCAGAGTTCTGTTCTTCCTTTCCACTACCCCATTCTGCTCTGGTGTTCTTGGGATGCTGTACTGCCTTACAATCCCTTTCTTCACACAGAAGGCATCCAACTCCCTATTTTTGAATTATGTGCCATTGTCACTCCTGAAGCTTTTCACTGGAAGGTCAAATTGCTTTTCAACCTGTATTACAAAGTCTTGCAAAATGCCTGCAGTTTCATCTTTTGAGTGCAAAAAGAAAGTCCATGTGAACCTAGAAAAGTCATCAACAATAACCAAACAATATCTTTTCTTTTTGAGGCTCATGACTTGAACTGGGCCGAACAAATCCATGTGTAGCATTTGCAAACACTGGGTTGTTTTGGACTCTTCAATGGACTTATAAGAACTTTTATGCTGTTTTCCTTTTAAACAGGAAATGCAATGTTCAGGACAAGAAAACAATTTTTGTGGTAGGCCTCTCACCAAACCATTTTTTGAAATTTCTGTGATTGTCTTAAGATTTGTGTGTCCCAGCCTTCTGTGCCAAAGTTCTGTCTCTTTGTTAGAGGCAGCTGAGAACAGACAGGCATCAGCTCTGGGACACTCTTTTGACATGTCAACAACATAAACATTGCCACTTCTTTGAGCAACAAGTTTAGTTTGACCAGTTTTGATTATTGCTTCAATCTTTTTGACCATTTCTGGTCCAACAATCATACAAAAGTCTTTTGTGAAGAATGACCCAAATCCCTTGTCACTCATTTGGGACACACTCAGAAGGTTGAATTTTAGATTGTCTATCAGATTGACATTTTCAAATTTTACTTTTCCAGACTGCACTGTACCAGACCCCAGAACTTTCCCTTTACTATTATTCCCAAAGGATATATCACCCCCACCATGGATTTTAAAGTCTTTGAGGAGGGCTTTACATCCTGTCATGTGCCTGGAGCCTCCACTATCTACATACCAAAGACTATCAAAGCATGCAGAAGCTCCCTTGGCAGCTGCCATCATAGCACAATCACATTGATGATCTTCATCTACATCAGCTTTCACCTTCTTTTCACCAGCCCTTTCTTCCTTCTCTTCTTGTTTGTCCTCTTCGGACCAAGGATCTGTCAGTGGTTCAATCAGGGAACCTGAACTTTCTCCCATCAGTACTTCACCAGCCACAGCAGTAACCACTGCTTCAATCACCTCTTCCACTGTTTCAGAGTACTGTTGTTCCTCCTCAGCTTCAACCCCCTCCTGTATTGACTCTAGTGCCATCAAACAAAACTCATCATGTGAAGAATCATTAGAAGCATAGAGTGCAAAATTTTCATCACAAAGATCATCAGGCATACTGCTCCAGTCAACAAACCCTTGAGTGAAAAAGCTTTGTTGATCTGGTTGTGTTGCTGCTGGAGCAGTGGTTTGAGGTACAACAGGTTGCACTTGTACCTGTGGAACAGGGGTTTGAACATATTGGATTTGTGGAACAGTAGTTTGGACATAATGTACTGGCACAGGGGCAGCAGCATAGTGAGCAGTGTTCACTTGTGCTGCTGGGGCATATTGGGCATAATGCACAGTGTTTTGGTTTTGAGGTCTAGGATTTGAGCTAGGATGAGTAATTATGGGACCAGTATTTTGACTCCTACATTCCCTAGCAAAATGTCCCAACCTATTACACTTGTAGCACTTGATTTTCGATTTATCCAACCCAACCCTTAGATTCCCATGCAAACCTGGGAATTTTCTCCCTGTTCTTTTGTAGAACTTGCTAGTTCTAACACTTAGCAAAGCCAGTTGATGCAGGATGTCCATTTCCTCTAAATCAGTGGGGTCAAAATGTTGCAAATCATTTAGTTCAAAGCTTAAATTGTCTGACATCTGGTTTTCGTTTGCAGTGAATGCATAACTTGCAGAGTGAGGATCAGGGTTGTTAAAGTTAGCTCCAGCAGTTATGTCAATGAAATGATCATAACCCTGATCCTTACCACTGCTCCCAGATTCTTCTTGACCCAAAAGAGCAGTGTTACCGAATGTATAATCATCAACAGCTTTTCCTGACTCTTGTAACTTCCTTTTCTGGTTCAACTCCCTTTCGTAGGTCAGGAGTCGACCATGGAGTTGGGTCAAGGTCAGATCCTTGAACTCAGGTGAATTTCTGGTGACAAAGGCTATAGTGTCCCATTTTTCGGGCAGTGACCTGAGAAACCTGCTGTTTTGAGTTGAGTTTGTAAAAGTGGTATTAACAAGCCTCAGTTCACTGATGAGGCAACTAAACCGCTCAAATTGTTGAGTCAGTGATTCACCTCTAACATGACAAAACGTTTCGTACTGTTGGTTCAGGATTTCCCTATTGTTTTCTATGACTTCTTCAGTACCTCCAAACTGTTCCTTAAGTACGTCCCACAATTCTTTGGCACTGTTACAGTGTAACAGTCCAGCATATATTTCATTGGGCAGCGCTGATGCTATGATGCTAAACGCTTTAGCATCTAGTTCGATCTTTTGAAAATCAGTTTCGGTGTAATTTTCAACTGGTTTTGGAACGAACTTTTTAGCATCTTCAGCGCTAGGCACTGAAGGAACATGAGGACCAAAGGTGACAGATCTCCAACAACCTGTGCTTTGTTGAGCGAGGATGTGACCCATCCTTCTCTGCCAGATGTTGTACTCATTTCTTTTTAGCATAGGTGGTTTAAAAAGTGAGCCGATGTTGTTTTTATCATCCTGAGATTGTGACGTCATTCTTGTTGTTTTACAGACACTGAGAAATCAACTTTAATGGTGATTTATCCTTGCTCTGTTTTTCAACGGACGAACAAACGATCAGTATCAACTGTTATGAGCTGAACTATTTACGTCAAAATGATTGTTAAATCAAATTTGACTGTCCAGGCTCTGATACCAATTGTTGGATCTGAGTTTCTTTTTGATTGTATTTTTCGTTTGTAATTAAGATGGAAATGAAAGAGTTGTGCAGCGGAAATAAGATGAAATCAAACTTTGCATACAATCAAACGAGAGTAATACTTTTATCAAACATCTTTACACATAGAATCGAAAGATTGAATTTGTTTCAAACAACGATTACAATGATTGATGTAAGAATGCAAACTCCCCCTCAGCCAGAGCTCAGTAGTTTGTTCGTGCAAAGAAGACGATGTGGTGAAAGAGCTGATAGAACAGTACAAAGTACTGAACTATTTATAAGCACTTGCAAACCACTGAGCATCTTAGCTGACGTCACCATGAAAGTGACATCTAACCTCCTAACAAACTCTAACTACTGATCTATAAACACTGATGTACTAAACTACTGATATTCCAATACATTACATAAAAGACACTTAAACTGCTGCTGCATCCTTCCACTGCTGTGAACCCAGCAGTGCTTGTCCGGATCAGCAGTACTTGACCCAAGGCAGTAGATAGAGTCAACAGAGCTTTGGTCTTCCATCAGTCTTTGACTTTGATCAGTAG
Source organism: Helianthus tuberosus (assembly GCA_030545235.1). Classification (NCBI taxonomy): domain Eukaryota; kingdom Viridiplantae; phylum Streptophyta; class Magnoliopsida; order Asterales; family Asteraceae; genus Helianthus; species Helianthus tuberosus. The sequence goes on along the minus strand of CM060424.1, from coordinate 173,152,622 downwards.
ATATAAAGCAGCAGTTGTAGATCAGCACTTAGTATGATCAGCAGATAGGAGGTCAGCAGATATGAAACCACTTTCAAGGGGAGAGATTTGCATGAAACAACTGTAAACGTCTGCTTATTCTGGATCCACTGCTTTGATCCAGTTTTGGCTTTACATTATCTGTTCCTCTGATGGGGTTCAATCCCAACAAAGCAAGAACCCTATGTTATGCTCAGCTTAAAAATGAATAAAAATCTTCAAAAATCCCAAAATATTATTTTACATCAGTGGGTAAAAAGTTTGGTGTCAAAATTTGGGTTTAGATAGGCTTTATGCTAATTACGCCGTTTAATTAATAAAAAGCTTCTTAATTACGATATTGAGCATAACTCCTAATCTAGACCTCAAACTGATGTCAAATTTTCAAGACAAGTTTATAAATCAGTAACAAAGGTTTTTTTTCCTCTCACATTTTTAAAAATCTTGTTTTAAAGTCAAAAGGGCATTATGGTCAATATTTAGGCATATAACGGAAACATGCACATGAATCGAATAACTAATGAACCATGTTGTATAACCTCAGAGGGTTACACTAATCTATAACCTGGTCCTAATAGAGCTCTAAGGCATTTCTAAATATGCTACATTGGGTCAGATCTGAAAGTCAAGGTAAAAGTCTACTTTTGCGACTTTCGGTTCCGAACCGAGCTTAAACTGAAAATTGTCGGGTTGAACATGTTTAGACATGTTCTTACATTGATTACCAACTTATATAAGTGATAAAACAGGTTTCATAGCTCCTACATTGTTAATTATGTGTTTATGTAAAAATTTGCTTTCTGTTGACTTTTTATAATTAACTTTGACCCGACAATTGACCTAGTTAGAGTGGGAATCAGAGGGTGCCCTTTTAAGGGTTTATTACCCATATAATTACCAACTCAAAGCTACTTTCAATTCGAGAATTGACTGGACCATTAGTGATTAATCACTAAGTCAAACCATAATTACGACGGGTTTGACTTTAGGCCATTAAACTAATAAAACTGAATTAAGAAAGGTCAAGGAAGCTTACAAAGGTCTTATGCACGACTAATGACCCTTAGGGAATGCTCTTGAGCTCCAGGAGACTCCAGAAAATAAGTTATGAATGTTTGCAAGTGAGTGTCAAAATGTTGCAACAAGTGTTCATATATATAGAGACTTTAATTGAATAAGGTCATGACAAACAAGTCTATGCATGATCCCTGATGCATAACAAGTGTCCCTATGCATGTAAAAACCGTTGGCCACGCTCCTGGATCCAAAAACCATGCAAATAAGTCGGTTAAACGGGATGAACAGACACCTGCCATGTTTTTTGGACGCTGGCACTTTTCAGGCGGCCCGCGTAAAAGACCTTAAGGTCTTATGCGGCCGGTATGGCTCCCGGATCAGGTTAAACAAGTTTCAGAATTTGCATTTTAGGTCCCTGGTCCTTTTTATAGTTTTTTTAACTTTATTTATTGCACTTTTAACCCTCCAACTTGACTTTTAAGGACCCCAAGACATAAAAAAAAACTTTGTTAAGTCCTCCGTTAGTTATACGATCACCGAATAAGTCCTGAATTTCAACGTTGACGCTTTTAACCCCTTACTTACGAATGTTAGCGTATCATTCTCACACGATATCGAAACCTTGTGAAATTTTTATCACTTATTCTAGTGAGCATAATTAATCATTACAAAGCTTCGGGTTCGCTAAAAGGTCACTCAGAGGTATAAATTAAAAATGTTGACACATTTAACCCTTGTGGTTTATAAACTCTCACTTTCTTCCACAAACGGCTTCATATGATCCATAATTCATTCGTTTAAGGGTATAAACATCGTGTAGGGTTGTTGAAAGGTATAATTATCCAATGTTGACACTTTGAATCCTTTTACACACATACCTTCTTTGTTTGTCAACTTTAGTCCCTCATATTCAATCCATTACACGCTTAAAGTTCATGACACTCGTGATTTTACGAGGTGTTACATCCTCAGTCCCTTAAAAGAAATCTCGACCTCGAGATTTACTGAAATAAATGAGGGTACTTCTCTTTCATTGTGGACTCTACCTCCCACGTATACTCGGGACCTCTACGGGCATCCCATTTAACCTTTACGATTGGTACATGCTTCTTTCGAAGTTTCTTAACCTGTCGATCCTCGATCGACAAAGGTTTTTCCACAAATTTCAAGCTCTCATCTATGTGCACATCCGTATGGGGTATGACTAGTGTTTCATCAGCTAGGCATTTCTTCAGATTGCAGATGTGGAATACATTATGAATACCACTGAGCTCTTCAGGCAGGTTTAACTTATAAGCAACTGTTCCGACACATTCGATGATCTCGAATGGTCCTATGTATCGTGGGCTTAACTTGTCTTTCTTGCCAAAATGCATCACCCCTTTCCAGGGTGATACCTTAAGTAACACTTTGTCACCAACCTCAAACTTTAGAGGTTTACGCCTTTTATCTGCGTAGCTTTTCTGCCTATCCCTGGCAGCTTTGAGACGATCTCGTATCTGTACAATCTTATCTGTCGTCTCCAGGACTATATCAGGTCCTGTCAGTTGGACATCTCCAACTTCTGCCCAACAAACGGGCGTTCTGCACTTTCTTCCATACAAGGCTTCAAAAGGTGCAACTTGTATACTGGAATGATAGCTATTATTATACGAAAATTCTATCAATGGAAGATGATCGTCCCAACTTCCTCCTAAGTCAATAACACAAGCTCGTAGCATATCTTCGGGTGTCTGTATAGTACGTTCACTTTGACCATCCGTCTGAGGATGATATGCAGTGCTGAAATTTAATCGAGTGCCTAGGGATTGCTGAAAGCTTTTCCAGAAATGCGATGTATACCTCGTATCCCTATCAGAAATGATAGACACTGGCACTCTGTGGAGAGATACAATCTCATCCACGTACAGCTGAGCTAACTTATATGAGCTGTGTGTTTCCTTAATAGGTAAGAAGTGGGCTGACTTAGTCAGTCTATCCACTATAACCCAAATAGTATCATTTCCTCTCTTCGTCTTTGGTAACTTGGTGATAAAATCCATAGTCACCATTTCCCACTTCCAGGTGGGAAGTTCAGGCTGTTGTAGCAGACCTGACGGCTTCTGGTGTTCAGCTTTACTTGCGCGCACATCAAACATTTGGCTACATAAGTATCTATAGACTTCTTCAAGCCTATCCACCAATAATTTGCCTTCAAATCCTGGTACATCTTGTCACTTCCAGGATGAACGAAATACTTAGAACTGTGGGCTTCTTGGAGGATAACATCATGTGGTCCTCCATAGATTGGAACCCATATTCGTCCATTTAATCTTAGGATTCCATCCTTGCCATAAGATAATTGCTCGACAGTTACTCCCAACTTTTCATTAGGATAGTTAGCTTCTAATACAGCTTCCTTCTGAGCGGCTAACAATCTTTCATTCAAGCTGTTCTTTAATCCAATGCTCTTGGCATTGATTCTAATGGGCTTAACCCTTTCCTTTCTGCTCAAAGCATCGGCGACCACATTCGCCTTACCTGGATGGTATCGGATTTCACAATCATAATCATTCAGTGTCTCCATCCATCGTCGCTGCCTCATGTTCAAATCCTTCTGGTTAAACAGATGTTGAAGGCTCTTGTGATCATAATAGATCACACACTTGGTACCATATAAATAATGCCTCCAAAGTTTCAGTGCAAACACAACGACACCCAAATCCAAATCGTGGGTGGTGTAATTCTTCTCGTGCACTTTTAATTGTCGGGAAGCGTAAGCAATAACTTTACCTTTCTGCATTAGCACACATCCCATGCCAGTGTACGACGTGTCGCAGTAAACCACAAATTCTTCAATCCCTTCAGGCAATGTCAACAAAGGTGCATTGCTTAACTTCTGTTTAAGAATATCGAAGGATTCTTGTTGCTTAGGACCCCAATCAAACTTAATATTCTTTCTAGTCAACGAAGTTAGGGGTGCTGCAATCCTTGAGAAATTCTCAATAAAAAGCCTGTAGTATCCTGCCAGACCTAAGAAGTTGCGAATCTCTGTGGGCGTCTTCGGCTCTTGCCAATTCATGATAGCCTCAATCTTAGCGGGATATACCTAGATTCCACGCTCACTAACCATGTGTCCAAGAAATTGGACTTCATGAAGCCAAAATTCACACTTTGAAAACTTGGCGTAGAGCTTTTCTTGTTGAAGAAGTTTAAGAATACAACGAAGATGCTTCTCATGATCAGCTTGATTCTTTGAATAAATGAGGATGTCATCAATGAAGACGATGACAAACTTGTCCAAGTAAGGTTTACAAACGCGATTCATGAGGTCCATGAATGCTGCTGGTGCATTAGTGAGCCCGAAAGGCATCACTAAGAACTCGTAATGACCATATCGAGTTCTAAATGCAGTCTTGTGCACATATTCATCTCTAACCTTTAGCTGATGATATCCTGACCTTAAGTCAATCTTGGAGAAGTAACTTGCCCCTTGCAGTTGATCGAACAAATCGTCGATCCTGGGCAATGGATATATGTTCTTGATAGTGACCTTGTTAAGCTCATGATAATCGATGCATAGACGCATCGATCCATCTTTCTTCTTTACAAACAGAATTGGTGCTCCCCAGGGAGATGAGCTAGGTCTAATAAATCCTTTTGCCAACAAATCATCCAACTGATTTCTTAACTCCTTCATCTCAGTTGGGGCTAACCGGTAAGGTGCTCTTGCAACAGGTGCTGCTCCAGGTATAATGTCAATTCTAAACTCCACTTGCCTATCTGGTGGTAAACCAGGTAGTTCTTCAGGAAATACATCAGGGTATTCAGAAATGATAGGGGTGTCTTCAATCTTGGGCTTTGGCTCATCAATAGTCACTTGTGCCATATAAATGACACAACCTTTCTTCATACACCTTGATGCCTTAAGCACAGACACTTGCTTAGGCAACCCATACTGAGTATCTCCTTGTATGGTAAGTGGCTCACCATACGGAGTCTTGATCACCACTTGTTTCTTGTCACAAACAATCTGGGCTTGGTTATGAGATAACCAATCCATGCCTATCACTATGTCGAAACCAGCTAATTTCAAAGGAAGTAAGGATAACGGAAAGGAGTGGTTCCTAATGGATATAAAACATCCATCTAGCACGGTTGAGGCAGTTTCTAAGGTACCATCGGCCAACTCTACTTCATATTTCACGCTTAGGGTTTTAACAGGTAAATTCAACAACTTACAAAACTTATCATCTACAAATGACTTATCTGCACCCGAATCAAATAACACCCTTGCATAAACATCATTTATAAGGAAGGTACCTGTTATCACATTATCATCCTGAATGGCTTCTCGTGCATCCATTCGAAAGACCCTAGCATTGGTCTTTTTGGCTTCTTCAGGCTTTTTGGCATACTTTGGGCAGTTGGACTTGATGTTCCCCTTTTCATTACAGTTGTAGCACGTTGCATCCTTTATCTTCTTGCACTCTATCGTCTTGTGCTCACTTGACTTACAAATCCCACAAGTTCTTGGTTGTGATTGGGATTTTGACTCGTATCTGCACCTCCCCAAATGGCCCTTCTTACAGATTTTGCATTTGGGCTTCTCGCCCGACTGTTGGTCATCTTTCTTGAACCCCGAACTCGTCCTGTGGTCAGAGTTCCCTTTGTGCTTCTTGTCTGAACGGTGTGAGTTTTCATCCTCACATTTTCTTTTCACTATATCAGAATTTCTCAGCGATCTCTGCCTGACCGCATCAAGGGTAAGTGATAGTGCCAGATCGGCTACAGATCTAAAGGTAGTCAGTCGAGATGCCTTCACACTGGCTTTGATCTCCGGGGCTAAACCCCCAATGAAACGGGCTATCCGCTTTGGCTCCGGCGTCACTAAGTAAGGAACCAATCGAGACATAGTATTAAAACTCGTAAGATAAGCCTGACAGTCCAAATTTTTCATAACCAATGTCAGGAATTCGGTCTTGATCTTCTCAACCTCATGTTGAGGGCAGTAATTTTCCTTGATGAGAGTAACGAACTGTTCCCAAGACATGCCATACAAATGGACTTTTCCAGTAGCTTGGATCAGAGACCTCCACCAACCTAGCGCTTCTCCTTTTAATGACTGAGATACAAACTTCTCAACGTCCCTATCAGTGTAACCACTGATATCAATCACAGTGTCCATTTCATCGAGCCAAGTCATACAATTGATGGCTCCTTTCTCCCCTGTGAAGACTCTAGGCTTGCAGGAGACGAAATACTTATATGTACAGGACTTACCACGTGGTTCTCGTTTGAGCTCAATCTTCTTCGACGGAACACTATGCTGATTTGAGGAGTGATGATCATCATCATCCCTCCTTGATCCATCATGTTTAGGAGGTGGCTTACTATGAGCCTCAGAGTGAGTCTTAGGTTTAGAATGGGGTACTGATAAGGTCCTGCTTCGAGTACCACTTGACTCATTAAACTGTCTATCTATGGCCTTGGTAACAGCATTATCAATCAATGCTTGAAGTTCCGCACCAGTTACGTTGATCCTAGTAGTATCATGATTCTCCCTTGGATGACTGTTGACTTCTTCAGACTCTGCCATGTAGCTTGATTGCTACATAAAATGATGACAATGATTTCTTAGAGGTTTATAATAGATTTGTCATCTTATTAACCATGGTATTTAAGAACCATATTGGTTAATTTGTTAAGTATTTCATTCAGTATTTTTCATTAATAACCCTTAGTTATAATTAAATATAATAATGGCACAAAAGGCCAAGTCACATGGACGCATTAAATTTTAAGTAAAGATCTTATAGGATCGAGGTAATAAGGCTTGAATCATAGTTCATTACCTTTTTTGACAGGGAGTCATAGGCTACAACTATCTTTTGTCTTATATGACAATGATTATGGCCCGTAGGCATTACATCACAATTGGATGTTTAAATTAATAAAGAAGGAATTGGAATAATCCAATATAAGGATGACACGTGTGATTTTACGAATCACATTAGTCAGGAATGTTAACATGTTTTCAGATGTTAACAAGGAATTGAATCTCTTTAAACAGGTTTTACCATCATGGCCAGGTCTTATAATGACATGCAGGCTAGGTTATACCTTTAAGATTCTTATTTAATATTAAAGGCAGATCTTGTAAAAGGAATGACATATTTTGGATTTATTTATTTATTTCATACATATTACATTTATTCATTTAATGACAAAATAAAATTTAAATGATAACATGCCACTAAAATTTAAAAAGAGTACATGGTTGCCCTAAACGGGACTTTTGACAGAAATAACTTGCCCACGCAGGGGCTAAACAGAAATGACTCGCCCACGCAGGGGCTAAACAGAAACTACAAGTCCTCGCAGGGACTGGTTATAGAAACAGATGTCCACGCAAGGACTTGATTATAATTAAAGAAATACAAATAAACAAATAAAGGATTTAATGATCCTTTTTGCTCTTCCCCTTGATTAAGCTTGCCAGACCCTTGAGAAATCCTCGGTTGTGCCTACGCTCTTCCCGAACCTCCTGCTCCACCTGACTCAACCTTTGAAGAATCTCCTGCTGCTGCTGCTGCGGTGGCGATAATAGTGGCGGTTGCGGGGGCTGTTGATGCTGCGGAGGTTGAGGAGGTGGCGGGTGTTGATACCCATAAGGTGGGTACCCGGTTTGGTAGGAGGATGCGTAAGGTCCTTCAGGATGAAGGGCATTGTAGTTGGCTGCTACAAGGTATGGGTCAACATTGGGGGCATTGTACTAGTTATATCCTGGGTAGGCAGGCTGCTCAAAGGGGTTTTACGCCGCTGCACTGGCGTATGTAGGAATTGGGTTATCATAACCCACTGGTGGCGGTGCGACTGGCGCAGACTCCACCTCAGAAACAGGGTTCGAAGGCCCACCCATTTGTGGGTCTTCATATAGTGGCGGGTAATGACTGCCACTTGAATGCTGAGGGGTGCTGATATGGACTCCCCCTCGCACGGACATCCGTACGGTTGATCTCCTATGCCTCGGTGGCTCCGGAGGCGGTTGCTGCACTGGTGGTGGTGGTGGCGGTGGAGTAACCGCTACAAAATGTGAATCCTCCGAGGGATCCTGCTGCTGCGGTGATGAGTGGTAACTGGGAGTAAACACCCAGTCGTATTGGTTAAACCTCTCCTCGTAGCTGTCAGGACCACTATAAGGTGATCCAAGAAAGGGTGACCCATCCGAAATCTCGATGGGGTGAGTAGGTGTTCCGGTTGGCGGTTGGGCAGGTTCCGGATCCTCTTCCATGTCCATGGAGAAGTGGTCCTCCGGTCCCAACGGGTTATAACCCATTGGTTCATCAATTAGGTTTGCCGGGTTGAACCGGCTTTGGAAGTAGGGTGTTGGGTCGTTGAAGGAATGGTGTGAGTTGGGGCTTTGAAGGGGTATGAAAGAGTGATGTGAGTTGTGGGGCTCGTTCTCCGATTGAGGCCCGTAAGAGTTTAGGTAAGAAGGTGAGGAGCTCAGCGAGATTGAACGCCTCGCGGGTTCTAATTGGGTCCTCCAGTCTTCTTGAGGACTTTTGCTTAAAGAGTCTGATGGAGTTCGCCGGTGTGAAGGCCCGGCCTCGTGATCATTGGGGGCAATGAGTGGCCCCTTGCCTCTACCTCTTCCTCGCATTCTTGGCGGAATTCTTGTAGGCCCTGTCAAAACAAACAACAGGAATAACAAAAGAAACAATAAAGGACAAAACAAAATAAGTCAGAATTAGTCCTAAGTTCTTTGTCTAGACTCGAAAGTCGAGGAATGTGCAAACTGTGTCATTGAGATTAAACACAAAAGGCTAGTGTTTAATTCACTCAACGTTGGCTCTGATACCAACCTGTCACACCCCGATATTTCCAGGTATTACCGGTGGGCCTGGTGGGGAGTATCGTGATGTAGTTGATATCATAGACAATTTATATTATCACAGTTTAATACACAGCGAAAGTCGAAAGATAAATTCATTACAAACCGAAATAAAAGTAATTTCAAGTGTATTACAAAACAGTCACACCCCGATATTTCCACGTACTACCGGTGGGCCCGGTGGGGAGTATCGTGACGTAGTTGATATCATCATAGTCAAACAACACAAATTTAAATACACAGCGGAAGCAAAAGATAGATTCATTTCAACTTAATAAAATTGTAATATTGAGTATCACAAAATAGTTGAAACAGATCCACAGGCGGATCACATAAAAAGGAAATTGTTCAACAGACTTTAAAGGCATCTAAAGCTTGCGAGACTTGAGTAGTGATGCCTGGAGTAGCCAGCCTATTCCGTCTAGTACCTGCACTTAGCCTTTTTGGAAAATACGTCAGTTTACACTGGTAAATACAACTTAACTGGCTCATTTTGAAAAGAGTTTAAAAATTAATTTGAATGCACTTAGGCAAAAATATCTTTTATAACTTGGGACAATTATTAAATAATCATGTATACAGTTTTACTTATTTGTCGTCCATTAGGGCCGGTTTGTAGGGCCGGTCTAGATTAATTGACACGCCACAGGTATAATGCCCACAAGGATTTATTCCTCTAAGTGGATTACCAGTTTTTACATAATGCATCTGTCAGGTGTACGCCTACACCCCGTGCTTAGGTCGTGGCCATTTCTTTGAATGATGCCAAGGATATCCGGGACATGGTCATTTAACCCCCAAAGGCCATACACCAAATAATACATATTAAACGAGTTATGTAATTACATTAATCATAATCCGATTTAAATGATTACACACCCGACCAAGCGGTATTATTATAATACCGTATCCCAAGCCCGTATAGGGAAAATAAGTTAAGAGTATTTACCTGAGCAATGTATAAGTCAAATACAGCAAGTACAGATGGCTTTTACTGGGCTCCTAATCTGGAACGAATGTTTATAATAACCTATTAGAATCCTAACGGGTCCTTAATTAAGCTTAGACTTAGACCGGTTAGTTTTCAAAAGGAATACACGGTTCAAACGCATTATAAAGCGAAGACCGGTTTAGAATGTGGTCTTGACCCGACAAGCTTGAAAACTTGTTTAATATGGGTAACTTAAACACATTCTGTATTTTGAGACGAAAACGATGTGGTTTGACCCGTTTCGACTAAATTATGCAAACTAGTTACATAAGCCGATCCGAACGCGAAAAGTGCGTAACGGGTAACCAAATGAGTCATATGCAAGTTTCCTAAGTTAATATGCTTTAAATATGTTGTGACATCAGTAAGATATCTTCTATTATGCCCCAAATGAATTTAAACTCGAATTATGCACCGTAAGGGCATTTTGGTCATTTTAAACGTTATAAAAGAGTTTAAATAACAATCTGAGTTTCGGGTCTGAATAAAACAGTAAAAATACTTAATTTACTAAGTTATATCAGTAGGGTATAACCTATGTGTGGAATTTATCATTTAAAACCAAACTATGCACCTTAGGGGTATTTTGGTAATTTCACTTAGGCTAAAAAGGTCAAATATGGAAATCTGAGTTTAAAACTTTAGCTTAATGTTAATGTATAATAATATACTAAAAATATCAGTAGGTATCAACCTTATATGTTGAAAAATGGTTTTAATACATACTAGGTGCTAAAAATGCTTAAAAAGGCGATTTGGAGCCATTTCCGGGTTTTCAAAGGAAAGCTGATGTTTTTATAATTCCAGAAGGCTCAAAATATTTTATTTATCATTTAGAATCAGTAGCAAAAGGTTTGGGGTCAAAAGAATTTGTAAAACTCATTTTATAGCTTAAAAGGGTAAAACCGGCAACTCCCGAATTAAGCTTAGAACTCTAGGTTATGTTCAGCCTAAAAATAAATAAAAATCTCCAAAAATCCCAAAATATTATTTTATATCAGTGGGTAAAAAGTTTGGTATTAAAAATCGAGTTTAGATGGGCTATATGCTAATTACGCCATTTAATTACTAAAAAGCTTTCTAATTATGCTAATGAGCATAACTCTTAATCTAGACCTCAAACTGATGTCAAATTTTAGGTGCAAGTTTATAAATAAGTAACTAAGGTTTCTACTCTTTTACTTTTTCAAAAATCACGTTTTATAGTCAAAAGGGCATAATAGTCAACATTTAAGCACTTAACGGAAACATGCATATGAATCGGATAACTAATGAACCAAGTTGTATAATCTCAGAGAGTTATACTTATATGAAACCTGGTCCAAATAAAGCTCTAAAGTAATTCTAAAACATGCTTAAACGGGTCAGAACTGAAAGTCAAAGCAAAAGTCAATTTATGCGACTTTCGGTTCCGATCCGGGTCTAAACTGAAAATTGTCGGGTTGAACATGGTTAGACATGTTCTTACATTAATTACCAAGTTATATTAATGATAAAACAGGTTGCATGGATCCTACATGCATTAATTTGAAAATTAGCATTCTGTTGACTTTTTAAAGTTAGCTTTGACCCGACAATTGACCTAGTTAGAGTGGGAATCAGAGAGTACCCTTTTAAGGGTTTATTACCCACATAATTACCTACTTATAGGTACTTTCAATTCGAGATTTGACTGAGCAAATTTTATTTAATCTCGAAGTCAAACCTTAATTATGACGGTTTGACTTTTACCTACTTAATTACGACGGTTTAGGACACTTACAAGAGTCCTAAGCACGATTAGGAAGCCTAAGGAACTTTGTTGCTGATCAGAGGAGCTCCAGAAAGAGTCTTGTGAACTTTGCAAGTGAATGGCACAATGTGTTGCAACTTGAAGTCCCTTATATAGCAAATTTTGATCTTTTAAGATGATGCCAAGGTAGTCTACTGATGTTATGAGATCAAGACAAGTGCCCTATATGCATGTAATACCATTGGAGAGCCTCTGGTATAAGAAAACAACCATTTAAAGTCGGTTACAGACCTGCAACTGGCAGCTGTTCGGTTTTCTGTCGCTGGCGCTTGTTCGCGGGCCGCGAAAAGTCCCTCGCGGGGCGTCTAAAACTGGCGCAACAGGCCAAACAAGTTTAAAGAATTACATTTCAGTCCCTGGTCCTTCTATACGTGGTTTTAAGTGTTTTTCTTGCACTTTTGGCCCTCTAACTTGATTTTTAAGGACCTTAAGACTTTTACAAACTTGGTTAAGTCCTTGGTTAACTTTGTGCTTACCCGAAAAGTCACAAATTTCAACGTTGACGCTTTTATCCCCTCGTATACGAATATTGTCATAACTTTCTCATACGATATCGAAACTTGGTGAAATTTTTACCACATATTCTAGTGAGTATAATTTATCGTTACAAAGCTTCGGGTTTGCTAAAAGGTCACTCAGAGGTATACTTTCAACATGTTGACACATTTAACCCCCGTAGTTTGTAATCTCTCACTTTCTTCCACGATTTGCTTCGTATGATCCATGATTCATTCGTTTATGGTTATAAACATCGTATAGGGATATTGTATGATATATTTATCCATTGTTGACACTTTGAACCCTTATATTCACATGTTTTCTCTGTTTGTCAACTTTAGTCCCTCTAAAGTATTCTTTCACGCGTTCAAAGCTTATGACACGTGTCATTACATTATTGGACATGAATTTTCGAGGTGTTACATCCTCACCCCCTTAAAAGAAATCTCGACCTCGAGATTTACTGAAACAAATGAGGGTAGTTTTCTTTCATCGTGGACTCTACCTCCCACTTGTATTCGGGACCTCTGCGGGCATCCCATTTGACCTTTACAATAGGCACATGCTTCCTTCGAAGCTTCTTTACCTGTCGATCCTCAATCGACAATGGTTTTTCCACAAATTTCAAGCTCTCATCTATATGCATATCTGTATATAGTATGACTAGCGATTCGTCAGCTAGGCATTTCTTCAGATTGCAGACGTGGAATACGTTGTGAATACCACTGAGCTCTTCAGGTAAGTTTAACTTGTAAGCCACTGACCCGTGACATTCGATGACCTCGAATGGTCCTATATACCTTGGGCTTAACTTACCTTTGTTACCAAAACGCATCACCCCCTTCCAGGGTGATACCTTTAGCAAAACCTTATCACCAACCTCGAACTTCAGAGGTTTACGCTTTAAATTTGCGTAGCTTTTCTGCCTATCCCTGGAAGCTTTCAGGCGGTCACGAATCTGGACAATCTTGTCCGTCGTTTCAAAGACTATGTCAGGTCCTGACAACTGAACTTCTCCTACTTCCGCCCAACAAATAGGCGTTCTGCATTTTCTACCATATAGTGCCTCAAAAGGCGCAGCCTTAATACTCGTATGGTAGCTATTGTTATAGGAGAACTCGATCAATGGCAGGTGGCTATCCCAACTGCCACCTAAATCAATCACACATGCACGAAGCATGTCTTCCAAAGTTTGGATGGTACGCTCACTCTGCCCGTCCGTCTGTGGATGGTAAGCCGTACTAAAATTTAAGCGCGTGCCCAAAGACTGTTGGAAACTTTTCCAAAAATGTGATGTGTATCTGGTATCTCTGTCAGAGATAATTGACACTGGAACGCCATGTAAAGATACAATCTTATCTACGTACAGTTGGGCTAACATGTCGGAGCTATAAGTCTCCTTAATGGGTAGGAAATGTGCTGACTTGGTCAGTCTATCTACTATTACCCATATAGTATCATTTCCTTTTCTTGCCTTTGGCAACTTGGTGATGAAATCCATTATCACCATTTCCCACTTCCATGTGGGAAGTTCAGGCTATTGTAGCAGACCTGACGGTTTCTGATGTTCAGCTTTGACTTGCGCACACGTCAAACATTTAGCTACGTAGGCGGCTATAGACTTTTTCAAGCCTATCCACCAATAGTTTGCCTTTAGATCCTGGTACATCTTATCAGCTCCAAGATGAACAGAATATTTGGAACTATGGGCTTCCTGAAGGATAACATCTCGAAGTCCTCCATAAACTGGAACCCAAATTCGTCCATTCAACCTCAGGATTCAATCCGTGTCATAGGATAACTGCTCCTCAGTTACTCCTAGCTTTTCGTCAGGATAGTTAGCTTCCAACACAGCTTCATTCTGTGCAGCTAATAACCTTTCGTTCAAACTATTCCTTATCTCAATGCTCTTGGCATTAATTCTTATAGGTTTCACTCTTTCCTTCCTGCTTAAGGTGTCAGCAACCACATTTGCCTTGCCTGGATGGTACCTTATCTCACAGTCATAATCATTTAAAGTTTCCATCCAACGTCGTTGCCTCATGTTTAAATCCTTCTGATTAAACAAGTGTTGAAGGCTTTTGTGATCAGAATAGATCACACACTTAGTCCCATACAAATAATGTCTCCACAGTTTTAGCGCAAATACAACGGCGCCCAACTCCAAGTCATGGGTGGTGTAATTCTTTTCGTGCACCTTTAACTGATGTGAAGCATAAGCAATGACCTTGCCTTTCTGCATAAGCACACAGCCCATTCCAGTGTGCGATGCATCACAATATACTACAAATTCATCAATCCCATCAGGCAACGTCAATACAGGAGCATTGCTCAACTTCTGCTTTAGAATATCGAAAGATTCTTGCTGCTTAAGCCCCCAGTTAAACTTGTTATTCTTGCGGGTGAGTAGAGTCAGGGGTGCTGCAATTCTAAAGAAGTTTTCAATGAATCTCCTGTAGTATCCTGCTAGCCCTAGAAAGCTGCGAATCTCAGTGGGCGTCTTCGGCTCTTGCCAGTTCATAATAGCTTCTACCTTAGCGGGATCCACTTGTATACCACGCTCACTAACAACATGTCCAAGGAATTGGACTTCGCGAAGCCAAAACTCGCACTTCGAAAATTTGGCGTAGACTTTCTCATGATGTAGAAGTTTAAGAATACAGCGAAGATGTTTCTCGTGGTCAGCTTGGTTCTTCGAGTATATGAGGATGTCGTCGATGAAAACGATGACAATTTTATCCAGATAAGGCTTGCAGACGCGATTCATGAGATCCATGAATGCGGCAGGTGCATTAGTGAGCCCAAAAGGCATCACCGGGAACTCGTAATGACCATAACGAGTCCTAAATGCAGTCTTGTGTACGTCCTTATCTCTAACCTTCAGTTGATGATAGCCTGACCTTAAGTCAATCTTAGAGAAGTAACTTGCCCCTTGAAGTTGATCGAACAGATCGTCGATCCTGGGCAAAGGATACCTATTCTTGATAGTGACCTTATTAAGCTCACGGTAGTCGATGCACAGACGCATCGATCCATCCTTTTTATTGACAAATAGGATTGGCGCTCCCCAAGGAGATGAACTAGGCCTAATGAAACCTTTAGCTAGCAGATCATCTAATTGTGTCCTCAATTCCTTCATCTCTGTTGGTGCCAACCTATAAGGCGCTCTCGCAACAGGTGCTGCTCCAGGGATGATCTCAATTCTGAATTTTACTTGCCTATCTGGTGGTAGACCAGGTAGTTCTTCTGGGAAAACTTCAGGGTACTCAGAAATGACTGGAATATCTTCAATCTTGGGTTTCTGCTCATCAATAGTTACATGTGCCATATAAATGACACAACCCTTTTTCAAACATCTAGATGCCTTGAGCATGGTCACTTGCTCAGGCAGTCCGTACTGGGTATCTCCCTGAATGGTAAGTGGCTCACCAGACGGAGTCTTGATCACCACTTGCTTTTTATTGCACACTATCTGGGCTTGGTTACGAGATAACTAATCCATGACTATAACTATATCAAAACCGGCTAACTTCAAAGGAAGCAAGGATAGTGGAAAGGAGTGGTTCCTAATGGATATAACACATCCATCTAATATGGTTGAGGTGGTTTCTAGGGTACCATCAGCTAATTCCACCTCGTATTTCACACTTAGGGTTTTAACAGGTAAGTTCAGCAACTTACAAAACTTATTATCTACAAATGATTTATCAGCTCCTGAATCAAACAATACTCTTGCATAAACATCATTTATGAGGAAGGTACCTGTGATCACATTGTCGTCCTGGACAGCTTCCTTTGCATCCATCCTGAAGACCCTAGCATTGGTCTTCTTGACCTCTTCCGGCTTCTTGGCGTATTTAGGGCAATTGGTTTTAATATGCCCTTTCTCATTGTAGTTGTAGCATGTGGCATCTTTAATCTTCTTGCAATCAACAGTCTTGTGCTCTTTAGACTTGCATAATCCACACGCAAGTGATCCTGACTTAGACTTGGACTCAAGTCTGCACTTTCCAAAGTGGTGTTTTTGGCAAGTCTTGCACTTTGGCTTTTCCTCAGCTTGCTGGCTACCCTTGTTGGATCCAGACTTCTTCCTGGAGTCAGTATTACCCTTGTGCTTCTTCTCAGATCTTCGTGAGGTATCGTCCTCACGCTTCCTCTTACCTTCTTCTGAATTCTTGAGCGATCTATTCCTGACCGCGTCCAAGGTAAGAGACAGAGATAGATCAGCTGCTGATCTGAAGGTAGCAAGTCTCGATGCCTTAACACTGGCTTTGATTTCTGGGGCTAAACCCCCAATGAAACGAGCAATCCTTTTGGGTTCCGGGGTTACCAGATACGGAACCAACCTAGATAGGGTATTGAAACTGGTGAGATAAGCTTGGCAATCTAAATTCTTCATCACCAATGATAAGAAATACGATTCAATTCTTTCAACTTCGTGCTGCGGGCAATAATTCTCCTTAATGAGAGCAACGAACTGATCCCATGACAAGTTGTAGAGTGGGATCTTTCCGGCAGCTTGAATGAGAGACTTCCACCATGCCAGTACCTCTCCCTTGAACGATTGGGATACATATTTCACTACATCCCTTTTAGCACAACCGCTGATGTCAACTACCGTGTCCATTTCATCCAACCAGGTCATACAATCTATTGCTCCTTTCTCCCTAGTGAAATCCCGGGGTTTGCAAGAAACAAAGTACTTGTAGGTACAGGACTTGGTGCGTGGTTTATCATCAAACACTATCCTTTTAGATGGAACACTGTTTTGATTAGATGAATGTTGATCATCATCTTTCTTTGGCTCATCTTTCTTAGAAAGTGGCTTGCTGTGAGCCTTCGAGTGAGTCTTAGGCTTGGAATGTGGAGCGGATTGGGTCCTACTTCGAGTCCCGCTCGATTCACTATACTGCCTATTTATTGCTTTGGTAACAGCATTGTCTACTAATGCTTGCAGCTCCGCACCAGTTACAAGTATTTTAGCATTTTCAGGGTTTTCCACCGAATGACTGTTTACTTCTTCTGACTTAGCCGTGTAGCTTTAATTGCTACATAAAGAAAATAAGGACAAGGTTTATTTAGAAGCCTAAACAATACTATTGTTCTTGACGATTTGTTAACTATGGTTTAAATAGCCATTTTAGTTAATTTGTTAGATATATAATTATTCAGGATCTTTATCATAATCCAAAATTATTAATTAATAATAGCACAATAGGCCTAGTCACGTAGACAAATTTTTTAGTTTATAAACCCAGATTTTAAGGAATCGAGGCATTAAGGTTTGAATCAAAGTTCATTACCTTTTCTTGACAGGGAGTTGTAGGCTACCACTGTCTTTAGTCTCAGGGGACGTTAGTTATGGTCAAATTTTAAGGATGACTTATGCGATTTTATCGAATCACATTTTGCCAATAATGTTAACATATTTGCCGATGTTAACAGAGATTTGAATCTTTTAAAACAGGTTTTTACCATATTGGCCAGGTCTTATAATGACATACAAGCTAGGTTTTACCTTTTTAAGATTCTTATTTATCATCTAACGCAGAACAATCCTGATTTGAGATGTTAATATGGATCTGAACCTAATTGAGGGACTACCATCTTGGCCCTGTCTTAAGGTGACATGTGGCTAGGTCTGATCCTTTTTAGATTTTGTCATTTAATTATAATGGTAGATCTTTTAGTAGGAAATGTTATTACTTATTTTACATTTTTGTTCATGCATATAATATAAAAATGAAAATTTAAATCTAATCATTCCACCACATAAATTTAAAATACGAGTCTGCCCTAAACGGGACTTCTACAAAATAACATGCCCACGCAGGGGCTTAAACAACAAACATACCCACGCAGGGGTCAACAGAAAAACACATGCCCACGCAGGGGCATAATACTAAAGAACATACCCTCGCAGGGGTTAAAACGGAAAGACAGGCCCAGGCAGGGGCTCAACTGAAAAGTACGGAAATACAACCAACACTTGAAGGCTTCAATGGTTCTTCTTGCTTTTTCCTTTAATTAAACATGCTAATCCCTTGAGGAAACCATGCTGTTCCCTTCGATCTCTGTGAACTTGATGTTCTACCTGGTCCAGTCTTTGAAGAATTTCCTCCCGCTCAGGCGGGGAAAACTGTGGTACCTGCGGCTGCGGTTGATATGGAGGTCGAAGAGACGGCTGCTGTTGGTACCCATAAGCTGGGTAACCGACTCCCCAAGGAGCTCTGTAAGGCCCATCGGGGTTAGCAGCATTGTAATTCCACGCCGCCAGGTATGGGTCGATCTCCGCATAGTTGAAACTAGTGTGAGCCGGCTGCTCAAAGGGATTATATGTTGCTGGGCCAGTGTACGTGGGAATTGGGTTGTCAAACCCCAATGGTGGTGGCATGGCATGCGTAGAGTTCACTTCCGGGTTGGGGTTTGAAGGTCCCCCAAACTGCTGGTCTCCTCGGAACGGTGGATAGTGGCTGCTACTCGATGGTTGGGGTGTGCTGATATGTACCCCTCCTCCTTGCACGGACATTCGTGCGTTTGTTCTCCTTCGCCTCGGCGGCTCAGGAGGTTGCTGCTGAGGCGGTGGTGGTGGCGGGGTAACTTCCACAAAACGAGAGTCCCTGGAAGGATCCGATTGCTGCTGTTGCTGCTGATAAGGTGATGAATGGTAAGAGGGTGTGAAATACCACTCATACTGGTTCATCCTTGCTTGAAAGTTGTCTGGACCACGGTAAGGTGATCCGTGAAAAGACGATCCATCAGAGATTTCAATAGGGTGTGTGGGGGTACCGCTCGGTGGTTCAGTAGGGTCGGTATCCTCATCCATGTCCATGGCTTGATCTCCTGGAAAGTGGTCTTCAGGCCCCAACGGGTTAACACCCACTGGTTCCTCTAGGTAGTTTGCCGGGTTGAACCGGCTTCGAAAGAGATGGGACGGGTTATCAAAGGAATGGCGTGAGTTGGACCGCTGAAGAGGGATAAACGAAGGCTGTGGGTTTTCAGGTTCGTTCTCGGAGTGGGGTCTAAAGGAATGTAGGTAAGAGGGTGACGAAGCTAACGAGACAGGCCGCCTCGCTGGCTGCAGGTGTGATCTCCAGTCTCCCTGAGGACTGGTGCTAATAGGAACGGGTGAAGTTTGCCTTTGAGAAGGCCCTGCCTCCTTGTCGTGGGTTTCTACCGGTGCCTTTCCTTTTCCTCTTCCTCTAAAAAATCTTGGCGGCATTTTAGATCTGTCAACATAATCAAAATAACAACAAAGAAGATATATATAAGACAAGGTTAGAAATAAAGACCAATTGGGATTAATCCTAAGTTCTTTGTCTAGACTCAAAAATTTAGGAATGTGCAATTGTGTAACTGAGATTAAACACAAAAGGCTAGTGTTTAATTCCCTCAGTGTTGGCTCTGATACCAACCTGTCACACCCCGATATTTCCACGTACTACCGGTGGGCCCGGTGGGGAGTATCGTGACGTAGTTGATATCATCATAGTCAAACAACACAAATTTAAATACACAGCGGAAGCAAAAGATAGATTCATTTCAACTGAATAAAATTGTAATATTGAGTATCACAAAATAGTTGAAACAGATCCACGGGTGGATCAAATAAAAAGGAAATTGTTCAACAGACTTTAAAGGCATCTAAAGCTTGCGAGACTTGAGTAGTGATGCCTGGAGTAGCCAGCCTATTCCGTCTAGTACCTGCACTTAGCCTTTTTGGAAAATACGTCAGTTTACACTGGTAAATACAACTTAACTGACTCATTTTGAAAAGAGTTTAAAAATTAATTTGAATGCACTTAGGCAAAAATATCTTTTATAACTTGGGACAATTATTAAATAATCATGTATACAGTTTTACTTATTTGTCGTCCATTAGGGCCGGTTTGTAGGGCCGGTCTAGATTAATTGACACGCCACAGGTATAATGCCCACAAGGATTTATTCCTCTAAGTGGATTACCAGTTTTTACATAATGCATCTGTCAGGTGTACGCCTACACCCCGTGCTTAGGTCGTGGCTATTTCTTTGAATGATGCCAAGGATATCCGGGACATGGTCATTTAACCCCCAAAGGCCATACACCAAATAATACATATTAAACGAGTTATGTAATTACATTAATCACAATCCGATTTAAATGATTACACACCCGACCAAGCGGTATTATTATAATACCGTATCCCAAGCCCGTATAGGGAAAATAAGTTAAGAGTATTTACCTGAGCAATGTATAAGTCAAATACAGCAAGTACAGATGGCTTTTACTGGGCTCCTAATCTAGAACAAATGTTTATAATAACCTATTAGAATCCTAACGGGTCCTTAATTAAGCTTAGACTTAGACCGGTTAGTTTTCAAAAGGAATACACGGTTCAAACGCATTATAAAGCGAAGACCGGTTTAGAATGTGGTCTTGACCCGACAAGCTTGAACACTTGTTTAATATGAGTAACTTAAACACATTCTGTATTTTGAGACGAAAACGATGTGGTTTGACCCGTTTCGACTAAATTATGCAAACTAGTTACATAAGCCGATCCGAACACGAAAAGTGCGTAACGGGTAACCAAATGAGTCATATGCAAGTTTCCTAAGTTAATATGCTTTAAATATGTTGTGACATCAGTAAGATATCTTCTATTATGCCCCAAATGAATTTAAACTCGAATTATGCACCGTAAGGGCATTTTGGTCATTTTAAACGTTATAAAAGAGTTTAAATAACAATCTGAGTTTCGGGTCTGAAGAAAACAGTAAAAATACTTAATTTACTAAGTTATATCAGTAGGGTATAACCTATGTGTGGAATTTATCATTTAAAACCAAACTATGCACCTTAGGGGTATTTTGGTAATTTCACTTAGGCTAAAAAGGTCAAATATGGAAATCTGAGTTTAAAACTTTAGCTTAATGTTAATGTATAATAATATACTAAAAATATCAGTAGGTATCAACCTTATATGTTGAAAAATGGTTTTAATACATACTAGGTGCTAAAAATGCTTAAAAAGGCGATTTGGAGCCATTTCCGGGTTTTCAAAGGAAAGCTGATGTTTTTATAATTCCAGAAGGCTCAAAATATTTTATTTATCATTTAGAATCAGTAGCAAAAGGTTTGGGGTCAAAAGAATTTGTAAAACTCATTTTATAGCTTAAAAGGGTAAAACCGGCAACTCCCGAATTAAGCTTAGAACTCTAGGTTATGTTCATCCTAAAAATAAATAAAAATCTCCAAAAATCCCAAAATATTATTTTATATCAGTGGGTAAAAATTTTGGTATTAAAAATCGGGTTTAGATGGGCTATATGCTAATTACGCCATTTAATTACTAAAAAGCTTTCTAATTATGCTAATGAGCATAACTCTTAATCTAGACCTCAAACTGGTGTCAAATTTTAGGTGCAAGTTTATAAATCAGTAACTAAGGTTTCTACTCTTTTACTTTTTCAAAAATCACGTTTTATAGTCAAAAGGGCATAATAGTCAACATTTAAGCACTTAACGGAAACATGCATATGAATCGAATAACTAATGAACCAAGTTGTATAATCTCAGAGAGTTATACTTATATGAAACCTGGTCCAAATAAAGCTCTAATGTAATTCTAAAACATGCTTAAACGGGTCAGAACTGGAAGTCAAAGCAAAAGTCAATTTATGCGACTTTCGGTTCCGATCCGGGTCTAAACTGAAAATTGTCGGGTTGAACATGGTTAGACATGTTCTTACATTAATTACCAAGTTATATTAATGATAAAACAGGTTGCATGGATCCTACATTGCTAATTATGCATTAATTTGAAAATAAGCATGCTGTTGACTTTTTAAAGTTAGCTTTGACCCGACAATTGACCTAGTTAGAGTGAGAATCAGAGAGTACCCTTTTAAGGGTTTATTACCCACATAATTACCTACTTATAGGTACTTTCAATTCGAGATTTGATTGAGCAAATTTTATTTAATCTCGAAGTCAAAACTTAATTACGACGGTTTGACTTTTAGCTAAATAACTAAGCTAAACTGGATTAGGAAGGGTTTAGGACACTTACAAGAGTCCTAAGCACGATTAGGAAGCCTAAGGAACTTTGTTGCTGATCAGAGGAGCTCCAAAAAGAGTCTTGTGAACTTTGCAAGTGAATGGCACAATGTGTTGCAACTTAAAGTCCCTTATATAGCAAATTTTGATCTTTTAAGATGATGCCAAGGTAGTCTACTGATGTTATGAGATCAAGACAAGTGCCCTCTATGCATGTAATACCATTGGAGAGCCTCTGGTATAAGAAAACAACCCTTTAAAGTCGGTTACAGACCTGCAACTGGCAGCTGTTCGGTTTTCTGTCGCTGGCGCTTGTTCGCGGGCCGCGAAAAGTCCCTCGCGGGGCGTCTAAAACTGGCGCAACAGGCCAAACAAGTTTAAAGAATTACATTTCAGTCCCTGGTCCTTCTATACGTGGTTTTAAGTGTTTTTCTTGCACTTTTGGCCCTCTAACTTGATCTTTAAGGACCTTAAGACTTTTACAAACTTGGTTAAGTCCTTGGTTAACTTTGTGCTTACCCGAAAAGTCACAAATTTCAACGTTGACGCTTTTAACCCCTCGTATACGAATATTGTCATAACTTTCTCATACGATATCGAAACTTGGTGAAATTTTTACCACATATTCTAGTGAGTATAATTTATCGTTACAAAGCTTTGGGTTTGTTAAAAGGTCACTCAGAGGTATACTTTCAACATGTTGACACATTTAACCCGTAGTTTGTAATCTCTCACTTTCTTCCACGATTTGCTTCGTATGATCCATGATTCATTCGTTTAAGGTTATAAACATCGTATAGGGCTATTGTATGATATATTTATCCATTGTTGACACTTTGAACCCTTATATTCACATGTTTTCTCTGTTTGTCAACTTTAGTCCCTCTAAAGTATTCTTTCACGCGTTCAAAGCTTATGACACGTGTCATTACATTATTGGACATGAATTTTCGAGGTGTTACAAAAACGGTTGTAAGGATCCACAGGCGGATCAAAGTTCAAAGATTATTGTTCAACAGATTTAATAACATCTAAGCTTGCAAGACTCTTTATTGATGCTTGGCAGGTGTATGCCTACACCCCTTGCTTAAGTCGTGGCCATTTCAATGAATGATGCCAAGGATATCCGGGACATGGTCATTAACCCCCCAAAGGCTTTAAGCAAACAAAACAGTTTAAACGGGTCATCTCAATAAATTAACCTTTATATGATTAAAAATTCAATGCCCGACCAAGCGGTATTTTATATACCCTACCCCAAGCCCGTATAAGGGAAAATAAGTTAAAAGTATTTACCTAAGCAAGTATATATCACAATCAGCGAGTGCAAGTATCTTTTACTGGTCTCCTAATCTGGAACGAAGGTTTTAATAACCTATTAGATTCCTAACGGGTCTTAATTAAGTCTAAACTTAGACCGGTTAGTTTTAAAGGAAGATATACGGTTCAAAACGCACGATTAAGCAATGACCGGATTAGAGTGTGGTTTAGACCCGACAAGTTTCTATACTTGTATAATATGGGTAAACTAAACACATTCTGGATTTTGAGATAAAAACGATAAGGTTTGATCCGTTTCGGCTAATTTATACAAACTAGTTACATAAACCGTACCGAACGCGAAAAATGCGTAACGGGTAACCAAATGAGTCATGAACAGGTTTCCTAAGTTAATATGCCTTAAATATGTTTTGATATCAGTAAGATACCTTCCATTATGCCCAAAATGGATTTAAACTCAAGTTATGCCCCGTAGGGGTATTTTGGTCATTTTAAAGGTTATAAAAGAATTTAAATACTAATCTGAGTTTCAGGTCTGATATAATCATTAAAAACATTTATTTTTATAAGTCATAACAGTAGGGTATTGCATATATGTGAAATTTATCTTTTATAACCAAACTATGCACCGTAAGGGCATTTTGGTAATTTCACATAAGCTTTAAAGGTCAAAATTAGAATTCTGAGTTCAAAACTTTTGCTTACTGTTTAATTATAAAAATTTACTTAAAACATCAGTAGGTATTAAGTTTCATATGCCAAAAATAGTTTTAACTCATACTATGTGCTTAAAACGCGTAAAAGTCGGTTTTAAGCAATTTTCGGTTTTAAATAGGAAATCTAAGTTTCTGATCAGTTTATAAAGTTCAAAATATTTTATTTGTCATATAAAATCAGTAACAAAAAGTTTGGTATCAATATGTTATGTAAAACTCATTTTATTCAAGAAAAGGGCATAACCGACAATTACCGAATTAAAGCAAGAACCCTATGTTATGCTTAGCTTAAAAATAAATAAAAATCTTCAAAAATCCCAAAATATTATTTTACATCAGTGGGTAAAAATTTTGGTGTCAAAATTTGGGTTTAGATAGGCTTTATGCTAATTACGCCGTTAATTAATAAAAAGCTTCTTAATTACGATATTGAGCATAACTCCTAATCTAGACCTCAAACTGATGTCAAATTTTCAGGACAAGTTTATAAATCAGTAACAAAGGTTTTTATCCTCTCACATTTTCAAAAATCTCGTTTTAAAGTCAAAAGGGCATTATGGTCAATATTTAGGCATATAACGGAAACATGCACATGAATCGAATAACTAATGAACCAAGTTGTATAACCTCAGAGGGTTACACTAATCTATAACCTGGTCCTAATAGAGCTCTAAGGAATTTCTAAATATGCTACATTGGGTCAGAACTGAAAGTCAAGGCAAAAGTCTACTTTTGCGACTTTCGGTTCCGAACCGAGCTTAAACTGAAAATTGTCGGGTTGAACATGTTTAGACATGTTCTTACATTGATTACCAAGTTATATAAGTGATAAAACAGGTTTCATAGCTTCTACATTGTTAATTATGTGTTTATGCTAAAATTTGCTTTCTGTTGACTTTTTATAATTAACTTTGACCCGACAATTGACCTAGTTAGAGTGGGAATCAGAGGGTGCCCTCTTAAGGGTTTATTACCATATAATTACCAACTCAAAGATAATTTCAATTCGAGAATTGACTGGACCATTAGTGATTAATCACTAAGTCAAACCTTAATTACGTCGGGTTTGACTTTAGGCCATTAAACTAATAAAACTGAATTAAGAAGGGTCAAGGAAGCTTACAAAGGTCCTATACACGACTAATGACCCTTAGGGAATGCACTTGAGCTCCAGGAGACTCCAGAAAATAAGTTATGAATGTTTGCAAGTGAGTGTCAAAATGTTGCAACAAGTGTTCATATATATAGAGACTTTAATTGAATAAGATCATTACAAACAAGTCTATGCATGATCCCTGATGCATAACAAATGTCCCTATGCATGTAAAAACTGTTGGCCACGCTCCTCGATCCAAAAACCATGCAAATAAGTCGGTTAAATGGGCTGAACAGACACCTGCCATGTTTTTTGGACGCTGGCACTTTTCAGGCGGCCCGCGTAAAAGACCTTAAGGTCTTACGCGGACGGTATGGCTCCCGGATCAGGTTAAACAAGTTTCAGAATTTGCATTTTAGGTCCCTGGTCCTTTTTATAGTTGTTTTAACTTTATTTATTGCACTTTTAACCCTCCAACTTGACTTTTAAGGACCCCAAGACATAAACAAACTTTGTTAAGTCCTCCGTTAGTTATATGATCGCCGAATAAGTCCTGAATTTCAACGTTGACGCTTTTAACCCCTTACTTACGAATGTTAGTGTATCTTTCTCATACGATATCGAAACCTTGTGAAATTTTTATCACTTATTCTAGTGAGCATAATTAATCGTTACAAAGCTTCGGGTTCGCTAAAAGGTCACTCAGAGGTATAAATTAAACATGTTGACACATTTAACCCTTGCGGTTTGTAAACTCTCACTTTCTTCCACAAACGGCTTCATATGATCCATAATTCATTCGTTTAAGGGTATAAACATCGTGTAGGGTTGTTGAAAGGTATAATTATCCAATGTTGACACTTTGAATCCTTTTACACACATACCTTCTTTGTTTGTCAACTTTAGTCCCTCATATTCAATCCATTACACGTTTAAAGTTCATGACACGTGTCTTCATTATATTGTTCGTGATTTTATGAGGTGTTACATAAGTTAAGGTTATGAATCCGTGTTATCGGGTCGAATGGTAGAAACTAGTTGCAAGAATTGCATAAAGTGGCAATGCTTGAATTTATAGAAAACAAGCATGAAATTCGAATACGAGCGTAAAGCCATGTAATGGTACGGATACGCCAAGAATTTCAAGCCCGGGGAATGGGTAAATAAGATTTGAATGCCAAATATTAAATTGGCGAACAATTTGCACACATAGTTAATGGGTCGAATAATCGAAACAAGGATTTCGTGGTCCATTTGTTCATAATTCGGGTGTCGTTAAGTGAAATTTATATGGTTAGATCCGTAATTTTAATACGGACATATAGGAAAAAGAATCGGATAAAACGGATATGTAAATAAAAAGTTATGAGGAATTAAGCGAAAAATAAAATATAAGAAGGCTGAGCTGGGGGAACCGTGGCTCACAGTCTGGCGGTTCTGTTTTGAGTTGGGCGAACCGTAGGCCACGGTCCTGAACCGTGGCTCACAGTCTCGCAGTTCTGTTTTGAGCTGGGCGAACCGTAGGCCACGGTTCTGAACCGTGGGAAATAGAACTCGTTTTTACTTAATATTAAGATGTCAAAACTAACGATTAATGTGGTTTTGACCATAGGCGATGCTCGTTTGTTGTGGATGTTGATCAAGCAAGGGAACCAAGAACCGAACACAAGTTTTGAATGCTCCCGCGCTAATCTAATCTAGTTAAAACATGTTGTTTTGTAAACTCTTTTGAATGTTGAACATTTTAATCTAGTTAGTCGACTATGTTTAAATACTATAATGACGTACATCTTAGTTATTAACTAAGTTTTTGTTGGTTATGTATTTCGAATTTAAAAAGTTCGTATTTTATGGTTATAAAATGAAATTATAAGACGAGTGTTACAATTTCTTTGGGCCAAGTGATTTTAATATTAATTAGGGAAGTTATGTTAAGTGTTAGGATATGCCAAGTATTGACTATGAGGTGTTTTCTTATCAAATGACATTTTTGTATTATATTGACTAAGCATGGCAATCGATTGGAATATTATTAATTTGCTAACCCGTTTACATTAGTGTCACACCCCGACCGCGTTAAAACAACAAAACCGCGGCGGAAACGTCGGGAAGTGGAGTAACAGAATCATTGTTTCACAACACATGGTAATTGAAGTTCTGTTTTATTTCATTATTAGACACATTGTTTTGATACAAACCAAATAAGTACAATAATTGTCTTTCAGGTTTGAAGTTACTAAAGCCCGCGTCCATCCTATGTGAAGCAAACAATCAACAATCGCCACATAATAGAACCTGAAACATATGTGAAAACAGTCAGCATAAAAATGCCGACAAGTACATAGGTTTTGTATGTCAAATTCATGGCTTTGAATCCATATTGCAATACCTCGTCCAACTACAAGAGTTGTCGAGTATGTACCTTGAAATCAAAAAGGGTTTGATATTGCAATATGTTTTATCATCTTTACAAGATGATATAAGTAAAACAAAACATTTGTAGCCATGAATCTTGACTGAAAACATTTGTCTTTGTAAAACCAAGTAGTAAATCGTCTTGTATGAAAAACTTGTATGGTTTATATCATTTGGTAAACATCATTGCATGACATTGTTTGAAATCATTCATCCAAAATCATTCAAATCGTTCAAATCATCTGTGTTATAAATCATTGTTCAATCGTCCGTGTTTTAATTGTGAAATACAACTTTTGGTCGTTCTTTAATGAATACATTCAAACCTGTGTGACTTGACTATACCACCCATGGGGTATCTTTAATAGGCCCTGAAAGACCTCTTTAACAAGACTAACAAACCAACACATGGTTTGTTAATCAGATAATAGTTTCTGTCGTTCCCCAAACTACCCACCAAATCCAGTGAATAGCCTAGTAACGGGATTTGTCAGATCCTATGGTACCATAACATACTACTGGTCGGCTTGATCATAGTTAATGAATGTCATTTGTCTGTCTTTCGACTAACGCCCCAACAAGTTCGTTCACATTATTGAAATCATCGTGTTTATATAAACCATAGCATTTGTTTATGAAAACTTGAAAAACATTTAGCACATATGAGTCACCCCAAAACAATTGAAAGCAGTAAAAGAGGGGAGCTATGTACTCACTTGAGGTAGCAAATATCCTTGATTAAGTGATCTAACAAAGCTCGGCCAATCAAAGAATCAAGTGGCACCTAGTATGGAATCACTATGTTAATAATCGGGACCTAAATCGAAAGATCGGGTAGAATGAGGTCTTGTAACCCAAATGAGTGTTAGAACTCATAGGATATGGTTTAACAAAGCCTACATTCTGATTTTGAACCTATCCTAAGTGCTTTTGACCCGTTATGACCTGTTAAGGTAGTTTACGCTACTTTAACGCGTCATTTGCGCGAATGCGTGTTCGGATGGTCTAACTAGCCCTATGATAAGTCTTATATGCCTAAATATGTTTAATTATGTTGCATAATCAGTTTAAGTGTCAAACTTTTGGTTACATATGCTTAAAATGAAATTATGTGCAAAAAGGGCATTTTGGACATTTTCCTAAGGGATATAAATTACCTATCATATAACTAATCAAACAAAGTTACCATAAGGTATAACCTCGGAAGGTTATTCCTTATACAAGTATGGCCACAAAATATGTTTGGTCGGATCCTAATGATCGACCAAACGGGTCGGGTTCGAAAGTCTAAGCGGTTGTCGAAACCGCTTGACTTACGACCCTAAATAAGCACTAAACTAGAAGTGACGAGTTAAACATATTAAAACATGTTTAACTAAGTTAGAAAACTGATTTGATATCAAAACAAAGTGTTTTGATACCCGAAAGTAGTTTCGTCACAAAATGCACATAATCGTGCATTTTGACCGAAACTTTGACTCGTCACTTCAAGTAATCAACGTGGTAATCAGTAGATATAGTCGCAAGGGACTATAGCCATCGTGATTACGCTTGCGTTGCAAAGTTCAAACGAACTTTGATTTGACCAAATCATGGTCAAAGCTGAAAGTCAAACACTGTTTGACTTTCTTGCTTAAAATAAATGAACAATACATGAAAGAACACTTACAAGTGTTCTAGGCTAGAAAGATGACTAATAAAACTCAAGTATGAAGCCTCCAACCAAATGTGGTAGCCTCGATTTAGAGCAAAGGTGAAAAGAAATGAAAATGAGCAATTTGGAAAGTTGAAGAACATGGGTATTTATAGGTAATCGTGAACCATTAGATCATTGCCAAGTGTTTTGTGTGGTGATCAAGCAATAATCTACACCATACACTTGTTAGGACCAGCTTGCAAGCCTTGGAGAACACTTAAAATAACCCACAAGTTGAGAAAACCATGTTAGAAAACTGCAGAAAACAGCTGGGAAGCTGTTTAGAAAATTCTACCCAGTGACTGCTCAGGAGTCACGCGACATAAACACCTTCACCTGGCGGGACATGCCTGGCTGAACCACCAGAGCTTTCAGTTATTGGCAAAACAGGCCCCTGCAGCCTCCAAACTTGTTTTTCGAGGCGTTTAACCCCCGTTAACCCAATTTCAAGGCTCTACCAGGATGTTAAAGCATAGGGAAGTTGAAATATGCTTGGAAATATCTCGGATGTCGGTTTGTTTGGTCGTACGATTGCGTTTTTCGGTTAATTACGACGAAACTCGAACGGACGTGAAAACGCTCCAAATTACGCGATGAATGACATTTTTGCATTCCTATCACTAAAATACAATATTCTAGTGATTACAAAAATTTTTGGATGTCCGGATATGGTCAAAACGCAAGATATGCACGCATATGCATACTTTCGCAGTTTTGACGCTTTTAGCCCCTGTGATTAAATAAGCGTATTTTCGCATACCGAACCCCTCAAAACTTATTTCTATGCTATGTTAAGGGTATTTAAGGTATGTTTATATTATGGTCTTGTTCCAGAGTGTATGTTGCTATACGAATTGGCAGACTTTGCAGTTTGTCGCAAATAGTCCCTGTGGTCGAATAAACTTGTTTTTGGCCATACCAAACCCTTCAAAACTTATTTATAAGTTATGTAAAGGTTATTTAAGGTATGTTAAGCTTATGTCACTGTTCCAGAGTTTATGTCGCGTTAAACCGATTACGTTTACGTAACAGATTGCGTATAACTTTCCAGAAAGTGTTTAAAAGCTTTGAAATCGAACAACAATTTATATGTGTTAATGTCACATGTAATTGTACAAATCCTGAGAATGAAACACAGATTTCATTGGATTCGTATTTGTATGATGGTCGTAGAGGCACAAATGTCACAATTAGACCCCGGGTTGTTTGGACATTAGAGTGTTGCATGACCCTACATACGTATACTTATATCTGTTATACCTTAGGTCGCGTGTAACGGACCTAACAGTTAACAAACATTAGAAGTATATTATCAACCAAGCAAACAAATGTGAGTTCACTACTCTTTCACAAGCATGCGTCCCGGGGAGGGACAAACAAACTAATATTCCGGGGAGGAATACTTTTATAACTTTGGTTTAATTTCGATGTTAACTAATAAACTCAATTCTATCACCAAAGTCCCTACTTACTACCGAACTAGTTGCCAGGGAGGCAACGAGCTATTAGTTAATAGCGCTATTAGGCTTGACAACCTCATACCGTACCAGGGAGGACGGTCGTGAACTAATGACCTTAAACACATGGCCAATGTTGATAGGCATTGATGAGGACAAACAAACATACGTCACTTCGGTATCGAGTTTATTATTGGCATGTCTTTAAACTAAACCACTTAACAGGATTTTCGTTAAACAAAACTGTGAACTCGCCAACTTTATGCTGATACACTTTTCTGCATGCTTGCAGGTCGTTAGATGATTACATGAAACGGAGCTTGCAATCGGATGAGCTGTGGATGTCATGGGTCGTGCTGTTATTTACATATCATATGTTATGCTATGTTACATGAACAAGTTGTTTTTAAATACTTAGAACAATTTCAAATGCTTCCGCTGAACGTATTTCGTTTTAAACAGATGTTTTGAATTACACTTTTCACGTTGAATGAGATTTCGAGTTTATTAGTTCAATGTAATTAGTGGCTAGATCCTGGTACGTCACACGTCTCGCGGTGGACTCCTCATGTGGTATTTTGGGGGGTGTGACACCGCAGGTCGAAAACGTATATACCCAAAAAATTTCATACGAAAACTACATACTCTCCACTACTGAGCGAAAAGTTCAGTGGTCGGCTGCCTCCTCCCGCCCTTTAAAAGCTTCGCCCATGATTCCTCACTTCAAAATTACAGTCTTGCTATCGTTTTTGTTTTTTTTAGCAAACTTATGATAGTGTTTCGTTTTAATTTGTTACATCGATGTAATTTTTATTTGTGTCAGGTGACTGCCTAGCACTCGCTTATTGCTCTTGACACAGTTTTGCCACAATTCAAAATTGTTATTTTTTTACAAAAGTATAATGATATCTTGGTTAAAAATATTTGCCCTAAAGCCGAGGCATAAAACTACTTAGTAGAATTTGAGGTTAACGATATTTATTACTTAAAAAATAAAGAAAAAGGAATATTAAACTATTAAGATAACGATATTGAACTATTAAGATAAAGATAAAGTCATACATTAACATTTGTCCTTCGATATCTTCTAGAAATAACGAGGCAAAATTGTCATTTTAAGTTGACTGACCCCAAAGCTCACGGCACGCCACCATTGACCATTTAATAGTTTCGTTGACTTAAATTATTATCGCCTTTTATTTTGATATTTTGCACATATATTTATTGGTTTGGGCCACATACATTTGAAGCCACCTCGAAAACAAATTTGAAGTTTCTAGATTAAACTCATACTTCATAAACTTTGTTTCTTAAAAAATCTGAATACATAAAGGCATAAACCGAATTTGATCATATTAATACACCATAAATATACACATATGCATAGTCGTATAGAGTCGTCTTTTGGCCGAATATGACATTGATACCACCAATTTGAATGTATATTAATGGCTGAATTTGATCTTTTTTTCGTTCTATTAAACACATCAATGTACACGGAAGCGGTTCACCATAACGACATTGATACCACCAATTTGAAAAAGGACGGTTACTTGCACAAACACCACCTTAAATAACAACAGTCTCGGTCACCATAACGATAATAATCTAGTTAGAATCGGGGAAAGAAACACACATTCTTACGCAAGGCCGCAAGGGACAAGGATCATCCCATCATTACAATTAGTTTTTTTTCCTCATTACTTTGTCTTTTTACCTGATTATGACATATGCCATTTTGACATGTCGTGTTCTTATACTAAAAAGCTTAAATCGTGTAACAAAAGACATAATCATGTAAAAATAACTAAAAAAAGTTAATCCCGTATTGACGTGTTAATTTTTAGTCGGTTGTATTTCCTAAAATCGTGTTCTTAGATCATAGACACACGTTAATTTTATCACTTTTTGGTTTTTTTTTAATATTATGCAAAGTTAAAAGCTATAAATATAATTTATAGTCCCTATTAAGCGGTGCACGTTCAAGTATTACATGGTTCTTGAACGTGTCAAGCTCACTTATTGATGACTGTCGTTAAGGTCATGCAAAAACCTAATTAAACTAAGTAGATAGCGTAAGTGTAGGAATCCGTTCGTGCAAAATAAATAAAAAAACTTTTATTAATAACTTGAATTACAACTGAAATAAGAAAAGTTGAATACACTTCTGTTACAACTGAAATAAAAAGAAAAATAAGAACAAAATAACAGAAAGAAAAACGGTTCTTGGCTGAGGATCGTGTTAGACACGGGTCACTTAAAACAAAATTTCAAGTCTCTCAGGAGAACCTATTTGTTTCCAGAATACAACAACCTTAGTAGTTGTACTGCCGGTCTTGACTAAACCCGAAGGTTGAAGCAAGATAGAAGAAGAAAGAATTCTGCAGTGGAGAAGTTTGTATAAGTTGGTGAATTCGGTGTCTAGTTCTGCAGCAGGGACTTCCTATTTATACTGCTGGTCTGAAGTCGAAACTGAAAAAGAATTAAATTGCATTAAACGTCTTCAATGCACTTTAATTCGTCATTTAATTCTCAGTAAAAAACCGTTGACTCGTCAGTTTCAAATGCTGAAATGTAACTGCACTGACATTAATTGCTGGAAGCTTCTGCGTGCGAGCAAAACAGACCTGTGCGCGTGCGTCCTTCTGGCTCATGAGCGCACGGTCTTGCACACTCATGCGCGCGTGCGCCACGTCCCCTGTGGTGAGTCTATACGAGCACGCCACACAGTCGCGCCGTATTGGCTCACTTTGGTGCATCGCGCATGTCATATCATATCAGGGCCCATGCGCCAGTGCGCGCCAATCTGCACATGTACTCGCACGCGGACGCGCTAGACTGCCACGTCATGCGCCACTGCGCGCAGACCCATCTGGGCCATGCGCATTCTACCCGCGCGCCTGCATGCCACGTCACCAACCACCTGGTCCTTGCAGCCCCTATGCTCCACCACGCGCACGTAGTCAAAAATACAAAGGCGGCTCTGCGAGCGTGCGAGGTGCAAAGTGCGCCATCAAAGCGCCTCATCGCCCACGCCACGCGCGCGCGCGTCTGCGAGTTAGGGTGCTCCGGCTTTCATGAAACAATAAGGATGGAGAGTTCCCACTTAAATACCCCTTTAAGTTTCAACTCTTCTCCTATGTGGGACAAGGTGTCACTTTCCCATTTTTTTCAGCATTCAATGTTTCAAACACCAAACTTTTAGCATCGATATCTCATTCTTCTTAGCTCCTTTTTGGACGTGGTTTAGTTCGTTGCGAAGCTCTTCCAACATAGAACACAAACCCACAAATAAATATATAAAACCCGCTCATTTTCTTATATTTATTTCTAGTCCAAAATTAGGAAAAATCATTTTCCTATATTTGTGAAAAGTGTTTTTTTTTTCACAATTTTCCAACAGTAAGTAGGGTATCGTATCCACGGGGAATATGTGGTTAGTGTTTAGCTAGATTATTTAATTAATTACTACTAATCTAGAATTGGGGTTTTGATTAATTTGAAATATAACTTTAAACTAACTACGAGAAAAGATATCAGATTTATAAAACGTAATTTCCTCCAAACTTCAGGTTCTAGGCTTCACAAAACTCAGTTTACTCAGTTAATTGGTCATCATATAGACATGATGCTGGAAAGTTGGTTTATGTAATATGGTAATCAAAAATAGGTTTTTATCATCAGATCTTTTATAATTTGATTAACCATATTTACTAGCGTGAGTCAACCTACTCTTTGTCACTTAACAAATTACTAGGTTTTGTCATCAACTGAACAAGTTGTAAAGCAAGAACTCAAAACACATGCAAATAGTTCAAATAAACCAACACATCAATGTATTCATACAATGTTGTCAAGGTCAAAAACACATTCAAACTTGAGTATAAACTGAGAAACGTAAAAACCTAACTGAACCATCCGCCTGAAGAAAGCCGCAAAGAGTCTAGCCGCTCATGGTTGTCATCCCCAAAAGTTGTTGCCTTTTCCTCCGTATGCGAACTCAAATCCTCAAAGTTGATGTCTGCCCAAAAATTCTCTTACCCTTATTGTTGTCAAATCAATTTATATATAAAAACCTCTTCTCACAATTGCCGACATCAGTTGCTGCCTCCTTTCTTATGGGCTCCATTTAACCTACATATATCCCTCAAAATTAATAGCAAGCCCAAATCTTTTGTTGTTGCAATAACCAAAACAAAATAATAGATTTTAATTTCTTTTTTATTTCTTTTAATCCTCACGACACATCAGTAACAATGTCACCATTTGATCTAATTCAAATTACTACACATAATATTAATTTATGCTTTAAACTAATATCCTTTTTAGTAGCTTTGATTCAATAACATCTCACTTATCTCATACTAACTTAAATTAATGTTTTAGAATCCCTTTTTATACTGTCCCAGGTTTGGCTCAGAAACAAAAATGGTTTAATCGGATGATTTTTTTTTTATCTCAACTAATTTTCTACACAACCGACAAATATACCAATCAATCAAAGTGGCATCTTTTTGTAACTTTTATAACTATATCGATGCATTTTTATTATAATTAATATGAACTAGAGTGAACCTAAAATGCATCGATCACTTATGCTCTGCGAATCTTATAAAATCAGACCAGATTGCAGCATAAGTGTATATTCAAAGTTAAAAATTTATCAGTTAACAAATAAGCTCATTGATTTGTGTTAATGGACAAAATTCCCTACTAGAAGTATAATCAAAATCTTTATAAGACCACCTGTAGTGGGGCGTTTTTTTTTTTTTTTTTAATTGCAAAAAAACGCCCGGAAACGCCCCCACCCCCATTACGGCCGGCGTTTTCCGGCGTTATTTTTGAAAAATTTTGTTGCTGGCGTTTTATTTAAAACGCTCAAATTGCTTTGACCATTTTGTCACCCACCAATCACTTTTGAGAGTCTCTGACAACTTTTGATCTTAACCCCACTTTTTCAATAAAAAAGTAATATGAACAGGGACCGAAATATGCACAGGGACCCTCACATGCACATGACCATTTTTTTTTTCTAATTGGAAGGGGCGTTGTTGGAATAATGCCTCACTACGCCACTTTATGCTATAATGCCCCATGCTGACTGGGATGACACGTGTCGAATAATGCCCCATGGTGGGGGCATTATTTTGATTTACCACTACACATGGTCTAAGAGGAAAAAATTTGTATACTGGTTTTGTGGTATGTGATATTTCATCGATCCGTGTTAAGAATCTACGTATCCATGAAAATATGCATTTGCGCATCTGTAATTGAGCGCCATCATGTTCTTCATTGAAGTCGTTTACTTATCATAAATCACATATAACGCATTATATACGTATAATAAGGTGTAGCAGGACACACACTAGGCACATAGTAGTTAAATATAAACTTCACCAGGCTAGGGCTGCTCACGAGCCGATCCGACCCGAGCGGACCTTTGTTCATGCTTGGCTCGTTTACAACCGAGCGAAATCCGAACGAGCATATTCGAGCATGTAATTTTCCGAGCGAGCGACGAGTAATTTGGACAACCATAGATTTAGCATGTGTCCTTCGATGTCTCCGCTATCGGGTCACAAATAAGGTCCAACAGCTCGAGGATGACACTAAGATTGAGATTGGATCGTGTGAGGATGAGGCGCTGGTTGAGGCATGTGATGCGATAAATATACAACAAAGAACAATTGTCGCATTGTGGCGCATGCTGAGAGCGAGAGACGATTGACGACTGACGATTGATGAGAGAAAGATGTCAGATTTTTTATTGGTTTGATTAGGCTGGTATTTATAAATATAATTAAATATTTGAGTATAATGGTCCAAATCTAATAGGGCAGTATGTATAAAATATCAATATACAAGTATTTGTGGCATATATAATTATGTATGTAATAAATTAATAAAAATTAATTCGGGCCGAGCCGAGCCGAGCGGACCTTTGCTCATGCTTGGCTCGTTTGCAAACCGAACCAAACCGAGTGAGCATATTCCGAGCGTTTTCCGAGCAATCGGCGAACGTGCGATGAGCGGCGAGCGATTTGAACAGTAGTTATATATAGGGTTGTTTAGGTTATATATATAACAAAAAGATATAACTAATCATCATCAAACCATGTTTATTTAATAGATAACCATAGCACATACTTGCAACAAAATGATATATAAGCATGTAAAATCATAGAACCTTATGAATTTTTGCAAGACCAACATAATTTCACGAAAATAATTCCACCTAAAAATCTTAAAAACGATGTTTTGGCATAAGATGAACATAAAATCAAGCAACTACAACCTAGGGCTGGCATATCGTGTATACATGTACACGATAAGACACGATACACGAAACCCCATATATGAACACGACACGATAACTTATCGTGTCCTTTTTTCAAACACAAACACGACACGATATACACGAAAATTACCTGTTAATACATGTTAACACGACTTGAAAGGTTTCAGTGTAAAAGGCTTTGTTGCCTCCTCAATTCTCATTCATCCAATATATAAAGATGTACAAAAACCCTAGCATTAATTACAATGTACATATATATGGTAACATAATATTGATTCCTATTACACCCCCGCAGTCGAAACGGGAGGCTGCCGAATGTTGAGACTGGACCGAAAATCATCAAATAGAACCCGCGGCAGACCTTTGGTAAAAATGTCAGCAATTTGATGTCGAGACGGTACATGTAGAATCCGAACCTGACCACGTTGGACTTGTTCCCGCACAAAATGAATATCGAGTTCAATGTGTTTTGTACGCTGATGTTGTACCGGATTGCCCGTCAAATAAATAGTGCTAACGTTGTCACAGTATACTAACGTGGCACGAGTGAGAGGACGACGAAGCTCAAGCAATAAGTTGCGCAACCAGCAGATTTCGGCCACGACGTTAGCGACACCCCGGTATTCGGCTTCAGCGCTGGAGCGAGAAACGGTTGGCTGTCGTTTAGACGACCATGATATTAAGTTATCACCATAATAAACACAATAACCGCTTGTAGATCGTCGAGTGTCCGGGCAGCCGGCCCAATCCGCGTCTGTGTAGGCGACAAGAGAAGGGTTCGCGGACGGACATAACGTAAGGCCGTAAGAGGAGGTGCCTTTGATGTAACGGATGATGCGTTTTAACGCATTCCAATGACCCGTTTTAGGAGCGTGCATGTGCATGCAAATCTGTTGTACCGCATAACTGATATCGGCCCGTGTGAAAGTGAGATATTGTAAAGCCCCAGCTAGACTGCGATATAATGTAGGGTCATGAAAGTCCTCACCAGAGTTACTACTGAGCTTAGCTTGCATGTCGACCGGTGTAGAGACGGGATTGCAAGACTGCATCCCTGCCCGAGCAATGATGTCCAAGGCATATGACTGTTGAGAAAGAAACATAGTGTTATGGTGACGAGTAACAGCAATCCCAAGAAAAAAACTGAGCTGCCCAAGATCTTTCATAGCGAATTCATTTGCCAAGTAAGCCAGCAACTGATGTCGAAGTTGATCAGTGGATGTAATAAGGAGAATATCATCAACATACAGAAGTAAGTGAGCAACAGCCAATCCATCATGCAAAGTGAACAATGAAGCATCACATTTACTTTGTCGAAAGCCTAAGGTCAACACGTAGTCAGTAAACCGCTGGTACCAGGCACGCGGAACCTGTTTCAACCCATATAAAGACTTTTTCAAACGGCACACGTAATCTGGTAAACCGGTGTGACGAAAACCCATCGGCTGATACATGTATACGGTCTCATTTAATTTTCCGTGTAGGAACGCGTTTGAGACATCTAACTGATGTACGGGCCATGCTTGTGATAATGCAATCGAAAGTACCGTGCGTATAGTAGATGGTTTTACGACTGGACTAAACGTTTCCCCGCAGTCAATACCCACCTGTTGTAGTCGACCGTCACACACAAGACGTGCCTTGTATCGTTCTAACGTGCCATCGGACCGAAACTTGTGTTTAAATAACCACATGCTACGTATGATGTTCATGTTTGGTGTTCGTGGCACGAGATCCCAAGTATCATTTTTAATAAGCGCATCAAATTCGTTGGTCATGGCTTGGTGCCATACCGGTGTGGACAAGGCCTTGGTTGGATTTTTAGGGAGAGGAATTATGGATGAAGTGGAGGTGGTATGTAAATTAAGTTGCCGTTTGGGTTTGCGAATCCCGTCCATGGCACGAGTGCGCATGGTACGGGTGGGTTGTGTGATAGTAGGCTGGGTTGGTATAGAAGAAGGGAGAGGTGTAGTTTGAGCCGAATAGTTTGGTGGGTTGGGCTGGGTAGGCATAGGAGATGTGGTAGGCGAAGTGACTGTTGGGGAGGTGTTAGCCGATGGTGGGGTGAGAGTAGGGTGGGCCGGGATAGGGGTGGGAGGTGTGTGGGCCGCAGTGGGATGAGAATGAGGTTGGGCCGAGATGGGTGATGTAGGAGGGTGGGCTAATGTGGAAGAATTATTAGATGGAAATTGAACAGAGGACCACAAGAGAGGTGATAGGCCATTTTGAAGAAAATCATAAGAAGGTGAGGGAGAGATATGGTTAGCAAATGGGAAAGTGGTCTCGTCGAACACAACGTGTCGAGAGATGATAATTTGTTTGGTTTGTAAATTAAAGCACTTGTAGCCTCGGTGGGTGGATGGGTACCCGAGAAACACACACGGGTAGGAGCGATGCTCCAGTTTGTGAATGGTTGTGGATGGAACAAGGGGATAGCAAAGACAACCGAAGACGCGCAGATGGTCATATGTCGGAATACGGTGGTATAAGTTTTCAGTGGGGGTGGAGTTATGTTTGTGTTTGGTAGGGAGTATGTTTAGAAGATAGGTAGCGGTATCGAGAGCGTGATCCCAAAAATAGGATGGTAAGGATGCATGAGCCAAGAGGGTGCGAAGCATGTTGTTAATTGTGCGGATTTGACGTTCCGCTTTGCCATTTTGGGAGGACGTGTGCGGACACGAAAGACGGTATTGCATGCCGTGTTCAATAAAAAATTGTGTGAATGACGAGTTGACATATTCACGACCGTTATCACATTGAAGGGTTTTAATTTTCTTTTCAAATTGAGTCGCAATGTATTTGTAGAAGTTGCAAAATATAGGATAGACTTGTGATTTTTGAGATATGGGATATGTCCATAGAAAATTAGTGTAGTCATCAAGAAAAAGAACGTAATATCGATGACCACCTGAGCTTAGTATGGGAGATGTCCAAAGGTCGCTATGTATAATGTCAAAGGGTTGGAATATACGTGTATGAGAAGTAATAAACGGTAAACGAACACTTTTTCCAAAAACACACGATTGACAAATGTTATTATTCAAAGTACTGAAATTAATAGAAGAAGAACGTTTTAAAACATGCATAGTAGGTTGTCCCGGGTGGCCAAGACGGTGGTGCCATAATTGAGAGGAAATAGCCGCAAAAGTGGAAGGATTGATTGTGCTTCCCGGACCAAGCAATAACGGGTATAAATCACCGCTGCTGTTGCATCGTAGGATAGGGATCCGGGTCTTGTAGTCCTTCACAAGAAAACCAAAC
Source organism: Helianthus tuberosus (assembly GCA_030545235.1). Taxonomy (NCBI): domain Eukaryota; kingdom Viridiplantae; phylum Streptophyta; class Magnoliopsida; order Asterales; family Asteraceae; genus Helianthus; species Helianthus tuberosus. The sequence goes on along the minus strand of CM060424.1, from coordinate 173,112,165 downwards.
GGGTCAAATTCAACAGAAACGGAATTATCAGTGGTAAAACGTCTAACAGAGATGAGATTTTTTAGAAGTTTGGGTGCGTAGAGAACATTTTTTAGAACAAAGGGTGGGAAGGGTGGTGGTAGTATTTGAGTGCCATGTCCAACAACCGGAATGGTCGAGCCATTCCCAACAATTATATCCTGTGGGATGCGATTATTAAAAAAAGAAGTGAAGTTACCTTGGGTGTTAGTCATGTTGGTCGTGGCACCAGTGTCCATCACCGGGATCGGATCTTGGTGATTTAGGGACATGGTATACATCGCTTGCTCGATATCCGTTGGCGTATAGGCAGCATGGTTGGCTTGGTTGGGTCGAGAGCCTAGGATACCCTGGGCGGGGTTGGAGTTTCCAGAAGCGGGATTGAAGGTGGGGTATGGACAGGGGGGCGCTGGCCACTGTTGTGGCGGATAAGCAGTCCAAGGCTGCTGGGCTTGAGTGGCCCATTGTTGAGTAGCCCATGAAGGATTAGACCATGATTGTGAAGCCCAAGGAGGAGGAGCCGTCCACTGTTGAGGCTGCCATGTATTGTTTGTTTGATTTCCACGGCCACGACCCCAAGAATTCCTGCCACGACCCCGACCACGCGAACCTCGGCCGCGACCACGACCACCATACTGACCCTCCGATCGGTAGTCGCCCGAACTATTGCTGTTGTTGTTGCCAGTGGGCCGAGTGGAGTTTGCATTGAGCGCGGTACCTGCTGCCTGAGATGATTGTAACGCTTGTTCGGCTTTTCGAGATTCAACCAAAATAAGTTTGGATCGTGCATCGTAGAAACTGGGGAGAGGGTCTTGATTCTGCAAAATAGTAGCGATTCCTTCATATTGCTCGTTTAATCCGCTAATCAGTTGTAAGACGAGGCTTTGGTTATCGACCGGCGCCCCGACACTTGCAAGCTGATCCGAGAGAACTTTCAACTGTTGGCAGTATGCAGACACGTTCGGGAAACCGCTGAGACGAGTGTTAGAGAATTTGTGACGGAGATGTATAGCCCGGGAGCTTTTGTTGTCGTGAAAAATATTCTCGAGGGCTAACCATGCGTCATGTGCAGAAGCGTTGGGTTTCAAGATAGTATGTAAGAGATCACTAGATATTGTGGCATAGATCCACTGTAACACGATAGCGTCGAGCCGATCCCAAGAGTCATCGGTAAGCTTGGTGGTGGGTTCTTTGTCTTTGTCGGTCGTTTTTGAGGAAGACGACTCAGGTTCTGGCTTCGGAGAAAGGTGTTGAATTACCTGAAACGCGCGACAATGGAGGCGAAAAAGTTCGCTCCATGACGCGTATAGGCCACTATCCATCTCGAGGGTTACGGGGATAAGACTCTTGATGTTGTTGACGGTAGATGCCGGATGAAGTTTAGTGTCCATGAGGTAGGCTGAGAAAAGAGGAGACAGGGCAGAACAGCAGAAGCGAGGAGAGGGGGGGATCGAATAGGAGACGACGGCTATGAGGAAACCGGGTCTCGTGATACCATGAAAGGTTTCAGTGTAAAAGGCTTTGTTGCCTCCTCAATTCTCATTCATCCAATATATAAAGATGTACAAAAACCCTAGCATTAATTACAATGTACATATATATGGTAACATAATATTGATTCCTATTACGACTGTTCGACTGTTATACACGAAAATTACCTGTTAATACCTGTTAAGTGTTAACACGAACAAAAACACGAACACGACATGCTATCTGAGAGTTATAGAGGGAGTTTAGGTTTTTTTTTTTTTTTTTTTTTTTTTTTGAATTGAATGAGGAATGAAAATAGAAAGGGATTAAGGAACCCACGCACACATGGCTGATGAGTTTTATTTAATTTAATTTTTTATCGTGTACTAACGGGTATTAACAGGTAAACAGGTAATTAACTTGTTTATACACGAAAATTAACAGGTAATCTCGTGTCTACCTGTTTGGTACACGATACCTGTCAAGGCCATACACGATACCTGTTAACTTCGTGTAGGTTCGTGTCATGTATTCATATAAAATTACCAGCCCTACTACAACCGTACATCTAGGCTATTAAACACTATCACAAAATAAAAAAGAATTACATGAACAAAACGTTTGTTTCACTGAACACCTTGAATATAAGAAAATCCTTTTTTTTTATAAAAGGATCAACTATATAAAAAACAACATTACGACCACCTTAATTTGCATCTAGAAATGAATAATAGTATAAAATAAAGATTTTTTTTATTATGAGAGCCTCACACAAAAATAGATGTATATATTGTTTTATTATGATTATGATTATGATGGTTTTGTAACTTTGTAACTTCCTCACTATCACATTAACACTTATAAGTGTGCTCGTTATTCCGTTTCAAGTCAATTAACTTGAACCGAATTGAAACCGTTTGAAACCTAATAAAATGATACATTCGGTTTTCAGAAATCTGAATTCGGTTCAAACCAAATACGCCTAATATCAAATAATGGTCACTTAATTTAGTCAACTAATTACGATTTAGCCCAATTATATTCACTCTACCCAAATCAAATAACATATAATTGTAATAAGAAAATGAATGTATTCTTTCTTTTTTTTCATTTTTAAACACTTTGAATTCAATTTGATTCAGTTTCCGGTTTCTACCGTATAAACCAAAAACCTTAACCAATGAACACATGCTTTTAAATACCATATGAGTTTTTGAGTTAAATTTGATTTCGCTCGCTGAGGTTTGACAAAAAGAATTATTTTATAGACGGCGATTTACCTTAAAAAGTTCTATCAGTTATTTCATTTTTATCCTCACCTCTAACAAGATTCATTTCTCTCATTAAGTCTAACTCAATCGCATGATATTTTGATCATCATCTCTCTCATTTTTCATGACATTTTAATCATCATCTCTTTCATTTTTTTTAAACGTCCAACAAACCAGGCCACTTGGGTACACCCATAAGGAACCAACGCCCATGATTACATACACCGTTGGTGACCCGGTCTGTCAGTAATTCTAAAAGAATCTCACTATGGCAAAACCTCTGGCTCGTGCATGACATTTTTGTCACGAACGGGACTCCAACCGACGAACTACCGTAGAGAAAGTAATCGGGGTACCGCTAGAGCCCTTCCCCTTTGTTTTTTTTTTTTTGAACGTGTAACAAAACTTGTCATGCGAGTACACCTTATCTCTCTCATTAACTAAATGTATTGGGAGTAAAACGGTAATTTTTATCAAACCTAAAACCGAATTTAACCCTATTTTTTAATGGCAAATGTTACTCCTATTATAAATTACACCAATAAAGCTAAATGACACCATTGCCTACACAAAACATTTTTTATTTAAAATTGGTTATTTACCAATTACATCCATAGACGTTTATATACATATATAATACAAAGACTATGAAGGGGAATAGTGTCAGGCTAGTGTCTAGCACCCTCTTATTGGCCGTAACTTTTTGTATTCTATTTTTAAACATTTAACTTTGCTAATATATGTGTTAAGCCCTTCTTCTTTTTTTAAGAAAGTTGTCTTTGTATTGGTTAACTTTGTTTACATGTGTGTTTAGTCTCTTTACTCTAACTTTAGTAGTGTACATGTTTAATCCTTCTATTTTTATTTTTTTTAGTAATTGATCGTGACTTTTTTGTATTTTGCTTTTAAACCTTCAACTTCGCTAATATACGTGTTTAGCCCTTTTATTTAAAAAATATTAGTTAACTTTGTTTATATGCGTGTTTAGTTTCTTTGCTTTAACTTTTGTAGTGTACATAATTAGTCCCTCTACTTTTATTCCTTTTAGTATTTCATCTTTTAGCCTTTTCCCTTTGCTACCGTGACGAACAACCCGAGAGAATAATGATCGTTTGCTATTGGTTGACAAACGCTACTACTCATGGAATTTAATAAAGTTACTCTATGACGAGCGTATTTTTAGCTATATTGCAGTGTAGTTTTTTATTAAAATTATGTTATCAGTAGTATGTTCAAGTAACCGAAACACAAACGCAAATATTATCAAACTGAGAAATATTTTGTTTACCGTCACGCAACGCGCGAACGGGGCTTAAAAGTAGCTAGTTTAAGGGTGTGTTTGGGATTGCTTTTTAAACATGATTTTTTTATTATTGTGTTTTGAAATCGCAAAAAAAAATCTATTTTGAGTGTTTGGTAAAAAAATTAATAAAAACTGATTTTTTAAGTCTTGTAGAGATCAAACCGTGATAATCCAAAAGTAGGTCACCCCTTACTGCAATAAAACGTAATAATTCAAAAACTGATTTTTTACGTTTTCACTTATTTATTTTTTAAAATATATATATTTCCCAAACACTCAAATAGTTGATTATCTGATAATTGTGATATCAAACAACATAATCAAATCCAAACACTATCTTTCTACAACACGTTTTGTTAGAACTAATTATATGATTCTGATTATTCAAAACGCATAATTTATTTTCAAAATTCTAACCCGCAACACCCTCTAAATACACAAAACACTTCACTTATTCATAGGATTCAGATTCATCATCTCTTCCATTATTCACACACACACAGACACACAGAATCGGAGATGATATACAGAAAATGGAGTTTGCTCACCGGTCCGGCGATGCTATTCGGCGGTGTCGCCGGCGCTACTGTCGCCCTCTATCTCACCTTCCGTAAACAAGTAATCACTTTTATTCTCATCGCAAACCCTAATTTTTCATTTTTAACAATTCTTTATTATTATTATTCGTTGTTAATTTCTTCATATAGATCAGTCAATACGTTGCATGTTCCAATAGTATTGTTATACGATTAACTAATTAAACGTATTGGTTCGATCCGATTTGGGGATTTTTGAACAGAATTAGGGTTAGGGTTTAGAGTCGGTTAGCCAGATCCCTAATTTGTGTATTAATCAGAATTGATTTTATTTTACTTAATTGAATATATGAATCATAGAACTGTGGTGTTTGATTTAATGTTAGTTTCTTCTATACACAATATTCGATCTGTATCATCAATGACATATGTATCATCAATTTGATACGAAATTGACTAAACAAGAACAATTTAAAGATCACAGATGTAAAACAGATGATGAACACAAAAAAGTTAACACAACTGTGAATTTCATTCAATCAAAAGTGATGTTAGTTTGCAATTGATAACCGCAACAAACTACAAATACATCATTACTATTTACTATGCAGTTAATATCGCCGATATATCACCAGGCTATATCGGTTATCGGTCCCCTGGTGAGATATTGGTGCAAAATATCGGTCAAAATATTGGTACTGATTACATCAGCGAGATTGACCGATTTTGGACCGATATGTCACCGATTTTGCCGATATCAGGACCTTTCTTCTTAGTTCCACCATTTGTCTTTCTTCTTATTGCTGCTATTAGTGTTTTAAGTCTTAATTGTTAATTGTTAGTGTTAAATGCTGGTGTTTTAAGTCCTAGTCAGCTCCTACTTGCTACAATTGTTAGTGTTTTGCAAGTTGCAAAAGGTTAATTTGTTAATGGTAGGAGAGTATACTGAATGTTAGTGTTAAATTGCTATATATATAAATTCTGCATGAAATTAAAATTACCGATATCCCACCACGATTACCGATATCTCAAATATTGGTCCTTGACCGATATCCGATTTTTGAACGCATTAACTGCTTAGACTATTTATTCGCCCTGAATTACATTCACATAAATGATTAAGTCCCAAAATACAACAACCTTCGTGTAAACAAGTAAACTTCCGCGCGCAATGTTACCTTCGTCCACAACAACTTTCGTGTGACTTGAAGTTTTGCGTGGCTTGCAGCTTTTTTGTAAATCCATACTTGGAAAATTTAAGTACATCAGCCTTTATGATTCCTTCCAAATGAATTCTCGTTGATCACTTTGGATGGAAATCATGTTCAGTTTTTAATTGTGGACTATGCTGTCAAAAGCCCTTCGCTTTTTTAAGCTATGTGCCTTGCTTATCTTGGGCCCTCGCTTTTTAAGAGGTTTGGGCCTAGGCCCAAGGCCCCAAGGATCACTCTTTGTCTCTTTGCACCTTGATAGTGCCTTGTGCCTTTGACAACAATGCTTGTGGATACCTTTTGGAATGAAGATTGTGTTAATTTGAGTGATTTGTGCTATTTGATTACAAATTAGGGTTCATTTTAATTTCTTGTTTAGTTGTTTAGCCTGTGTAGTAGATTACTAATTGCGGTTTCTATGGATTTTACAGGACCAGTTTACTAAAACGCCTGCGAACAAGCAAGAGCTGATGCATGCTGCAAAGTAGAAGTGTGAGTGGACTTGAATCTCAATTCACAATGTTTGACATGTAATTCAGGTTTTGTTTCTTTTATGATCTTATGGGAAGTATGTAATTCAGCTTTTGAGCTACTCATGGACTTTGATTTTATTTGAATAAGAGTGATGCTTCCTTTTCATCCGCGTAAATATGCTCTTGTTGGAAATAAACATCTTATTGGTTACACTCAACAATTTAGAATATATACACAACAATGCCCACAACTTGTCACAACTTAAGAAACTTTTATTGATATGTGATAGCTTCTCCTTGTTCTTGTGAAAATTGTGAACCAAATAGACATATATGACCCTTATTGTAAGATCATAATATAATAACACATCGCTTACGGACTTGTGATCCTGAGCTTCCTCTTGTATTCATCGGAAAGCATCAACTTGGGTGTGGGTATGGACGGTATGGTGGAAGATGACGTTGTTGGGCTTTCATCAATACTTTCATAAGTTGTTGTACGACCTTTGATCATTTCGGCCTCCCCGTTACGTTTCATCACAAGAAGGTTGCAAGGAACTTTTTTTGCAACATATTCAATGTGTTTTTTGTTATTATATCTGTAAAAGTGTTCTCAACCATTATTAGATATATTATATCATTTTTGTTATCAAAAATGGATCTTTGTACCTGTCAAAAACGACCCATGTTGCATAGGCGCTTGCGATTTTTTCTAGAACAAGTAACCGTTTTGGGAACCCTTGCCCGGTCTCTAACCGTGGTGTGACCTGTGTAGATTATTTCATTTTAAGCCAACTGTCAAAGACTCCAATGTTCTTTAAACTTTAAAGCTTCTAGCTTTAGCAATGATCAAATCAAGAAAGCATAGGTGTAACATTACCTTGTATTTCAAGCAAAGATCAACTAGTTCTTGAGCCTTTTGACACCGACTATCATTCCTCCATTCATCGGTGTCTCTCATACTAATTAAGTTTTTTATGTTCATTGTCCATATGTCTGTCTCAGTTTTGCAAGAAGCTGCAATCACCACCAATTTGTCACATAATCTTTGTTATTTTATTACCAAAAACAGTTGTAAAAGTTGAGTTTTACGATATACTTACAGACAAAACTCAACCATGGCTTGACCCCGAAAAGTGTAATAGTGCAGCAAGTATCCAGTTCGATATTCTTGAGTACCCACTCAAGCGCTTTCACTGAAAACTTCTTCGTTGCGTTCATCACAATCACCACATCTTTTTTTTCAAAGGGTTCATGTGAGCCTCGAGGACCGAAATTGTGCCCTAAACATATCCGAGGGTGGCTTGAAGTCGGTTGTTGGCGGCGGTGGTGGCCTCTCTGGCGGCGTATGTGGCTTTGAAATTGCATTTTTTTAGGCTGCAACTATCTTTACTATTTGTGCAAGGGAGAAAGTAAAGGGATTTAGGTTGAGGGTGTGTGTAGTTTTTATAAAAAGTTAGTTTTGTTTTCATTGGAAATATTTAAAACAAACCAAAACAGAAACTTTGACATGAACAAGAAATGATAGCTTAGTTTTTGTAGGCAAACCTTGTTGAAAGTATATCCAAGCAAGAAACTTTTCCATATCAAAATTCCAAAAGACTTGGCTGTATTTCCTAGGTTTTAATTTTGTCAAAATCAGTTCATCAGATCTATTCCCATTGGAGTTTCGAAAATAACTTTACCAACATACAATATTTCTCTTCAGAATCGAGTCTTGTTGATATAGTCACTAATGCAGGTACCGACGAGGTAGGGTATCGTTGGCTCGCAAAAACTCTTGTTTATTTTTGAGAAGTTTCCAAATAGTTAATGTGTAGGGGTTGTTTGTTTACCTTTTAATGAGGCTCTTAATGGTTCAGACCTCTTACTGGTTCAACACTTAATGGTTCAGACTGTTTGTTCCGTGAGCAGATGTCTGAATGGTTCAGACATTTGCCTCTGAATGGTTAAGTTTTATACAGAGTCTGAATGGTTAAGACATCTAATCTGAATTGGTCAGACATTTGCCTCTGAAGTGTTAAGCATTATACTGTCTCTTAATGGTTCAGACATCTTACTGGTTCAGACCTCTTACTGGTTAAGCATTCAGAAGTTGTCAAACAGCCCCTTAATCATAATTAAGAATATGAAACACAACTTAGTTTCATCTATTTATAATATGAATGCAGGGGCGGACCTAGCATAGAACAAGGGGCAACCCCCGTTGCCCGGTAGTGTAAAATTAGTGTAAATTTTAGAAAAATTTGACGTTTTTCCGATTTCGTTGCCCTTTTTTATAGAAACATTGCCCCTTCAGGGTTTTTCTAGATCCGCCATTGTATGAATGGTAGTGATAGTTTTAAATACAAAAGAGTCTTAATGTGCGACGCTGTGCGAGTGAAAAAATAACGTGCGTAATTAGGGTTAACCCAATAATTATGCAAATAACCTGCTAGTAATTAGGGATTATGCAAATAACATGCGTAATTATGTATCATATGCGTATTTTAAAAATGAATATCCGTAATTCAGCCGTGAACCGACACACAATTACAAATTTGATGGACCTTGATTCTACCGGATCATCTTCAACAAGCAAGAGCTGATGCATGCTGCAAAGTAGAAGTGTGAGGGGACTTGAATCTCTCTCAATTCATAATGTTTGATATTATGATCTTATTGGAAGTATGTAATTCAGCTTTTAAAAAGCTACTAATGGAATTTGATTTTATTTGAATAAGAGTGATGCTTTTCATTGGTGTAAATAGGTTGTTGCATATAACCACTTTATTTATTATACAATAAAGTACACACTTTAACATTTAGGATACATATATATACACACACCCACAACAATAGCCACAATATCTTACAACTCAAGAAATTTTAGCTGATGTCTGATAGTTTCTCCTTCCTTGTCTATTTCCTTGTTATTGTGAAATTTGTGAACCGAATGGACATAAATGACCCTTATTATAGATTTGTATAAGATCATAATACAAGTATGTAACACATTGCTTAGGTACTAGTGACCCTGAGCTTCCTCTTGTATTCGTCCGAAAGCATCAACTGCGGTGTGGGTATGGTGGAAGTTGTGAATATCATTGGGCTTTCATCATTGCTTTCAAAAGTTGAATAGCCGTCGATCAATTCGGCCTCCCCATTATTGTTCATCGCAAGAACGTTGCAAGGGACTTTTTTGGCAATATATTCTATGTCTTTCTTGTTGTGATGCCTGCAAGTCATATTCTCAACCATTAGTAGATATCATATCATATCTAGGGTTGCATGTCTCTGAGGTCATGATACAGGATAGGTGTTGGTGGAGATGTAGGATTAAGATTAAAGATTTGTAGGAGAGGGTATACTTTTGTGTCTTAGATTTGTTAGTAGGGGTGTAGATTTCGTCTACATTTTTGGGGGGCTTTGCTTGTGATTGCCTTCCTGCTTTTATGTATATATGTTGTTCTTGAGGTTATATTTGTCTCTATTCTTCTATGTTACGCTTTCACTACTTCTTTTACTATTTGGTAGATGCTTGGTTTTAAAATTTGCGCATTATGCATGATGCGCCCGGTGCACTAACGAGAGCACATTGCCATAGTTGATGCATTATGTTTACGTGATGCAAGAATATTGCGCTGAATTCATAACGCGCTTCGATGCATGCAACATTGTTTGTTATGTTTTTTTTTCAGTTTTTTTGAAATGAGTTGGGTTTTTCAATTATTAGCATCTTAGTATGCTTGATTTGGACCATTATGGTTCCTAAACACTTTTTGTGGTTCTAGAAACATTTTAGTATGCTTGATTTGAACCAAAAAGCATAACTCTAATCTTCTTATTACGTCAGTTGTTTTAGTTAAAGTATGTTTTTATAAGTTGTTATTATAAATATTTTTTAGTATTTTTTTTATAAAGAGCACATCGCATACGTGATGCGCTCGCATCAGATTTTTGGACCAAACGCATCGAAGCGCATCACGCAATTTAAAACCAAGGGTAGATGTATATTTATATATTTATGGTGTATCTGTCGTGGAGTCGGATGTCTCTTTGGAAGCAGCCTCTATATCCTTAGGGATAGGGGTAAGGTTTGCTTACATCCCACCCTCCCCAGACCCTACCAATAGCATCGCTTGCTTTTGGTGGGATTATATCATTTCTATCAAAAATGAATCTTTGTACCTGTCGAAAACGACCCATGTCGCATAGGCGCTTGCAATTCTTTCTAGAACAAGTAAATGTTTAGGAAACCCTTGCCCACTCTCTATGTGAGGTGTGACCTGAGTGAATCATTCCATGTTTAGCTAATTGTCATATGTTAGCTTTAGCATAGTCATAATATTACCTTGTATTTCAAACAAAGATTAACTAGCTCTTGAGCCTTTTGGTACCGTATATCATTCCTCCATTCATCGGTGTCTCTCATGTTCAACAAGTCTTCCATGCTCATCGTCCATATGTCCGTCTCAGTTTTGCATGAAACTGCAATCACCAAAACATTTGTCACATAATCTTTGCTATTTTATTACCAAAAACAGTTGTAAATTTTATGATCGTTTGTTAGAACAACATGTACTTAAGTACTTACACACAAAGGTTAACCATGGCTTGACTCCTAAAAGAGTAATAGTGCAGCTGCTATCCAGTTCAATGTTCTCAAGTACCCATATAAGTGTTTCAACCGAAAATTCTTTTGTGGCGTCCATCACTATCAACACATCCTTTCTCCCATCTAACTCTCTCGGACCAAAATCATGACGTAGACATTTTCGGTGATGGTTTGAAGTTGGTTGACGGCGGTGGTGGCGCTGGCCTCTGTGGTGGTGGTGGTGGCAGCGGTATACGTGGTTTGAAAACTGCATGTTTAAGGCTGTAAGCATCTTTTAATATTTGAGCAAGAGAGAAAAGGGATTTTGGTTGAGAGTGTTTTAAGTATTTATAATGGTAAGTAAATGTTAACCAACCAAAACAAAAGGTTTACATTATCAAGAAAATTAACTTAGTTTTTATAATCAAATCCTTAATTTTAGGGTTAAACTAAGTAATTGATACAAATCCAAAAGACCTGGATCTATTTTCTAGGGTTTTTATTGTCTAAATCAGTTCTATGCACTTTGGAGTTCCATAGAGAACTAAACTCTTCAACAAAGTACAATTTTTGGTATAAAACCGGGTATTGGTTAAATCCGTCGTGTGAGTGCTCGCAAAAACTCTTGCTTGATTCAAAATTAATATCATAAAAAGCCATCATAAAAAATCTTTAAACATAACATTAATATCTATAAACATTTCAAAAAGAAAAAACCCACAAAAAGGTCTTTGAACCTTAGTTGTGTTATACTAAAGCCCCTAGTTTTAGTATACTAAAGTCCTTACACTTGTGGTATATACAAAAATTATGTTTAAAGACCCTTTTAAAATAACAACTCGTTACCTTGTAAATAATTTACCTTTTTTGTAGAACGCAACTCACCCACTATATACTTCTACTTTTTTTAGGGATTGAACCCTCACCCTTTGCTAAGACAGTGTGTAGTGGGGCGGTATGCAGCCCCATAGCGCCGGAAAGCGCCGCTGCACACCGCCACAAAGGGCGCTATAGCCCAAAAAATTTGAGAGGCGCGATTATTATAGCGGCGGTATTGGGGTTGGTTTTCAAACTTTAACCAATCAAATTTAAGCAAGGTTTTTTATAATTAATTAATAAAATTGAAAATTAATAATTAGGTAATGATGGGTAGGGGCTTTATGACTACGGGCTCTAGTGATACAACGCCCCATAAAGCCGCCGTGTGACGTGGCACGACACGTGTCGCATAATGCCCCACATGGGGCTTTATGACTACGGATGACCTAAGGCAAAGTCTTATCTAAAAAGTAAAACCTTAGTACCGCTAGGCCATAGGCCCTTTGGTTAATATATCATTTGCTACTTATTAACACCGAAGTTGCTTCAACTACATTTTTTGGACATTCACACATGCAAACACACCCATCGCTAGACGCACATACATGCAGCATTGCACGTTGTACAATTTAAAGTCAACGAAGTCAGTTTTCGCATGCAGGCATCACGTTATAACCACAAAGACAGATATAAAATCTTTAAGTATGCAAAAATGCATCAAGAATCTAAATATGATATAGTCTTGAAAATGTAATACAGAGCCTGTTTCTGGAGAATTCTACCTTATACATATATCTCACCTGCAGGTGCACAAAAAAATAAAATGTCTAGACTCAATCTGATAAACGCCTTGTACCTCTAGATTTCAAGGCATGAAAATGATAAGACACACATCACGGTATTGAAAGAATTTCCAGCTACAAAATATGATAAAAGACGAGCACCCTTTACACATAATAAGATTTTTATAAGGGTATTTCTGTAATTAACAACTTTCTCACAGGATTCTGTCTTGAAAATCGTTCATGAAGGTCGAGGCTATGGAGCTCAGTTTCTTTCCTGTTTCTCCTGCTATGTTCTTTAGAGATGACATATCCTGTTGTGCCTGAAATTATAATATTTCAAAAAAAAAATGGATCAACCTCGATTATTAATCTTGTAGCCAGGATAAATGTTTTTGCTACCCATCGGTCTCTTAACCGTCTGAACCCACCAAAACCGAAATATAAATAAATAAATCCGGTTTGACCCACTAAACCAGGTTAGGTCATGAACACATTGGCCAGGATCAAGTATCCCATTTCTTAGAAACTGGATCGTTTCTAGGGCTGTTGAACTCGAGCTCGAACTTTAACGAGCAAGCTTGGCTCGTTTATTTTATCGAGCTAGAAATTCGACCTCGAGCTCGGCACATAAAATGTTCGAGCCAGCTTGAGCCAAATCAAGCCGGCTCGTAAACTTTTTTGAATTGTTTTTAAGTTGTTTTACAAAATATTGATAACCAAAAAAACAAAAACAAAAAAAAGTTATACATATATCAATATCTATTATTTTTATTCTTTTTTAAATATCAAAAGGCATCTTAAAAGTATTATATGTATAATTTATGTTTATTTTCTCATATCTTTATTTGTTATTGATTAATTAAACTTAAAATGTTAACACTTCAACCCCTTCCCACATATTTTTTTAAATACATTTAAAATTAAAATTAATATAAACATAAACAAAATAAAATAATTCGAGCCGACTCGCAAGCTCACGAGCCGAGCCAGACCTAGCTTGAGCTCGGCTCGTTTACAACCTAGTTAATTACGAGCGAGCCACGAGCTTTTTAAACACCCCTAATCGACTCTAGCGTAAAATTATTGCTTTCTTAAATTGTTAATTGTGGAAAGTGGTAACTATATGCCAATGTACATTTAACAGTCGAAAATACCTGGAAAGACAATCGGTTGATGAGGTCACTAGCACTGATATCAAGGTTGGAATCATCCGAGTCATGACCAAATAGATCGGCACTTGAGATGGCTGCTGAGCCCTGGATAACCACATTAAAAAAAGAATTGTTTCAGTCACTCTTAAAACTGTACTGCTTCTATCTATGCCCCAAAAGAGTTTAAAGAAACAAAAAGATGGTTCATGTGACATTTTTAATTGATTATACCTTAAACTTATCAAGTCTCGCCTGACTATCAAGATCAGCTTTCTCGTGATCCCCAAAAAATTGCGCTGATGAAATAGATTTAGCATTAGAAAACTTCTTTCTTGCTTCATCGGTTTCCTGTATCTGAACAAGACAAATAGTAATCATTTAAGAATCACGGATCATCCTACAGGAATCTAAAAGTTCTACGTATACTGCAACCGATAACCCAATTGACATCAGTAAAAAATAAATCTGGCAAAACATGTGGGTCACAATTGCGTTCGGATCAAAACGGGTTGTGAACAACATAGGACCAGGTTGAACCGGGTCATTTTAGGGGGTATCAAAATAGGTTCACACAAAATAGGCATATTTTATCAAGAGTAGATTGCATTTCCATCCTTTAAGAGTTTAAGTTTGAGCCATATTGCAGGGCTATCCTTTAACTAACGAAATTACACTAGATGGCCTTTATGTTACAGTTTCTCATCAGGCGGTGTCCTTTTGCCCTAACCCAGTTAACTTTTTCTGTTAACCCTTTAACACATGCCACTCACATGAGGGCATAATGTTCCGTTTTACAATTCCAACAACAAGGCTCGTAACATATGTTTCTGACCTGAACTTTTGATGAAGTGCTTTTTTTGGAGAAACCACTGTCCATGCCATACTCCGCAAAGAAACTGTTAGACTTGGGTGGCGCAACATGATTAAGTGTGTTCACACCTCCGGGACCCGTCTCCACGGTTGTTTGAGAACTATCTACATACTCAAATCGAGATGTATGAGGCGTTGGAGCTGCCGGTGTCATGCCACTTGCTGAGGTGGACACTTGTACCACTGGTTCTTCAGGCTTCTGATCATACAAGCTTTCACTTGTCTGCATAAAATCAGTAAAATCTAATATTATATAAACTAGAAGGGTGCCAGCGCAATACTTGGTTAATTCGGATTTTGGTTGATTTCGGTTCGGTTTCGTCTGTTTTCGGTTAACGGTTCATTTATTCCTTACCCTTAGACACTGTTAATCATGTAACATATCAATTTTTTTACTTAAAAAACTATAGCAATACTGTACTCAAATTAAAGAGAATAAAATACTTGTTTTTAGGGTGCAATTTACAAAAAAAAAGAAAAAAAAAACATTAACGTACATAAAAGTTATGACCACTTAAAAAGCATGGGGATAGTTAGTTTTTTCATAAGTACACGGATGGTCCTTGTGGTTGACCAAATTTTGGTTTTGGTCCCTAGCTTTCCAAACGTACACGGATGGTCCCTATGGCTTGCACTTTGTAATGCATTTAGCCCCCAGCCAACAAATCTAAGTTAAGGACTATATACGTTACAAAGTGCAAACCACAGGGACCATCCATGTACTTTTGTAAAAAGTTGGGGACTAAATGTGTTACAAAGTGCAAACCACAGAGAACATCCATGTACTTTTGAAAAGATGGGGACCAAATCGAAAATTTTGGTAAACCACAGGGAACCATCCGTGTACTTTACTCTTATATAACTATATGTATAGATAAATAATTCTTGATTTAGTTAATATATGATTCTTGGCGTGATATTCGTATGTACCTTAGTGCTAAGCTTTCTTGCACCAAGCCCACCAGGCTTTCCAGTCTTTTTTGCACCGATAGGCTTTTTGACAGTCGTTGTACGAATCGATGAAACAGTTTTAACTGGAGCAGATCCATTTGTGTCGGGTTTTGCTAAAGGGGTCTCTTTTGGGGGTTCAATGACCTTGAAGTCAGAAGGTCCATCAAAAGGGTCAACTGGTTTGGCGGAAACAGGTGATGATGGTAAGGTAACGTCTTCTGCGGAACTTTTGGCAACTTCTTTTTGGAGTAATTGTTTGTATAACTCAGCAGCTCTTGAGGTGTATTTGGCCTCAATTTTTCCTCCGTCTGTCCACCCGTGTTGCTTGAAGAAGACCTGGGCACGGTTGTTGCCACCGAAGCTCATAATTTTTAGCTGATCTGGTGTCCATGAATCTAAATTGGTTGACCTGAAAGGTTAACGGCTTGATGGGTCAATAAGATATAACAACTCCTGAAAGGTTAACAGCTTGATGGGTCAATAAGATATAACCACTTATAAATAAAAAACGGAAACTATGTTTTCTACTTAAGTACCTAATTTTAGTCAACTTACGAAGCTATAGCTAAGGCGATAGAAATCTTCACGTTCAGCCATACAGAGTTTTGGAAAACAATAATTCTAAGAGGTGATCATACCAATACGCAGGAACAGTTTCTACATAAAATAGGAAAGTGGAAAAAGATTCTAATCGATTGGTAAGTTTCCCCAAATTCCCAGTCCACAAGTTTAGAGATTAAACAGTAAACCACCACAACAGAATTGCAGGATAACATTGTGTCCCTAGAGCTATGAGTTTAATTGTTCCTAAAAGAGAAAGGTTAAAAGGTTCAAATTTCTAAACCTCCCAAAATTACAGAAGTTATATTCCCATCATTTGCACAGTAGGTATCCAGATTTATAATTTTAACACTTCAAATTTTTATTTTTTGTTGATTTTTATTAGACCAGCATAATGATCCAACTTAAAAAAAGCAGCCACTAGCCATGTTGCTATGTAAAAGTTAAAGCATCATAAATGGAAGGGGTACTAACTATAAAGCATAAGACCATTCTTATTGACCAAAGGATACCATGCATCTATAAATGCCTAGTTCAAGGGTTACCCCTAAAGTAATGACTAATGAGCTATAAACAATTCAACGGTGATGCACAATGTAAACTTCAACGGCTTTTATGACCCCATAAATCCTAGCGATAACTTTCAAAATTAAGGAGACTTAGTGATACTCAGTATGATGAGTTGAACAGAAATCTAATACTTCAATGGCTTTTATGGCCCCATAAATCCTTACAGGTATCATAAATCCTAACCAGTGTGAGCTAAAAAACAACTCATAACGCATTACAACAACCCTGTAAGATCCAAAGATTCATTTCCCCAACTTAGCAACCAAACACACATACCTTATCCATGTCTAGAAATAGACCAATTCCTACCAGGACGCATTTTGCCAGAGCGAGCAATTCATCGGGTGAAAACAAAACCGTGAGTTCCTAAATTGGTAATCCATCAGGGACAAAATAGACAATATTCTAACACGGTTTACTTAGTCTGTTACAGTTCATTATCTTAAAAATAAACTAAGTTTAACCAGATCTACCGATCCTCACAGTAACATTCTAAAAATATAATAAACTCGAACAATAACTAGCTACATTTAACTATTTAACTTAATTCTAAGTTACATAACCTTTAATTCATCCTACAGGCTAATTATCAACCAGCAAAGTGCCCTAACAAGATCAAATGAACAAAAAACAATCACCTAACGAAGCTAATATGAACACCGAGGCTCCGATGCGTAGCCGAACAATCAATACACAAAAATATCCCGTAGGTCACCGACGCCCAAGTAGGATTCTTCGCGTTACAATCAAAACACATCTGACACACAAGCACATCACAACAAAGCCAAATCAGATCAAATTAAACCAAAATTCACATAAATCTAACAACAGATCTGACGAATTTGAACAATTTGATGCATACCTTATTCTCCGATTTGGATTTGAGCTTCCGGAAAACGGCAGTTTTGTCGGTGAACGTTTCGGAAGCCATTGAATTGAAGAAGAAGAAGGATCTAGAAGGAGAAAAGTGAAAATTAGGGTTAGGGTTCCCAGGAGGAGATTTCTGAATCTGAGATTTAGGAATGGATCCTCAGGGGAACGATAAATTATTTTATTATTATTATTATTATTTGGTGAAGGTGAAATGGAAGAATGGGAATACGTACAAGATGTGTGTATGTATATATAGGTTGATGAATAGTTAGTTTATGTGGTGAGATGATTACGGAAATGCCCTTGTGAGTTAATGAGTTATTGTCTAGTTGGTTGGTTTGTGGAGTGTTTTTGCACCAAACTAGTGTAATTTAATAGTTTGAGTAAGCTCCCATTTTGGTCTACGTGGTTTGGACACTTTTGTCATTTTAGTCCAAATCTCAAACTTTTTTAAATCTGTGGTTTGGGCACTTTTGCCATTCAGTTTTTATAGTCATTTTTGACTAAATTTTTTTTATTGAATAAATCATTTGATTT
Source organism: Helianthus tuberosus (assembly GCA_030545235.1). Classification (NCBI taxonomy): domain Eukaryota; kingdom Viridiplantae; phylum Streptophyta; class Magnoliopsida; order Asterales; family Asteraceae; genus Helianthus; species Helianthus tuberosus. The sequence goes on along the minus strand of CM060424.1, from coordinate 173,094,190 downwards.
CGATAATGGTTAATCGATTGTTGTTTGTATATGTTTATAAAAACAGATGTTTACAAAAATGCTTAAGGAGAGATTAACGTAAATATTTTGAAGTAATTTAACAGTTAGAATAAAATATACCTTTCTTCCTTTTCCGCCTAAGTAAATCTTTAAGTTGATTTTTCCAAGTGACCAGCCCAACCAATTCTTCCCTACAGCCTCTTGCCTAAACGGTACTTTTATGGCTCCAGGACTCTAGGTTTTGCAAAATTTTAAAGATGAACATAATGGATAAAAGGAAACTGATATTTTTATTCATAATTGTTCTTCTTTAAGGAAGAACTTCTTGATATTTACATAATACTCTCCTTTAGCAAGGAGTCTACTCGCTTACACACTTTTAAGTTACAAATGAAAAAGTTGGAAAGTAAAGGATACGAGAGATGAGGGATGCCTAAACTAAAGAATTCTACTTCTTTATATAGCAGAAGTGAATTTTACAAAAGACCATTATAACCTTTAATTAATCGTCATGGATGACGTTTATTTAATCGACAAACCCATGTGTTGGGTCCAGTTCTCGAGTGTCTTCATCTGAAGAATAGCTGCCTTTTTCAGCAGAGGTTTTGTTTTCTTCCGAAGAAGATGCTTTACAATATTCGCACTGATGGTTTTCAAATGTGCGTTGTAACTTTCGGCAAAGTTGTTCTTTAGTGGCGGTGCCTGCTTCTATTTTATTGAAAATAATGCATTGCTCCATCCTTTCTAGAACTTCTTTTTCATGTAGTGGTAACGGAGTTCCACTATAGCTAGTAATTATACAGTTGGTGCTGCAATAATTTACTTTAGGGAAAACGCTACAGAAATGTAATCAAGTTTGCTGATTGTTTCAATTAAGTCATCCAAACTTTTTTTGTCTCTATAAAGTAACTTAACTTTGATTTTGTGTTCTAATAGCGTGTAACTACCAGGTCATCAGGTTACCATTCTTTTCTTCTATTTTTTTTTCTTTTAATGCTTATGTGGATTTTCGGTGAAGTAAATAAAAAAAATAGTAAACCTAAATAAAAAATTCATCCACAAGCTTTTCAGGTTTCATCTTCACATCTAAACCTTCATCGTCTCTAAGATCCCAACCCAGAAACACCTCAACCCTCCTATACCAAATTGCCGACGACCAACCTTGAAATTATGGCCTAAAAGTTCTCGATTGAAGACATCGCCTGCGAAAGATCAAAACACCGACCCCCGTCTCTACTCTGAAAAGATTGCCTGAAAACTGAAGGTGTGATTTCCGGTGAATACGATGGTTGGCGTGGTGGTACAAGCCCATATTAGATATGAAAGTTTTGCGGAGGTAACAATCGACTTGTCTAACAAGTGGTGAATCTGTTAGCCTCTCCAGCGATAGGTGCGAGATCTGAGAACAGATTCGACGACATTAAGCTTTTCAAGGTGGTTAGTGGTGGTGGTCTCATGGCGGTAGATGGTGGTTTCACAGTAGGGCTGGCAATTTTACACGAATACACGACACGAACCTACACGACCTTAACAGGTATCGTGTATGACCTTAACAGGTATCGTGTACTAAACAGGTAGTCACGAAACAACCTGTTAATTTTCGTGTCTAAACAGGTCAGATACCTGTTTACCTGTTATGTACCTGTTAAGACATGATAAGGTTTTAATTTTAATTAAATAAAAATATATGATGTACAAGGATGGAACTTGATTCACTGATTCCTTATTTCCTTCTTTAGTTCAAAAAAAAAAAGAAAACCCTAAGACCTAATATCTCTCAACTCTCTCAACTACTTCAGCCGACATCATCAAGATCCACCGCCCTCCACAGCAATCCGGCATCCACCGCTCCACCACACCGGCATCAAGATCCTCCCCTGTCCGCTTGCATCCACCGCCGGCCATCCACCACGCACAGCACTCCGGTAGTTCAAAGTAAGCATAAGTACTTTCAGTTTAAAACTAGTTAGATTCGCACATTGTTTAGTTAGATCCGCACATTGTTCAGTTAGATTCAGACATTGTTCAGTTTAGATTAGCACATTGTTTTGTGTTTCGAGTTGAGTGTTCATGGCTAGCTCAGTAGCTCGTGTGTGGACGGTGCGTTTGGAGGAGAATCACGGGTTTTGTGAAGGAACCCTGTTTTGTGAAGGAACCCTCCAAAAGCTCATGACTCCGTTGATTTTTTTTTATAAAAACAGGACTTTAAGTCTTTAAGGTTCCTGTAATAGCATAAAATATAAGTCAAATCTTGACATCTTTACCATTCTAATTGATACCTGAAGTTATATTTACTAACCAGATCAAATGATTAATGATTTATGAATTAAGAAAAAATGTAGGGAGTCCATGTTTTTGGTCACTAATCTCTAATCAGATCAAATGATTAATGATTTATGAATTAAGAAAAAATGACAGGATTTTTTTTCAACCATGATCCACCAAGATGTTTTGATTGCTGGGTGAGTGTCATTCAACTTACATTTAGTTGTTTTACAATGATTTGGATGGAATATTTTAGTACCCAAAAAACCTTTTCAGCCCTATCTAATCCTGTTGAAACAGTATCCATTTCCGAATAACTGATATATGAATTTTGTCATGATGGTTTCATGTTACAGGAATGTGGGGGATCATCTAGATGTGGGATGGGTTGCAGTGCCCTTATGTCGAATAATACGCTAGGTATAATCTCAAGAAAGCATCTATAAACACAATATATATCGTCATATTTTTTTATATATAATTGTATGTTATAAGTGTAGCACACACAGAAAAGCTTCTAAATCAGCTAATATTTTTTTTATGTAACGTGTGCAGGGGATTATCCTGTATGTACTACTATTGGAAGCACCCAAAGCATCACCACAAATCTCATTGTTTTAAACTTGTTAAGTATTCGGTATTTATGGATTATTTAAGCTGTTTGTGAACTTTTGGCGAGTTTTGTTTCACTAAACAGGTTCTAAATATGTGATTATTTTAGTGTTCGTTAACAGGTATTAACAGGTAATTTTCATGTATATCGTGTCGTGTTCGTGTTTGAAAAAAAGGACACGAAATCTTATCGTGTCGTGTTCGTGTATGGCCTTTCGTGTATCGTGTCTTATCGTGTCGTGTCTTATCGGGTACGGGTATACACGATATGCCAGCCCTATTTCACAGCAACATGATAGAAACTATAAAATGTTCAGATAATGACATCGGAGGTTAAAGAAAGCTTAATTCGAATTAATTTAATTTAAAGAGATTAAATATATGGGTGTAGGAGAGTTTAGTTATTGAAGATGAAGCAAATAAGATTTTATAACTGTGATTTAAAAATTCTTTTAATTTGGGTGTGTGAGCGTTTAGATGTTGAAGATGAAGCAAATGAGTTTGTATAAATGTGATTTATAAATTCTCTTCTTTTAATTTTAATTTGAAAATCCATGTTATTATTTATATTTTATACATCATAATAAATATTAAAAAAAATTAATGAAACCTGACACATCATCATTGTAACCTAATAACCTGATAATTACATAGTATTAGAACATCAAATGAAACTTTAGTGATTTTAAGGAGACAAAAAAAGTTTTGGTGACTTAATTAGAACATTTGGTAAACTTAGTTACATTTCTACAAATTTACCCCCTTTACTTTATTAAAGCTTCCTGCTTTAATTTTTTATAGGTTGTTTAGGATTTGTATAAATCTTTTTGTCCTAATATCTATCCATTTCTCATAGTCTTCATTGTCTTCTTTTATAACCCTTGAAGGGTTGACTGTTCTTGTTTTGGCAATACCAGTTTCTAAATGATGGTAACTTGGAAAGGTTTTTCCTTGATACCAGTCAGGGAATGTAGAACTACACTTGATGAAGATATTTGCATCTCTTGCAGCGGCAATTTTCCTTCGAAAATTTTTGATAGCTTTCTTCACTCCTTCAGATAAATTACTTATTTCAAGTAAATTAGGAGAAGGGTAAATGAACTTTGCTTAATCCAGCAGAAAATGCTAGAGAAACTAGTTCTGGGCTTGCACCTGGACAAAAGATAATAAGACTTTTAGTAGCCTTATCTTCCGTGTAAATATGTTCGAACTCGAAATCGTTTTGGCTTAGGGCTCTAGCCTTTGACCAAATTGTTCTGAATTCGTCTAAAGATATAATATCTTTTTCTTCTTTCTCTTCTTTTATTGTTGGTTTTGAGAAAGTGTTCCTGAATTAAATGACCCTTTCTTTTTTCTTGGGCTTCAAAGGTTCAGAAAAAATGGTTACCTTTAAAGGTATTTCTTTTTTCCCGAAGTTTGCTGAATATCGAGTGGCTTCTTGTTAGGCTTGTAGTAATGACCCAAATTTTTTGAAGGGATAGTCAGTTTTATCAACATAACTTTTGACTATAGACCAGTCTTCGTAGATTCCTCTGTGTTCGCCAACAAAGATAACATAAAATCTTGATTTAAGATTTTCTGGTGCTTGAGTGACTTGAGAGTAACTTGGTCTGAGAGAGACCTTTTCAGTTTTTGGCAAACTGTCAGCCATCAACGGATTTGATATGCCTTTACCAGAGTCGTTTGCTTCTGGGCTAGATGAAGATTTTAGTTCTTCATTTGCTCTATTTTTGCTTTTTTCTAAAGCAACAGGAGTAAACGAACTTGATTTTTCTTTACCCTTCGCCGTTTGAGAGGGAATAGATTCAGATTGTTTCCTTGCGGATTCATTCTCTGAATTAGCAATTGGTTCTAGACTTTCATCATAGAGAGCTATTTGATCTTAAATATCTTTTAATTCTATCAAAAGAATTTTTTCCTTTACGCGTAAAGCCTTTAAATTGTCCATATCTTTTTTTAAGAATAAACATTACTTTTGTGAAAGTGATAGGTCATGCATTTGTTTGAAGGATTTGTGCTCTTTAAATAGGCATGAAAAGCATTTGAAGTACGTATTTGTTTACGTATTTTGAAAATATCGTGTCAAGCAATCAGCTAGCACGTTTTTTGCCCCCTCAAGATGCTCAATGTCGAAAGAATATCTTGAAAACCACATCTGCCATCTGACAAGACAGCCTTGTTTGTTATCTCCACAATTTTTTGTTTTCATAAAATAAGTAAAATTTTTATTATATGTCCTGACTAGAAATTTTACAGGAGTAAGATAAATAGAAAATTTAGAAATAGTGTTTTTTACCGCAAGTAATTCTTTTTTATTACTGTGGTAATTTCTTTCGGCTTGTTTAAAGCTTTCAGAAGTATACTTACATATTTCTTCTTTTTCGGTTGTTCTGGCCTTCAAAACTCCTCCCCAATAATCATGAGAAGCGTTTGTTTCTATGATTAAAAATTCATTTTATTTTGGAAGATAAAGTTTTGGAAAACTGGTTAAGTTTTTTCTTATCATTTTGATATAGTCTGTATCGAATTGTTTCCATTCCCATATATAATCTTTTTTTTAATTTTACCTGTAAAGGTTTCCTAAGTTCTGCGAGTTTAGGAATATAACTTTCAGCATAGGTTAAAATACCTAAAAATCTTTGAAAGTGTTTTTTATCTTCCAAAGTATCTGGGAATTTGTGTAAATTTTCCAAGATATGTTTTTGTGGACAATGAGTCCCTTGATCTATTTCAAGACCCAAAAAGTTTATCTTTGTTTTAAAAAGATTAGGTTTCTTTTTTGATAAAATAATTCCATATTTTTCAATTGTTTTTAAAACTGATAAAACATGAAAATAGTGTTTATCTTCAGAGTTTGAGAAAACTATAATACGTCGACATAGACGGTACAGTAATTTTATAAAACTTTTAAAGCATTTTGCATATGTCTTTGAAATATGCTCAGTGCTTGTTTTAATCCAAAAGGAACTACCTTCCATTGATAATGACCATCTGGATATGTGAATGCGGTTAATAACTGAGATTCTTCATCTAATAGTACCTGTCATAAACCATTTTTGAAGTCGAAACTAGAAAAATAGGTTTTTCCTCTTAAGAGAGTTAATAATTCCTGCATACAAGGAAGATTATGGTTGTCGCCTTTTGTAGCTGCATTAATTGCTTTGTAGTTTACAACCATGCGCTTTTTTTCCTCGATACCTATTGCTATGGGAATATAATAACTACGGGACTACTAACAATCTAAATAAGTGCAGAGAACCTCATACTATGGATATATAATAATTTGGGACTACTAACAATCAAAATTTCTTTTATGCACCTAACATTTACATTTATGTTATCTAACATTTATTTATGCACCTAATATTTATATTTATGTTATCCAACATTTATTTTCTAATGTTTAATAACGTTTATTTATGTTATAAAAACTGGCCTAAAAGCATTTTGTGTGATGGAGACTTAGGCTCCTTTTTTAGCTCCTTTATTGCATGTTATGAATAATTAATTATATATGTGGATGACTATAAGGAATATAAGAGCTCACATATGTTGAAAAGGAAACCAACCTCCATGCTATAAATGTATCAAACCCCCATTTTCATTTCAGTCGATCCCCACTAGATTCTCCATATATCTCATTTGTCTATTATATTCAATATCTTGTTTGAATAAGAACTCAAGGCTAGCTCTTCTAATTCTAGAGTTTTTTTAGGCTAGTTTTATAACACGTTATCAGCACGAGGGTTCTCTACCAAGCATATCAACAAAGGCAAAGGAGTTATTATCATACTCAATGTAAGAATTTTATACATTTAAATATATATACATATGTGTACATATTATATAGGTTGAAAGCCTAAGGGTGCACCAGTGGATTGTAAAACCACACATCTTTAGGATGATCTTTTATATCCAGTTTCTTCTTTATATATATGTATATTTATAATATAGTTCTTTGATAAATAAAAATGAGTACATGGTACCTATTACTATGGAAATATAATAATAATAATGGGACTACTAACCATTTAACATTTATTTATGAATTTAACATTTACGCATCTAACATTTATTTATACAAGCTAACATTTATTTATGCAAGCTAACATTTATTTATGGAGCTAACATTTATTTATGCAACTAACATTTTAATTATGTGTATTGTTATATTTTGTCTCATTTTAATAAGTATGTAATCCTAATATTTATATATATATATTTGTATTTAGTAACAAAATGGCAAATATCGCGAAACTGGAATTTCCAGCATTGAATATCTCCGGAGAAAATTATATGACTTGGACAGCAAATGTAAAAAGACACCTAAAAGCAATGGGTGTGATAGAAGTCATAAATGAAGAGAATAATTGTTCGAATCAGGAAAAGGCAAAAGCTGATGTGTTTATTCATAAACACATTGATAATTTACTACAGCATGAATATTTCAATTCTGATGATCCATATGAATTATGGACGGATTTAAAGAACAGATTTGATAATCAAAAGGAAGTTTTACTTCCCACGGCTAAAAATGAATGGAACAGTCTGAGGTTCCAAGATTTTACGAAAGTAAATGATTACACATCTGCTCTATTTAAAATATGTTCAAAATTAGAGTTTTGTGGGCACCCTGTTACCGAGGAAGAAAAATTGGAGAAAACTTACTCCACATTTCATGCGTCACATATAAGTTTAGCACAACAATATAGATTGTTGAAATTTTACAGATACTCTGATTTGAATGCGCATCTCCTCGTAGCAGAACAACATAACATACTTCTGATGAAAAATCATGAAGCACGTCCCACAGGAGCATTAACTATACCTGAAGCGAATGTTGTTAATAATTATCAAAATAAAAGGGAACAAGGCCGTGGGCAAGGCCAAGGACAAGGCCGTGGGCAAGGCCAAGGACGAGGCCGTGGCCGCGGTCGTGGGTATTTTGGTAAAGGTCATTATAATGGTCACAATCATACTTTCAAAAATAATAAATATTACCGAGGTCGTGGGCGCGGTCGTGGGGGTTTTGATCTTTCTCTAGCTCACAAGAAGTCACTATGTGTTGTGACATAGATTTTAGCCATACACATTCTCTTGAAGCTTCATGTAGTGCAATGACTTCAGCATGATTTGAAGATGTTGCGACAAGTGTTTGTTTCTGAGAACGCCATGAAATCGCAGTTCCTCCGTTCATAAATACATATCCAGTTTGAGATTTTGCTTTATGAGGATCAGATAAATAACCTGCATCTGCATAACCAACTAACCCTTCTTTTGAATCGTTAGGATAAAACAAGCCTAAATCAACGGTACCTGGAAGATATCGAAAAATGTGTTTAATTCCATTCCAGTGTCTTCTAGTGGGAGCTGAACTAAATCTTGCTAACAAGTTCACTGCAAAAGAAATGTCAGGTCTCGTACAATTCGTAAGATACATAAGTGCTCCAATTGCGCTGAGGTATGGTACTTCTGGACCAAGAACTTCTTCGTTGTCCTCACAAGGACGAAATGGATCATTTTCGACATTAAGTGACCTAACGACCATTGGAGTGCTTAAAGGATTTGACTTATCCATATTGAAACGTTTTAATAGCTTTTCAGTATAATTCGTTTGATGCACAAGTATTCCATTGCACATATGTTCAATTTGTAAACCAAGACAATATTTGGTTTTACCAAGGTCTTTCATTTCAAATTCTTTCTTTAAAAGAATCATTGTTTCAAGAATTTCTTTTTTCGTCCCAATTATATTTAGGTCATCAACATATACAGCTATGATCACATATCCTGATGTTGTCTTCTTAATAAAGACACATGGACAAATAAGATTATTTATATAACCTTTACTTGTCAAATAGTCACTCAAACGATTGTACCACATTCTTCCAGATTGTTTCAACCCATATAAAGATCTTTGTAATTTGATCGAATACATTTCTTTGGGTTTTGAACTTAATGCTTCAGGAAGTTTAAATCCTTCAGGAACTTTCATATAGATGTCACTATCAAGTGATCCATACAAGTAAGCTGTAACGACATCCATAAGACGCATTTCTAACTTTTTAGAAACTGCTAAGCTGATTAAGTATCTAAAGGTTATTGCATCCATAACGGGAGAATATGTTTCTTCATAGTCAATCCCTGGCCTTTGTGAAAAACCTTGAGCTACAAGTCTCGCTTTATGTCTTGTAACCTCATTTTTCTCATTTCGTTTTCGTACAAAAACCCATTTATATCCTACAGGCTTTACAGCCTTAGGTGTAACAACAATAGACCCAAAAACCTTTCGTTTGTTGAGTGAATCTAATTCAGCTTGCATAGCGCCTTTCCATTTATCCCAATCATGTCTATTTTGACAATCATTGACAGATTTTGGTTCAGGATCATCATCTCCACCCATGGTGTCACTTGCTATAGAATAAGAAAATATCTCATCAATATTTTCCATTTCATATCGGTTCCATATGATATGTGTATGACCATAGTTGATTGATATCTCTTTGTTAGTATCATCAACATCTTCCTCATGAGAGGTTTCGGTATTTACCACTTGATCAAGATTTTTATCCTTTTGGTCAATTTCATTTATAAGCGCTTTTCTTTTTCGAGGATTTTTATCGTTCGAACCAATTGGCCTTCCACGTTTTAAACGTTTCTGAGATTCATGAGTCATATTATTATCTATTGCCTTATTAGGGATCTCAACTCGAGCTGGAGCATTAGCAGCTGGTATATGAGATTTAGTAACCCTATTTATATCAGTAAATGCATCAGGCAATTGATTTGCAATTTCTTGCAAATGTATTATCTTTTGAACCTCTGTCTCACATTGTTTAGTTCTTGGATCCAAATATAACAATGAAGGTTCACACCATGTGACATCCTTTTCCTTATTTTTATCTTTATTCTCTCCCCCTAATACAGGGAAAGTTGTTTCATTAAATTTACAATCAGCCAACCGTGCTGTAAAGACATCACCTGTTAAAGGTTCAAGATATCTTATTATAGAAGGTGAATCATATCCAACATATATTCCCAACCTTCTTTGAGGTCCCATTTTTGTGCGTTGTGGTGGTGCAATTAGGACATAAACTGCACATCCAAAAATTTTAATATGGGAAATATTTGGCTGTTGGCCAGATGCAATTTGTTGGGGGAGAGAATGTTGTTAATATGGGAACCCATTTATATCCTCATTGTTAATATGGCATATTAACAACATTCTCTCCCCCAACAAATTGCATCTGGCCAACAGCCAAATATTTCCCATATTAGAATTTTTGGATGTGCAGTTTATGTCCCAATTGCACCACCACAACGCACAAAAATGGGACCTCAAAGAAGGTTGGGAATATATGTTGGATATGATTCACCTTCTATAATAAGATATCTTGAACCTTTAACAGGTGATGTCTTTACAGCACGGTTGGCTGATTGTAAATTTAATGAAACAACTTTCCCTGTATTAGGGGGAGAGAATAAAGATAAAAATAAGGAAAAGGATGTCACATGGTGTGAACCTTCATTGTTATATTTGGATCCAAGAACTAAACAATGTGAGATAGAGGTTCAAAAGATAATACATTTGCAAGAAATTGCAAATCAATTGCCTGATGCATTTACTGATATAAATAGGGTTACTAAATCTCATATACCAGCTGCTAATGCTCCAGCTCGAGTTGAGATCCCTAATAAGGCAATAGATAATAATATGACTCATGAATCTCAGAAACGTTTAAAACGTGGAAGGCCAATTGGTTCGAACGATAAAAATCCTCGAAAAAGAAAAGCGCTTATAAATGAAATTGACCAAAAGGATAAAAATCTTGATCAAGCGGTAAATACCGAAACCTCTCATGAGGAAGATGTTGATGATACTAACAAAGAGATATCAATCAACTATGGTCATACACATATCATATGGAACCGATATGAAATGGAAAATATTGATGAGATATTTTCTTATTCTATAGCAAGTGACACCATGGGTGGAGATGATGATCCTGAACCAAAATCTGTCAATGATTGTCAAAATAGACATGATTGGGATAAATGGAAAGGCGCTATGCAAGCTGAATTAGATTCACTCAACAAACGAAAGGTTTTTGGGTCTATTGTTGTTACACCTAAGGCTGTAAAGCCTGTAGGATATAAATGGGTTTTTGTACGAAAACGAAATGAGAAAAATGAGGTTACAAGACATAAAGCGAGACTTGTAGCTCAAGGTTTTTCACAAAGGCCAGGGATTGACTATGAAGAAACATATTCTCCCGTTATGGATGCAATAACCTTTAGATACTTAATCAGCTTAGCAGTTTCTAAAAAGTTAGAAATGCGTCTTATGGATGTCGTTACAGCTTACTTGTATGGATCACTTAATAGTGACATCTATATGAAAGTTCCTGATGGATTTAAACTTCCTGAAGCATTAAGTTCAAAACCCAAAGAAATGTATTCGATCAAATTACAAAGATCTTTATATGGGTTGAAACAATCTGGAAGAATGTGGTACAATCGTTTGAGTGACTATTTGACAAGTAAAGGTTATATAAATAATCTTATTTGTCCATGTGTCTTTATTAAGAAGACTACATTAGGATATGTGATCATAGCTGTATATGTTGATGACCTAAATATAATTGGGACGAAAAAAGAAATTCTTGAAACAATGATTCTTTTAAAGAAAGAATTTGAAATGAAAGACCTTGGTAAAACCAAATATTGTCTTGGTTTACAAATTGAACATATGTGCAATGGAATACTTGTGCATCAAACGAATTATACTGAAAAGCTGTTAAAACGTTTCAATATGGATAAGTCAAATCCTTTAAGCACTCTAATGGTCGTTAGGTCACTTAATGTTTAAAATGATCTATTTCGTCCTTGTGAGGACAACGAAGAAGTTCTTGGTCCAGAAGTACCATACCTCAGCGCAATTGGAGCACTTATGTATCTTACGAATTGTACGAGACCTGACATTTCTTTTGCAGTGAACTTGTTAGCAAGATTTAGTTCAGCTCCCACTAGAAGACACTGGAATGGAATTAAACACATTTTTCGATATCTTCGAGGTACCGTTGATTTAGGCTTGTTTTATCCTAACGATTCAAAAGAAGGGTTAGTTGGTTATGCAGATGCAGGTTATTTATCTGATCCTCATAAAGCAAAATCTCAAACTGGATATGTATTTATGAACGGAGGAACTGCGATTTCATGGCGTTCTCAGAAACAAACACTTGTCGCAACATCTTCAAATCATGCTGAAGTCATTGCACTACATGAAGCTTCAAGAGAATGTGTATGGCTAAGATCTATGTCACAACACATAGTGACTTCTTGTGGGCTAGAGAAAGATCAAAATCCAACTCCTATCCATGAAGATAATGCCGCCTGTGTCTCTCAGATGAAAGAAGGGTATATCAAAAGTGACAGAACAAAACATATACCACCAAGATTCTTTGCATATACTCGGGACCTTATTAAAGACAATCAAGTCGAGATGAGATATGTCCAATCCAGAAACAATTCAGCCGATCTTTTCACAAAAGCACTACCTACAACAACTTTCAGGAAACACGTTCATGACATTGGCATGCGTCACGTACGGAGAATGTGATGCCTTACAAATTGCAAATTGAGGGGGAGCATTATACACGTTGCACTCTTTTTCCCTTAGCTATGGTTTTGTCCCACTGGGTTTTCTTAGCAAGGTTTTTAATGAGGCAACATATCTGATCCACTGTGTATAATGCAAGCTGCACTCTTTTTCCCTTAGCTATGGTTTTGTCCCACTGGGTTTTCCTAGCAAGGTTTTTAATGAGGCAGTACTTAATTACCCCAAAGTTTGCAAAGTGTCATCCAAGGGGGAGTGTTATGAATAATTAATTATATATGTGGATGACAATATGGAATATAAGAGCACACATATGTTGAAAAGGAAACCAACCTCCATGCTATAAATGTATCAAACCCCCATTTTCATTTCAGTCGATCCCCACTAGATTCTCCATATATCTCATTTGTCTATTATATTCAATATCTTGTTTGAATAAGAACTCAAGGCTAGCTCTTCTAATTCTAGAGTTTTTTAGGCTAGTTTTATAACATGTTATAAACTAGTCTAAAAAGAAGATTTTCAACTCAGACTGAAATTCATTTACTTTCTCATTTCATCGATTTGTGATGCCATTATCAAGTAGAAAGGAGTGAAGAATCAATAATAATTGATTACTCCAAATGTATGATAATAATTATTATTGATTCTTCAAAAAAAAATGTTATAAACTAGTCTAAAAAGAAGATTTTCAACTCAGACTGAAATTCATGTACTTTCTCATTTCATCGATTTGTGATGCCATTATCAAGTAGAAAGGAGTGAAGAATCAATAATAATTGATTACTCCAAATGTATGAGCTATCACAAATATATAAATATATAGGATAAAGTATCCCATCTTTGACTTTCTTATTTTTCTATTCCTTTGCTAGTTGTCATCCACATTAATCAATGATTCATAACACTCCCCCTTGGATGACACTTTGCAAACTTTGGGGTAATAAAGTACTGCCTCATTAAAAACCTTTCTAGGAAAACTCAGTGGGACAAAACCATAGCTAAGGGAAATAGAGTGCAGTGTATAGTCTTCTCCTGATATTTCTGGATCATGTACGTTGCCTCATTAAAAACCTTACTAAGAAAACCCAATGGGATAAAACTTAGTTAAGGGAAAAAGAGTGCAACTTGGATAGTACTCCCTCTCATTTTAATATGTATTATTTATGTGACTTGTCTCTATCTTTCTTGAAAGTTGATCAAAGCTTTATAGACAACAATCCTTAGGTAGGCAATCTTTTTCCGATCAGTGTTATATGATCTTCATATGAGACTTCTGGTTCCATTTTGGAAACAAATATCATAAGATCCACAACTGTGTTTTGTTACATTACCTGCATTTACAAAAACTAACCAAACTTGTTTCGATGGGTTAGTAAAAATATAAATTATACCTTACATACCCCAAGTGTATCAAAAATTTCGTTTCACCTTAGGAGAATATGAAAAAAGGAAAATATAATTCATCTTGCAACGTGTTAATGAAAAATTTCTAAATTTGTATGGTAAAAATGGTGAAACTGGCCGTCCCCTGGATCGAACCCGGGTCTAGGCCACACCCTTTCGCGCACCTAGCCAACCGAGCTAGGTGCCTAGTTTGTGTATGCACATGAGCAACAGGGTGCTCAACAATAATTCCTCCAGACATGCAATAATCATTAAAAGCATGTGAGGTAAATTCACCAGCATTGTCGAGTCTCACCCTTTTAATACTATGATCTGGGAAATGTGTTCGCAATTTAATAATTTGTGCAAGAAATTTTGCAAAAGCCATATTGCGAGTTGATAACAAAGACACATGAGACCATTTACTTGATGCATCTATTAGAACCATGAAGTATCTAAATGGTCCACATGGTGGATGGATTGGTCCACATATATCTCCTTGAATTCTTTCAAGGAACATTAGAATTTCTTTTTCAACTTTTATAAACGAAGGTCTTGTAATTAATTTTCCCAGAGAACAAGATACACATAAAGGAATTTTATTAGATTTTGGGATCTTTTTATACTTTAATGGATGTCCATGAGTATTTTCAATTACTCTTTTCATCATTGTTGAACCTGGATGGCCTAATCTGTCATGCCATAAATTAAATGTTTCAGGATCACAAGAATTTTCTTTTACTGCCATATGTGCTTGAGGCACATCAATATATGTATAATGCAAACCAGATTGAAACATTGGCAGTTTTTCCAATATCTGACCTTTGCTCATGATATACAAATATTTTTCATTATCAACAGTCTTTGACTGAGTATCATATCCATTATGATATATGCTTTTGAAACTTAACAAGTTTCTTGATGACCTTGGGGAAAATAAAGCATTCTCTATTAAAAGCTTTGTACCATTTGGTAATATTAAATTTGCTTTTCCCACTCCTTCTATTAATTTTGTAGGACCTGATATTGTATCAACGGTTCCTTTTGTTGGTTTCAACTCATAAAAATATTTCTCGGATTTAAGTATAGTATGTGTAGCTCCACTGTCAGCTATACATATATCAGCATCATTCATTCGAACTTGAGCTTCAATGATATCCATTTTAATCTTACAATTAAAAAAAAATGATAAGAGTATTATTAATATATTATAATTATTAATAATAACTTTATATATATAAAAAAAACTTTATTATGAAGGAAAGACATAATAAAAATACATATTTAATTGTTACATAAAATCATTAAGATCAAGCAACATTTTGTTTAAATGTCTTCATTAAAATCCGTGGTATTTTCTTCATTAAAATCCGTGGCATTTAGCTGAACACTGAATTTATCCAAATAGTTTACTTCCTTCTCCTTTACTTTAAGCGAGGCTTTGTAAAGCTCACATAGATGTGGAGCTGTTCTACAAGTTTTTACCCAGTGATCTATACTTCCACATCTATAACAAGAATTATCAATTGTTCCGGACACACCGGCTTCATTTCTTTGATTATGAAAATTGGAAGTATTATCTTGTGGAGCATGATAATTTGTAGTTCTTTGATTTCGGCCACGACCACGACCGCGCCCACGACCTCGGTAATATTTATTATTTTTGAAAGTATGATTGTGACCATTATAATGACCTTTACCAAAATACCGACGACCGCGGCCACGGCCTCGTCCTTGGCCTTGCCCACGGCCTTGTCCTTGGCCTTGTCCTTGGCCTTGCCCACGGCCTTGTCCTTGGCCTTGCCCACGGCCTTGTTCCCTTTTATTTTGATAATTATTAACAACATTCGCTTCAGGTATAGTTAATGCTCCTGTGGGACGTGCATCATGATTTTTCATCAGAAGTATGTTATGTTGTTCTGCTACGAAGAGATGCGCATTCAAATCAGAGTATCTATAAAATTTCAACAATCTATATTGTTGTGCTAAACTTATATGTGACGCATGAAATGTGGAGTAAGTTTTCTCCAATTTTTCTTCCTCGGTAACAGGGTGCCCACAAAACTCTAATTTTGAACATATTTTAAATAGAGCAGATGTGTAATCATTTACTTTCGTAAAATCTTGGAACCTCAGACTGTTCCATTCATTTTTAGCCGTGGGAAGTAAAACTTCCTTTTGATTATCAAATCTGTTCTTTAAATCCGTCCATAATTCATATGGATCATCAGAATTGAAATATTCATGCTGTAGTAAATTATCAATGTGTTTATGAATAAACACATCAGCTTTTGCCTTTTCCTGATTCGAACAATTATTCTCTTCATTTATGACTTCTATCACACCCATTGCTTTTAGGTGTCTTTTTACATTTGCTGTCCAAGTCATATAATTTTCTCCGGAGATATTCAATGCTGGAAATTCCAGTTTCGCGATATTTGCCATTTTGTTACTAAATACAAATATATATAAATATTAGGATTACATACTTATTAAAATGAGACAAAATATAACAATACACATAATTAAAATGTTAGTTGCATAAATAAATGTTAGCTCCATAAATAAATGTTAGCTTGCATAAATAAATGTTAGCTTGTATAAATAAATGTTAGATGCGTAAATGTTAAATTCATAAATAAATGTTAAATGGTTAGTAGTCCCATTATTATTATTATATTTCCATAGTAATAGGTACCCTGTACTCATTTTTATTTATCAAAGAACTATATTATAAATATACATATATATAAAGAAGAAACTGGATATAAAAGATCATCCTAAAGATGTGTGGTTTTACAATCCACTGGTGCACCCTTAGGCTTTCAACCTATATAATATGTACACATATGTATTTAAATGTATAAAATTCTTACACTGAGTATGATAATAACTCCTTTGCCTTTGTTGATATGCTTGGTAGAGAACCCTCGTGCTGATAACGTGTTATAAAACTAGCCTAAAAAACTCTAGAATTAGAAGAGCTAGCCTTGAGTTCTTATTCAAACAAGATATTGAATATAATAGACAAATGAGATATATGGAGAATCTAGTGGGGATCGACTGAAATGAAAATGGGGGTTTGATACATTTATAGCATGGAGGTTGGTTTCCTTTTCAACATATGTGAGCTCTTATATTCCATATTGTCATCCACATATATAATTAATTATTCATAACACTCCCCCTTGGATGACACTTTGCAAACTTTGGGGTAATTAAGTACAGCCTCATTAAAAACCTTGCTAGGAAAACCCAGTGGGATAAAACCATAGTTAAGGGAAAAAGAGTGCAGCTTGCATTATACACAGTGGATCAGATATGTTGCCTCATTAAAAACCTTTCATTTCATCGATTTGTGATGCCATTATCAAGTAGAAAGGAGTGAAGAATCAATAATAATTGATTACTCCAAATGTATGAGCTATCACAAATATATAAATATATAGGATAGAGCATCCCATCTTTGACTTTCTTATTTTTCTATTCCTTTGCTAGTTGTCATCCACATTAATCAATGATTCATAACACTCCCCCTTGGATGACACTTTGCAAACTTTGGGGTAATAAAGTACTGCCTCATTAAAAACCTTTCTAGGAAAACCCAGTGGGACAAAACCATAGCTAAGGGAAAAAGAGTGCAGTGTATAGTCTTCTCCTGATATTTCTGGATCATGTATGTTGCCTCATTAAAAACCTTACTAAGAAAACCCAATGGGATAAAACTTAGTTAAGGGAAAAAGAGTGCAACTTGTATAGTACTCCCCCTCATTTTAATATGTATTATTTATGTGACTTGTCTCTATCTTTATTGAAAGTTGATCAAAGCTTTATAGACAACAATCCTTAGGTAGGCAATCTTTTTCCGATCAGTGTTATATGATCTTCATATGAGACTTCTGGTTCAATTTTGGAAACAAATATCATAAGATCCACAACTGTGTTTTGTTACATTACCTGCATTTACAAAAACTAACCAAACTTGTTTCGATGGGTTAGTAAAAATATAAATTATACCTTACATACCCCAAGTGTATCAAAAATTTCGTTTCACCTTAGGAGAATATGAAAAAAGGAAAATATAATTCGTCTTGCAACGTGTTAATGAAAAATTTCTAAATTTGTATGGTAAAAATGGTGAAACTGGGCATCCCCTGGATCGAACCCGGGTCTAGGCCACACCCTTTCGCGCACCTAGCCAACCGAGCTAGGTACCTAGTTTGTGAGATTTCCTTTTTTTTTTCACATCAAACCCTCTTCTTCTCAAAGTTATTCAAAAAAAATTTCGAAGATGATTCACCCGGTTTTAATATTGACCGGCATAATGTTAATATTATTGCCGATATTAATGTATGAGCTTCCGCCTCATCTATTTAGTACTTATGTATTCATTTATTTGTTCATAGCTGTTCCTTTGTATGTTATCTCATTTTTAATGAGTATTTAGATTTTAATATTTATCTTATTTATGTTTTGTAACAAAATTGGCAACCTATAACTGAAGAAATTATTAATATGGTGGTGGGTTCCATCTAATTGTTATGGGAGTTGCTGTTGAGATGACAATGCTCGCGTGTCATCTTCCATATCAATGTTGTATGTAAACATGTTTCAATTCATATGGCTACTTATCCAGATACTTAAATAAATATATTAAAATAATTGAATCGTAGCAAAATGATTCTAGTATATAGTTATGTTTGCGGACCTCTGTCTGTGTATACAACTGAAATTAATCAGAATCAGAATCATGAGGTGATGGTGGTGGCGGAGTAAATTGTTTTGAGATAATACTAGCTACTTGTCTTAGCATTTCTTCCTGCCACTCATTCTTTTTCGTCAACCACTCTATTTGTCTTGACATTATCCGGTTCTTTTTTATTAGTTTATAAACCTTTATTGGATCTAAAAATGGATTTATTAGAGGCACCGTACTTGGTCCGGAACTCATATACAAATTCATATACAAATTCATCGTATGAGGGTTCTAAGATATCAAAAAAACGACGCCATGGTGAACCAATTGGTAGTAACCTCGTCAGTCGATCATCTTTGTCTAGAATCCCCGTTATGTTCCAGTCGATACTATTAATAGTATTAACTTTAAGCCTCCTGAGGGTTAGACATTTCGTATGGGTGCGTGCATCCCTAAACTGAAGAAATTTATGGACTTCGATCTGGGCACGAATTTCTGCTGCGTTTGAAGATTCAGCGTGTGCACGAGTAGAAAACTGAAGACTCATGATGGTAATATTGGGCTTTGTTTGAGATCTAAAAAAAATAGAATTTGAGTATGAGTTGTTTTGGGTATGTGTCGAACTATATCAGAAGTTCAGTTGGTTTGAGGATTTACATGAGTGGTGGGTTACTTATATAGATAAAAATTAAGCTTACACAATACGCTTGGTTAAGGCTTCTATGATACACCTTGAAAATAGTTTTACTGTATTAGGTTTGAAAATTTCGGTAACAAACAAAATGTTTAAACTAATATTAGATTCGGTAGGTATCGTGGGTAACGTGCTGAGTATCACTTCTAAATGGTTCCGATAACAACAGTGATGATATTAATAATTGGTAATTTTATAATAAAATATCCATAGCCATTTTTTACGGATATATATATATATATATATATATATATATAATTAGTATGCACAATAATAAATAAATTATTATGAAGAGTGGATGACAACGACGCATACAGTAGCGCACAGTAAATGAAATAATTCGAACGAATTATTATGATATAGGCCCCACCAGTTTTGTTTTATTTCTTTTTCCTTAAAGAAACTGCAATAAAGGAGCTCAAAAAGGAGCCTAAGTCTCCATCACACAAAATGCTTTTAGGCCAGTTTTTATAACATAAATAAACGTTATTAAACATTAGAAAATAAATGTTGGATAACATAAATATAAATATTAGGTGCATAAATAAATGTTAGATAACATAAATGTAAATGTTAGGTGCATAAAAGAAATTTTGATTGTTAGTAGTCCCAAATTATTATATATCCATAGTATGAGGTTCTCTGCACTGATTTAGATTGTTAGTAGTCCCATAGTTATTATATTCCCATAGCAATAGGTATCTCGTACTCATTTTTATTATTAAGTATGGATTTAGATGTTTTTATGATAGGAGTGTCTGGATAACTGAGTCTCCTAAAGGAAAACAATCCCACGGTATAAAAGAAATCTTACGTTTATCATAACAATTATAGTTTATATAAATTAATCAAACACTTACTTTGATTATAATTGCTTGAACGTTTCCTGGGCTAGAACCTCGTTCTTGGCTAGAACCTCGTGCTTGTCTAGAGCTTCGTGTTGATAACGTGTTATAAACTAGTCTAAAAAGAAGATTTTCAACTCAGACTGAAATTCATGTACTTTCTCATTTCGTTTCCGTACGAAAACCCATTTATACCCTACAGGCTTTATTGCCTTAGGAGTGATAACAATAGGCCCAAAAACCTTTCGTTTGTTTAATGAATTTATTCAGCTTGCATAGCATCTTTCCACTTTCCCCAGTCATGTCTATTTTTACAATCATTTACAGACTTTGGTTCAGGAGTATCATTTCCACTCATAATCTCACTGGCAACCGAATATGAAAATATTTCATCCATATTTTCCATTTCATCTCGGTTCCATATTATATGTGTATGACCATAGTTGATTGATATCTCTTTGTTAGTATCATCAACATCTTCCTCATGAGAGGTTTCGGTATTTACCGCTTGATCAAGATTTTTATCTTTATGGTCAATTTCATTTATAAGCGCTGTTAGGGGTCATTTTCTTAACATACGTATCCTGACCAATATCCTGCCTTTGTTTATTTATTTGTGATCAGGATGCTGGAAGAGGATATTGCTAACATCTTGGGCGATATCCTAAGGCTTATTGAATTAACCACGTGCAGGTTAAAGGCTGAGACTTGCTAACGGTCAAGAGGACTTCTTCTCCTCAAGACTCGGACGAATTTGTTGAGGGAGAGACGTTGAGCCCGAAAGACCAGGTCTACAACGTTCGAAGAAGGAATATTCGGTGGATCCCGCAAGTTTAGGGTAGTTTGTTATTTTATCTTTACTATAAATAGATGGGGGCGGATCAGCTTAGAACACACAAATTTTTCACTAACACTCTCGTACACTTTCACTCTCTAGCTCATTGCAAATACCACACTTGTATTCAAATTTCGTTGTAACACTTAGTCGATCCGCACCACATCCTGCACTATATCCTGATTTGTGAAGCAATAGAAGAACTAGGCAGCTGCGATTGTCAGCTCCCGAGGTTTTATGCCGGCGATCTAGATTGATCAAGGGCTTTCCTCGTACATCTCGTGTCGTTTACTTTACTTTTGCTCATTGTTTGATCATAGATACAGCTCTATATCCCGAGCCGTATCCTGAAACTGTTTTTACAATTAACTTGATTAACATATTTTCGACACTCATTTATAGCACACTGCCTCACTAAACTAATTTGATCACTTAATTACTTCGGTAATTTTTGACCAAAACAATTTGGCGCCCACCGTGGGGCAAGTGGTGCTCTCTTTACTAAAAATTTTTGTCAAATCGCTAATTGGTTTTCTATTTTCAAAACTTTTTGCCACATTGTCCATAATGGCCTCAAGATCAAACATGAGTTCCTCTACTGTGTCTGCTATGACTTCTGCTACTACTGGTTCGGTGCTTCCACCACCTCCTCCGAGGATGCCAACCTCTACACAATCTTAAGATGTTATCCCTACTCGGAGTATCCAGGGATCTGCTCCCGTTTTAGCTTCTAATGATGAAATTTTAACCTTATTTGGAAGTGTGCAGGAACAAATGAGACAGCAACAAGAAACAAACCAAATGCTTTTAAGGGAAATACAACTCCTGAAGTCTGGCTCGAGCAGATCTGCTGAAGACAATGTCACTCCATTACACCCTAGAGCGTTGAACTTCAGTTCAGCTGTGTATACTGAGGATAACAGGTGGAATATTGTGCCCAGTCTTCCTCAGAATCATACTCCTGAAATACCCTCCTCGGTCAGGATGTCAACCATGAGGAGCTCAGGATATGCTTTAGGATATGGGCAAAATCCTCCAACGGGTAATGTGTCGAATAATAATAATACTCATGCTACTAACAGTGGTGGATCTTTGCAGGATACAGGTATAACATCAGCACTTACCAGGGAACTTCAGAAGTTGAAGGACATGATATCTAGTGTACCTGGGGTGGTCCAGCCGATCCCGGAAGTGTCTCAAGACAGCCACAAGATATCTCGTTTTGCATATCCTATCTGTGATGCTGAGATCCCAAAGAGATTCCAAGCCCCCAACATGAAGCTTTATGATGGGACTACGGATCCTGAGGAGCATATTGCTCAGTATAGGGAAAGAATGGAGATTAACCCTATCCCTCCGGAGCTCAAGGAAGCGTGCTTGTGCAAGGGATTTGGTTATACTCTAACAGGATCAGCCTTAAAATGGCTGTTAAATGTTCCTCCTCACTCAATTACTTCATTTGCTCATTTGGTTAATTTATTTAACAGTCAA
The DNA here is from genome assembly GCA_030545235.1 of Helianthus tuberosus. Classification (NCBI taxonomy): domain Eukaryota; kingdom Viridiplantae; phylum Streptophyta; class Magnoliopsida; order Asterales; family Asteraceae; genus Helianthus; species Helianthus tuberosus. The sequence continues at coordinate 173,071,750 of CM060424.1, read as the reverse complement.
TTTTCTTGTAGTCGGAGTTTTGAGAAACTAACCAGTGATCTTTACAGGATAACTCAAGGGCCTCAGGAATCCTTGAGGGATTATGTGAACAAATTTAGTCGAGAATCCTTGGATATCCCACATCTTGATGTTGCAACAGCTGTGCAAGCTTTTAAGATGGGATTACAAAAGGATTCTCAGTTTTATCAGGATCTTGTAATGAATCCCTGCAGGAATCTCGATGAAGCTCGTAACAGGGCTTTGAGATATATCCGTCTGGAAGATGATAGGAAGATGCAAGAAAGGATGAACTCATCCAACACTTATGAATCAACTAATAGGAAGTCAGAATCCTCGTTCAAGTCATATCGGCCTAAGCCGTATAGTAGAAATGAAAACAAAAGAGTGAATGCTGTCGAAGATGAGGATCCTGAAGAGTATCCTGAGTTGTCCGAATATTGCTTTTCTGTTAATATTCCTGAATTGATGTATGCTATGCAGGGTCTAGGAGACAAGGCTAGGTGGCCTAGAAAGAGTCAACAGAAAGCTGACTGGAAAGATAAGTCAAAATGGTGTGCTTTCCACGAAGATTTCGGACATATGACTGAGGATTGCATTGCTCTAAGGAAAGAAATAAGCTATCTTCTAAGCAAGGGATATCTGAAAGATCTCTTAGGAAAAAAGAAGAATAAGGGTCAGGATACTAAGAAGGATCCTGAGCGAGCAGCATCACCTCCCTCGGATGCCAAGATAATCAACTTCATTTCGGGAGGATCCGACATTTGTGGGACCTCGTATTCGGCAGCAAAGAGACATGCAAAGGAAGCTAAGGCCGAAAGGGGAGACAGACCTATCAGGATGACTACCCTCACAACTGACAAAGTGATCACTTTTGATGCAGATGACAGGGATACTGTCCAGGATCCTCACCATGATGCTCTGGTAATAACGTTATATGTGGCTAACCATTTTGTACGCAGGATACTGGTTGATAATGGCAGCTCCGTCAACATAATCCAACTAGAAACTCTGAAGAGAATGAATGTATCTCCAATGGATATCACTTCAAAGTCTACTGTGCTTGTTGGGTTCAGTGGAGAGGCTAGAAACACAGTGGGATAGATAAAATTGCCAGTATACGTTGAAGGAGTCAACTCGATACAACGTTTCTGTGTGATGGATTCTCTATCCTGCTATAACATCATACTGGGAAGACCATGGATTCACGATATGAAGGCCGTGCCATCAACATATCACCAATGCATCAAGATACCTACCCCTTGGGGAGTTGTCGAGGTTGATAGTGATTAGCAGGAGGCGAAAGAATGCTACTCATCCTCGATGAAATCCTCAACTAAACCTAGTGCAGCATAGCAATTAAAGACGAGGGCCCAGGATATCGTGGAGGATCCAGAACAGGATGTGAAGAAAATTATCCTAGACCAGGATAATCCCGATATTTCGGTGCTCGTAGGAACCAATATCCCTCAGGATATTGAAGAGCAATTAATTAACTTTTTAAAATGCAGGATGTCAACGTTTGCATGGAAGCATGAGGATATGACAGGCATATCCAAAGATATTATCACTCACAAGCTTGGAATTGATAAGTCATTCAAGCCTGTGCAACAAAAAAGAAGGAAGTTTGCTCCTGAGCGGAACATGATTATCCAGGAGGAAGTTGAAAGATTATTAAAGTCCAGAATGATCAGAGAGGTTAAGTTCCCAAGGTGGCTAGCAAACGTGGTTGTAGTACAGAAGAAGAATGGGAAATGGAGAGTTTGTGTAGACTACACAGACTTGAACAAAGCTTGTCCTAAAGACCCATTTCCTCTTCCCCACATTGATGCAATGGTAGATGCCACTGCCGGGCATGAAATGCTGACCTTCATGGACGCATCCTCAGGATTTCATCAGATCCAAATGGAGCCTTCTGACCAGGAGGATACCGCCTTCATGACACCAACAGGTATTTATTGTTATACAGCTATGCCTTTTGGTTTGAAAAATGCAGGTGCAACATACCAAAGATTGGTAAACATGATGTTCAAAGACAAACTGGGGGACACCATGGAGGTGTACATTGACGATATGGTGGTGAAATCAAAGAAAGCTCAGGATCACCTCCAGGATATTAAAGGAGCATTTGATATCCTGGATCAATACAACATGAAGCTGAATCCTGCTAAATGCCATTTCGGAGTGGGGGCAGGAAAGTTTCTTGGATATATGGTGACAAAAAGGGGGATAGAAGCAAGCCCAGAGCAGATCAAAGCTATCCTGGACATAAAATCACCCTCAAATATGAAGGACGTACAAAGATTGACAGGCCGAGTAGCAGCTCTAAACAGGTTTATCTCAAGATCCTCAGAGAAATGCAAAGACTTTTATGATATCCTGAAGAAGAACAAAAGATTCGAATGGGGGGAAAAGCATGAAGCAGCCCTGCAGGATTTGAAACGATATCTCTCAACCGCACCTCTATTGATGAAGCCTGAAAATGGTGAACCACTATCCCTGTACCTTGCTGTATCAGGGAATGCTGTAAGTGCCGTTCTTATAAAAGACCATGAAGGTCAGCAATATCCTGGTTATTATGTAAGTAAAAGTTTGTTAGATGCTGAAACTAGGTATTCTCATTTAGAAAAATTAATATTAGCTCTAGTCATGGCATCAACGAAACTTAGACATTACTTTGAGACACATAGGATTCATGTTAAAACAAATTATCCTGTTAAAAATGTGCTTAGGAAACCAGAGATGTCAGGCAGGATGGCCAAGTGGTCAGTGAAATTAAGTGCTTATGATTTAGTATATGAACCTAGGAATGCCATAAAGTCTCAGGCTTTAGCTGACTTTGTGGCTGATTTCAGTAGTGACATTCAGGACGAGGTAGACCTAGAAGTTCAACAGTTAGGAGAATCCTCAGGATCCTGGACATTATATACTGACGGTGCATCTAATGTAAGAGGAGTAGGATTAGGAATACTACTAAAATCGCCACAGGGGGACATATTACCCCAGGCTATTAGGTGTGAATTTCCTGCTACTAATAATGAAGCAGAGTATGAGGCTTTAATTGCAGGATTAGAGTTGGCTAAGAGCATGAGTATCAAAAATTTGCAAGTATATGTTGACTCTTTGTTAATTACTAACCATTTTAATGGATCCTATGCAGTTAAGGGTGAGAAATTAATCGAATATCTCGATATTCTCAAAAAATTAGCAGGATATTTCGATGTTTTTATACTTGAACAGGTACCAAGGGAGGATAATGCTGAAGCGGATGCCTTAGCAAATTTGGGATCATCAATCAAGATACCTGAAGGGACGCAAATACCAATATTATATGTCCTATATCCTGCAACGCATCCTCAGGATAAAGTAGTAGCTGGTATTCAGGATCCTGGAGTAGAACATCCTGAAGAGGATCCTAAATCCTGGACGGCTCCAATCATGAGATATCTCAAAGAAGGACACGTCCCTGGAGATGAAAATCCTAAGGCATTTAGGATGAAGGTATCACGATTCACTATTATAAATGATATTTTATACAAGAAATCTCTTGCAGGACCGTATTTGAGGTGCTTGGAGAATCCTGAAGCCAAAGAAGTACTTCAGGATATACATGAAGGGGATTGTGGTAACCATGCTGGGGGCAGGTCGTTATTCTCAAAAGTATTAAGGACAGGATATTATTGGCCAACGATGAGAAAAGATGCCGCAGAATATGTTCGAAGATATGACGCATGTCAAAGACATAGTAACATACTGCATCAGCCGGCTGAACCATTATATCCTATAGTTTCCCCTTGGCCATTTATGAAGTGGGGTATGGACATAGTGGGAAAGCTACCAAAAGCTCCGGGAGGAAAAGTCTTTATGCTAGCAATGACGGATTATTTCTCTAAGTGGGTTGAAGCAGAAGCATTTGTTCAAGCTAGAGACCAAGAAGTAGTATCCTTCATCAAGAGGAATATCCTGACCAGATTCGGAGTACCAGCTGAGATAATCTGTGACAATGGTTCTCAGTTTATAAGTAAGAGGACTACTGACTTTTGCAAGAGTTGGGGAATCAAAATGATTACATCTACTCCGGTACATCCTCAAGCAAATGGACAAGCAGAATCCTCAAACAAGATAATTGTCAATAACTTAAAGAAAAGGCTTGGAGCCAAAAAAGGAAGATGGGCAGAAGAATTACCCTTTGTTTTATGGGCTGATAGGACAACGGTAAAGAATGCAACAGGCCAAACCCCATTTTCCTTGGTGTTTGGAACAGAAGCAATGATTCCAACGGAAATGACAATACCTACTGCAAGATCTATCTTAAGTGATCCTGAGCAGAATCCCGAAGCCTTGAGTCAGGATTTAGACACTATAGATGAAAAGAGAGATGCGGCAAGGCTAAGGATGGCAGCATATCAACAGAAAATATCCAGGGCATATAACAAGAATATTAGAACCAGAAGATTTAAGGTTGGAGATTGGGTGTTAAGAAAGGCTTTTCAAAATACTACTAATCCTGCCGATGGCAAGTTAGCTCCAAAATGGGAAGGACCATATGAAGTTGAATCAGAAGCAGGGAAAGGAGCATATAGACTCAAGAATGTGGAGGGGGATATGCTACCGAGATCTTGGAATGCTATACACCTTAAGCTCTATTTCAAGTGAGTCTAGAATTTAATTTCTAACTCAGGATGGTATGAATTCTACTTCTTTTAAATATGTTTGGTTTAATTTGTTCTTTGTAACCCAATACTGACTTAAGCATCAGAGGGGTGTTAGCTAAGCTAACACCCACCTTAGTTTACAATTGTTTTGCAAGATATGTTTCAGGATATAGCTCCAGGATATGTACTCAGGATAACTCGGAAGACTAGAGGATTGGCCCCCTCTCTCACGTTTAAGGGATACTGATCCCTTCACAGGTTTAAAGGTATTCACCTTTCTTCCGAATTGGGTTTAAACACCCCGCCTGGAGCGCAAGTTATTCAGGGATAGTTCAAGGTGGCGGGACCAGTCCATGTAAAAGTGGCTGACAATTTCGTTACTGTTGGCTATATCCTGAATCCTAAAGGTATATGAGGATTGATCACCCTCTCTCACGAAAGGGTATTTTCATACTCTCTAAGGTTTAAAGGTTTTCACCTTTCTAAGTCTTGGAGTTTATACACTCCCGCCTGTAGCGCATGAAAAGTTGGGATTTTCCCCAGGATACAAAGGATTTATCTCCAGTACATCCTTGGGTTTTACCCTTGGGACGTAAAAAATTGCTTATGCAATGGAAACTGACATTAAGTAGATTTCTAAGATACTTGAAGACATTGTACACAGGGGACATCCCTGCCAAGATGGTGATATAAAGCTAAAAGAATGAGGCTCAGAACTAATGCGCTAAATGCCTTGCACAGGGGACACCTTCATTGGAAGAGTTGCAAAGGGATTGAAGTTTGGTAATAGGTTTATACCCTATTTCTGGTATGATCTTTCCTTTGTAAACATCGTCTAAGTTTTTAGTAACATTATTTTAAGTATCCTGATATATTCTCGAAGTCCTTTTCAGGATATTTGATTAGGGTGTTTGAAACTAGTGTTAGTTTGGAAATCTGATCATTTAAATATTATCAAAACTTGGTGTTGAAAAGATAGGCTATTTTTCACTTTCTAAAGGAATTTTTACAAAGTTGAAGGAACGTTTGGAAGTTCTATCTAATAAAAGGCTTTTGCAGTATGTTGCTGAGCATACTGACCAGGATATTTTATAAGATAACAATACAGAATCTTTACAAAGATAAGACTGACACTAAGTAAGGCAAGGTAACAGAAAATAAGTCAAAAGATAGTTATATTATTTACAAGTCAAAAGTTGTGCTTTTGGTTTCACCTTAAACTAAGGCCCATCCGCCAAAAGCACAATTAGTTTTTACCATACTTGTGTAACGGTTGCAGGATCTATCTCAAAACAGGACCCATCCACCTACAACCGTTACTACGTTCAAAATAAGTTATACTAATCGATGACCAAGGGCTTCATCCTAAAACCGAGGACCCATCCACCTTTGGTCATCGTATTGTTCTAATGCAGGAAATATAAAATTGTTCGAAGACAGGAAAAGTAAATTGTTTGAACAACCACAACCACGAAATTTAAAAATGGGCTCCGGCCTTGGCACGTATATCCATCATCGCCCATTTCGCCGCCTAAGAAGCGGCGCCTTCTTGATCAGCAACCTCCTTGTCAGCATTCGCCCCAGCATCAGCCTCAGGATTCTTCTCGGCATCATCATCAGCATTGGCCACCTCCTCTGCCACCTTCGAAGGCTCTTCACCAGCATGCTTTGCAGAATGAGCAACGGGATGACCTCCAAGATCCTTTAGTTTCGCCTCCCAAGTCTTTACGTTCCAGGAGGGGCATTCAAAACCCAAATCCATGGCCTCATAAGCCATCTTTATCCTGGCTTGGAGAAGAGAGACGACCACGGATGCTTTGAGGCTATCCCGATATGAGCTCATATTCTGCTGATATTGAAGAAGGGCGGCATCTAGCTTGGCTTGAGCATCCTCATTAGCTTTGTGGAGGGCAGCTTGATGTTCCTGAGTCATTGCTTTGTATTTGTCTTCATAATGCTGGGATTTGGCAGCCGCAATGGTTCCTTGGCCAGCTATGGTGGCTTGAGCTTTCTCCAGCTGGATCTTTAACATCTTGTTAAGCCCGCAAGTGTCTTCATACAAATGCATAAGACGATCCAGACCCTATCGATAAAGACACAGGTATTAATGTGAAAAATAAGTAGGATAAAGACTAACATACTTGTACAGGATACCGAAAAAGAAAATTCTACCTGTTTGAGGAATGAGGTGGCTTCATTGAACCCATGATTCTCAAGAGAGAATGTTTCAGAAACAGCTGGGGAGTCAGTCTCCTTTCTCTTCCGAGAGCTGGATGCCCGGGTCCTGGATGCCGGAGGGCCTTTGGGAGCAGAAACAGTTTTCGAGGAGGTAGGCTTTGGTGTAGCAGACGACTTTGGCTTGGATTCTTGTTTGGTGGGTTCAAGGCTGGAGTAGCAATCCAATTCGTCAAGTTCGAAACCTTCAAGGTTGACGACTGGTACTACATAAGGGAAGATATTCTTGAACTCATCATATTTTTGAAAAATAATTAATATATGAGAATGTGCTTACCAGACATTTCTGAGCTTGATTTTTGGTGTGAATCTGTAAGAGACAGGGAAAAAGTTCTTTCACTGGCAGGAAGACGGTAGATTTCCTTGATCTTGGATTCGGATTCTGCACTGGGAGGCACTAAATCTCTGAAATTCGCTGCATAAAAACATCAGAATATAAGTCCGGGATACAGTTTGAAGATATAATTAGGGATATTCCTAAAACCCTAAATCCTACCCTTGGTTAACCATTTAACCGGTAGATCGAAACCCTTATCAATAGAGTCTCTTTTTACGAAAAAGAATTTTCATCGCCATCGATCCTCGTTCTTGGTGGCTTTAAGAACCAGAGGGTTCTTGAGGGAAAACAGAAGAAAACGGCGGTTGCTGTGGGATCTCAGCCGGTATGCTATAGGAAGGTCCTCAACAAGTAGGTTAGGAAAATGGCGAGATTTGATTCAATCCAACACTATCAAGATTCGCCAGACCATTGGCATAACTTGGGCATAGCTAAGGCCGGTGAGGTCGAAAAAGCTAGAGATAAAGGGTGGAAACGGGTACCGGAGTCCAAGAGAGAAGGGGTAGGCGAAGAAACAAACCCACTCATCGGATATTGCATCTGATCGGGCTTCCCGATCAAAAGGGCGAAAGACTGTTCCGGTGGGAAAGGCACCGGAATCTTTAAGAGCAGCGATGTCGGCATTATTGAAGCAGCAGATCTCCTTTGCTGGATCAACAATGAAGTTCTGGCTTACGAGGCTTGAGGCTGGTCGGTCCGATCGGGATTTCGTTCGTGGTGCCATAAAAAGTATTGAGCTAACTAAAGGCAATTCAAGAAAGAAGGATAGAAAGAGAAATACCTGATGTTCACTTGAAGATAAGGATAACTGAAATAAGGAGTCCCTCGGTTAATATAGGATGATTATAGGGGGGTAAAGAGTAAATAATGCCTTGGAAGTTGTACCGCTGTCATTTCAAGGGTCTAGTCGTATTAATTACCTTAAGTCATGAGGTGAAACTTTTGAAATATATCCGTTGGATTGGTATCCCAACCGATATATTTGGGGACAATTGTTAGGGGTCATTTTCTTAACATACGTATCCTGACCAATATCCTGCCTTTGTTTGTTTATTTGTGATCAGGATGCTGGAAGAGGATATTGCTAACATCTTGGGCGATATACTGAGGCTTATTGAATTAACCACGTGCAGGTTAAAGGCTGAGACTTGCTAACGGTCAAGAGGACTTCTTCTCCTCAAGACTCGGACGAATTTGTTGAGGGAGAGACGTTGAGCCCGAAAGACCAGGTCTACAACGTTCGAAGAAGGAATATTCGGTGGATCCCGCAAGTTTAGGGTAGTTTGTTATTTTATCTTTACTATAAATAGATGGGGGCGGATCAGCTTAGAACACACAAATTTTTCACTAACACTCTCGTACACTTTCACTCTCTAGCTCATTGCAAATACCACACTTGTATTCAAATTTCGTTGTAACACTTAGTCGATCCGCACCACATCCTGCACTGTATCCTGATTTGTGAAGCAATAGAAGAACTAGGCAGCTGCGATTGTCAGCTCCCGAGGTTTTATGCCGGCGATCTAGATTGATCAAGGGCTTTCCTCGTACATCTCGTGTCGTTTACTTTACTTTTGCTCATTGTTTGATCATAGATACAGCTCTATATCCCGAGCCGTATCCTGAAACTGTTTTTACAATTAACTTGATTAACATATTTTCGACACTCATTTATAGCACACTACCCCACTAAACTAATTTGATCACTTAATTACTTCGGTAATTTTTTGACCAAAACAAGCGCTTTTCTTTTTTCGAGGATGTTTTATCCTTTGAACCGACTGGCCTCCCATGTTTCAAACGGGATTCAATTGCCATATTATTATTATCCCTTTGCTTGTCTGTAATATTAACTCGAGCTAAAGCATTAGTATCTGATATATAAGATTTTCAATATGTCTTTGTCCTTCTTGGACATTAATTTTAACTGGAGCAATTCAAGACTTTTTGGATGAATTTCCTTCTTAAAATATCTTTTAGATATTTTACTCGAGGATACAGATAATATAATGATAACTTCAAAATTTATTTCACTTTTAGTTGTTTTCTATCTCCCCCTCATGTTGGGATTTATAATCAGCAAATGAAGCCCATAAGAAATCTCTCATTTATGGCTATATATTATTTATTCCCAACATGTCATTAAATCTCATCTTTGTGCGTTGTGTTGTAATAATTTCAGTATATATATCGCACACCCAAAAATGATAAATATTTGGTTTCTAAATAACTGTAATGGGGAGTAAATGTTTCAATAATAATACTTGTTCCAATGATCATTGATAATTTAGAATTTATCAAAAAAAAAAAATTTTCATTCTGGAATAATATTCTTGCTATATTAGCTAAGCCATATGTGCAAACTTCAAGTTGCGAATTGATAACCATTTAGACGAAGCATCGATTTAAATACTAAATGGTATCATGCTAGGATATGTGTATCCTTTAATCCTTTTAGGATTATCATATGATATGTGAATCCTTTTCATCATAGTATATCCTTGATGGCTTAATCTGACATGCCATCATACCCTTGATGATATATATATATTCTTGAAACTCAATAAGTTCCTTATTGATTTTTGGGAAAAATAGAGCGTCCTCTATTTAAAAACTTTGTACTATCAGGTAATTAGCTTTTCCCATTCTTTCTATTAATTTTGAATGTCCCAGGCAAAACCGTTATTTGCATTATTCGTCTAATTTATGAATAATTTATATATACATATGTTTGTCATTGTATTTCCACAAAACATTTGTATGTGTGCATGTATGTACAACCCAAACTTGTATGTTTATCATGCTTCGTCTTTACCATTTAATATATTTTATAAATATAAACTTGTTTTATGAATCAAATAAACCTGACAGTTTTCTAACTTCCCAAAAATAACATTTCCTTAATACATCATTTGTTATATATACATATATATATATATAACTGTTTTATATATATAACCGTTGTACAACGGCTATAAAACGGTAATATAACCGTTACAAAACGGTTATAATTTACCACTATAAATAACCAATTATCAATCTCATTTTTTTTTCACATCAAACCCTCTTCTTCTCAAAGTTATTCAAAAAAAATTTCGAAGATGATTCACCCGGTTTTAATATTGACCGGCATAATGTTAATATTATTGCCGATATTAATGTATGAGCTTCCGCCTCATCTATTTAGTACTTATGTATTCATTTATTTGTTCATAGCTGTTCCTTTGTATGTTATCTCATTTTTAATGAGTATTTAGATTTTAATATTTATTATTTATCTTATTTATGTTTTGTAACAAAATTGGCAACCTATAACTGAAGTAATTATTAATATGGTGGTGGGTTCCATCTAATTGTTATGGGAGTTGCTGTTGAGATGACAATGCTCGCGTGTCATCTTCCATATCAATGTTGTATGTAAACATGTTTCAATTCATATGGCTACTTATCCAGATACTTAAATAAATATATTAAAATAATTGAATCGTAGCAAAATGATTCTAGTATATAGTTATGTTTGCGGACCTATGTCTGTGTATACAACTGAAATTAATCAGAATCAGAATCATGAGGTGATGGTGGTGGCGGAGTAAATTGTTTTGAGATAATACTAGCTACTTGTCTTAGCATTTCTTCCTGCCACTCATTCTTTTTCGTCAACCACTCTATTTGTCTTGACATTTTCCGGTTCTTTTTTATTAGTTTATCAACCTTTATTGGATCTAAAAATGGATTTATTAGAGGCACCGTACTTGGCCCGGCTTCAACAATTGACTGTTGTTGTTGCTCCGGATGTAGTGAAGACTGTTGCTGTAATAGTGGTGATATGGGTTGTTCTGGTGCTAACAACTCTTGGAATGTCATGTTATCATTAAATATGGATTGTTGCATCATTTCTCCTTGCCCAAAAGATAAAGGTGAAAGTGCCTGGTAGATGCCTGGTATTTGTGGTTGAGTATGCTGTGTTTGAGATGTGTTAGTTGAAATATGTTCAAACACGGGTGGTATTGGCTGCTGTTGATACAACAAATCAAACTGATAAAATGATGGTGGAGGAAACTGCGACAGTTGATGTTGTATATTTTGTGATGTATTTTCTGGGATAACCGGTGCTGCCTCAGATTGAAACGATCGTGTTTGTGTAGGAATATCAATAGGTATTATATCAATATTGGTAAAACTTACCACTCCAGGTAATCGTGGTGGGGATAATTCTTGAATAATCTGATCGTTTATGACACCTAGAGATTTAGCTATTTTTGTTATGTATGATCCTCCCATAAGGTTTTTCGGGAGGAGTGTTTGGTATTGCTCAAAGTACATAGCAAGAGAGTAAGCAATATTACAATGGACTGACTCGAATATACTGTATAAGTGGAAGAGATCGGTACCACTAACCCTGTGTAGATTAGACGTGCGCCCCCTGATCGTGTTGGCTAGAACACGGTGCATATATTGATAAAGAGGATCTCTAAATTATTATTTCTACTCCACACTGCACGTGTGCCCCCTGATCGTGTTCTTGAATTATTATTTCTACTCCACACTGCTGGTGTAAGTGTAGACCAATAATCTTGTATGCGATCAGGATATTCGGTTAATGCGTTTATAAATATAGGTGATCTAACCTCTTCTTCTGTATAAATACCTAAATGTACTGCGAACTCAGATAATGACAAATTAAAAGTTTTTCCACCGAGTCTAAAATCGATAGAGGGCTCAGATAGGTTTTTATTTCGTGTGAAATGAAAAGTAGACCAGAACTCATATACAAATTCATCGTATGAGGGTTCTAAGATATCAAAAAAACGACGCCATGGTGAACCAATTGGTAGTAACCTAGTCAGTCGATCATCTTTGTCTAGAATCCCCGTTATGTTCCAGTCGATACTATTAACAGTATTAACTTTAAGCCTCCTGAGGGTTAGACATTTCGTATGGGTGCGTGCATCCCTAAACTGAAGAAATTTATGGACTTCGATCTGGGCACGAATTTCTGCTGCGTTTGAAGATTCAGCGTGTGCACGAGTAGAAAACTGAAGACTCATGATGGTAATATTGGGCTTTGTTTGAGATCTAAAAAAAATAGAATTTGAGTATGAGTTGTTTTGGGAATGTGTCGAACTATATCAGAAGTTCAGTTGGTTTGAGGATTTACATGAGTGGTGGGTTACTTATATAGATAAAAATTAAGCTTACACAATACGCTTGGTTAAGGCTTCCATGATACACCTTGAAAATAGTTTTACTGTATTAGGTTTGAAAATTTCGGTAACAAACAAAATGTTTAAACTAATATTAGATTCGGTAGGTATCGTGGGTAACGTGCTGAGTATCACTTCTAAATGGTTCCGATAACAACAGTGATGATATTAATAATTGGTAATTTTATAATAAAATATCCATAGCCATTTTTTACGGATATATATATATATATAATTAGTATGCACAATAATAAATAAATTATTATGAATAGTGGATGACAACGACGTGCACAGTAGCGCACAGTAAATGAAATAATTCGAACGAATTATTATGATATAGGCTCCACCAGTTTTGTTTTATTTATTTTTCCTTAAAGAAACTGCAATAAAGGAGCTCAAAAAGGAGCCTAAGTCTCCATCACACAAAATGCTTTTAGGCCAGTTTTTATAACATAACTAAACGTTATTAAACATTAGAAAATAAATGTTGGATAACATAAATATAAATATTAGGTGCATAAATAAATGTTAGATAACATAAATGTAAATGTTAGGTGCATAAAAGAAATTTTGATTGTTAGTAGTCCCAAATTATTATATATCCATAGTATGAGGTTCTCTGCACTGATTTAGATTGTTAGTAGTCCCATAGTTATTATATTCCCATAGCAATAGGTATCTCGTACTCATTTTTATTATTAAGTATGGGATTTAGATGTTTTTATGATAGGAGTGTCTGGATAACTGAGTCTCCTAAAGGAAAACATTCCCACGGTATAAAAGAAATATTACGTTTATCATAACAATTATAGTTTATATAAATTAATCAAACACTTACTTTGATTATAATTGCTTGAACGTTTCCTGGGCTAGAAACTCGTTCTTGGCTAGAACCTCGTGCTTGTCTAGAGCATCGTGCTGATAACATGTTATAAACTAGTCTAAAAAGAAGATTTTCAACTCAGACTGAAATTCATGTACTTTCTCATTTCATCGATTTGTGATGCCATTATCAAGTAGAAAGGAGTGAAGAATCAATAATAATTGATTACTCCAAATGTATGAGCTATCACAAATATATAAATATATAGGATAGAGCATCCCATCTTTGACTTTCTTATTTTTCTATTCCTTTGCTAGTTGTCATCCACATTAATCAATGATTCATAACACTCCCCCTTGGATGACACTTTGCAAACTTTGGGGTAATAAAGTACTGCCTCATTAAAAACCTTTCTAGGAAAACCCAGTGGGACAAAACCATAGCTAAGGGAAAAAGAGTGCAGTGTATAGTCTTCTCCTGATATTTATGGATCATGTATGTTGCCTCATTAAAAACCTTACTAAGAAAACCCAATGGGATAAAACTTAGTTAAGGGAAAAAGAGTGCAACTTGTATAGTACTCCCCCTCATTTTAATATGTATTATTTATGTGACTTGTCTCTATCTTTCTTGATAGTTGATCAAAGCTTTATAGACAACAATCCTTAGGTAGGCAATCTTTTTCCGATCAGTGTTATATGATCTTCATATGAGACTTCTGGTTCCATTTTGGAAATAAATATCATAAGATCCACAACTGTGTTTTGTTACATTACCTGCATTTACAAAAACTAACCAAACTTGTTTCGATGGGTTAGTAAAAATATAAATTATACCTTACATACCCCAAGTGTATCAAAAATTTCGTTTCACCTTAGGAGAATATGAAAAAAGGAAAATATAATTCATCTTGCAACGTGTTAATGAAAAATTTCTAAATTTGTATGGTAAAAATGGTGAAACTGGCCGTCCCCTGGATCGAACCCGGGTCTAGGCTGTAGGATCGTTTGCTGACCCGAACGAGTCGTTCAGAGGTTGTCTCTTGCATTTCAGATGCGGAATAATAAGAAATGCAAGTAGAAGTAGCTTGTTCTTCTTCCTAACTGCTTGTTTTATTGATTTGAAACGATTTACAGCTCGATCTTCACACCGGCAGAGCTTCGGTGTGGAATTTCACATACATGTTATGAGGTCCACCCTAATGACCCCTATATATAGAGTTTCTGGTTCGCTTATGTGTCACATGACCATAAAAGCGGACCAGACATGTCCATATAAGCGGACCAGACTGACAAATAAGTTGACCAGATTCCCTATGTCCCTATGAGTGGACCAGACTCATAAAACCTATACAGACTCCTGTTTTCTCGTATTTCATGCCCTATGCTATACAATACGACGTAAGACCTGATCCTAGACACCTAGACGTAATCAACAGATGTAATTCACCAACAGACTCCCCCTCAGATGTTGATGGAGTCGCCTATACACCTTGACTGCAAAACCGTGTCTTCACATCTTCAATCTAGATCAGTCTCTGGGCTTTTTCTTCTTTCAATCTTCAGACTCCCCCTCTCGATTTACTGGCATTCTTTTGTTCTTCAGTAACATCTTCAGGATCGTTGTCTGATCTACACAGGTTTTCAGAATTGATTTTCAGGATTGAAACTTGGCTCTCTTCCAACAGAGATTTTCAGAATATCGAAACCTGGCTACCTGCACAAACACACTCTACCTAAAAGTAAATTTTACGTATTAAACAATTCAATGTAAACACTCTGAAATAATTAGACGACTGCCTCTCATAAACATAAACAATCACTCTCCATCAGATCACATACATGATGAACCACTTGTTGATTTGAAAACATATTTTGACATTTAAGATACATTCCCCCTCACAACAATGTCATCAAGTTTAGCACTCGGAATTTTGAAAATCAGCTTTCCAACATCAGTTGTCGAAAATCTTTTTGACTTTTTCAAAAGTTTATGCTAAAACACACCGAAAATCTTTTTGAAATTTTGAGTGAAAAGAAATGCAATAAAGAAATATTTACAGACAATATTTTTGTGAGTTTTGTGTAAGAGGATCATATCAGTTTTTGACAAGTCACAAGTACCGTTGAGCTTAGTTACACATTAAGAATTAAACAATTCACTTAGATTGCCGATATACTGATCCACTTAAATTTTCACACAAATTTCAACTAATTCAGGATATGAGTTAGGTGTTTTAAAGACTTAAACTCATTCATGTGTCCCACCTCTTGAATATACTCCCGTATCCAGATCCCAATATTCAGTCTTACAGGTGAGTATACCACAGATGATATCTGTCAGGGGAATAAATTATAGTACGAGGGCCGTGAGAGCTCAGGTCGATCTTTCGATACGCAGAGAGATGACGGCTTCGACTTTTGGTGGGTCCCCTTTAGAGGATCTTTTGCATTACAACAGCAATGACTATCAATTTTATTGTTTCATCAATTTGCTGAGGGCTGCGCTATATTTCAAGCATGCGGAAAGTATTCTCCGGGGACTAGGTCAGAAATTTCTTTCAGCAGAAGTCCCGGGATAATACCCCAGATATCACTGAGCATAAAGACCTAGTATCTCAGAATAAGGGACCTTTCAAACGAGATTTCAGGGGTTACCTATATATCCAAGTAGTGTTCCCCACGAAATAAGCAAGTTTGAAATTTAGTTTATATCCCGAAAAAGTTTACTAAATGTGTAAAAACCTATCGGCATATCATCAGTGAGACTGTTTAACGCTATTCAAACATTACATTTCTTTAGCATACTGTGACTGTCTACTGATGTACTATCATTTCCTCTTCTTAGACACCAAAACTCATTTTTGATTTTATCATGTTTTTGCCTTTTTTCAAATTTTCAAATGTTTTTGGATTTTCTGAATTTTTTACTCCCCCTAAAATTCAAACACATTTCAGGAAATTTGAAAACAAACTATACAAGAACATGAAAACTGATATCAAATTGCCTCAATTCGCCATCCACTTGGCATAAACAATCAGAACTCCCCCTTTCACAAAACTATTTTCTCATTATGATTTCAAAACACTCAAGTTTGTTTTAACCAAAATGATTTGTCCGGAAAATAAGTTTTGTTAATTTTCAAACCACTTGTAGGTTAGGGGAATGGTTCATCATTTTGTCCATTCAATCTCTTGTATCAGGATTACATCAAGTTCAAACTAATGACCTTGAGTAATCACTTTGTCAGAATCAACCTCTTACCGCTTGAAATAATATCCAAAACAATTAATCACATGTAGGAATAAAACATCTACACAAACCATTTTACCAATCAAGATGCCGATTCCTGCTTCACACTTACCAACCTGGAAGCTCCGGCAAGTCATACTTAACCTGTAAAATGCTAACAATTTTAAGAACTTTTCATACAAACTCATAAAACATGAATGATGCCGATTCCTGATCCACGATTACAAACTTGGGATCTCCGGCAAGTCAGGTGTTTTAAGCAAAGAAAATGTCCACCCAAGCCTGACCAGCCTTGGGTGTTTTCAATTCAGAAACAGTTGGAGTGTAAGTTGCTTTCTTTTTAGCATAAAACTCTTTTACCCCTTTTACTTTCCCTTCAACCATTTTTCCGAAAATCTTCTTAACTTTCCCATTAAACGCTTTCTCAACATCAAATTCATTCTTGTCAGAATAAAATTGATTAGAGATCTCAACTTTCCCAACTTTTGATTTAAAATTCTCAATCCTCAATGGTGGAAAATTCTCATCATCCATTGAAGGAACTGAGTTTTCATCACTCTCATCAAACTGTGGCTCCTCTGATTTTGTGGAATAAGATTCATTGCCAGATTTTACCTCTGATTTCTTAACAACCCAAGCTTGATTGTCAAGATTTCCCTTCTTCTTGTAAAACCTTTTTGAACACTCACCAACTTCATATGTTGAATTTTTGAAAACTTTAAATTTTTCAGTTGGTGGTTCGGTTTTATCAACAATAACTTCTTTCAGTTTTCCAGAAACTCCCTGTTTTGTGTTAGTCGCTTTCGGACAGTTCCATGCAATATGACCAACTTCATTGCATCTGTAACAAGTTCTTGTCTCTTTCCTTTGAAAAGCTCCATTCTTCATCTTTTCAGCAAGAAACTCCTTGTTTGACTGTTTCCAGAATGAGCTCTTTGCTTCTTCTTCATGACTAGTTCCTGCAACATATGTCATTTTTGATTTAAAATCTCGAACATATTTTTCATTTTTATAGTTTTCAGGTGGAATAAAACCAAGTCCTTTCTTTTTGTAGCTACGATTGTGGTTTGGTTTCTTTTGAAAACCAGAACCAGAATTGTAACCCTTTTTCTTGTTTATCCGCTGTTGAACTCTTGAAGTGTATTTTTTAGGTTTTTCAGTAAGATTTAAATCTTTTATTTCAGAAATACTAATTTCTGTCATTTTGAAAACCTTTTTGATCATGTCAAAACGAACACTTCTTATTGGAAATTCTTTATCAAAATATAATTTGTCAGAACCATTCAAAGTATATGCAACTTCAAATGTTTCGTCATTCAAATTAGATTTTGACAACAAAAACTCTTTACTGTAAACCCTTTTTCCCGACGATTTTGAACTCTTTTCGGATGAATTTGAACTCCCAACTGACTGACACGAACTTTCGGACTCGGACTTTGACTCTGACTCCTCATCCTTATCCAACACCTGATCAACCACTCTTTTTATCAGTTCTGACTCATGATCTGTGTCGGACGCTGTGAACGTGACGTCAATACTATCCGGTAAAACATCGGTTATCTCGGACTCCAACTTTATATTGACTGCCTTTTTTAATTCTTCCTCGTTAGGTTTTCTAGACGAATACCCTTCCCAAATCGGAGGCGGACACTTATTATAACAAACACCCTGTTTCTTACCAGTATCCTTTTTCTTCTTTGGCTTTGTTTCTTCACCTTTAAACGCTTCAAATCCTTCAACTGTTGGATAAATTCTATCGATTATGTAGTCACAACCTTTGTAACTTTGCAGCAATCTTCTGATTCTTTCATTTTCAGTTGCTTCACTCTCCAACTCTTTCTTCCACTTTGCACATTCTTCTATGTACAAATTGATTTCTTTCTGCTTTGTCATCATGGTAGCATTCATCATCTTCAAAGCTTTCTCTCTTTCAGAGTTAGTCTTTTCCAGACTATTCACAGTTCTGTTCAATACATCATATGACTGTTTCAAATTTTTTACATCAAACAACAATTTTTCTTTCAACTTTTCTAACTCACTAAACCTCTCATCTTTTTCTATACATTGTTTACAAGACTCTGAACATGTAAGACAAGGTTTTGTGATTTCAACTATTTTCTCGACCTCAACTATCTTTTGAACTTCCACAATCTTCTCAATCACTTTGACTTCTTTCAATTCTTTTGCAGCTTTCCTTTCTTTTAGTTTCTTCAATTTCTCTGCAAAATAAAATTCAAAACTGTCAGAAGATAAATGAGATTTTCCAATGTTTATCTGTTCAACTTCTTCATCATCATCACTGCTTTCAGAAGAAACAGATTTTCCATCTTGACTCTCCTCATTATCCGACATTACATCCATCCACTCCTTCAGCAACTCTGGCTTTTGCACAATCTGAGCAATAAAAACTTTAACATTGGGATCAGCTGGAATGTACTTGTCCCAGCTAAAACCATCAGCTACTTTCTCGTCATCTTGATCCATGATGCCATAGTAAGCCTTCTTGTTTGCATCCTCGATCAATCTTCCATGTGCCGTTTGAGGTTCCTTTTGTTGATGCGGTTGGTGAGTAATTTGCTGATAAATGGTCTTCCGATAATAATCATCTTTCCCAGCAGACTCCTTTGCTCCTCTTGGTTCCTGATTCTTGCACTCCCTTTTAAAGTGGCCTTTCTCCCTGCAACGAAAACAAACAACTTTAGATTTATCAAATCCAAGATTAGAAAGATTTGCATCCAAGAAATCATTTCTTCCGGTAACTAATCTAAACTTTTCTGCTCTCCTCAAAACACTCGCCAATGCCCATTTAATATCCATCAGTTCCAGCTCCTCTGCATCAATTTGGTCATAATCTTCCTTTGTGAGCATCGGATTGCCAATTTTTCCGGCAATCAACCCTTCATAAGATTCTAATGCAGTGACCAATAATCCCATATGATGCTTTACAACTTCTTCAGAATAATTTTGACCATTTTGAAGATGTAGAGCTACATTGCACTGAATCGAATGCCCATTTCCAGCAGATGCACTTTGAACACTTGGAGGATTCACCGTTGAGAACCCACTAGTGTTTACTGATCCTTGACTGCTAGGTGTAGATTGATTTCCAGCACTAAATGCAGTTTGTATCTTTGGACTTGCTTCAGCAGTTTGAACATTTCCTTTATAGTACAATTTAATATCTTGTTGATGAGTAGAACTGTTCATTCTAGCAATTTTCTGCCGCTCCAGATCCTGTGCCTCCAACTTCTCGATAAACTGTGCAATTGATAACTTTTTAAACTGTCCGGAATTTTTCAATATCATCAGATATGTACCCCATTCCTGTTGCGGTAACGCATCAGCAAGCTTTTCAACCCATTCTGCTGGAGTTTTTGTAATCTTCAACTGTGACATAGTGCGTACAAGATGACAATATCTTTCAATAAGACTCTTTGTTGTTTCACCAGGCATGCACGTAAACAGTTCAAATTCCTTTTTCAACAAAGCTGCTTTACTTTGTAGCATTTCAGTACTTCCCTCAAATTTCTTTCCAAGAGCTTCCCAAATAGAATAAGCATTGTCATCATGTTGAAGCAACACAAATATATCCTCCTTTATTGCTTGTTGTAACAAATTGACCATCATTTTCTCTCCTTTATAACTTTCCCTCTCTTGTTCAGTAAATTCAGAAATGATTTTATTAGCTCCCAATGTATTCTTTGGCCTCTCATATTCAGTTTCGATGCTTTCCCAAGCTTTTAGATGATTCGCCTGAACCCAATTCTCAAATCGTTTCTTCCGCCCGTGATAATCCTCAATTCCCATAAGCTTCGGAGGTTTTTGCATTGTTCCGGTTTCATTTTCTGCATTCATGTTTTGAGCAATTGCAGTTGGAGTAGTCGATGAGGCAAATGCGTTATAGAACTCGGAATCCATACTGACTTAACACGTATTTCAAGGCAAATGACAGAAGAGCTAACCAACTCTGAACAAAAAAACAAACCAGAAAAATGTACTAATGAGCGAATCCAACTATGTCTGTTCGAGCGGACTAGACTTGTTCGTTCGAGCGGACCAGACTTGTTCGTTCGAGCGGACCAGACTTGTTCGTTCGAGTGGACCAGAAATTGTTCGTTCGAGCGGACCAGACTTGTTCGTTCGAGCGGACCAGACTTGTTCGTTCGAGCGGACCAGGCTTGTTCGTTCGAGTGGACCAGACTTGTTCGTTCGAGCGGACCAGAAATTGTACGTTCGAGCGGACCAGAAATTGTACGTTCGAGTGGACCAGACTTGTTCAATCGAGCGGACCAGACTTGTTCGAATAAGCGGACCTCAATTTTGACAGCGAATTCGAGCAGAAAAACTCAGATTTCTCCTAAACGGTTAGGAATTTGGATCTGAAACTTTCAAGGATTTATCTTGATACTATTTCGCACAAGCTGTGAAAATTTGAGCGAATTCTGACCATGAAATCTTCCCGAATCTATAGACTGTACGTTCGAGCGAACCACATATCGAACATGTTTTGACTTGTTAAAACTTCGAATTTTGGCTTCAAACTTTCCAGGATTTATCTCTATACTATTGTGCACAAGCTGTGAAAATTTGAATGAATTCCGACCGTGAAATTTTTCCGAATCAGTAAAAGAAGGTGTAGAAGTGAGAAGAAATGATGAAAAACAGCTACAATCTGCAGAAAACCTCCTCCCAAGCTCTGATACCACTTGTAGGATCGTTTGCTGACCCGAACGAGTCGTTCAGAGGTTGTCTCTTGCGTTTCAGATGCGGAATAATAAGAAATGCAAGTAGAAGTAGCTTGTTCTTCTTCCTAACTGCTTGTTTTATTGATTTGAAACGATTTACAACTCGATCTTCACACCGGCAGAGCTTCGGTGTGGAATTTCACATACATGTTATGAGGTCCACCCTAATGACCCCTATATATAGAGTTTCTGGTTCGCTTATGTGTCACATGACCATAAAAGCGGACCAGACATGTCCATATAAGCGGACCAGACTGACAAATAAGTTGACCAGATTCCCTATGTCCCTATGAGTGGACCAGACTCATAAAACCTATACAGACTCCTGTTTTCTCGTATTTCATGCCCTATGCTATACAATACGACGTAAGACCTGATCCTAGACACCTAGACGTAATCAACAGATGTAATGCACCAACATAGGCCACACCCTTTCGCGCACCTAGCCAACCGAGCTAGGTGCCTAGTTTGTGAGATTTCCTTTTTTTTGGTTAAATATAAGCATATGTACAATAACTTCCTATTTTTCAAAATCCCTGGCCTTTGCGAAAAACCTTGAGCTACAAGTCTCGCTTTATACCTTGTAATCTCATTTTTCTCATTTCGTTTCCGTACGAAAACCCATTTATACCATACAGGCTTTATTGCCTTAGGAGTGATAACAATAGGCCCAAAAACCTTTCGTTTGTTTAATGAATTTATTCAGCTTGCATAGCATCTTTCCACTTTCCTCAGTCATGTCTATTTTTACAATCATTTACAGACTTTGGTTCAGGAGTATCATTTCCACTCATAATCTCACTGGCAACCGAATATGAAAATATTTCATCCATATTTTCCATTTCATCTCGGTTCCATATTATATGTGTATGACCATAGTTGATTGATATCTCTTTGTTAGTATCATCAACATCTTCCTCATGAGAGGTTTCGGTATTTACCGCTTGATCAAGATTTTTATCTTTATGGTCAATTTCATTTATAAGCGCTTTTCTTTTTTCGAGGATGTTTTATCCTTTGAACCGACTGGCCTCCCATGTTTCAAACGGGATTCAATAGCCATATTATTATTATTATCCCTTTGCTTGTCTGTAATATTAACTCGAGCTAAAGCATTAGTATCTGATATATAAGATTTTCAATATGTCTTTGTCCTTCTTGGACATTAATTTTAACTGGAGCAATTCAAGACTTTTTGGATGAATTTCCTTCTTAAAATATCTTTTAGATATTTTACTCGAGGATACAGATAATATAATGATAACTTCAAAATTTATTTCACTTTTAGTTGTTTTCTATCTCCCCCTCATGTTGGGATTTATAATCAGCAAATGAAGCCCATAAGAAATCTCTCATTTATGGCTATATATTATTTATTCCCAACATGTCATTAAATCTCATCTTTGTGCGTTTTGTTGTAATAATTTCAGTATATATATCGCACACCCAAAAATGATAAATATTTGGTTTCTAAATAACTGTAATGGGGAGTAAATGTTTCAATAATAATACTTGTTCCAATGATCATTGATAATTTAGAATTTATCAAATTTTTTTACTATTGAAACAAGTATTATCAATGACTTTGGTTCCCCATTACAGTTATTTAGAAACCAAACATCCTCGAAAAAAGAAAAGCGCTTATAAATGAAATTGACCATAAAGATAAAAATCTTGATCAAGCGGTAAATACCGAAACCTCTCATGAGGAAGATGTTGATGATACTAACAAAGAGATATCAATCAACTATGGTCATACACATATAATATGGAACCGAGATGAAATGGAAAATATGGATGAAATATTTTCATATTCGGTTGCCAGTGAGATTATGAGTGGAAATGATACTCCTGAACCAAAGTTATCAATGATCATTGGAACAAGTATTATTATTGAAACATTTACTCCCCATTACAGTTATTTAGAAACCAAATATTTATCATTTTTGGGTGTGCGATATATATACTGAAATTATTACAACACAACGCACAAAGATGAGATTTAATGACATGTTGGGAATAAATAATATATAGCCATAAATGAGAGATTTCTTATGGGCTTCATTTGCTGATTATAAATCCCAATATGAGGGGGAGATAGAAAACAACTAAAAGTGAAATAAATTTTGAAGTTATCATTATATTATCTGTATCCTCGAGTAAAATATCTAAAAGATATTTTAAGAAGGAAATTCATCCAAAAAGTCTTGAATTGCTCCAGTTAAAATTAATGTCTAAGAAGGACAAAGACATATTGAAAATCTTATATATCAGATACTAATGCTTTAGCTCGAGTTAATATTACAGACAAGTAAAGGGATAATAATAATATGGCTATTGAATCCCGTTTGAAACATGGGAGGCCAGTCGGTTCAAAGGATAAAACAGTGAGATTATGAGTGGAAATGATACTCCTGAACCAAAGTCTGTAAATGATTGTAAAAATAGACATGACTGGGGAAAGTGGAAAGATGCTATGCAAGCTGAATAAATTCATTAAACAAACGAAAGGTTTTTGGGCCTATTGTTATCACTCCTAAGGCAATAAAGCCTGTAGGGTATAAATGGGTTTTCGTACGGAAACGAAATGAGAAAGTACATGAATTTCAGTCTGAAAAAAAAGAGTTTTTAATGAGGCAACATACATGGTCCAGAAATATCAGGAGAAGACTATACACTGCACTCTTGTTGGGATTGAACCCTATCAGAGGAACATATAATTAAAGCCAAAACTGGATCAGAGCAGTGGATCCAGAATAAGCAGACGTTTACAGTTGGTTTATGCAAATCTCTCCCCTTGAAAGTGGCTTTGTATCTGCTGATCTCCTATCTACTGATCTTACCAAGTGCTGATCCACAACTGCTGCCTTGTATCTACTGCCAAGTGTTAAAGACTGATAGAAGACCAAAGCTCTGCTGATTCAATCTACTGCCTTGAGTCAAGTACTGCTGATCCGGACAAGCACTGCTGGGTTCACAGCAGTGGAAGGATGCAGCAGCTGTTTATGTGTCTTTTATGTAATGTAATGTAATAGCAGTAGTTACTACATCAGTGTTTTGTATAGATCAGAGGTTAGAGTTTGTTAGGAGGTTAGATGTCACTTTCATGGTGACGTCAGCTAAGATGCTCAGTGGTTTGCAAGTGCCTATAAATAGTTCAGTACTTTGTACTGTTCTATTAGCTCTTTCACCACATCGTCTTCTTTGCACGAACAAACTACTGAGCTCTGGCTGAGGGGGAGTTTGCATTCTTACATCTATCATTGTAATCGTTGTTGAAACAAATTCAATCTTTCGATTCATTGTGTAAAGATGTTTGATAAAAGTATTACTCTCGTTTGATTGTATGCAAAGTTTGCTTTCATCTTATTTCTGCTGCACAACTCTTTCATTTCCATCTTAATTACAAACGAAAATACAATCAAAAAGAAACTCAGATCCAACAATTGGTATCAGAGCTTGGACAGTCAAATTTGATTTAACAATCATTTTGACGTAAATAGTTCAGCTCATAACAGTTGATACTGATCGTTTGTTCGTCCGTTGAAAAACAGAGCAAGGATTAATCACCATTAAAGTTGATTTCTCAGTGTCTATAAAACAACAAGAATGACGTCACAATCTCAGGATGATAAAAACAACATCGGCTCACTTTTTAAACCACCTATGCTAAAAAGAAATGAGTACAACATCTGGCAGAGAAGGATGGGTCACATCCTTGCTCAACAAAGCACAGGTTGTTGGAGGTCTGTCATTTATGGTCCCCATGTTCCTTCAGTGCCAAGTGCTGAAGATGCTAAAAAGTTCGTTCCAAAACCAGTTGAAAATTATACCGAAACCGACTTTCAAAAGATCGAACTAGATGCTAAAGCTTTTAGCATCATAGCATCAGCGCTGCCCAATGAGATATATGCTGGACTGTTACATTGTAACAGTGCTAAAGAGTTATGGGATGCACTTAAGGAACAATTTGGGGGAACTGAGGAAGTAATAGAAAACAATAGGGAAATCCTGAACCAACAGTATGAAACATTTTGCTACGTTAAAGGTGAATCACTAACGCAACAATTTGAGCGTTTCAGCTGTCTCATCAGTGAACTGAGGCTTGTTAACACCACTTTTACAAACTCAACTCAAAATAGCAGGTTCCTCAGGTCACTGCTAGAAAAATGGGACACCATAGCTTTTGTCACCCGAAACTCACCTGAATTCAAGGATCTGACCTTGACCCAACTCCACGGTCGACTCCTGACCTATGAAAGGGAGTTGAACCAGAAAAGGAGGTTACAAGAGTCAGGAAAAGTTACCGATGATTACACTTTCGGTAATACTGCTCTTCTGGGTCAAGAAGAATCTGGGGGCAGTGGTAAGGACCAGGGTTTTGATCACTTCATTGACATAACTGCTGGTGCAAATTTTAACAACCCTGATCCTCACTCTGCTAGTTATGCATTCACTGCAAATGAAAACCAGATGTCAGACAATTTAAGCTTTGAACTAAATGATTTGCAACATTTTGATCCCACTGATTTAGAGGAAATGGACATTCTGCACCAACTGGCTTTGCTAAGTGTTAGAACTAGCAAGTTTTACAAAAGAACAGGGCGAAAATTCCCAGGTCTGCATGGGAATCTAAGGGTTGGGTTGGATAAATCGAAAATCAAGTGCTATAAGTGTAATAGGTTGGGACATTTCGCTAGGGAATGTAGGAGTCAAACTACTGGTCCCATAATTACTCATCCTAGCTCAAATCCTAGACCTCAAAATCAAAACACTGTGCACTATGCCCAATATACCCCAGCAGCTCAAGTGAACACTGCTCACTATGCTGCTGCCCCTGTGCCAGTACATTATGTCCAAACTACTGTTCCACAAATCCAATATGTTCAAACCCCTGCTCCACAGGTACAAGTGCAACCTGTTGCACCTCAAACCACTGCTCCAGCAGCAGCACAACCAGATCAACAAAGTTTTTTCACTCAAGGGTTTGTTGACTGGAGCAGTATGCCTGAAGACCTTAATGATGAAAATTTTGCACTCTATGCTTCTAATGATTCTTCTCATGATGAGTTTTGTTTGATGGCATTAGAGTCAATACAGGAAGAGGTTGAAACTGAGGAGGAACAGCAGTGCTTTGAAACAGTGGAAGAGGTGACTGAAGCAGTGGTTACTGCTGTGGCTGGTGAACTACTGTTGGGAGAAAGTTCAGGTACTCTGATTGAACCAATGACAGATCCATGGTCCATAGAGGACAAAGAAGAAGAAAAAGAAGAAAAGGCTGGTGAAAAGAAGGTAAAAGCTGATGATGATGAAGATCATCAATGTGATTGTGCTATGATGGCAGCTGCCAAGGTATCTCCTCAAGTTCTTGAAAAACTGTGTTCAGACAATTGCATAATTGCTTTTGCTAACATCAAAGAGGTGAATGAAAACCTTCGGGATAAAATCTTAACTGATGAGGTCAAATTTGAAAGCTCTTTAAAAGAACTTAAAAACAAATTGACTGAAAAGGAAAAAGAAATCAGCTGTTTGAAAGAAGAGCAAAGTATAACCAAAACCCAACTTCAAACTATGGTAGAAAAATACCAAGTTTGCAAAAAGGAGTTGGAGTCTGCCCAGATTACTTGTGAAAGATGGGTGGAATCCTGCAAAGGATATGAGGTTATGCTTGAAAAACAGAGAAAAAGCAATGTGAAGTTTGGGGTTGGGTATAGAAAACATGATGATGAAAGCACTGCTTTTGAAAACTCTGTTCAAACCACTGATGTAACCACTGAGTTCATCCCCAAAAACAAGAATGGCCAAGAAGTGAAAATCACTGACAAACTTGGTAACAAAATCACACTTGACAGACCAATGGAATCCTCTACTTTTGTGGAGCTTGAAGAATACCAGTTTAAACCAAAATGGTCTGATGAGTGTGACATTCTTGAAAATTTCAAGCCAATGGACTTTACATCAATTGATGGTGTCAAGGCTCCAAAAGCTAAAGTCATTCCTCTCAAGGACATCCCAGCAGTGGTTAAAACCTCTGCTGCAAAGGAGTCTGAAAAGAGAAAGAAGAAAGAAAAAATTGATAACTTGTTTTGTGAATTCTGTGAAAAAAGGAATCATCTAACAAAAGATTGTTTCCATTTGAAAGCTTATGATTTAAACAAAACAAGTGTCATTGGTTCAGCAGAAAGCTGCATTGTTTGTGGAAAAACAAACCACAAAACTCAAGCATGTGTGTATCTCAAAAACTTTGATGTGAAAAAGAATGAGTACATGGCGAAAACATCCTTGAGTTCATCATCATCATCCACCTCATCATCTGTCAAGTTCACCAAGAAACAACCACTGTTTGTGCCAGTTCAAACAGCTGTTACAAAACAGCTGAACCAAACATCTGTCAAAAGAGATGTTCAGGTTACTGATGCACCCCCTGCCAATCAGTTCAGAAAAAGCAGAGAAAAACAGTCTTACCAAAGGATTCCTCACGTTTATGAGGCCTACAAAAGGACCTCTAAACCCAAAGTGAACAAGCATCCTTTTGGTTACCAGCAGATGATTGGTCAGGACCCACAACAGTGGTTAGAGAAACACTGTCCTAAAACAGTTCAAACCCCTGACCTAACCACTGTCCATCATCTTGCATTCATCCCAGACACTGTTGAAACCCCATCCAAAGCCTTGTTGGCTTTGGAGACCTTAATGAACTAATCCTTTTACTTCATGTGCAGGGAGCTTCTGCATGCTTTGATAGTCTTTGGTATGTAGATAGTGGAGGCTCCAGGCACATGACAGGATGTAAAGCCCTCCTCAAAGACTTTAAAATCCATGGTGGGGGTGATATATCCTTTGGGAATAATAGTAAAGGGAAGGTTATGGGGTCTGGTACAGTGCAATCTGGAAATGTAAAATTTGAAAATGTCAATCTAATAGACAATCTAAAATTCAACCTTCTGAGTGTGTCCCAAATGAGTGACAAGGGATTTGGGTCATTCTTCACAAAAGACTGTTGTAGGATTGTTGGACCAGAAATGGTCAAAAAGATTGAAGCAATAATCAAAACTGGTCAAACTAAACTTGTTGCTCAAAGAAGTGGCAATGTTTATGTTGTTGACATGTCAAAAGAGTGTCCCAGAGCTGATGCCTGTCTGTTCTCAGCTGCCTCTAACAAAGAGACAGAACTTTGGCATAAAAGGCTGGGACACACAAATCTTAAGACAATCACAGAAATTTCAAAAAATGGTTTGGTGAGAGGCCTACCACAAAAATTGTTTTCATGTCCTGAACATTGCATTTCCTGTTTAAAAGGAAAACTGCATAAAAGTTCTTATAAGTCCATTGAAGAGTCCAAAACAACCCAGTGTTTGCAAATGCTACACATGGATTTGTTTGGCCCAGTTCAAGTCATGAGACTTAAAAAGAAAAGATATTGTTTGGTTATTGTTGATGACTTTTCTAGGTTCACATGGACTTTCTTTTTGCACTCAAAAGATGAAACTGCAGGCATTTTGCAAGACTTTGTAATACAGGTTGAAAAGCAATTTGACCTTCCAGTGAAAAGCTTCAGGAGTGACAATGGCACAGAATTCAAAAATAGGGAGTTGGATGCCTTCTGTGTGAAGAAAGGGATTGTAAGGCAGTACAGCATCCCAAGAACACCAGAGCAAAATGGGGTAGTGGAAAGGAAGAACAGAACTCTGATTGAGGCAGCCAGAACCATGCTTGCAGATTCAGGTTTGCCATTAACATTCTGGGCAGAGGCAGTAAACACTGCTTGCTATGTTCAGAACAGAGTTTTAATACACCCCAGGCACAAAAAGACTGCCTATGAAATTATGTATAAAATTAAACCACTGATCTCATATTTCAAAATTTGCAGCCAAAATTGATTGTGGTTATCATCTGGGATACTCAACCACTGCCAAGGCCTACAAAGTGTTCAATACACGGACCAAGGCAGTGGAGGAGACTTTGAATGTTAAGTTCAATGAACTTTCATCAATGAAAATCCCAGCAAATCCTGCAGATCTGTTTGATCTTGAAAAATTCACTTTTGAAAATACTGCTGTCAAGACTAACAGTGCAGGTCCATCAGAGGATACAACACCAGACTATGGGTATGAAATCATCATCCCTCAAAGATCTGCCACAAAGGGAAAAGCATCAGCTGTTCAAAACAGTTGTCAAAGCTCTACCACTGCTACCTCAACAGTTGTTGACCAAAGTAGCCCATCAACCACCGCTTCCACATCCTCAAACACTGTTGACAAAAGTCCTCAAACAGTGGATAAAAGTCAGCAGTTGTCCACATCATTACCTCCTATACCACCACCTTTTGAAACCACTGCTGGATCATCAAAGTCCCCAGCAGTGGTTAGCTCAGATGATATACATTTGCAGCCTTCACCAACCAATGCCATCATACCATACCAAGGAGATTTAATCTTCTTGAGATCTCATCCACCTGATCAAATCATTGGCAACATAAATGAAGGGGTGCTCACAAGAAGCCAAACCCAAAACATTTGTCTTTTTGCTGGTTTTCTATCACTCCATCAGCCAGTCAAGTACCAAGAGGCACTGAAAGAC
Source organism: Helianthus tuberosus (assembly GCA_030545235.1). Classification (NCBI taxonomy): domain Eukaryota; kingdom Viridiplantae; phylum Streptophyta; class Magnoliopsida; order Asterales; family Asteraceae; genus Helianthus; species Helianthus tuberosus. The sequence goes on along the minus strand of CM060424.1, from coordinate 173,041,922 downwards.
AACAGCTGGGTAGAAGCCATGCAAGAGGAGCTCCAACAGTTTAAAAGACAACAAGTATGGGAGCTTGTACCACTGCCAGAAGAGGTTAGTCCCATTGGCACAAAGTGGGTCTTCAAGAACAAAACTGATGAAAGGGGTATTGTTGTCAAGAATAAAGCCAGGCTTGTGGTTCAAGGTTACAGACAGGAAGAGGGGATTGATTATGATGAAACATTTGCCCCTGTTGCAAGATTAGAAGCAATTAGACTGTTCCTGGCCTTTGCTGTCAACCACAACATGAAGGTGTTTCAAATGGATATCAAAAGTGCTTTCCTCTATGGTACAATTCAAGAAGAGGTGTATGTTTGTCAACCTCCAGGTTTTGAGGATCCATTTTATCCAGATCATGTCTACAGGCTAAACAAAGCCTTGTATGGCTTGAAACAAGCACCAAGGGCCTGGTATGAAACTCTTTCCAACTTCCTACTCTCAAATGGTTTCAAAAGAGGTACCATTGATAAAACACTGTTTTTAAAATGGAGAGGGAAGGATTTAATGATTGTCCAGATTTATGTGGATGACATTATTTTTGGAAGCACATGTAACTCAATGTGTGAAGAGTTTAGAGAACTCATGACAGCTGAGTTTGAAATGAGTGCAATGGGTGAGCTGCAATGCTTTCTTGGTCTCCAAGTACAGCAAATGCAAAATGGAACCTTCATTCATCAAAGCAAATATGCTAAAGAACTTTTAACCAAATTTGATATGAATGATTGTAAACCATGCAGTACACCCATGGCAACAAATAAGCTGGTCATGTCTGATGAAAAAGATGAGCTGATTGACCAAACACTTTATAGAAGCATGATTGGGTCTTTATTGTACCTAACTGCATCTAGACCAGACATCATGTTTGCAACATGTGTCTGTGCAAGAAGTCAATCAGCTCCCAGAAAATCAAATCTTATTGCTGTAAAAAGGATCTTCAGATACATAAAAGGTGCTCCCACACTTGGTATCTGGTATCCAGCTAATGGGAACATCAAGCTTTCAGGTTTCTCAGACAGTGACTTTGCTGGCTGCAACACAACAAGGAAGTCCACATCAGGAGGGTGCCAGTTTCTAGGTGATTGCTTAGTCTCATGGCAAAGCAAAAAGCAAGCAGCTGTTTCAACATCTACTGCTGAAGCTGAATACATTGCTGCTGCAAGCTGTACAGCCCAACTCCTGTGGCTTCAAAATCAGTTGCTGGATTTTGGTATCACTGCCTTAAAGACACCACTCATGTTGGACAGTCAGGCAGCAGAAAATATCATCAAAAATCCAGTTTCCCATTCAACCACCAAACACATCGACATCAGACATCACTTTGTGAGGGATTGCTATGAAAAAGGTTTGATTTCTCTGCATCATGTCCCAACTAAAGATCAGCTAGCTGATGTGCTCACAAAAGCACTTGATACAGCCACTTTTGAAAGCTTGGTCTCTAGAATTGGGATGCTGAACATGGAATAACAAGCAACATCTTGTTTTTCCATGAATAAAAGCAACAAAATGTTTTCAGAAAATCAAAATTCCATCCTTAAAAATAGCTAAAAATGAAATTTTTCATTAAATCCTTAAAAGTCTGCCATTAACCACTGATTGTTCAAAAGTCTGCTCTAATTGAAAAGTCTGTCCACTGCTGAAAGTCAACCCCTGCTCTCTCATTCCTTTGATAAACTCTGTTGCTCAAAAGCAGTGTTTTATCCACTGATATGCTATCCACTGATAGTGAAAATCATCCACTGCTTTCATACCACTGCCTTCATTTGTCCCTATCACACAAGTACTGTTCTTCACTTTCATCAGGGGTTGTCACGTGGGCAGTACATATTGGTCAGACCTTTTGTAACGGCTGCCACCTCAGCATTCATTTTCTTCCCTATAAAATCCCCCACTCACCATCAAAACAGGGTTTTACTGTCGAATTGAATTCTTAAAAATTCTCTTCTCAAAGCAGTTTTTCTTCACATTTCTTCACAAATTTCTTCGATCAATCATCCTCAAAATGACAAAATCAAAGAAATCTTCAAAACCCTCATCCAAATCTTCATCGAAAACAGCCTCTCAAAAGGCAATCTCCACTGAAATTCCACACAAACCATCTCACAATCTCCTGGTTCTTCTCACAAAACCAGGAACCACCAAAGTTTTCGATTCCATCATTGATCTCATGGCAAAATCAAAGTACAAAACCTTGATCACTGCCGATGCACCAATCTATTTGGCGACCCAAAGGGAGTTCTGGAAAAATGCAACCCTTGAAAAACAAGGCGACACTGCAACCACCATAAACTCTTCTATAAAGGGTAAAGCTGTCCAAATCACGCCACAATCCATTTCAGAGGTCTTTCAACTCGGTGATCAGGAAGGTAAAATTTCTTTCACTAAGAACGAGTTAAAAATTGACTTCATTGAGAGAGGGTATGAAGCCACAATGATGAAGAAAATTACCTTAGAAAAAGGTTATTTTCCTTCTGCAACCAGATTTTTATTTCATACCCTCCTACTATGTGTTTCAAACAAAACCACTTCTTTTAATGAAATCCCTTTAAAGATTCAAAATCTGGGATATGCTATTCTTCAAGGAGAAAATTTTAACTATTCTCGGGAAATTTTTAAAGATTTGGTTAATAATGTTGAAACAAAATCATTCTTACTGTTTCCAAGGTTTTTAAGTTACTATTTTTCAAAGAAATTCAGTAAGGATGATTTAGCTGTAATAAACCAGGGTGATCCTACTCAAATAAACAGTTTAACTACTGAAACTTTTTCAAGGATGTTAGCACCCTGCAAAACACAAGCAGAGGTGCCTGAGCAGATTTTAGCAGTTACAACTGCTCCTCAGGTATCTGCTGCTGAGCCCACTGCTCAAGGTGATCAGAGCAGCAGCTCAACTGTTTTGAAACCCACACCTAAAATCACCAAAAAGCCCACAAAAAGAAAAACACAAAAACCCCCCAAAACCATCAAAAAGGCATCTCTGGAAGATGAGATACCAGAGCTCCTGCCAGTGACAACACAAAAGTCACAAGAAACCACTGCTGCTACTTCCTCACAGCAGTTGGTACAAATATCTCAACCCATAGCTGAAACTCCTCCTGTTTCTTCACAAAAAGAACAGGTTGTACAAATAGGGTCTCCACATCATGATGCTCTGGAAACACTCGTTTCTATCATCCACAGTCCAATGCCCGGGACACATCCTATTTCTACACCAACCATCACATCCACAATTCCCTCACCAATAAAACCACTGTTGGATGCAATTGATTTGAACCAGGCATTATCCAGTCCTTCTCAATCACCTATTAATGAGAATATACCTCAACAACTGACTGGGTCTGATGTATCAATCTTTGCTAACCCACCAACACAACCTGAGGAGGTTACCCCCTTGAGTTACAAGTAACTCTTGGTGGTATTCCAAGCGAAGCAGCCACTACAACTGTTACACCCACTGGGTTACATTTGGACAGTGGTTACATTAATAAGACTTCCTTGGAGGCAATTCCTTTTATAGCACCTCTGCCAACCACCAGTGGATTTATTTATCCTACTGGCAACATCAAAAGGCTGTCAAGTGTTGAAGGAAGAAGACCCCAGTACCAAGAAAAAGGGGCATCAGTGGTTAATGTTTGGAGTATATTCCCTACATCTACCACTGATAAAACCACTGCTAGTGGGAAATCAGATGATCCCATTAACTTGGGTGATGGTTTAAAGTACCAGAAATTGACGGATCGCATTGCAAGGCTTGATAACTCTGTTGCAGAACTCAAACATATGCTACAACAGGTGTTACAAGTTCAGAAGGTACAATCAACTACTGTTCCACCTCAAGCACCTGCTCCACAAAGGGCACCTGCTACAAATGAGCTCTGGAATCTATTTCAATCTTTTCTCCAACAACAAGCTCAATTAGCAGATCAGCAACATGAAAAACATGTACAAAAGCTGAGAAATACAATGGAGTCAAGGTTCAAGAACACTCACGCTGACTTAAAGGCTCTCAAAACTCAGATCTTGCACACCACTGGCTTTGCTCCTCCAAAAGTACGCTTCATTTATGACCTCCCAGAAGATAATGCCAAAAAGGGGGAGAAAATTAAGGAGTGGAAAAAGAAGGGTATAGAAGATGGTCTTTATCTTGAACCAGAGAATTCAAACATGACCAAAAAGATCCCTTTGCCAGATGGCAGCAAGAAAATTGATGTGACAACAAATGCACTAGCAGAAGCAGTTGCAAGTGTAAAAAGAGATAGAGAGGCCAAAAGAAAAGCCAGGGTGGACAGAATGGATCATCCAGATCAGGGTACTTCTGGGTCAAGGGATCATGAAAATCCTGTTGAGGAAAAGAAGAGGCCTACTAGAAAAGTAAGGCAACCCAAATCCATTCCTATCAGACGTTCAAAGTCTGCTCAAAAACCACCACACAAAACAGCTGATGCATCAGGAGTTACAAAAACTACTGCTTGCCAAACAGTTGTTCCATCAACACACACCACTTCAACACACACAACATCCACTGCTTTACCATCATCACCACCAAAAACAACACCTGCTGACATACAGCAGAAGACAGCAGATGTTATAACATCTGTTGTAATGACAACAGTGGTTGAAACACCAGTTGTTTCAATAGCTGTTAGTCAATCACAATCCACTGCCTATACATCTACCACCACTGTTCCATCCAAAGCATCATCAGTCCCTCCTACAAAAAGGAGAAGACTAGTTCTCAAAGATGATGACAATTCACCACCACAAACATCTTCAAAATCTTTAACACTTGTCACAATACCAAAACCTATTCCTCTCTCTTCAGTTCCAATGTACAAGCCCTTACCTCCTGCAGGTGTTCAATTTCCTCTTGAACTAGCAGCTGTTAGAGATGAAATAAAATCCTTTTACTATGAGGATGACCCTGCCAAAAGGAGTTTGCCATCAATAAAGGGATATCCCTGGCCTAAAAATGTTGATGAATACCTGGAAATCAAGGCCAAGCAAGCAGAGGATATCTCAAAGAAAAACACACAAGGGAAATCTGATAAAGAAATTGCACAGAGAAGTCAATATTTGCTCACACAAGTCAGATCCCTAGAGCAATTTGCAAAAAATGTTAGTCAACAAATTTCTGAAAGAGCAGCTGAATCTCTGAAGAAAGACTACATTGAAAGCATCATGGCTCACAAGAAGTACAAAGGAGAGAGATACATGTACAAAGAGTGGACTATTCCTGAACTTGAAAATGAAGCAGCAAGAATTCAAGACATGATAAAAAGGAATGTCACTCACACTCCTCCTAACTGGGCAGAGTTTAGAAAGAATGTACCTGACAAACAGGAAGAGCTGAAGAGAATGAAAGAGGAACTGGTAGCAGCTGATTATGGAAACAAAAGACAAGTTGCTAGATGGAAAGAAGATGTGGTCAGGGCTACTTACAAAAAGTTGGAACAATTAAGAAAGAAAGATCCTTCGGTTCCTCAAAAGCCTGACTATTCTAAAGCAGAGGTTTCTAAAAAACCACCAAAGCTGCAAGTCAAAAGAACCATTGCTCCAGCTGGTGCTGCCATCTACAAAAGAAGGAGCAAAAACCAGTTTAGCATGGAAACAATTCAAGATCTATTAGCAGGAGATGCCATTGTAAAAGCAGGCACGGAAGTAATGATAAAAGAAGATCTTGAATTGGAACAATCTGCAAGTACTGCTCAGCCAGCTATGATCAGGCCAGCCTCTCCAAATACTTCTGCAAATAAACATCTCCCAAGAAACCCTCCAGGCTCAAAAATACAAAAGTGGGAAACTGACAAACAGACCTGCGTATTGACTTTGCTCAGGTCTGGTGGAGGAGTGGAGAAAATATCAAGGGAACAAGCTCTTGGCCTGAGTCTTGAAGATTTGCAGGATCTCCTTGATCTTCCACTCAGCAGGGATGATGAAGATACAGATGCCCTAGACTTTGAATTACAATTTAAAGGTCAGATAAGGGAGCTGTTGTTGAGGCAATAAAGATTTCCACAAATAATGAAGAGTTTTGGCATTATCTGTTCCAGGGGGAGATTGTTGGGATTGAACCCTATCAGAGGAACAGATAATTAAAGCCAAAACTGGATCAGAGCAGTGGATCCAGAATAAGCAGACGTTTACAGTTGGTTTATGCAAATCTCTCCCCTTGAAAGTGGCTTTGTATCTGCTGATCTCCTATCTACTGATCTTACCAAGTGCTGATCCACAACTGCTGCCTTGTATCTACTGCCAAGTGTTAAAGACTGATAGAAGACCAAAGCTCTGCTGACTCAATCTACTGCCTTGAGTCAAGTACTGCTGATCTGGACAAGCACTGCTGGGTTCACAGCAGTGGAAGGATGCAGCAGCTGTTTATGTGTCTTTTATGTAATGTAATGTAATAGCAGTAGTTACTACATCAGTGTTTTGTATAGATCAGAGGTTAGAGTTTGTTAGGAGGTTAGATGTCACTTTCATGGTGACGTCAGCTAAGATGCTCAGTGGTTTGCAAGTGCCTATAAATAGTTCAGTACTTTGTACTGTTCTATTAGCTCTTTCACCACATCGTCTTCTTTGCACGAACAAACTACTGAGCTCTGGCTGAGGGGGAGTTTGCATTCTTACATCTATCATTGTAATCGTTGTTGAAACAAATTCAATCTTTCGATTCATTGTGTAAAGATGTTTGATAAAAGTATTACTCTCGTTTGATTGTATGCAAAGTTTGCTTTCATCTTATTTCCGCTGCACAACTCTTTCATTTCCATCTTAATTACAAACGAAAATACAATAAAAAAGAAACTCAGATCCAACAACTCTTTTTCCCTTAACTAAGTTTTATCCCATTGGGTTTTCTTAGTAAGGTTTTTAATGAGGCAACATACATGATCCAGAAATATCAGGAGAAGACTATACACTGCACTCTTTTTCCCTTAGCTATGGTTTTGTCCCACTGGGTTTTCCTAGAAAGGTTTTTAATGAGGCAGTACTTTATTACCCCAAAGTTTGCAAAGTGTCATCCAAGGGGGAGTGTTATGAATCATTGATTAATGTGGATGACAACTAGCAAAGGAATAGAAAAATAAGAAAGTCAAAGATGGGATGCTCTATCCTATATATTTATATATTTGTGATAGCTCATACATTTGGAGTAATCAATTATTATTGATTCTTCACTCCTTTCTACTTGATAATGGCATCACAAATCGATGAAATGAGAAAGTACATGAATTTCAGTCTGAGTTGAAAATCTTCTTTTTAGACTAGTTTATAACACGTTATCAGCACGAAGCTCTAGACAAGCACGAGGTTCTAGCCAAGGAAACGTTCAAGCAATTATAATCAAAGTAAGTGTTTGATTAATTTATATAAACTATAATTGTTATGATAAACGTAATATTTCTTTTATACCGTGGGATTGTTTTCCTTTAGGAGACTCAGTTATCCAGACACTCCTATCATAAAAACATCTAAATCTCATACTTAATAATAAAAATGAGTACGAGATACCTATTGCTATGGGAATATAATAACTATGGGACTACTAACAATCTAAATCAGTGCAGAGAACCTCATACTATGGATATATAATAATTTCGGACTACTAACAATCAAAATTTCTTTTATGCACCTAACATTTACATTTATGTTATCTAACATTTATTTATGCACCTAATATTTATATTTATGTTATCCAACATTTATTTTTCTAATGTTTAATAACGTTTATTTATGTTATAAAAACTGGCCTAAAAGCATTTTGTGTGATGGAGACTTAGGCTCCTTTTTGAGCTCCTTTATTGCAGTTTCTTTAAGGAAAAAGAAATAAAACAAAACTGGTGGGGCCTATATCATAATAATTCATTCGAATTATTTCATTTACTGTGCGCTACTGTGCGCGTCGTTGTCATCCACTATTCATAATAATTTATTTATTATTGTGCATACTAATTATATATATATATATATATCCGTAAAAAATGGCTATGGATATTTTATTATAAAATTACCAATTATTAATATCATCACTGTTGTTATCGGAACCATTTAGAAGTGATACTCAGCACGTTACCCACGGTACCTACCGAATCTAATATTAGTTTAAACATTTTGTTTTTTACCGAAATTTTCAAACCTAATACAGTAAAACTATTTTCAAGGTGTATCATGGAAGCCTTAACCAAACGTATTGTGTAAGCTTAATTTTTATCTATATAAGTAACCCACCACTCATGTAAATCCTCAAACCAACTGAACTTCTGATATAGTTCGACACATACCCAAAACAACTCATACTCAAATTCTATTTTTTTTAGATCTCAAACAAAGCCCAATATTACCATCATGAGTCTTCAGTTTTCTACTCGTACACACGCTGAATCTTCAAACGCAGCAGAAATTCGTGCCCAGATCGAAGTCCATAAATTTCTTCAGTTTAGGGATGCACGCACCCATACGAAATGTCTAACCCTCAGGAGGCTTAAAGTTAATACTATTAATAGTATCGACTGGAACATAACGGGGATTCTAGACAAAGATGATCGACTGACGAGGTTACTACCAATTGGTTCACCATGGCGTCGTTTTTTTGATATCTTAGAACCCTCATACGATGAATTTGTATATGAGTTCTGGTCTACTTTTCATTTCACACGAAATAAAAACCTATCTGAGCCCTCTATCGATTTTAGACTCGGTGGAGAAACTTTTAATTTGTCATTATCTGAGTTCGCAGTACATTTAGGTATTTATACAGAAGAAGCGGTTAGATCACCTATATTTATAAACGCATTTACCGAATATCCTGATCGCATACAAGATTATTGGTCTACACTTACACCAGCAGTGTGGAGTAGAAATAATAATTCAAGAACATTTAGAGATCCTCTTTATCAATATATGCACCGTGTTCTAGCCAACACGATCAGGGGGCGCACGTCTAATCTACACAGGGTTAGTGGTACCGATCTCTTCCACTTATACAGTATATTCGAGTCAGTCCATTGTAATATTGCTTACTCTCTTGCTATGTACTTTGAGCAATACCAAACACGTCTCCCGAAAAACCTTATGGGAGGATCATACATAACAAAAATAGCTAAATCTCTAGGTGTCATAAACGATCAGATTATTCAAGAATTATCCCCACCACGATTACCTGGAGTGGTAAGTTTTACCAATATTGATATAATACCTATTGATATTCCTACAGAAACACGATCGTTTCAATCTGAGGCAGCACCGGTTATCCCAGAAAATACATCACAAAATATACAACATCAACTGTCGCAGTTTCCTCCACCATCATTTTATCAGTTTGTTTTGTTGTATCAACAGCAGCCAATACCACCCGTGTTTGAACATATTTCAACTAGTACATCTCAAACACAGCATACTCAACCACAAACACCAGGCATCTATCAGGCACTTTCACCTTTATCTTTTGGGCAAGGAGAAATGATGCAACAATCCATATTTAATGATAACATGACATTCCAAGAGTTGTTAGCACCAGAACAACCCATATCACCACTATTACAGCAACAGTCTTCACTACATCCGGAGCAACAACAACAGTCAATTGTTGAAGCTGGACCAAGTACGGTGCCTCTAATAAATCCATTTTTAGATCCAATAAAGGTTGATAAACTAATAAAAAAGAACCGGAAAATGTCAAGACAAATAGAGTGGTTGACGAAAAAGAATGAGTGGCAGGAAGAAATGCTAAGACAAGTAGCTAGTATTATCTCAAAACAATTTACTCCGCCACCACCATCACCTCATGATTCTGATTCTGATTAATTTCAGTTGTATACACAGACAGAGGTCCGCAAACATAACTATATACTAGAATCATTTTGCTACGATTCAATTATTTTAATATATTTATTTAAGTATCTGGATAAGTAGCCATATGAATTGAAACATGTTTACATACAACATTGATATGGAAGATGACACGCGAGCATTGTTGTGACAACTCGTAACTTCAAGGTAGAAACCGTTTATTTTGTTTTCTTTATTTTATTATTCGAGGAATTAATTCACGTCACGCGAACCAACCCGAACTATTGGAACCCACTCGCGTAGTTCAGAATTTATGAGACCGAACCATAACTTGATGGCTTCCCTGTCATGTTAGTTTAGTCGAGTGGATTAATCATGGTATTGCTATAACTAGCTGATTTTATGTTACATGCATTATGTTAATGTTACATAAGACTTTGGGGATTGGGCCAAAAGTTGTTACTAGAGCATTGTTGTCGAGAAGGGGGCCCTCGGCCCAAGTTTTGTTTGTAATATTAGGCCGGCTGGGATATGTGTTAACATGGTGAATCTTAATCAGTATTAACAAACCCTATTATTTTTCCTCACCTTTCTACCCTTGACGGCACTTATCTCGGTCGAATCCCACCCCTCTCGTATCTCTCAATCAGGTTAGTGGATGTTGTGTTATTCATAAATATTAGTTGAGAATCAATGAATTAATTATTTGATATATATGATTGCATGATAGTGGAGTCTTGGATATGTGTTGTGTAAATATGTAAATCGTAGAAGTAATCCAGGTGAATTATAAACTGACATGTAAATGAATTACTTCATGTGCATTCATTAATTCTTGTCGGCCAATATGTTGACTAAAGATTCATTGTTTCAATATGGTGGTCCAATGATATCATTTGATAAACAAATTTTGGAGGTTATCTAACAGTGATATCGAGATGACTTATGGAGGTCCAATAAGAGTTTATTGCATTTATTGAAAGAATGAAAATGTTGTGATTGTTTATAATATGATTGTACATGTTTAGTGCACCGATAGGTATATATGAATTGATGAAACTGTTGTGGTTTAGATGAATGATGGCATCTAGGATTTGTATGTGTTATAAATTGATAAACAGGCTCGATGAATCTTTAAATCAGAATCGATATTGACGGCCTAATGTTACTCGATGAACTAATTGTTAATTGTTGTGTAAATGGTTTTGAATCAAACACCGTTGATTAAGTGAGTCGGCTAGGGGTCACCAAGAGGTACTTGGGTGGTAATTATAAACGGGTACAGTTATGTTATACGAATCATGTTGAATGTTTATTGAACTAAAGGAACCTTTGAGTTTACGCGGTCACGTTTCTTATAAACATCACATAATGTGTTTTAGAACATCAAAAAGAAATCTGATTAGGTGGTGTTAGTATGGGCCGAAACTAAGGGGACTGTTATAACCTTATTTGGTAAACAAGTATTAATATTAAGGTGGATTTATAAATGGTATTTGGGCTGGCTCAACTGGGCCGCAAGATGGGAACCGGGAGGTTTAAGGGTGCGGATCAGGGTGAGTTGGGCCGGGTACCCTAGTAGGTTTGGTGTTTCGGGTTGTGAATTGGTGTTAGGCCATAGGCATATCATGAAATTAACATATTGTGGAAAAAAATGCGATTCTTAATATGATCATGTCAATGAACGAATATTGGAAAAATTAAACAGTAACTATGAGATATCATTATGTGTGTACTGATTTCATGACGTGATCAACTGTTAAAATTGTATGAGGATGTGTGTTCGTTACTTGATTCATATGTGAACTACATGTGTGCGTTGCGTGAGCAATGCAAATGCTTGATGTGAACCTTGAATACATGAACTAGTTGTACGCGAAATGCATGTAAAACTGACTGTTATCGGTAATCCTTTTAGGACGTGTTTGTTCAACTGTTAATCAAGTAAACAATCTAACCGAGCAAAACTAAGGTGAGTTCACTACATTCGAGCATGCGTCCCAGTGGTTGGGGACAGTCAGTGGGTATCCCGTGGAGGGATAAGTCTTTTGGGTAAAAACGGGTATATTGGTTAATATTCTCACCTATCATTTTTGTAAGTCCCTTATATTGTTACCTGGAGGGTAACGGGTATTAGTTGGTAGCGCTACTTAGGTTTGGCACCCTCACACCGCTCCTAGATAGGACGGATGTGAACTAATGACCCAGTCGGGGCCCAGTACTAGATAGGAGTACGTGGGAAGGGCAGTCATGTATTTCAGGAGCCGTCTTGTTCGGAATTGAGATATTAACAATATTACTTGCATTGGTTATTGAACTGTTTTACATTCAACTGGTAACAAACGTTTTCTTAAACTGTGGACTCACCAGCTTTGTCTGATACACTTGTTACATGCTCGCAGGTCGTTAGGTGATTGAAACAGGAGCTTGCTGGCTGGAGAGCAAAAGTGGTCATGGTCATACCAACGGGATTATTTATCAAATACTTATTTATAATGATTGAATTCGTATTTACCTTATGATACTTTAATGCTTCCGCTGAACTTGTGATTTTGAATAACTTATGATTGGAATTGTTATTACTTAATTGATGGAACTTTATTACAATTTGTGATTCAATGTAATTAGTGGCTCATTGCTAGTAGTCACACGCCTAACAGGGACACTCCCTAGGTGGTAATTTGAGGGTGTGACAATTTGGTATCAGAGCCACTGGTTATAGTGAACTTGGTTTTAAAACGTTTTTATAAAACCAGACTATAACCGAACAGATCCGAAATCGACCATGACACTCAGCTCCAGACTGCAAGGTTTGTTTCTCGTTTACTATTGCATAGTATATCTAGTGTTTGCTTATGAGTAACATCACACGTGAATGCACACTTAGCACTGCAGTATGAACTTCTATGTTACCAACCCATGTTACGTGTTTTAAAAGTGCGACCCTTCTTGAACTTTCATGATCTATGTTATGGCGTCATCTGTCTTATTGCTCGAATTCGGGGAACCTTTTAGCGCGAGTTACGAGGCACTGAGATAAGCATGCAAATTGCCTTATTATTATGGGTGCACACATAATAATAATGTGGGGTGCATGTGAGTCCCAGTGAGGCTTAACGAGTGTGAGAGGGGTTCCACTCTGTTAATTGATGTTATGTTAGAACTCAGCAGTCTGTAGGAGTCATAACAGTGATTGTGTCACACCCCCAAATTCCCACCTAGGGTATGTCCCTATTAGGAGTGCGGCGATCCAACAACGAGCCACTAATTATATCAAACGCATTCAATAAAATGATAAAGTACTTGATTGTAAATAAAATACTGTCTGTAAGTTTAAATGAAAACCTAAGTAATCAGCGGAAGCAAAGTTAACCAGTTTTAAAAGCAAAGTAATGTATCAATAAACCAATAAAATAAATATGTCCAGCAAGACCATGCCCACTCCAGCTGCTCCAGATAGCAAGTCCCAAAGTATCTCAGCTAACGACCTACAAGCATGCAAACAAGTGTGTCAGACTACGCTGGTGAGTTCAAAGTTTTGTTACCGAGTTTAGTTACCAGTCTCATGTATAAAACAGTTTAACAAGATGATTTGATGATTCGATGTTTCGTTGTTTTGATGATTTGATGTTGTTATTACTCGATTACCGAATGGCCATATGATGTGTGATCGCCAACCCCAATGCCTCTATCAAAGCATTGGTCATGTTTTAAGGTAATTAGTTCACGCCCGTTCTCCTCGAACGTCGTGAGGGTGCCAAACCTAATAGCGCTATCAACTAATAACCCCCGTTGCCCTACAAGCAACGTGCCGGTAGATATTGTGGTCTTACAATGATAGAAAACTGAGTACGATAACCAACATCCCATTACACATGCATTCCTCCTCGGAACGTTACCCGTTATCCCTTCCCTGGGATCCATGCTTGAGAAAGAGCAATGAACTCACCTGAGATTGCTCGGTATGTTATGTTATATTACCCGTTCCAAGTTGGTCAACCATACCCTACCGTGGTTACCAAAGATAGTCAGTTTCATGTGCACAAAATCACGTATTCGTCATACACGTTTCACAAGTTGCATACAAACAAAACACACATCGTTATGCAAGCCGTAACAGGAAGTCATTCAACAATCCTCATCATTATATAACAAGTATTTACGTCATATGCAAGTTCATGTTTCACAAATCGCACAACAGTTACAATCTTCCCAATCATATTATCACATCCACAGTTTATCTCTAATCGTGATTAGCAATGTGATCATGCCCTAATCGAACCACCACATGCTTATAATTTGATTATACAACATCAAAAACCATCCATCATGTTTTGTGAATCAACATGCTGCACAACAATTACCAACACCCTATCATCTAATTGGTTTAACAACCTCTATTGCCGCTACCACTGTTGCTTATCATTACTCATGCCAATTAGTTTACACATTTAACATGCAATCAACTATCAATAAGCTCATTGGCATCAAATTAAGTCCTGTTACATCTATTTCATATTTAATATTATACTAACCATTTCTGAAATAATCATCCAATCAACATCACCTAACCCGATACATCATGCAGCCTTAGTATTTATTATTGAAACCCATAATCACAACTTGGTGAATATCATGAGTACACGTGAAAACAACACTAAATCATCAAAAGTCAATATCACATATTTATTAATCATCGCATCACATGATCATGCAACTAAACGACAACCTAGACATAAACCCTAGACTGCCAACTCGTCATCATCATCATATCATTGTATCATCAAAATAGTGGCAAGCAATCCAGCAATATTATACAGTTCTAGTCATTGCTTAACAATACTTGCACATAATCATAATACCACAAATCCTAATCTAGGCATCATGTTAATCGGCAGTAACATTACATTCATTAATAGAGTTTATCATTAATCTCACCATTTATACACATCATTCTCACAAGTTTATTCCAGCAATTATACCATGTAATCCCTACCTCTAATCAAACATACATTCTAAAAAGTCATCCCTATTCAGATTGGTCATGTGGAAACGTTTAATCACCAAATATAACAAAATCAGAAATCAAGATCGATGCACTAACCATGTATAAGAGAGATATCAATTCACATAAAGAGGCTAACCAAAAGAGTTAAGGTATTGGTATTGCTGGATCTTCAGTAAGTTTCACGAGAGGGGGGGGGGGTTTCTCCTGTTGTACGCACGTATGAAAGCTAGTAGGGTTTTGAGATCTCCGTAGGCAACAAGTAGTACACGGTTCTAAATAATGAAGAAGTTTGATAAAAGGGGTTTGGATTGGGCTTCACAGCAGCCGATTGGGCTTGGCTAGCCTTGGGCTCATAGTCCGGTCCAAAAATTACAAGAGGTCACAACAGGTCACAACATTGCAATGGTTGCATCGACCACAGTCGGCCCACCCTGATGTTCAACACCCGGTCCATTCTGATGTTCGGTTGATTATTGTGGTCCAGTACATAATGTATAACAGAGTTACCAACGTTTAACGGAGTTAAAATCATGAGATTAAAACATAACTAACCTTGGAAGTTCAGGTTGTCACATCATCCCCAACTTGAAAGAAATTTCGTCCCGAAATTTGATAAGTGGGCCCAAGGGAATGAAGTGAGAAGATCAAGGTTGCTGCGGGTTTTGCTCAGGTGTCACATCATCCCCAACTTGAAAGGGAATTTCGTCCCGAAATTCACTAGTTGGATCAGGATTCAATTCAACAGTGTCAAACAGGTTAGGGTGCTTGAGCTTCGTCTGATCACCACGTTCCTACGTGAACTCCAGTCCACGTCTTGAGTTCCTACGAATTTTTGGCGATTGGGATTCGTCCATGCTAACTAACCTTGGTTTCCTGGTCCAAGCCTTCGATAGATTCTAACAAGGGTACCACAAGTGCTTCATCGGGCAAACACTATCTTTGGATTGGAGGTCTAAATGTCATCGTAAATGTTACCGATTCTTTCCAGAATTCTGAACGTCCCACATATCTTAATTAAGCTCGCCACGCTTCCCAAGGCGTACCGCACCCTCCCAGGGTGAGACCTTCGACATGATACGACCACCTACATCGATCTTCCAGCGTTTCCTGAGCTTATCAGCTTTCCTGGCAGTCATGCGTTACCGCCAAACGTTTTCCGATCTAAGCAATCTTCCCCAGAGTTTCGAGTACAAGTCTTGGACTTGTGATTTGGTTGCCACCCACCTTAATCCACAAGAGGATTGGTGTTATCGTCCATGTAATGCCTCAAACAGAGCTGTCAGTATGCAAGAGTGGTAACTGCTGGAGTAGAACTCAACCAAGGGTAAGTGTCCTTTCAATTCTTACTAAATTCAATCACACACATGCTCCCAGCATGTCCTTGAGGGTCTGGATGGTTCGTTTACTCTGACCATCGGTCTAATGGTGATAGGCAGTGCTCATGCCTAGGCGTGTGCCACAGGATTTGTGTGTTGTCTGCCATAAATTGAGTATAACACGAATCACAATCAGAGATAATAGGAGTTGGCACCTCATGCCTAGAAACTGCCTCTCTCAGAGGGATATTCACAAGCTGTGAAGATTCGTCAGTTTCCTTGATTGCAAGAAAGTGTGCTGGTAACGTGAGTCCACCAATGATCAACCAGGTGATAATGTTTCTGTTTTGAGTTGTAGGTGGACCAGTGATAAAATCCATGGCAGTCTGTTCCCATTTCTATATATGCGTTTCTGGTTGCTAATATCCCACCTTGACTTTCCCACAAGTCAAACATTGTTCTCATGCGTTGCTATGTGGGCCTTCAGGCCCGGTCATCCGTACATGGTCTTCAGGTCTTAATTCATCCTATCAAAACTCAAATGAATAGGATATCGAAACCCGTGTGCTTTGCCTGCACCAGTTCCCTAAGGTTGCTGTATAGTGAGGTCCATATTCGTTCCATGAAGTAGCAAATATCGTCCGACCTGTCAAAGTTTGCTTCCCCATGCCCCGCATGGGTCAATCTTGTGAATTCTCTTCCTTCAGTTCTTCAGTTTGAACAAGGTGAATCTAATCGGGTATGTTAGAGTGGATAGCGAGCTACAAGGCTCGTGCACGTCCAGGTTTCACGGTCGTATTCATTCAAAAGTTCCATCCAGCGATGCCATTAACTGATTTAACTCTCTCGTAACCAGGGTACACGGGAGGCCCTTGTGATCGGTCTAAGTGGTGCATTCAGTACCGTCCAAGTAATGCCTCCAATTTAAATCCAAAGACTACGGCTTCCACCGCAGGTCGTGACTCGTGCAGTTCTTCTTGTAAGTCCACCACGTGGGCCATTTCCTTCTCGTGTTGCATCGATGTGTAACTGGGACTTTGATTCGAACCATCGTGGTATACCGCCAGATCATCAGTACCCTCGGATAGAAGTGATGCCCAGTGCATTGTAGAGTTGGGATTTGAAAGCTGAATTGCCATTCCCCCGTTTTATCTTTCACGAACACAACACCCGGTTGTGTTAAAGAGATTTAAGCTACGCGACCTTCAAAAATCCTGTGATTAGTCCGTGATAATATCAAGCGGGACCAAGAAATTGTTGTATCCTTGAAGAACTCTTTGGTGTCGATCAAATTTCCACCAAAACGGGTCTTAGCGAGGTCCACGTGCATTCCCATTTTGTTGATTATATGACCCGAAAAGGGTACCTCTCGAATCCAGAAGTTATATTTATCAAGACTTCGCGCGGTGTGGCTCCTCCCTCAGAAGCTCTCAAATAAGATACAAAGCTGTCCGTGATATTCGTTTCTCCTAGAAAAGATTCAGAACGTCATCCAATAGCATGGTCGGTTCACATGATCCATAACGCTGCGGGTGTGATAATTACCCCAAAGGTCATGGAATACAAAGTCGTATGGCCACACTGCGTTTAATATGCCGCTTGAGTAACATTCTCCCCTTGGACTTCCATCTGATAATAGTCCGTTCGTAAATCAATCCTCGAATGAAAGCTTGTCCCTCGCAACTAGTCAACAGGTTGTCACTACATGGTCGAGACAAACGGTTCTCGACTGTCACCTTGTAAAGTTCTCAATAACCAGCACATGTATGGTAAGGCTTGTCTTCATGGGTGTAACTGGGGCTCCTCAAAGCGAAAAGTTAGGTCCGCCAAAACTCATGTTCAATAGTTTCTGTAATTGATTAGTCGGCTCTTGCAACCCTCCTGGTGCAAGACGATAAAAGTACGAATATTCGGAGCTGCACCTGGCGTGAGATCAAACTGAGTTTCTGCCTAACAGTTATGGAAGTAATCCTGGAAGTTCTTCAAGTAACTCATCGGAAGAAATTTTAGACAACTGGTGGATCCTCGATCCTCTCTTCCTTAGCCTTATCATCAGTAACCGTTGTTAACAATGCCGAGGTAATCCCTCCGGAGGCACTTCTGGGCTTTCATTGCAGAATTGATGCTAACCTTTACACAACTCTAATATTCTGGAACAAATGACGATTCTCCACTAGGGAGAGGGGGTACGTGTCACACCCCCAAATTCCACCTGCGGAGTACCGTCTTCTTGAGGGCGTGACCGACCAGGATCCAGCCACCAATTATACTGAGTATTTGGATAATAATAAAGATGATCACCAACCTTAACAGTTAGTAAGCATCACAGTTTAAAGTTCGAAAGTTAGGTGCAAATAACAGTTTAAGTAAATAACGGAAGCATAGGCAAAACAGTTTAAACAAAGTTCATAGTTCGGGTTATTTAGAACCCAACACGCGGGTTTAGACGACCACTACACTTCCCAAGCAGCAGCTCCTCAGTCACTGGTTACCTGCAAAGCATGCAGTAAGGGGTCAACAATAATGCTGAGTGAGTTCACTAGTTGTCCAGTTTTAATTACCAAAACTTGTTTCACCAGTTAATTTATCCGTTTATACATGCCATGGGGAGCTACCCCAAAAGTTAGCGACTAAACTGTTTTTCCAATACCGAACACTAGGTGACCGTTGCGTATCCGCAGAGTGCCCCGATGTCAATGTTCTATCATCATTGACGGATGCCTGAGTACATTAGTTCACGACCGATCCCATACCTTGGCACGGTGTGAGGTTGGTAAGACCTAAATAGCGCTATCAACTAATAACCCGTTCGCCTGGCCCCGGCGACTAATCGGTATTATGTAGTAGGGACTTTTAAGTGATAGAGTTTCGTTTAGTGCCGTTTGTTGCAATCCGTATAAACAGTAATTAACTAAAAGGTTCCCAATAACAAGGGAAGAAAAGTAAGTTGTATCCCTCATAAGGGGATAGTGTTGTTTTTAGTTCCGTTTCCCAAACCACCGGGAATACATGCTTTAGGTTGTGAACTCACCTTGGGTTGCTCGGTAGATTAATTACCCGGTCGATCACGTTGGTCACCACGTCCTAGCATGGTTACCAATATAGGTCAAGTTGGGGTACAAGTAAACACGTATAGCAAACACGTACAGTCACACATAGCATGCATTCATACAAACACTTGGGTTATTGGGCCTGCCCTAACATTCCACAAACAAACAGTACAGATACATATGCAGTCCAGTCAACAGATAGTCCAACAAGCTTTTGGCCCAATAACACTTAGGCAGCCCAGTCGAGACAAGGGCGGTTTCGACTCGAGAACACACGGTTGCGAGTCGCAACCGGATGTTTCGGCTTGTCATGCTCTGGTTGCGAGTCGTAACTGGATGTTTCGACTTGTCATGTTTCGGTTGCGAGTCGTAACTGGATGTTTCGACTTGTCATGTTTCGGTTGCGAGTCGTAACTGGATGTTTCGACTTGTCATGTTTCGGTTGCGAGTCGCAACCTTGGATACGTGCACAAGAATCCTTCTAGAACCTCTGATGTACTAACCAATAGAATTGAGATTTCATGCAAATTGTGTACTATCTCCAATAAACATGTTTTCTTGTCTAAATGCAATTCAAAACAGATCAAACCAAGCATCTTTTCATGTTCAAAGCACATTTAAAACACATTCATATCATATTCAAATGTTCATCTCACATTCAACATTGTTCATCATGTGTTCATATCACTTTTGGCACATATTCATAAGGTTCTTCATGAGATCACTTAAGCATGAAATATAAAGATCAAGTAAATCTTGCATCATCTTATTGAACACACATTTGTCCCAAAACATCTAGCATAAATCGGGTAACAAGATCATACCACATAAATCGGTTAACATAAATCGGATTAACATAATTTGGATAACATAGCCATTTATCCTACAAAACACCTTAGCAAGATATTATCAAAACAATATTTCCCTTACACTTTCTAGCATGAATCATTTATTCAAACACACTAGCTTATCCATATCATATAGTTATTTCAAGGCATTCATAAGGTTTATGAATAAAACACATTGTTCATCAATTCATCATTCAAACGTTGATAACAATCTATTATCTAATAAGCAATATACTCCTTCAAACATCCAACAAATCACATAGTTTCTATATATCATAAATCATCATTTTTAACCTAATAACTAAAGGCACTAACCGGCTAGATGAAGAGGTGTGAAGGATTGATGGACTAAGTTCCGAGTGGTGATGATGAGCTAATCCGAGATGATCCGGGAGCCCCTTTTTGTTGTCGCCGGTTAGATCCGAGAGAGGGAGAGGAGAGGAGGTGAGTTTGATGTTAGAACCTTAGGGTTTTAGTGGTTTGGAGGAATGTAGGAGGGTGTGTGAATGGTGGGAGTGTCAAATGAGAGAAGGAGGGCTTGGGCATGGGTTTTATACTCGGTTTGGGTGGTGCACCCTACAATGGTTCCGAGTGGGCTCGAAGGGGGGTATATGGCCCAATCCGGCCCAACCGTTTTTGTTTACTCGAGACCGAGTGGTCTCGAGTCGGGTTCGGTTCCCACATATATATCTATATACATACCACACATTATATATATACATACCACACATAGCACATTAAGGTAAAACGCAACTTTTCATTTAATAACACATATATACGCCTAACGAAATTACAAGGTGTTCCCTCGGAAAAACCTAGAGTGTCACATTATCCCCAAGTTTTAAGAACTTTCGTCCCGAAAGTTAAGGCAGCCACTGACAAGCTAGTAAAAGTGAGGGCGTTTCAACGGGGTGTCACATCATCCCCCCGTTAGTTTGGAATTTCGTCCCGAAATTCAGTTGTAGCTTCCGTGCTGGGGGTTTCATTTGGGAACAGCTGGGGATACTTGCGTTTCATCTGGTCTTCCCGCTCCCAGGTAAACTCTGGGCCACGGCGTGAGTTCCAACGAACTCGCACGAGGGGTATCTGGCTACGTTTGAGGGTTTTGATCTCACGATCCGTGATCTCAACCGGTTCCTCAGTAAAGTGTAGCTGTTCGTCAATAGTAAGTTCCTTGTAAGGAATGACGAGTGTTTCATCTGACAGGCACTTTTTCAAATTAGACACGTGGAAGACGTTGTGCACAGCACTCAGTTCTTCCGGCAGATTCAACCTGTAAGCGGCCGTACCGATCTTTTCGGTAACTTCAAAGGGTCCGACATATCTTGGATTAAGCTTGCCCCGTTTTCCAAAACGAACCACACCCTTCCAGGGTGAGACCTTAAGTAGAGCCCGTTCACCAACCTGGAACTCTTGCGGTTTCCTATCTTTGTCAGCGTAGTACTTTTGACGGTCACGAGCTGCCGCCATGCGTTGCCTAATCTGGGCAATCTTTTCTGTGGTGTCGACTACATGTTCCGGGCCTGTGATCTGGCTGTCACCAACCTCAGCCCAGCAGAGAGGCGATCGACATTTACGGCCGTACAATGCCTCAAAGGGTGCTGCCTGAATGCTGGTGTGGTAGCTGTTGTTGTAGGAGAATTCCACCAACGGTAGGTGCTTTTCCCAATTCTTGCCAAAATCGATCACACATGCCCTAAGCATGTCTTCGAGGGTTTGGATGGTGCGTTCAAACTGCCCATCCGTTTGCGGGTGATAAGCGGTGCTCATGTCTAGACGTGAGCCAAAAGATTTGTGCATGGCTTGCCACAACTCAGAAGTAAAACGCGCGTCTCGATCAGAAATAATAGAGGTAGGCACTCCGTGCTTCGAGACCACTTCTTTTAAGTATACCTCTGCTAGGGTAGAGAACTTGTCTGTTTCTTTGATAGCCAAAAAGTGTGCAGACTTAGTTAAGCGATCCACTATTACCCAAATGGTGTCATTTCCTCGTTGAGACCTAGGCAGGCCAGTAACAAAATCCATGGAAATCTGCTCCCATTTCCATTGCGGGATCTCTGGCTGTTGGAGTAGGCCTGATGGTTTCTGATACTCAGCTTTGACCCTTGCACAAGTCAAACATTTCCTGACATAGGTTGCTATGTGGGCTTTCATGCCAGGCCACCAATAGGTAGCCCTCAAGTCGTGGTACATCTTATCTGAACCCGGATGTACTGAGTAACGGGACTTGTGGGCTTCGTCCATCACCAGGTCACGTAAATTCCCATAAAGCGGAACCCATATGCGTCCGGCCACGTAGTAAGCACCGTCTTCTTTTTGTTCCAATCGTTGTCTCGATCCTCGCAGGGACTCAGCCCTGATGTTCTCGGCTTTCAATGCTTCAACCTGAGCATCCCGAATTTGATTAGGGAGGTTCGAGTGGATAGTGAGCTGTAAGGCACGAACGCGCTTGGGTTTGGTCTCCTTTCTGCTGAGGGCATCGGCTACCACATTAGCCTTGCCTGGGTGATATTTGATTGCACACTCGTAGTCATTTAGGAGTTCGACCCATCGGCGTTGCCGCATATTCAACTCCTTTTGCCCCATTATGTGCTGGAGACTCTTGTGATCAGTGTAAATCGTGCACTTGGTGCCGTACAAGTAGTGTCTCCAAAGCTTGAGCGCGAAGACCACAGCTCCAAATTCTAAGTCATGCGTCGTATAGTTCCGTTCGTGGACCTTGAGTTGTCGCGAGGTGTAAGCAATAACTTTCTCGCGTTGCATCAATACGCAGCCAAGTCCTTGAATAGAAGCGTCGCAGTAGACGACGAAGTCGTCGGTACCTTCGGGTAAGGAGAGGATAGGAGCACTACAAAGGTTCTTCTTTAGTTCCTGGAAGGCAGATTCCTGAGCATTACTCCATTTGTAAGCAACACCCTTCTGAGTGAGTGTCGTAAGTGGTTGAGCGATCTTAGAGAATCCCTTGATAAATCTTCGGTAGTATCCCGCCAATCCCAAGAATTGGCGAACTTCGGTCGGAGTCTTAGGCACAGGCCAATTCTTAATGGACTCAATCTTAGCAGGGTCAACATGAATCCCTTCCTGATTGACGATGTGTCCGAGGAAATGGACTTCTCTAAGCCAGAAATCACATTTCGAGAATTTGGCGTACAGTTGCTCACTGCGAAGAAGTTCGAGAATAAGACGTAGGTGTTGTCCATGCTCCTCTTGGCTCTTCGAGTAGATTAGGATGTCGTCGATGAACACGATTACGAACTTATCGAGGTAGGGCTTGCATACTCAGTTCATGAGATCCATGAAGATTGCAGGTGCGTTGGTCATTCCGAAAGGCATAACAAGGAATTCGTAGTGACCATAGCGGGTTCTGAAAGCAGTCTTAGAGATGTCCTCATCGCGAACTCTCAGCTGGTGAAAACCCGATCGCAGATCAATCTTGGAATAGTAGCTCGACCCCTGCAGCTGGTCGAACAGGTCGTCGATACGGGGAAGTGGATAACGATTCTTGATGGTAACCTTGTTAAGTTCGCGGTAGTCAATGCACATTCGGAATGAGCCATCTTTCTTTTTGACGAAGAGCACTGGGGCTCCCCAGGGTGATGAACTAGGACGGATAAAACCTTTGTCCAAAAGTTCTTGTAGTTGAGTAGAAAGCTCCGCGGGGGCTAATCGATAAGGTGCACGAGCTATAGGCGCTGCTCTGGGAGCTAGCTCGATTTGAAATTCGACCTGACGGTGAGGAGGGAGTCCAGGTAGTTCCTCCGGGAATACCTCAGGATAGTCGCGTACAACTGGAAAATCTTCAATCCTGTTTTCCCTTTTCTGTGTGTCGGTAATGAGTGCTAAGATAGCAGGGTGCCCTTTTCGTAGACACTTCTGGGCCTTTAAGAATGAAATGATGCCTGTGACTTCTCCGCTCTTGTCGCCTTGAACTATAAGAGGTTTGCCAGGGGGACGGGGAATACGAATAGCTTTCTCCTGGCAGAGGATTTCAGCTCGATGTTTGGATAACCAATCCATACCAATGATGACGTCGAAGCTTCCAAGAACGATGGGGAAAAGATCGATACGGAAGGTCTGACCAGACAACTCTAATTTGCAGTTACGAATTATGTGTGAGGCCTCGAGGTTTCTACCATTAGCTATTTCAACGGTGTGCTTAGAGCTTAGCGGCGTAAGAGTGAGCTTAAGTTTCTTTCTAATACGTAGGGATACATAGCTAGCATCTGCTCCGGAATCAAAAAGCATGGAAACATAACGATCATTAAGTAGGAACTTACCCGCTACAACGTTGGGGTCATTCCTTGCTTCCCCAGCTCCAATCACAAAAGCTTTTCCTCTAGCACCATTTCCAGCATTGTTGTTATTGTTCCCAGCACCCTGATTGTTGTTGTTTTGATTCAGTTCAGGGCAATCCTTTCGCATGTGCCCCATTGCTCCACACTTGAAGCATCCACGGTTGTTTCCTTGTTGCTGCTGTTGCGGTGGCTGTTGCTGATTCTGCCTAGCTGGGAACTGGCTTCGGCAGTCTTTGGCTTCATGCCCCATCTTGTTGCATCACTGACATTGACCTTTTCCACATGGCCCACTGTGATGTCGGTTACATTTGTTACACTTAGGGTGGTTTCCTCGATAACCACCCTGTTGCTGAGGGCCCTTGTTGTTTTCAGTCTTCCTTTGTTGAACTGGGGCCTGAGTGGGGTTAGTATCCTTTCCCTGACTTCCATCCCACTTTCGCTTGTTATCGCCAGAAGTTCCAGCAGTAGTACCGATCCTCTTGGGCAGCTTGCCTTCTTCCACAGCCTGATTGGTGAGTTTGTGAGCAAGACGAACCACGGGCTGTATGGTGTTGAGGTTGGCCGAGGTCACATGGCTCCGGATTTCTGGGACCAAACCTTTGATGTACAACTCGATCCTTCGATACATAGGTTGGGACATGTTTGGGCAAAGTGCAGCATAGTCGTTGGACTGCTTAGTGTAGGTCTCAATCTCTGATCCGACCATCTTGAGCGCATAGTACTCGTTCTCGAGTTTGTGAATGTCATCCCTGTGACAGTACTCCTCTTTGATCATGTCCTTGAAATCTTCCCATGCCGTAGCATTAGCAGTTTCCAGACCAAGCATCTGAATCTGTGCTTTCCACCATGAAAGCGCGTTTCCTTCAAGCGTACCAGTTGCGTACTTAACCCAGTTAGCAGGGGGACACTCGCAGACGACAAAGACAGCTTCGGCCTTTTCAATCCAATGCAGAAGGCCTATGGCACCCTCAGTGCCGTTGAAAGGGAGGGGCTTGCCATCCATGAAGGTTTTGAAAGTACAAACACGTGGTTGCGCAGGCGCAGGCTGACCTGTTGTGAGAAATGGAGCGAATAGGTTTTAGAGGTGAAAAGACGATGTGGGGGGGGGGGTAGGATCCAAACATCCTATAGCAACGAGTTTACCTCCAGGGTGAGCTGCGAAAGCTGCAGCCACCGTGTTGAGCAAGTTAGCGAATTGAGCCTGAGTCATGTTAACGCTTCCTCTTCCGCGTCCACTCATTGTCTTCATAGCCAGAAAACACAGTATGAGTGCAATGTTGTAACGTAGCGAGAATGAGGTAGAAGAGAAATGGGTATCTATCTAATTAGGCACACTAGTATGTATAGTAGAGTAGTCAATATGAGATAAGCAAGCAAGTAAACACAAGTCCGAGCTACGAGGTCTAGTATGTCGAGTCTTGCCCTTGGAGTGTAGTGTCGTCACGAGTCACGGGTTATAGTCTGGTTTTTCTCAAAAAGACTTCCCTTTTTAAAACCAAGTTCACTATAACCAATGGCTCTGATACCAATCTGTCACACCCCCAAATTCCACCTGCGGAGTACCGTCTTCTTGAGGGCGTGACCGACCAGGATCCAGCCACCAATTATACTGAGTATTTGGATAATAATAAAGATGATCACCAACCTTAACAGTTAGTAAGCATCACAGTTTAAAGTTCGAAAGTTAGGTGCAAATAACAGTTTAAGTAAATAGCGGAAGCATAGGCAAAACAGTTTAAACAAAGTTCATAGTTCGGGTTATTTAGAACCCAACACGCGGGTTTAGACGACCACTACACTTCCCAAGCAGCAGCTCCTCAGTCACTGGTTACCTGCAAAGCATGCAGTAAGGGGTCAACAATAATGCTGAGTGAGTTCACTAGTTGTCCAGTTTTAATTACCAAAACTTGTTTCACCAGTTAATTTATCCGTTTATACATGCCATGGGGAGCTACCCCAAAAGTTAGCGACTAAACTGTTTTTCCAATACCGAACACTAGGTGACCGTTGCGTATCCGCAGAGTGCCCCGATGTCAATGTTCTATCATCATTAACGGATGCCTGAGTACATTAGTTCACGACCGATCCCATACCTTGGCACGGTGTGAGGTTGGTAAGACCTAAATAGCGCTATCAACTAATAACCCGTTCGCCTGGCCCCGGCGACTAATCGGTATTATGTAGTAGGGACTTTTAAGTGATAGAGTTTCGTTTAGTGCCGTTTGTTGCAATCCGTATAAACAGTAATTAACTAAAAGGTTCCCAATAACAAGGGAAGAAAAGTAAGTTGTATCCCTCATAAGGGGATAGTGTTGTTTTTAGTTCCGTTTCCCAAACCACCGGGAATACATGCTTTAGGTTGTGAACTCACCTTGGGTTGCTCGGTAGATTAATTACCCGGTCGATCACGTTGGTCACCACGTCCTAGCATGGTTACCAATATAGGTCAAGTTGGGGTACAAGTAAACACGTATAGCAAACACGTACAGTCACACATAGCATGCATTCATACAAACACTTGGGTTATTGGGCCTGCCCTAACATTCCACAAACAAACAGTACAGATACATATGCAGTCCAGTCAACAGATAGTCCAACAAGCTTTTGGCCCAATAACACTTAGGCAGCCCAGTCGAGACAAGGGCGGTTTCGACTCGAGAACACACGGTTGCGAGTCGCAACCGGATGTTTCGGCTTGTCATGCTCTGGTTGCGAGTCGTAACTGGATGTTTCGACTTGTCATGTTTCGGTTGCGAGTCGTAACTGGATGTTTCGACTTGTCATGTTTCGGTTGCGAGTCGCAACCTTGGATACGTGCACAAGAATCCTTCTAGAACCTCTGATGTACTAACCAATAGAATTGAGATTTCATGCAAATTGTGTACTATCTCCAATAAACATGTTTTCTTGTCTAAATGCAATTCAAAACAGATCAAACCAAGCATCTTTTCATGTTCAAAGCACATTTAAAACACATTCATATCATATTCAAATGTTCATCTCACATTCAACATTGTTCATCATGTGTTCATATCACTTTTGGCACATATTCATAAGGTTCTTCATGAGATCACTTAAGCATGAAATATAAAGATCAAGTAAATCTTGCATCATCTTATTGAACACACATTTGTCCCAAAACATCTAGCATAAATCGGGTAACAAGATCATACCACATAAATCGGTTAACATAAATCGGATTAACATAATTTGGATAACATAGCCATTTATCCTACAAAACACCTTAGCAAGATATTATCAAAACAATATTTCCCTTACACTTTCTAGCATGAATCATTTATTCAAACACACTAGCTTATCCATATCATATAGTTATTTCAAGGCATTCATAAGGTTTATGAATAAAACACATTGTTCATCAATTCATCATTCAAACGTTGATAACAATCTATTATCTAATAAGCAATATACTCCTTCAAACATCCAACAAATCACATAGTTTCTATATATCATAAATCATCATTTTTAACCTAATAACTAAAGGCACTAACCGGCTAGATGAAGAGGTGTGAAGGATTGATGGACTAAGTTCCGAGTGGTGATGATGAGCTAATCCGAGATGATCCGGGAGCCCCTTTTTGTTGTCGCCGGTTAGATCCGAGAGAGGGAGAGGAGAGGAGGTGAGTTTGATGTTAGAACCTTAGGGTTTTAGTGGTTTGGAGGAATGTAGGAGGGTGTGTGAATGGTGGGAGTGTCAAATGAGAGAAGGAGGGCTTGGGCATGGGTTTTATACTCGGTTTGGGTGGTGCACCCTACAATGGTTCCGAGTGGGCTCGAAGGGGGGTATATGGCCCAATCCGGCCCAACCGTTTTTGTTTACTCGAGACCGAGTGGTCTCGAGTCGGGTTCGGTTCCCACATATATATCTATATACATACCACACATTATATATATACATACCACACATAGCACATTAAGGTAAAACGCAACTTTTCATTTAATAACACATATATACGCCTAACGAAATTACAAGGTGTTCCCTCGGAAAAACCTAGAGTGTCACAGTACGCAATGTTTTCTTCTCACAGGGTACATCTGCGCGATGTATAGGTAACCAATCCATACCGACTACTGCATCAAACTATCAAGGGTAGTAGAAGGAAGGTCGACGTCGAACACTTGTCTCAGAAGGTCGAGTTTGCATCCCAACAATCACGTGGGGTTTCAGTTGACTTGCCATCAGCCGATTCCACCGTAGGTTCGGTTTCAAGGAGCATCCGGGTTAAGCAGAACAGTGACAAAGTGATTAGTTACCAAGAACGTGTAGGCCACCATGTTGTTATAATCCTGGCGTCGTCCTCGCCCATCCTAAATGCCCTTCCACTAGTACCACATCCAGTGTTGTTGCTACTGCTACTGGAACTCCCAAAACTGTCATTGTTCCCTGGGTTGTTGGCGCCTTGCCTTAACATTGGCCATTCCTTGTTGAAGCCACCATCATTTCCATACCGAAAGTCAGGATTTGCGAGTATCTTGATGTCATCGTGACTGTTGCTTCTAATGCCGATAAAACGGAGTCCTGTGGCCTTTCACCGACAGGGTCCACCTTTTTACATTCCGTGCCACGTCCTAAGGCGCTACTCATTGTGCTGGCAGTTACACATTCTACACCATGGCTGACTGTCATCGTTTATGTCCCAATTGATTTGTGAGAGTTGACTCTCATAAGTCGTTGACTAGGATTTAAGGATCCAGTTGGAGTCAATTTGCTGGTGTTTGCTGTCGGTAATCAGGGTCCTTCTAGTACTGAGGTTGGTAAGGCACTACGCTCATCCTCTTGTCCATTGTTCTTGCATGTTGACTGAGTGCTACACGATATGTTTCCAGAGTGTTGTAGAAGTGACCGCACTTCGGGGTCTAAGTCGTCAGTACATTGAGTTCCCACAAACAAAGAGGAGTGAGAGGGGTACAGACCAATCATTGATGCTGCAACGTCCAACTCGGGGACGTTCGTACAAGCACCTAACATTCTACACAGTTCGCTAGGCGTTCAGGTGGGTGTTCAGGTAGTACTCGATAGCATCGAGATTTGAAAGAATTCAGAGAGAAATATAAAGATCATGTTCGAGTAGGAGACAATCACTGCTACGACTCCTATAGACTTGTTACGTTTCACATTGATCAAATAACAGAGCAGAACCCCTTTTTCACTTGTTAAGTCTCACTGGGACTCGCATGCACCCCACATTATTATTATGTGTGCACCCACAATAATATTGCGATTTGCATGCTCATCTCAGTTCCTCCTAACTCATGTCAAATGGTTCCCTAGACTCGAATAGCAAACGAAGAACATCACAAAACATGAGTCACGAATGTTTTAAGGTAACACCACACTATCAATCCCTTAACACATGTAGGTAACACATGAATCCATACTGTTGTGCTAAACGTGCAATCACATGCAATATAAATGTTCACTAGCTATGTTGTGCAATGAGTAAACGAGAGACGAACCTTGCTATCTGGAGCTGAGTGTCATGGTCGGTTTCAGATCAGTTCGGTTATAGTCCGGTTCTATGAAAACATTTTTAAAACCAAGTTCTCTATAACCAGTGGCTCTGATACCAAACTGTCACACCCCCAAATTCCCACCTAGGGTATGTCCCTATTAGGAGTGCGACGATCCAACAACGAGCCACTAATTATATCAAACGCATTCAATAAAATGATAAAGTACTTGATTGTAAATAAAATACTGTCTGTAAGTTTAAATGAAAACCCAAGTAATCAGCGGAAGCAAAGTTAACCAGTTTTAAAAGCAAAGTAATGTATCAATAAACCAATAAAATAAATATGTCCAGCAAGACCATGCCCACTCCAGCTGCTCCAGATAGCAAGTCCCAAAGTATCTCAGCTAACGACCTACAAGCATGCAAACAAGTGTGTCAGACTACGCTGGTGAGTTCAAAGTTTTGTTACCGAGTTTAGTTACCAGTCTCATGTATAAAACAGTTTAACAAGATGATTTGATGATTCGATGTTTCGTTGTTTTGATGATTTGATGTTGTTATTACTCGATTACCGAATGGCCATATGATGTGTGATCGCCAACCCCAATGCCTCTATCAAAGCATTGGTCATGTTTTAAGGTAATTAGTTCACGCTCGTTCTCCTCGAACGTCGTGAGGGTGCCAAACCTAATAGCGCTATCAACTAATAACCCTCGTTGCCCTACAAGCAACGTGCCGGTAGATATTGTGGTCTTACAATGATAGAAAACTGAGTACGATAACCAACATCCCATTACACATGCATTCCTCCTCGAAACGTTACCCGTTATCCCTTCCCTGGGATCCATGCTTGAGAAAGAGCAATGAACTCACCTGAGATTGCTCGGTATGTTATGTTATATTACCCGTTCCAAGTTGGTCAACCATACCCTACCGTGGTTACCAAAGATAGTCAGTTTCATGTGCACAAAATCACGTATTCGTCATACACGTTTCACAAGTTGCATACAAACAAAACACACATCGTTATGCAAGCCGTAACAGGAAGTCATTCAACAATCCTCATCATTATATAACAAGTATTTACGTCATATGCAAGTTCATGTTTCACAAATCGCACAACAGTTACAATCTTCCCAATCATATTATCACATCCACAGTTTATCTCTAATCGTGATTAGCAATGTGATCATGCCCTAATCGAACCACCACATGCTTATAATTTGATTATACAACATCAACAACCATCCATCATGTTTTGTGAATCAACATGTTGCACAACAATTACCAACACCCTATCATCTAATTGGTTTAACAACCTCTATTGCCGCTACCAATGTTGCTTATCATTACTCATGCCAATTAGTTTACACATTTAACATGCAATCAACTATCAATAAGCTCATTGGCATCAAATTAAGTCCTGTTACATCTATTTCATATTTAATATTATACTAACCGTTTCTGAAATAATCATCCAATCAACATCACCTAACCCGATACATCATGCAGCCTTAGTATTTATTATTGAAACCCATAATCATAACTTGGTGAATATCATGAGTCCACGTGAAAACAACACTAAATCATCAAAAGTCAATATCACATATTTATTAATCATCGCATCACATGATCATGCAACTAAACGACAACCTAGACATAAACCCTAGACTGCCAACTCGTCATCATCATCATATCATTGTATCATCAAAATAGTGGCAAGCAATCCAGCAATATTATACAGTTCTAGTCATTGCTTAACAATACTTGCACATAATCATAATACCACAAATCCTAATCTAGGCATCATGTTAATCGGCAGTAACATTACATTCATTAATAGAGTTTATCATTAATCTCACCATTTATACACATCATTCTCACAAGTTTATTCCAGCAATTATACCATGTAATCCCTACCTCTAATCAAACATACATTCTAAAAAGTCATCCCTATTCAGATTGGTCATGTGGAAACGTTTAATCACCAAATATAACAAAATCAGAAATCAAGATCGATGCACTAACCATGTATAAGAGAGATATCAATTCACATAAAGAGGCTAACCAAAAGAGTTAAGGTATTGGTATTGCTGGATCTTCAGTAAGTTTCACGAGAGGGGGGGGGGGTTTCTCCTGTTGTACGCACGTATGAAAGCTAGTAGGGTTTTGAGATCTCCGTAGGCAACAAGTAGTACACGGTTCTAAATAATGAAGAAGTTTGATAAAAGGGGTTTGGATTGGGCTTCACAGCAGCCGGTTGGGCTTGGCTAGCCTTGGGCTCATAGTCCGGTCCAAAAATTACAAGAGGTCACAACAGGTCACAACATTGCAATGGTTGCATCGACCACAGTCGGCCCACCCTGATGTTCAACACCCGGTCCATTCTGATGTTCGGTTGATTATTGTGGTCCAGTACATAATGTATAACAGAGTTACCAACGTTTAACAGTGGTCCAGTACATAATGCAGGACACCGTTACAAGCAACAATATTAGAGGCAACAGTCATGGCAACATCAAGGTACTTGTGATCGTAGCTTACAGTATGGAAACGAAGGTGACCTTGACAAGGATTGACTGTGTTAAGTCAAGGTGACGACAACAGAGGGAACGACGGCAGTACTGGAAATTCTCGTGACGAAAACAACACTGGAAATGAAGCTCATGGAAGGACATTTAGTATTGGCATAGGCTATACCAGGCGTAATAGCAACACGATAGCTTGGATGGGTAGCTATTCGCTTCATCTCTGTTCTGTTTAACCCTGATGCTTCTTGAAACCGAACCTGTTGTGGAGTCGGATAATGCAAGTCAATTGAAGCCTTATATGTTCGCTGGGATGCAAATTCGACCTTGGGGACAGGTGTTCGATATCGGCCTTCCTTCCACTACCCTTAATGGTTGCAATACAGTAGTTAGTGTGGATTGGTTATCCATACATCGCGCAGACATACCCTGTGAGAAGAAAACTTGGCGTACCCCCCTCCCTAGTGGAGAATCGTCATTTGTTCCAAAATATCAGAGTTCTTTAAAGGTTAGCATCAATTCTGCAATGAAAGCCTAGAAGTGTCTACGGAGGGATTACCTCGCCATAGCTAACAACGGTTACTAATGATAAGGCTAAGGAAGAGAGGGTCGAGGATCCACCAGTTGTTTATGTTTTCTCCCGATGAACTACTTGAAGAACTTCCAGGATTACTTCCACAACTGTTAGGCAGAATCTCAGTTTGATCTCACGTCAGATGCAGCTCCGGATACTCGTACTCTGACCGTCTTGCACCGGGAGGGTTGCAAGAGCTGTCTAATCAACTACGGGGACTGTTGAATAGGAGTTTTGGCGGACCTAGTTTTTCGCTTTGGGGAGCCCCAGTTACACCCATGAAGACAAGCTTTTCCGTACGTGTACTGGTTATCAAGAACGTAACAAGATGACAGTCGAGAACCGTTTGCCACGACCATATATTGATAACCTGATGACCAGTTGCGGGGGTCGAGCTTCCAGTTGAGGATTGAATAACAAACGAGCTACTGTCAGAAGGTAGTCTAAGGGGAGAATGTGCATGCAACGGCATACCAACCGCAGTGCGGCCATTTCGACGTTCTATTCCAAGACCTTCGAGCTAATCATCACACCAGCAGCTGTATGAATCACATGAATCGACCATGCTTATTGACGACATGTTGAATCATTTTCAGGAGAAAGGAACATCATGGGCAGCTTTGTATCTTATTTGAGAGCTCCTGAAGGAGGAGCCACACTGCGTGAAGTTTTGATAAATGTAACTTCTGGATGCGAGGGATACCTTTTTGGTCATATAATCAACGAAGTGGGAATACACGTGGATCCCGCTAAGACCCGTTTTGGTTAGAAATGGATCGACACCAAAGATCCCTTCGAGGATATAGCAATTCTTGGTCTCACTAGATGCTATTGCAGATTCATCACAGGATTTTCGAAGATCGCGCAGCTTAAATCTCTTTAGCACAACAGGGTGCTGTGTAGTGGGAGACAAAACAGGAGGACGTCTTTTCAGATTTCGAATCCCAACTCTGCAATACACTGAGCATCGTCTCTACCAGAGGGTGCGGGTGA
The DNA here is from genome assembly GCA_030545235.1 of Helianthus tuberosus. Taxonomy (NCBI): domain Eukaryota; kingdom Viridiplantae; phylum Streptophyta; class Magnoliopsida; order Asterales; family Asteraceae; genus Helianthus; species Helianthus tuberosus. Next base: position 173,008,020 of record CM060424.1, on the reverse strand, counting down.
TTTAGTGGTATATCATGATGGTTCGAATCAGAGTCCCAGTTACACTCCGATGCAACACGAGAAGGTGATAGCTTACGTAATAGACTTACAGGAAGAACTGCACGAGTCACGACCTGCGGTGGAAGCCGTAGTCTTTGGATTTAAATTGGAGGCATTACTTGGACGGCACCAAATGCACCACTTAGACCGATCACAAGGGCCTCCCGTGTACCTTGGCTTCGGAGGAACTAAATCAGGTAATGACATCGCTAGATGGAACCTTTGAATGATTTCGTCTGTGAAACCTGGAAGTGCACGAGCTTCGCTATCGACTTTAACCTACCTGATCGGACACGCTCTATTCAAACTGGAGAACAGCAGGAAGAGAATTTTCAAGTTAAACCCATGCTGGGCATGGAGAAGCAACCCTTGGCAAGACGGACGGTACTCACTACTTCATGGAACAAATATGGATTCTACTGTACAGCAATCCAAAGGAACTTGTGTTGAGCGAAGCGCACCAGCCTCGGTATACTGGTCATCTGGATTTGATGGAATATGTTAGGATTGGGGGATCTCGATCTGGCAACTGGGCTTGAAGGCCTACACAACGAAGCATGTGAATGATGCTTGGCTTGTGGGAAAGCCAAGGTGAAGCATTAGCAACCAGAAACGCCTATATGGAAATGAGAACAGACTGCCATAGATTCTGTCTACTTACAGCTCGAAACGGAAACAATACCACCTGGGTGATCGTTGATTGTCTCACGTTATCGGCACACCTTCCTGCAATCAAGGAAACTGACGAGTCTTCACAGCTTGTGGATATTCCTCTGAGAGAGGCGGCTATCTGGGCACGAGGTGCCAACCCCTGTATATCTGATTTTGAGCTATACTTGACTTATGACAAGCACACACAACACCCTTGGCTCACATCTAAACATGAGAATTGCTTATCACCGTAGGATAAACGGTCAGAATACACGAACCATCTTGACACTCAAAGACATGCTGCGAGCATGTGTGTGATTGACTTTAGTAAATCGGAGGGATATCTACCTTTGGTTGAGCTCTACTGCAACAGTTACCACTCTAGTATTGAGACAGCTTTGTTTGTGGCATTGCATGAACGATAAAAACCGATCTCCTTGTTGGACTAAGGTGGGTGACAAACCTAATCACAAGTCCAGGACTTGTACTCGAAACTCTTGGGAAGATTGCTTAGATCGGAAATTGTTTGGCGGCAACGCGCGACCGTCAGGAAAGCGGATAAGTTTAGAAAACACTGGGAGTTCGCTGCAGGCGAGCGAGTCTTGTTGAAATTTTCACCCTGGGAGGGTGTGGTGCGCTTTGGGAAGCGTGACAAGCTTAATCCAGGTTATGTCGGACCATTTAAAATCCTGGAGCGGATCGGTAAAGTGGCTTACAAGCTCGAGTTACCTGCTGAGCTGGATAACGTTCATGATGTATTCCATGTTTCGCAACTGAAGAAGTGTTTGTCTGATGAGACACAGGTGGCGCCATTTCAAGAGCTGAAATCATGGATCGGGAAGTCAAGGTTCGTAAGCATAGTCGAATCCTGATCGTGAGAGTTTGTTGGAACTCAAGACGTGGACCGGAGTTCACGTGGGAACGCGAGGACCCGAGGACCCGAGGAAGGTTGGGTACCCTAACTTGTTTGAAACTGTTGAATTGAATTCTGATGCAACTGGCGAATTTCGGGACGAAATTCCCTTTCAAGTTGGGGATGATGTGATACCCAGGGAAAATCCACAGTCATCTTGAACTACCATTTCATTTTCTGAGACTAGTTATCAAATTTCGGGACGAAATTTCTTTCAAGTTGGGGATGATGTGACAACTCGTAACTTCAAGGTAGAAACCGTTTATTTTGTTTTCTTTATTTTATTATTCGAGGAATTAATTCACGTCACGCGAACCAACCCGAACTATTGGAACCCACTCGCGTAGTTCAGAATTTATGAGACCGAACCATAACTTGATGGCTTCCCTGTCATGTTAGTTTAGTCGGGTGGATTAATCATGGTATTGCTATAACTAGCTGATTTTATGTTACATGCATTATGTTAATGTTACATAAGACTTTGGGGATTGGGCCAAAAGTTGTTACTAGAGCATTGTTGTCGAGAAGGGGGCCCTCGGCCCAAGTTTTGTTTGTAATAATAGGCCGGCTGGGATATGTGTTAACATGGTGAATCTTAATCAGTATTAACAAACCCTATTATTTTTCCTCACCTTTCTACCCTTGACGGCACTTATCTCGGTCGAATCCCACCCCTCTCGTATCTCTCAATCAGGTTAGTGGATGTTGTGTTATTCATAAATATTAGTTGAGAATCAATGAATTAATTATTTGATATATATGATTGCATGATAGTGGAGTCTTGGATATGTGTTGTGTAAATATGTAAATCGTAGAAGTAATCCAGGTGAATTATAAACTGACATGTAAATGAATTACTTCATGTGCATTCATTAATTCTTGTCGGCCAATATGTTGACTAAAGATTCATTGTTTCAATATGGTGGTCCAATGATATCATTTGATAAACAAATTTTTGGAGGTTATCTAACAGTGATATCGAGATGACTTATGGAGGTCCAATAAGAGTTTATTGCATTTATTGAAAGAATGAAAATGTTGTGATTGTTTATAATATGATTGTACATGTTTAGTGCACCGATAGGTATATATGAATTGATGAAACTGTTGTGGTTTAGATGAATGATGGCATCTAGGATTTGTATGTGTTATAAATTGATAAACAGGCTCGATGAATCTTTAAATCAGAATCGATATTGACGGCCTAATGTTACTCGATGAACTAATTGTTAATTGTTGTGTAAATGGTTTTGAATCAAACACCGTTGATTAAGTGAGTCGGCTAGGGGTCACCAAGAGGTACTTGGGTGGTAATTATAAACGGGTACAGTTATGTTATACGAATCATGTTGAATGTTTATTGAACTAAAGGAACCTTTGAGTTTACGCGGTCACGTTTCTTATAAACATCACATAATGTGTTTTAGAACATCAAAAAGAAATCTGATTAGGTGGTGTTAGTATGGGCCGAAACTAAGGGGACTGTTATAACCTTATTTGGTAAACAAGTATTAATATTAAGGTGGATTTATAAATGGTATTTGGGCTGGCTCAACTGGGCCGCAAGATGGGAACCGGGAGGTTTAAGGGTGCGGATCAGGGTGAGTTGGGCCGGGTACCCTAGTAGGTTTGGTGTTTCGGGTTGTGAATTGGTGTTAGGCCATAGGCATATCATGAAATTAACATATTGTGGAAAAAAATGCGATTCTTAATATGATCATGTCAATGAACGAATATTGGAAAAATTAAACAGTAACTATGAGATATCATTATGTGTGTACTGATTTCATGACGTGATCAACTGTTAAAATTGTATGAGGATGTGTGTTCGTTACTTGATTCATATGTGAACTACATGTGTGCGTTGCGTGAGCAATGCAAATGCTTGATGTGAACCTTGAATACATGAACTAGTTGTACGCGAAATGCATGTAAAACTGACTGTTATCGGTAATCCTTTTAGGACGTGTTTGTTCAACTGTTAATCAAGTAAACAATCTAACCGAGCAAAACTAAGGTGAGTTTACTACATTCGAGCATGCGTCCCAGTGGTTGGGGACAGTCAGTGGGTATCCCGTGGAGGGATAAGTCTTTTGGGTAAAAACGGGTATATTGGTTAATATTCTCACCTATCATTTTTGTAAGTCCCTTATATTGTTACCTGGAGGGTAACGGGTATTAGTTGGTAGCGCTACTTAGGTTTGGCACCCTCACACCGCTCCTAGATAGGACGGATGTGAACTAATGACCCAGTCGGGGCCCAGTACTAGATAGGAGTACGTGGGAAGGGCAGTCATGTATTTCAGGAGCCGTCTTGTTCGGAATTGAGATATTAACAATATTGCTTGCATTGGTTATTGAACTGTTTTACATTCAACTGGTAACAAACGTTTTCTTAAACTGTGGACTCGCCAGCTTTGTCTGATACACTTGTTACATGCTCGCAGGTCGTTAGGTGATTGAAACAGGAGCTTGCTGGCTGGAGAGCAAAAGTGGTCATGGTTATACCAACGGGATTATTTATCAAATACTTATTTATAATGATTGAATTCGTATTTACCTTATGATACTTTAATGCTTCCACTGAACTTGTGATTTTGAATAACTTATGATTGGAATTGTTATTACTTAATTGATGGAACTTTATTACAATTTGTGATTCAATGTAATTAGTGGCTCATTGCTAGTAGTCACACGCCTAACAGGGACACTCCGTAGGTGGTAATTTGAGGGTGTGACAATTGTCATCTCAACAGCAACTCCCATAACAATTAGATGGAACCCACCACCATATTAATAATTACTTCAGTTATAGGTTTCCAATTTTGTTACAAAACATAAATAAGATAAATATTAAAATCTAAATACTCATTAAAAATGAGATAACATACAAAGGAACAGCTATGAACAAATAAATGAATACATAAGTACTAAATAGATGAGGCGGAAGCTCATACATTAATATCGGCAATAATATTAACATTATGCCGGTCAATATTAAAACCGAGTGAATCATCTTCGAAATTTTTTTTGAATAACTTTGAGAAGAAGAGGGTTTGATGTGAAAAAAAAATGAGATTGATAATTGGTTATTTATAGTGGTAAATTATAACCGTTTTGTAACGGTTATATTACCGTTTTATAGCCGTTGTACAACGGTTATATATATAAAACATTTATATATATATATATATATATGTATATATAATAAATGATGTATTAAGGAAATGTTATTTTTGGGAAGTTAGAACATCTATGATCAAACAATGAGCAAAAGTAAAGTAAACGACACGAGATGTACGAGGAAAGCCCTTGATCAATCTAGATCGCCGGCATAAAACCTCGGGAGCTGACAATCGCAGCTGCCTAGTTCTTCTATTGCTTCACAAATCAGGATACAGTGCAGGATGTGGTGCGGATCGACTAAGTGTTACAACGAAATTTGAATACAAGTGTGGTATTTGCAATGAGCTAGAGAGTGAAAGTGTACGAGAGTGTTAGTGAAAAATTTGTGTGTTCTAAGCTGATCCGCCCCCATCTATTTATAGTAAAGATAAAATAACAAACTACCCTAAACTTGCGGGATCCACCGAATATTCCTTCTTCGAACGTTGTAGACCTGGTCTTTCGGGCTCAACGTCTCTCCCTCAACAAATTCGTCCGAGTCTTGAGGAGAAGAAGTCCTCTTGACCGTTAGCAAGTCTCAGCCTTTAACCTGCACGTGGTTAATTCAATAAGCCTCAGGATATCGCCCAAGATGTTAGCAATATCCTCTTCCAGCATCCTGATCACAAATAAATAAACAAAGGCAGGATATTGGTCAGGATACGTATGTTAAGAAAATGACCCCTAACAGCGCTTATAAATGAAATTGACCATAAAGATAAAAATCTTGATCAAGCGGTAAATACCGAAACCTCTCATGAGGAAGATGTTGATGATACTAACAAAGAGATATCAATCAACTATGGTCATACACATATAATATGGAACCGAGATGAAATGGAAAATATGGATGAAATATTTTCATATTCGGTTGCCAGTGAGATTATGAGTGGAAATGATACTCCTGAACCAAAGTCTGTAAATGATTGTAAAAATAGACATGACTGGGGAAAGTGGAAAGATGCTATGCAAGCTGAATAAATTCATTAAACAAACGAAAGGTTTTTGGGCCTATTGTTATCACTCCTAAGGCAATAAAGCCTGTAGGGTATAAATGGGTTTTCGTACGGAAACGAAATGAGAAAAATGAGATTACAAGGTATAAAGCGAGACTTGTAGCTCAAGGTTTTTCGCAAAGGCCAGGGATTTTGAAAAATAGGAAGTTATTGTACATATGCTTATATTTAACCAAAAAAAAAAGGAAATCTAACAAACTAGGCACCTAGCTCGGTTGGCTAGGTGCGCGAAAGGGTGTGGCCTAGACCCGGGTTCGATCCAGGGGACGGCCAGTTTCACCATTTTTACCATACAAATTTAGAAATTTTTCATTAACACGTTGCAAGATGAATTATATTTTCCTTTTTTCATATTCTCCTAAGGTGAAACGAAATTTTTGATACACTTGGGGTATGTAAGGTATAATTTATATTTTTACTAACCCATCGAAACAAGTTTGGTTAGTTTTTGTAAATGCAGGTAATGTAACAAAACACAGTTGTGGATCTTATGATATTTGTTTCCAAAATGGAACCAGAAGTCTCATATGAAGATCATATAACACTGATCGGAAAAAGATTGCCTACCTAAGGATTGTTGTCTATAAAGCTTTGATCAACTTTCAAGAAAGATAGAGACAAGTCACATAAATAATACATATTAAAATGAGGGGGAGTACTATACAAGTTGCACTCTTTTTCCCTTAACTAAGTTTTATCCCATTGGGTTTTCTTAGTAAGGTTTTTAATGAGGCAACATACATGATCCAGAAATATCAGGAGAAGACTATACACTGCACTCTTTTTCCCTTAGCTATGGTTTTGTCCCACTGGGTTTTCCTAGAAAGGTTTTTAATGAGGCAGTACTTTATTACCCCAAAGTTTGCAAAGTGTCATCCAAGGGGGAGTGTTATGAATCATTGATTAATGTGGATGACAACTAGCAAAGGAATAGAAAAATAAGAAAGTCAAAGATGGGATGCTCTATCCTATATATTTATATATTTGTGATAGCTCATACATTTGGAGTAATCAATTATTATTGATTCTTCACTCCTTTCTACTTGATAATGGCATCACAAATCGATGAAATGAGAAAGTACATGAATTTCAGTCTGAGTTGAAATTATGAATAATTAATTATATATGTGGATGACAATATGGAATATAAGAGCTCACATATGTTGAAAAGGAAACCAACCTCCATGCTATAAATGTATCAAACCCCCATTTTCATTTCAGTCGATCCCCACTAGATTCTCCATATATCTCATTTGTCTATTATATTCAATATCTTGTTTGAATAAGAACTCAAGGCTAGCTCTTCTAATTCTAGAGTTTTTTAGGCTAGTTTTATAACACGTTATCAGCACGAGGGTTCTCTACCAAGCATATCAACAAAGGCAAAGGAGTTATTATCATACTCAATATTAAAATGGATATCATTGAAGCTCAAGTTAGAATGAATGATGCTGATATATGTATGGATGACAGTGGAGCTACACATACTATACTTAAATCCGAGAAATATTTTTATGAGTTGAAACCAACAAAAGGAACCGTTGATACAATATCAGGTCCTACAAAATTAATAGAAGGAGTGGGAAAAGCAAATTTAATATTACCAAATGGTACAAAGCTTTTAATAGAGAATGCTTTATTTTCCCCAAGGTCATCAAGAAACTTGTTAAGTTTCAAAAGCATATATCATAATGGATATGATACTCAGTCAAAGACTGTTGATAATGAAAAATATTTGTATATCATGAGCAAAGGTCAGATATTGAAAACTGCCAATGTTTCAATCTGGTTTGCATTATACATATATTGATGTGCCTCAAGCACATATGGCAGTAAAAGAAAATTCTTGTGATCCTAAAACATTTAATTTATGGCATGACAGATTAGGCCATCCAGGTTCAACAATGATGAAAAGAGTAATTGAAAATACTCATGGACATCCATTAAAGTATAAAAAGATCCCAAAATCTGATAAAATTTCTTTATGTGTATCTTGTTCTCTGGGAAAATTAATTACAAGACCTTCGTTTATAAAAGTTGAAAAAGAAATTCCAATGTTCCTTGAAAGAATTCAAGGAGATATATGTGGACCAATCCATCCACCATGTGGACCATTTAGATACTTCATGGTTCTAATAGATGCATCAAGTAGATGGTCTCATGTGTCTTTGTTATCAACTCGCAATATGGCTTTTGCAAAATTTCTTGCACAAATTATTAAATTGCGAACACATTTCCCAGATCATAGTATTAAAAGGGTGAGACTCGACAATGCTGGTGAATTTACATCACATGCTTTTAATGATTATTGCATGTCTGGAGGAATTATTGTTGAGCACCCTGTTGCTCATGTGCATACACAAAATGGTTTAGCTGAATCATTAATTAAACGTCTACAACTAATAGCTCGACCATTAATAATGAGAAAAAAACTTCCTGTATCCATTTGGGGTCATGCAATATTACATGCTGAATAATTAATTCGCATAAGACCAAGTGCAAATCATGAATTCTCTCCCCAACAAATTGCATCTGGCCAACAGCCAAATATTTCCCATATTAGAATTTTTGGATGTGCAGTTTATGTCCCAATTGCACCACCACAACGCACAAAAAGGGGACCTCAAAGAAGGTTGGGAATATATGTTGGATATGATTCACCTTCTATAATAAGATATCTTGAACTTTTAACAGGTGATGTCTTTACAACACGGTTGGCTGATTGTAAATTTAATGAAACAACTTTCCCTGTATTAGGGGGAGAGAATAAAAATAAAAATAAGGAAAAGGATGTCACATGGTGTGAACCTTCATTGTTATATTTGGATCCAAGAACTAAACAATGTGAGATAGAGGTTCAAAAGATAATACATTTGCAAGAAATTGCAAATCAATTACCTGATGCATTTACTGATATAAATAGGGTTACTAAATCTCATATACCAGCTGCTAATGCTCCAGCTCGAGTTGAGATCCCTAATAAGGCAATAGATAATAATATGACTCATGAATCTCAGAAACGTTTAAAACGTGGAAGGCCAATTGGTTCGAAGGATAAAAATCCTCGAAAAAGAAAAGCGCTTATAAATGAAATTGACCAAAAGGATAAAAATCTTGATCAAGCGGTAAATACCGAAACCTCTCATGAGGAAGATGTTGATGATACTAACAAAGAGATATCAATCAACTATGGTCATACACATATCATATGGAACCGATATGAAATGGAAAATATTGATGAGATATTTTCTTATTCTATAGCAAGTGACATCATGGGTGGAGATGATGATCCTGAACCAAAATCTGTCAATGATTGTCAAAATAGACATGATTGGGATAAATGGAAAGGTGCTATGCAAGCTGAATTAGATTCACTCAACAAACGAAAGGTTTTTGGGTCTATTGTTGTTACACCTAAGGCTGTAAAGCCTGTAGGATATAAATGGGTTTTTGTACGAAAACGAAATGAGAAAAATGAGGTTACAAGACATAAAGTGAGACTTGTAGCTCAAGGTTTTTCACAAAGGCCAGGGATTGACTATGAAGAAACATATTCTCCCGTTATGGATGCAATAACCTTTAGATACTTAATCAGCTTAGCGGTTTCTAAAAAGTTAGAAATGCGTCTTATGGATGTCGTTACAGCTTACTTATATAGATCACTTGATAGTGACATCTATATGAAAGTTCCTGAAGGATTTAAACTTCCTGAAGCATTAAGTTCAAAACCCAAAGAAATGTATTCGATCAAATTACAAAGATCTTTATATGGGTTGAAACAATCTGGAAGAATGTGGTACAATCGTTTGAGTGACTATTTGACAAGTAAAGGTTATATAAATAATCTTATTTGTCCATGTGTCTTTATTAAGAAGACAACATCAGGATATGTGATCATAGCTGTATATGTTGATGACCTAAATATAATTGGGACGAAAAAAGAAATTCTTGAAACAATGATTCTTTTAAAGAAAGAATTTGAAATGAAAGACCTTGGTAAAACCAAATATTGTCTTGGTTTACAAATTGAACATATGTGCAATGGAATACTTGTGCATCAAACGAATTATACTGAAAAGCTGTTAAAACGTTTCAATATGGATAAGTCAAATCCTTTAAGCACTCCAATGGTCGTTAGGTCACTTAATGTTGAAAATGATCCATTTCGTCCTTGTGAGGACAACGAAGAAGTTCTTGGTCCAGAAGTACCATACCTCAGCGCAATTGGAGCACTTATGTATCTTACGAATTGTACGAGACCTGACATTTCTTTTGCAGTGAACTTGTTAGCAAGATTTAGTTCAGCTCCCACTAGAAGACACTGGAATGGAATTAAACACATTTTTCGATATCTTCGAGGTACCGTTGATTTAGGCTTGTTTTATCCTAACGATTCAAAAGAAGGGTTAGTTGGTTATGCAGATGCAGGTTATTTATCTGATCCTCATAAAGCAAAATCTCAAACTGGATATGTATTTATGAACGGAGGAACTGCGATTTCATGGCGTTCTCAGAAACAAACACTTGTCGCAACATCTTCAAATCATGCTGAAGTCATTGCACTACATGAAGCTTCAAGAGAATGTGTATGGCTAAGATCTATGTCACAACACATAGTGACTTCTTGTGGGCTAGAGAAAGATCAAAATCCAACTCCTATCCATGAAGATAATGTCGCATGTGTCTCTCAGATGAAAGAAGGGTATATCAAAAGTGACAGAACAAAACATATACCACCAAGATTCTTTGCATATACTGGGGACCTTATTAAAGACAATCAAGTCGAGATGAGATATGTCCAATCCAGCAACAATTCAGCCGATCTTTTCACAAAAGCACTACCTACAGCAACTTTCAGGAAACACGTTCATGACATTGGCATGCGTCACGTACGGAGAATGTGATGCCTTACAAATTGCAAATTGAGGGGGAGCATTATACACGTTGCACTCTTTTTCCCTTAGCTATGGTTTTGTCCCACTGGGTTTTCCTAGCAAGGTTTTTAATGAGGCAACATATCTGATCCACTGTGTATAATGCAAGCTGCACTCTTTTTCCCTTAGCTATGGTTTTGTCCCACTGGGTTTTCCTAGCAAGGTTTTTAATGAGGCAGTACTTAATTACCCCAAAGTTTGCAAAGTGTCATCCAAGGGGGAGTGTTATGAATAATTAATTATATATGTGGATGACAATATGGAATATAAGAGCTCACATATGTTGAAAAGGAAACCAACCTCCATGCTATAAATGTATCAAACCCCCATTTTCATTTCAGTCGATCCCCACCAGATTCTCCATATATCTCATTTGTCTATTATATTCAATATCTTGTTTGAATAAGAACTCAAGGCTAGCTCTTCTAATTCTAGAGTTTTTTAGGCTAGTTTTATAACACGTTATCAGCACGAGGGTTCTCTACCAAGCATATCAACAAAGGCAAAGGAGTTATTATCATACTCAATGTAAGAATTTTATACATTTAAATATATATACATATGTGTACATATTATATAGGTTGAAAGCCTAAGGGTGCACCAGTGGATTGTAAAACCACACATCTTTAGGATGATCTTTTATATCCAGTTTCTTCTTTATATATATGTATATTTATAATATAGTTCTTTGATAAATAAAAATGAGTACAGGGTACCGATTACTATGGAAATATAATAATAATAATGGGACTACTAACCATTTAACATTTATTTATGAATTTAACATTTACGCATCTAACATTTATTTATACAAGCTAACATTTATTTATGCAAGCTAACATTTATTTATGGAGCTAACATTTATTTATGCAACTAACATTTTAATTATGTGTATTGTTATATTTTGTCTCATTTTAATAAGTATGTAATCCTAATATTTATATATATTTGTATTTAGTAACAAAATGGCAAATATCGCGAAACTGGAATTTCCAGCATTGAATATCTCCGGAGAAAATTATATGACTTGGACAGCAAATGTAAAAAGACACCTAAAAGCAATGGATGTGATAGAAGTCATAAATGAAGAGAATAATTGTTCGAATCAGGAAAAGGCAAAAGCTGATGTGTTTATTCATAAACACATTGATAATTTACTACAGCATGAATATTTCAATTCTGATGATCCATATGAATTATGGACGGATTTAAAGAACAGATTTGATAATCAAAAGGAAGTTTTACTTCCCACGGCTAAAAATGAATGGAACAGTCTGAGGTTCCAAGATTTTACGAAAGTAAATGATTACACATCTGCTCTATTTAAAATATGTTCAAAATTAGAGTTTTGTGGGCACCCTGTTACCGAGGAAGAAAAATTGGAGAAAACTTACTCCACATTTCATGCGTCACATATAAGTTTAGCACAACAATATAGATTGTTGAAATTTTACAGATACTCTGATTTGAATGCGCATCTCCTCGTAGCAGAACAACATAACATACTTCTGATGAAAAATCATGAAGCACGTCCCACAGGAGCATTAACTATACCTGAAGCGAATGTTGTTAATAATTATCAAAATAAAAGGGAACAAGGTCGTGGGCAAGGCCAAGGACAAGGCCGTGGGCAAGGCCAAGGACGAGGCCGTGGCCGCGGTCGTGGGTATTTTGGTAAAGGTCATTATAATGGTCACAATCATACTTTCAAAAATAATAAATATTACCGAGGTCGTGGGCGCGGTCGTGGCCGTGGCCGAAATCAAAGAACTACAAATTATCATGCTCCACAAGATAATACTTCCAATTTTCATAATCAAAGAAATGAAGCCGGTGTGTCCGGAAAAATTGATAATTCTTGTTATAGATGTGGAAGTATAGATCACTGGGTAAAAACTTGTAGAACAGCTCCACATCTATGTGAGCTTTACAAAGCCTCGCTTAAAGGAAAGGAGAAGGAAGTAAACTATTTGGATAAATTCAGTGTTCAGCTAAATGCCACGGATTTTAATGAAGAAAATACCACGGATTTTAATGAAGACATTTAAACAAAATGTTGCTTGATCTCAATGATTTTATGTAACAATTAAATATGTATTTTTATTATGTCTTTCCTTCATAATAAAGTTTTTTTTATATATAAAGTTATTATCAATAATTATAATATATTAATAATACTCTTATCATTTTTTTTTAATTGTAAGATTAAAATGGATATCATTGAAGCTCAAGTTCGAATGAATGATGCTGATATATGTATAGCTGACAGTGGAGCTACACATACTATACTTAAATCCGAGAAATATTTTTATGAGTTGAAACCAACAAAAGGAACCGTTGATACAATATCAGGTCCTACAAAATTAATAGAAGGAGTGGGAAAAGCAAATTTAATATTACCAAATGGTACAAAGCTTTTAATAGAGAATGCTTTATTTTCCCCAAGGTCATCAAGAAACTTGTTAAGTTTCAAAAGCATATATCATAATGAATATGATACTCAGTCAAAGACAGTTGATAATGAAAAATATTTGTATATCATGAGCAAAGGTCAGATATTGGAAAAACTGCCAATGTTTCAATCTGGTTTGCATTATACATATATTGATGTGCCTCAAGCACATATGGCAGTAAAAGAAAATTCTTGTGATCCTGAAACATTTAATTTATGGCATGACAGATTAGGTCATCCAGGTTCAACAATGATGAAAAGAGTAATTGAAAATACTCATGGACATCCATTAAAGTATAAAAAGATCCCAAAATCTGATGAAATTCCTTTATGTGTATCTTGTTCTCTGGGAAAATTAATTACAAGACCTTCGTTTATAAAAGTTGAAAAAGAAATTCCAATGTTCCTTGAAAGAATTCAAGGAGATATATGTGGACCAATCCATCCACCATGTGGACCATTTAGATACTTCATGGTTCTAATAGATGCATCAAGTAGATGGTCTCATGTGTCTTTGTTATCAACTCGCAATATGGCTTTTGCAAAATTTCTTGCACAAATTATTAAATTGCGAACACATTTCCCAGATCATAGTATTAAAAGGGTGAGACTCGACAATGCTGGTGAATTTACATCACATGCTTTTAATGATTATTGCATGTCTGGAGGAATTATTGTTGAGCACCCTGTTGCTCATGTGCATACACAAAATGGTTTAGCTGAATCATTAATTAAACGTCTACAACTAATAGCTCGACCATTAATAATGAGAACAAAACTTCCTGTATCCATTTGGGGTCATGCAATATTACATGCTGAATCATTAATTCGCATAAGACCACGTGCAAATCATGAATTCTCTCCCCAACAAATTGCATCTGGCCAACAGCCAAATATTTCCCATATTAGAATTTTTGGATGTGCAGTTTATGTCCCAATTGCACCACCACAACGCACAAAAATCGGACCTCAAAGAAGGTTGGGAATATATGTTGGATATGATTCACCTTCTATAATAAGATATCTTGAACCTTTAACAGGTGATGTCTTTACAGCACGGTTGGCTGAATGTAAATTTAATGAAACAACTTTCCCTATATTAGGGGGAGAGAATAAAGATAAAAATAAGGAAAAGGATGTCACATGGTGTGAACCTTCATTGTTATATTTGGATCCAAGACCTAAACAATGTGAGATAGAGGTTCAAAAGATAATACATTTGCAAGAAATTGCAAATCAATTGCCTGATGCATTTACTGATATAAATAGGGTTACTAAATAAGGCAATAGATAATAATATGACTCATGAATCTCAGAAACGTTTAAAACGTGGAAGGCCAATTGGTTCGAAGGATAAAAATCCTCGAAAAAGAAAAGCGCTTATAAATGAAATTGACCAAAAGGATAAAAATCTTGATCAAGCGGTAAATACCGAAACCTCTCATGAGGAAGATGTTGATGATACTAACAAAGAGATATCAATCAACTATGGTCATACACATATCATATGGAACCGATATGAAATGGAAAATATTGATGAGATATTTTCTTATTCTATAGCAAGTGACATCATGGGTGGAGATGATGATCCTGAACCAAAATCTGTCAATGATTGTCAAAATAGACATGATTGGGATAAATGGAAAGGTGCTATGCAAGCTGAATTAGATTCACTCAACAAACGAAAGGTTTTTGGGTCTATTGTTGTTACACCTAAGGCTGTAAAGCCTGTAGGATATAAATGGGTTTTTGTACGAAAACGAAATGAGAAAAATGAGGTTACAAGACATAAAGTGAGACTTGTAGCTCAAGGTTTTTCACAAAGGCCAGGGATTGACTATGAAGAAACATATTCTCCCGTTATGGATGCAATAACCTTTAGATACTTAATCAGCTTAGCAGTTTCTAAAAAGTTAGAAATGCGTCTTATGGATGTCGTTACAGCTTACTTATATAGATCACTTGATAGTGACATCTATATGAAAGTTCCTGAAGGATTTAAACTTCCTGAAGCATTAAGTTCAAAACCCAAAGAAATGTATTCGATCAAATTACAAAGATCTTTATATGGGTTGAAACAATCTGGAAGAATGTGGTACAATCGTTTGAGTGACTATTTGACAAGTAAAGGTTATATAAATAATCTTATTTGTCCATGTGTCTTTATTAAGAAGACAACATCAGGATATGTGATCATAGCTGTATATGTTGATGACCTAAATATAATTGGGACGAAAAAAGAAATTCTTGAAACAATGATTCTTTTAAAGAAAGAATTTGAAATGAAAGACCTTGGTAAAACCAAATATTGTCTTGGTTTACAAATTGAACATATGTGCAATGGAATACTTATGCATCAAATGAATTATACTGAAAAGCTGTTAAAACGTTTCAATATGGATAAGTCAAATCCTTTAAGTACTCCAATGGTCGTTAGGTCACTTAATGTCGAAAATGATCCATTTCGTCCTTGTGAGGACAACGAAGAAGTTCTTGGTCCAGAAGTACCATACCTCAGCGCAATTGGAGCACTTATGTATCTTACGAATTGTACGAGACCTGACATTTCTTTTGCAGTGAACGTGTTAGCAAGATTTAGTTCAGCTCCCACTAGAAGACACTGGAATGGAATTAAACACATTTTTCGATATCTTCGAGGTACCGTTCATTTAGGCTTGTTTTATCCTAACGATTCAAAAGAAGGGTTAGTTGGTTATGCAGATGCAGGTTATTTATCTGATCCTCATAAAGCAAAATCTCAAACTGGATATGTATTTATGAACAGAGGAACTGCGATTTCATGGCATTCTCAGAAACAAACACTTGTCGCAACATCTTCAAATCATGCTGAAGTCATTGCACTACATGAAGCTTCAAGAGAATGTGTATGGCTAAGATCTATGTCACAACACATAGTGACTTCTTGTGGGCTAGAGAAAGATCAAAATCCAACTCCTATCCATGAAGATAATGCCGCCTGTGTCTCTCAGATGAAATAAGGGTATATCAAAAGTGACAGAACAAAACATATACCACCAAGATTCTTTGCATATACTCGGGACCTTATTAAAGACAATCAAGTCGAGATGAGATATGTCCAATCCAGCAACAATTCAGCCGATCTTTTCACAAAAGCACTACCTACAGCAACTTTCAGGAAACACGTTCATGACATTGGCATGCGTCACGTACGGAGAATGTGATGCCTTACAAATTGCAAATTGAGGGGGAGCATTATACACGTTGCACTCTTTTTCCCTTAGCTATGGTTTTGTCCCACTGGGTTTTCCTAGCAAGGTTTTTAATGAGGCAACATATCTGATCCACTGTGTATAATGCAAGCTGCACTCTTTTTCCCTTAGCTATGGTTTTGTCCCACTGGGTTTTCCTAGCAAGGTTTTTAATGAGGCAGTACTTAATTACCCCAAAGTTTGCAAAGTGTCATCCAAGGGGGAGTGTTATGAATAATTAATTATATATGTGGATGACAATATGGAACATAAGAGCTCACATATGTTGAAAAGGAAACCAACCTCCATGCTATAAATGTATCAAACCCCCATTTTCATTTCAGTCGATCCCCACTAGATTCTCCATATATCTCATTTGTCTATTATATTCAATATCTTGTTTGAATAAGAACTCAAGGCTAGCTCTTCTAATTCTAGAGTTTTTTAGGCTAGTTTTATAACATGTTATAAACTAGTCTAAAAAGAAGATTTTCAACTCAGACTGAAATTCATCTACTTTCTCATTTCATCGATTTGTGATGCCATTATCAAGTAGAAAGGAGTGAAGAATCAATAATAATTGATTACTCCAAATGTATGAGCTATCACAAATATATAAATATATAGGATAGAGCATCCCATCTTTTACTTTCTTATTTTTCTATTCCTTTGCTAGTTGTCATCCACATTAATCAATGATTCATAACACTCCCCCTTGGATGACACTTTGCAAACTTTGGGGTAATAAAGTACTGCCTCATTAAAAACCTTTCTAGGAAAAACCCAGTGGGACAAAACCATAGCTAAGGGAAAAAGAGTGCAGTGTATAGTCTTCTCCTGATATTTCTGGATCATGTATGTTGCCTCATTAAAAACCTTACTAAGAAAACCCAATGGGATAAAACTTAGTTACGGGAAAAAGATTGCAACTTGTATAGTACTCCCCCTCATTTTAATATGTATTATTTATGTGACTTGTCTCTATCTTTCTTGAAAGTTGATCAAAGCTTTATAGACAACAATCCTTAGGTAGGCAATTTTTTCCGATCAGTGTTATATGATCTTCATATGAGACTTCTGGTTCCATTTTGGAAACAAATATCATAAGATCCACAACTGTGTTTTGTTACATTACCTGCATTTACAAAAAGTAACCAAACTTGTTTCGATGGGTTAGTAAAAATATAAATTATACCTTACATACCCCAAGTGTATCAAAAATTTCGTTTCACCTTAGGAGAATATGAAAAAAGGAAAATATAATTCATCTTGCAACGTGTTAATGAAAAATTTCTAAATTTGTATGGTAAAAATGGTGAAACTGGCCGTCCCCTGGATCGAACCCGGGTCTAGGCCACACCCTTTCGCGCACCTAGCCAACCGAGCTAGGTGCCTAGTTTGTGTGATTTCCTTTTTTTTTTTGGTTAAATATAAGCATATGTACAATAACTTCCTATTTTTCAAAATCCCTGGCCTTTGCGAAAAACCTTGAGCTACAAGTCTCGCTTTATACCTTGTAATCTCATTTTTCTCATTTCGTTTCCGTACGAAAACCCATTTATACCCTACAGGCTTTATTGCCTTAGGAGTGATAACAATAGGCCCAAAAACCTTTCGTTTGTTTAATGAATTTATTCAGCTTGCATAGCATCTTTCCACTTTCCCCAGTCATGTCTATTTTTACAATCATTTACAGACTTTGGTTCAGGAGTATCATTTCCACTCATAATCTCACTGGCAACCGAATATGAAAATATTTCATCCATATTTTCCATTTCATCTCGGTTCCATATTATATGTGTATGACCATAGTTGATTGATATCTCTTTGTTAGTATCGTCAATCAACTATGGTCATACACATATAATATGGAACCGAGATGAAATAGAAAATATGGATGAAATATTTTCATATTCGGTTGCCAGTGAGATTATGAGTGGAAATGATACTCCTGAACCAAAGTCTGTAAATTATTGTAAAAATAGACATGACTGGGGAAAGTGGAAAGATGCTATGCAAGCTGAATAAATTCATTAAACAAACGAAAGGTTTTTGGGCTTATTGTTATCACTCCTAAGGCAATAAAGCCTGTAGGGTATAAATGGGTTTTCGTATGGAAACGAAATGAGATTACAAGGTATAAAGCGAGACTTGTAGCTCAAGGTTTTTCGCAAAGGCCAGGGATTTTGAAAAATAGGAAGTTATTGTACATATGCTTATATTTAACCAAAAAAAAAAGGAAATCTCACAAACTAGGCACCTAGCTCGGTTGGCTAGGTGCGCGAAAGGGTGTGGCCTAGACCCGGGTTCGATCCAGGGGACGACCAGTTTCACCATTTTTACCATACAAATTTAGAAATTTTTCATTAACACGTTGCAAGATGAATTATATTTTCCTTTTTTCATATTCTCCTAAGGTGAAACGAAATTTTTGATACACTTGGGGTATGTAAGGTATAATTTATATTTTTACTAACCCATCGAAACAAGTTTGGTTAGTTTTTGTAAATGCAGGTAATGTAACAAAACACAGTTGTGGATCTTATGATATTTGTTTCCAAAATGGAACCAGAAGTCTCATATGAAGATCATATAACACTGATCGGAAAAAGATTGCCTACCTAAGGATTGTTGTCTATAAAGCTTTGATCAACTTTCAAGAAAGATAGAGACAAGTCACATAAATAATACATATTAAAATGAGCGGGAGTACTATACAAGTTGCACTCTTTTTCCCTTAACTAAGTTTTATCCCATTGGATTTTCTTAGTAAGGTTTTTAATGAGGCAACATACATGATCCAGAAATATCAGGAGAAGACTATACACTGCACTCCTTTTCCCTTAGCTATGGTTTTGTCCCACTGGGTTTTCCTAGAAAGGTTTTTAATGAGGCAGTACTTTATTACCCCAAAGTTTGCAAAGTGTCATCCAAGGGGGAGTGTTATGAATCATTGATTAATGTGGATGACAACTAGCAAAGGAATAGAAAAATAAGAAAGTCAAAGATGGGATGCTCTATCCTATATATTTATATATTTGTGATAGCTCATACATTTGGAGTAATCAATTATTATTGATTCTTCACTCCTTTCTACTTGATAATGGCATCACAAATCGATGAAATGAGAAAGTACATGAATTTCAGTCTGAGTTGAAAATCTTCTTTTTAGACTAGTTTATAACACGTTATCAGCACGAAGCTCTAGACAAGCACGAGGTTCTAGCCAAGAACGAGGTTCTAGCCAAGGAAACGTTCAAGCAATTATAATCAAAGTAAGTGTTTGATTAATTTATATAAACTATAATTGTTATGATAAACGTAATATTTCTTTTATACCGTGGGATTGTTTTCCTTTAGGAGACTCAGTTATCCAGACACTCCTATCATAAAAACATCTAAATCCCATACTTAATAATAAAAATGAGTACGAGATACCTATTGCTATGGGAATATAATAACTATGGGACTACTAACAATCTAAATCAGTGCAGAGAACCTCATACTATGGATATATAATAATTTGGGACTACTAACAATCAAAATTTCTTTTATGCACCTAACATTTACATTTATGTTATCTAACATTTATTTATGCACCTAATATTTATATTTATGTTATCCAACATTTATTTTCTAATGTTTAATAACGTTTATTTATGTTATAAAAACTGGCCTAAAAGCATTTTGTGTGATGGAGACTTAGCTCCTTTTTTAGCTCCTTTATTGCAGTTTCTTTAAGGAAAAAGAAATAAAACAAAACTGGTGGGGCCTATATCATAATAATTCGTTCGAATTATTTCATTTACTGTGCGCTACTGTGCGCGTCGTTGTCATCCACTATTCATAATAATTTATTTATTATTGTGCATACTAATTATATATATATATATATATATATATATATCCGTAAAAAATGGCTATGGATATTTTATTATAAAATTACCAATTATTAATATCATCACTGTTGTTATCGGAACCATTTAGAAGTGATACTCAGCACGTTACCCACGATACCTACCGAATCTAATATTAGTTTAAACATTTTGTTTGTTACCGAAATTTTCAAACCTAATACAGTAAAACTATTTTCAAGGTGTATCATGGAAGCCTTAACCAAGCGTATTGTGTAAGCTTAATTTTTATCTATATAAGTAACCCACCACTCATGTAAATCCTCAAACCAACTGAACTTCTGATATAGTTCGACACATACCCAAAACAACTCATACTCAAATTCTATTTTTTTTAGATCTCAAACAAAGCCCAATATTACCATCATGAGTCTTCAGTTTTCTACTCGTGCACACGCTGAATCTTCAAACGCAGCAGAAATTCGTGCCCAGATCGAAGTCCATAAATTTCTTCAGTTTAGGGATGCACGCACCCATATGAAATGTCTAACCCTCAGGAGGCTTAAAGTTAATACTATTAATAGTATCGACTGGAACATAACGGGGATTCTAGACAAAGATGATCGACTGACGAGGTTACTACCAATTGGTTCACCATGGCGTCGTTTTTTTGATATCTTAGAACCCTCATACGATGAATTTGTATATGAGTTCTGGTCTACTTTTCATTTCACACGAAATAAAAACCTATCTGAGCCCTCTATCGATTTTAGACTCGGTGGAAAAACTTTTAATTTGCCATTATCTGAGTTCGCAGTACATTTAGGTATTTATACAGAAGAAGAGGTTAGATCACCTATATTTATAAACGCATTAACCGAATATCCTGATCGCATACAAGATTATTGGTCTACACTTACACCAGCAGTGTGGAGTAGAAATAATAATTCAAGAACATTTAGAGATCCTCTTTATCAATATATGCACCGTGTTCTAGCCAACACGATCAGGGGGCACACGTCTAATCTACACAGGGTTAGTGGTACCGATCTCTTCCACTTATACAGTATATTCGAGTCAGTCCATTGTAATATTGCTTACTCTCTTGCTATGTACTTTGAGCAATACCAAACACGTCTCCCGAAAAACCTTATGGGAGGATCATACATAACAAAAATAGCTAAATCTCTAGGTGTCATAAACGATCAGATTATTCAAGAATTATCCCCACCACGATTACCTGGAGTGGTAAGTTTTACCAATATTGATATAATACCTATTGATATTCCTACACAAACACGATCGTTTCAATCTGAGGCAGCACCGGTTATCCCAGAAAATACATCACAAAATATACAACATCAACTGTCGCAGTTTCCTCCACCATCATTTTATCAGTTTGATTTGTTGTATCAACAGCAGCCAATACCACCCGTGTTTGAACATATTTCAACTAACACATCTCAAACACAACATACTCAACCACAAACACCAGGCATCTACCAGGCACTTTCACCTTTATCTTTTGGGCAAGGAGAAATGATACAACAATCCATATTTAATGATAACATGACATTCCAAGAGTTGTTAGCACCAGAACAACCCATATCACCACTATTACAGGTATGTTATGAATCATTGATTAATGTGGATGACAACTAGCAAAGGAATAGAAAAATAAGAAAGTCAAAGATGGGATGCTCTATCCTATATATTTATATATTTGTGATAGCTCATACATTTGGAGTAATCAATTATTATTGATTCTTCACTCCTTTCTACTTGATAATTGTAACACCTGTGCCTCCACGGCCATCAAACAAATACCAAACCAATGAAATATTGTATTTCATACTTGGGATTTGTTAAAAATATGTGTATCATTTGCACATATCAATTTTTGTTCAAATTCAAACTCTAAATCGCTTTCTGGAAGGTTATACGCGCACCGACGCGTAAATATAACCAGTTTAATGCAACAAACACTCCGGAACAGTGACATAGGCTTAACATACCTTAAATAACCTTTATATAACTTAGAAATAAGTTTTGAAGGCTTTGGTATGGTAAAATCAAGTTAATTCGTCTACAGGGACTAAATTTGACAAACTGCGAAAGTATGCCAATTTGAACTGTAACAGACATTCCGGAACATGACCATAAGTTAAACATACCATAAATATCCTTCACATAGCTTAGAAATAGGCTTTGAGGGGTTCGGTATGCTAAAACAAACTTTTGGGTCATTCAGGGACTAAAAGTGTCAAAAAGTGCACAAGGTTGCATTTTCGCGCATAACTTACGTTCTGAATACATCTGGACATCCAAAAATTTATGTAAGCCCTAAAATATTTTATTTTAGTGTTTGGCATGAGAAAAATCCATTCATCACGCATTTTGGATCGTTTTTAGCGCTTGTGCGCATTCCGTCGTAATTAAGCGAACATCGCGTTCGTACGACCAAACGAACCAACATCCGACATATTTTTGAGCATGTTTCATGTCCACAATGTTTAGGCATCATTTTAGGGCCTTAAAGTTGGCTTTACGGGCCTTGAAAGTGTCGGGAATGGCCTTAAACACGTGCAGGGACTGAAACTGTAAATTCTGAAACATGTTGCTGATCAGACAAGGCCAGGCGGCCCGCCTGAGCCTTGTGTAATCCTGACGCGGGCCGCGTGGCTCCTTCTAACCAGATTAACTGCATTTAACAGCAGATTGCAGCTGTTTAATTCACAACCACACACTCACACTTGCCTAGTCAGCTGATAAGAACCCATTTTTAGTTCCCACAATATTCCAACAAGTGTACGCACAAGATTCGAGCACGGTTTCCATGAAACGATCTTAACGGTTACCCGAATACTATAAATACCCAACCCCACCCATTGCAAAACCACTAGAATCTGATCTAAGTGACTCTAAGTTGGAACCATTGTTTCATACCTGAGTTATTTTGATCTAGATTAGCATTCGGGGACCCTTCGTAAGTATTCTTTCGTTCTTTTATTGCTTTTCGAGTCTGAAAGTCAAACTTTGTTTGACTTTCTGCGTTGACCAGTTTATGGTCAATGCGAAGTTCGTTTGAACTTCGCAACGTGAGTGTAATCACGTTGGTTATAGTCCATTGGGACTATGCCTACTGGTTACCACGTTGTCTAGGGTCGTAGGGTAAGCGATCTGATAAATCGCTTATACCTTCGAACCCGACCCATTTGGTCGATCATTAGGATTCGACCAAGCACATTAGGTGACCATAGTATATAGGGAATAACCTTCCGAGGTTATACCTTATGGTCACATCGTTTAAGTAGTTGTATGATAGGTAGTTTATGTGCCTTAGGTAAATTACCAAAATACCCTTTTCATGTATAATTGGTAATTAAGCTTATGTAACCTAAACTTTTGTACATAACTGATTATACAACATGATTAAACACGTTTAGGCATATAATACTTGTCATAGGACTAGTTAGACGTCTCGAACGCGCTTTGCGCGCACGACGCGTTAAAGTAGCGTATGTTACCTTAATGGGTCGCGATGGGTCGAAAGCACTTAGGTTAGTCTCAATGTAGTATGTAGGCCTTGTTAAACCATATCATATGAGTTCCAATACTCATTTGGTTTACCAAGCCTCATCCTATCCGATCTCCCGATTTAAGTCCGGTTTATTTATATAGTTTTAGATTGCCGACTGATTCCGTACTCCCTCTAGCTTTGTTTGGTTGTTGTTCAAGACCTCTAAGCATTCTCAGGCGAGTACATTATTCCCCTCTTTTACTATTTTCAACTGTTTTGGGGTGACTCA
This sequence comes from Helianthus tuberosus, assembly GCA_030545235.1. NCBI lineage: Eukaryota > Viridiplantae > Streptophyta > Magnoliopsida > Asterales > Asteraceae > Helianthus > Helianthus tuberosus. The sequence continues at coordinate 172,983,957 of CM060424.1, read as the reverse complement.
TATGTGCTAAATGTCTTAACAATGATTTCAAAGAACGATTACAATGGTTTCAAAAACAATTACAATGTGGTTTCAAGAACGATAACAATGGTTTCAAGAACGATTACAATGGTTTCAAAAACAATTACAATGGTTTCAAAAACAATTACAGTGGTTTCAAGAACGATTTCAATAAAGTGAACAAATTTGTTGGTTGTAGTTACATAACCAATAACATTCATTAGCAATGATCAAGCCGACCAGTATTAGGTTATGGTACCATAGGATCTGACAAATCCCGTTATTCTCTATACCCATGGTTATGTGTGGGTATTTTGGGTAACGACTGAATCTGTAATTATTAATTAACCCTTTGGTAAGGGTTTGTTAAGAACGAGAACGAGTTGGAACGATGAACGAGTCAAGAAGGTTTGAATGTTATTAGAAAATCGACCATAAAGTAGTTTCACAATTAAAACAAGAACGATTTGAACGATTAAAACAAGAACGATTTGAACGATTTCACAAAATGTTTTAACGATTGGGTAAACATTTGGACATGATTTACATTTGATCATGCATATCCACGAAACATAGTATTGATTTAAACCAAGTTTTACTTCAATACTTTGTTTTGTGCGTTTCACCTATGGTTTAGTTGATGCATTTCACTAGCCATACATATCATTTTGGTTACACATTACATGGTTTACATTTGACACAAACACTTTTGACATTGGTTATACATAACATGATTTACATCTTGACATGAACATTTTGACATATTATTCCAATACATTTGGCAGTTGGTTTACACAAAGACATCTTACATTGTTGGTTTGGTTTGAGTAAGTGATTTAAGTAACGAGGCGTGTGTAATATGATATAAGCATGGTGGATACGCCGCTGGTACTTCCTATAAATAAGTGCTTATATGGTATTACATATCGTAGCGTTGTTTAAATCATTTCAATTTAAACATATAACATTTTATACAAATAACATACTTTTCACAATACATTGTTGTACAAACAACTTAACTTATACAAACTCATTTTACATGGTTATTCATTTAATCATGCATTATTCTCTTATTTATACATATCATCTAAACTTATTATTTTTCAAATGATTTACAAAGACAAAGCAAATTACAAGGTTCATGACTAAACATTTTCTTAAACAGAAGTCATGAATCTTATTTTCACAAAACCTATGTATTCGCCAGCATTTCTTTGCTGACCTCGTTTTCACATGTGTTTCAGGTATTGTTGAAAGATATCGATTAATAGGATGCATGCTCACATAGGACTGGACAAGGCCTTAGTGACTCAATAACAATGATAGACTATGTTTAAATTGTGTATTTAGATTTACAGACGATGTAATTATTCAATGTTTAATAAAACGAAACACTTTTTGGTATCCATGGTTATGAAACAATGATTCTGTTGCAACGCGCCTCGATGTTTCCGCCGCTCTTTGTTGTTCTACTCGAAAACCCACTCAAGGTGCACCACCCTCTAAATATAAGCCAAGAACCCTCACACACTCTCCTTTCCACTCTCTCACTTCATCCTCACTCCCTTCCTCTCTAGAAAACCCTAACAAATCAAGCTCACCTCCTCCTCTCTCCCTCTCGGATTAAATCGGCAACAACAAGGAGGATCGGCCAAGCTCATCATCATTACTCGGACACTTCATTTTCTCACTTTCTTCCTTAACTCGGTGCCTTTCCACAACCGGTTAGTACTTTAGATGTTCACTATGTGTTTATATGTACAATAGTGCTATTTGCTTGGAATGATTGAAATGATGGATGAAATATGTGAACTCTTGCATGATAATAAAGTGCTAAGATATTGAATGATGAATGATTGTTAGTGTAGGGTGTTTAATGTTTAGAACAAATGTTTGCATGATCCTTGTTGATCAAGTAGCATGATATGTATTGTAGAATGAGGATGTATGCTTATGCTTTGATAAGAGATTGTTAGATAACATACAAGATTGATTAGGACAATAAGGGTGTGTATGTGTATGTTTGTAATCCGAGGAATGTATGTTAGATTCAGGAATCGATGATGCGGATTTGAGTATATGCTAGGATAGGGTTGTTTGAATAATCATGTTGTAATGATGAAAACCCTAAAATGATGAACTTCTTGAATATGACATGAATATTTGAAATATTGTGTGTTTGATCCATTTTTATCAAATGTTAGACAAAGAAACATGTTTAGGGAATTTCTATTGGATAGTACACTAGATCATGCATATGAAATTCTATTGGATAGTACAATCGGATAGTTCTAGAAGGTCTCGGTCATCAGGTGTGCAAGTCGAGACCACCAGTCTCGACTCGAAACCAACTCATGACAACTCGACACCACAGCAGCCACGACTCGAGATCATGTCCAAGAACTCAAAGCAGACTCCAAGGACTCGAGACCATCTAGGTCTCGACTCGAGAACCCATGATCTCGACTCGGGACTAAATCCGAGACATTTAAGGTTGCGACTCAAGTTTGTGTGACTCGAAACCACCCCACTACAAACCGAGACCATTCGGTTGCGACTCGAGACCTCTCGGTCTCGACTCGAGACCACCTTGTCTCAAGTGGGCTGCTGATCTCCGTTATTGGGGCGAAGTAAATGGACTGATTATGCATGATTATTGTTTGACTGGACTACGTGCTAATTGTTACTGTTCGACTGTACCATTGTTAGAGCAAGCCCAATAACTCAAAACTGTATGCGTACTATGTGTTAGCTATGTGTAGAAATACGTGATTACTTGTGTCCGAGCCTGACTTATACTGGTAACCATTTAGGACGTGGTGATCAGCATACTTAACCAAGTAAACCAAACTGCCGAGCAACCCAAGGTGAGTTCACAACTAATAAAGCATGCGTTCCCGGTGGTTGGGAAACGGAAACTTAAACAACGCTATCCCCTCGCAAGGGATACAAACCTACTTCTCTCCCCTTAAATGGGACTTTTAGTTAATTACTGTTTATACTGGATGCAACAAGCAACACTAAACAAAAATCTATCACTCAAGTCCTCACTTCTTAATACCGATTAGTCGCTGGGGTCAGGCGAACGGGTTATTAGTTGATAGCGCTATTTAGGTCTCACCAACCTCACACCGTGCCCGCGTATGGGATCGGGCGTGAACTAATGTACTCTGGCAACCGTCAATGATGATAGAACATTGACAAACGGGGCACTCTACGGAAACGTATGGATGAATAGTATTCGGTATTGTAAAAACAGTTTAGTCGCTTACTTATGGGGTAGCTCCCCATCGCATGTATAAACGGATAAATTAACTGGTGAAACTGGTTTTTGGTAACTAAAACTGGACAACTCGTGGACTCGCCAACATCTTTGTTGATACCCTACTGCATGCTTTGCAGGTACCCAGTGACTCAGGAGCTTGCAGCTTGGGAATGTGTAGTGGTCGTTTAGCCCGTGTGTGGGTTTTAACTCATCTGAACTATGAACCCTGTTTTGAGACTGTTTGGTTTATGCTTCCGCTGTTTGTTTAAACTGTTATTTGAACTTAAACTTTTAGAACTTTAAAATATGGTGTTTACTGACTATTGTAGTTGGTGAATGCTTTTACTATTAATCAATGCTCAGTATGATTGGTGGCTGGATCCTGGTCAGTCACGCCTCCAAGCGGTAGTACTCCGCATGTGGATTTTGGGGGTGTGACAGATTGGTATCAGAGCCATTGGTTATAGTGAACTTGGTTTTAAAAAGAGAGTCCTTTTGAGAAAAACCAGACTATAACCCGTGACTCGTGACGACACTACACTCCAAGGGCAAGACTCAGCATATTAGACCTTATAGCTCGGACTTCTGTTTACTTGCTTGTTTATCTTATGTTGACTGCTCTACTATACATACTAGTGTGCCTAATTAGATAGATACACATCCCTCTTCTATCTCATTCTCGCTATGTTACGACATCACTCTCATACTGTGTTTTCTGGTTATGAAGACAATGAGTGGACGCGGAAGAGGAAGCGTTAACATGACTCAGGCTCAATTCACTAACTTGCTCAACACGGTGGCTGCAGCTTTCGCAGCTCACCCTGGAGGTCAGCCTGCGCCTGCACAGCCACGTGTTTGTACTTTCAAAACCTTCATGGATGGCAAGCCTCTCCCTTTCAACGGCATTGAGGGTGCCATAGGCCTTCTACACTGGATTGAAAATGCCGAAGCTGTCTTTGCTGTCTGTGAGTGTCCCCCTGCTAACTGGGTAAAGTTCGTGACTGGTACGCTTGAAGGAAATGCGCTTTCATGGTGGAAAGCACAGATTCAGATGCTTGGTCTGGAAACTGCTAATGCTACTGCGTGGGAAGATTTCAAGGACATGATCAAAGAGGAATACTGTCACAGGGATGACATCCACAAACTCGAGAACGAGTACTATGAGCTCAAGATGGTTGGGTCAGAGATTGAGACCTACACCAAGCAGTCCAACGACTATGCTGCACTTTGCCCAAACATGTCCCGACCTATGTATCGAAGGATCGAATTGTACATCAAAGGCTTGGTCCCAGAAATCCGGAGCCATGTGACCTCAGCCAACCTCAATACCATACAGCCCGTGGTTCGTCTTGCTCACAAACTCACCAATCAGGCTGTGGAAGAGGGCAAGTTGCCCAAGAGGATCAGTGCTACTGCTGGAACTTCTAGCGATAACAAACGAAAGTGGGATGGAAGTCAGGGAAAGGATGCTAACCCCACTCAGGCCCCAGTTCAACAAAGGAAGACTGAAAGCAACAAGGGCCCTCAGCAACAGGGTGGCTATCGGGGAAACCACCCCAAGTGTAACAAATGTAACCGACACCACAGTGGGCCATGTGGCAAAAGTCAGTGTCAGCGATGCAACAAGATGGGGCATGAGGCCAAAGACTGCAGGAGCCCGCTTCCAGCTAGGCAGAATCAACAACAACCACAACAGCAACAAGGAAACAACCGTGGATGCTTCAAGTGTGGAGCAACGGGGCACATGCGAAAGGATTGCCCTGAACTGAATCAAAACAACAACAATCAGGGTGCTGGGAACAATAACAACAATGCTGGGAATGGTGCAAGAGGAAGGGCTTTTGTGATTGGAGCTGGAGAAGCAAGGAATGACCCCAACGTTGTAGCGGGTAAGTTCCTACTTAATGATCGTTATGTTTCCATACTATTTGATTCCGGAGCAGATGCTAGTTATGTATCCCTACGTATTAGCAAGAAACTTAAGTCCACTCTTACGCCTTTAAGCTCTAAGCACATCGTTGAAATAGCTAATGGTAGAAACCTCGAGGCTTCACACGTAATTCGTAACTGCAAATTAGAGTTGTCTGGTCAGACCTTCTGTATCGATCTCTTTCCCATCATTCTCGGGAGCTTCGACGTCATCATTGGTATGGATTGGTTATCCAAGCATTAAGCCGAAATCCTCTGCCAAGAGAAAGCTATTCGTATTCCCCGTCCTCCTGGCAAGCCCCTTATTGTTCAAGGCGACAAAAGCGGAGAAGTCACAGGCATCATTTCATTCTTAAAAGCCCAGAAGTGTTTACGAAAGGGGCACACCGCTATCTTAGCACTTGTTGCCGACACGTAGAAAAAGGAAAGCAGGATTGAAGATTTTCCTGTTGTACGCGACTATCCTGAGGTATTTCCTGAAGAACTACCTGGACTCCCTCCACACCGTCAGGTCGAATTTCAAATCGAGCTAACCCCCGGAGCAGCGCCCATAGCTCGTGCACCTTATCGTCTAGCCCCCGCGGAACTCAAGGAACTTTCTACTCAATTACAAGAAATTTTGGACAAAGGTTTTATCCGTCCTAGCTCATCACCCTGGGGAGCCCCAGTCCTCTTTGTTAAAAAGAAGGATGGCACATTCCGAATGTGCATCGACTACCGCGAACTAAACAAGGTTACCATCAAGAATCGTTACCCACTTCCCCGTATCGACGATCTGTTCGACCAGCTGCAAGGGTCGAGCTACTATTCCAAGATCGACCTACGATCGGGCTATCACCAGCTGAGAGTCCGCGATGAGGACATCTCTAAGACTGCTTTCAGGACCCGCTATGGTCACTACGAATTCCTTGTTATGCCTTTCGGAATGACCAACGCTCCTGCGATCTTCATGGATCTCATGAACCGAGTATGCAAACCCTACCTCGACAAGTTCGTAATTGTGTTTATCGACGACATCTTAATCTACTCGAAGAGTCAAGAGGAGCATGAACAACACCTGTGTCTTATTCTCGAACTCCTTCGCAATGAGCAATTGTATGCCAAATTCTCGAAGTGTGATTTCTGTCTTAGAGAAGTCCATTTCCTTGGGCACATAGTTAATCAGGATGGGATTCATGTGGACCCCGCTAAGATCGAATCCATTAAGAATTGGCCTATACCTAAGACTCCGACCGAAGCTCGCCAATTCTTGGGATTGGCAGGGTACTATCGAAGATTTATCAAAGGATTTTCTAAGATCGCTCAACCACTCACAACCCTCACTCAGAAAGGTGTTGCTTACAAATGGGGTGATGCTCAGGAAACTGCCTTTCAGGAACTAAAGAAGAACCTCTGCAGTGCTCCTATTCTTTCCTTACCTGAAGGTACCGACGACTTCGTTGTTTACTGCGACGCTTCTATTCAAGGACTTGGTTGCGTACTGATGCAACGCGAGAAGGTCATTGCCTACGCCTCGCGACAACTCAAGATCCACGAATGGAACTACACGACACATGACTTAGAATTTGAAGCTGTGGTCTTCGCGCTCAAGATTTGGAGACACTACTTGTACGGTACCAAGTGCACGATTTACACTGACCACAAGAGTCTCCAGCACATAATGGAACAAAAGGAGTTGAATATGCGGCAACGCCGATGGGTCGAACTCCTAAATGACTATGAGTGTGCAATTAAATATCACCCAGGCAAGGCTAATGTGGTAGCCGATGCCCTCAGCAGAAAGGAGACCAAACCCAAGCGTGTTCGTGCCTTACAGCTCACTATCCACTCGAACCTCCCTAATCAGATCCGAAATGCTCAAGCTGAAGCATTAAAGGCTGAGAACATCAAGGCTGAGTCCCTACGAGGATCGAGACAACGGTTAGAACAAAAAGAAGATGGTGCTTACTACGTAAACGGACGTATATGGGTCCCACTTTATGGGAATTTGCGCGAGCTTGTAATGGATGAAGCCCATAAGTCTCGTTACTCAGTACACCCTGGTGCGGATAAAATGTACCATGACTTAAAGACTACATACTGGTGGCCTGGCATGAAAGCCCACGTAGCAACCTATGTCAGAAAATGTTTGACTTGTGCAAGAGTCAAGGCGGAGTATCAGAAACCATCAGGCCTACTCCAACAACCAGAGATCCCACAGTGGAAATGGGAGCAAATTTCCATGGACTTTGTTACCGGCTTGCCTAGGTCTCAACGCGTAAATGACACCATTTGGGTGATAGTAGATCGATTAACTAAATCTGCCCACTTCTTAGCTATTAAAGAGACAGACAAGTTCTCTACCTTAGCAGAGGTATACTTAAGGGAAGTGGTTTCAAAGCATGGAGTGCCAACCTCTATTATTTCCGACCGAGACGCGCGTTTTACTTCTGAGTTGTGGCAAGCTATGCATAGATCTTTTGGCTCACGCTCAGACATGAGCACCGCTTACCACCCGCAAACGGATGGGCAATCTGAACGCACCATCCAAACCCTCGAAGACATGCTTAGGGCGTGTGTGATCGATTTTGGCAAAAAATGGGAGAAGCACCTACCGTTAGTGGAATTCTCCTACAACAACAGCTACCACACCAGCATTCAGGCGGCACCCTTTGAGGCATTATACGGTCGCAAATGCCGGTCGCCTCTCTGCTGGGCGGAGGTTGGTGACAGCCAGATCACAGGCCCAGAACATGTAGTTGACACCACAGAAAAGATTGCCTAGATTAGGCAACGCATGGCGGCAGCTCGTGACCGTCAGAAGAGCTACGCTGATAAGGATAGGAAACCGCTAGAGTTCCAGGTTGGTGACCGGGCTCTACTTAAAGTCTCACCCTGGAAGGGTGTGGTTCGTTTTGGAAAACGGGGCAAGCTTAATCTGAGATATGTCGGACCCTTTGAAATTACCGAAAAGATCGGTAAGGTCGCTTACAGATTGAATCTGCCTGAAGAACTGAGTGTTGTGCACAACGTCTTCCACGTGTCTAATCTGAAGAAGTGTCTGTCAGATGAAACACTCATCATTCCTTTCAAGGAACTCACTATTGACGAACAGCTACACTTTACTGAGGAACCGATCGAGATCACGGATCGTGAGATCAAAACCCTCAAACGTAGCCAGATACCTCTCGTGCGAGTTCGTTGGAACTCACGCCGTGGCCCAGAGTTTACCTGGGAGCGGGAAGACCAGATGAAGCACAAGTATCCCCAGTTGTTCCCAAATGAAACTCCCAGCACTGAAGCTACAACCGAATTTCGAGACGAAATTCCAAACTAACGGGGGGATGATGTGACACCCCGTTGAAACGTTCTCATTTACACCAGCTTGTCAGTGGCTGCCTTAACTTTCGGGACGAAAGTTCTTAAAACTTGGGGATAATGTGACACTCTAGGTTTTTCCGAGCAAACACCTTGTAATTACTTAGTGCGTATATATATATGTTATTAAATGAAAGTTGTGATTCTTCTTGTGCTATGTGTCGATAACGTGTATGTAATATATATGTGTATATAAAGATACTCGTGAACCAAAACCACGACTCGAGACCACCCGGTCTCGAGTAAATAGTGAACAGTTGGGCCGCTTGGGCCGCACCTCCCTTAGCCTACTCGAAAACCCACTCAAGGTGCACCACCCTCTAAATATAAGCCAAGAACCCTCACACACTCTCCTTTCCACTCTCTCACTTCATCCTCACTCCCTCCCTCTCTAGAAAACCCTAACAAATCAAGCTCACCTCCTCCTCTCTCCCTCTCGGATTAAATCGGCAATAACAAGGAGGATCGGCCAAGCTCATCATCATTACTCGGACACTTCATTTTCTCACTTTCTTCCTTAACTCGGTGCCTTTCCACAACCGGTTAGTACTTTAGATGTTCACTATGTGTTTATATGTACAATAGTGCTATTTGCTTGGAATGATTGAAATGATGGATGAAATATGTGAACTCTTGCATGATAATAAAGTGCTAAGATATTGAATGATGAATGATTGTTAGTGTAGGGTGTTTAATGTTTAGAACAAATGTTTGCATGATCCTTGTTGACCAAGTAGCATGATATGTATTGTAGAATGAGGATGTATGCTTATGCTTTGATAAGAGATTGTTAGATAACATACAAGATTGATTAGGACAATAAGGGTGTGTATGTGTATGTTTGTAATCCGAGGAATGTATGTTAGATTCAGGAATCGATGATACGGATTTGAGTATATGCTAGGATAGGGTTGTTTGAATAATCATGTTGTAATGATGAAAACCCTAAAATGATGAACTTGTTGAATATGACATGAATATTTGAAATATTGTGTGTTTGATCCATTTTTATCAAATGTTAGACAAAGAAACATGTTTAGGGAATTTCTATTGGATAGTACACTAGATTATGCATATGAAATTCTATTGGATAGTACAATCGGATAGTTCTAGAAGGTCTCGGTCATCAGGTGTGCAAGTCGAGACCACCAGTCTCGACTCGAAACCAACTCATGACAACTCGAGACCACAGCAGCCACGACTCGAGATCATGTCCAAGAACTCAAAGCAGACTCCAAGGACTCGAGACCATCTAGGTCTCGACTCGAGAACCTATGATCTCGACTCGGGACTAAATCCGAGACATTTAAGGTTGCGACTCAAGCTTGTGTGACTCAAAACCACCCCACTACAAACCGAGACCATTCGGTTGTGACTCGAGACCTCTCGGTCTCGACTCGAGACCACCTTGTCTCGAGTGGGCTGCTGATCTCCGTTATTGGGCCGAAGTAAATGGACTGATTATGCATGATTACTGTTTGACTGGACTACGTGCTAATTGTTACTGTTCGACTATACCATTGCTAGAGCAGGCCCAATAACTCAAAACTGTATGCGTACTATGTGTTAGCTATGTGTAGAAATACGTGATTACTTGTGTCCGAGCCTGACTTATACTGGTAACCATTTAGGACGTGGTGACCAGCATACTTAACCAAGTAAACCAAACTGCCGAGCAACCCAAGGTGAGTTCACAACTAATAAAGCATGCGTTCCCGGTGGTTGGGAAACGGAAACTTAAACAACGCTATCCCCTCGCAAGGGATACAAACCTACTTCTCTCCCCTTAAATGGGACTTTTAGTTAATTACTGTTTATACTGGATGCAACAAGCAACACTAAACAAAACTCTATCACTCAAGTCCTCACTTCTTAATACCGATTAGTCGCCGGGGTCAGGCGAACGGGTTATTAGTTGATAGCGCTATTTAGGTCTCACCAACCTCACACCGTGCCCGCGTATGGGATCGGGCGTGAACTAATTACTCTGGCAACCGTCAATGATGATAGAACATTGACAAACGGGGCACTCTACGGAAACGTACGGATGAATAGTATTCGGTATTGTAAAAACAGTTTAGTCGCTTACTTATGGGGTAGCTCCCCATCGCATGTATAAATGGATAAATTAACTGGTGAAACTGGTTTTTGGTAACTAAAACTGGACAACTCGTGGACTCGCCAACATCTTTGTTGATACCCTACTGCATGCTTTGCAGGTACCCAGTGACTCAGGAGCTTGCAGCTTGGGAATGTGTAGTGGTCGTTTAGCCCGTGTGTGGGTTTTAACTCATCTGAACTATGAACCCTGTTTTGAGACTGTTTGGTTTATGCTTCCGCTGTTTGTTTAAACTGTTATTTGAACTTAAACTTTTAGAACTTTAAAATATGGTGTTTACTGACTATTGTAGTTGGTGAATGCTTTTACTATTAATCAATGCTCAGTATGATTGGTGGCTGGATCCTGGTCAGTCACGCCTCCAAGCGGTAGTACTCCGCATGTGGATTTTGGGGGTGTGACATACATATCATCTGAACTTATTATTTTTCAAATGATTTACAAAGACAAAGCAAATTACAAGGTTCATGACTAAACATTTTCTTAAACAGAAGTCATGAATCTTATTTTCACAAAACCTATGTATTCGCCAGCATTTCTTTGCTGACCTCGTTTTCACATGTGTTTCAGGTATTGTTGAAAGATATCGATTAATAGGATGCATGCTCACATAGGACTGGACAAGGCCTTAGTGACTCAATAACAATGATAGACTATGTTTAAATTGTGTATTTAGATTTACAGACGATGTAATTATTCAATGTTTAATAAAACGAAACACTTTTTGGTATCCATGGTTATGAAACAATGATTCTGTTGCAACGCGTCTCGATGTTTCCGCCGCTCTTTGTTGTTCTACGCGGTCGGGGTGTGACAGAAAAGTTGGTATCAGAGCCAATGGTTATAGGGAATTAGGTTATTAGTAATGCTTTGACCTAGTCTATAACCTTTCTAGGACCCTAACGCGAGTTTACTTGCGTTTAGTCATAAAACAATACCGTCACCTATCCTTAGGCGACGACCACAACAAGGACATAAAATTCAAAACCGCTTTGAAAACTAATCATCTGCTCTAGGATGATTAATTACTAGGTTTTGAACCCTCTATTGTAAGGTTTTGAACTCTCTATTATATGGTTTTGAACCCCTTTTGAGTTTTCAAAACCTCGTCAAGGTTTTAGGTTTTAAATAATGTGAACACGTGCAAACTGGAAGGGTGAATGCCTGTATTCTGGGTTTTCTGTCTAGGCAAGCACTTCGTATATATCTCATCAGACGCGAGACCAGTTGTGCTTACCTGGGAATTCTTGGGATGAGTGTTCACTTATAGGCGAGCATGTCTTCGCGATACATTATTTTTGATCCATTTACTTTGGTTAGTCACTGTGTGTCGGTTGTTGCTTTGTAGTAACAAACAAATGACCACTATCCTTGCTTTCATCAGATTTGTTTCATCTCATTCTTTTCGTCTAATTCTCTCACTCGTTTCCTTTCATGTTTCCTCTTTTAGAATGCCTCCTCGACGCGAAAGCCAGATAGCGACTGCCGAATTGGCAGAAATCATTGCGCAGCAAATGGCTGCTCAATTCCCAAACCTCTTTGCTCAATGGAACCAAGCCAACAACAACAACAATGTTCCATGCAAATACAAGGATTTTAACCAGGCTAAACCACTCAAGTTTAGTGGTTCTGAAGGAGCGACTGGGCTTCTTCAATGGTTTGAGAGCATTGAGAATACTTTCCGCCACGTGCAGTGTCCTGACAATCGCAAGGTCGAGTTTTCTTCAAGTGTGTTTCAGAAGAGAGCTCTCACATGGTGGAACGGGGTTATGAGGGATCGTGGTGCAGAAGTTGCTCTAGCACAGACATGGGCTGAACTCCCATAACAATTAGATGGAACCCACCACCATATTAATAATTTCAGTATATATATCGCACACCCAAAAATGATAAATATTTGGTTTCTAAATAACTGTAATGGGGAGTAAATGTTTCAATAATAATACTTGTTCCAATAATCATTGATAATTTAGAATTTATCAAAAAAAAATTCATTCTGGAATAATATTCTTGCTATATTAGCTAAGCCATATGTGCAAACTTCAAGTTGTGAATTGATAACCATTTAGACGATGCATCGATTTAAATACTAAATGGTATCATGCTAGGATATGTGTATCCTTTAATCCTTTTTAGGATTATCATATGATATGTGAATCCTTTTCATCATAGTATATCCATGATGGCTTAATCTGACATGCCATCATACCCTTGATGATATATATATATTCTTGAAACTCAATAAGTTCCTTATTGATTTTTGGGAAAAATATATATATTATCAAGGGTATGATGGCATGTCAGATTAAGCCATCAAGGATATACTATGATGAAAAGGATTCACATATCATATGATAATCCTAAAAAGGATTAAAGGATACACATATCCTAGCATGATACCATTTAGTATTTAAATCGATGCATCGTCTAAATGGTTATCAATTCGTAACTTGAAGTTTGCACATATGGCTTAGCTAATATAGCAAGAATATTATTCCAGAATGAAAAAAAAAATCTCGTGCTGATAACGTGTTATAAACTAGTCTAAAAAGAAGATTTTCAACTCAGACTGAAATTCATGTACTTTCTCATTTCATCGATTTGTGATGCCATTATCAAGTAGAAAGGAGTGAAGAATCAATAATAATTGATTACCCCAAATGTATGAGCTATCACAAATATATAAATATATAGGATAGAGCATCCCATCTTTGACTTTCTTATTTTTCTATTCCTTTGCTAGTTGTCATCCACATTAATCAATGATTCATAACACTCCCCCTTGGATGACACTTTGCAAACTTTGGGGTAATAAAGTACTGCCTCATTAAAAACCTTTCTAGGAAAACCCAGTGACACAAAACCATAGCTAAGGGAAAAAGAGTGTAGTGTATAGTCTTCTCCTGATATTTCTGGATCATGTATGTTGCCTCATTAAAAACCTTACTAAGAAAACCCAATGGGATAAAACTTAGTTAAGGGAAAAAGAGTGCAACTTGTATAGTACTCCCCCTCATTTTAATATGTATTATTTATGTGACTTGTCTCTATCTTTCTTGAAAGTTGATCAAAGCTTTATAGACAACAATCCTTAGGTAGGCAATCTTTTTCCGATCAGTGTTATATGATCTTCATATGAGACTTCTGGTTCCATTTTGGAAACAAATATCATAAGATCCACAACTGTGTTTTGTTACATTACCTGCATTTACAAAAACTAACAAAACTTGTTTCGATGGGTTAGTAAAAATATAAATTATACCTTACATACCCCAAGTGTATCAAAAATTTCGTTTCACCTTAGGAGAATATGAAAAAAGGAAAATATAATTCATCTTGCAACGTGTTAATGAAAAATTTCTAAATTTGTATGGTAAAAATGGTGAAACTGGCCGTCCCCTGGATCGAACCCGGGTCTAGGCCACACCCTTTCGCGCACCTAGCCAACCGAGCTAGGTGCCTAGTTTGTGAGATTTCCTTTTTTTTGGTTAAATATAAGCATATGTACAATAACTTCCTATTTTTCAAAATCCCTGGTGTTTGCGAAAAACCTTGAGCTACAAGTCTCGCTTTATACCTTGTAATCTCATTTTTCTCATTTCGTTTCCGTACGAAAACCCATTTATACCCTACAGGCTTTATTGCCTTAGGAGTGATAACAATAGGCCCAAAAACCTTTCGTTTATTTAATGAATTTATTCAGCTTGCATAGCATCTTTCCACTTTCCCCAGTCATGTCTATTTTTACAATCATTTACAGACTTTGGTTCAGGAGTATCATTTCCACTCATAATCTCACTGGCAACCGAATATGAAAATATTTCATCCATATTTTCCATTTCATCTCGGTTCCATATTATATGTGTATGACCATAGTTGATTGATATCTCTTTGTTAGTATCATCAACATCTTCCTCATGAGAGGTTTCGGTATTTACCGCTTGATCAAGATTTTTATCTTTATGGTCAATTTCATTTATAAGCGCTTTTCTTTTTTCGAGGATGTTTTATCCTTTGAACCGACTGGCCTCCCATGTTTCAAACGGGATTCAATAGCCATATTATTATTATCCCTTTGCTTGTCTGTAATATTAACTCGAGCTAAAGCATTAGTATCTGATATATAAGATTTTCAATATGTCTTTGTCCTTCTTGGAAATTAATTTTAACTGGAGCAATTCAAGACTTTTTGGATGAATTTCCTTCTTAAAATATCTTTTAGATATTTTCCTCGAGGATACAGATAATATAATGATAACTTCAAAATTTATTTCACTTTTAGTTGTTTTCTATCCCCCCCCTCATGTTGGGATTTATAATCAGCAAATGAAGCCCATAAGAAATCTCTCATTTATGGCTATATATTATTTATTCCCAACATGTCATTAAATCTCATCTTTGTGCGTTGTGTTGTAATAATTTCAGTAGATATATCGCACACCCAAAAATGATAAATATTTGGTTTCTAAATAACTGTAATGGGGAGTAAATGTTTCAATAATAATACTTGTTCCAATGATCATTGATAATTTAGAATTTATCAAAAAAAAAATTCATTCTGGAATAATATTCTTGCTATATTAGCTAAGCCATATGTGCAAACTTCAAGTTGCGAATTGATAACCATTTAGACGATGCATCGATTTAAATACTAAATGGTATCATGCTAGGATATGTGTATCCTTTAATCCTTTTTAGGATTGTCATATGATATGTGAATCCTTTTCATCATAGTATATCCTTGATGGCTTAATCTGACATGCCATCATACCCTTGATGATATATATATATATATATATATATTCTTGAAACTCAATAAGTTCCTTATTGATTTTTGGGAAAAATAGAGCGTCCTCTATTTAAAAACTTTGTACTATCAGGTAATTAGATTTTCCCATTCTTTCTATTAATTTTGAATGTCCCAGGCAAAACCGTTATTTGCATTATTCGTCTAATTTATGAATAATTTATATATACATATGTTTGTCATTGTATTTCCACAAAACATTTGTATGTGTGTATGTATGTACAACCCAAACTTGTATGTTTATCATGCTTCGTCTTTACCATTTAATATATTTTATAAATATAAACTTGTTTTATGAATCAAATAAACCTGACAGTTTTCTAACTTCCCAAAAATAACATTTCCTTAATACATCATTTATTATATATACATATATATATATATATAACTGTTTTATATATATAATCGTTGTACAACGGCTATAAAACGGTAATATAACCGTTACAAAACGGTTATAATTTACCACTATAAATAACCAATTATCAATCTCATTTTTTTTTCACATCAAACCCTCTTCTTCTCAAAGTTATTCAAAAAAAAATTCGAAGATGATTCACCCGGTTTTAATATTGACCGGCATAATGTTAATATTATTGCCGATATTAATGTATGAGCTTCCACCTCATCTATTTAGTACTTATGTATTCATTTATTTGTTCATAGCTGTTCTTTTGTATGTTATCTCATTTTTAATGAGTATTTAGATTTTAATATTTATCTTATTTATGTTTTGTAACAAAATTGGCAACCTATAACTGAAGTAATTATTAATATGGTGGTGGGTTCCATCTAATTGTTATGGGAGTTGCTGTTGAGATGACAATGCTCGTGTGTCATCTTCCATATCAATGTTGTATGTAAACATGTTTCAATTCATATGGCTACTTATCCAGATACTTAAATAAATATATTAAAATAATTGAATCGTAGCAAAATGATTCTAGTATATAGTTATGTTTGCGGACCTCTGTCTGTGTATACAACTGAAATCAATCAGAATCAGAATCATGAGGTGATGGTGGTGGCGGAGTAAATTGTTTTGAGATAATACTAGCTACTTGTCTTAGCATTTCTTCCTGCCACTCATTCTTTTTCGTCAACCACTCTATTTGTCTTGACATTTTCCGGTTCTTTTTTATTAGTTTATCAACCTTTATTGGATCTAAAAATGGATTTATTAGAGGCACCGTACTTGGTCCGGCTTCAACAATTGACTGTTGTTGTTGCTCCGGATGTAGTGAAGACTGTTGCTGTAATAGTGGTGATATGGGTTGTTCTGGTGCTAACAACTCTTGGAATGTCATGTTATCATTAAATATGGATTGTTGCATCATTTCTCCTTGCCCAAAAGATAAAGGTGAAAGTGCCTGGTAGATGCCTGGTGTTTGTGGTTGAGTATGCTGTGTTTGAGATGTGTTAGTTGAAATATGTTCAAACACGGGTGGTATTGGCTGCTGTTGATACAACAAATCAAACTGATAAAATGATGGTGGAGGAAACTGCGACAGTTGATGTTGTATATTTTGTGATGTATTTTCTGGGATAACCGGTGCTGCCTCAGATTGAAACGATCGTGTTTGTGTAGGAATATCAATAGGTATTATATCAATATTGGTAAAACTTACCACTCCAGGTAATCGTGGTGGGGATAATTCTTGAATAATCTGATCGTTTATGACACCTAGAGATTTAGCTATTTTTGTTATGTATGATCCTCCCATAAGGTTTTTCGGGAGACGTGTTTGGTATTGCTCAAAGTACATAGCAAGAGAGTAAGCAATATTACAATGGACTGACTCGAATATACTGTATAAGTGGAAGAGATCGGTACCACTAACCCTGTGTAGATTAGACGTGCGCCCCCTGATCGTGTTGGCTAGAACACGGTGCATATATTGATAAAGATGATCTCTAAATGTTCTTGAATTATTATTTCTACTCCACACTGCTGGTGTAAGTGTAGACCAATAATCTTGTATGCGATCAGGATATTCGGTTAATGCGTTTATAAATATAGGTGATCTAACCTCTTCTTCTATATAAATACCTAAATGTACTGCGAACTCAGATAATGACAAATTAAAAGTTTTTCCACCGAGTCTAAAATCGATAGAGGGCTCAGATAGGTTTTTATTTCGTGTGAAATGAAAAGTAGACCAGAACTCATATACAAATTCATCGTATGAGGGTTCTAAGATATCAAAAAAACGACGCCATGGTGAACCAATTGGTAGTAACCTCGTCAGTCGATCATCTTTGTCTAGAATCCCCGTTATGTTCCAGTCGATACTATTAATAGTATTAACTTTAAGCCTCCTGAGGGTTAGACATTTCGTATGGGTGCGTGCATCCCTAAACTGAAGAAATTTATGGACTTCGATCTGGGCACGAATTTCTGCTGCGTTTGAAGATTCAGCGTGTGCACGAGTAGAAAACTGAAGACTCATGATGGTAATATTGGGCTTTGTTTGAGATCTAAAAAAATAGAATTTGAGTATGAGTTGTTTTGGGTATGTGTCGAACTATATCAGAAGTTCAGTTGGTTTGAGGATTTACATGAGTGGTGGGTTACTTATATAGATAAAAATTAAGCTTACACAATACGCTTGGTTAAGGCTTCCATGATACACCTTGAAAATAGTTTTACTGTATTAGGTTTGAAAATTTCGGTAACAAACAAAATGTTTAAACGAATATTAGATTCGGTAGGTATCGTGGGTAACGTGCTGAGTATCACTTCTAAATGGTTCCGATAACAACAGTGATGATATTAATAATTGGTAATTTTATAATAAAATATCCATAGCCATTTTTTACGGATATATATATATATATATATATATATATATATATATATATATAATTAGTATGCACAATAATAAATAAATTATTATGAATAGTGGATGACAACGACGCGCACAGTAGCGCACAGTAAATGAAATAATTTGAACGAATTATTATGATATAGGCCCCACCAGTTTTGTTTTATTTCTTTTTCCTTAAAGAAACTGCAATAAAGGAGCTCAAAAAGGAGCCTAAGTCTCCATCACACAAAATGCTTTTAGGCCAGTTTTTATAACATAAATAAACGTTATTAAACATTAGAAAATAAATGTTGGATAACATAAATATAAATATTAGGTGCATAAATAAATGTTAGATAACATAAATGTAAATGTTAGGTGCATAAAAGAAATTTTGATTGTTAGTAGTCCCAAATTATTATATATCCATAGTATGAGGTTCTCTGCACTGATTTAGATTGTTAGTAGTCCCATAGTTATTATATTCCCATAGCAATAGGTATCTCGTACTCATTTTTATTATTAAGTATGGGATTTAGATGTTTTTATGATAGGAGTGTCTGGATAACTGAGTCTCCTAAAGGAAAACAATCCCACGGTATAAAAGAAATATTACGTTTATCATAACAATTATAGTTTATATAAATTAATCAAACACTTACTTTGATTATAATTGCTTGAACGTTTCCTTGGCTAGAACCTCGTTCTTGGCTAGAACCTCGTGCTTGTCTAGAGCTTCGTGCTGATAACGTGTTATAAACTAGTCTAAAAAGAAGATTTTCAACTCAGACTGAAATTCATGTACTTTCTCATTTCATCGATTTGTGATGCCATTATCAAGTAGAAAGGAGTGAAGAATCAATAATAATTGATTACTCCAAATGTATGAGCTATCACAAATATATGAATATATAGGATAGAGCATCCCATCTTTGACTTTCTTATTTTTCTATTCCTTTGCTAGTTGTCATCCACATTAATCAATGATTCATAACACTCCCCCTTGGATGACACTTTGCAAACTTTGGGGTAATAAAGTACTGCCTCATTAAAAACCTTTCTAGGAAAACCCAGTGGGACAAAACCATAGCTAAGGGAAAAAGAGTGCAGTGTATAGTCTTCTCCTGATATTTCTGGATCATGTATGTTGCCTCATTAAAAACCTTATTAAGAAAACCCAATGGGATAAAACTTAGTTAAGGGAAAAAGAGTGCAGCTTGTATAGTACTCCCCCTCATTTTAATATGTATTATTTATGTGACTTGTCTCTATCTTTCTTGAAAGTTGATCAAAGCTTTATAGACAACAATCCTTAGGTAGGCAATCTTTTTCCGATCACTGTTATATGATCTTCATATGAGACTTCTGGTTCCATTTTGGAAACAAATATCATAAGATCCACAACTGTGTTTTGTTACATTACCTGCATTTACAAAAACTAACCAAACTTGTTTCGATGGGTTAGTAAAAATATAAATTATACCTTACATACCCCAAGTGTATCAAAAATTTTGTTTCACCTTAGGAGAATATGAAAAAAGGAAAATATAATTCATCTTGCAACGTGTTAATGAAAATTTTCTAAATTTGTATGGTAAAAATGGTGAAACTGGCCGTCCCATGGATCGAACCCGGGTCTAGGCCACACCCTTTCGCGCACCTAGCCAACCGAGCTAGGTGCCTAGTTTGTGAGATTTCCTTTTTTTTTGGTTAAATATAAGCATATGTACAATAACTTCCTATTTTTCAAAATCCCTGGCCTTTGCGAAAAACCTTGAGCTACAAGTCTCGCTTTATACCTTGTAATCTCATTTATCTCATTTCGTTTCCGTACGAAAACCCATTTATACCCTACAGGCTTTATTGCCTTAGGAGTGATAACAATAGGCCCAAAAACCTTTCGTTTGTTTAATGAATTTATTCAGCTTGCATAGCATCTTTCCACTTTCCCCAGTCAGGTCTATTTTTACAATCATTTACAGACTTTGGTTCAGGAGTATCATTTCCACTCATAATCTCACTGGCAACCGAATATGAAAATATTTCATCCATATTTTCCATTTCATCTCGGTTCCATATTATATGTGTATGACCATAGTTGAATGATATCTCTTTGTTAGTATCATCAACATCTTCCTCATGAGAGGTTTCGGTATTTACCGCTTGATCAAGATTTTTATCTTTATGGTCAATTTCATTTATAAGCGTTTTTCTTTTTTCGAGGATGTTTTATCCTTTGAACCGACTGGCCTCCCATGTTTCAAACGGGATTCAATAGCCATATTATTATTATCCCTTTGCTTGTCTGTAATATTAACTCGAGCTAAAGCATTAGTATCTGATATATAAGATTTTCAATATGACTTTGTCCTTCTTGGACATTAATTTTAACTGGAGCAATTCAAGACTTTTTGGATGAATTTCCTTCTTAAAATATCTATTAGATATTTTACTCGAGGATACAGATAATATAATGATAACTTCAAAATTTATTTCACTTTTAGTTGTTTTCTATCTCCCCCTCATGTTGGGATTTATAATCAGCAAATGAAGCCCATAAGAAATCTCTCATTTATGGCTATATATTATTTATTCCCAACATGTCATTAAATCTCATCTTTGTGCGTTGTGTTGTAATAATTTCAGTATATATATCGCACACCCAAAAATGATAAATATTTGGTTTCTAAATAACTGTAATGGGGAGTAAATGTTTCAATAATAATACTTGTTCCAATGATCATTGATAATTTAGAATTTATAAAAAAAAAAAATTTCATTCTAGAATAATATTCTTGCTATATTAGCTAAGCCATATGTGCAAACTTCAAGTTGCGAATTGATAACCATTTAGACGATGCATCGATTTAAATACTAAATGGTATCATGCTAGGATATGTGTATCCTTTAATCCTTTTTAGGATTATCATATGATATGTGAATCCTTTTCATCATAGTATATCCTTGATGGCTTAATCTGACATGCCATCATACCCTTGATGATACATATATATTCTTGAAACTCAATAAGTTCCTTATTGATTTTTGGGAAAAATAGAGCGTCCTCTATTTAAAAACTTTGTACTATCAGGTAATTAGCTTTTCCCATTCTTTCTATTAATTTTGAATGTCCCAGGCAAAACCGTTATTTGCATTATTCGTCTAATTTATGAATAATTTATATATACATATGTTTGTCATTGTATTTCCACAAAACATTTGTATGTGTGTATGTATGTACAACCCAAACTTGTATGTTTATCATGCTTCGTCTTTACCATTTAATATATTTTATAAATATAAACTTGTTTTATGAATCAAATAAACCTGACAGTTTTCTAACTTCCCAAAAATAACATTTCCTTAATACATCATTTATTATATATACATATATATATATATATAACTGTTTTATATATATAACCGTTGTACAACGGCTATAAAACGGTAATATAACCGTTACAAAACGGTTATAATTTACCACTATAAATAACCAATTATCAATCTCATTTTTTTTTTCACATCAAACCCTCTTCTTCTCAAAGTTATTCAAAAAAAATTTCGAAGATGATTCACCCGGTTTTAATATTGACCGGCATAATGTTAATATTATTGCCGATATTAATGTATGAGCTTCCGCCTCATCTATTTAGTACTTATGTATTCATTTATTTGTTCATAGCTGTTCCTTTGTATGTTATCTCATTTTTAATGAGTATTTAGATTTTAATATTTATCTTATTTATGTTTTGTAACAAAATTGGCAACCTATAACTGAAGTAATTATTAATATGGTGGTGGGTTCCATCTAATTGTTATGGGAGTTACTGTTGAGATGACAATGCTCGCATGTCATCTTCCATATCAATGTTGTATGTAAACATGTTTCAATTCATATGGCTACTTATCCAAATACTTAAATAAATATATTAAAATAATTGAATCGTAGCAAAATGATTCTAGTATATAGTTATGTTTGCGGACCTCTATCTGTGTATACAACTGAAATTAATCAGAATCAGAATCATGAGGTGATGGTGGTGGCGGAGTAAATTGTTTTGACATAATACTAGCTACTTGTCTTAGCATTTCTTCCTGCCACTCATTCTTTTTCGTCAACCGCTCTATTTGTCTTGACATTTTCCGGTTCTTTTTTATTAGTTTATCAACCTTTATTGGATCTAAAAATGGATTTATTAGAGGCACCGTACTTGGTCCGGCTTCAACAATTGACTGTTGTTGTTGCTCCGGATGTAGTGAAGACTGTTGCTGTAATAGTGGTGATATGGGTTGTTCTGGTGCTAACAACTCTTGGAATGTCATGTTATCATTAAATATGGATTGTTGCATCATTTCTCCTTGCCCAAAAGATAAAGGTGAAAGTGCCTGGTAGATGCCTGGTGTTTATGGTTGAGTATGCTGTGTTTGAGATGTGTTAGTTGAAATATGTTCAAACGATCAAATTATTCACGAATTATCCCCACCACGATTACCTGGAGTGGTAAGTTTTACCAATATTGATATAATACCTATTGATATTCCTACACAAACACGATCGTTTCAATCTGAGGCAGCACCGGTTATCCCAGAAAATACATCAGAAAATATACAACATCAACTGTCGCAGTTTCCTCCACCATCATTTTATCAGTTTGATTTGTTGTATCAACAGCAGCCAATACCACCCGTGTTTGAACATATTTCAACTAACACATCTCAAACACAGCATACTCAACCACAAACACCAGGCATCTACCAGGCACTTTCACCTTTATCTTTTGGGCAAGGAGAAATGATGCAACAATCCATATTTAATGATAACATGACATTCCAAGAGTTGTTAGCACCAGAACAACCCATATCACCACTATTACAGCAACAGTCTTCACTACATCCGGAGCAACAACAACAGTCAATTGTTGAAGCCGGACCAAGTACGGTGCCTCTAATAAATCCATTTTTAGATCCAATAAAGGTTGATAAACTAATAAAAAAGAACCGGAAAATGTCAAGATAAATAGAGTGGTTGACGAAAAAGAATGAGTGGTAGGAAGAAATGCTAAGACAAGTAGCTAGTATTATCTCAAAACAATTTACTCCGCCACCACCATCACCTCATGATTCTGATTCTGATTAATTTCAGTTGTATACACAGACAGAGGTCCGCAAACTTAACTATATACTAGAATCATTTTGCTACGATTCAATTATTTTAATATATTTATTTAAGTATCTGGATAAGTAGCCATATGAATTGAAACATGTTTACATACAACATTGATATGGAAGATGACACGCGAGCATTGTCATCTCAACAGCAATTCCCATAACAATTAGATGGAACCCACCACCATATTAATAATTACTTCAGTTATAGGTTGCCAATTTTGTTACAAAACATAAATAAGATAAATATTAAAATCTAAATACTCATTAAAAATGAGATAACATACAAAGGAACAGCTATGAACAAATAAATGAATACATAAGTACTAAATAGATGAGGCGGAAGCTCATACATTAATATTGGCAATAATATTAACATTACGCCGGTCAATATTAAAACCGGGTGAATCATCTTCGAAATTTTTTTTGAATAACTTTGAGAAGAAGAGGGTTTGATGTGAAAAAAAAATGAGATTGATAATTGGTTATTTATAGTGGTAAATTATAACCGTTTTGTAACGGTTATATTACCGTTTTATAGCCGTTGTACAACGGTTATATATATAAAACAGTTATATATATATATAATAAATGATGTATTAAGGAAATGTTATTTTTGGGAAGTTAGAAAACTGTCAGGTTTATTTGATTCATAAAACAAGTTTATATTTATAAAATATATTAAATGGTAAAGACGAAGCATGATAAACATACAAGTTTGGGTTGTACATACATACACACATACAAATGTTTTGTGGAAATACAATGACAAACATATGTATATATAAATTATTCATAAATTAGACGAATAATGCAAATAACGGTTTTGCCTGGGACATTCAAAATTAATAGAAAGAATGGGAAAAGCTAATTACCTGATAGTACAAAGTTTTTAAATAGAGGACGCTCTATTTTTCCCAAAAATCAATAAGGAACTTATTGAGTTTCAAGAATATATATATATCATCAAGGGTATGATGGCATGTCAGATTAAGCCATCAAGGATATACTATGATGAAAAGGATTCATATATCATATGATAATCCTAAAAAGGATTAAAGGATACACATATCCTAGCATGATACCATTTAGTATTTAAATCGATGCATCGTCTAAATGGTTATCAATTCGCAACTTGAAGTTTGCACATATGGCTTAGCTAATATAGCAAGAATATTATTCCAGAATGAAATTTTTTTTTTTATAAATTCTAAATTATCAATGATCATTGGAACAAGTATTATTATTGAAACATTTACTCCCCATTACAGTTATTTAGAAACCAAATATTTATCATTTTTGGGTGTGCGATATATATACTGAAATTATTACAACACAACGCACAAAGATGAGATTTAATGACATGTTGGGAATAAATAATATATAGTCATAAATGAGAGATTTCTTATCGGCTTCATTTGCTGATTATAAATCCCAACATGAGGGGGAGGTAGAAAACAACTAAAAGTGAAATAAATTTTGAAGTTATCATTATATTATCTGTATCCTCGTGTAAAATATCTAAAAGATATTTTAAGAAGGAAATTCATCCAAAAAGTCTTGAATTGCTCCAGTTAAAATTAATGTCCAAGAAGGACAAAGACATATTGAAAATCTTATATATCAGATACTAATGCTTTAGCTCGAGTTAATATTACAGACAAGCAAAGGGATAATAATAATATGGCTATTGAATCCCGTTTGAAACATGGGAGGCCAGTCGGTTCAAAGGATAAAACATCCTCGAAAAAAGAAAAGCGCTTATAAATGAAATTGACCATAAAGATAAAAATCTTGATCAAGCGGTAAATACCGAAACTTCTCATGAGGAAGATGTTGATGATACTAACAAAGAGATATCAATCAACTATGGTCATACACATATAATATGGAACCGAGATGAAATGGAAAATATGGATGAAATATTTTCATATTCGGTTGCCAGTGAGATTATGAGTGGAAATGATACTCCTGAACCAAAGTCTGTAAATGATTGTAAAAATAGACATGACTGGGGAAAGTGGAAAGATGCTATGCAAGCTGAATAAATTCATTAAACAAATGAAAGGTTTTTGGGCCTATTGTTATCACTCCTAAGGCAATAAAGCCTGTAGGGTATAAATGGGTTTTCGTACGGAAACGAAATGAGAAAAATGAGATTACAAGGTATAAAGCGAGACTTGTAGCTCAAGGTTTTTCGCAAAGGCCAGGGATTTTGAAAAATAGGAAGTTATTGTACATATGCTTATATTTAACCAAAAAAAAGGAAATCTCACAAACTAGGCACCTAGCTCGGTTGGCTAGGTGCGCGAAAGGGTGTGGCCTAGACCCGGGTTCGATCCAGGGGACGACCAGTTTCACCATTTTTACCATACAAATTTATAAATTTTTCATTAACACGTTGCAAGATGAATTATATTTTCCTTTTTTCATATTCTCCTAAGGTGAAACGAAATTTTTGATACACTTGGGGTATGTAAGGTATAATTTATATTTTTACTAACCCATCGAAACAAGTTTGGTTAGTTTTTGTAAATGCAGGTAATGTAACAAAACACAGTTGTGGATCTTATGATATTTGTTTCCAAAATGGAACCAGAAGTCTCATATGAAGATCATATAACACTGATCGGAAAAAGATTGCCTACCTAAGGATTGTTGTCAATAAAGCTTTGATCAACTTTCAAGAAAGATAGAGACAAGTCACATAAATAATACATATTAAAATGAGGGGAAGTACTATACAAGTTGCACTCTTTTTCCCTTAACTAAGTTTTATCCCATTGGGTTTTCTTAGTAAGGTTTTTAATGAGGCAACATACATGATCCAGAAATATCAGGAGAAGACTATACACTGCACTCTTTTTCCCTTAGCTATGGTTTTGTCCCACTGGGTTTTCCTAGAAAGGTTTTTAATGAGGCAGTACTTTATTACCCCAAAGTTTGCAAAGTGTCATCCAAGGGGGAGTGTTATGAATCATTGATTAATGTGGATGACAACTAGCAAAGGAATAGAAAAATTGCTTCATTCCTAAGAAGATTCATATTTTTGTGGTCATTTCGGTTCGTTACAACCAAGCAGATGGCTTCCTCAACAAAGAACACATCAAGCTCTATGCCGGCAATCAGTTCTTCACAAGGCGTTCCACCTTTGCCTCCACCACCTTCTAGATCCCAGAAGAATGCTGAAAATGCTGCGAAGAGAAAAACCCCCCATTTTCTCAAAACCACCAACTTCTTCTGTTTCCTCTAATCCTACTACTAATGATCTTTTTAATCTGATTTTACAGATGAGGGATCGCATGCAAGAGCAGGACAAAACCATTGAACGGATCCTCCAGGAGATTGGTGATATCAAAAAACAGAAGAAATCAGTGGAGGATCACTCTCCTCTGATACCAAGGTCATTGAATTTTGACACTCCAGTTGTAACTACCCTACAATCAGCAGTTCCGGGCATCCAGTATCAAAGTGGTCCATCAAAAAGGCGTTATGGAACAGCAACTATGAGTCAAGCATTTGGCTCTCACTCCCAGCCTCAGGGATCCTCTTTCCAGCCTTTAGGATCCTCATTTCAGCATCAGGGATTCTTCACCAGTTTAGGAGGATGCATGGGGACGCAGCTGATTCAAGGATCCTCTCAGGTTCAAGGATCCTCCTCTCAGGTTCAAGGATCCTCTCAGGTTCAAGGATCCTCTCAGGTTCAGGGATCCTCTCAGGTTCAAGGATCCTCCTCTCAGGTTCAAGGATCCTCCTTTCAGGTTCAAGGATCCTCATCTCAGGTTTTCGGATCCATGGATTATCCTCCAAGACCTTCATTCACAGCACATCAAGGATCCAACATCTTCCAGGATCAAGGATAATTAAGGAGTGTGCAACCCGAAAGTTTAGATGTTCATCTAGGAGACTTCATACCAATGCAGACCATTGCTTCCTCTGGTCCTTCAATCATACCAGAGTCCCGTCAATATGGATTCACATCTGGAATTCCAAACACGAATCCTCTGGGAGGAAACACTTTTAATAATTCATATAACACTAACCATGGCTCTATGCAGGATACAGGTATCAATCAGGCTATGGCCAGGGAGTTACAGAAGCTTAAGGATATGATATCCAGCGTACCAGGAGTGGTTAAACCCATTCCTGAAATTGCAGATGGTAGCCATAGGATATCTCGCTTTGCACCACCTATTTGTGATGCTGAGATACCCAAAAGGTTCCAAATACCAACTATGAAGCTATATGATGGTTCAACGGATCCAGAGGAACATGTAGCTCAATACAGGGAGAGGATGGAGATCAATCCAATTCCTGAGAAGTTAAAAGAAGCATGTCTATGCAAGGGTTTTGGATCCACACTTACAGGATCTGCTATTAAATGGCTGCTGTTAGGGGAGGATTTTCCAAAGATCAGTGATCCTCAATTACTGTCAAGCTGAGGGATCCTCACTTCTGTTTGAATTAGTAATCCTCAGAGGGTATTATAGGATCAGGATCATGGATCATCATAGTGATCCTTGCACTAACGATTGTCTGCTTTGAATATGATGTTGTTTTGCAGGAGTACAAGCTTGGACTTGGTCTTGGCGATATTCCTGGAGCATATTCCATATTTATTCCGCACGTGCTTAACTGAAGTGGACGTTATGGAGTTCGTGGAAGACTTGCACAAAATGCGGATAGTTTGTTAGCTTAGATTTTTTCCATTTTAAAAGGGGATAGCGAGCAAGATTAGAACACGGGGCTATTTTTAGCTTAACACACACACTCGTAACTGCTCTCATCAGCTCTCGAGAATTCACTTGGCGATTACACACTTTTTGCACATTACACTATAGTGATCCTTGTAACTAGCTCGCTATCATCCAAAGTTGTAATAACTTGTTAGTTTAATTTGAGTTGGTGATCGGTAGTTTCCATCACCCGAGGTTTTTTATGCCGGAGATCAACTCTTGATCAAGGGCTTTTTCCTCGTACAAATCTTCGTGTCACTTGTTCATTTCATTTCTGAGTGACCCTTAGCATTGTTCATTGATTCAAGCATCACACCTCACAACAGAAAGTTTGGTTGCATTATCTTAGCTTGATTTTTTACCAAAACAGTTTGGCGCCCACCGTGGGGCGATTGGTGCTTCGTTCTTGAGAAATTATTGTTCTGGTGATCATTTCGGTTCGTTACAATCAAGCAAATGGCTTCCTCAGCAAAGAACACATCAAGCTCTATGCCGGCGATCAGTTCTTCACAAGGCGTTCCTCCTTTGCCTCCACCACCTTCTGGATCCCAGAAGAATGCTGAAAATGCTGCGAAGAGATAAACCCCCATTTTCCAAAAACCACCAACTTCTTCTGTTTCCACTAATCCTACTACTAATGATCTTTTTAATCTGATTTTGCAGATGAGGGATCGCATGCAAGAGCAGGACAAAACCAATGAACGGATCCTCCAATAGATTGGTGAGATCAAGAAACAGAAGAAATCAGTGGAGGATCACTCTCCTCTGATGCCAAGGTCATTGAATTTTGACACTCCAGTTGTAACTACCCTACAATCGGAAGTTCCGGGCATCCAGTATCAAAGTGGTCCATCAGAAAGGCGTTATGGAACGGCAACTATGAGTCAGGCATTTAGCTCTCACTCCCAGCCTCAGGGATCCTATTTTCAGCCATCGGGATCCTCTTTTCAGCATCAGGGATCCTTCGTCAGCTCAGGAGGATATTTGGGAATGCACACAGTCCAAGGATCCTTCCCGGTCCAAGGATCCTCCCAGGTCCAAGGATCCTCCCAGGTCCAAGGATCCTCACAGTCCAAGGATCCTTCCCGGTCCAAGGATCCTCCCAGGTCCAAGGATCCTTTATGATTCCAGGATCCTTTCAGGTTCAAGGATCATCTCAGCCTCAAGGATCCAACATCTTTCAGGATCCAGGATTCTTAAGAAGTATGCAGCCTCCAAGCTCGGATGTTCAACAAGGAGACATCATACCTATGCAGACCATTGCTTCCTCTGGTCCTTCAATCATACCAAAGTCCCGTCAATATGGATTCACATCTGGAATTCCAAACACGAATCCTTTGGGAGGTAACACTTTTAATAATTCATATAACACTAACCATGGCTCTATGCAGGATACAGGTATCAATCAGGCTATGGCCAGGGAGTTACAGAAGCTTAAGGACATGATATCCAGTGTTCCAAGAGTGGTCAAGCCCATTCCTGAGATTGCAGATGGTAGCCATAGGATATCTCGCTTTGCACCACCTATTTGTGATGCTGAGATACCTAAGAGGTTCCAAATACCTTCCATGAAGCTATATGATGGTTCGACGGATCCAGAGGAACATGTAGTCCAATACAGGGAGAGGATGGAGATCAATCCAATTCCTGAGAGGTTAAAAGAAGCATGTCTATGCAAGGGTTTTGGATCCACACTTACAGGATCTGCTCTTAAATGGCTGCTAAGTCTTCCCCCTTACTCTATTACTTCATTTGCTAATCTAGTTAATTTGTTTAATAGTCAATTCTCTTGTAGTAGAAAGTTTGAACGATTAACTAGTGATCTATATAGGGTAACACAAGGTCAAAATGAATCACTTAGAGATTACATCACTAAGTTTAGTAAAGAATCCTTAGATATCCCCAACCTGGATATTGCTACAGCTGTAAAAGCCTTTAAAATGGGATTGCTTAGGGATTCATTATTCTATGATGATCTTGTTATGACCCCATGTAGGAATCTTGATGAAGTAAGAACCAGGGCCCTTAGGTTCATCCGCCTAGAGGATGACAAAAGGATCCAGGAGAGATTGACAGGATCCTCAAAACAGGAAAAGCAAGGATCCTACTTCAGGAACAACAAATCAAAGTCCTACAACAAGTCTGATAACCAGAATGTGCATGCAGTGGAACAGGAAGAGGATGATGAGGATTATCCTCCCATTTCTGAATACTGTTTTTCTGTTGATAACAATGAACTAATCCTTGCAATGCAGAATTTAGGTGAGAAAGCTAGGTGGCCGAGAAAAAGTGATAAACCAGCTGCTACAAAGGATAAGTCCAAGTGGTGTGCATATCATGAGGATTTTGGGCATCTCACTGAAGAGTGTATTGCACTTAGAAAGGAAATTGGTTACTTGTTAAGCAAGGGGCATTTGAAAGAGCTTTTGGGATGAAAGAAGTCAAGGATCCAGGATCCTGAAAGGATCCCGGAAAAGGCTCCTGCTCCTCCAGCAGATGCACAAGTTATAAACTTCATATCCGGTGGATCAGACATTTGTGGTACTTCCTTCTCAGCAGCCAAAAGACATGCCAAGGAAACCAAGATGGATAATGGAGACAGACCCATCCGGACGTCCACTGTCACCGAGGATAAGATCATAACTTTTGATGAGGATGATCGTCTTGATGTTCAGGATCCTCATCATGATGGTCTTGTTATTACCCTGTTTATTTCTAATCATTTTGTTCGCAGGATCCTTATAGATGGAGGAAGCTCTGTGAACATCATTCAGCTTGATGTCCTCAAGAAGATGAATATCCCGGAGTCTAATATTGTCCCAAGATCCTCAGTCCTTGTGGGATTCAGTGGGGAAACCAAGAACACATTGGGGGACATCAAACTCCCTATCTATATTGAAGGACTCCATTCTTATCAGAAATTTTGTGTTATAGATTGCTTATCATGTGGCAATGTTATCCTTGGCAGGCCGTGGATACATGATATGAAGGCAGTTCCATCCACTTATCATCAGTGCGTGAAGCTTCCTAGTCCATGGGGTGTGGTGAAAATTGAGAGTGATCAACAAGAAGCTAAGAATTGCTATACCTCATCAATGAAGCCAGCCTCAAGACCAAGGGAGCAATAGCAATTAAAGTATCCTTCAAGAGATGTCTTGGAGGCAAGAGAGCAGGATGTAAAAGAAATCCTCATGGATCCTGATGATCCTGAATCCTGGATCTTCATAGGATCAGGGATCCTTAGCAACATTGAACAGGATCTAGTATCCTTCCTTAAAAGAAGGAAAACTACCTTTACCTGGAAGCATGAGGATATGACAGGTATATCTAAAGATATAATTACTCATAAACTCGGCATTGACAGGTCATTCAAGCCAATTCATCAAAAAAGAAGAAAGTTTGCACCTGAAAGGAATGCTATTATCCAGGAGGAGGTAGATAAACTACTTCGGGCAGGTATGATAAGAGAGGTTAAGTATCCAAGATGGTTAGCCAATGTGGTTGTTGTTCAAAAGAAAAATGGAAAGTGGAGCGTATGTGTCGATTTTACTGCTTTAAACAAGGCATGTCCCAAGGATCCTTTCCCATTACCCCACATTGACTCCATGGTGGATGCTACCGCGGGTCATGAGTTGTTAACTTTTATGGATGCTTCATCTGGATTTTAACAAATTCAGATGGAACCATCTGATCAAGAGGATACAGCCTTTATGACCCCAACTGGTATATATTGTTATATTGCTATGCCATTTGGACTAAGGAATGCAGGTGCTACTTATCAAAGGCTAGTCAATATGATGTTCAAGGAACAAATTGGACACACTATGGAAGTATATATAGATGACATGGTGGTTAAGTCCAAGAAAGCTGAGGATCGCCTCAAAGACTTGGAGGAAGCATTCAATATCCTTGATAAATTTAATATGAAACTAAATCCTTCCAAGTGTCATTTTGGTGTCAAAGCAGGTAAATTCTTAGGCTATATGGTGACAAAGAGGGGCATTGAAGCAAGTCCAGAGCAGATTAAGGCTATTGTGAATATCAAATCTCCTGCCAATGCTCAGGATGTGCAAAGATTGACAGGCAGGATCACAGCCTTGAACAGGTACATATCCAAATCCTCAGAAAAGTGCAAGGAATTCTATGACATCCTGAGGAAGAACAAGAAATTTGAATGGACTGAGAAGCATGAAAGTGCCCTCAAAGCTCTTAAGGATTACCTATCCTTAGCCCCCGCCTTG
The DNA here is from genome assembly GCA_030545235.1 of Helianthus tuberosus. Taxonomy (NCBI): domain Eukaryota; kingdom Viridiplantae; phylum Streptophyta; class Magnoliopsida; order Asterales; family Asteraceae; genus Helianthus; species Helianthus tuberosus. Next base: position 172,951,533 of record CM060424.1, on the reverse strand, counting down.
ATGAAACCAGAAAAGGGGGATATATTATCCTTATACCTAGCAGTATCCTCAAAAGCAGTAAGTGCGGTCCTTGTTAAGGATCACCAAGGTACACAACATCCTGTTTATTATGTAAGTAAGAGTTTACTTGATGCTGAATCCAGGTATTCACACTTAGAGAAACTTATCCTTGCATTAATTATGGCATCTATTAAATTAAGACATTATTTTGAGACTCATGCCATTATTGTTAAGACTAATTTTCCAATTAAGAATGTTCTCAGGAAACCTGAAATGTCAGGAAGGATGGCTAAGTGGGCAGTGAAGCTAAGTGCATATGATATAAGATATGAACCAAGGACTGCCATCAAATCCCAAGCCTTAGCTGACTTTGTGGCAGATTTTAGTAGTGACTTGCAAAAGGAAGCCGAGTTGGAAGTCCAACAGCTAGAAGAAACTAAGGATCCTTGGATACTTTTCACTGATGGAGCTTCTAACATCAAAGGAACAGGGCTTGGAATACTACTAAAATCGCCACAGGGGGACATAATACCCCACTCCATAGCTTGTGAATTTCAAACTACCAACAATGAGGCTGAATATGAAGCCTTGATAGCTGGTTAGCAAATTGCCAAGCATATGAGGATCAGGTATCTTGAGGTACTTGTAGATTCTTTATTGATCACTAATCACTTTAATGGATCCTATGCTGTTAAAGGTGAAAATCTAATCAAATATTTAGAGATAGTCAAAGAATTGGCACTCTCTTTTGTTTCCTTTAGTTTGACACAGGTACCAAGGGAAGAGAATGCAGAGGCTGATGCATTAGCCAATTTAGGATCATCCTTGAAGATCCCGGAGGATATCAGAGAAAAGGAAGTTATATCCTTTATTAAAAGAAACATTATTACTAGATTTGGTATCCCTTCTGAAATTGTTTGTGATAATGGATCCCAATTTATTGGGAGTAGAACTACTAACTTTTATGACAGCTGGGGGATTAAGATGATAACATCAACACCAGTCCACCCACAAGCTAATGGTCAGGCAGAATCATCCAACAAAATCATCATCAACAATTTGAAGAAAAAGCTTGGATCCAAGAAGGGAAAATGGGCAGAAGAACTACCTTATGTACTTTGGGCTGATAGGACAACTCCCAAGAATGCTACTGGCCAAACTCCATTCTCTTTGGTATTTGGAGCAGAATCAGTGATCCCTACAGAGATGGTGGTTCCTACTGCAAGAACAAGCATTCGTGATCCTGAAGAAAATGCTGAAAACTTGGTTCAAGATCTGGATACTATAGAAGAACTCAGGGATTTGGCAAGGATAAGGATGGCCAGTTATCAACAAAGGATGGCTAGAGCTTACAACAAAAATGTCAGGATCAGGAAATTCCAAGTTGGTGATATGGTATTAAGGAAAGCTTTTCAGAATACCACCAATCCTGCTGATGGAAAGTTGGCACCAAAGTGGGAAGGCCCTTACTTGATTGAAGCTGAGGCAGGAAAGGGGGCATATCGATTGCTAACAATGGAAGGTGATTTGCTACCAAGAGCTTGGAATGCTGTCCACTTGAAAAAATACTTCATGTGATAAGGACCCATGATCCTTACCTGACAAGTATCCTTGAAGGATCCTTACAGGACAGATGATCCTCATTTTGGTAATATTCTAATCTCAAACTATTTCATTCTTTAATTATCTTATATAAGGATAAGGATCCTGCATCCTTTATCCTCCTTTCACTTGATTCTGAGTTTTAAAGGTTCATGTATCCTTAACAAAGAATTGAGTATCCACAGAAGTATCCAGTTATTTGGGCTTGACCCCAGTTATTTGGGCTTGACCCCAGTTTGGACCTGTCCCCAGTTTCGCTAGTAGCGCACGATGATCCTGGTACAGTTCATGGCAATGGGACCAGTACTCGCTTTAGGGGCTGACAATTTCATTGTACTGGCTATATTCAGGATCCTACGTATAATGGTAGACGTACCATACATCCGTTCCTAAGGTTTCTAACGTTTTCACGTTAGCTAAGGTTTTGGCATTTTCATGTCACTAAGTTTGGATAGTCGCCAGTGAGGGCCATACTCCAGTTTACACACGATCCTTTGGGCTTGTCCCCAGTTATCCTTTGGGCTTGTCCCCAGTTATCCTTTGGGCTTGTCCCCAGTATATTGGGCTTGTCCCCATAATTGTTGGGCTTGTCCCCAGTTACTAACTTTCATCTTATATTGGCTTAGTCCCAAGTTGTATCCTATTTCAGGTTTTCGAAGCTAAATGACCAAGGATCCTTGATCCTTACCTTCTGTTGAGGTTTGTCTTTTGGTTATCCTGATTATAAGTGTTAAAGGTTAGGATCCTAACTTGGATTCTCAGGTATGATCCTTAATTACTTTGATTCTATTTGTTATTTACATAATTGACCCTTATCCTTTGACAAATGAACTTATGATCCTCAAACTACACTACTTTTCAAAACCTGTCGATTATAGGATATGTGATCCTTGATCATATCCTAAACTTTTTGAGGATATTTATTAAATTTTTTCTTCTTTACTTAATAAATTCAGACAAAATATATATCACAACAATTGAAAGGTAAAGTATTCACAAGGATAACAACACGGAAGATAGTCAAAAAGTTAAGATTTTATTTATTCACAAAACGTTAAACCCTTTAAGGTTGTCAAAATTGCCAACCCACGTTTCTACCAGCAAAACGTGGCCCGTCCACATGGGTTGGCAAAGGGTGTCCATTGTTTACGAGTCTTTCAGTGCAGGAAACAAAAGACAGAAGGATAACGAGTGGCTTCATCCCCCAAACAGAGGATCCATCCACCACCCATTATCCTGCCTATTGTCCAAGGATCCATGATCCTTCACCCTAGAAACTATTGTCTAAAGTTATTACAACCCAAGATTGTTTCAAAACACCATAACCAAAATAAAACTACCAAATTCTAAAAAATGGGCTCCGGCTACGTCTAGAAATGTCCTTCATCGCCCATTCCTGCAGCCTACACCTTTGCTGCATCACCACCAGCATCATCAGCATCAGCATGATCATTTCCACTTCCACTCGCCTTAATTGCTAAGACCTCTTCTTCATCATCCAGCTCAGCCAATCTAGCCTTCCAGCCCTCTACGTCACAGCTGCTCTTGTCAAAGTCAGGATCCAGAGCTTGTTGGGCCATCTGCAACTGGGTTTTGTACATAGCAATGTGGAGACTTTGGCATCATTGGTGATTTCAGCCTTCTCTTGGTCAGCAGTGATGTGAGCCAGGACGAGTTCCCTCTTTACCAGATTGACATCATTTTCGAGGGTGGCAATCTTCTGATCCTTGGCTAGCATGATCTTCTGGAGGTCCAAACACTTTTGCTCAACCTCTTCAACACTGCCTATGTAGTCCTCGATTTCAGCAAATTTCTGCAAGAAAGACAATGTAAAGTTTAGGATCACATGATCCTCAAGTGGGCAGGATAACTAAGCTAAGTCAGTGATCCTTACATCAGCGAAGTACTCAAGGAACTGGTGGCGGATTAGAGGCAGGCCTTCTAGATTGTCAGCCTCTGAGGCTTTCCTCTTCTTTCCCTTGGAAGCAGTAGCCTTGGGGATGGCAGTACTTGGGCTAGCAGCAGCCTTTTTCTTCCCAGACCTGGGACCAACGGTGGTGAGATCGGTGACACTGAAACGGGTAGCAGACTTCAATGATTTTCCAGCACCTACACGTCCAAAACAGATAAGTATCCTCGTTTCATTTTAATTTAAACATTTAATTATGCACAAAATGGGATACTTACTTGACATCGTGACAGAACCTGAGGATACCTCTTGAGAATCCTGGGTATTTGCTTTAAATGGTCTTATTTCAGGATCAAGCCTCCGAAAAGCAGCAAGCCTTTCCTTCGTTGCAGGTGTTGTGATAAGTTGTGCGACAGTAATAGCTGCAAAATAGAAACAAAAGGATGTTAGTGATCCTTAGCGGAAACAAGGTCATCCTGTGATACTTCTCAGGATCCTCTATCCTACCATGGGTGGTCCATTTCCTAGGCAGATCCTTTCCATCAGGGATAGAATCCCTTCTGACAAAGAAGAATCGCCGTTTCCAGTTGGTGTCATTCTTAGTGGCTTTGAAGATGGGGTGTTCTTCACCAGGTTTATGTTTGAATAGATACCGATGAGATCTGTGGCTCACAAGGTCGTACATCTCTGCTAACTCTGACATTCCCAGATTAATACCTTCACGTTCAATGATTCTTTCAAGGGTATACAAGACCCTCCAGATCATTGGCATTGCTTGGATGTAGGAGATGCCGGTGAGAGAGAAGAAGGTTTGGGTGAAATCTGGAAAAGGATACGAGTATCCTATTATAAATGGGGTGACCGGAAAAGCTACCCAGGTTTCAGAAACATAGTCGCTTAGGACGGTGGGGTCAAAAGCTTTAAAAACGGTATTCGCCGGAAAACAATGGCGGATTCTGTCTATCTGTAGATCAGTGAAGCAGCATCTTTCTTTCGCAGAGCCTTCGATGATTCCTTGGGTTTTTAAGGGACTGTCCTTCTTGTGATCCTTAGCCGGTGAGGATCGTAGCATCATCTTGCTCATGATAATGGTGAAGAAGAAGAAACGGAAGAAGAAGATGAAGAGAGAAAGGAAAGAGGAATACCTGATCAAGCATCATCTGTCTCTTATCCTGTCTCATATCCTCAGCTAATGAATTTTATTTCTTCTGTTTTTGTATGCAGCTGATTTCAGAAAGATCGCACCTCCCCTTGTTGATTCTCAAAAAAGGATAGACGCCATCAGACTGCTTTCAGAAACAGAGAGAAGTTTTAATCCGTCTCCACCAACTCCAAGCCCTCTTTCAAGCGCAAACATGTCTGGTAAGAACCCTGCAAGATATCCTGCACACATATGTTTTTTATTTGCTATTCTTAGGAGAGATTTAGAAATTTACTCCCTGTGTGCAGATTCCAGCAAAGTCCCAGTCTATCTAGACCTTGATGAACTTGACAGCTATCCAACTCCAGCCACAGTCAAGAAGGAGACTCCTGCTGCTACTAGCTCCAAACCACTCCCGGCTCCCAAGGCCAATCCAAGAACCCGTGCTTCCACAGCGAAAAAGAGGAAGGGTCTTGAAGTCAGTGCTCCAGGCTCAGAAGGGTTCTCCTATGACGAACTCAGCTTCTCTGATTCCTTAGAGCCAATGACATCCTTCCTTAACATGGTAATATCCTGACGCATATCCTTCATGTATATCCTGCACATATATCCTGCACGTATATCCTAACAGGATATCCTGATAGGATATCTTGGTCAACATATATTCTAACCTTATACCTGTAATTGATGTGCAGGGCCTCCAGCATTTGCTCCGCTTGTACAATGATGCTTGTGGTACTGTGGCACTTCATGAAGCCAGGATCAAACAGCTCGAAAGCACCGTTGCTGACCAGGGTGCCATTGCTGAAGCGAAGACCCGGCACTACGAAAGCCTGCTGAAGAAGGTCACCCAAGACGCTGAGGTCAAACTTGCCACCGTTCAAATGGATCACGATCAAGCCTTGGTCAATTTCCGGGAGGGAATTAAGGCTTCTGCTATCGTCTCCTTGTTACAGGCACGCATCAAGATGGCCTACGAGGCCAAGGAGACGGGCCTTGTTTGTCCCTCTTGGCCAGTTGAATCCTGGGTGGCCAAGTTAAAGGAACTCGGAGGCAAAGCCGTGCCACTTCCTGCTGAAGCTGGTGAGTCTTCTAAATCAGCAGAGGTGGTGGTCCAGGCCGGAGACAAGAAGGATGCTGGAGCTAATGCTGGGATGGATACTGGCGAGGATGCTGCTCAAGATGCTGGACAGGATGCTGGTGCTGAGAAGTCTGAGAAGGTTGGAGGAGATGCCGCTGTGTGAGGGCATTTAGGTGGGCGATGACGGTTATACGTGCCAAGGCCAGAGCCCACCTTTTTGATTTTGAATGTTGGTTTGTAGTCCCAAAACAATTTACTTTTCCGCACTTTACTTTCCTGCACCTGAACAATTTACATTTCCTGCATGCTTTTTGAACAATACAACAGTTGATGGTGGATGGGTCTCGGTTTGAGATGAAGCCTTCAACTGTTGGGTAAATATGGTAATGAACTATTAGTGCTCTTAGTGGATGGGCCTTGTTTTGAGGTGAAACTAAGAGCACATCTTTTGGCATGTTAATAATATAACTTCTCTTTTGACCTTATTACTGTTGTCATTGCTATGAAAATCGTAGTTGTAAAAATTGTTTGGTTTGTACACTTTTAGAAATATATTATAGATGTATCCTGGGAGGTATCCTGAAAGATATCTTGATAAGGATATTAAAATATAACCTATAAATTGTCCAAATAAAAAGGAGAGATCATACCAGAGACTCTTAGAGAATCAGTTCCAATCCTTTATCATAAGTTTGTCCCCAGTGCATAATTATAAACTTGGACCCATCCTTTGAACAGTATAATGTATGTCCCCTGTGTTCGACAAAAACACAAATATATTCATATTTTGACTCGAATGAATTCCGAATGCCCAAGGGCAGAACCCCTGATATCCTAAAATGAATCCTTAGCATACTGGGGATAAACCCTGATATCTAGGGATAAACCCTAAATTTCATGCGCTACAGGCGAGAGTGTATAAACTCCAAGACTTAGAAAGGTGAAAACCTTTAAACCTTAGAGAGTATGAAAATACTCTTTCGTGAGAGAGGGTGATCAATCCTCATATACCTTTAGGATTCAGGATATAGCCAATAGTAACGAAATTGTCAGCCACTTTTACATGGACTGGTCCCGCCACTTTGAACTATCCCTGAATAACTTGCGCTCCAGGCGGGGTGTTTAAACCCAATTCGGAAGAAAGGTGAATACCTTTAAACCTGTGAAGGGATCAGGATCCCTTGTACGTGAGAGAGGTGGCCAATCCTCTAATCTTTCGAGTTATCCTGAGTATATATCCTGGAGCTATATCCTGAAACATATCCTGCAAAACAATTGTAAACTAAGGTGGGTGTTAGCTTGGCTAACACCCCTCCGATGCTTAAGTTAGTATCGGGTTTCAACGAATAAATTAAACCAAAACATATTTAAAAAAGATAGAATTCATACCATCCTGAGTTAGAAATTGAATTCTAAACTCACTTGAAATATAGCTTAAGGTGTATAGCATTCCAAGATCTTGGTAGCATATCCCCTTCCATATTTTTGAGTCGATATGCTCCTTTCCCTGCTTCTGACTCGACTTCATAAGGTCCTTCCCATTTCGGAGCTAGCTTGCCATCGGCAGGATTAGTGGTATTTTGAAAAGCCTTCCTTAACACCCAATCACCAACTCGAAATCTTCTAGTCCTTATATTCTTATTATATGCTCTAGATATTCTTTGTTGATATGCTGCCATCCTTAGCCTTGCTGCATCTCTTTTTTCGTCTATAGTATCCAAATCCTGACATAAGACTTCAGGATTCTGTTCAGGATCCTGCAGCATAGATCTTGCAGTAGGTATCGTCATTCCTGTTGGAATCATCGCCTCTGCTCCAAATACCAAGGAAAACGGGGTTTGGTCGGTTGCATTCTTTACCGTTGTCCTATCAGCCCATAAAACAAAGGGTAATTCTTCCGCCCATCTTCCTTTTTTGGCTCCAAGCCTCTTCTTTAGGTTATTGACTATTATCTTGTTCGAGGATTCGGCTTGTCCATTCGCTTGAGGATGTACCGGAGTAGATGTGATCATTTTGATTCCCCAACTCTTGCAAAAGTCAGTAGTCCTTTTGCTTATAAACTGGGACCCATTATCACAAATGATCTCAGCTGGTACTCCAAACCTAGTCAGGATATTCCTCTTTATGAAGGATACTACTTCTTGGTCTCTAACTTGAACAAATGCTTCAGCCTCAACCCACTTAGAGAAATAATCCGTCATTGCTAACATAAATACTTTTCCTCCCGGAGCTTTTGGTAATTTTCCTACTATATCCATCCCCCATTTCATGAATGGCCAAGGGGAAACTACAGGATATAGTGGTTCAGCTGGTTGATGTAGTATGTTACTATGCCTTTGACATGCATCACATCTTCGAGCACATTCTGTAGCATCTTTCCTCATTGTTGGCCAAAAGTATCCTGTCCTCAATACTTTCGAGAACAATGATCTGCCCCCGGTGTGATTACCACAATCCCCTTCATGTATATCCTGAAGTACTTCTTTGGCTTCAGGATCCTCCAAGCATCTTAAATACGGTCCTGCAAGAGATTTCTTGTATAAAACGTTATTTATAATAGTGAATCGTGATACCTTCATCCTAAATGCCTTAGGATTTTCGTTTCCGGGGATGTGTCCTTCTTTAAGATATTTCACAATCGGAGCCATCCAGGATTTAGGATCCTTTTTAGGATATTCCGCCCCAGGATCCTGAATACCTGCTACTTCTTTATCCTAAGGATCCGTTGCAGGATACAAGACATGTAATACTGGTATTTGGGTTCCTTCCGGTATCCTGATTGATGATCCCAGATTTGCTAAGGCATCCGCTTCAGCATTATCCTCCCTTGGTACCTGTTCAAGTGTAAAAACATCGAAATATCCTGCTAATTTTTTGAGAATATCAAGATATTCTATCAATTTCTCACCCTTAACTGCATAGGATCCATTAAAATGGTTAGTAATTAACAGAGAGTCAACATATACTTGTAAATTTTTGATACTCATGTTCTTAGCCAACTCTAATCCTGCAATTAAAGCCTCATATTCTGCTTCATTATTGGTAGCAGGAAATTCACACCTAATAGCCTGGGGTAATATGTCCCCCTGTGGCAATTTTAGTAGTATTCCTAATCCTACTCCTCTTATATTAGATGCACCATCAGTTAATAATGTCCAGGATCCTGAGGATTCTCCTAACTGTTGAACTTCTAGGTCTACCTCATCCTGAATGTCACTACTAAAATCAGCCACAAAGTCAGCTAAAGCCTGAGACTTTATGGCATTCCTAGGTTCATATACTAAATCATAAGCACTTAACTTTACCGACCACTTGGCCATCCTACCTGACATTTCTGGCTTCCTAAGTACATTTTTAACAGGATAATTTGTTTTAACATGAATCCTATGTGTCTCAAAGTAATGTCTAAGTTTCGTTGACGCCATGACTAATGCTAGTATTAATTTTTCTAAATGAGAGTACCTAGTTTCAGCATCTAACAAACTTTTACTAACATAGTAAACAGGATATTGCTGACCTTCATGGTCTTTTATAAGAACGGCACTTACAGCATTCCCTGATATAGCAAGGTATAGGGATAGTGGTTCACCATTTTCAGGCTTCATTAATAGAGGTGCGGTTGAGAGATATCGCTTCAAATCCTGTAGGGCCGCTTCATGCTTCTCACCCCATTCGAATTTTTTGTTCTTCTTCAGGATATCATAAAAGTCTTTGCATTTCTCTGAGGATCTTGAGATAAATCTGTTTAATGCTGCCACTCGCCCCGTTAATCGTTGAACATCTTTCATATTTGAGGGCGATTTAATATCCAAGATGGCTTTAATCTGCTCCGGGCTCGCTTCTATTCCTCTTTTGGTCACCATATATCCTAGAAACTTTCCTGCCCCCACTCCAAAATGGCACTTAGCAGGATTCAGCTTCATGTTATACTGATCCAGGATATCAAACGCTCCTTTAATATCCTGGAGGTGATCCTGAGCTTTCTTTGATTTTACCACCATATCGTCGATGTACACCTCCATGGTGTCCCCCAGTTTGTCTTTGAACATCATGTTTACCAATCTTTGGTATGTTGCACCTGCATTTTTCAAACCAAAAGGCATAGCTGTATAACAATAAATACCTGTTGGTGTCATGAAGGCAGTGTCTTCCTGGTCAGAAGGCTCCATTTGGATTTGTTGAAATCCTGAGGATGCGTCCATGAAGGTCAGCATTTCATGCCCGGCAGTAGCATCTACCATTGCATCAATGTGGGGAAGAGGAAATGGGTCCTTAGGACAAGCTTTGTTCAAGTCTGTGTAGTCTACACAAACTCTCCATTTCCCATTTTTCTTCTGTACCACAACTACATTTGCTAGCCACCTTGGGAACTTAACCTCTCTAATCATTCTGGACTTCAATAATCTCTCAACTTCCTCTTGAATAATCGTATTCCGCTCAGGAGCAAACTTCCTTCTTTTCTGTTGAACAGGCTTGAATGATTTATCAATTCCAAGCTTGTGGGTGATGATGTCTTTGGATATGCCTGTCATATCCTCATGCTTCCATGCAAACGTTGACATCCTGCATTTCAAAAAGTTAATTAACTGTTCTTCAATATCCTGAGGGATATTGGTTCCTACGAGCACCGAAATATCGGGGTTATCCTGATCCAAGATAACTTTCTTCACATCCTGCTCCGGATCCTCCACGATATCCTGGGCCCGCGTCTTTAATTGCTATGCTGCACTAGGCTTGGTTGAGGATTTCATCGAGGATGAGTGGCATTCTTTTGCCTCCTGCTGATCGCTATCAACATTGACAACTCCCCAAGGGGTAGGTATCTTGATGCATTGGTGATACGTTGACGGTACAGCCTTCATATCGTGAATCCACGGTCTTCCTAGTATGTTATTATAGCAGGATAGAGAATCCATCACACAGAAACGTTGTATCGAGTTGACTCCTTCAACGTATACTGGCAACTTTATCTCTCCCACTGTGTTTCTAGCCTCTCCACTGAACCCAACAAGCACGGTAGACTTTGAAGTGATATCCATTGGAGATACATTCATTCTTTTCAGCGTCTCTAGTTGGATTATGTTGACGGAGCTGCCATTATCAACCAATATCCTGAGTACAAAATGGTTAGCCACATATAAAGTTATTACCAGAGCATCATGGTGAGGATCCTGGACAGTATCCCTGTCATCAGCGTCAAATGTGATCACTTTGTTAGTTGTGAGGGTAGTCATCCTGACAGGTTTATCTCCCCTTTCGGCCTTAGCCTCTTTTGCATGTCTCTTTGCTGCCGAATACGAAGTCCCACAAATGTCGGATCCTCCCGAAATGAAGTTGATTATCTTGGCATCCGCGGGAGGTGATGCTGCTTGCTCAGGATCCTTCTCAGTATCCTAACCCTTATTCTTCTTTCTTCCCAAGAGATCTTTCAGATATCCCTTGCTTAGAAGATAGCTTATTTCTTTCCTCAAAGCGATGCAATCCTCAGTCATATGTCCGAAATCTTCGTGGAAAGCACACCATTTTGATTTGTCTTTCCAATCGGCTTTTTGTTGATTCTTTCGAGGCCATCTAGCCTTGTCTCCTAGACCCTGCATGGCATACATCAATTCAGGAATGTTAACAGAAAAGCAATATTCAGATAATTCAGGATACTCTTCAGGATCCTCATCTTCAACAGCATTCACTCTCTTGTTTTCACTTCTACCATATGGCTTAGGCCGATATGATTTGAATGAGGATTCTGACTTCCTGTTAGTTGACTCATAAGTGTTAGATGAGTTCATCCTTTCTTGCATCTTTCTGTCATCCTCCAACCGAATATATCTTAGGGCCCTGTTCCGAGCTTCATCCAAGTTCCTGGATGGGTTCATTACAAGGTCTTGATAAAATTGAGAATCTTTTTGCAGCCCCATCTTGAAAGCTTGCACAGCTGTTGCAACATCAAGATGAGGAATGTCTAGTGATTCCCGGCTGAACTTGTTCACATAATCCCTAAGGGATTCCTGAGGCCCCTGTGTTATCCTGTAGAGATCACTTGTTAATTTTTCAAAGCTTCTACTACAAGAAAACTGACTATTAAATAAATTTACTAAGTGAGCAAAAGATGTAATCGAATGTGGAGGAACATTCAAGAGCCATTTCAAGGTTGATCCTGTCAAGGTTGAACCAAAACCCTTGCACAAGCATGCTTCCTTGAGATCCGGAGGGATAGGGTTAATCTCCATCCTTTCCCTATACTGAGCAATATGCTCCTCAGGATCCGTTGTTCCGTCGTAAAGCTTCATGTTGGGGGTTTGGAATCTCTTTGGGATCTCAGCATCACAGATAGGATATGCGAAACGAGATATCTTGTGGCTGTCTTGGGACACTTCCGGGATCGGCTGGACCACCCCGGGTACACTAGATATCATGTCCTTCAACTTCTGAAGTTCCCTAGTAAGCGCTGATGTCACACCTGTATCCTGCAAAGATCCACTATTGTTAGTAGCATGAGTATTATTATTATTTGACACGTTACCCATTGGAGGATTTTGCCCATATCCTGAAGCATATCCTGAGCTCCTTATGGTCGACATCCTGACCGAGGAGGGTATTTCAGGAGTATGATTCTGAGGAAGGCTGGGCACAATATTCCCCCTGTTATCCTCAGTATACACAGTTGAACTGAAGTTCAACGTTCTGGGATGTAATGGAGTGACAATATCCTCAGCAGATCTGCTCGAGCCAGACTTCAGGAGTTGTATTTCCCTTAAAAGCATTTGGTTTGTTTCCTGTTGCTGCCTCATTTGTTCCTGCACACTTCCAAATAAGGTTAAAATTTCATCATTAGAAGCTAAAACGGGAACAGATCCCTGGACACTTCGAGTAGGGATAACATCTTGAGATTGTGTAGAGGCTGGCATCCTTGGAGGAGGTGGTGGAAGCACCGAACCGGTAGTAGCAGAAGTCATAGCAGACACAGTAGAGGAACTCATGTTTGATCTTGAGGCCATTATGGACAATGTGGCAATAAGTTTTGAAAATAGAAAACCGATTAGCGATTTGACAAAAAATTTTAGTAAAGAGAGCACCACTTGCCCCACGGTGGGCGCCAAATTGTTTTGGTCAAAAATTACCGAAGCAATTTAGTGATCAAATTAGTAATGTGAGGTAGTGTGCTAGAAAGTGTGTAGAAAATATGCTAGTTAAGTTGTTTATGAAAACAGTTTCCAGGATACGGCTCAGGATATTGAGCTGTATCTGCGATCAAACAATGAGCGGACAATGAGCAAAAAGTAAAGGAAATGACACGAGATGTACGAGGAAAGCCCTTGATCAATCTAGATCACCGGCATAAAACCTCGGGAGCTGACAATCGCAGCTGCCTTGTTCTTCTTATTGCTTTAAACTTCAGGATACAGTGCAGGATATAGACCAGATCGCTAAGTGTTACAATGCCTTTGTATGAAAGTGAGAGTTGCTCGAGAGCAAGTGTTAGAGTGTAGCGAGTGTGAATGTGTTGGATCTGAGTTTCTTTTTGATTGTATTTTCGTTTGGAATTAAAATGGAAATGAAAGAGTTGTGCAGCGGAATTAAGATGAAAACAAACTTTGCATACAATCAAACGAGAGTAATACTTTTAATCAAACATCTTTACACAATGAACCGAAAGATTGAATTTGTTTCAACTACGATTACAATGATTGATGTATGAATGCAAACTCCCCCTCAGCCAGAGCTCGGTAGTTTGTTCGTGCAAAGAAGACGATGTGGTGAAAGAGCTAATAGAACAGTACAAAGTACTGAACTATTTATAGGCACTTGCAAACCACTGAGCATCTTAGCTGACGTCACCATGAAAGTGACATCTAACCTCCTAACAAACTCTAACCTCTGATCTATACAAACAGTGATGTACTAACTACTGCAATTACATTTCTTTACATAAAAGACACTTAAACAGCTGCTGCATCCTTCCACTGCTATGAACCCAGCAGTGCTTGTCCGGATCAGCAGTACTTGACTCAAGGCAGTAGATTGAGTCAGCAGAGCTTTGGTCTTCCATCAGTCTTTGACATTGGTCAGTAGATGCAAAGCAGCAGTTGTAGGTCAGCACTTAGTAAGATCAGCAGATAGGAGGTCAGCAGATATGAAACCACTTTCAAGGGGAGAGATTTGCATGAACCAACTGTAATCATCTGCTTATTCTGGATCCACTGCTCTGATCCAGTTTTGGCTTTAATTATTTGTTCCTTTGATAGGGTTCAATCCCAACAATCTCCCCCTGGAACAGATAATGCCAAAACTCTTCATTATTTGTGGAAATCTTTATTGCCTCATCAACAGCTCCCTTATCTGACCTTTAAATTGTAATTCAAAGTCTAGGGCATCTGTATCTTCATCATCCCTGCTAAGTGGAAGATCAAGGAGATCCTGCAAATCTTCAAGACTCAGGCCAAGAGCTTGTTCCCTTGATATTTTCTCCACTCCTCCACCAGGCCTAAGCAAAGTCAATACGCAGGTCTGTTTGTCAGTTTCCCACTTTTGTATTTTTGAGCCTGGTGGGTTTCTTGGGAGATGTTTATTTGTAGAAGTATTTGGAGAGGCTGGCCTGTTCATAGCTGGCTGAGCAGCACTTGCAGATTGTTCCAATTCAAGATCTTCTTTTATCATTACTTTCGTGCCTGCTTTTACAATGGCATCTCCAGCTAATAGATCTTGAGTTGTTTCCATGCTAAACTGGTTTTTGCTCCTTCTTTTGTAGATGGCAGCACCAGCTGGAGCAGTGGTTCTTTTGATTTGCAGCTTTGGTGGTCTTTTTGACACCTCTGCTTTGGAATAGTCAGGCTTTTGTGGAACTCTTGGATCTTTCTTTCTAAGTTCCTCTAAGCGTTTATAGGTTGCCCTGACTCTATCTTTTCCCCACTTTGTCACAGAGTTCTTTGACCCATAATCAGCTGCAATCAGCTCCTCTTTCATTCTCCTCAACTCTAACATCTTCTCAGCTTCAAATTGTTTGAATTTTTCAGGAGGAGTCTGCTTGACCTTATTTTTTATCATATCTTGAATCCTGGCTGCTTCTATTTCAAGCTCAGGAATGGTCCAGCTCTTGTACATGTGTTTCTCCCCCTTGTATTTCTTGTAGGTCATGATGTTCTCAATGTAGTCTTTCCTCAAGGACTCATCTGCCCTTTCTGAAATTTGCTGACATACATTTTTAGCAAAACGCTCCATAGCATTGACCTGTGAAAGTAAAAACTGATAGTTTTGTTGAAACTCTCTATCAGATTTCCCTTTTCTGTTTTTTATTGCAGTATCCTCTGCTTGTTTGGCCTTGAGTTTCAAGTATTCTTCAATATTGTTAGGCCTGGGATATTCTGCAATTGATGGCAAACTCCTTTTGGCTGGGTCATCTTCATAATAAAAGGATTTTATTTCTTCTCTAACTGCAATGAGTTCTAGAGGAAATGAGACACCAGCAGGAGGTAATGGCTTTAAAATTTGAGCTGAAAAGAGAGGTATGGGTTTTGGTATAGTGACAAGTGACAGGGATTTTGAAGATGTTGGTGACGGAGATGTGTCATCGTCTTTTAAAATTAGCCTTCTCCTTTTTGGTTTAGGAGAGACTGATGATGTTTTGGATGGAACAGTGGTGATAGATGTAGTGGCAATGGATGGTGATTGACTAACAGCTGTTGAAACAACTGGTGCTTCAACCACTGTTGTCATTACAACAGATGTTATAACATCTGTTGTCTTCTGCTTTTTGTCAGCAGGTGGAAATGGTGGTGAGATTGTTTTTGGTGGTGACAGTGGTGATGGAATTGTAGTAATTTTGGTGTGTGTTGAAGTGGGAACAGATGTTGAAACCACTGAAGTACCAGCAGTAGTTGATACAGCAGGAGTTACAACAGCTGTTTGAGTGGAGGTTTTATGCTGATGGCTTTTGGATGGTGGCTTTGGAGGCTTTGGAAATCTGGATGGGATGGACTTAGGTTTTCTTTTTATTTTCAGATTTTTAGAATCTTTAGAACCAGAACAACCCTGCTCATACAGCTCCATGAAAGCTCTTTTCTCCTCATTCCACCTTGAAACATCCTTTGCCATTCTATCTCTTTTTACACTTGCTACTCCTTCATCAAGTGCTTCTTGAGTAGCATCAACCTTCTTACTACCATCTGGCACAGGAATTTTTCTGGTCATAGCATCCTTTTCAGGTTCAATGTATAGACCATCATCTATTCCTTTCTTCTTCCACTCCTGAATTTTCTCCCCCTTTTTGGCATTATCGTCTGGGAGTTGATCAATGAAAAGTACTGTTGGAGGAGCAGTGCCAGTGGTTTGCAGGATCTGAGTTTTGAGAGCCTTCAGATCAGCCTGAGTGTTCTTGAACCTTGACTCCATTGCATGTCTCAGCTGTTGAACATGTTTTTCATGTTGCTGATCTGCTAGTTTTGCTTGTTGATGAAGAAAAGGTTGAAATAAATCCCAGAGCTCATTTGTAGCAGGTGCCCTTTGTGGAGCAGGTGCTTGAGGTGGAATAGCAGTTGATTGTACCTTTTGTACTTGTAACACCTGTTGTAGCATATCTTTGAGTTCTGCAACAGAGTTATCAAGTTTTTCAATGCGATCCGTCAATTTCTGGTACTTTAAATCATCACCCAATTTAATGGGATCATCTGATTTCCCACTAGTAGTGGTTTTATCAATGGTAGATATAGGGAGTATGCTCCAAACATTAACCACTGATGCCCCTTTTTCTTGGTACTGGGGTCTTCTTCCTTCAACACTTGACAACCGTTTGATGTTGCCAGTAGGATAAATAAATCCACTGGTGGTTGGCAGAGGTGCTATGAAAGGAATTGCCTCCAAGGAAGTCTTATTAATGTAACCACTGTCCAAATGTAACCCAGTGGGTGTAACACTTGTAGTGGCTGCTTCACTTGGATTACCACCAAGAGTTACTTGTAACTCAAGGGGTGTAACCTCCTCAGGTTGTGTTGGTGGGTTAGCAAAGATTGATACATCAGACCCAGTCAGTTGTTGAGGTATATTCTCATTAGTAGGTGATTGAGAAGGACTGGATAATGCCTGGTTCAAATCAATTGCATCCAACAGTGGTTTTATTGGTGAGGGAATTTGGGATGTGATGGGTGGTGTAGAAAGTAGAGTTGCCCCGGGTGTTGAGCTGTGGATGATAGAAACGAGTGTTTCCAGAGCATCATGATGTGGAGACCCTATTTGTACAACCTGTTCTTTTTGTGAAGAAGCAGGAGGAGTTGTGGTTATGGGTTGAGATATTTGTACCAACTGTTGTGAGGAAGTAGCAGCAGTGGTTTCTGGTGACTTTTGTGTTGTCACTGGCAGGAGCTCTGGTATCTCATCCTCCAGAGATGCCTTTTTGATGGGTTTTGTGGGTTTTTGAGTTTTTCTTTTTGGCTTTTTGGAGATAGTAGGTGTGGGTTTCAAAGCAGTTGTGCTGCTGCTTTGATCACCTTGAGCAGTGGGCTCAGCAGCAGATACCTGAGGAGCAGTTGTAACTGCTAAAATCTGCTCAGGCACCTCTGCTTGTGTTTTGCAAGGTGCTAACATTCTTGAAAAAGTTTCAGTTGTTAAACTGTTTATTTGAGTAGAATCACCTTGGTTTATTATAGCTAAATCATCCTTACTGAATTTCTTTTCAAAATAATAACTTAAAAACCTTGGAAACAGTAAGAATGACTTTGTTTCAACATTGTTAACCAAATCTTTAAAAATTTCCCGAGAATAATTAAAATTTTCTTCTTGAAGAATTGCATATCCCAGATTTTGAATCTTTAAAGGGATTTCATTGAAAGAAGTGGTTTTGTTTGAAACACATAATAGGAGGGTATGAAATAAAAATCTGGTTGCAGACGGAAAATAACCTTTTTCTAAGGTAATTTGCTTCATCATTGTGGCTTCATACCCTCTCTCAATGAAGTCAGTTTGTAACTCGGTTTTAGTGAAAGAAATTTTACCTTCCTGATCACCGAGTTGAAAGACCTCTGAAATGGATTGTGGCGTGATTTGGACAGCTTTACCCTTTATAAAAGAGTTAATGGTGGTTGCAGTATCTCCTTGTTTTTCAAGGGTTGCATTTTTCCAGAACTCCCTTTGGGTCGCCAAATAGATTGGTGCATCGGCAGTGAACAAAGTTTTGTACTTTGATTTTGCCATGAGATCAATGGTGGAATCGAAAACGTTGGTGGTTCCTGGTTTTGTGAGAAGACCCAGGAGATTGTGAGATGGTTTATGTGGAATTTCAGTGGAGATTGCCTTTTGAGAGGCTGTTTTCGATGATGATTTGGATGAGGGTTTTGCAGATTTCTTTGATTTTGTCATTTTGAAGATGATTGATCGAAGAAATTTGTGAAGAAATGAGATAAAAAACTGCTTTGAGAAGAGAATTTTTAAGAATTCAATTCGACAGTAAAACCCTGTTTTGGTGGTGAGTGGGGGATTTTATAGGGAAGAAAGTGAATGCTGAGGTGGCAGCCGTTACAAAAAGTCTGACCAATATGTACTGCCCACGTGACAACCCCTGATGAAAGTGAAGGACAGTACTTTGTGTGATATGGACATATGAAGGCAGAGGTATGAAAGCAGTGGATGATTTTCACTATCAGTGGATAGCATATCAGTGGATAAGACACTGCTTTTGAACAACAGAGTTTATCAAAATAATGAGAGAGCAGGGGTTGACTTTCAGCAGTGGACAGACTTTTGAAGAAAACAGACTTTTGAACAATCAGTGGTTAATGGCAGACTTTTAAGGATTTTAATGAAAAATATCATTTTTAGCTATTTTTAAGGATGGAGTTTTGATTTTCTGAAAACATTTTGTTGCTTTTATTCATAGAAAAACAAGATGTTGCTTGTTATTCCATGTTCAGCATCCCAATCCTAGAGACCAAACTTTCAAAAGTGGCTGTATCAAGTGCTTTTGTGAGCACATCAGCCAGCTGGTCTTTAGTTGGGACATGATGCAGAGAAATCAAACCTTTTTCATAGCAATCCCTCACAAAGTGATGTCTGATGTCGATGTGTTTGGTGGTTGAGTGAGAAACTGGATTTTTGATGATATTTTCTGCTGCCTGACTGTCCAACATGAGTGGTGTCTTTAAGGCAGTGATACCAAAATCCAGCAACTGATTTTGAAGCCACAGGAGTTGGGCTGTACAGCTTGCAGCAGCAATGTATTCAGCTTCAGCAGTGGATGTTGAAACAGCTGCTTGCTTTTTGCTTTGCCATGAGACTAAGCAATCACCTAGAAACTGGCACCCTCCTGATGTGGACTTCCTTGTTGTGTTGCATCCAGCAAAGTCACTGTCTGAGAAACCTGAAAGCTTGATGTTCCCATTAGCTGGATACCAGATACCAAGTGTGGGAGCACCTTTTATGTATCTGAAGATCCTTTTTACAGCAATGAGATTTGATTTTCTGGGAGCTGATTGACTTCTTGCACAGACACATGTTGCAAACATGATGTCTGGTCTAGATGCAGTTAGGTACAATAAAGACCCAATCATGCTTCTATAAAGTGTTTGGTCAATCAGCTCATCCTTTTCATCAGACATGACCAGCTTATTTGTTGCCATGGGTGTGCTGCATGGTTTACAATCATTCATATCAAATTTGGTTAAAAGTTCTTTAGCATATTTGCTTTGATGAATGAAAGTTCCATTTTTCAATTGCTGTACTTGGAGACCAAGAAAGCATTGCAGCTCACCCATAGCACTCATTTCAAACTCAGCTGTCATGAGTTCTCTAAACTCTTCACACATTGAGTTACATGTGCTTCCAAAAATAATGTCATCCACATAAATCTGGACAATCATTAAATCCTTCCCTCTCCATTTTAAAAACAGTGTTTTATCAATGGTACCTCTTTTGAAACCATTTGAGAGTAGGAAGTTGGAAAGAGTTTCATACCAGGCCCTTGGTGCTTGTTTCAAGCCATACAAGGCTTTGTTTAGCCTGTAGACATGATCTGGATAAAATGGATCCTCAAAACCTGGAGGTTGACAAACATACACTTCTTCTTGAATTGTACCATAGAGGAAAGCACTTTTGATATCCATTTGAAACACCTTCATATTGTGGTTGACAGCAAAGGCCAGGAACAGTCTAATGGCTTCCAATCTTGCAACAGGGGCAAATGTTTCATCATAATCAATCCCCTCTTCCTGTCTGTAACCTTGAACCACAAGCCTGGCTTTATTCTTGACAACAATACCCCTTTCATCAGTTTTGTTCTTGAAGACCCACTTTGTACCAATGGGACTAACCTCTTCTGGCAGTGGTACAAGCTCCCATACTTGTTGTCTTTTAAACTGTTGAAGCTCCTCTTGCATGGCTTCTACCCAGCTGTTGTCTTTCAGGGCCTCTTGGTACTTGACTGGCTGATGGTTTGACTCCTTGTGAGCACCCCTTCATTTATGTTGCCAATGATTTGATCAGGTGGATGAGATCTCAAGAAGATTAAATCTCCTTGGTATGGTATGATGGCATTGGTTGGTGAAGGCTGCAAATGTGTATCATCTGAGCTAACCACTGCTGGGGACTTTGATAATCCAGCAGTGGCTTCAAAAGGTGGTGGTATAGGAGGTAATGAAGTGGACAACTGCTGACTTTTATCCACTGTTTGAGGACTTTTGTCAGCAGTGTTTGAGGATGTGGAAGCAGTGGTTGATGGGCTACTTTGGTCAACAACTGTTGAGGTAGCAGTGGTTGAGCTTTGACAACTGTTTTGAACAGCTGGTGCTTTTCCCTTTGTGGCAGACCTTTGAGGGATGATGATTTCATACCCATAGTCTGGTGTTGTATCTTCTGATGGACCTGCACTGTTAGTCTTGACAGCAGTATTTTCAAAAGTGAATTTTTCAAGATCAAACAGATCTGCAGGGTTTGCTGGGATTTTCATTGATGAAAGTTCATTGAACTTTACATTCAAAGTCTCCTCCACTGCCTTGGTTCGTGTATTGAACACTTTGTAGGCCTTGGCAGTGGTTGAGTATCCCAGATGATAACCACAATCAACTTTGGCTGCAAATTTTGAAATGGAATCTTTTAAGTTCAAAATGAAGCATGGGCAGCCAAACACTTTGAAGTATGAGATCAGTGGTTTAATTTTATACAGAATTTCATAGGCAGTCTTTTTGTGCCTGGGGTTTATTAAAACTCTGTTCTGAACATAGCAAGCAGTGTTTACTGCCTCTGCCCAGAAAGTTAATGGCAAACCTGAATCTGCAAGCATGGTTCTGGCAACCTCAATCAGAGTTCTGTTCTTCCTTTCCACTACCCCATTCTGCTCTGGTGTTCTTGGGATGCTGTACTGCCTTACAATCCCTTTCTTCACACAGAAGGCATCCAACTCCCTATTTTTTAATTCTGTGCCATTGTCACTCCTGAAGCTTTTCACTGGAAGGTCAAATTGCTTTTCAACCTGTATTACAAAGTCTTGCAAAATGCCTGCAGTTTCATCTTTTGAGTGCAAAAAGAAAGTCCATGTGAACCTAGAAAAGTCATCAACAATAACCAAACAATATCTTTTCTTTTTGAGGCTCATGACTTGAACTGGGCCAAACAAATCCATGTGTATCATTTGCAAACACTGGGTTGTTTTGGACTCTTCAATGGACTTGTAAGAACTTTTATGTTGTTTTCCTTTTAAACAGGAAATGCAATGTTCAGGACATGAAAACAATTTTTGTGGTAGGCCTCTCACCAAACCATTTTTTGAAATTTCTGTGATTGTCTTAAGATTTGTGTGTCCCAGCCTTCTGTGCCAAAGTTCTGTCTCTTTGTTAGAGGCAGCTGAGAACAGACAGGCATCAGCTCTGGGACACTCTTTTGACATGTCAACAACATAAACATTGCCACTTCTTTGAGCAACAAGTTTAGTTTGACCAGATTTGATTATTGCTTCAATCTTTTTGACCATTTCTGGTCCAATAATTCTACAACAATCTTTTGTGAAGAATGACCCAAAACCCTTGTCACTCATTTGGGACACACTCAGAAGGTTGAATTTTAGATTGTCTATTAGATTGACATTTTCAAATTTTACTTTTCCAGACTCCACTGTACCCGACCCCAAAACTTTTCCTTTACTATTATTCCCAAAGGATATATCACCCCCTCCATGGATTTTAAAGTCTTTGAGGAGGGCTTTACATCCTGTCATGTGCCTGGAGCCTCCACTATCTACATACCAAAGACTATCAAAGCATGCAGAAGCTCCCTGCACATGAAGTAAAAGGATTAGTTCATTAAGGTCTCCAAAGCCAACAAGGCTTTGGATGGGGTCTCAACAGTGTCTGGGATGGATGCAGAATGATGGACAGTGGTTAGGTCAGGGGTTTGAACTGTTTTGGGACAGTGTTTCTCTAACCACTGTTGTGGGTCCTGACCAATCATCTGCTGATAACCAAAAGGATGCTTGTTCACTTTGGGTTTAGAGGGCCTTTTGTAGGCCTCATAAACGTGAGGAATCCTTTGGTAAGACTGTTTTTCTCTGCCTTTTCTGAACTGATTGGCAGGGGGTGCATCAGTAACCTGAACATCTCTTTTGACAGATGTTTGGTTCAGCTGTTTTGTAACAGCTGTTTGAACTGGCACAAACAGTGGTTGTTTCTTGGTGAATTTGACGGATGATGAGGATGATGATGGACTCAAGGATGTTTTAGTCATGTACTCATTCTTTTTCACATCAAAGTTTTTGAGGTACACACAAGCTTGAGTTTTGTGGTTTGTTTTACCACAAACAATGCAACTTTCTGCTGAAACAATGACACTTGTTTTGTTTAAATCATAAGCTTTCAAATGGAAACAGTCTTTTGTTAGATGATTCCTTTTTTCACAGAATTCACAAAACAAGTTGTCAATTTTTTCTCTCTTCTTTCTCTTTTCAGACTCCTTTGCAGCAGAGGTTTTAACCACTGCTGGGATGTCCTTGAGAGGTATGACTTTAGCTTTTGGAGCTTTAACACCATCAATTGATGTAAAGTCCATTGGCTTGAAATTTTCAAGAATATCACACTCATCAGACCATTTTGGTTTAAACTGATGATCTTCAAGCTCCTTGAAAATGGAGGATCCCATTGGTCTAGTAAGCGTGATTTTGTTACCAAGTTTGTCAGTGATTTTCACTTCTTGGCCATTCTTGTTTGTGGGGATGAGCTCAGTAGCTTCATCAGTGGTTTGGACAGATTTTTCAAAAGCAATATGTTCATCATCATATTTTCTATAACAAACCCCAAACTTCACATTGCTTTCAATCTGTTTAGCAAGCATCACCTCATATCCTCTGCAGGATTCCACCCATCTTTCACAAGTAATCTGGGTGGATTCCAACTCCTTTTTGCAACTTTGGTATTTTTCTACCATAGTTTGAAGTTGGGTTTTGGTGATGCTTTGCTCTTCTTTTAGACAGCTGATTTCTTTTTCTTTTTCAGTCAATTTTTTTTAAGTTCTTTTAAAGACCCTTCAAATTTGACCTCATCAGACAAGATTTTATCCCGAAGGTTTTCATTCACCTCTTTGATGTTAGCAAAAGCAATTATGCAATTGTCAGAACACAGTTTTTCAAGAACTTGAGGAGATACCTTGGCAGCTGCCATCATTGCACAATCACATTGATGATCTTCATCATCATCAGCTTTTACCTTCTTCTCACCAGCCTTTTCTTTTTTCTCTTCTTCTTTGTCCTCTATGGACCATGGATCTGTCATTGGTTCAATCAGGGTACCTGAACTTTCTCCAATCAGTATTTCATCAGCCACAGCAGTAACCACTGCTTCAGTCACCTCTTCCACTGTTTCAAAGCACTGCTGTTCCTCCTCAGCTTCAATCCCCTCCTGTATTGACTCTAATGCCATCAAACAAAACTCATCATGTGAAGAATCATTAGAAGCATAGAGTGCAAAATTTTCATCACTAAGATCATCAGGCATACTGCTCCAGTCAACAAACCCTTGAGTGAAAAAACTTTGTTGATCTGGTTGTGCTGCTGCTGGAGCAGTGGTTTGAGGTGCAACAGGTTGCACTTGTACCTGTGGAGCAGGGGTTTGAACATATTGGATTTGTGGAACAGTAGTTTGGACATAATGTACTGGCACAGGGGCAGCAGCATAGTGAGCAGTGTTCACTTGAGCTGCTGGGGCATATTGGGCATAGTGCACAGTGTTTTGGTTTTGAGGTCTAGGATTTGAGCTAGGATGAGTAATTATGGGACCAGTAGTTTGACTCCTACATTCCCTAGCGAAATGTCCCAACCTATTACACTTGTAGCACTTGATTTTCGATTTATCCAACCCAACCCTTAGATTCCCATGCAAACCTGGGAATTTTCGCCCTGTTCTTTTGTAGAACTTGCTAGTTCTAACACTTAGCAAAGCCAGTTGGTGCAGGATGTCCATTTCTTCTAAATCAGTGGGATCAAAATGTTGCAGATCATTTAGTTCAAAACTCAAATTATCTGACATCTGGTTTTCATTTGCAGTGAATGCATAACTAGCAGAGTGAGGATCAGGGTTGTTAAAATTTGCACCAGCAGTTATGTCAATGAAGTGATCATAACCCTGATCCTTACCACTGCTCCCAGATTCTTCTTGACCCAGAAGAGCAGTATTACCGAAGGTGTAATCATCGGTAACTTTTCCTGACTCTTGTAACCTCCTTTTCTGGTTCAACTCCCTTTCGTAGGTCAGGAGTCGACCGTGGAGTTGGATCAAGGTCAGATCCTTGAATTCAGGTGAGTTTCGGGTGACAAAAGCTATAGTGTCCCATTTTTCTGGCCGTGACCTAAGGAACCTGCTATTTTGAGTTGAGTTTGTAAAAGTGGTGTTAACAAGCCCCAGTTCACTGATGAGACAGCTAAAACGCTCAAATTGTTGCGTTAGTGATTCACCTTTAACGTAGCAAAATGTTTCATACTGTTGGTTCAGGATTTCCCTATTGTTTTCTATGACTTCTTCAGTTCCACCAAACTGTTCCTTAAGTGCGTCCCATAACTCTTTGGCACTGTTACAGTGTAACAGTCCAGCATATATCTCATTGGGCAGCGCTGATGCTATGATGCTAAAAGCTTTAGCATCTAGTTCGATCTTTTGAAAGTCGGTTTCGGTATAATTTTCAACTGGTTTAGGAACGAACTTTTTAGCATCTTCAGCGCTTGGCACTGAAGGAACATGGGGACCATAAATGACAGACCTCCAACAACCTGTGCTTTGTTGAGCGAGGATGTGACCCATCCTCCTCTGCCAGATGTTGTACTCATTTCTTTTTAGCATAGGTGGTTTAAAAAGCGAGCCGATGTTGTTTTTATCATCCTGAGATTGTGACGTCATTCTTGTTGTTTTACAGACACTGAGAAATCAACTTTAATGGTGATTAATCCTTGCTCTGTTTTTCAACGGACGAACAAACGATCAGTATCAACTGTTATGAGCTGAACTATTTACGTCAAAATGATTGTTAAATCAAATTTGACTGTCCAAGCTCTGATACCAATTGTTGGATCTGAGTTTCTTTTTTATTGTATTTTCGTTTGGAATTAAAATGGAAATGAAAGAGTTGTTCAGCGGAATTAAGATGAAAACAAACTTTGCATACAATCAAACGAGAGTAATACTTTTAATCAAACATCTTTACATAATGAACCGAAAGATTGAATTTGTTTCAACTACGATTACAATGATTGATGTATGAATGCAAACTCCCCCTCAGCCAGAGCTCAGTAGTTTGTTCGTGCAAAGAAGACGATGTGGTGAAAGAGCTAATAGAACAGTACAAAGTACTGAACTATTTATAGGCACTTGCAAACCACTGAGCATCTTAGCTGACGTCACCATGAAAGTGACATCTAACCTCCTAACAAACTCTAACCTCTGATCTATACAAACACTGATGTACTAACTACTGCAATTACATTTCTTTACATAAAAGACACTTAAACAGCTGTTGCATCCTTCCACTGCTGTGAACCCAGCAGTGCTTGTCCGGATCAGCAGTACTTGACTCAAGGCAGTAGATTGAGTCAGCAGAGCTTTGGTCTTCCATCAGTCTTTGACATTGGTCAGTAGATGCAAAGCAGCAGTTGTAGGTCAGCACTTAGTAAGATCAGCAGATAGGAGGTCAGCAGATATGAAACCACTTTCAAGGGGAGAGATTTGCATGAACCAACTGTAATCATCTGCTTATTCTGGATCCACTGCTCTGATCCAGTTTTGGCTTTAATTATCTGTTCCTTTGATAGGGTTCAATCCCAACAGAATGTGATGTCCTAGTTGATCTGGTATACCCACCTATTTATAGTAATGAATTACAAACAATAATCCCTACAAATATGGGGTACTAAGAATATTCCATTATGAACGTTATTGACCGAGTAATACGGCTTCAACGTCTTCATTTGAACGACTTGGACCGAGTCTTCCGCGGAATTAGTCTTATGAACGTTGCCAGCTTCCAACCCACGTACCTGCACATAATCCATTAGTAATCCTGAGGATACCATTCAGGATATTACCAATATCCTGAACCAGCATCCCGGATGTAAACAGATACTACATAACCAAGATATAAACCAAGATATTTTCCAGGATATAGGGGTTCAGAATTTCACCCATAACAATCCTCAATTATTTTAATTTTATTCATTATTTATGTAAGTGACTCTTATCCTTTGACAACGGAACTTATGATCCTTAAACTACACTACTGTTCAGAACTTGTCGACTATAGGATATGTGATCCTTGATCGTTCTAAACTTTTTGAGGATATTTATTAATTTTTTTCTTCTTTACTTAATAAATTTAGACAAAATGTATATCACAACAATTGAAAAGTAAAGTACTCATAAGGATAACAACACGGGAAATAGCCAAAAAGTTAAGATTTTATTTATTCACAAAACGTTAAACCCTTCAAGGTTATCAAAATTGCCAACCCACGTTTCTACCAGCAAAACGTGGCCCGTCCACATGGGTTGGCAAAGGGTGTCCATTGTTAACGGGTCTCAAGAGTGCAGGAAATAAAGACGAAAGGATAACGAGTGGCTTCATCCCCCAAACAGAGGATCCATCCACCACCCATTATCCTGCCTATTGTCCAAGGATCCATGATCCTCAACCCTAGAAACTATTGTCTAAAGTTATTACAGACCAGCATTGTTCAGAAAAACATCATCAAAACAAAAACCACTACCAAATTCTAAAAAATGGGCTCCGGCTGCGTCTAGAAATGTCCATCATCGCCCATTCCTGCAGCTTACACCTTTGCTGCATCACCATCACCTTCACCAGCTCCTCCAGCTCCGGCATCATCCGCATGATCCTTAACCCCACTGCTGCCAGCCTCGATTGCTAGGACTCCACCAGCCTCTTCTTCGTCATCCAGCTCAGCTAACCTAGTTGTCCAGCCCTCTATGTCCCAGTTGCTCTTGTCAAAGTCAGGATCCTGAGCTTCTTGGGCCATCTGCAACTTGGTTTTGTACATAGCAATGGCAGCAGAGACTTTAGCATCATTTGTGATTTCAGCCTTCTCCTGATCAGCAGTGATATGAGCCAGGACAAGTTCCCTCTTCACCATATTGACATCGTTTTCGAGGGAGGCAATCTTCTTATCCTTGGCCAGCATGATCTTTTAGAGGTCCACACACTTTTGCTCAACCTCTTCAATACTCCCTACGTAATCTTGGATTTCAGCAAATTTCTGCAAAAGAAAGGATACAATTCAGGATCCCTTACCCTCAATATGGAAGGATCATGTACAAGAATCACATTTAAGAATAAGTTATTCTTACCTCAGCAACATATTCCTCAAACTGGTGCTGGATCAGAGGCAGACCTTCTAGGGTATCAGCAGTCTTCCTTTTCTTTCCGCCCCTTCCCTTAGAAGTGGTTGCCTTGGGGATTGTGACGGATGGACTAGCAGCAGGCTTCTTCTTTGAGGATCGACAGCGTCAAGGTCAGTGACACTGAAACGGGTAGTAGACTTCGATGATTTTCCAGCACCTACACATCCAAAACAGATAAGTATCCTTATTTCATTTTAATTTAAACATTTAGTTATGCACAAAATAGGATACTTACTTGACATCGTAACAGAACCTGAGGATACTTCTTGAGAATCCTGGGTATTTGCTTGGAATGATCTTATTGCAGGATCAAGCCTCCGGAAAGCAGCAAGCCTTTCCTTCGTTGCAGGTGTTGTAATAAGGTGTGAAACAGTAATAGCTGCAAAATAGAAACAAAAGGATGTTAGTGATCCTCAGCAGAAACAAGGTTATCCTGTGATCCTTCTCAGGATCCTCTATCCTACCATGAGTGGTCCATTTTCTAGTCAGATCCTTTCCATCAGGGATAGAATCCCTTCTGACAAAGAAGAATTGCCGTTTCTAGTTTGTGTCGTTCTTAGTGGCTTTGAAGATGGGGTGTTCTTCACCAGGTTTATGTTTGAATAGATATCGATGAGATCCATGGCTCACAAGGTCGTACATCTCTGCTAACTTCGACATTCCCAGATCAATACCTTCATGTACAATGATCCTTTCAAGGGTATACAAGACCCTCCATATCATTGGCATCGCTTGGATGTAGGAGATGCCGGTGAGAGAGAGGAAAGATTGGGTGAAATCAAGAAAAGGATACGAGTATCCTATCGTAAATGGGGTGACCGGAAAAGCTACCCAGGTTTCAGAAACAAAGTCGCTTAGGACGGTCAGGTCAAAAGTTTTAAAAACGGTGTTTGCCGGAAAACAATGGCGGATCCTGTCTATCTGTGGATCAGTAAAGCAGCATCTCTCTTTCGCAGAGCCTTCGATGATCCCTTGGGTCTTTAAGGGACTGTCCTTTTTGTGATCCTTAGCCGATGAGGATCTCAGCATCATCTTGGTCATAATGATGGTGAAGAAGAAGAAACAGAATGAGAAGATGAAGAGAGAAAGGAAAGAGAAGTACCTGATCAAGTCTTCGAATGAGGATTTAAAGGATGAAACGCACGAATTTAAATGCCTCCTAACCCTTATCTCTAACTTCAATTTATAATCATGATTTTGCAGGATAGTCACTTCAGTGACGTCAGATTGGCAACGGCTAGTCAGAAAGTAATGGCTATATATCCGTTGGTTTGTTACGGATAAGAACGAGAAAATATAACTCGTTTATTTACAAATTACTCCTTATATTTTGGGGGCAATTGTTAGGGGAGGATTTTTGAATGATCAGTGATCCTCAATTACTATAGGGCTTAGGGATCCTCAATTCTGTTTGAATTAGTGATCCTCAGAGAGTATTGTAGGATCAGGATCCAGGATCATCATGAGGATCCTTACACTAACGATTGTCTGCTTTGAATATGATGTTGTTTTGCAGGAGTACGCGTTTGGACTTGGTCTTGGCGATATTCCTGGAGCATATTCCCTTTTTATTCCGCACGTGCTTGACTAATATGGACGTTATGGAGTTCGTGGAAGACTTGCATGAAATGCGGATAGTTAGTTAGATTAGATATTTTCCAAATTTAAAAGGGGATAGCGAGCTAAATTAGAACACTTGGCTATTTTTGGCTAAACACACACACTCGTAACTGCTCTCATCAGCTCTCGACAGTTTACTTGGCGATTACACACTTTTTTGCACATTACACTCTAGTGATCCTTGTAACTAGCTCGCTATCATCCAAAGTTGTAATACCTTTTTTGTTTAATCTGAGTTGGTGATCGGTAGTTTCCATCACCCGAGGTTTTTTATGCCGGAGATCAACTCTTGATCAAGGGCTTTTTCCTCGTATAAATCATTGTGTCACTTGTTCATTACATTTCTGAG
The DNA here is from genome assembly GCA_030545235.1 of Helianthus tuberosus. Classification (NCBI taxonomy): domain Eukaryota; kingdom Viridiplantae; phylum Streptophyta; class Magnoliopsida; order Asterales; family Asteraceae; genus Helianthus; species Helianthus tuberosus. Next base: position 172,921,968 of record CM060424.1, on the reverse strand, counting down.
TGATCCTTAGCATTGTTCATTGATTCAAGCATCACACCTCACAACAGAAAGTTTGGTTGCATTATCTTAGCTTGATTTTTGACCAAAACAGTTATTGTGCCTTTGACATGCATCACACCTTCGGGCATATTCTGCAGCATCTTTCCTCATCGTAGGCTAATAGTATCCTGTTCTTAATACCTTTGAGAATAACGACCTGCCCCCAGTATGGTTACCACAATCTCCTTCGTGTATATCCTGAAGCACTTCTTTAGTTTCGGGATCCTCCAAGCACCTCAGGTATGGTCCTGTAAGAGATTTCTTATACAAAACATTATTTATAATAGTGAATCATGATACCTTCATTCTAAAGGCCTTAGGATTCTCATCCTTTGGGAGGTGTCCTTCCTTGAGATATCTCATAATTGGAGCCGTCCAGGACTTAGGATCCTCCTCGGGATACTCATCATCAGGATCCTGGTTACTTACTACTTCCTTATCCTGAGATTTGAGAAGATCCATCGCAGGATACAGGATATGTAGTATTGGTATTTGGGTTCCCTCCGGTATCCTGACTGATGATCCTAGATTTGCTAAAGCATCGGCTTCAGCATTATCCTCTCTTGGTACCTGTTCAAGTGTAAAAACATCGAAATATCCTGCTAATTTTTTGAGAATTTCGAGATACTCGATTAACCTCTCACCTTTAACTGCATAGGATCCATTAAAATGATTAGTGATTAACAAGGAATCAACATACACTTGCAAACTCTTAATATTCATGCTCTTAGCCAATTCTAACCATGCAATCAAAGCTTCATATTCTGTTTCATTATTAGTGGCAGGAAACTCACACCTAATAGCCTGGGGTAATATGTCCCCCTGTGGCGATTTTAGTAGTATACCCAAACCTACACCTCTTATATTAGATGCACCATCAGTATATAATGTCCAGGATTCTAAATTTTCTCCTAGCTATTGCACTTCTAGGTCTACTGCATTTTGAATATCACTACTGAAATCAGCCACAAAGTCAGCTAGGGCCTGAGACTTTATGGCATTTCTAGGTTCATATACTAGATCATAGGCACTTAATTTTACTGACCACTTAGCCATCCTACCTGACATCTCGGGTTTCCTAAGCACATTTTTAACAGGATAGTTGGTTTTAACATGAATCTTATGTGTCTCAAAATAATGTCTAAGTTTTTTCAATGCCATAACTAAGGCAAATATTAATTTTTCTAAATGAGAATATCTAGTTTCAGCATCTAATAAACTTTTGCTAACATAATACACAGGATATTGCTGACCTTCGTGATCCTTTACCAGGACAGCACTTACCGCATTCCCTGATACTGCAAGATACAGGGATAATGGTTCACCATTTTCTGGCTTCATCAATAGAGGTGCAGTTGAGAGATATTGTTTTAATTCCTGCAAGGCTGTTTCATGCTTCTCTCCCCATTCAAATTTCTTATTCTTCTTCAGGATATCGTAGAATTCCTTGCATTTTTCCGAGGATCTTGAGATAAATTTGTTTAATGCTGCTACTCGTCCCGTCAGTCTTTGTACATCTTTCATATTGGAAGGTGACTTGATATCCAAGATGGCTTTGATCTGTTCTGGGTTTGCTTCTATCCCTCTTTTAGTCACCATACATCCCAGAAACTTTCCTGCCTCCACTCCAAAATGGCATTTAGCAGGATTTAGCTTCATGTTGTACTGGTCCAGGATATCGAATGCTCCCTTAATATCCTGGAGGTGATCCTCAACCTTTTTAGATTTTACTACCATGTCATCGATGTACACCTCCATGGTATCCCCCAGCTTGTATTTAAACATCATGTTCACCAATCTTTGGTTTGTTGCACCTGCATTTTTTAAACCAAAAGGCATAGCAGTATAACAATAAATACCTGCCGGTGTCATGAAAGCAGTATCCTCCTGGTCTAAAGGTTCCATTTGGATCTGCTGGAATCCTAAGGATGCATCCATGAAGGTTAACATCTCATGGCCGGCAGTAGCATCCACCATTGAATCAATATGAGGTAGAGGAAATGGGTCTTTAGGACAAGCTTTGTTTAAGTCTGTGTAATCTACACAGACTCTCCATTTCCCATTTTTCTTTTGCACCATCACTACATTTGCTAGCCAGTTGGGAAATTTCACCTCCCTAATCATCTTGCTTTTTAATAATCTTTCAACTTCTTCTTGAACGATAATGTTCCGTTATGGAGCAAACTTCCTTCGTTTCTGTTGGACAGGCTTGAAAGACCTATCAATTCAGAGCTTGTGAGTTATATAATATCCTTGGAAATACATGTCATATCCTCGTGCTTCCACGCGAATATTGACATCCTGCATTTCAAAAAGTTAGTCAATTAATTTTCAATATCCTGAGGGATATTGGTTCCTACGAGCACCGAGATATCTGGATTATCCTGATCCAGGATAATTTTCTTTACATCCTTTTCTGAAGCCTCCACGATATCTTGGGCTCGTATCTTTAATTGCTATGCTGCATTAGGCTTTGTTGAGAATTTCATCGAAGAAGAATAACACTCCTTTGCTTCCTGCTGATCACTTTCCACCTTGACTACTCCCCAAGGGATAGGGATCTTGATGCATTGATGATAGGTTGACGGCACAGCTTTCATATCATGGATCCAGGGCCTACCCAATATAATATTATAGCAGGATAAGGAGTCCATGACACAAAAGCGCTGCATTGAGTTGACCCCTTCAACATACACAGGCAACTTTATCTCTCCCACGGTATTCCTGGCTTCTCCACTGAACCCAACAAGCACAGTGGATTTTGAAGTAATATCCATCGGGGATACATTCATCCTCTATAATGTCTCCAGCTGAATTATGTTGACGAAGCTGCCATTATCCACCAGTATCCTGCGCACAAAATGGTTAGCAACATATAACGTTATCACCAAAGCATCATGGTGAGGATCCTGGACAGTATCCCTATCATCACTATCAAACGTGATCACTTTATTAGTCGTGAGGGTTGACATCTTGGTTGGCTTATCTCCCCTCTCTGCCTTGGCCTCCTTTGCGTGCCTTTTCGCCGCAGAATATGATGTCCCGCAGATGTCGAATCCTCCTGAAATGAAGTTAATTATCTTGGCATCCGCAGGAGGTGATGCTGCTCGTTCAGGATCCTTCTCAGTATCCTGACCCTTATTCTTCTTTCTTCCCAGGAGGTCCTTCAGATATCTCTTGCTCAAGAGGTAGCTTATTTCTTTCCTCAGGGTAATGCAATCCTCTGTGACATGTCTGAAATCCTCATGGAAGGCACACCATTTTGACTTATCCTTCCAATAAGCTTTTTGTTGATTCTTCCGGGGCCACCTTGCTTTGTCTCCTAAACCCTGCATAGAATACATCAGTTCAGGTATATTAACAGAAAAAACAATATTCTGACAACTCAGGATACTCTTCAGGATCCTCATCTTCAACAGCATTCACTTTATTGTTGTCATTCCTGCCATACGGCTTAGAGCGATATGGTTTATACGAGGATTATGATTTCCTGTTGGTTGACTCATAGGTTGTGGATGAATTCATCCTCTCTTGCAGCTTTTTGTCATCCTCCAATCGAATATATCTTAAAGCTCTGTTCCGAGCTTCATCCAGGTTCCTGCAGGGATTCATTACAAGATCCTGGTAAAATTGAGAATCTTTTTGCAATCCCATCTTGAAAGCCTGCACAGTTGTCGCAACATCAAGATGTGGGATATCTAAGGATTCCCGGCTAAACTTGTTCACATAATCTCTCAAGGATTTTAAGTTATCTTGTAAATATCACTGGTTAGTTTTTTAAAACTCCGAGTGCAAGAAAATTGACTATTAAATAAATTTACTAAATGAGCAAATGATGTAATCGAATGAGGAGGAACGTTTAAAAGCCATTTTAAGGCTGGTCCTGTTAAGGTAGAACCAAAACCCTTGCAGAGGCATGCTTCCTTGAGATCTGGAGGGATAGGGTTGATTTCCATCCTTTCCCTATACTGGGCAATATGCTCTTCAGGATCCGTAGTTCCGTCATAGAGCTTCATGTTGGGGGTTTGAAATCTTTTCAGGATTTCAGCATCACAAATAGGATACGCAAACCGAGATATCTTGTGGCTATCATGGGATACTTCTGGGATTGGCTAGACTACTCCAGGTACACTGGATATCATGTCCTTTAACTTTTGAAGCTCCCTGGAAAGTGCTGATGTCATACCTGCATCCTGCAAAGATCCAATACCATTAGTAGCAAGAGTATTATTATTATTAGATACATTACCAGTCTGAGGATTCTGGCCATATCCTGAAGCATATCCTGAGCTTCTCACAGTTGACACCCTGACTGAAGAGGGTATCTCAGGAGTATGATTATGAGAATGGCTAGGCATAATATTTCCCTTGTTATCCTCAGTATATACTGCAGAACTGAAGTTCAAAGCTCTAGGTTGCAAGGGAGTGACAATATCCTCAGCGGGCCTGCTTGAGCTAGATTTCAAGAGTTGTATCTCTCTCATCAGCATTTGGTTGGTCTCTTGTTGTTGCCTCATCTGTTCCTGTACACTACCAAATAAAGTTAGAATTTCTTCATTAGAGGCCAAAACAGGACCAGATCCCTTAATATTACGAGCGGGGATAACATCCCGAGCCACATGAATTTCAGTTCCTTGTGAAGAGATTTGCATTCTCGGAGGAGGTGGTGGAAGCACCGAACCAATTGTTGCAGAGGTTGTAGCAGACACGGTGGAAGAGCTCATATTTGATCTCGAGGCCATTGAAAATAGTGTAGCAAAAAGTTTCGAAAATAGAAAACCAAGTAATGATTTTGCAAGAGCTTTTAGTAGAAATAGCACCACTTGCCCCACGGTGGGCGCCAAATTGTTTTGGTAAAAAATTACCGAAGCAATTAAGTGATCAAATTAGTTAAGTGAGGTAGTGTGCTAAGAATGTGTATTGAAAATATGCTAATTTAGTTGTTTACAAAAAACAGTTTTCAGGATACGGCTCAGGATATCGAGTTGTATCTATAATCAAACAATGAGCAAAAATGTAAAGGGTGACACGGGATGTACGAGGAAAGCCCTTGATCAATCTAGATCACCCGCACAAAACCTCGGGAGCTGACAATCGCAGCTGCCTTGTTCTTCTTATTACTTCAAATGTCAGGATACAGTGCATGATATGATGCGGATCGACTAAGTGTTACAAAATGATTTGAATACAAGTGTAAGTGTGTTGTGAGTGTTTGTAGCTAGAGAGAAAGAGAGCTCGAGAGATTGTGTGTGTCCTTATCTGATTCGATTACTCCTATTTATAGTAAAACAAAACTAACTAACTAGCCTATAAATACGGGATATATCGAATATTCCCCATGTGAACGTTATAGTCCACGTCTTCCGGCTTCAACGTCCGTAATTCAACAGATTTGCCCGAGTCTAAAGGAGAAGAAGTCCACTTGAACGTTATAGACCCGTTCCCATAATCTGCACGTGAGTTAATTAATTACTACCAGGATATCATATCAGGATGTTACCAATATCCTGATCCGGTATCCTGGTCACAACAAAAGAAACATAGTCAGAATATTAGTCAGGATATATGAACAGAAAACCACCCATAACAGTCATTAATACAAAACCAAATAAAAAGTGCGAAAAGATTAAAAAAACAAAAGTATTACACTAAATGCTTGTCATCACCAAGTGATGTAAAAGACTTAGGCAAACATGGCCTTTGATTGTCAAGAACTCTTACTATCAATCTTGGATCCCGAGACTACTACACACACTCTGTGATGGATGATAGATGATGGTGGTGGATGTGGGTGTTGTGATGGTGGTGGAGTGTGGGTGAAGTGGGAGAGAGGTGGTTTGCCAATGGATGCCTTTAAAGCGAACCAAGCACCCCTATTTATAGCCTGCACAGAAGCCCGGACACGGCCCCGTGTCCATTGGGCACGGCCCCGTGTCCATCCACTTTCTCTTTCTTCATTAATTGCAATTTGTCTGCATTAGCTCCACACGCCCCCGTGTCTGCTGGGCACGGCCCCGTGTGCAAAAGTGTATCTGTACTATCAAGATTTGCTTGAATTCTACGAATCTTAGCATTGACCACGGTCGTGTTGAGCTGGGCACGCCCCCGTGTCGGGAAATAGAAGCTTATATGCTTTTGTCCTTTCTGCAGACACCTGAGCACGCTCCCGTCTCCGCTGGGCACGGGGCCGTGGTCAGCCTTCTGTTTACTTGTTTTTGCTTGGGAAGATGCTGTCGAGGGGTCGGGCATGCCACGTTTATTCCTTTTCTTGTAATTATGTTAGATTTTGTTGCATATTTGCTTCTTTTGTTCATTTACGCTCATTTAATCCTGAAAATACAAAAGGAAGACAAAAGCACACTTTTTCCAACATTAGTACTAAAAAGGGTTAGTTTTATGTCTCATTTGATGTAATTTATATGTTTTGCATTTTACACACATCAAATACCCCCACACTTGAATCTTTGCTTGTCCTCAAGCAAAACTCTTTATAATGTGGCTTACACTCCCAAATGGAATGGGTAGAAGAGAAGTTTTGGGCTTGTCTTGAGTGTCGGGAATCCAAGACCTTTATTAGGCTTTATTTTTATATTATTTACAATCCTATTCGTTATGATTTATTTAGAACATTTCATAAGAGAAATTACTTATTTGGGCATAACATGCCTCTTTAAAATTCCATTTATATACAAGTTCACATACCTCACGGGAGATCACTCAACACTCGGCCGAAAATGTATTTTTGTGAAACACGCGAGACCGGCATGGAACTTACTTCTACCATATGTTTGCCAAGCAATCAATCATCCTCTTTTTTTTAACTATACACCTTTGTAAATATCAGGAGGACTTGGGGAAGGGTTAGGGTTGGGTTAAAGGTAGGTGGTTTTGGGTTAGTGGTTAGTAAAAAGGCCAAAGGCGTAAAAGGCGTCGGTCATCGTAAAACTTTTTGTTTTTGTAACTTTTTATTCAAAAGAAGCATTTTCAAACAAAGTTTCTTTTGAGGAACTTGGTTGTTTATTGCTTATACTTCATCATATATATATATATATATATATATATATATATATATATATATATAGGGTCAGGATTTAGAGAAAACACTCAAAAGTGTGAGAACAGAGAGAACGTTTATGGATCGTCCGATCAAAACAATCTATGGACTAGATTGGCGCGGTGGCATTTTAGTAAATAACACCAATTTTATTACGTGGACGCGCGTCATTAAGGGTAAAAAAGTAAAAACAATTCCTCACATAAAACGCCATTGAAAATAAAACGCCAAATAAATACAAAACGCCAATTTTATCACTACGTACTTTTTTGTGTTTTTATTTAAGCTCTCTGGCTACAAAAACGCCATAAAATATGAAACGTCATTATATATAACGCCAAAGTTTACATCCGGATAAATGTTAATTACATTTTTTGTTATAAAAATAACATCCCGCCTAACCTACGCGCCAAAAAAATTCTATAAATAGAAACGCCTCACCACCTTCCGTTTATCACACCAAAAAAAACACAAAAAAACACACAGTGGTTGCTAAAAAAATTTACAACTCAATGTAAAACGCCAAAAAATACAACGACAACAAATATCTTTTCTTTGATCCTCAGTAAAGTTCTGCATGAAGCTTCATTTAATGATTTGTTACGCGAGTGTAGAAAGATTTTGTTGCATGAGATGGACAAAATTGAAAAAAGAGGGACTGATGACACTCATATGTCATATTGTCGTCTTTGTTCCTGAAGAAGGTTTGGATGATAAGAAGAGACCTATACCAGTGGCAGATAGCATCCACCCACAAGGGGTCGCTCTATGTCTCCAACATCAACAAAGACACTTCAACACATGAACAAAGAAAATAAACAACACCAAACCCAAAACGCCATTTATTTGTCACATTTCTTGTAGTTTCAAAAGAAAAAAGAGACTGATGACACTGAATATTTAAAATCATAAATTGCTTCTACTTTTTTTTTTTAATTTTCTTTGTCTATTGTTTGTTTTGTAATGTCAGTTAATAAACAACAAAATAATATTAATGCTATAATGAAAAATATAATAAAACGCCAAAATTAGCAAATACGTGTAAAACGCCATAATGCCATAAAAAAAGCCCCCAAAAAACTACCAAACTATAATAAAATTAATTTAAACAACTAATATTATAAAAAAAAGAGTGAAACAATGTGTAAAGAATATAAAACAAAAAGAAGTCCAATAGTTATCTAACCGCCATTGGAAAACAAAACGCCATAATTACAGCCGTCAAAAGATTTGACGTGTTACATCATTAAAACAGTTGAGTCTGAAAACAAAACACGGTAAACTGCAAAAAAACAGTAAAGTGAAACGACGGAAAACATAATTACTAACATTTATTATATTAAATTTATTTATCTTTTTCAAAACGCCACAATTACCTGACATACGTGGGAAAAAAGTTAATATAAAAGAAGACCATCAGAACCCAAGCTCAAACACGCCAAAAAAACTAAATCGCCACATATTCTCCAAAACACCAAAAAATTTAAAAAATGGCTAAGGTTATTGCATGGAGGTTTGAAAGGAAAGAAAAAAGATTAATCATAAAGTTCGCTGACAGGAGAAGGGTAAAGGTAAGAACAATAAAAGCCATGATGGGAATGAATGAAAATGTTCAGAAGGATATCCTGACCCTTGGGGTTCCAAGAGACAACAATTGTGAAAGAATAAGAACTGTAATAAAAAGACTGGAGAGAAAGTTTCCAGCAGAAGATGATGATATTGAAGATACACAAATACCAAAACTTAGCAGTTGGGTATTGCATGAGGAAGAAGGAACACTTGAAGTAACTTATAAAAACGGGGTGCAATATTCAAGACCAATGGAAGAAATGTTGAAGACAGGGTTGCTATCTATCATTGAACAACTCTGTGATTTAACACCTTCAAACGATCCAAAATCCAAGGATGCAGTGATATTCAAGAATAGGCTGCAGCAAAGAAGAGACGAGCTAATGGCGTTATACGCAAAAATGAAATTTGATGATGAAGAATCTGAAGAAAGTGAAGAACAAAGCGATTGGTACATCTCTGATGTAATCCCACCTACGGAAGACTATTAGATTATTTTGATTTTTGAGTTATTGTAATTTTTTAAAATATTAATCTATGGTAATGAATTATTAACAAAAAGATACAAAACGCCAAAAATGACATGGAAAAAGCCATAACGCCAAAATATTAACTATGTGACACATAAAGAATTAACTTAAATAGAAGAAATATGAGAAAAAACAATAAAACACCAAATAATTAATAAATCTACAAAACGCCAAAATTATCTTGCACGCAAAAAATAAAGAAGCATGTCAAACGCGAAAATCAGGAAAGGAGAAGAATACTAAAAAGACAAAAAAAAACCCTCGGACCCTGATCATGCCCCACGCCACGTGTTCAACCAGGATGCGTTCTCACCGCTCTCACACTTTTTGCCGTTTTCTCCTGATCCCGTTTCTATATATATATATTTTTTTTTTGATAAGGATGTCACATGAAGACCGAGCTTTCTACTAAAATAAAGGATTTAAAAATAAAAAAGGTTTTGGTGGGTAAAGGGTGTTTGTTTTGTGGGTTTAGAAACGAAAAGGTTTAGGCTCAAAGGGGTTAATTAGGGGATTTTGGGTAGGTGGTAAAAAATGAAAAATAATGGTGTTGAAAAGAAAAAGGGTTAGTCCTAATGCCTCCATCATTTACTTACTTGGGTTTAAGTTGTTAAGGACCGGGAATGTATCGTCATGGCAAATTCTAGAGTCGTAAGAAACCAAGCGGCTATTCACACAAGAAACGAAAGATGAGCATTTAGTTTAAAGATGTATATTTGTATGCTCAATAAAGGCTCAAAACTCACTTTTTGTGGGAATGGGTTTATTAATGTGATTAAGTATACATAATCAAATTTTAACTAGATTTGTAATGTCGTTTCATAATTTTCTTATGTTGGTTCTTTTTATCACGACGCTATCGGTTGTAAATTTGTAAAAATATAACCTTTTTAGAACTTGTTATTCTCAAATTAAACCAAGACAAGTAAAAAAATGAAAAGTTTTTGAAAAAAATTTGGGGTGATTAGCGGTTCCAATAGAGTTTTGTGTAAGGCTTATTATTAGGACTTGCAAAATTCAAGGTTTTAGCATCCCCCCACACTTAAATTACACATTGTCCTCAATGTGTCCCTAAAATAAGTTTTTAGGTTGATTGAATGTGTAAAAAGGTGTCAAAAAGCAAAATTTTATGTTACTGGGCATCTGGACACGGGTCCGTGGTGACCGGGCACGGCCCCGTGTTCAGATTGCCAGTATCATAATGTAACAGAAGGCTGGGCACGGGGGCGTGTTCAGCGAACATGCCCCGTGTCCAGTTACCTGAACTGGGCGTTTTTATGCAGACCCTTGAGCACGGGCCGTGTTGGCTGAGCACGACCCCGTGCTGAACTTGCTGTAATGAAGAAAAATTGTCGGAAGGCTCTGTTTTTGTGCATGGGGTGTAGGTTCAAGTTTCCCTTAGTATCCTTCATCATCTTGAGTGCGTTTTATTCCTGAAAATCAAAACTAAACTAGAAAGCATAAAAGTTAATATAAACTAAAACTAAGGATAGTTCCGCGGAGTGCCTCCGTGGTGCGCCACGTTTATAAGGGTCTTTGGCTAGACCCAAAGCCAGTCATGTGTTTCCCAAGTGGGATGTTTTGCATCTCATGTTGCACCGTCGGAGAGCATCATCCAAACTTGAGTCTATGACCTTCATGTAATTGACCGGGTCTTCGTCTTCTACTCTCTTCCCAACCCCAAACTTCAGTTCCTTATCCTCAACCCTCAATGTTAGTGTACCACCATTCATGTCTACCATTGCGTGGGCCGTGGCTAGGAATGGTCTTCCTAAGATGAGTGGTACTTTGGTATCTTCCTCCATATCTAGTATGACAAAGTCGGCCGGGAAGACAAAGTCTCTGACTTTTACCAATAGATTTTCGGCGATACCTTGTGGATATTTAATGGACCTATCGGCGAGTTGTATGCTCATTTTTGTAGGGCTTGTTTTCCCTAATCCGAGTCGGTCGAACATTGATGCGGGCATGAGGTTGATGCTAGCCCCAAGATAGGCTAGTGCATTGCGTACGGGTGATTCTCCAATCGAACAAGGGATGGTGAAGCTTCCGGGATCGATCTTCTTTTGTGGGAGTTTGTTGAGCAGCAAGGCGGAGCACTCTTCGCTTAAATTTACTAATTGCAATGATTTTATTTTTCTTTTGTGAGTGAGGAAGTCCCTCATAAATTTTGAATATTTAGGCATTTGAGTTAGGATTTCGACAAATGGAATATTAACATGCAATTGTTTTAGTAAATTTATGAATTTGTGAATTGCTCATCGGTCTTTTGGCAAAGTAACCGACCGGGGTACGGTACCGGAGGATTCTTTGTAGGCTCTTGATTTGGGGGAGGAGGAGTCTCTCTTTGGGGCGTCGGTGAAGTTGCGGTTTAGTTAGACGAGCTCTTTTCGGTTGGAGGTATCGGAGCCTCCTCGGGACCTACGGTACGGTTTCTCAATGTGATGAGATGTGTTTGCGCCTTTGGGTTTGTTTCGGTATTGCTGGGTAACACGCCTTGTGGTCTCTCGGCCAAATTTTGAGCTAGTTGATTTAATTGTTTTTCAATGTTTTGAATACTAGCTTGTTGATTTCTAAAATTCGATTCTATTTGTTGAAATCGATCCGAGTTTTTCTTTTGGAGTCAGAGATGAGGCTTGAGACAGTGTCTTCAAGCCTATCTCGTCCCCCTTGTTGTTGTTGTTGAGAGAAATTTTGTGACTCATTTCGTGGTTGTTGAAAGTTTGTTCGTGGGTTTTGATTTTGTTGGTTACTACTATTTCCAGGTTCTCTCCAACCAAGGTTAGGGTGGTTACGCCATCCTTGGTTGTAGGTACCTGTCGGTGGACCTGACGGCCTAGGTCTATTATCAATGTAGTTTACCGTTTCCGTTTGATTATACATTTCTTTCATACAACTCCAATTTTCATGTAACACCCCAACTCGGATTGGGCTGACGTGTCACTTATTCAGTACATCAGAGATCAAAACATCATTCCATAAATTATAAAACTTTTCCATTATTTCAAAAAGTCGAAATATTGTACAAAACATTTTAAACTTCTATGAAAATCCATGTGCGTCTTTATTTCCTCGAGCCATTTTTATCCAAGCTTTCCTGAATATCCTTGCAACCTAACGTTCATAAGAAGGAGAATGTACGCCTGAGTAAACGGGGTTTACTCAGTGGAACAACAACCATGCAATATACGATTTCTTAACAATATCTATATATCAAACAATATATATAACACATATTCAGTTAGTCACCTTCAGTGTGTCACATTCAGTAGTTCAATGCGTAGTCAGTTCACATTCAGTGTGTCACATAATCACATTCAGTAGTTCACATTCAGTTTTTCAGCGCGTCACCTTTCGGTGCGACACAATCAGTAGTTCAGTGAGTGATAATCAATATTTTCTAAAACAATATAACTATATATTTAAAGATAATAGCACAAAATCTTGAAGATCACAAAAGCATACAATAACGAATCTAAATTTCCAACTACGAGGTAGTGGAAACCCAAATTCATATACATAAGGTTGTTTAAGAGTCCGTACCACATAATAATATAGCAAATAGCCAGTTTAGTCTTTCCGACTACGGGGTAGTGGAAACCTAAACTTGTACACATATGTGGAGAGGGGTCCGTACCTTAAGCGATGATCACAACTGAGATAATAGATTACGCCTACGATCACGGAGTCTTACAATATTGATTTATTTTAAATTATACAATTTAGTTTGTTGAAGGGGGGGGGGGGTAATATATTGGGTTATTTGTTTATAAATGTCGTCAACTAGGTGAGACACCCGCGCTTCGCAGCGGGGTGTCTCGTAAGTAGGTGGTGAGCGTTTTTTTTTAACTAAACTATCACATGTATGACATAAAACAAAGAAGTTACATAGTTTGTTTTGTTACTAATGAAAAATGTTATACTTGAATACAATTCTGAGTTTAATAAAATTTATATCTAAGCATTGAGAAAAAGAATTAATTACCTATTTTTTTAATAGGAAAATAATGTAAACAAACTTTCCAAAGTTCCCATAATGCACTTAGTTGTAATTTGAGTGTTTTTCTTATCGAATAATAATTTTGATACTATTTAAATAAGAACATGGCTAGAATAATACTAACTTAACGAATAATTGTTGTGTTAGATTATTTGTTCAAACGCCATTCAATTAGAATTGATGTGGTATGTCAGGGTATTGGCACGGTCCCACCACTCAACCAAATACTCTATTTTTAATACAACTTAATTGTTAACAAAATTTATATTGAACTAAACACAACCATGTGTTATTTTTTTAAGTTAACTAACGCAACCTATAAAAAGAAAATCAAATTAAATGAATTAAAAATGTATATTATTTATAATATAAAGAGTAAATAAAGTAATTAATAATATAACAAGTTGTTAAAACATAAATAACAAATATAAACATTTACTAAATATTTGAAACGTGTAGAAATGAAACTACCAGAATTCTATTACACAAATTTACAAAGGGACACTGAAAAATTGTATAATAAAAAATAGACAAAAAGAAACTTTCGGAGATCGAAACCAAAACATCCGGTTTAGGTTTGAGTGTATACATGATAACCCATTGAGTAGCTTTATGTCATTTAAATAATCTATGTTTATTGATATATACACATAAAATAAACTAAAATAAAGTTATATGTCTTTTAAATAATCTATATCTATATTTATAGATATATACAAATAAAAATAACTAAAAAAGTTGGTGAAAAACACATGGCAGCTTGTAATTGACTCCACTTTTTTAACAACCAATCAAAATGGATTGCTACTGTACAACCCCTTTAAATTTGTATGGTTATATAATGGTGACACTAAAAAAAACTTTGCAAGTCACTCCATAAAAATGTAATAATAACTTTATAGGTTATCATTAATCAAAATTCTTAAAAATAAAATACAAATATGTAGGTTATCAGTAACTAAAATTTAATAGGTTATATAATATTTAAAAGACTATAGTTTAATCACCGATATATGTATACAGACTTGTCTTAACAAAAGTTTTAAATAAGTACTTATTATATATTATTTATTATTAATTTTAAACTAACTAAAATAGTTAAAAGCTAATTTATATTTAACTAATACATTTTATTTATGAAACCAAAATCTCTTTTAAAAATAGTAGTAACGACAATTTAGTAAAATACCTTTCCTTAAACCATATAAAATATTGTTCAAGACAACCTCACTTGGTTATAAAAATAAAATTAAGAGGTTATAGGGTTCAAACTCCTTACCCCATATATATATTATTAAAACCCATTTAACAAACTAAACTACAAAATTTATCTTCTAAAATGAATAAATGATACCTCACTGTGCAACAATCTAGTTCATCGTATTAAATCTCTTTGGAAAAACAAGATCTAAGTTTGAAAGCATGGAATAGAAATTTATATATGTCCATGTAAAGAGATGTGAGATAAATATGTCTGACCTTTTTTTTTTCTTTTTTTATACTATTTTTCCCTTGCTCAGGAAGCTAAAGGTAAATAAATTAAAATATAGTTGTGGTGAGGTGTTTTCAAAAGAAATACGTGGCGTAATTTAAAAAGGACATCCAAGAATTCGGGGGAGTAACTGCCATATGTTTGTTGAAGATATATATCAAGATTATTTCATTTATTCATTATGTATTATTCTATATAGTTTTAGATTTATTAAATACATATGACGAAACTTGGTATTTAACTATTAACATGTTATTGAATATAAGTAATATTTTATTATTTAAAAATCCGGACATTACATTTCATGTGGCCCACCACACCCTTCACAAGCCATAACTGAGGCCGTTTTTGTCATTTCTAACTTTTTGATTTTCGAAGAAAGGGCTTCGATTTGGGCTTGTAAAGAAGTGTTTTCATCAACCTTATGGGCGCCTGGGGCAATAGATTTATTGCCTCGGGGAGTGTGCCACTGAAATTTGTTTTGAGCAATTTACTCAATTTGATTATAAATTCATTTGGGCGACGATTACCTAAAAGTCCCCCGGAGCTAGAGTCAAGTGTTTGTCTTGTGTGTGGCAACAACCCATTATAGAAAGTGGATACTTGTTGCCATATCGCAAGACCATGATGAGGACACTTTCTTAGTAGCTCCTTGAACCTTTCCCAAGTTTCATATAAGGATTCCTCATCCTCTTGTGAGTATGTATTATTTTCAGTCATTAATTTAGCCGTTTTAGCAGGAGGGAAATACTTATATAAAAAATTTTGGGCTAGTTCATCACAGGTGTTTACCGAACCAACTGGGAGGGTATTAAGCCAAGCCTTAGCTCGGTCTTTTAGTGAAAATGGAGACATTCGGAGGCGGATGGCGTCATTTGATGCTCCGTTGATCCGAAAAGTATCACATATTTCCAAAAAGTTGGTAATATGTAAATGAGGAACTTCGTCCGCAAGCCCGTGGAAGGTTGCGGAGTTTTGGAGCATTTGGATCAAATGCGGCCGAAGTTCGAAGTTGTTGGCATCGACATTCGGTGCATTGATAGCGGCACCAAGATTACCTACAGTGGGTCGTAGGTAATCCATGAGGGTACGTTGATCCGCCATTGGAAGTGGGTCCCCCGAAACTTTCTCTTGGTTTTTAGCTTTAAGTCTTTTTCTTAGAAAGCGTTCGGGTTCGTCTAGATGTTCTTTTATGTCTCTACTGGAACTGGAGCTCATACACTGCGTAGAAAGTTCAGGTGCGGTGCCTGGGTTCCAAGTCCTGCAATAAAAACAAAAAGAATGTTGGTCAGAAGTTTCACCACGACCCCGTGCTCAAATGAACACGGCCCGTGGTCGGAGTTACAGTGATTGTTTTCCGGATCCCTGTTACTGGAGAGTTTAACACGGCCTCGTGCTGCACCGACACGGCCCGTGCTCAACTCTCTGTAACTCGGAAAATAAAAACTGCAAGTAACGATGTTGGGCACGGCCCGTGTCCGACCAGGCACGACCCGTGAAATTTAAGAAAAATCCTAAAAAAAACAGAAAAATAAGAAAAACGATTAGGCCGTTGATTCCTAACTTTGTTAAAATCCTTGTGTCCCCGGCAGCGGCGCCAAAAACTTGATGCGTGTCTAGCGTTATATATTTTTAATTATATTTTAAGCCCTTTTTAAGACTTTAGTTAAGTTTTAAATTTATAAAACACGATATTTTACTAACACTAAACACACATATGGGCAAGTGCACCCATCGTGAGCGTAGAATAGCGTTGGTAAGATACCGAGGTCGTCCAAGAACACAAGAGCTTTTAATACCAGTTTATCCTCAACGTCTAATCAAATCAAAAGTTTAGAAAAAGTTCTAAACATGAAAATAAAAACTAAAAATGCTGAAAAATAAAATAAAAACAGATAGACAAGATGAATCACTTGGATCCAACTCGCCTTTAGTGTAACCTTTTATGTTTTTCGCACTTTTGCGCTTTTTAAGAGATTATCTTAGTTATAGTAGTAGGCCCCTCTTTTGAAGGTGACGTTACCCTCAACCCAGTAGTTTTAGTCAGCAAGGATACAATCCTAAAAGGTTGGAATATTGAAAGATAATTAATTAAGGTATTAATGCGTAATGTGGTAGGCCCCTCTTTTGAAGGTGACGTTACCCTCGGCTAAGTGGTTTTAGTCAGCAGGGATACAATCCCAAGTAGCCGGTTTAATGTATTAATAGTAGTTTACATATGAGGGGATCAAGCCATTCGCACCCCCACCATCCAATACCAGTGGGTATTGAAGGAGGTCCTAGTAAGCTTGACTCAGGTCCTTGCAGGATCTATGCACTGAACAAGGCAAGAATCTTACCAAACCATTCCCTTAACCCCCGACCAGGTAGCCAACATATCTCTATATAGACCGTAGAGATATGAATGGTGTAAATCTTTTATTTTATATAGACAGTAAAATAACGCCAAGACACCACAGACAAATGATAAGGAAGTTTCACCTTCAACATAAGAAACTAGTTATTAAAGTCATTAATACAAAACCAAATAAAAAGTGTGAAAAGATTAAAAAACAAAAGTATTACACTAAATGCTTGTCTTCACTAAGTGATGTAAGAGACTTAGGCAAACATGGCCTTTGATTGTCAAGAAATCTTACTATCAATCTTGGATCCCGAGACTACTACACACACTCTATGATGGATGATGGTGGTGGATGTGGGTTTTGTGATGGTGGTGGAGTGTGGGTGAAGTGGGAGAGAGGTGGTTTGCCAAGGGATGCTTTTGAAGTGAACTAAGCACCCCTATTTATAGCCTGCACAGAAGCCCGGACACGGCCCCGTGTCCATCCACCTTCTCTTTCTTCATTACTTGCAATTTGTCTGCATTAGCTCCACACGCCCCCGTGTCCGCTGGGCACAGCCCCGTGTGCAGAAGCGTATCTGTACTATCAAGATTTGCTTGGATTCTGCGAATCTTAGCGTTGACCACGGCCGTGTTGAGCTGGGCACACCCCCGTGTCGGGAAATAGAGGCTTCTATGCTTTTGTCCTTTCTGCAGACACCCGAGCACGCTCCCATGTCGGCTGGGCATGGGGCCGTGGCCAGCCTTCTGTTTACTTGTTTTTGCTTGGGAAGATGCTGTCGAGGGGTCGGGCATGCCACGTTTATTCATTTTCTTGTAGTTATGTTAGATTTTGTTGCATATTTGTTTCTTTTGTTCATTTACGCTCATTTAATCCTGAAAATACAAAAGGAAGACAAAAACACACTTTTTCCAACATCAGTACTAAAAATGGTTAGTTTTATGTCTCATTTGATGTAATTTATATGTTGCATTTTACACACATCAGTGTTCAATCGTATTCTTTATTTTCATATTCAAAGATGTATAATTAACTTTTTTCAAACTAGTATCGAAAACATTCACACGTCTTTATGAAAAAAATTATTATAAAAAACAAAAATGGAGATTTTTTAACACATTTAGAAACTCACTTTTATATGTAAAAACCTAAAAAAGAGTTAAGTTAGTGTTAAAAAAATTATTTGCACTTCGAGTTAAAAGCAAACATGTTATTTTTGTTAAGCAAACATGTTTAAAAGAAAAAATTATTTGTACTTCGAGTTAAAAGCAAAGGAATTACATGACACGGAAATTTGGGTGCGTATCTACTTCACCCTAACCAATTTCTTCAAATCATCAAGGCTAATTTCCTACAACATGTATTGAAATAATTTGTCAACACATAATGGTCGGTAAGAATACGAGTTTGTTTTACATAGCATATCATAAAAGTCTCAAATCCAACATGGCAAAATGTACGCTAAGTTGAAGCTAACATGCATAACTAAAGGTTAAACCCTTGTGTCCACTGAATATTGTGCGAACCATCGTCACAGGAGTGAACAAGACCGTAAAAGTTGATTGAGTACTTAACAATACCCAACAAAAGGGCGGTGTGTTAGTCCTATAACGCTATAATTGTTAAGGTGGGCTAGCTAAGTAAATGACAACTAGAGTGCATGAATGCTTTCTAGCATGAACAGTCTAAGCATAACAAATAACATGTTTGGTGGATTTAGTGATTGAATACGATTAGTTGTGTGCATTGGGAATTTTGATAAATTATACATGTTACACCCAAAAGTGCATTAAAACGTAAAAATGGTCAAGTATACTCACGGTTTGCTAAAGCTTCCAAACGTGAGTGGATATGAATGGGGTGATTGAAACACCAAAGTTACCCTACAATGGGAAACGAAGGTGTGTGAGTCAATGGAGTTTGATTATGAGCTAGGTTCGGAGTTTAAGGGTTATAACAAGAAATATGATATTATATGAAAAAAAAACATCTTGTCTAGACACTCATTCGGACACTAGGTTCTTAGTGTGTTTTCATGGGTACCAAACCACCCATTAGAATCCGAAATGAGGAATCAAGAACTAGGATGATGAACACCATAACTCATAACTTTCAATCAAGAATTAGTTGAAGTTAGGGTTCGGTTTTGTAAGTATATTACGTATATATGTTAGCATAGCTAGTCATGTATGGAAGTAGGATGAATTCCATCAATTTAACCTCATTATTAGGATTCACCATGGCACAAAATCATCAATTTAATTGATGATTTCGGATGGTCATGAATATGAAATCTCCTAACTCACCTAGACAACCAAGTGAGTAAACTAGACGAGTGCATTTCAAACATGGATAGTGTTTGAAGACCTAGTGTAGTTTGTTCACTATGTTTTCTTGAAAATTGTTTGGTGACTTAAAATAACATAATAAACCGACTAAGTATGCAAGTGAGGAGGTGGAATCATGGTTGAAAGCCAAAGCTTCTATTGTTCACATCTTACCAAAACACAAGTCTTACAACATTGAAGGTTGAGGACTTGGATAGTTTCAACACTTTGTTGGTCACTTAGGACCTTTGAGGCGGCAAGTATTCGAGGTTATGAACCTCTAATCTTTTGGAAATTAACCATAGCACAAGCCCCATAACACGAGTTTAGTTGGGAGCAAGGATGGTGCAAGATTTCCACAAGATGAACAAGAAACAAGACAAGTTGTAAAAGTTTTATAAAAACATAAATTAAATCTGACTTTGGACCTCAAGTTTGGTGATGTACCACCTTCTTACACCTTGGTGAACACTGGGTAACATCCTTCAGTTTGATATGATTCGCGTCGAAACGGTTCGAGTCTAAACGGTACGGGTCGAACGGTTCACGTTTAAACACTTCAGGTCGATATGATTCGCGTCGGAATAGCGTGCGGGTCGAAATGGTTCTAGTCTAAATGGCAAGGGTCGA
Organism: Helianthus tuberosus; assembly: GCA_030545235.1. NCBI lineage: Eukaryota > Viridiplantae > Streptophyta > Magnoliopsida > Asterales > Asteraceae > Helianthus > Helianthus tuberosus. Next base: position 172,901,982 of record CM060424.1, on the reverse strand, counting down.
AACTGTAACGCCTCGCTTTTTCGCAGCTTTCTGTTTTTAGAAAGTTCATCTTGTAATTCTATTTTCGGAAACTCGTTTCCTTTGTAATCGTATTTCGTTTCAAGCTATTGTAAAGCCGAGATTTGATCGTAATGAAAGGAATCTTTTATATGAAATATACATCGTTTATACTTTATTTATACATTGATACATAAGTTTGTTTGACACATGATTCGTAATTCGCATAAACATAAGCTTAACTCGTAAACAATGATCGTGTATTCGTAATCCTTAAATCTTCATATGAGTTAAATGCCCGGATAGTCCTCGCGGTTTGGCCTTTTTTCACCTTTAGTCCCTAACTTTCTAAAATTACAGCTATAGTCCCCAACTTTTTTAATTTCGTTCCCGAATGGTCCCTGGCGCGGATGGAGGTTAGTCTTTCAGCTAAGTGGGTGTGAAATGACCTAAATACCCTTACTATTAAAAAATAAACTTTAAATCAATAACCACCTTCAATCCAAACACACATCTTCTTCCTCATATTTAAATTCATCTTCAATCCAAACACACCTCTTTTCCCAATTCTTTAAGACAAGAATTGTAATGCATTTGCGCCAACAAAACAAACCATCTTTATGTCTCTATCCACTACACAAACACATGCTCTGTTCGACATAAAACTCATACAGAAATCCTGCAAAATCCACTGCTTATTTTCTTTAAGAAACAATGGAATTACAAGTCCCACAGGTACGTCATCTATGTTTGATGTCAAATTTGGTTGCAGTTTCATTCAATTTGACTTCCTCTGCATCTTGATTTCTCCTTTTCATTCGATTTGATTGTTGAATTTCATGATTTACTGTTCAAGACTGAAGAACCATAGAGTCATTGCATTTAGGATTACAATTTCAACTAGTTACACGTATTTGATTTCTCGGAATGAATTTTTTTGAAACCACTAATGAGAAACCATGTTTTTGAATAAGTATTCGGTAGAAACACTTGAACAGAGGTTCATTTTGTGTGTAATCTGATTCTAATAACACAAGTTCAAGGAAGAAGATGTATGTTTGGATCGAAGGTGGTTATTGATTAAAGTTTATTTTTTTAATAGTAAGGGTATTTAGTTCATTTCACACCCACTTAACTGAAAAGACTAACCTCCATCTGCGCCCGGGACCATCCGGGAACGAAATTAAAAAAGTTGGGGACTATAGCTGTACTTTTAGAAAGTTAGGGACTAAAGATGAAAAAAGGCCAAACCACATGGATTATTCGGGCATTTAACTCTATTAATATTGTTAAACTTTTTCTATAGCTGTATTTTTAGAAAGTTAGGGTCTTTTTTATAAATATACTTTAAAATGTAAATTGTATTTTTAAACAATAAATGTTTTATGTATTGTATTTTATATGACTCAAGTCAATACTTAAAAAAAAGTTTTTAAAGTTATCTTTTTGATTTTTATAAGGCTTGCAACAATCATCTCTCTCTCTCTTTTTTTACGAGTTTTTTCCCAATTAGGTGTTGATGGAAAAAATATTTACCAAAATAGGTGATTTGAAAACTATTTATTAAAATAGGTATTTTCTTGTTACCTTATTTTTTATTAATTATTTTAACTAATTTACCCAATTCTTTTTTTTTTATATACACATTTTGTAATGTTTGATTATTTTTTACGAGTAGCGAAAACATATCATTAAAAGTATGATATAAGATTTCTTTTTAATAAACCGATTAAGAACATTTTAAGCATTCAAATACTCTTGACACATTTGATCATTTCACTTTTTTTTTTTTAAATGAAACATGTTACTTAGTTGAATCTTTACGATAAAATACGACTCTAATTGATCGTTTCCACTATTAAATGTAAAAAGAGTAAATTACAAGTTTTGTCCTTTATGTATGTCCCAAATTGCAGGCGCTGTCCTTTGTCTTTAAAATTGATGAGTTTTGTCCTTAATGTTTGCAAATCTTGCACGTTATGTCCTTTAGGCCAAACCCAGTTAGATTTTTTGGTTAAAACTGATCATGTGCAAGGCACATGAAGGCATTTTAGTCTTTTTACCTCATTTATTTAATAGTATTTAAAAATAAAACAAAATAATTAAAAATATTATTATTATTTTAACTAGAGTAAATTACAAGTTTGGTTTGTTTGAAACGAGATTCAGCACCACCACCACCTCTGTTCACCACAACCACCACCTCTGTTCATCTACAACGTTTTCATGGATAAAAATGGCTAAATTTTTGATATGTTGTGCGAAAATGTGTTTTGAATAACCCTACAAAGTTTCTTAACAAAATTCAACCTAAATCTTGTTCAAATTCGTGAAAAACCTGTCGAAAGTAACTGGTTGCGTGCTGATGCGTTTCATACGGATCTGGATCTGCTGTTCTTGATTCGTACGAATCAAGGGTATTTGGTATAGGTTCGTACAGATCTAGATACCGGTTTATATAAATCAACAACAGTTTTTACGAATCTGAAAGTGTTCTTGGAATTTTCATACGAATCAAGATCTGAAAGGTTTTGTACGAATCTAGAAGGATCATAATCACGAATCAGCATAATACATTACATACGGACCAAGATCAGGCATGTTTTAGTCTTGTTGTCTTTCGAAACAACCGGAGGAGGTGAAGTTTGGTTGGTTTTGTTCAGGTGGCCGGAAATTGCAGGAGGTGATGGTGGTGGTGGTTGTGGTGGCTGGGAACGATGAGAGAGATCAGATTAGAGAGAGAGAGAGAGAAGAGAGAAAGTTAGAGCGAGAGAGAGAGAGTGCAGAAGGTAACTGGTAATTATCTTTATTTATTTTTACAAATAGTCCCTATCTATATATATTATTTACATAATAACCCCTGAAATGGTGAAAAAGACTAAAATGCCCTCATGTGCATGTGCCTTGCACATGATCAGTTTTAACCAAAAAATCTATGTGGGTTTGGCCTAAAGGACATAACGTGCAAGATTTGTAAACATTAAGGACAAGACTCATCAATTTTAAAGACAAAGGACAACGCCTGCAATTTGGGACATACATAAAGGACAAAACTTGTAATTTACTCATGTAAAAATGTAATTTCAGTTCTATGATCTATTTAGAGATTTATAAATCTAATCTAACTTATAATAAAATACTCCAAATAATGCCACGTGACATTCTCTCATTCTATCTCATAAATTTTGTTTATATTTATTTAATAAATTTATTTTAATATTAATATTAATTAATAACCAATATATAGATATCCCTTATTTTTATCCTTATCTTTATCTTAAGTTAATAAATAACTTCAATTTTGCAATTTAAACCCTTTGTTTTTTTTTACTTTTAACTCAAAGTTTTTCATCTTTCATAATTTAATCCCAACTATTTTTTTATTTTCAATTTTGGTCCACCATACTTTTCATCTTTCCCAAGTTTTTCGTTTCGTTCTAAATTTTGTGAGTTAACGCACCACAACATGAGTGTGGGGTTCAACATTTTTTCGTATATTTTTTTTTCCCGTTTGACTAGCCCGTTGTGTCACATCTATTTTTCTGCGTTTGACAAGTTCGTCCAACACGCGGGTCCTTGATGGACTTAGTTATTTTTTCTATGTTTTACGTTTCAGTTTAATTTCTTAGCAACGAGCGTGCGTGATTCAAAGATTTTACGTCTGTTTTTTGCTAGGCGTCATTTTTTTCCCGTTTTTATTTATTTTGTTTTTACGAGCTTTTCCGGTATTCGTGGTCGCTGACAATGATATAGTATTGCTACTACTTAACACAATTTTATGACAATCGCTGCAACGCAGGGGCTTAATACCAATTATATATATATATATACACACATTACACATATCCCATGTAACACGCGGGTCTATAACATTGTGTCTTAAAAAAAACCCTAACAATTAATGAATGATTAGTAAAATTTTTAAAATCAATTTTGACTTTCAACCATAGTCAAACTCCACCATTTCAAATCGCTAAATGAATGATGTCTAGATTGCTCTCAAAATGTCTTAAAACTTTGAAGAATATTTAAGTTTTTCCCCTCTAAAATGCTTGCTTCATTTGTATATGGTGCTACAAGATTTGTATCCAGGCAAAATTACGAAAAGGGTAGAAAACCCAATTATCTTAATATAGCATTATTGATTGGTAAAGTTTTTAAAATCAATTTTGACTCTCAACCATAGTCAAACTCCACCATTTCAAATCGCCAAAAACGTTTTCACAATTTTCACCAAACACCACACAAGCGGGAAACAACACATTCATCTTCCAAAACCCTAACAAAACTTCAACCAAATCCTCTCAAATCTGTTCATCAATGGAGAGAATCAACGTCGCAGTGAGAGCACGGCCTCTGTCACCGGAAGATGCCAAAACCAGTCCTTGGAGAATCTCCGGCAACTCAATCGTCTTCGCTAATCCTCCAAACAAGTTCGACTTCGGTACTGTTTCATCTCTTATTCTTCTCCATTTGTCTAATAGCGCCCAAATGTATGTATTCGATGAACGCATGTCGTGCGTTGTTGTATTAGATCGAGTAGTTTTAGCCTTTTAGGTGTATGATTTAGGTTCTTAGTTTGTTTAACTGATATCATTTGATTTGAATGGTTATTGTGAAGTTTAGATTCGTTATCAGTTCTTTTTTCTCAAAATGTTTGGAATAATGAACGATTTATTGAACGATTTTAAACCTAATAACCAGTCTGTCTACTTTCTGAAAAACTGATAAGCATGACTATTGTTTATGGATGATAAATATGAGGTATGATCGAGTTCGAATTCGAGTACAAATATGAGCTTATAAGGACTTTTTTGAACCCTAGATTTTGGATGAATTGTCGAATTTTGATGTAGTTTCTAACTGACATCACTCAGTTCGTATATTTATTATGAATTTTACATTCCTTATCAATTTTCTTAAAATACGTTTGGAATTGACGAACAAATGTTAAACCTAATAACTAGCTTGTCTACTTTTTGAACAAGTGTGATAATTGTGACTGCTGTTAATGGATGTTAAATTCGAGGTTCTGTCAAGTTTGAGTTCGAGTATAAATAGGAGCTTTTGAGGATTTTTCTGATTTCTAGATGCTGTAGGTGTATAGTTGTGGTTAGATTCATTTAGTTAGGCTTTGGATAAATAGCCAAATTTTGATGTAGTTTCTAACTGACATTATTATAAGGTTTAGATTCGTTAGCAATTTTCCTAAAAAAATGTTTGGAATCAATGGGCAGCTGTGAATTAATAACTAGTCCGTACTATCTGAACAACTGATAAGTATAACTGTTGTCAATGGTTGTCAAAATTTTAGGCTCTATCGAGTTTAAGTTTGAGTACAAATAGGAGCTTATGAGGACCTTTCTGAGCCCTAGAAACGTGTATGTGTTTAGAATTATTTGAAATGGTTTTGGAACAATAGTCAGATGCTCAAATGTTGTTGTATACTGTTGGATTAAGTAGAGTTGAGGTTTGTTTACAGCCCTATGTGGCTATGTCAAACTGAGAACACGTATAACATGTATTTTTTTCAAGTTGTTTGATATGAATGCTGGTTTCATTGAACATGAACACGTTTAGTAAATTAAATGATGTTTGCATTGCGTTTGAGGCAAAGCCGCGATCGATTTTCCAGTTGGAAGGTGATGGTTCTGATTTTTGACATTAAAAATCAATATGTAGCTCTTTACTTTTGGAAATGATTGACCTGTGACTACCTAGTTTGATTTCTAACATTTTGTCTTATCTTGTTATATCGGTGAACTGTAGACCGTATTTTCAGGGAGGACTGTAAAACTGCGGAAGTTTACGAGTCAAGAACGAAAGCTATTGTTTCAGCAGCCATTGGTGGTTTTAACGGTATGTCTTAAATAATAACTAATCTAATGATGCGGTTTCTTATACGGTATATTCTTTTAGTGTCAACACAATCAATTATGATAAGCACCGATCCTTTTGATGTCAACAACATCAGCATCATATTATAGTGACTATAATTTAGTATTTAAGATGAACCTGAATAAATTTCACGTTCAAATTATAGTGACTTTGAATTTAACATCAGCATCATATTATTTGAATTTTAAGTACCAATACGAAGAACCAACGTGTTATTTGCAAAAATTGCTTTTGATAAATCTTGGTTGATCCTTGTTTGTATTTTCCAGCTAAAAGATCTAATTTAGGCATTAATGACGTGATAATATGTGGCTGTTTTTAAACATTCAAGATTCTTTTTTTATTTTTTTTATCTATAAACTTTCTGCACTTAAATATCTCTGTTGCAAATATTGCTGATTGCGCTAGATGAAACTGTTATAATTCTGAAGACAATATGTTACACTTTAGAAATTGCACGAAGAAATTACAAGTCACACACGCTACCCTATTTTAATTTGTTCTTTATTGATAATCACGGGGCATAATATAAAAAGTTAGCTTTTGAGTGCCATGATATTCGTATCTTCTTTTACTAAACTGATATTAGAACAAAAGCACTTTTGGTTATATATTTTGTAATGTTTATTAAACACTAATGCTTTTGTTTAGGCACTGTTTTTGCGTACGGACAAACTAACAGTGGCAAAACACACACTATGCGTGGGTCTAGTGTTGAACCTGGAGTCATTCCTTTAGCTGTGCATGATCTCTTTGACATGATACAACAGGTAACTTGACCTCTTTTCAGTTTTCTGTTATTATCTATTTAAAACCTAAACATTCTCTTTTAATATGGAAATAAATTTCCAGTAGAAGAAATGATGTATACACTTTTCCTTTGTTTTTAAAGGAAATAGATCGGGAGTTTCTTTTGAGGATGTCCTACATGGAGATCTACAATGAGGAAATAAATGATTTGTTGGCCCCAGAGCACCGGAAACTACAAATCCATGAAAGCATTGAGGTACTAGTTTAAAAATGCCCATTTTCTTTTATTTTTAACCGTCATATGTTTTCATAGTTTTCTCTAATTATGTATAATTATATTCAGCGTGGCATATTCGTTGCTGGTTTAAAAGAAGAAATTGTTTCTAGCCCAGAGCAGGTGCTCAAATTTATGGAGTTTGGAGAAGGTATTCAGTATTCTTATTCTTATTCTTATATATATTAAAAGGCTATTTTGTCAACATCAACTATCTTTGGCCCCTCAATTTTAATAATAACTTGTTTAATCCCTCATCTTTATTAAGCGCTTTTAATATTTATTATATACCCTTACACTTTATTATAATTACTATTTAGACCCTCAATATTTATTTTTTTCTTCTTACGCTTTATTGTACTTACTATTTAGGCCCTGAATTTTAAGTTTTTTCCTTTCACTTAGGTTTTGTCGTTTCTTTTTAGTTATTTCTCAACGTAAGTTTTTTTTCTTAATTTTTTCGTGTGTAACGTCGTAAGTAGGTTATTTTAATTACGTTTTGAACCCGCCACGAGTATTCGTTTTTATGGTTATTGTTATAACGAGTGGTGATACCATAATTAGCTGAATCAATAACATTTCTGTGACTTTTGAATATACTGCCGTGAGCCCGCGACATGGTTTCGCGATTTGCTTATATTTATCTACGTTTCTATCCTGCCGCTGAGCGCGAGCCGTAACCAACTATTTTTTTATAGAGTTCACACTTTTATGTGACCTCATACTTTCTTTCATTTCTTTTAAGTAATCATATTTTTCTCTCATCTCTAGTTGTGTAATCAATTTTTCATAACATTAGCTTCAGTTCTTTTGTCAAAAGTGTTTATTCTTCTGTTTTGATCAAATGATTTTCTTTTTATTTTAAAGATCTCATATTCTGCTTGGTTATTTCTTCTTATAATTTGTAGCTCATCGTCATATTGGGGAGACAAATATGAATTTACACAGCAGTAGGTCTCATACCATTTTCCGAATGGTATGGTTACTTATATACTATTATTATTTCTTCTTACTTTTCTAATTTGAAATTGTGCTTGTTCATGATATAAAGTTTCGGCTTGTATAGATTATCGAAAGCAGGGATAAAGTTGAAGATGAATACGCTGAGAATTCTTGCGACGCTGTTCGTGTATCTGTTTTGGTATGCTTTATGCAACATTCAATTTAATCTACATCAGATGCATAACACATTAACACTCTTTTGCTGATATTTTTAATCCTGTATGTCATCTAAGAACTTGGTAGACCTTGCTGGTTCAGAACGAGCTGCAAAAACTGGTGCAGAAGGTGTTCGGTTAAAAGAGGGTTCCCACATCAACAAAAGCTTAATGACACTTGGAACCGTAATTAAAAAGCTGAGTGAAGGTGCTGAGAGCCAAGGGTATGCTCGATGTCTTTATTTATAACCTTGTAACCTTTGACGGTTGACCCATTTTTGCAAAATGTTTCACTGTTGAATACAGGGGTCACGTTCCTTATCGAGATAGCAAACTTACGCGCATCTTGCAGCCTGCACTGGGTGGGAATGCAAACACAGCCATAATATGTAACATTACGCTAGCACAGGTAAACTTAGATATTAGCATGAAGTTTTTTAAAGCATTATGTGGTTCTTTTGTTCTGTACTTACTTCACTAACATTATGCGTTTTTTTCTTCTTCATTGGATGGTAGATTCATGCTGATGAGACTAAAAGCAGCCTTATGTTTGCAAGCCGAGCTTTACGTGTTACTAACTGTGTTCATGTGAACGAGGTTTGTATTTAACAACAAATATTATACTATCATATATCTTTGTTCTGTAATTCACCCTTCCATCAACTCAATACTTTTTGTATTTTGTTATTTTGGAAGATTTTAACAGATGCTGCTTTACTAAAACGCCAAAAGAAAGAAATTGAGGAGCTTCGAGCAAAGCTACAGGTTAGCTGTTCACGCTTGAAGATAGGCCTGTAAACGAACCGAATGAAGTCATGAACACGGATAGAGGCATGTTCGTGTTTGTTCATTTAACTTTAACCGGACATGAACACGAACACAATTTTTTGTTCATGTTTGTTCATTAAGAAAACGGGCATGTTTGTGTTCGTTCGTTTAAATCAAACCGAACAGTTCATGAACATAAACAAACAAACTTAAATGAACATAATTTAACAAACATAAAACAACACAAATAAACATATTGAAAAAACATAAACAAACAAAAATGAACATAACTGACCAAACATGAATGAACACTGATGAACATAAAGTAGCTTTTTTATATAAACTAGTGACTAAATGCGATAAGTTTCATTGGAAAACCATTTTTATTATTAGAAAACCCAAAAAGTAATTAGTTATATTTGTGTAAGTAGTTAGAAAGCCCATTTTATACTTTTATCTTTACATTTATATAAATATAACTACTTATGATTTTATTAAAGTTTAAATGGACAAACATAAACGACGGACATAAATGAACGAACATAAGCGGACGCTCATCATCATCATCATACTCAGTATATCCCACCAATAGCAAAGCTAAGGTAGGGTCTGAGGAGGGTGAGATGTAGACAGCCTTACCTCTACCCCGTAGGAATAGAGAGGCTGCTTCCAATGAGACCCCCGGCTCGATTGTGGTTTTGCATCAAGCCTTGGACATAAGGCACATAACACTCAGCAATTGAGACAAACGCCGATTAGTGCATGCACCCCTTTGTCTTTTGGCTATCAACGCCACCACATGATGCATGATTAACCGTCCCCCTCTTTTAACGTTATTTTCACGAAATTAGTAAAATAACGTTAAAATTAGTGCACTTTCACTTTTGCCCCCCGAGCGCCCACGCATATATACATTATATGAGCATACCGCAAGCGGGGCGTAGAACATAAGCGGACGCTCACGAACATAAATGAACGAACAAAACGTGTGTTCATGTTTTTTTTTGTTTAATTAAATTAACACAATTTTTTGTTCATGTTCGTTCATTTATTAAATAAACGAACATAAACGTACTTCCCGCTGAACGGTTCACAAACTGTTAGTGTTCGCTGAACGTTCGGTTTGTTTGCAGCCCTAGAAGAGATGTTAATTAACACTTGATTGCGATTCATTCTTGGTATAATTATCTATTTTAGTTTTTTGTACTATCTTTTAGGGTTCTCATTCAGATCACTTAGGAGAGGAGATACTCAACTTGAGGAATACATTGTTACAGGTAACACCGTAACAGATCTTAGCTAAATGATTGCATATGATGAACAGTTTGTATACATTGTTAAATACAATTTTGCTATGCAGAGTGAACTAGAGAGGGAGAGAATAGCTCTGGAGCTAGAAGAGGAAAAGAAAGCTCAAGCCGAAAGAGATAAGATGTTGCTTGAGCAAGCGAAAAAGATTCAAAACTTGAGTTCTATGGTTTTAAGCTCTAATAGAGACGAAGTTACCGATCATCGCAAGGTTCGATTAAAAAATATTTTTTTTTCTGTTACAAATCTTTTAGTTTTAATGTTTTTGATGCGCCTTTTTTGACTAATTATGTTTTTTACTTAGAGATCCCCTTTTTTCTTAATCTACAGCTTGAAATATGTCGCAATCGCACTTTATTATTTGGTTCACATTTTACTATAGAAACTGCGAGTATCAACTATCAAATTAATCATTTATGGGAGTTGAGTGCATGTTAGTTTTACTTATTGCTTACAAATATTAACCATGCAGGTTGCTATGCAGTTGATGTCGGTGATATATCAGTATCGGTCCCCATGTAAAATGTATGTCGGTGTCAAATATCGGCCAGAATATCGGTACCGATATTGTGGGCGATATTGACCGATATATCACCGATTTTCCCGATATCAGTACCTTTCTTTTTAGTTCTACCATTTGTATTTTTTTTATTGCTGCTATTAGTGTTTCAAGTCTTAATTGTTAATTATTAGTGTTAAATGTTAGTGTTTTAAGTCTTAATCAGTTCTTACTTGCTATAGTTGTTAGTGTTTTGCAAGTTGCAAAAAGTTAATTTGTTAATGGTAGGAGAATATACTGAATTGTTAGTGTTACATTGGTTTTCATTTTATTAATATTACCGATATTCCACCGCGATAACCTATATCTTAAGTATCGGTCCTTGACTGATATCCGATATTTTACCGCATTAACTGCATAGGCAGGTGGTAGTGTTATCATGTGAAAATTGATTAGCTATCATATAGAAATCATTATGGGGTAGAATAATTTCTAGAGGTTGTAAACACTTTAGGATTGTCTTAGATACTTTGTTAAAAAATATATAATTAGCGTATTAACTCGTTTTTTTTTGTTGGCGATGAATTTCTTTATGCTGTGCGTTGGCCAAAATTGTTTCTTTTGATGTGCACAAATTTTGCATTTATTTGCCTTTATTCTTAATAATTACACATTTTGTTTCCTATTTTCTTTTCAAAAAGGAAAAGCGGCGTGAAACCTGGTGTCCAGGGAAACTTCCAGAAAAGATGGTAAACAAGGTAATATCATATTCATAATTTCATATAACGCAATATTTTAGTTGTTTTTTTTCTACCTTTAAGTCTTATCCGGTGTAAAATCAGTTACCTTCCACTATCCGGGGACAAGCTTCTGCAGTAAAACCCGTTAAAAATGACCGTGAGAGAGGACCACTTTTACCATTTGAGGAACTAGTAAATGATAACTCCTCAAATGCACTCAAGCATGAGAGTGATCTTAATAAAGTTGGACCTTGTAACTTCGGTCTTCCAAATCCACGCTCATTGATACACGTTACAAGCAGACGAAAAGCCTCTGCCAGAAAAAAGAGCTTACCTGTGGTTAGTTTTACCGTTCTGTGTAGGATCATACTTACCCTTTTAAACATATGAACCGAACGAACAGAAACAAAGCCTTGTTCGTGTTCGTTTGTTAAGGCAATATATGTGTTCACGAATTGTTCATGAACACTTACCGAACGAGATTTTATGTTGGTGTTCTTTCGTTAAGGAACTGAACGTGTTCGTGTTCGTTTGTTAAATTAAACACAAATGAACACTAACTAATGTTCATGAACACAAATGAAAACAAACGACTATAAACAAATGTTCATGAACATAATATATAATACACTGATACTTATTAAATATTTTATTTGTCGGAATTTAAAATATGTAAATAATATTTAAAAACTAAAGACGCTAATGAACTATCGAACACAAACGAACATGTTACAGAACGTTCACGAACATAAATGAACGAACACGGCCTCAGTTCATGTTTGTTCATTTAACTAAACGAACGAAGATTCCTTGTTCGTGTTCGTTCATTTATTAAACAAACGAACTTCCCACTGAACGGTTCATGAACTATTCGCTGAACATTCAGTTCGTTTGCAGCCCTATATGGAGGAATGCACCTAATTGTTTCTTTTGCAGGAAAGTGCTGAATTAACAGAAATGCAAGAGGAATACGAGAATTTGCTTATACAGTTTGAAACTCAGGTCTTTCCGTCTTTGTAATTTCTGCTGCTTCTTTTTCTAAAAATAGTATAAGTTTGTCAGTTTGTCTCATATTGTTGATATTTTATTGTTAAAGAGAACAAAGAGTGAAATAGAAATTGCCTACTTAACAAGAAGACTTGTGGAGGCTAACAACACATCTAATACTGATGAAAAAGCAAATGAAATGGAGGCAAGTTTTGTTATCAAGCAACTTCAGCTGGTTTATTATTTTGATATATTTTTTAGGGTGAGTTTTAATTTAGAGGTATACAAATCTTTTCTTCATGTTATAATGTAGATTTCAATGTTGGAGATGGAAAGGTTGCAGAATTTGGAGTCCGCTATTGTATTAGAAACAAAGAAAAATATTGATGAAAAAGCAAATGAAATGGAGGAGAAGAATCTTGTTATCAAGCAACTTCAGGAAAAGGTGTGGTTTATCTTTTAATATCTTTTTTTGGGGTGAGTTTTAATTTCGACATATAACGAATCTGTTACATTTTAATAAGTGTTGTTGAGTTGTAATAAGTTGAGGTCCTAGTTTGTAACATGTGTATTTAGGGAGTTTCATAGGAATTACCAACGGATTGTAGCTGAGTTCGTTACATACCGGTGTAATAGTTAGTTGTTGGTTATCTCGATAATGAACTGAATTCGTTTCCCATCTCTTTCGATTCTCATTTCAATTCTTATTGTAACAAAATCTTTTTTTTTCATGCTGTAATGTAGATTTCAATGTTGGAGATGGAAAGGTTGCAGAATTTGGAGTCCGCTATTGTATTAGAAACAAAGAAAAATATTGATGAAAAAGCAAATGAAATAGAGGAGAAGAATCTTGTTATCAAGCAACTTCAGGAAAAGGTGAGGTTTATCTTTTGATATTTTTTTTGGGGGTGAGTTTTAATTTCGACATATAACGAATCTGTTACATTTTAATAAGTGTTGTTGAGTTGAGTTGTAATAAGTTGAGGTCCTAGTTTGTAACATGTGTATTTACTATTTAGGGAGTTTTATAGGAATTACCAACGGATTGTAGCTGAGTTCGTTACATACCGGTGTAATAGTTAGTTGTTGGTTATCTCGATAATGAACTGAATTCGTTTCCCATCTCTTTCTATTCTCATTTCAATTCTTATTGTAACAAAACCTTTTTATTCATGCTGTAATGTAGATTTCAATGTTGGAGATTGAAAGGTTGCAGAATTTGGAGTCTGCTATTGTATTAGAAACAGAGAAAAATAAGCATGCCAGCAATAAGCAAGAAGAGGTTTGACTTCATGAATCTTTGATTTTCTTTTTATACTATCAAACAAGTTGTATTGATTAGAAGAGTGAAAACACTAGAAAAAACATATTTCTTAATTTTAACTAGTGGGTTACCACATGCGCTCCGCAACGGGTAAGGCCGTAAGGGTAAGAGTGAAAGTAAGTTATATAAAAGTTACACGGAACCTCAACACCATTGGAATTTATAAAAAGCAGGGGAGAAATATCAGCTAATAAATTCTTAATTTTAACTAGTGGGTTACCACATGCCCTCCGTAGCGGGTTCGAAACGTAGATAAAATAAGCAAATCGTGAGAGTTAAAGTTTGATGTTTTAGTTAAGGGGCTAAACTTGTCATTATTAAAGTTGAGGGGCTAAAGTTGTTTATTATTAAAGTTGAGGGGCTAAAGTTGTGTTGGTTAAGGGGCTAAACATGCCATTATTAAAATTGATGGGCTAAAGTTGAGGGGCTAAAGTTTTTTAATGTAGTTAGAGGGCTAAACATGTCATTATTGAAGTTTAGGGGCTAAATTTGTTTAATTTTAAAAATGAGGTGCTACAATTGTTTTAGTTAAAGAGCTAAACATGTCATTACTAAAGTTGAGGGGCTAAACATGTCATTACTGAAGTTAAGGGGCTAAACATGTCATTACTGAAGTTAAGGGGCTAAACATGTCATTATTAAAGTTGAGGGGCTAAAGTTGATTAATGCCAAAGTTGATTGATGGGACAAAATAGCATCTTTATTGTATATATAATTGTACTGTTACTCATACCACCTGAAACTCACATAATGTGATGTAGGATGAGAAGTTATCAGCAGACCTCCAAGAAGTAGAATCTGAAGTTCAACATTCAAAAACTCTTGTGGAGTCGATGATGGATGAACATTTGCAAACTTGTAGTGAATTGTCGGAACTTATTGCTGTGAGTCTTTTCAAGTTCATGATCAGTAAATTATAAGCCTGGTAAATATCATGATTTGTTACAGTTTGTTAACTTTTGCAGGGTGTTAGGTCTTTCTCTTCCATTGACTTTATTCAAATAAAAACACTACTTGCTGGCTATGAAAAAGTTAATACTGGCTTGAAATCCAAAGTAGATGACCTCGAACGCGAAAATGTATGATTTATTTTCTTTATGAATGGGTCTATTCGGTTACTTTGTCTTTAACAGTTCAAACGACTACAAAATAGCTTATAAGAGACTTGGTCAAATGGGTTGAAAGTCTCCCAAAGTCTCAAACTATATTTTGTTATCGAGTAAAATGCCATTTTCGTCCATGAGGTTTGGCCAGTTTTGCGATTTTTGTACAAAGGTTTGTTCCCCTGCATCTGGACCTAAAAGGTTTAATCTTGCCATTTTCATCCAGCTCGTTAACTCCATCCATTTTTCTCCGTTGAGTCAGGGGTATTTCTGTCTTTTTTGTTAACTCAAAGGGGTATTTCCGTCTTTTTGAGAACTTGTACATTATGCTAAATGCTTGTACATAAAGTGAAAAAGGCCAAATTGCTCTTTAAAGAACAAAAAAGACGAAAATACCCTTGGCTTAACGAAGAAAAATAGATGGAGTTAAAGAGCCGAATGAAAATGACAAGATTTAAACCTTTTAGATCCTGCGAAAAAACAAACGTTTGGACGAAAGTCGCAAAACTGGCCAAACCTCAGACGAAAATGGCATTTTATTCTTTATTTTGGACACAAAATGTTTCAGTCAACTGAATCTGTTTCAAACCGTACAAAATAGTTACCCATTTTAATCCCTTATCCAACCTGACCTTTTTGCAATCTCAGCACCTCTACATACATTCATGCTCTTTTATCTTCATAGTTCTTATGTTTTGTGGTTGTAGCTTCTTATGTACAATCAATCTGAGGACCTGCAGAAAAAGATCGAAGAAGCGTTTTTGAACAGTGAAAATTCAGCAAGGGATTTAATGGTATGTCAACGGTCAACCGTAACTCTATGCTCTCCCATACGTGAACACGTTCTGAGTTTATTTATTTTTGTTATCCAGGAACTTTCTGAACGTTACGAAACAGAAAAAAACGAACTTCTTTCTGAAATCGTAACACTCCAAGATGAGATATCACGCCTTTCATCTGCCGTCTTGTTTAAAGAGAAGGAAAGTTTGAGAAAAGATCTCGAGAAAACAAAAGCAAAACTTAAAGAAACAGAGTCTAAGTTAAGAAATACAATTCAAGAGAAAACAAAGTTAGAGGTAAAATCTTCATTACTTGATATTTAATACAAGAGTAAAGTACACGAATGGTTCTTTTGGTTTACTAAAGTTTTGGATTTGGTCCATAGCTTTTCAAAAGTACACCGATGGTCCTTGTGGTATGCATTTAGTAACACATTTAGTCCTCAGGCAACAAATCTAAAGGTTTTAGCAGGTCTAAGTTGGGGACTAAATGCGTTACAAAGTGCAAACCACAAGGACCATTCATGTACTTTTAGAAAAAGCTGGAGACTAAATGCGTTACAATGTGCAAATTACATGGACCATCCATATACTTTTGGAAAGCTAGGGACCAAATCCAAAATTTTGGTAAACCAAAGGGACCATTCTTGTAATTTATTCTTAATGCAATGATTTACAAAAAGTTTTGTCTAACTGTATATTTAAATATTTTATATATAGGGTGAAAAAGCATCCGCAGAGAGAGAAATAAAACGGTTACACAGTCAGAAGGCTATTCTTGAACGTGATATGACCAAACGTGAGACAATTGCTGGGAGAAGGCGTGATTCAGTTATGGATAGAAGCTCAAATATTTTTGACTCAAGAAAAGTCAAAGGATCTGGTGTTGATCAGGTGATTTGAAGTTGGTTTCTAATTGCATAAGAGTATGTAATAATCTTGGTTTAAAAAAGCGCGAGGCGCTCCGAAGCGTTTTGGTTCCAAAAGCTTTAAGCGAAGCTTCAAGCGCGAAGCGAGAGCTTCACGTATTGGAAGCGCTCAAAATAAAAAAAATAAAAAAAAATATTATACACATCAATATGACCTATTCTACTTGTTAATCAATAATAAACACAAAAACATGATTAAAAAACACACTTAACACATAAAAAACATATTTAAAACATAAATTAAAGTCGAAACACACTTAAAACATAAACACAAAAATAGTCTTCAATCAATAATCATCATAATCAAGTACGTATTCATCTCCATCAACATCACTCAATAAGATCATGTAACTAATAGTGCAAAAGTTTAGGACTTATATGTTGGAAGTTTTGGGTGTGAATGAAAGTCTCAAAAGGTGGTAAATACTTTGTCCCACATTGGTGTGGGAACAAAGTGAGTGGTTGTTTATAAGGTAAAGCCTTTACTACTCCATTGTAGCTTTATGACATGTTTTACCACAAGTCCAACCCCCGCGCGCGCCGGGGGGGGGGGGTTGCAAAAAATGAGCTGCTGAACTGGAATTTGGTTGCTCGTGCCCACATGAATGCAGCTCCGAAAACGCGTGAGGTGGTTTTTTGCGTTCTTTTTTTTAATGTTGAAACAACCTATGCTGAAGTGTCGTTTTTTGCACCTGATTGGGCCGAGGCGTCGCCTCAAACCATGGCCGCTTCGCGCTTAAAGCTCGCCTCAAAACGCTTCACGTGTTTTGACGCTTCAGACCAAAAACGCTTCAGCGCTTAACGCTTTAAGCTCGCTTAAAGCGCGCTTTTTTAAACTAAGGTAATAATGCACAAAAAATAAGGGTTGTTAAGTGGACTAAGATATGATGATGCCGCTTTTATAACATCCAGAAGTAACATAGTTTTAGTAGGTGAAATATTATTATAAGAGAAATGGAAAATTGGCAACAAGGGTAAATAAAAGATCCCAAATTTTATCTTCATTCCTTTTAATGAGAGAATTTCATGTTCTTCATATTATCTAGGGGTGTTCAAAATTTGAAATTCGACTCAATTGATCATCAAAAATTCGAATTCGATTCGAAATCAAGTCCAGTAAATCGAATAAGATTCGAATACGAACTTATACTTTTAAATTCGAATTTAAATTTTGCATATTTATTTATTATATTTATATACAATATGCACATATAAATTTGGGCTTTAGTATAAATTAATCTAAATTCTCCCATTACCAAGCCCAATAGCCCCTAACGAATTTATATATTTTAAATGAATTTGAATTAAAACAAATTTATTCGATTTTATCCGAATTCGAATTGACCAGTTTTTAATCGGATTCAAATTCAAGCAAAACAAATATTTGAAAAACTTGATTCAAGTAATTCAAAAATTCGTGATTCGATTTGATGAACACCCCTAATTTATTATCAAATTTGGGATCTTTGTTTACCTTTCATGCTAATTTCCTGAAATGAAATAGTAATAGAACAAAATATTGAAAAGGAAAAAGGAATAAACCAATGAAATAAGATCTCTGTCTGACATCAAAAGGCTTGCTAGCATGTAAGCTATCTGGATTTCATATCAATATATAAGCTGAATTTATAATTGATCCCTATTGGTTCTTTTTTCACAGGAAGAGTACAGAAAACTCGAAGTGCTTGCATTTGAGATGGAGACAACCATCGGTTCTCTAGAAGAAAAATTAGCAATTGCTAATGATGAAACACAACAGGCGGTGTTAAGATCTGAAACACTTATCTTTGAAGTAGAAGAATTAACTGAAAAACTAAACTTTTCCAACTCAGAGTTGCAAAAATTAGAGGAGCTGGTTTCAAGTCTTGTAAGTTCTCCTGATTTCATTTGGAGTGAACTGCTATTTTCGTCCCTGAGGTTTGGCCAATTTTGCGACTTTCGTCCAAAGGTTTGTTTTCCGCATCTGGATCCAAAAGGTTTGAAATCTTGTCATTTTCATCTGGCTCGTAGACTCCATCCATTTTTCTCCGGTAAGTTAAGTTAGGGGTATTTTCGTCTTTTTTGTTAACTTAAAGGCACTTCGGTCTTTTTCAGACGTATTCGTTCTTTTTTACATAAAGTGAAAAAGACCAAATTGTCCTTTAAGTTAGCAAAAAAGACAGAAACACTCACGACTTAACGAAGAAAAATGGATGGAGTTAACGGGCAGGATAAAAATGACAAGATTTCAAACCTTTTGGATCCGGATGCGGTTAGACGAAAGTCGCAAAACTAGCCAAACCTCAGGGACGAAATTGGCATTTTACTCTTTCAATCGTATCTTGAATGTATTTGCGTCAGTTGTGTTTTCGAAAATGATTTTTTTTATTGTTTCAGAGGGCCGAACTAGAAGAGGTAGCACAACGTAATGAGAATGCAGATAGCTCTATTAGTAGGTTGCTGGAGGAAAAGGAAGAAATGGCTATGGTATTGAGTTAGTAAGTTTGTTTATAATATTATTGGTGGACTTTTGTTAACACGTCGGGTGACATGCAGCAACTTACCGATGCTCTTCTGGCGATCGAGGAGGAAAGGGCTATATGGTCCACGACAGAAAAAGCTTCAGTTGAAGCCATCGAAAACAAAGCAAAATCGTATAGTGCTGAGATTGCTTTGTTAACAGATGCAATGTCAAAGGTATCGGTCAAGTTATTTTTTTCTGTTTTTTTTTTTGTATTTATATATTACATTTTTTCATTGAAATATTTTATTCTCATAATTTCCAATAATTGATAATCTTTGCATTTCTTTAAGGCGAAGAACGAATTAGAGGTCTGCAGAGAAGAATGTCAGGTCATCAGTGAAAGACTGGTTTTTGCGGAGGAGAAAGTGGAAGCGGAGAAGGTGTGCAGTGCGGAAAAAACACTTGAAGTTGAGCAATTAAAGAACGATATCAAATTGCTTGATGATCAGAGAAGATTAACTGAAGATGTAACTTTATACTTTTCTGAACTATATTCTACTTTTACACTAATTTGTCACTATACACTTCAATACATAGATATATGGGGAAAGCGAGTATGGGGTTGTTAGGCATGTAAGCTTACATGTGAAACCCACTCAAACTACGTCGTTTTGTATAAATTAACATCAAAACTACGTAGTTTTGTTTAATGACTTTAAACTGCCTCCCTAAATTCACTCTAAATCTAAATTTGAATAGAATACATGAATTTACTTTATTTATGAGTCCTTCCTATAACTTCAATATGAAATTACTTTCATAATGTTTACGAGATTTCTTTACACGATATTTTTTTTTAATTTCTAAAACCACTTGCTAGCTGCAGATATAATTTTTTTTCTCACTTTCCTAAATATAATAAACTCATTTTTATTTGTGGTTTTAGTAGGTTTTGAATCAACCAACTGAGATTGGGTCTTTTTTACACTCATTAACACAAGATCATGAAGACTTTGATAAATTCAGTATTATAATATATATGGGTAATGGGTCTGTTGGGCATGTAAGCTTAGATGTGAAATTCACGAAAAGTACGTTGTTTCCTATGAATTAACTTAAAATCCACGGAGTTTTGTTTAATTGATATGTGTGTGTGTTTTTTACGTGCAAATACTGATAATCTTTCAGGCTTTGAAGTCAAAGCTAGAAACTCTTTCTTCAGAACATCGAAATGCATGTGAAAAAGTCGATAAACTTATGATGGATCTGGATGCACTTAGCAAGGAAAGAGATGACTTGGCAGTCAAAGTGAAGGAGTTCGGTCAAACTTCAGTGCCTATAGATGATTTCAAGGTATCAATTTAGTTTCTCAATATTGATACCCTGTTGACCATCAAGCAAAAACATCAGTAAACACTAATTCTATAATCTTCTATGTATAGAAATTACAAAATCAGCTTCTTGAAATTACAAAAGAACGAGACGAAGTGCTGACTCAGATTCAAGAATTGCAGAATCATAAAGCCGAACAACAATTGCTCACGGAAAAATGTAACGAAAAGGTAGAACAGTAAAAGACTTAAGCTTCATTGTTGTTATCAGGGATTTTATTTAATGGTATGTTAATATTTTGTTTATTTTTTATCAGCTTGCAAATTTAAAAGCTGAAGTTGAAGATCTAAAAATGAAACTATCCATTTCCACTCTAGAACCCAAGATTCATATTGTAAGCTCTTTATTCTTGGTCAAATGAATTTATTTATAGAGTAACATGCCATTTTCATCCCTGAGGTTCGGTCGGATTTGGGACTTTCGTCCAAAGGTTTGTTTTTCCGCATCTGGATCCAAAAGATTTGAAATCTTGCCATTTTCATCTGGCTCGTTAACTCTATCCATTTTTCTCCATTGAGTTAGTGGTATTTCTGTCTTTTTTGTTAACCTAAAGGGCAATTCAGTCTTTTTCACTTTATGTGCAAGCATCTAGCATAATGTACAAGTATTCAAAATACCCTTACTAAATAAAAAAGATAAAAATACCCGACTTAACAGAGAAAAATGGCTGGAGTTAACGAGCCCGATGAAAATGGCAAGTTTTTTTTTAACGTTTTGGATCCAGATGTGGAAAAAACAAAGCTTTGGACAAAAGTTGCAAAATTGCCCAAACCTTAGGGACGAAAATAGCATTTTACTAGTGTTTATATATCAAATAACTCAAATTTGACTTATTTTATTTATGTTTTTGGTTTTTTAAATAGGAGGGTAAAAACAGTAGACAGTCGGCAAAATTGAGAATGAGGCTGCATGGGGCACAGACAAAGCTGGATAGCATTCGGGTGAGATGCAAAGAACAAGCACAAGAGAAAGAGTACATGCATAAGCAATTTGAAGAAGCTACGATGAAGTTAAAGAAAGAGTTGGTGTCACGCGGAAGTGAGATCCTCAATCTCAAGAAACAACTTGTTGCTCTTTCCTCATGATTTGTTGTTCGTGTACAGAGTTTGACATAAATTGAAAAACACGTCGGATATCACATTTTTGATCGTCCTTGGAGGTAGAAATGGGCAGGATGATAATGGTCGAAAAATTATTTGTATTCTACAAATTGTAATGTAAACATTGCTAACTATAATGTATTATTGCATGTTATTATTCTGTTAAGATTCAGGTGTTTCGTTCAATGTGTTGTATGTACGTATTGTGCATCATTGACAAGTGTAACCAAATAAAATCAACCCTTCATTTGTTTAGTTCACATGCTATTGTAGAGGTGCACAAATCGGATTTTTTAAACAAAATCTGCTTAGGAGGTCCATAAAACTCGATCCTATACACCCAGATCAGATTATCCACAGCTGGATTTTTTCTAAAAAATCTGAATTTTGGATTTTCTTAAAACTAATAAATATATATAGATTAAACTAATAAAAATCATGTATTATTTATTTATAAAATTGCTATGGGTTTTATATAACATAAAATTATTAACATAGAAAAATTAACAAATAAGTAGAATAAACTCTTCAAAGTTTTGTAGATTTTTACAGGTAATATCACATAACCTGATAAAAAATATACCAAACAAATAAAACATATAACAGAAAAACTCGATCAAATTCATATAAAAAATAAGAAACCGGATTTTTTAAATCCGGATTGGATCCAATGCGAGAAGATCCGGAAAAAAATAATGTGAGTTGAAAATTTTGAAATCCAGATTAGATCTGCCGGATCCTACCGGATTGTATCCGGTTTCCCCATCAGATCGGTTTCGAATTATTTTTCAGATCAGTTTCAGACTCGGAGTTTTTGTACACCTCTATGCTATTGGTTATGTATGTTAGGTTCGCATGCTAGTGGCTGGCAAGGGTTGAACTGCCCGGTTTTGGTTTTTTCGGTTAAACCCATGAGTTAGGTTCACATACTGTTTACAAGGTTTATACGATTCTTAAATTAAGTAGAACTTTGAAGATTTAGAAAAGCTAACAGCTAGGAAACAGAAATCACTTGTATGACTGAAGCAACAGAAATTCATAACAAAGCTGGAATCTTGAAGATTTTACACTTAGAAAATCACAAGTAGCCAAACCTACAGTGTTTTAGGTTTCTGAAAGTTAATAGCCGAAACGAAAAAACAGTTGAATGTCAAAACTGGATCACAAATAAAAACATGAAAATTATCTTAAAAATGTCATCTTTTAATCATGTATCAAAATTACAAGTAAACGTAGGACCATGTTCATACAATCCCGTGTTTGCGCTCCAAGGCATTGGTTATCCTTGTAATGCAGTATGCCGCACTCAATGGATACCCAGAAACTGCAAAAAACGTACCAAGGTTTAGAAAAAAAAAACATAATAAAGAGGCGGAGATTCCTCACACAACCCAAAACTAATAAGGTTTCGGAGGTTGTGTTAACAAGTTTAAAATTCCTCACACAACCCGAAACTAATAAGGTTTCGGAGGTTGTGTTAACAAGTTTAAAATTCCTCACACAACCCGAAACTAATAAGGTTTCGGAGGTTGTGTTAACAAGTCTAACCCAATTATTAACTTGATTACAATCCCTTTACAACTCGTCAAACTGTTAACAGCCCACCAATCTGTTTACAACACAACAATCTGTTTGACTCGTTTAGATAAAAGGGTCGTGTTCTGGTTACATGATTTTAAGTGTGTTCGGGTTAGAATTGATGCCTTTAACATATAAATATATGAGTTATTTTCGGGTTCAGCAATTCAACTTCAACCTGCAAACCCGACACGATTGACACCCTACATCTAAAGCAGTTTGTAACGTTATGCATGTATAAAACGAACGTACTTGATATAAAATCCTCTATGTAGTCGCATTCGATTTTGCCATGGGCCATTGCACCAACCTGAGCATTAGATATGTTAAGATAATATTTTCCAACAACCAATTGACGTTTGGAGCCGTTGACCAAACTCGTTTTTTTGTTGCAATTCAACATTATTCTTTTTAAAATGCCAAAAGAACACTAGACTTTGCATAAATGAGCAAGTTAATAGACGGTAAATGGCAAGTATGATTTTTTTCTCCACATATACACAATTTGTCTACATTTGTATGTTATTACAAAAAAAAATTTCTTTTGGCATTCTAACGATGATTTGTTTGGAACGCCACATATTGAATTTAAAATAAATTAATCCTAAACTGCTTGTAACAATAATTACATACCACAAAAACAAGAGTTGCATCTTTGTCCACCGTGGCCACATAATCATGCATATCAACCAACTTTTCTGAACTATGCGAAAACCCTGCTCCGTAAAACAACATTATATATATTTTTTTCGCATTGTAATAATAAGTAAAAATGTAAAATAAAAAAGTTCTTGTGAAAAGCTATGCAGAGACTGCTCTAATTCTTAGATATTTGATAAAACTGAGTGTTATTTGTAAACCATGTAAAATCAACATTAAAGATTATAACGGAACGGTGAGAGCAATATTAAATTAAATCAACCAACAAGATTGAGATTTGAAACAAAATTACAAACCTATTTTGCGAGAATTGACCGGGAGATACTGAGTTACAGGATTCTTAATCACACGCAAAAGCTTTTCCCGTTTTCCAACAGCCGAAATACTCAGTTTTTGAAGTAACTGCACTGTTGGTATCAAGAAAGTCAAACAGTCAAAGTTAATAAAGTCAAACAGGTCATAAACGTTTGCTTAGGTTAAATTCTTTAAACCCGTTGAACTTACACATGATTCCAGCAAAACGTTTAAACGTTCTTGGAATACGAACATGAGGTTTGATTTCGATAAGTACACCTTTTTCGG
Organism: Helianthus tuberosus; assembly: GCA_030545235.1. Classification (NCBI taxonomy): domain Eukaryota; kingdom Viridiplantae; phylum Streptophyta; class Magnoliopsida; order Asterales; family Asteraceae; genus Helianthus; species Helianthus tuberosus. The sequence continues at coordinate 172,877,714 of CM060424.1, read as the reverse complement.
TTCTCACATACAAAGCTTTTAGTTTACCAGCTTTGTTCAGTGGGCTATCTAAGATATTCAATATTGCCTGATGAGAAATGTCGGGCCGGTACTCTGCAGGGTTTCGGTTATTTTTCTTCAAGAAATTGGCGTGATCCTCTGAATTCAATAATTGATAACTCTGAACAAACACAATTATAAAATGCATCAATAAATGGCTTTATAAAATAACCACAAAAAAATTTGAACTACAAGAATCTACCATTACAATAGGATCCATTGTCCAAGTTTAGCAAAAAGAGAAATGGGTTCTACAAAGTGCTTCAAACGAACCAAACGTTCAGCGAACGGTTCGATGGGAAGTTCGTTTGTTTATAAAGAACAAACGAACACGAACAGGAAATTTCGTTCGTTTAGTTTAAATGAACAAACATGAATAGAGGCCGCGTTCGGTCATTTATGTTCGATAGTTCACTAATGTTTTCAGTTTTTATATTTTATTTAAATACTTAAGAATTCCAACAAATAACATAGTTGATAAGTGTCAGTGTATTATATATTTTGTTTTCATAAACACTAGTTTGTGTTCATTTGTGTTCATGAACATTTAGTGTTGTAAACGAACCGAACGAACAAGGCTATGTTCGTGTTCGTTCGTTAAGGAAATTTGGATGTTCGTGAACACATGACGAACAGGAATTTGGTTGTCCGCGAACAGTTCGTGAACACTAACCACGAATGCAAACGAACACAAATTTTTTATTTTGAAAATTAAAAAAGACACCGTTAATCTTAAACATTGTACACAACGAAAGTAGTTAAATATAACCATTTAAAGATTGAAGGGATGGATAATATTGGGTTCAATCGATTGGAGATAAGCTGAACGAAGGAGCGTGATATCAAAAGGGGGAGAGGGCCAGAGAGAGGGAAATAATACATATGGAGAAAGTAAAAAATTAATTAAACATTAAAAACTTTTAGAAAAATAAACATAAAAACCGAACACGAACGGACATAAACAAACGAACACGAACGAACATAAATGAACATATTACCGAACGTTCAAGAACGCAGTCGAACGAACGAGACCTTTGTTCGTGTTCGTTCGTTAAGCTTATCGAACGCAATTTTTTGTTCGTGTTCGTTCGTTAAGCTTATCGAACGGACATAAACGAACTTCCCGCCGAACGGTTCACGAACTGTTCACTGAACGTCCGGTTCGTTTACAGCCCTATGAACATTAGTTTGTGTTCATTTGTGTTTATCAACATCGTTTCCGTTCGTTGCCTAAAATTAACAAACGAACACGAACACGTCCATTTTCTTAACAAACAAACACGAACATAAAATCCCGTTCGGTAAGTGTTCAGGAACAGTTCGTGAACACATATATTTGTTAACAAACGAACACCAACAAGGTTTCATTCGGTTCGTTTGCAGCCCTAGTTCTACATATATAGATTCATTAAAAAAAACTAATCTTGCAACTCTATTTACCATTTTTTTTTTCAAATTTATCATACCACATCAATCACATCATGATCAAGCATAAAGCACCAAACTTCAAATAAAATACAGAACACAAAAAACACAAAAAATCTAACCTTTCCAACTTTAGCAACTTCCAAAGAAGCCTTTTCAAGAACAAAAACAACAGAAGGAGTATTCTTATCATTCCCATGTTTCTCACTCAAACTAACTGGAATCCCCACAAGTTCTTGTGCAGCTTCTTCTGCTTTTTCTTCATCTGATTCTTCTGTAACTCCACTCTTCAATTTCTTCTGTACACCCTCTTCTTCTGATTCTTGTTCAACAAACCCTGCATTTTCTTGTTCATCTTCTTCTTTATCATATCTTTCTGTTTTGTTTTTCTTCCTCTTGTGGCCTTTAACTGCATATGGTCTCACCATCTTCTTCTGTTGTTTGTTTGATGAGAACAATCACTGTTTTTGGGATAATGGGTGTTCAAATTAACAGGGGATATGTATGGGTGATGATGAAGAATAGTACCTTGGAGTGAAGAGCGGCAGAGATTGAAGAGTTGTGGCGGCTGCGTGGGTTAAGTTTCGTTTCAACTCGTAGGTATTCAAGCAATTCGGTAAGGAAAAAGTATTAACCGTTTAAAAAAAGAAAAAAAATATTAATAATAGTTAGCAAATCGGTAAGGAAAAAGTATTAACCGTTTAAAAAAAGAAAAAAAATATTAATAATAGTTAGCAAATCGGTAAGGAAAAAGTATTAACCGTTTAAAAAAAGAAAAAAAAAAATACTAATAATAGTTTCTATAGTTATAATAGGGCAGAGCCGGCCCGTAAGGCTTATCAACCTAGGCTAAGGCCTAGGGCCACAAAAAAACAAGGGCCTCCAATTTTATTTCCTTTCATATATTAGACTTGTTTTTTTGGCATTTAAACAACGTTTCTAGGCCCAATATTTAGGCTTTACACTAGGGGTCTGCGTTGTCCACGCACCCAACACATCAACCCTCGTTACTTGCGACGTCTTTTGAGTAACCAATGTGAAACTGATTGCGAATTGAGCGAAATATTGCCAAGATTAGGAAAAATCATTGTTATGGTTATTCAATGTCTCAAATCTCAATCTCAATTTCTTTATACCAATTCAACAGGGCCCTGACTTTGTACTTCGCTTAGGGTCTCAAAAAACGTTGGAACGGCTCTGTAATAGGGGCGACAATTCTTGACACGACGACATAAAAATATTTTTGGGTCGACTAACACGACCCGTTTAAAAAAACGGGTCGGGTTCGGGTTGGCCCGTATAAAAACGGGTTGACCCATTAACCCGTTTAACTATTTAGATAAAAAAACTTTTATACTTTTTTTTTGTTTTTTCGATTTCTATTTTACATGGTTAGTTATAATAATGTTAATTTTGACACATTATATTATTTATTTATCAAACTCATACTCATCATTAAACATGTTATCGGTAAACCGCTTAAAATTGAAAAACTCGTTTATAAATCGTCAACTTATATCACTCATTTAAAAATATGGGTTAAACGGGTCGGGTTGACCCAAATTAATATGGGTCGGGTTAGGGTTGAAATCTTTGACCCGAATAATAATATGGGTCGGGTTCGGGTTGAACATTTCAACCCGCTAACCAGTCAACCCGCCAACCCATTAACCCGACACGATTGCCACCCCTAGTTAAAAAGAGAGAGCCCATTGCTCTATAGCCCAGTGACACTTTAGAGGTGATATAAGACTTTGAGACCAATAGATAATGGGATTCGATTTCCACAAGGGTTTTTTTCCCCATATTTATTGAGTTTTCTCTTGAATTGGTGTATAGGCATTATGCCTAGTTGAGATTGATATGATCGGGTGGTTTCGCTGGTGGCACGATGATACTCCAGTGGTCCGTCAGTGATCCAAATTTATCGTTCAAAAATAAAAAAGAGACAGGAAAAGAATGCAACATCTGGCTAACGTGCGACCAGCCTACTTAGTAGATGCATATGCTTCTTAACGAGAAAGTTTCAGGTTTAAAGTTGGAGAAAGGGAAATAATGTAGGATTATTTGTGTAATATAGTATGAATTACATTTTTTGTAAAAAAAACAAAAAACGAATGTAACATTGATGTGCTACTCCTGCTCAAGCAAACCTAAGTGTAGAGTTCTCCTCTTACCCACAAGAATTGTGCATAAAATGCGTTGGTAATATTTGCATTTTGTTGCTCCTTATGAACCCAGTTTCACTTTTGTCCACGACCTATGTGGGATTTGTCTAGTGTGCTTAGAGGTGAGCAAAAAAAAAAAAAAAAAAAACTAACCATTACTGAAAAACGAACCGTGATATTAAACATAATTGACAAAACCGATGGGTTATAGTTAAGTGAATTTGATTAACCGACCATTAGGTTATGGTTATGGTTAATGTAACTTCGTTAGCTGAGATTAACCATAACCGAGATTGGAACCTACATAACCAAGCTTGGAACACAACAACCGAACCATTGACCAAACTTAATCAGAACGACCCGTAACCAACCATCATTTATGATTATGGTTAATCTTCCATAATCGAAACTCGGTTATAGTTGTGGTTAAACCTCCATAACTGAACCGAACCAACTTTGCAAACCCATAAATGTGTTACATATTAAGACCCCACTCAACCTAATCTCTCATCCTAGTTTATAAAGTTATTGAACTATTAAAAATAAAGGGGGAATGGTGTGTATGTACAATACCTGCACCGTCACGTGTTACCACATAACTGGTATATATTTTTATAAAAATCAAAAGTCAATGACCATTTTGTTAATTTGATTTTTTTTCAAAAAGGTGATCTTCACTGTAATATATAGGTTAAATTGTTTTAACTAGTATTTAATTACCCGTCAACCATTAAAGAAGGACAGAAGCACCACTTCTTTTGATTGATTTTTACTATATTTTTTGATTCACTAGTGCATAGAAGTTCACAAACCGACACCGTGGATTTTTCTCGTAAAGTCCCAGTGAGCTCATAAATCTACCTCTCTCCTCTCGCTCTCACAGAATCCCTTCCTCTACGAATCGATTAGTTACATAGATTCGCCGATCTGCTCTCTCTTTGACATTGCTACCTCTCTCTCTCTTCATCCATCTCTAGTTCATCTAACCATCCATGAGCATCGATGTACCCAATGGGCGACCCCATCAGACTACATGTAGTGGGTTAATGCCCAATCGCCAATATACATCTTAACATGATCACACCCTTAACACCTCTTCAACTAGGCTGATAACGAGTTTGGGTGGTTTTGATTAATGGGGTCCACCAACTTTCCACCAATCATCAAAGTGTCACAATATCCATACAATAAAAACTATGTTATAGTTTTGGGTGGTGCGGTCCTGTTTTTTTTGAGTTAGACCGGCCGTTTTTTAATAAAGTTTACCTTTCAAAATAATAAAAAAATAAAAACACAAATATTAACACGTATGCATTTACATCACACACACAAGAGGGCCAAGTTGGCCAACGAAGATCGCCCCTGTAACCTAATCATCTTTTTATTCTTTTTTCCAATTCAATTCGCTCTCATCAATCGTTGACTCCAAATCCCCAATCCACACGCTCCCTCATATTTAGGGTTTTTGTTTTCACTCCAAATATTCCCTCATTTCAAACCCTTAATCGTTTTCACTCAAAAAGATTCCAAGAAACATTCAAATCTTACGCAACTTTTCTCCAATTTCATAAGTCAAAAGTCAATCCCCCCAAATTCCCTTTTGCACCCACCATAATAAGTGCTTTTAGAACCCTAATTTACCTCACAATCAGAGATCGTACGGAGCTTGAACTCGATTTCATCCACAGGTGTGTTCTTTTTCTTGATTATTAACTGTTTTAGGCTTTGATTGAGATTGTTAGGGTTTAGGGTTTGGTAATTTGGGGAAAAAGATTTGATTTTTCGGTCAAAAGTGGATGATTCTGATTGTTCAAGATTGTTAGGGTTTAGGGTTTGGTGATTTGGGGAAAAAAGATTTGATTTTTAGGTAAAAAATGGGTAATTCTGATTATTTAGGGTTTGGTGATTTGGAGAAAAGGTTTGATTTTTAGGCTAACAATGGATAATTCTGATCATTCGACTATTCGAGATTGTTAGCGTTTAGGGTTTGGTAATTCGGAGAAAAAAAAGGTTCGATTTTTAGGTTAAAAATGGATAATTCAGATTATTCGAGGAATCGGGGGAATGACTATCTGGGTGTGAACAAGATTGGGAAGAATATCAGAAAGAGTCCTTTACACCAACCGAATTTTGCTAATCCGGCTAGACAACAACCGCAACCTCAAGTGTACAACATTAACAAGAACGATTTTCAGAGTATCGTTCAGCAGCTTACGGGTTCACCTTCACGACAGTCTCAGGAACCGGTTCCTAGACCGCCACATAACTCGCCTAGACCGCCTAGTATGCGGTTGCAGAGGAATCGTCCGTCACCATTAACACCGTTGAACGTAAGTAGACCGCGAATGGCCGTTCATCATATGCCACCGCAGGAACAGGTGCCCCCTCAACGCCCGATAAATGGTGCAGTTCATGGTGCCTATAACGGTGGTAGTAATCTTGCTAGGCCGCCTTATAACAGTCAGCAACGGCCACCACCGCCGGCTATGGCGGCACCACCGGGTTCTGGTGATCATACGGGGTGGTCGAACACTGCGGAGTCTCCTATCTCCGCGTATATGCGGTACCTTCAACATTCGATAATCGATTCAACACAAGGACCGCCTCAGCCGCAAGCTAATCCTCAGTATAATCAAAATCATCAAGGTCAATCCCAAATGCAAAGTCAACCGCATCAGCAACCACAACATCAGCAACAGTCGTCGGGATTGATACCTTACCCGCTCGCGCCGCCACTTCCGTCTCCTCGTATGAACGGTCCACCACCTCTTCCGTCACATCGGATGAACGGCGGCACGGGCCCACCTCTTCCACCGCTTCCATCACCAAGAATGAACGGCCCACCTCCGCCATTACCATCACCAAGAATGAACGGCCCACCACCGCCGCCATTACCGTCACCAACGTCTCAGTTTCTTCTGCCGTCACCTACCGGTTACCTAAACTTGTTATCGCCTCGATCACCGTACCCGTTACTTTCTCCAGGATACCAGCATCCTCCACCGTTGACGCCAAATTTTTCGTTTTCACCGATGACGCAACCGGGAATGTTCGGTTCCGGACCACAACCGCCACCTTCGCCGGGCATGGGGTTTCCGTCACCAGGGTTTTTCTCGATTTCAAGTCCGAGATGGAGGGATTAGACGGATAACGGCAGAAAGACGCTAACTTTGTATGGATTAATCGCTGCAGCAGTACCTTAACATAAGGTAAATTGGCGGTAAAATGGTCTCTTGGAATCTGGTTTTTTTTTTCTGTTAATTTCTGTTTATACACTTTGAATGGTTGTTTAGACTATATAGTTGGTAATACTGATCATCCGTTTATTTCTTGAAAAAATTTACATTAGGTGGTTGACCAGAAAATGCAGGTTGAGTCAACATTAAATTTATTTCAGTATGTAGACTTGTTGCAAGATACGTTTATGGTTATTGGAATTTGTTCTTTTATGTGCTGCTTAACTATATATTGGGTTATATTGAACTCGACAGTATGTGTTAATGGTTTATGATTTGTCATGATCATGAATTGACTTTGTCTGAATGGACAATAAGAAGTTGAAATCAGTTGTCATATGTGATTGGTTTTAAAAAGCGCACCTGAAGCGCAAGTGCCGGCGCCTTGTGTTGGCCGAGGCGTGCGCAAAACAAGAAGCGCAGGAAAAGCACATTTTTTTTTGGAAATATCAAGGTTGAGGCGCGTTCCTCTTGTATTTTGGGTGTTTTTATGCACAAACTGATGTACAATAGGTTTTTTGGTTTGTACATTTAGGTTGAAGGGTGTGGGGGTCATGGCTGGAACATGATTTGTCACGTAGGAACATGAGTGAAAGGTTACATCGCCCCCATCCTTGATTGATGGTGGTTGGTGTGGATTGAACCACCATTGATGATTGATGATTTTTAGAAAAAAATATATTAAAATAATAAAGGGATAGTGGTTTGGGTCATGAGTACGTCTTTAGGGTAGTGGTTTTGGATGATGGATTAGAGGTGTATGACATGACGCTTATGTGGAGGGTCATGAGGGTCATGACCACACCTTTTAGCCTTATAATCATGTATAAACCTTATATATAGCTATATTTTGGACAAGAGTTGCTAAAAATTAGGGGGTGCACAAATTTTAGGTAAAACCGAAACCGAAATGTTCGGTTTTGGTTGTTTTCGGTTTTAGCAATGGTTCGGTCCGTTTTTTTCGGTTTTTGAAACAAAATTACTTAAGATTCAAAAATAAAAAGTATAAACCAAGACTTAAGAATTTTTCTTAGATGTTTACATTTAAGTTATTATATTTAACACTTTTATTTAATATTGTTTACACAAACATAACCTTCTAATGTATTTTATGTTTCCTCAAAGTTTTTTTATTACATTTTATTTTATAATACTTTAAAAATAATTGATAATTTAATGTCTATGTTATATTGTATTATTTCTTGTAAGTAATGGATTAATCATTTCAAAGATAATTAAACATGTTAATGTTCTTTAACATTTAAGAATAAAAATAATAATTCTTAAATTGATATATAAAAAGCATTAAAAATAAAAAGCATTAAAAAATAAGAATTTTAGGTTATTCGGTTTGGCTTTTATTGGTTTTTATAAAATGCAAAACCGCAACCGAATCGTAAATTTCGGTTCGTTTTTTTTTCGGTTTTTTTTTCAGTTTGGTTTTTTTTGTTTGGTTAAATCGGTTTTCTGCTCACCTCTACTAAAAACCTATGGGATCTATAAAAGAATTATATAATAATCTTGCAAAAGCACACCGCTTTTGCGCTTTGCGTCTCGGTTTTTAAAACCAATCATATGTGTATGCATGTGACTCGAAGTCTCAAGTTCTTTACTAGTTATGCTCACACAGGATTAATTGATCCTTGATGCGTCTTAGGCATCGAGCTTTACTTTTGAGCCTTTAAAATAGAAAAAGCAAGCCAAACAAAACATAAAACACAACCAAAATTCAAGTACCATAAATCACCCATTATTTCAAAATCATTTTGTTAAATAAAATGTTCTAGGCCGAACGAAACAACTCGAAATCAAACTATCATAACAATCTTTTTTTCTAAAACGCAAAGAAAACGCGTACAAAAATCACCCTTTAAGATCAACCTAGACTCGACCTCACAGCTTCATACGCTAAAAAGCAAGCAGCATTAGCCGGGACACTTCTTCCCATCGCGGGTCCAAAACCTTTGTATAAACCGCCAAATCCCTCAGTCTTAACAATCTTTTTAAAAGCATCGATCGAACCCGAATATTTCGGGTTCTTATAATCATCAATCTGGATCACACTCTTGATAACATCCGTAGGGTAAACTGAAGCCCAAAACGCACCTCCAGCTAAACCTCCGGCTATGATCAATGAACCACGGCCTAGACCTGATGTGTCGGTCCCACCGGCAAAATGCTGTTTCAGGGCTTCGTAGACACCGAACATGGCTGCATTTCCCGGGACTTCACGGGCCATTGTGGGAATTAGTCCCTTGAACAGACCTCTCGCACCTCCTTCTGACCGCAAGACTTGCTTAGCGACGTCTAATGGACCGCTGTACTTCACTGCGGCGGTTACTGCTCCATCGGCTAGTGCACTTTGGGCCTGCAATCTACATTTCGAAACGTACAAGGGGGTGTTTGGATATGTGTTTAGAAAACAGATAACCAAATTAAATCTAAACAATTTCCTTTTGTTGTTAGAAGTTGTAAAAATCATTTAGTAAGTTGAATGTCAAATTCTTGTTATTTAAGAAATATATAATATTCATAGGACATTTTTCACTAATACCAAGTGAAAAAGGAGACAAGTCATGTATTGTTTTCTTATTATTTTGTCTACTTTTAATTGTTTTATTATTATTGTCATAATCAACTTTAAACACATTTTTTATAACTTTTATTACATGATCTTTTGTAAATTTTGGAGTATAGCATTACGATGTCGATGTGCTTATTTTTATATATCTCCAGGTATTATTGGAAGTGATACCAGTATTTGTTTTTATTGTTTTCGAACGATGTAAAACATGTGTCGATATGGCATTTCAGAACTTTACTTTTTGGGTTTTATCTTTTAATTGCTAGACTAAGTTGCAATACTGTACCGACACCATACAAACCGAACGATACCGACCGAATTCCCGGCGCAACGCACGGGAAATTTTTTCTAGTTAGGTTAAAAGAAAGTGTAATTAGGTAATTTTCTTATACATTTTAATGATAAGTTTGTTGCAACTAGTACAAAACCAATTATTTAGCCTCTAAATAATTAAATAACCTTATAACCGATTGCCTCTGTTTATCCTAATCTTGGTTTTAGAAAGCGCACCTGAGGCGCGAGGCGCTACTGCTGGCGCCTTTTGTAGGCGGAGGCACACTTTTTACCAGAAGCACATATTTTGGGAAAATTTGAGAGTGAGGCTCGCGCCTCTTGTATTATGGGTGTTTTTATGCATCAAACTATTGTACAATAGGTTTTTTTTGGCTCGTGCATGTAGCTAAAATCATATATAAACCTTATTTATAACGATATTTTGGATACGGGACGCTAAAAACCTACGAGATATATAAAAAAAATTATATAATCACCTTGCGCCTTGGGTACGAAAAGCCCACCGCTTTTGCGCATCGGTTTTAGACCTCGTCGCTTTTGTGCGCTTCTTGCTTTTTAAATCCTAATTAGATAACTAGTTAAACGTTCTCACCTTTGATTTTTTGAGGTCAAAGTTATATGTTTCAAATTTATAACTACTTTAACACTAACCACCATAATGTGATCTATCAGTTGCATCTGTAATAAAACTATAATAATAGTTAAAAAACTAATCCCTAAACTTTTCAAGAAAACTAAAGAGCTGATCAATTTCGGAGCTGCAAATTTGTATATTTGACTTTTTAAAAAGTCAAATATTTGAACTAAAGAAACTAGTTGTGTGAAAAACCACTGACCTGCACTTGATTAACTCAGTTGGGGTGGCCAAAATGGCAACCGCAAATCCCGCACCGGCTCCAGCAACCACCTGCTGGTTCACGGTGAGGGGTGCACCAGGTTCAGACCGCAAAAGCGCTTCCATTTGACCCCTAACTGTGAACAGAACAGCGTTCAAGGCTGCCACAGTGGCAAGTGGGGCCCCCATGCCTTTGTATAGACCCCGTGGACCTTCAGCTGCTAGCGTTTGTTTAACTGCATCTATTGCGCCAGAATATCTAGGGAGTTGACCTGGTGGTGGGGTCGGTTGACTTTGGAGTTTGACTTTGATAGTGTCGAAAGGGTGTCCGACGATCAACTGTGCGGCCCCTCCTATTGTTCCTGCAGTTAAGTCCTTTGCTACTTCTGCCATCTGCAATTTTATTACTTTTATGTCAACCAACACAAATTCAACCTTCATAGTTGATCAAAGTTGTTACAGAGAATCCAAAACAGATCAAGAAAGTAAACCATTATGGGTGGCACTAAGCATTTCGAGTCACTCTAGCTAAAAGTGTAAATAGTATAAATGAGCCAAGCTGCTCGTTAGCTACTCGCTAAAAGGTTGAACTGAGTCGAGCTTAAACGAGCTCGACTATGAAATTAAGATTGTTTCATAAGCGAGCCCAAGCCCGAGCTTCACTTATAGAGCTCGGGTAGACTCGCAAGCTTAAACGAGTCCATTCTTTATATGAATTTTTATTTTATGTAAAGCTCGGGTAGACTCGCAAGCCTAAACGAGTCCATTCTTTATATGAATTTTTATTTTATGTAATAAACATATATTTACATAATAATAATTGTTATATATAAAATTATGATAAACGAGCCGAGCTCGAGCTTTAAGTTAGAACTCGAAACTAGTTGAGCTTTAGCCATTGTAAGTTAAAAGAGCCGAGCTCGAGCGTAAACAAGCTCGGGCTAGGCCCATTTACACCCCTAACTCTAGCAGAGGCCTTAGGTTCGAATCCAACTTTTCAATGCCTACCCAACACAACACAACACAAGCTGCGTTTTATATGACCCCATTGGATAGGACAGTACTGGTGGGGTTCCGTTAATTTCCGATAACCGGTTCTCACGGTCACCCAATAAGGGGTAGGACCGTAGGAGTGCTAAACGGGTCGTGTTCACGGGTTCAAGCCGACCCGAACCATAAAATCGTATCATACATATGAACCTGAACACACCCCGAAATTTCATGGGCTGACCCGAACACGACCCGTTCAACCCGATTTTTTTTTTTGATTTTTTTTTCTAAAGTTAATATATAAAAATTAAAATTTACTTAAAAAGTACAAATGTATATAATACAATTATATTTAAATTATAAAACCTTATGTAAAATTCTTTTTTTTAGTTATAATTTTGGAATAAAATACACACCACAATTAATTTATGACATAAAACATCTTGTAAAAAAATTAATATATGTTAATTGGGTTAACCCGCCAACCCGACCAGTTAACCTAAAAGGGGTTTGCGGGTTCAACCTGAAATTGACCATAACCCGTTTGGACCAAACCTAAACGTACGAATTTCGTGTTAGGTTCGTGTCATGTCAGAACAAACGAAATCATACGAATATTGCATTTTAACAAACGAAATCATACCTCCGCAGAATATCAAACGAATCCAACAGAGAACAGCAAGCAAACACTTATTGCAATCTCTCAAAGAATCCAATCTAAAACAACAATAAAACAAACCAACATTTATGAATCAGAGAAAATATATACAATGATGGGCAAGAACAGAGTAAAAAACAGAGCAAAGATCTTAAACAAGCGCCACTGTTAATTACATTAATAAAAACAAAATGGGTCAAAAGGGTTTGTTTAAAATCGATAATTTATGGGTTTGAAATCGGAAATCAGAGATTTTGAGATCAATTCAGAAATGGGCAAATCTGAATCGAATCAATTCGCAAATGGGCCCTAATATACGAGATGAATCTGAGAATTTGTGACCTGATATTGAATTCATCATCCACTAATGTTAATTGGAGTTGGTGATCATCAAATTGTCAAAAGGCTGTGAAGAAGTCTACAAGATACGGCGATCTTGGAGTCAATTCGCCCTTTTTATAAGGCTATTCGATTGGCTAAATAGGGTCATGCGTTGATTCACACGTAGCAATTTCTTTTTATTAATCGAGTGGTATGTCAAATATCAAAAAAAAAAAAAAAAAGGTTAAATGCTAGTCAATATATCCACCACTTCACCACTTGTGGGCCTGTGGCCTAGTGACCGGATACTTTGAGTTTTCTAATGGAATGAGACTCAAGTGTTTAATTCCTATTTGTATCATATGAGGTGGATATAGATAATGAACGATTTGAACTAGGCTTTGTGAGGTTGTCAGTTCGACTCCCGAGCCCAACCAGGTTTTCGTCCCATTGTGTGTTACGCCAGACAGTTTTGCTCTTGTGGTAATTATTCAACAATTATATAATATTAACGAGTAAAGTGCAATTTGCATCCCTATGGTTTAGGGACGGAGTCAAGTTGAGTCCCTGAAGGAAAATTTTGGAAACTTGAGTCCATGTGGTTTGAAAAACGCTACACCTTGAGTCCCTGAAGCTAACGGAGTTAACATTTCACACTAAAATGATTATATTACCCTTTTTTCTACCAGTTTGTGTCCTTATTGTTTAGAACCTGTTTTAATCTACGTCCCTACCACCACCACCACCACACCACCACCACCATCACCCACCACCATTATCAAATTATATAATCAAATTTGATTGACAAAACCAGATAACTATCTAACAAAAACTGATCGATAAAATCAAAACATTAGCAAGAATCATTGTTATAAACCGTAAGTGTTGAAATAGGGGGCTCAGATAAGTGTTTCCATTGATAAACCGGTAATGTCCCACTAAAAAATGAAATCAATGACTAGAATTAACAAAATTGTAGAAATCGGGGAATTCGTTGATTAATAATAGATTTGGGAGTTAAATGTCATTTTAGTCTATGTGGTGGGGGCTATTTTGCCAGTTTAGTCCAAAGGTTTGAAACGTTGCCATTACCGTCCAAATAGTTTGAAACGTTGCCATTTTAGTCCACTGGGTTAACTTCATCACATTTTATGTTAACGAGAAGGGCAATTCGGTCACTTTATATGGCTGAATTGCCCTTCTAGTAGCAGAATTACATAAAAAATGATTAAATTGCTCTTCTAATTAACAGAAAAAATGGATGAAGTTAACCCAGTGGACTAAAATGACAACATTTGAAACTATTTGGACTAAAATGCCAACGTTTCAAACCTTTGGACCAAATGACGATGTGGGGAACTTGAATCTTGGCTGATGGCTCTATAATGAAAGTTCTTTAAGTTTAAACACCAAAACGAGATCATTGAGGTTCGAGCCAACTTGTTCTTTAGCCTTGTGTTTAGATCTGGTTCCTAGTGTAATTGAAGCCTTATGGTCGTGAATCGGGGGAAATTCTGGTCAAGTATGGTGGTTTTTTTGGCACTAAGGATGAGAAGGGAAAGATTGAGTGGTATACGATTGTCATCATTGTGTTAGAGTTTTGGATTGCATGTGGTGAAGTTCGTGTTAACCTCTGAAATTGAAAGTGATTGTTCTCCGTGTAATTGAAAGAGAGAGCGGTGAAAAAGAGAGTTTGAGTTGTAGAAAAAAAGGTGACAATTTGACTCAGCTCCTAAACTACGTGGATGCAAATTGCACTTTACTCTATGTTAGTGAATAATATTAGATATTAGAGGTTAGAGATTAATAATCTAATCTAATACTAATAAAATACTCCTCTTAATGCCACATGACATTTTTTATAATAAAAGATTTTACCAAAATGTCATGTGGTAATTTATCAATTTACCTCAATCATAATAAATAATAAGTAAATTAATATAATTAATATAAAGATTATTAAATGATTGAATTAATAAATAATAAAGAGTAAACTGCTATTTTGGTCCCTGTGGTTTGGGCACTTTTGCCATTTTAGTCCAAATCTCAAACTTTTTACATCTAGGTCCCTGTGGTTTGCATTTTGTTGCCATTTTAGTCCAAAATCCAAAAACACTATTTTTTTTGACTGTTTCAACCTCCTATTTTGTCTTTTAGTTCAGGGGCATTTTGCTTTTCATTTAACATTTTCTTAATTAACATTTTCTTCCCCAAATAAAAGATCATCATCCTCAAATAAAACCTAACTGACTCTCTCTCTTCTCTCTCTAAATCGATTGTTGCAACCCAGATCCATGGATAACATATTTTTGACTGTTGCAACCCAGATCCATGGATAACATATTTTCAACACCTCTCTCTCTTAACAAACTTCAGGCGGTTAAATCTGTTCCAACAAACTTTACCAGGCTTTAGATCTCACACCTATTTCTAGATCTAGAATACAGATATGGATTCATCTACTTCAGATCATAATCCTCCCAGTACCGATCCAGATGAAGATGTAGATCCATCAATTGACTCGATTAGCAATGGATTCAACAAGAAAATTGACCTTGATTCGGATCATGCACAAGAAGCTCATGATAATGATAATGATGAGAATCATATTGAAGAGATAGACCAGTTACCGGTTCTCTCTCTATAAACAACATAAAACCCCATTCAATCAAGCACTCTTCATCTTCATCTTTCTGTTCAAATATTGCAGCCGCCACCTAGCAGATCACACATCACTTTCTTTCAGATCCTCTTCAAATATTGCAGCCGCCCCCCCCTCTCTCTCGCACCCCCTGCCACCACCCTCTCGCACCCCCTGCAACCACCGCCCCTCTCCCTCTCTCTCTTACATCACAACACCTCCGCCGGTTCTCTCTCTCTCTCCCATCCCCTGATTTCGTTACCGCCCCCATCTACCGCCACAGCCCCCAGAAACCATCATCATCAACCATCAAACACCACCCCACTCCACTGACCACCATCCGGTAACCTGCAACATCTCCGGCGACCTGCAACATCTCTGGCGACCACCACATCCATCTTCCTGCTCCGCCGGTTCTCTCTCTCTCCTCCCCTGTTTTTCGGCTGAAGTTAATTTTAGGGTTTTGATGTAATTGGGATAGGGGTATTTATATTATGTGGGTTTTGTAATAAATAAATTGCTTTAATAAAAATTAAATGACCAAATTACCCCTCCAGATAAAGACAAAAAATGGGCCTTAAAACAGTAAAAAATAAGAGATTTTGAGATTTGGACTAAAATGGCAACAAAATGCAAACCACAGGGACCCAGATGTAATAAGTTTGAGATTTGGACTAAAGTGGCAAAACTGGCCAAACCACAGGGACCAAAACGGCAGTTTACTCAATAATAAATAATAAATAATAAGGGGTAAGATCAAATAAAAAGTCAATTTTCCCTAAGTATGATGAGAAGGAATCTTAACCATTCATTTTTCAAATCAATGGTTAAGATGAAAGGGTAGGAGAAATGATGAGTGCAAGGGTATCTTGGAAAAATCCTATTTATGGATTTTCTCTCTCCACATGCAATGCACATGCATATTCCACCCCCATTTTTTAAACGTTCATAACTTTTTTATACGACATTATTTTTTCATAAAAATTTCACCGTAAAATCGAGCGTCTTTTTATCTTTAATTTGAGTACCATATTGCTATATAAAATATGAAGACTAACAAACCCACTTAAATGTGTTGTATTTCTATGTTGTATAACATTTTTTATGCTGAATTTTTGTACTATATTTTTGTGTGCTAAATTTTTTTGTCTTAATTTTTTTTCCTCAATTTTTTGGTGCTACATTTTTTTGTACTACAATTTTTTGCTGAATTTTTTCGTGCTATATTTGTTTGTACTAGATTTTTTTGTGCTATATTTTTTTGTACTACATTTTTTGTGCTATATTTTTTGTACTAGAATTTTGTGCTAGATTTTTTTGTACTAGTTTTTTTGTGCTAGATTTTTTTACTAGATTTTTTTTGTTGTATTAAAAAAAAACAAAAGGGGTGCCACATGTCATTTTCACTCATATTTATAAGGACTAAAATGCCCTCAATTCCTACTTATTAGGAGTGTCACATGTCATCATCACAATCCTTATTAGGCTAATTAGGCAAAATTCAATTTTTAGTGGATCCTTCCCCTATATATATATAGGGGTAAGATCAAATAAAAAGTTTATTTTGCCGAAGTAGGATGAGAAGGAATCCTAACCATTCATTTTTCAAATCAATGGTTAAGATAAAAGTGTAGGAGAAAGGTGGAGTGCAAGGGTATATTGGGAAAACCCTATTTATGGACTTTCTCTCTCCACATGCAAGGCACATGCATATTTCACCCTCATTTTTTAAACGTTCACAACTTTTTAATACGACATTATTTTTTCATAAAAAATTCACCGTAAAATCGAGCGTCTTTTTATCTTTAATTTGAGTACCATATTGCTATATAAAATATGAAGACTAAAAAACCCACTAAAATGTGGTGTATTTCTATGTTGTATAATATTTTTTTGTGCTGGATTTTTTTACTATATTTTTGTGCTAATATTTTTGTGCTGGATTTTTTTATCTTATATTTTTTTTCTCAGTTTTTTGTGCTGGATTTTTTTGTACTATATTTTTTTGCTGAATTTTTTCGTGCTATATTTTTTTGTACTAGATTTTTTTTGTGCTATATTTTTTTGTACTACATTTTTTGTGCTAGATTTTTTTGTAATAGATTTATTTTGTTGTATTTTAAAAAAAACAAAAGGGGTGCCACATGTCATTTTCACTCCTATTTATAAGGACTAAAATGCCCTTCATTCCTACTTATTAGGAGTGCCACATGTCATCATCACAGTCCTTCTTAGGCTACTTAGGCAAAATTCACTTTTTAGTGGATCATTCCCCTATATATATAGGGGAGGGCTATATAGAAAACCCTAGAAAACCCAACCTCCCGATATTTTTTTTTTTTTGAAAAAAATAACACATGTAATATACATGTTTTTAAGAGTTTTGGGCCAAAAAAATCAAAAAAGCGCCGAGGGAATGATTTAAAAAAAATCAGCAATTTCTGTCTTTTGTGCCTAATACATGTTAGGCAACCGGACATTGCTGAAATTTGTTTATTTTTTTTTAAAATATCCCTTCGGCGCTTTTTTGTTTTTTTTGGCCCAAAACACTTTAAAACATGTATATTACATGTGTTATTTTTTTCAAAAAAAAATGTCGGGAGGTTGGGTAAAAATGGGGGGAGATTTGAGTTTCCAGAGTTTTCTAAAAATTTAAGGGTTTTCTGTCTAGCCAACTAAAAGGGTATTTTGGTCTTTTACCCCATATGTCTAATCCCCCTTCTCTCTCTTCATTTATAGTTATCTCCTCTCTCCTCTTTATTTGTCAGTTATCATAGTCACCTCTCCTTTTTACCTCTCATCTTTCTAAACCACCATTTTCTATTCTTTTCTCTTTGAAATGCTCTGCATCAAGAAAAAAAATTCAAAAACAACCACCACACACCATTGTTCATGGTGTTTCCGGCACCCGGTCCCCACACCCGGTTCTCCGATGATGATGATGTGTGTTTCCGGCGACAATCACACACCAAACACTCCCCCCTCCGTCTTTTCAGTAATCGCCGGCCACCCACCAGCCGTCGATGATGATGATGACCATACCCACCCCGACTGACCACCAACGCTTTTTTCTGATCACCTCGCCGCCTAACTCACCTCTCTGTTACACCACTGCCGCCGACCACCGTGGGGCTCCGATTAACCTCCATCATGCCATCAGGTAGTTTCTGTGTTTTTTTTTTCATGTTTTCAAAGACCAGATCTTCTGGTTGTTTTTCATGTCTTCAAATACCAGTTCTTTTTGAAAGTTTTGAATCTGGAAAAAAAATTGATTTTTGTGGGTTTGATCTGTTGATTCTGTTGATAGGTGTGGAATCAACTGTTGATTTGTTGGGGGTTTCTTTTGAAAGTTTTGGAATCAACTGTTGATTCTTTTGAAAGTTTCTTGGGTGTTTCTTTGATTTTTGTGGGTTTGATCTGTTGATGGGTGCGGTGGGTTTGGTGGTGTGGCAGCGGGTGCGGTGGGTTTGGTGGTGTGGCAGTGGGTTTGGTGGTGTGGCGGTGGTTTTGGTGGTGTGTGGCAGTGGTTGATGTCGACGGCTCCGATGTATGGGTTTTGAGGCCGACTGCTCCGATGTGCGGTGGGTGTGGTGGTGTGGCGGTGGGTGTGGTGGTGTGGCGGTGGGTTTGGTGGTGTGGCGGTGGGTTTCGTGGGTTTTGATTTGTGTTCTGTTGAATCTGTAGGTTTTGATATGTTGGCTGTGGGCGGCGATGATGAAAAAAAAAAGCCGATTTTGATGACGATGGCGCGGCAAGGACGGCGGAGGGTAGGTTTTTAAACCTGCAACCCCTCTTTTGCAGCCTTTTGATTATCGGTTAATCTGAGCCAAACCCTGTTTTTTTTCGAGATAGATTTTGTTTTGATGTTGTTGTTTTTTAATTTTTCCCCCTAGTCGATGATGATAACGATATATCTGAGACATCTCCCGAGTTTGCGATTTCTGGGTGCGTTCGTTTTTGCGTAAAGAAGTTTTTGTAAAAAAAAAAATTAACCCGTAAACTTTTTAACGTAAAACGTAAAAAACGTAAAACCTAAAACGTAAAATGTAAAAAGTTTTTCGTAAAACGTAAAAAGACGCGTTAAAAATGTAAAAAACGTAAAAACGTAAAACGTAAAAAAAAAACGGCGCGTTAAAACGAAAAGAACGTAAAAACGTAAAACGTTAAAAAACGGCGCTGTAAAACGTAAAAAATTTAACGTAAAATGTAAAAAAAACGGCACGTTAAAACGTAAAAAATTTAACGTAAAAAACGGCGCGTAAAAAAAAACGACGCTTGAAAAAGCCCGGCGTAAAAATCAGCGCGTTAAAAAAACAACGATTGAAACGTAAAAAACAACGCGTAAACCGTAAAAAACGGCGCCTAAAACGTTAAAAAAACGGCGCGTAAAGTTTTTAACGTAAATGTCGGCGCGTTAAAAAACGACGCCTGAAAAAGCGGGGCGTAAAAAAACGGCTCTACAAAATGCTTTTTTAAACTAATCTTAAAAAAAATTATTATAAAAATCTGATTTCAAAAAAGTTTTTAAACCAAAAAATCAGTTTCTTAATAAAAAATTATTAAGACCAAAAAGTAATAAATGAATGGGACAAAAAAGACATTTAAAAATAATATATATAAAAAGACAAAAAAAACAATTTTACCTAAATACCTTTTAACAATAAAATATTAAAAACATAATAAGACAAAAAAATTTTAATATTAATATTAACTACTTTTAATCTCATCCATCCATCTAGTTGATCTAAGGGCTAAAAAGTGGTTCACATGGTTCTTACAACTAGAGGTGGTTTTCATTTTAGCGGTCCCCTATATATATATATATATAATATTTATATTCATGATTATATCTCTTCAATATTCTTAATTTTTAATAATTAATATTAGTTATCTACTTACTTATACTTTAATAAATAAAAAAATATTGACGTATTGAAAATAAATAATCCCACCTAACTCAATTTGGCCGATAATAATCCCAAGTCAGTTATTTGCCGATAATAATCCGAACTGGTCAATTTTTTTTTTTTTTTGTAAAATAGTCTGTCGTTAAAATAGCTTAACAGAGTTAAGGTTTTTTTCCTAATTACAAACCGATATTTTAGGGCTTTTGATCAGAACGAGGATACGAGTCGATTGATGTAAAACTTACCTCAAAATTGTGCTCGAAATGGCTTGATTTTTGTTAATTGAAAGTTTAAACACCTGAATTGAAGCACCGTTTTCGTGGGTTGGGGCGGTATTTCGAGGTAAGTTTTACATCAATCGACTCATATCCTCGTTCTGATCAAAATCCCTAAAACATCGGTTTGTAATTCGGAAAAAAAACTTAAATCCATTAAGCTATTTTAACGTCGGACTATTTTACAAAAAAAATTGATCAGTTCGGATTATTATCGACCAATAACTGACTTGCGATTATTATCGGCCAAATTAAGTTAGTTGAGATTATTTATTTCCAATTTGCCAAACATATTTATCAAAAGAAGATGAGATAAAAAATATATACATCCATCGCTATTTGACGTAACCAAAAATTTAAAACCTCATTATGTTTATAATTTGTTATTATCGTTTTCACAAATGTTAAACATATATATAAACAATATATATATATATAATCTTAAATTATGAACTAATTCCATTCTATCTTCTACTTTGATAACACTTTTTATAATAAGAAAATATTTATTGGAAATAAAATATACTAATTCTTAACCTCATCATGTTTATAATTTGTTATTATCGTTTTCACAAATGTTCAAAATATATATATATATGTTTAATATATATAATCTTAAATTATGAACTAATTACATTCTATCTTCTACTTTGATAACACTTTTTAGAATAAGAAAATATTTATTGGAAATAAAATATACTAATTCTCTTGTATTCAAAAACAAAATTCTTACTTCGTAAATGCATCATTTAAAATGAGTAATGTTATATTTTTTCTTTAATTTTGTATGTGTAGTTCATATTAGGGTTATATGTATTCATACCAAAATTTAATTGCCCGGATGGTCTCTGTGGTTTGCCATTTTTCACGTTTAGTCCCCACCTTTTCAAAATAGCATGTTTGCTCCCTATGGTTTGCTCACTTGTTACTCGGGTAATCCCTAAAGTGGATGGAGGTTAGTTTTTTAAGTTAAGTCTACACGAAATTACTAAACTACCCTTAATGAAAAAAAATAATACTTAAATTAACGAAACACATGGGCCTACCTTTTTTCTTTAAAAATAAAATATATTATTAAATTAAAAAAAGACCCCACCCTAACCTATCTACTTCATCTCGAGTTCCCTACACCATCCTGCCCATCCGTTATTCCGGTCATCCCGATTCCGGCGATGTCAACTAACTTGTCACCACAGCCAAGTTTCTCCGATTACTCTACATACGGTCGGAAAATAACTTCTGAGTTGAAATAGAAGGGGCTTTTCCTTGAAAAGAAATCGGTGAAACGAGTGATGTTTTGATCTGATTGTTGGCGAATTTTATCAACGAAATCGAAGGTGATTTGCGTCGAAACGCCGATTGAAGAGGATGTTTATGCTCTGAAATACTTATAGCTTCAATTCTTTTCTTGGTTTATTTAATTGTTCTAAATTCATACCCTCACGACATATAGATGGATTTGATTTTGAAATCCATGAAATTGTAATGAAGAAATAAAATTACATATAGATGGTTTATTCCCTTGTTGTAAATTCATACCATCACGGCAAATGCTCTGTTCCTAATTATAAAAAAAAATATAGTTAAAGAAATTAGGTGGTGGGATTGTGGGTTCTGTTGATGAAAACCATGGGTTTGATCACGTTGAATGGTTAAAGAACACAGTTTGAGAAAGATCATGTCTTGATGGAGATGGATGTTTAAGGGGCTGTCACGAAAAAATGGTAGCCGGAAAAAATTGTGGTCACCGGAACGGGGATGCTGGAGACGAAGAAGATGCGGTGGGGGATTAGGTTCGGGTCGAGGCAGGAGGGATGGTGTTCGATTTGGTCGGTTGGAAGGGGAAGTTGAGATGTGTGGTGGCGGAGAAGGTGGTGTTTCTGAAATCGGTGGTTTGTCGGTGAAGATCCAAGGATCAACTCAAGTAGGCCGGAGCCTGTAATCGAAAGATTCGGATCTTATCGGAGAGCTAGAACCTTCACCTGCAAAACAATAAACCGTTAGGCTCGCCGCAGAGATGGGAGGGTCCCTCTGCGACCACCCTCCGGCGTGAGGATAAGTATTGGTAGAGAGAGAAAGTAGAGAGAGAAAATAAGGACGAAGGTTCAGAAAATCGTACTTGGCCTTGTACTTGATGGGGTATTTATAATGGTCAACTGGCATGACGTCATTCGTCCGAACGCACTTGAATGGGTGTTCGTCCTCGGCGATATGGGAACGAACATCTTTCTCCATGTCCGTCCATGTATGGTTCGGTTCGTCATCAAGGATCATATCCGGACTCGGATATGTATCTTCAAGTCCCCCAGTTTATTAAGTCTTCTTTTTTGGACTTAATAAAATGTTACTGAAGTGGAGAGTTGGATCGAACTACGTGTCGTTTTTCTTTGAATGGTGCTGACGTGGCGTGGGTGAGGTAAGTGGTTTGACCGTCAGTCACCTACACGTGATGGTTATAAAACCCCGGATTGGGAAGCGTGAGCGTCAGTTGAAGCGACGGTTTGATTTGACTGTCCCCAACCGACTTACTTTTCCCTTATAAAAGCTTGTTTCACCATTTTGTTTTTACCTTTTTTCTCTCCTTTTCTTCTCTCAACTGTTATCTTCTTTGCTTTCTTGTCTTCTTCTTCTCTTAAGAAAGGTGCGTTCTTTTTCTTTCTGGCTTTCTGTGTTATGGCTCCGGGTAAGGATAATATGTCGGAGAGTGTGAGCATTCTTACCCAACGACAGTTGGATAAGTTTGTCCGGGAGTATAGGATCCCTCTAGATCTTCATCCAGTCCTTCCTTCTAAGGATGAAACCATTTATCCCTTCCGTCAGGGGAAGTTTCCCTTTTAAACTCGTGTTTGTAATTTCGCGAACTACAGGGTTCCGTTTTCGCGATTTTTAATTAGGGTTCTTCAATTTTTTAGGGTTCATATATGTCAAGTTAATCTGTTCGGCCTTAGCCGTGTGAACCATTTTGAAATCTCTTATAGGGCCCAGAATCAGTGGCCGGATTTAAACGTCTTCCGGTATTTCTACGAGTTTATTTCTGCCGGGGATTGGTACACTTTCGCTCACCGGAAGGGTATTCCTCCCCCCTCCGAAGAAGAACGGTCCAGTTTAAAAAATTGGAAAGACAATTTTTTCTGGTCAGATGATCGTTGTCTTCCGCTGGATATGGCATGGAGGTTCAAGGATCAGACTATGTCCTTTGACCTGGGAGATGATTTTGCTTTTAACAAAGAACTGGCTCGTGCCCTGATTGAGCATAGATCCCCAATCCGTCCCCTTCATGAGCATTTTCTTTTGCTGGGTCGGGTCTGTTTTTCTTGTAGCCAAGGGGGTAGGGATTGGCCGTGTCACACCCCAACCGATGGCGGAAACATCGGGATGAGACGAAGTGTGTATAGATTGCTAGAGACTTCATAACACTATGTGACAATATTTAATTAAATTCAAATTTCATTGCAAGTGCTAAATTGTCATACAACATTTAAAATAGAAATAACAACATTGTTCAAATTTCAACATAACATCAAAAGATAAATGATTAAAGGTGTGTATCTAGTCCACCCTAAAATCGTTTCATCATTCATCCATACTTCAACAATCAACCTGCAACATGTATTAAAATAGAGTTTCAATGCAAAAGCAAAGGCGAGTATACAAGTTTAACTACATAGCATAATAGAATAAAAACTCAAGTCCAACATGATTCATAATATGTGATTACTAGTATGCAATTTTGGCGTACAATATGATCAAACCCGAGAATACAACGCATAAAAGAGCCTAATCCCAAAAGTTTAGCGGGGTGGTAATGTTTAACTTAACAATACCCAAAAGTATAACGGGCAGGGCGTTAATCCTATAGCGCTATAATTGTTAAGGTGGGCGAGCAAAGTTAATGAGCATATAACGTTCCAAATCGTTCACATAGCATACGAGAATAACAAGTAAGTCACATTAGTTTCATGTTTAATCAGGGATAGAGTAAGTTTAATTGAGTTTAAAAGTTGTTTGCATAGTTATACATGTTGCATCCCAAAGTGTAAAGGGGAAAAAGGGATCGAGTATACTCACGGTGGTTGCAAGCTTTCCTACTTGAAATCCCGCGAGTGAGTTGGTGGATGGATTAGTTTGGAGCACCTAGTCCTTCTACACGAGGAAACATAGGTGTGTGAGTTTGGCGTTAAACGGAAGATTATGAATGTGGAGTTTAACATAACATAAAGTATGATATTAAAAATAATCATCTTTAACTTTATAACCCTTGTATGACACTATGTAACCAATATGGTTAGAATGTTTTTATGGGTAGTACACCCATTAGAATCATACTTAGAGTTTTAGGTCTTAGATGATATTCTACTACCTTAACATATAAACACAAGTTTAACATTAAAGGTTCGAATGAGTGTATATATATATTTAGATTACATATTATTTAGTCCAATAATTCATGTAGGAGGTAGAAGATTAGGATCTTCATTTAGGCACCTCGAGTTATCATGGAAGTCATGTATGGGGTAGGAAGAACAAGCTTCCGTTTAGGAACCCCTTGAATGTTCACCACTTCACTTGATGTAAAAACAACCAAGGAGGGTCACGAACTAGGATTAGTACCATAATATAAACAACCTAACTAGAGAGAAATCATTAAATCATGTGAGGATTGTATGTTTGGACAACCCAAGTTGTTCCATAATCACTCATTCATCAAGGTCTAAGCTTGACATGACTTGTGGGTTAAATACCCTAAATAAAACAGAAAATATTTGAGGTTTAACCTCTGATTTGTATGTCTCAATCATGTTTCTAACACTTAATCAACCATGGGATAGGTTGTAAGCATTAGTACATAATTTTGAGATGTGTTAGACACAAGAATGATAAGTATAAACAAGTTTTTGAATAACATAAAACGAAACAGAAAGTTTAGGTCCTTTTTAGGGCAATTCCAAGTCTGATTTCTCCAAGGAGAAGCCAAGGAATCAAACCCAAGGATTATCCAAAGAAGTAGGAAGAAGAACCAAGTGATTTGGTTGAGAAATGAGCAAGTTACACTCACTTTAGTGCAAGAGTATGAATCTGCCAAAATCCTGAATTGCAAGAGATTTGAGAGTGATTTAGAGAAGATTAGAGAGTTGTGAAAGTGTAAAAATGCTTGGAGAAGGGTTGTATTTATAGGGGAAGAATTTGAGTATGATTGGAGGTGATTAGAGGTGGATTAGAGCTGATTGGGGGAAGAAGAAAACATGGGATTTCGTGCCAATTCGTGAGCTGGTGTGTTTTCTGCCCGCCCAGACATCCTTACGGACCGTAAGGGTGGTGGCTTACGGTCCGTAAGCCATGGTCAGAAGCACATAATTTTTTTATTTTTTTGTTATTTCAATATGTAACTTGTTCCAATGTCACCTAATACGGGTTTTATGATTATTTTAAGGTTCTAAGGTATAAGTAACATGTTCCAAAAGTTATGTAAGTGTCCAATTGAATATGATTAAGTATAAGTTTTGTATAAAACATAAATGTCACGAGTGTAATAGTTTATCATAAGTTTGCAAACATCTCAAATTAACACCAAATTTTTTCTCAATTTAAGCGTACAAACATGTATAGAGTATGTATAACACGAGTTTAAATAATTGCAAGCTTAGCACTTAGTTTCCAAGAAAAATGATTAATCATCAATTGATTTACAAAATCGAACATACGAGCATATATAGAGTGTGTATAACATATTTGTAACAAAACACGAGTTTCATTAATGATCCAAGTCTCGGTTTTACAACGATTACAAAGAAAGAACGATTACAAGAATACAAAGTTTCCAAAAATAGAAATACGAACAAAACTTTCTCTGAATGGAAGGTACAAAAGAGCCGGGCGTTACAGGCCGGTTATTCGCAAAAAGCGTGATCGTAAGTCTCCGGCCCTTTACCTCCCCCTTTGGCACTTTCTTCTCCTTTCTTTTCTGACTTGTTTTTATTTTTTTGAAACGCATGAACTGAGATGTCTTTGAGGGATGCTTTGAAGGTTCCGAACTTTAATGTTCTGGACTTTGACTTGGACGAACAGTTGGAGGGAGAGGTTCCTCTTATGCAACACGTGGCTCCTTCTGCCCAGGCTATTCGTCCTTTGACCGATCAAGGTTCCTCAGTACCATCTATTGCCGATGCCACCTCTTCTATACCGAAGTTTTCAAAGGGTGTGGCTGGGTCATCTGGATCTCAGGCTGGGAAAGGGTCTATTCTAGACAATGTGGATAGTGATCCTGAAGTTCGGAGTTTGGATGAGGCTTTGCAATATCGCCCGTCTTCTACTTCTTTAAAAAGTAAAGGCATTTCATCCGAAGCCGAGGTGAAAGGTCTCATTCGCAAGAGGAAGAATGAGACTGTTCAGATCCATTCCTCCGATCCTCTTCCTATGCCGAGGGGCCGCCCGGGCTCGCTCTGAACCTACCCCTACCTTTTCTGGCGGCTTTATCCCCGTCAACGAATTAGAAAGCATGGAGGTGGAGAATCCGGAGATCACGGGTAAAGTAGACGAAAAAACTCAGGGTGAACAGAAGGTGGTGACCTTTTCAGGTACTATTTTGGACTCATCTTTGGGTCCGGACTGTTTTATTGATGACGAGGAAGACCAAGTGTCTTCTCTTCCTCCGTCGTGGTTCGGACCCGAGTTGATGTCCTTTTTTCGATATGCAGATGTATTCTCGGACGACATGGAGATTGACCCGGCAACGGCTGATGAGAAGTTCGTTCCGGATTGGGATATCCGGAATAAGGATTCGGTGATGGATGAGCTTGTTGCAAGAACTCTTCTCTTTAATATCAGCACTCCGCTAGATCATGCCAGGAGCCGAAAGATGAAAAGCCAAGATTTGGGCGCCTTGGTTCTGTCCAATTAAGCTCAATCTAATATTTTTGTGACGGAGCTTTACCGAAGGTGGGTTGAGGCGGAGTCGGTGAGGGAAAACTTAGAGAAAGAGACCCTCTCTTTAAAACGCAAGATTCAGAGGACTCCGGATGTTGAGAAAAAGATTGCCCAGCTTACCCAAGATCTTCAAACCTAACAGGAGAAAGTTAAGTCCTTGACTACCCAGAATCAATCGTCTCAAGCAGCGCTGCATCCGCGGCGGAAGATCGGGATAGAATATCGGCGGAATTAAAAGACTTCGCTGAATCTTTAAAGAAGAAAGATGAAGAGCACAAGGTGGTTTTGTCGAAGATGGAGGAGTCTTTCGCAAGCACTCGTTTGGCCTTACTTGATTTGATTTAATCAGTCCGGAGTATATTCTCCGGTTAACACATGGACCGGCGAATATGATGGCAGGTGCGTACCTTACTTGATTTGATTTCTTTTGTTTTGTTATTTCTTTCTAACACTTTGGTTAGAGCGGGATGCACTTAAAACAGGTGAGGCCGACTTGAAGGCTCAGATTGAGGAAATGAAAGGGCATCATAAAACTGAAATCGAGGGGATCAAGATGGAGAATGCTGCTTTAAAAGCAAAGGTGGAGGATCTCCAATCAACAAAAACTTGGCTACTTTCGGAAGGAGCAAAACTTCTTGCCAAGAACATACATAAAGGTCCGGAGATGATTGCGGTTGTTGCCGCTGTAAATAACGTGATGAGCGTCGTGGGTGTCAACTCTGGTCTTCAAAAATGGGTATATTCATGCTCTGAAGAAAAAGACTCCATATGCCGAAGCTCCGCTGCTGAACCGTAATGTCGGAGAGGAGTTAAATGCAGCGGTTTCTTGCTTTGATTCTCTTACTTTCCCGGTGATAGAAGATCTTCCGAAGCTTGTTAATGAGCCACTTTCTAAAATCAAGGACGCTCTCTTCTTTGCGGGCGGCGAATCTCCGAAAGAATGAGGTGGACATGCCTGGTTTCTTGGGGTATGCACCTTGGAAAGTTTTCTAGTTGGTTTAACTATTTTTTAGAAGGTGGACGTATCCAGCCATTTGGGATATGCACCTTGTTTTGATTTGGAACGGACGTAATGATGTTTTTACCGTACTTGTGTATATGACAATTATCCTTTAATATATAAATGGCTTTCATGACTTCCGGTTATATTGGTCCGGTTAATTTTGATGTAGTCACTTTGTTGTGCATGTGTCCATGCTCTTTATGTTTACATTTTCTTTTTTAGAACGTTCTTTTTAATGTATGGATCCGATTTTTTACTTTTAGGATAATAATTTTTTAGATGAAAGAAAGAATACGAACGATGCCAGTTCGTCCTTACCTTTTAGGGTTAGTATCCCTGATTCGGCCGATGATAACTTATGTGTTGCAACTTTGCTAATGATAGAAATTTTGAGCATTCTATTTAATCAGTCCGGAGTATATTCTCCGGTTAACACATGGTAAAAACATTAAAATAATCTGCGGGTAAAACCCTCCGCGGTTCATGGAAATATAAAAATAGTTGTGCAGGCAATACCCTCCGCATTACAAGGAAAGTAAGAATGATGCGGGCCGTAGCCTTCGCATTACAAATTTATTTTGAAATATTCTAAAGTTTTTCAAAGGAAACATCGTTTTAGGTGCATCCCGTTCCAAGTACGTGGAACGGGAGTTCCATCTGTCTTCATGAGTGTGTAAGCACCATTCTTTCCAGCGGTTTTAATTTGGTAGGGCCCCTCCCACTTCGGAGACATCTTCCCCGTTCCTTCGATTAAACTCGCATCATTCCTCCGCATAACATAGTCTCCTTCCTTGAACCGGGCCTCCTTAACCTTTGAGTTGTAATGTTTTTCCAACTCTTTCTTATATTTTGCTTCTCGGATGGCCGCGAGCTCTCTTCTTTCTTCAGCCAGGTCAAGGTTCCGGCGGAGTTGTTGCTCATTATCATTTTGGCTTAGGAGCATGCGAGGAGTGGGGATACCAACTTCGGCAGGGATGACTGCTTCCGTGCCGTATGTCAGACTGAAGGGAGTTTCCCTGGTGCTTGTCTTAGGCATCGTCCTAAGTGCCCACAGGAAGTGCGGTAGCTCATTTGCCCAGGAGACTCCTTCCTTCCCTAGACGCTTCTTTATGCCGTCCACGATGCTTCGGTTGGCCCTTTCTACTTGTCCATTAGCTTGAGGATGGGCAACCGAAGCGAAGTTTTGCTCGATGTGCATTCTTTCACACCAATTTTTCAATGGCTTCTCCGCGAACTGCTTTCCGTTGTCACTGATGATGCAGAGTGGCATTCCGTATCTACACACTATATTCTCCCAAACGAACCTTAGCACTTGATCTCCGGTGATAGTCCGGAGAGGCTTGGCTTCGATCCACTTTGTGAAGTAATCAATGGCTACTAACAAGAACCTCACTCCTCCGGTGGAAACTGGGAAAGGACCAACGATGAAAATTCCCCATTTCTGAAACGGCCAGGCAGAAGTTACAGGGACGAGGTTGTTTTTAGCTCGGTGGCTGATGGGAGCATGTTGCTGGCAGTCTTCACATGCTTGTAACTCACTAACAGCGCTCTGATGCATGCCTGGTGATGTGTGCAAAATGCAACATATAAATTACATCAATTGTGGCATAAAACTAACCCTTTTTTAGTACTAATGTTGGAAAAATGTGCTTTTCTCTTCCTTTTGTATTTTCAGGATTAAACGAGCTCAAATTAACAAAAGAAGCAAAAAGACAGCTAAATCTAACATAAATACAAGAAAAGGAACAAACGTGGCATGCCCGACCTCCCCGAAAGCATATTCCCAAGCAAAACAAGAGAACAGAAGGCTGAACACGCCCCGTGCTCAATGAACACGGGGGCGTGCCCAAGTGTCAGCATAAAAGAAAAAGTTGTAGAAGCTTCCATCGCCCACCACGGGGCCGTGCTCAGCGGACACGGGGTCGTGGTCAACTATAAGATTAGCAGAATCCAGGAAAATCTTGATAGTACAGATATGCTTCTGCACACGGGGTCGTGCCCAGCGAACATGGGGGAGTGGTCAATTAATGTAGACAAACTGCAATTAATGAAGACAGAGAAGAGGATGGACATGGGGCCGTGCCCACTGGACACGGGGCCGTGCCTACTGGACACGGGACCGTGCCCGAGCTGCTGTTCAGGCTATAAATAGGGGTGCTTGGCTCATTTGCAAACCATCCCTAGGCACACCACCTCTCTCACACTTCACCCACCATCCACCACCATCACAACACCATCATCCACCACCATCATCCATTGTCCATCATAGAGTGTGTGAGTCATCTCGGGATCCAAGATTGATCGTAAGAGTTCTTGACAATCAAAGGCCATGTTTGCCTAAGTCTCTTACATAACTTGGTGAAGACAAAGTGTCTAGTGTAATACTTTTTATTTTTAATCTTTTCGCACTTTTTACTTGGTTATGTATTAATGACTTTAATAACTAGTTTCTTATGTTGAAGGTGATTCTTCCTTATCGTTTGTCCGTGGTGTCTTGGCATTATTTTACTGTCTATATAAAATAAAAGATTTTCACCATTCATATCTCCACGGTCTATATGGAGGTATGTTGGCTACCTGGTCGGGGGTTAAGGGAACGGTTTGGTAAGAGTCTTCCCATTGTTCAGTGTATAGATCCTGCAAAGGACCTGGGTCAAATTTAGTAGGACCTCCTTCAATACCTACCGGTATTGGATGGCGGGGGTCCAAACTCTTTGATCCCCTCATAAGTTAAGCTACTATTAAAACTTTAACCCGGCTACTTAGGACTGTATCCCTGCTGACTCAGACTACTTAGCCGAGGGTAACGTCACCTTCAAAAGAGGGGCCTACCACATTATGCATTAATAACTTAATTAATTATCTTTCAATAATCCGACCCTTTAGGATTGTATCCTTGCTGACTCAAACTACTGGGTTGTGGGTAACGTCACCTTCAAAAGAGGGGCCTACTACAA
Source organism: Helianthus tuberosus (assembly GCA_030545235.1). Classification (NCBI taxonomy): domain Eukaryota; kingdom Viridiplantae; phylum Streptophyta; class Magnoliopsida; order Asterales; family Asteraceae; genus Helianthus; species Helianthus tuberosus. Next base: position 172,846,457 of record CM060424.1, on the reverse strand, counting down.
TAACTAAGATAATCTCTTAAAAAGTGCGAAAGTGCGGAAATAATCAAAGGTTACACTAAACACGAGTCGGAGCCAAGTGATTCATCTTGTCTATCTGTTTTTATTTTTATTTTTCAGCATCTTAGTTAGTTTTTATTTTTCTAGTTTAAAAACCTTTTTCCTAAACTTTTGATTTGATTAGACGTTGAGGATAAACCGGTACTAAAAGCTCTTGTGTCATTGGACGACCTCGGTATCTTGCCAACACTATACTACGCTCACGATGGGTGCACTTGCCCATATGTGTGTTTAGTGTTAGTAAATATCGTGTTTTATAAATTTAAAACTTGGCTAAAAAGTGTTAAAAATGGCTTAATAAATACATTAAAAACTAATAACACTCACGCACATCAAGTTTTTGGCGCCGTTGCCGGGGACACAAGAATTTTAAGAAAGCTTAGAATCGACGGCGTAATCAGTTTTTCAAAACCTTTTCAAAACGCACGCACATTTTTCTGCATTTTAGTTTAGTTTTGCATTTGCAGTAGGTTGAACACGGGGCCGTGCTACACATTTTTCATAAAACACCCAGATACAATAACTTGAACACGGGGCCGTGCTCACTGAACACGCCCCCGTGCTCAACAAAATCAGTAACTTTAATTAAAACGCCCAGATACAGATTCTGTACACGGGGCCGTGTCCACTGAACACGGGGCCGTGTCCAGCCTCTGTTTCCATTTTATTTTTGTTTTCTGATCTTGAGACGTTGTTGTGGTCTGGTGAGTGATTCTTATGGATCCATACTCAGGAGGTTACAACTACACCTATGAGGAGGATGATTATAGGAGTAACTATTGCACTAATTGTGGTGACCCGCACTCGATTCAATATTGTAACTTATATCAACCGTCCACTTCATACACCTACTATGAGGAGCCCAAGTATGAGCCATCAACTTCATACACATCCTATGAAGACCAAAGGTATGAACCTCCTCCCTCATACTCATATTTTGATGAACCAAGCTATGAGCCTTCTTACTCCTACTTTGAGGAACCAAGATATGAGCCAACACCTTCATATGCTTACTATGATGAACCTTGGCATGAACAACCCACCTCATATGAGTATTATAAAGAACAAAATTGCGACCCTTATCCATCATATACTTACAATGAGGAACAATGGTGTGAACCATCTACTTCATATGGGTATTATGAGGAACAAAGGATCGAACAACCGGGTTCAAGCTTTGAAAATCCCGATCCTTTTTCTATAACCGAAGTGACCGATAGGATATTAGAACACCTTAAAGTTATCGAGCGCTATATAAAAGAATCTCGTGCAAGGGAAGAAGAGTCCCGCGCAAGAGAAGATTTAAATAAAGAAGAGATAATTGAAATTGTAAAAATGGAAGGACAAATAAGTGAAAAACCGACACATGAGTTAAACTACGAAAAAGGTGAGTCCGACAACGCTAAAATTCAAGAAGAGTCTAATTTTGAAGAAATTAATCTCTTGTCACCTTCTTTTGAAAATCATTGTTTAGTTCCAACTCATGCTAAGTTTTTAAAAGAGTTAAATACTAACACTAAAATTGACGAAACGGTAAGTGTTAAGTTAACTAAAGATCAAACCTCGCTAATAAAAGAAGATCCATTTGAAATCAACATTACACCGGTTCCATGTTTTTTTCAAAATTCCTTTATTAGTAATATCACAATTGATAAAGATCTTTGTGTTAACATAATGCCAAACTATATTTTCGAAAAATTAAGTATTGGTGATTTTTCTCCACTTCAAATATCCATTTTTCTATCCAATCGGAAAGTAATAAAATCAATCGGTATAGTTGAGGATGTCTTGGTCCAAACAAATCAAATGGTAATCCCAACCGACTTTGTCATCCTTGATGACGCTCCTCTAGTGTTGGGACGACCTTTTGTAAAAACCCACGAAGCTTTGAAAAACCGGAAGTACAACAATCTATCTATTCAATTAGGGGCATTTATAAGAAGTGTCGATCTTGAGCGTTCAATGAAATATCCGTTCGGCAATGACGACCCCCTAATTGAAGACGAGCCAGAACCACCCGATAAGGTGGGTCTAGCCAAGGATCCTTATAAACGTGGTGCACCACGGAGGCATTCCGCGGAACTATCTGTAGTTTAGTTTAGATTAACCTTTATGTTTTCTAGTTTAGTTTTTTAATTTTCAGGAATAAAACACACTCGGGATGGTGAAGGATGCTAAGGGAAGCTTGAACCAACACCCCATGCACGAAAACCGGACCATCCGACGAACTTTCTTCATTACAGCAAGTTCAGCACGGGCCGTGCCCGCCCAACACGGCCCCGTGTTGAACAGTCTGCAGAAAATACCCAGTTCAGGTAAACTAGACACGGGCCATGTTCGCCCAACACGCCCCCGTGTCCAGGCTTCTGTTTCTTTTGTTCAACTTTTTGTTACTGGCACCTGAACACGGGGCCGTGCCCGGACACCACGGGGCCGTGTCCAGAAGCCCAGTAACATAAAATTTCGTTTTTTTCACACTATTTACACATTCAATCAACCTAAAAACTTATTTTTGGGACACAATGAGGACAATGTGTAATTTAAGTGTGTGGGGGATGCTAAAACTTTGAATCTTGCAAGTCCTAATTATAAGCCTTACACAAAACTCTATTGGAACCGCTAATCACCTCATTTTTTTTACTTGTCTAGGTTTAACTTGGGAATTTCAAATTCTAAAAATGTTATATTTTTACAAATTTACAACCGATAGCGTCGTGATAAAAGAACCAACATAAGAAAATTATGAAAAGGCATGACGAGCTTAGTTAAAATTTAATTATATATACTTGATCACATAAAAACTCATTCCCACAAAAGTGAGTTTTGAGCCTTTATTGAGCATACAAATACATATCTTTAAACTAAATGCTCATTTTTCGTTTCTTGTGTGAATAGCCGCTTGGTTCTTACAACTCTAGAACTTGCCACGACGATATATTCCCGGTCCTTACCAACTTAAACCCGAGTAAGTAAATGATGGAGGCATTAGGACTAACCCTTTTTATTTCTACACCATTATTTTTCTTTTTTTAACCACCTACCCAAAAACCCCCTAGTTAACCCCTTTGAGCCTAAACCTTTTCATTTCTTAACCCAAACCAAACACCCTTTCACCCACCAAAACCTTTTTTATTTTTAACCCTTTGTTTTAGTGCCAAGCTCGGTTTTCCGTATGACTTTCAAAAAAAAATGTGTTGATGATGAAGCAAAAGAAATAAACAAGCAAGTTCATCAAAAATAACTTTGTTTGAATTATGGCTTCATCAAAATAAAAATTGCAAAAATAAAAAGTCTTACGAAAACCGATCCTTTTTACGCTTTTCGCCCTTTTTCTACTAACCACTAACCCAATCACCTACCTTTAACCCAAGCCTAACCCTTCACCCAAAAGTCCTCTTAATATTTACAAGGGTATATAGTTAAAAAGGAGGAGGATTGATTGCTTGGCAAGCCTATGGTAGGAGTAAGTTTCATGCCGCTCTCGAGTGATTCACTAAAATACATATTCGGCCAAGTGTTGAGTGATCCCCCGTGAGGTATGTGAACTTGTATATAAAGAGAATTTAAAGAGGCATGTTATGCCCTAATAAGTAATTTATCTTATAAAAAGTTTTAAATAAATCATGACGAATAGGATTGTAAATAAATAAAAATAAAACTTAATAAAGAATCTTGGAAATCCCGACACTCTATGACAAGCCCAAAAACCTTCTCTTCTACCCATTCCATTTGGGAGTGTAAAGCCACATTATAAAGAGTTTTGCTTGAGGACAAGCAAAGATTCAAGTGTGGGGGTATTTGATGTGTGCAAAATGCAACAAATAAATTACATCAATTGTGGCATAAAACTAACATTTTTTTAGTATTAATGTTGGAAAAAGTGTGATTTTCTCTTCCTTTTGTATTTTCAAGATTAAATGAGCTCAAATTAACAAAAGAAGCAAAAAGGCAGCTAAATCTAACATAAATACAAGAAAAGGAACAAACGTGGCATGCCCGACCTCCCCGAAAGCATCTTCCCAAGCAAAACAAGAGAACAGAAGGCTGAACACGCCCCGCGATCAGTGAACACGGGGGCGTGCCCAAGTGTCAGCATAAAAGACAAAGTTGTAGAATGTAACACCCCGAAAACGGGTATGGTAATCAAACCACGTTTATACTAAAAGACGGGTAATTTACCTTTAGTGGTAAAAGTAACCCGGTGAATATTAGGATTCTTAAATAAACAAGAATTTACTAACTAGGAATTTTAACCTAGTTAGCTAATAGTCTAGAAATAACTTATAATAGGGTTAAAAACAGCCAAACTATAAGTTATACAAAAGAGGAGGGGTTAATCTTGTAAAAACTGAAACTAGAATTAGTTAAAACAAAAACCAAACACACCATTTGGTGTCTGGTCGATCAGGGACGCAGGAGGAGCGACCAAAGCTTCTCACCAAACCCTAACTCCACAAATTTGATCAATTGAAGGCTAATTCCTGTCCCAAATCGAAATCTGAACATAGATTCATGATCCTCGTCACAAGGGGGTTACAAGGTATGTGAAATTTGGTGCTAATTCTCTGTTTGAAATTCTCATCAAATTGGGAAAATCTGAAATTCATGGTTGCATGTTTGTTTTATGATGAATTAGGAACCGTATAGTGTCTAGGGACAAACCCTAGACAAATACAAGTTGAAATCATGTGAAATTTTAGTGAAACCTATGAACACCATTGTAGGTGATTAGTGGGTTATGTGTAATTTGATGAACACTAGGAAATAGAGTGTTGATCTAGTGTAATTCGACAATTTTGAAGTGATTTCAGAAATTTAGAAGTTAACAATCATGTAAAATGGTTGATTGGGGCGAAATTAGGGCTAAGTGACGAGCAAGAAATTGCTATAGAACCATGTAAAAATCTGCCCTTAAAGTGTTTGTTGAAATGCCTCAAAGAAGGTTCGAAATTGAAATTTAAAGTTAAAACGCATGATTGTGATGATTTAGCAAATTATACGATACATGATTGAAAAAGGGTTCTAAACGGATTGCGAATTGAACTCTTTAGGCAAGGAATCCGGATTGTCAAGTGGACAAGCCGGTGGAAATACGCGTTTGAAAAAGGTGCTTAAAAGGTACGTAACTACGATTCCGTTACGTTATACTTGATTTCGTATTTTCGCTAGTAGATTTTAAATTAGCATAATACATAAAAATTTGAATTGAGTGGAAGTGATGAAGATCACTAGGTAAATAAACGGGTCAAAAGGTGAAATTATCATCCTTTGACAATATTGTCTAATGGTTTGTCGAGTACATGTTTGTAGGAATAAATCTCAAATGGATACGCACATCGCTATTGCTTAGCGGTTACTAAGTCAAGGTATTGAAACGGGTCAATATATTGATCCGAGCCAGGTATGTATAATGGTTCAACTCATCATATAGAACTTGAGATTCTATAAGAGTTAGACAAGGTTGAGATATAGATATTCGGTTACCTTTTGGTAAACCGAATAAATTGTATTATATTTATGGTGTTTAGAAACACATGGGTTTATAAACAAGGGCATGGTTAAAAGGGTCGGATTTTGGGGTTAAACAAGTATTTAAAGGATCTTGTAGTATAAGAAGGATGAAAATTGACCAAAATGCCCTTGTAAGCTAAGTCGAGTGAATGACCTATAAGGGTTGTTCGGAAAAGAGTAGTATGCATAATTAAACACTTAGAATGAGTAAACAAAAGCGAAAATTGTGAATCCCTAGTCATTTGATTCTATAATAGTCTTTGCCGTAAAATAATGATTCGAGGGGTAAAACTCGGAGTTTAGGAATTTCCATTCTTGAAATAATACAAATATAGTTGAGAAGAAAGATTATTTGACAAGAAATGTGGTAGTATAATGCTTGCTGTGAATGAAAGAGACTCATGCTTAAAATAGGCTTAATTACCCTTAACGTGTCAAAATAAGCATACTAGCGAAAACGGGTTTAGATTGTGTAATAAACCTGTGGTTAGAACTTATTATGGTAGTTAACCTTAATTTGAAGAAGTATATGTGATATAAAGATCAAACAAATATGTTTGTTGATAAAATGCATAAACGGGTTAAATTTCGGTAAAAAGGTAATAAGTCAATGACTTAAAAGTCTGAAATTTTATTATGTTGGATATTGGATTTTAACTCCATATGATGGAGAATTAAATTACGGACGCGTAGGAAAAAGAATCGGGTAAAACGGATTAAAAATGAGAGAGTTATGCTCGTTTCCGTGAAAACGGGTCATGCTGGGAATGTACAGCATCAGCTCAAGATACAGGCTGTGAAAAACAGGGCTAGGCGTGACGCCTAGGCCCTTGGCGTCACGCGAAGCCCCTGTTCCGGGAAAAAAATTATTTTGTTGTTGTTTGACCCATGTAACTTGTTTATACTGATTATTTAACTATCAAAACTAACTTTTAAGTTAGTTTTGATCATAGGTGAATGCCAAGAGTGCACGGATGAAGATCAAGCGACGAGCAAGAATCGAACACGATCACGAATTAAGCTTCCGCACTATGTATCGTTATTATGTTAAACGACGAACGTACACATGATATGTTGTACAAATTTTAAATTGTAAAAGGTTTTAATAAACCCGTAATTTCCAATGCATATGTAATCTTAATTACATGATTGTTTTTCGTAAATGATACGTTAAACCTTAATTTATAAGAACGGGTGTTACAAGTTGGTATCAGAGCCTTGGTTTAAGAGATTCAAGTATGGTGGGAAAACTATGCTTGGACTTAAACCTTATGCTCTTAATAAAGATTGATGTTCGGTTTGATGCTTGATCGCAAATCCGGTAAGTACATGTATATCAAAGGTTTAGTATGATTAAAGTGTTGAGAACAACAAATATGGTTATCGTGTAATACACGTTACACCAATAAAAACGATATAGAATAGATATAGTCAACGAAATTACACGCGTTGATGCGTATAGTAGAAAAGCCTTGTATTATAATACGGGCATCCTTTAATGTTGAAATTACTAACTGTTGTATATGTTTTAGTTGAAGGACACTCGCATATGAGGATAGCGTGAGTTGAACAAATTACGGATATGAGGATGAAACGGTCCGATGTATGACAAGCAAAGCATACTCATCAAGGATCTAAATCGCGTAGTGATCGCGAACAAGTTTAACGGAAAAAGGAGAGCCTGATAGAGCAAGCATTATCAGGTGTACTTTTTAAATTATCGTATAAATAGGTAATATGCAACAAATACGTAGAGATTGGAAGTTGCATATGTAGATTGAAAACTTGGAAAAACCTGAATAGAAAACCTATCCGGGATATTGTTTCCAAGAAAAACAAAAAGAGGCATTACTTACATGGGGTGTAATGTGAAAATTATAAAAAGGTCATGTATACTAGGTGTTGATCGCTTACTCTGGCCAAGTAAGTAGTGAACACGTGGTACCATGAACTTCTTATGATGGACACATTTATGTCCGATGTAGTAAGGGTGGGGTGAATGGGACTAGCTTAAAAAGTACCCAAATGAATCAAATGAGCAAAAATATTTGATAATAATGTAAACGCACAGCCGGGTGACGGAAGCGTATTACATTAGGATGATGAGCCCGAGTGAAGGGACAAAGATTAATGTAAAACGATTAAGGTATGCAATTGGGAGGGGTGTGCTTACACACGAACCCAGAGAATGCAAATATGACTCTTAACGGGCCGATTTAGTAAAACACCAAATTTGAGAACAAAGTAGGAATATAAAAGCGAAAATAAGTCATGATGCATACCGTAAGGGTTGCAATAATAACGACTTCGGTAAAACACCCGGTTGGTGGGTAAGGATTTAAACACATGCGTGAACCGAGAAACGGGAACTCGGATGGAAAGTTAAAAGACTCGGGTCTTGAGTCATAACTAAAAGACGACAAAATAATGTAAATAGAAATTTTGAATAAATTATGTTCAGCTATTTCAAAGCTGAACAGGTCAAACAAAGACTGAAGTTTGGCATTCATAAGCGATGAATGTTCACACGAACAAGTCAAACAAATTTAATAAAGGATGACACTTGCTAAATTAAGTAAGTGCTAATCGGATAAATAAAAGTGCGAAATATTAATAAACCTATGTAAAGGAGTTATAGGCGTTAAAAACATTGAAATAAAAGAACCCCGGTAACGGGACGTAAGGAAGTACAGGTAAGAACCGGGTAACGGTAAGTGTATGGAAAACCGACGTGTAATTGACGTTAGAAGTCGAGAAGTCGGAAAGATGATTCGAAAGAAAACAATGTAGCCTTAGACTACGGTCAAGGTCAAATGAAATCCAAAAAGGTAAAAAGGTGAATAATTATAAACATAAAAAGGGGTGCCTTAACGCCATATGCGTATATAAACGTATACACATTTGAATAAAGACTAGAATAAAAGATGATCTACGGGATCATCATAACCTACGGGATATTAATTAGTGTAAAGGTCTACGGGGCCAAAATGACCCACGGGACATGAATTGAAGCAAAGGGATCATAAAGGCCTCGCCTTAAAAAGGCGAAAAATCTAAAGAAATAAGCCTACGAGGCTAAGTGAAAGAACCTACTGGTCAATAACGTGAAGCGAGGAAAATGGTTAAACTCCTCGCGTAAAATAATAACGGAAGGTAAAGGTAGTATAAAAGCGAGGGGTTTCGCTAACTTAACTGAGTAAGTTAAAAGCGAAAAGATCGTGAAAGGCCTGGTTGACAAAAGTGAGGGATTTCACTAAAACATCTAAACGGGCAGAAATAACAAAAAGGATTCACAATTATTTAAATTCTGATAATTCACAAAAAAGGACAAAAATATTACCGAGAAGACAACGGAAAGGAATAAATTTTCAGACGTAAAAGTCCTAGAAATGAGTAAAAGATGTAAGACAAGGAGAAAAAGGAAACGTTAAACTAAAATTTAGTTTTAGTAAGAAACAATGTTTTAACAAATATGGATATTACGGGGGAGATTAGAAAATGGTTAATATCAAAGAGTATGGGTCTTAACATCGATAGGTGCGAGACAATACATTCGAAAAGAAGAAGTACGATAAAGAAATGTTGATATAAATTAAACATGACGTGACACGATCACGGACAAGAAATACAATGTGAAGTGGAATCACATTATAACCAAGCGAGTGGTAAAGAGTAACTGGACTAATAAGTCTAGTTAGTGGGACCGGCTAAGGTCATTTAAATAAATTTGGTTGCTTATAATCGATGGATTCGGTATAACTGAACCGAATAAATGAACTTGAAAACAAAAGAAATTGTTGTTAAAAGTGAAAGATTTCACTAAAGACCTTTAAACGGGTGAAGGTAACGGATTCACAAAGGGTTCGATAATATGGATATCGCTAAGTTAATTAAACTAGTAGAAATAACGAAATTACGTTATTTCAAGTTGCATTATGTCGAATGAGGCACGTAGATGTTTTGTAACCAAAAAGGTATTACCATAATTTTTCTGGTAATACTAACAATCGATTAAAATATGAGCAATGCTCAATTGATTATCGAGAGCATATGCATGGAGTTAAACTCGATAAATTATGAAAGAAAATGTTTCGAGGACGAAACCTCTTTAAGGGGGTAGACTTGTAACACCCCGAAAACGGGTTTGGTAATCAAACCACGTTTATACTAAAAGACGGGTAATTTACCTTTAGTGGTAAAAGTAACCCGGTGAATATTAGGATTCTTAAATAAACAAGAATTTACTAACTAGGAATTTTAACCTAGTTAGCTAATAGTCTAGAAATAACTTATAATAGGGTTAAAAACAGCCAAACTATAAGTTATACAAAAGAGGAGGGGTTAATCTTGTAAAAACTGAAACTAGAATTAATTAAAACAAAAACCAAACACACCATTTGGTGTCTGGTCGATCAGGGACGCAGGAGGAGCGACCAAAGCTTCTCACCAAACCCTAACTCCACAAATTTGATCAATTGAAGGCTAATTCTTGTCCCAAATCGAAATCTGAACATAGATTCGTGATCCTCATCACAAGGAGGTTACAAGGTATGTGAAATTTGGTGCTAATTCTCTGTTTGAAATTCTCATGAAATTGGGAAAATCTGAAATTCATGGTTGCATGTTTGTTTTATGATGAATTAGGAACCATATAGTGTCTAGGGATAAACCCTAGACAAATACAAGTTGAAATCATGTGAAATTTTAGTGAAACCTATGAACACCATTGTAGGTGATTAGTGGGTTATGTGTAATTTGATGAACACTAGGAAATAGAGTGTTGATCTAGTGTAATTCGACAATTTTGAAGTGATTTCAGAAATTTAGAAGTTAACAATCATGTAAAATGGTTGATTGGGGCGAAATTAGGGCTAAGTGACGAGCTAGAAATTGCTTTAGAACCATGTAAAAATCTGCCCTTAAAGTGTTTGTTGAAATGCCTCAAAGAAGGTTCGAAATTGAAATTTAAAGTTAAAACGCATGATTGTGATGATTTAGCAAATTATGTGATACATGATTGAAAAAGGGTTCTAAACGGATTGCGAATTGAACTCTTTAGGCAAGGAATCCGGATCGTCAAGTGGACAAGCCGGTGGAAATACGCGTTTGAAAAAGGTGCTTAAAAGGTACGTAACTACGATTCCGTTACGTTATACTTGATTTCGTATTTTCGCTAGTAGATTTTAAATTAGCATAATACATAAAAATTTGCATTGAGTTGAAGTGACGAAGATCACTAGGTAAATAAACGGGTCAAAAGGTGAAATTATCATCCTTTGACAATATTGTCTAATGGTTTGTCGAGTACATGTTTGTAGGAATAAATCTCAAATGGATACGCACATCGCTATTGCTTAGCGGTTACTAAGTCAAGGTATTGAAACGGGTCAATATATTGATCCAAGCCAGGTATGTATAATGGTTCAACTCATCATATAGAACTTGAGATTCTATAAGAGTTAGACAAGGTTGAGATATAGATATTCGGTTACCTTTTGGTAAACCGAATAAATTGTATTATATTTATGGTGTTTAGAAACACATGGGTTTATAAACAAGGATATGGTTAAAAGGGTCGGATTTTGGGGTTAAACAAGTATTTAAAGGATCTTGTAGTATAAGAAGGATGAAAATTGACCAAAATGCCCTTGTAAGCTAAGTCGAGCGAACGACCTATAAGGGTTGTTCGGAAAAGAGCAGTATGCATAATTAAACACTTAGAATGAGTATACAAAAGCGAAAATTGTGAATCCCTAGTCATTTGATTCTATAATAGTCTTTGCCGTAAAATAATGATTCGAGGGGTAAAACTCGGAGTTTAGGAATTTCCATTCTTGAAATAATACAAATATAGTTAAGAAGAAAGATTATTTGACAAGAAATGTGGTAGTATAATGCTTGCTGTGAATGAAAGAGACTCATGCTTAAAATAGGCTTAATTACCCTTAACGGGTCAAAATAAGCATACGAGCGAAAACGGGTTTAGATTGTGTAATAAACCTGTGGTTAGAACTTATTATGGTAGTTAACCTTAATTTGAAGAAGTATATGTGATATAAAGATCAAACAAATATGTTTGTTGATAAAATGCATAAACGGGTTAAATTTCGGTAAAAAGGTAATAAGTCAACGACTTAAAAGTCTGAAATTTTATTATGTTGGATGTTGGATTTTAACTTCATATGATGGAGAATTAAATTACGGACGCGTAGGAAAAAGAATCGGGTAAAACGGATTAAAAATGAGAGAGTTATGCTCGTTTCCGTGTAAACGGGTCATACTGGGAATGTACAGCATCAGCTCAAGATACAGGCTATGAAAAACAGGGCTAGGCGTGATGCCTAGGCCCTTGGCGTCACGCGAAGCCCCTGTTCCGGGAAAAAAATTATTTTGTTGTTGTTTGACCCATGTAACTTGTTTATACTGATTATTTAACTATCAAAACTAACTTTTAAGTTGGTTTTGATCATAGGTGAATGCCAAGAGTGCACGGATGAAGATCAAGCGACGAGCAAGAACCGAACACGATCACGAATTAAGCTTCCGCACTATGTATCGTTATTATGTTAAACGACGAACGTACACATGATATGTTGTACAAATTTTAAATTGTAAAAGGTTTTAATAAACTCGTAATTTCCAATGCATATGTAATCTTAATTACATGATTGTTTTTCGTAAATGATACGTTAAACCTTAATTTATAAGAACGGGTGTTACATAGAAGCTTCCATCGCCCACCACGGGGCCGTGCTCAGCGGACACGGGGCCGTGGTCAACTATAAGATTCGCAGAATCCAGGCAAATCTTGATAGACAGATATGCTTCTGCACACGGGGTCATGCCCAACGGACACGGGGGCGTGGTCAACTAATGCAGACAAACTGCAATTAATGAAGACAGAGAAGAGGATGGACACGGGGCCGTGCCCACTGGACACGGGACCGTGCCCGAGCTGCTGTTCAGGCTATAAATAGGGGTGCTTGGCTCATTTGCAAACCATCCCTTGGCACACCACCTCTCTCACACTTCGCCCACCACCCACCACCATCACAACACCATCATCCACCACCATTATCCATTGTCCATCATAGAGTGTGTGAGTCGTCTCGGGATCCAAGATTGATCGTAAGAGTTCTTGACAATCAAAGGCCATGTTTGCCTAAGTCTCTTACATCACTTGGTGAAGACAAAGTGTCTAGTGTAATACTTTTTATTTTTAATCTTTTCGCACTTTTTACTTGGTTATGTATTAATGACTTTAATAACTAGTTTCTTATGTTGAAGGTGATTCTTCCTTATCGTTTGTCCGTGGTGTCTTGGCATTATTTTACTGTCTATATAAAATAAAAGATTTTCACCATTCATATCTCCACAATCTATATGGAGGTATGTTGGCTACCTGGTCGGGGGTTAAGGGAACGGTTTGGTAAGAGTCTTGCCATTGTTCAGTGTATAGATCCTGCAAAGGACCTGGGTCAAATTTAGTAGGACCTCCTTCAATACCTACCGGTATTCGATGGCGGGGGTCCAAACTCTTTGATCCCCTCATAAGTTAAGCTACTATTAAAACTTTAACCCGGCTACTTAGGACTGTATCCCTGCTGACTCAGACTACTTAGTCGAGGGTAATGTCACCTTCAAAAGAGGGGCCTACCACATTATGTATTAATAACTTAATTAATTATCTTTCAATAATCCGACCCTTTAGGATTGTATCCTTGCTGACTCAAACTACTGGGTTGAGGGTAATGTCACCTTCAAAAGAGGGGCCTACTACAATAACTAAGATAAAGTGCAAAAGTGCGGAAATAATCAAAGGTTGCACTAAACACGAGTCGGAGCCAAGTGATTCATCTTGTCTATCTGTTTTTATTTTTATTTTTCAGCATCTTAGTTAGTTTTTATTTTTCTAGTTTAAAAACATTTTTCCTAAACTTTTGATTTGATTAAACGTTGAGAATAAACCGGTACTAAAAGCTCTTGTGTGTTTGGACGACCTCGGTATTTTGCCAACACTATACTACGCTCACGATGGGTGCACTTGCCCATATGTGTGTTTAGTGTTAGTAAATATCGTGTTTTATAAATTTAAAACTTGGCTAAAAAGTGTTAAAAAGGGCTTAATAAATACATTAAAAACTAATAACACTCACGCACATCACCTGGCCAGAAATACCCGGCGTTCATTGCTTTGGCTACGACCATTCTTGGCCCGGAGTGGATGCCGCATATCCACCAGTGTATTTCTCTTATGGCGTAGCTAGCCTCCTCCGGAGTTAAGCACTTTAGGAGCGGACCTAAAAAGGTCTTTCGATAAAGTTTTCCATCGTGAACCTGATACTGTAGTGCTTTTACTTTCAGCTTCCGGGCTTGAGCTTTTTCCTCCGGGAGCGTGCCGTTTTTTAGGTAGTCTAAGATCGAAATCATCCATGATTTCTCTTGCACGAAGATTGACATTACGGCCTCCGGTTGATGGATGGCCGGGGCCCGCAAAGTTTCGACTAACACTTCTTTGGACAAATGGCAGAATGCAACGGACGCGAGTTTACTCAGGGCGTCGACTTTTTTGTTCTTACTTCTTGGTATGTGAACAATCTTGCAAGAGTCGAATGTGGAGACTAAACTGTTAACCTGATTTAAGTATCGGATCATGTTTTCCTCTCGTGCCTCGTACTCTCCGCTAACCTGGTTAGCGACGAGTAATGAATCAATGTGGGCTAGAACGGAGGTTGCACCGGCCTTGGCAGCGGTTTAGAGTCCTGCAAGAAGAGCTTCCTACTCTGCTTCATTGTTCGAAGTTTTAAACTCGAAACGTATGGCGTAGGTATACTATATTCCCTCCGGGTCTATTAAAATCAAACCAGCCCCTGACCCCTCTTTGCTGGAGGCTCCATCTGTATACAAGTTCCATACTTTTGGTAGAATAGACTTTTCTTTGGCGCTCTCTCCGGTAGGTACCTCCGTAATAAAATCGGCAACGGCTTGACCTTTAACCGGACCTTTGGTTCGGTAGGTAATGTCGAAAGCGCTGAGCTCGATTGCCCATTTGGTAAGCCGCTCGGAAACCTTCGGTTTTCTGAGGATTTGTTGGATTTAAAGGTCAGTTTGCACTTCTATGTTAAAAGCCTGAAAATATCTTCGAAGCCTCCTAGATGCATGCACCAAAGCGAGTGCCAACTTCTCTATCATCGGGTACCGTGTTTCGTAATCTTTTAGGATGCGGCTTACATAGTAGACCGGTATTTGTGCTTGGTTTCGGTGCACCACAAGTACTGCGCTGATGGCAAAATGGGAGGCGGAGAGATATACAGTGACGGTTTCTGTAACACCCCGAAAACGGGTTTGGTAATCAAACCCCGTTAATACTAAAAGACGGGTAAAATACCGTTAGTGGTAAAATTTAACCCGGTAAATATTAGGACTTAAATAAATAAACCTAATATTAATTAAATAGGAAAATAAATACTTTGAGAAAACAAAGTATATAAAAAGCCCAAATTAACGGGACATAAAACATAACGGGTTATAACTTCCCGAACCCATTAAAGTAACTAGGAATAATTGACATAGTTAGATGATGACTTGTGTGTAGTTAAAGATCTAAAAATAAACTAAGAGAAACTAGAGGGACCAAAAGTGTTTAACTTGAAACTAGTTTTAATAAAAACATTTTATTAAAACACAAACACTCCATTTGGAGTCTGCTGGAGATCGACCAGAGCAAGGGGGGCGACCCAGACTTCTCAAACCCTAAGTTCATGCTATTTGATCAATTGAAGGCAAATTTCAGTCCCAAATCAAATTCCGAGCATAGATTAATGATCCTCATTGCAAGGAGATCATAAGGTATGCAAAATTTGACAAAAATTCTCTATTTGAAATTCTCATGAATTTAGAGAACTTGAAATCTGATGATGCATGAATGTTGTTTGGATGAAATTAGAATGAAATAGTGTCTAGGAATAAACGCTAGCCATTAGATTGTTGAAATTATGCTCAATACTTGAGAATTCCATAATCACCATTGAAGGTGTTAAGTGGGTGATGTAGAAGTATGAAGACACTAGGATTATGATAGTTGTACTAGTGTAATTTGAATTCTATAAAGCAATTTCAGATTTGTTGATGTTAAAATTTATGTGAAATTGCCAAATTGATGTTAACCATGGTAAAGATAACTAGTTATGAACTAGTTAGTAAATATGTAAAATTATGCACACTAGGTGTTTGTTAAAATGCCTAAATGAAAACTAAAATGCTGAAATTATAAATGAGATGCGTGATTGCCAAACTCGATTTATCCCGTATGATATTGGGTAATATGAATTCTAATCATGATGTTGATTTAATTTAAATGGTATTTGTCATATGGATAACGGTAGTTAACTTTTAGAAAGTTAAATTAACCAATGATGAAGTCGAATGGTAGATTCGACATAAAATTTGTAAGACGGAATAGTCGTATCTAATAATGACTAAACTAACCGTCTTACGGATTATGATGATAGTTTGACTCATGACAAGCTAGATGGAGGCTTGGGAGGAAGCGGGTCAAACGAAACAAGAAAGAAGAAAAGGCGTAACTTGGATACAAGGTAAGTTAAACTTACACCCCTTTTTAATTACTATATACTTACTAGCGAAAATTGATTGTGAATAATGTTAAGTAATTGAAATACGATGTTCCGGCATGATACAATGCAAGTCGGAATGAATAAAAAGGTAGGGAATCATGAATTATGGTAAAAGGGGTAAAAAGGTAAATTAGTCATGTAATGACTAATAAATAAAAACGGTTTTGAGTAAAACGAGTTTAAGGGAAAAACCGGGATAGGTTTAAAGGGATGAAATGGTAACTAAATACCATCTCATACGGATAAATAGTCAATTAGGCTAAATGGGTCAAATGGTGTTGTTAACACCATTTGACAACTTCATTTGACAATTTCTTGTTGAGTGTTGTAATCACATGAAACAACATAAACGTGCGTTGCTTTAACTAGAAAGATTTAAAGCAAAATATGTAAACGGGTCAATACTTGACCCGAGCCAGGTACGTGTATATATGGTTGTGGATAACATACTTCATGGCCAAATATGTAACGAAAGCCCTTCGTAGTAAGTGAGGGGCTAATGTTGACTAAAATGCCCTTGAGGAGTAAATTGGACAAACGACCCATAAAAGTTGGTTAGGAACTTATATTATGATTTTTGTAACCTTTGGATGCGTATGAAAATCGTAGGCATAAACTATCAAGGGTTAAATGCCTTAAAATGTGTATTACCGCAAAAATAACATATTTGAGGGATAAAACTCGGAATAAATAGTCTATTACATTAAATCCACTACGTTCAAAGTTGTGGTGGAAGACTAACCAAAATGAACGAGTGGAATTATGAATCATAAGGTAAATGAGCGAAGTTATGCTTAAAAAGACATAAATGCCCTTAACGGGTCAAAATAAGCAATTGAGTATAAGCGGGTTTAAAATGTGTAGGAAACCCGTGGTTTGAGCCAAATATGATAGCCAATATAGAAATTAGGAGATTCACGAGAAATTGGGATCAAACAGATAAGTTTGTTTGATAAATACATGAATGGGTCAAAATAAGTAAATTTTAATTTGATCCTAAAGCTTAAAACTCTATAAATTTGTCTATCCGGATGTCAGGTGTTAACTCCATAAGATGGAGAATCAAATTACAATCACGTAGGAAAAACGGTAGGTCAAACGGACAAGCGGATTGAAAGATACGGAAGTTTTTGTGTCAAAAACGACAAAATGGAAGAGGCTGATACAGGGGCCACCGTAACTTACGGTTGGCACCGTAAGTTACGGTGGGGGCTGAAATCATTACGGTAGTTATCTCCTGCCTTACGGTGGAGATATTTTAAAATAGGGGCCACCGTAACTTACGGTGCCCACCGTAAGTTATGGTAGAGGCCAGTTTCAAGTTTTTGTTTCTGGATCAAGATATCAATGTTGGAATTTTCCCAATTTCCTTGTTGTACTAGTTATTTAATTATCAAAACTGACTTTTAAGTTGGTTTTGATCATTGGTGAATGTCGAGAGTCCCGGATGAAGAATCAAGCGTCGAGCAAGAACCGAACACACGTTAAACGAAGCTTCCGCAATGTTGTTTCGTCGTTATTCTAAAACGGCGAATTAAATCACATTATGTTGTATCACTTTAAATTGTAAAAGTTTTTAACAACCCGTAATTTCATTGAAATTGTAAACTGAAATTTTATGATTATGGACTTAATCTATGCGAAAAACGTAAAATATTAACAAGGATGTTACAGTTTCTCTAGTAATTGGGGCGGTTAACGTGGGTAAGGACCCAAGACAAACTTTTAGCTCCTGAAATGCTGCATCGGCCTTCGTCGTCCATTATATCTGGCCCTTTCCAATACGTTTTTTCAGTACGTTCATGAAAGGAATGGTCCGATCTGCTGCCTTGGAGACAAAACGATGAAGAGCCACTAGCTTACCATTCAAAGATTGAATTTCTTTTACCGTTTTCGGAGGTTGCATGGAGATTACGGCTCAAATCTTGTCCGGATGCGCCTGGATTCCGGATTGAGTTATCCATACCCCCAGGAACTTCCCTTCTTCTAAACCGAAAGAACATTTTTTAGGATTTAGCTTGAGGTTAATACTCCGAAGCCTGGTGAAGGTTTCGAGTATGTCATCGATCATATTATCTTCAGCTTTGCTCTTGATGACCAGATCATCTACATAAATTTCCAAGTTTCTTCCGATTTGATCTTTGAATGCTCTATCCATCAACCTCTGGTACGTAGCACCGACGTTCTTTAGCCCGAACGACATTTTAGTGTAACAAAAGAGACCCTCATTTGTCACGAATGCCGTTTTGTCCTCATCTTCCAGAGCCATCTGTATCTGGTGGTAGCCCTTATATGCGTCCAAGAAGCATTTAAGGCGAAAGCTAGAAAGATAGTCGATTTTCAAATCGATCTCCGGTAGAGGGTAGCAATCCTTCGGACATGCGTTGTTTAAGTCAGAAAAATCAATGCACATTCTCCAAGTTTTGTCTTTCTTTGTTACCATCACCGGGTTGGAGACCCAAGTTTGATACCGCACCTCCCTGATAATTCCGTCGCTTAACTGTTTTCGTACGTCTTCGGAGATGGCTTTATGACGAGCCGGAGCCATGTTTCTTTTCCTTTGAGCGACTGGTTTTACCGAATGTGACACTTTCAACTTGTGCTCGGCTAAAGACCGAGGGACTCCGACCATGTCAGAGGTTTGCCAAGCAAATACGTCAAGAGAGCTGGACAAAAGTTTCCACAGCCGCTTTTTGATACGTTCAGGAAGTGGGCTCCGATGGAAATTTTCTGTTCCGGGAAATGTGGGTGAATAGCCCACTCCTCCGTAAAGAGGGTCGGGGGTTGTACATTACCCTCGCTTTGCCGTACTTCAGCTACGCACATGGTTGACTCGGAGTGTAAGGTGGCTACTCCTGCTTCGGTGCGAAACTTTAATGACCCATGAATGGTAGAGCTAATAATACCGAAAGCGCACATTCCTGGTCTTCCTAGTATGACATTGTGGACGGACCTTGCTCCCACTACTAGGTAAGTTAAATTGACAGTCCTGATCTGACTTCCGGCACCCAACGTTGTTGGTAGTGTGATTTGCCCAATCGGCTGAACCACCTCTCCAGATAAACTTACCAATGGCATGGGTACCTGTATCAGCTTCTCTTTAGTCTGTGGGGCTAATTGTTGGAAACATTGTTGATACATGATTTCGGTGGCACTTCCACTATCAACATAAATCCTCCGGACCTTGTGCCCTGCTATTACCGCAGATAATATGATTGGTCCGTCTTTGATTTCTCCGGGAGTAATTGGAGGGAAAGCGATCGGCTGTTGCATCCAAGCGGCCATATGATGATTGGTCCGCTTAATGCCCTAGTTATTCACTTTCCTGATCATGCAGATTGCTGATTGGTTATTCGGATTATCTACCTAATTTCCCGAAGATTTCCCTTCCTTTACTTCCTTCACCAGATGTGACAGTTTGCCAGACCGAACTGCCTTTTCTATTTCCTGCTTCAGAGACCAGCAATCGTCCGTGTTGTGACCTCGTACTTGGTGATAGTCACAGTACTTTTTGGAGTTTTTATCTCCCGGATTTCGGAGCTTCGAAGGAACTGGAAAATTGGCTCCCTCAGCACTAAGGATCTCACTAAGAGTTTTGGAGAGGTCTGATAAGTTATAGAATCGAGATCTGGAACTCCTTCCTCGTTGAGGTCGATAGTTTTTGCTGTAAGGATGAGGCCGCCCCCTACTTCCGGATGGGGTTTTATCAAATACGGAGCCGCCATTCTTCTTCCAAGAAGACATTTTCTGATCCAATTCTGGTGCCGGGTTACATGCGTTTTTTCCACGAGCGAAGGCTCGTGCTCGCTCCATGAGCACTTCCATTGTTTTTGGGAGATTTTCGTGCTGTTTTTCAACCAACTGGTTGTTCCGGACACCGTGACAAAATCCGGATATTCTCAGTTGGTCTACGACCCCGCTGATCTGCATGCTTTCTCGATTGAATCGATCGATGAAACTATCCGAAGATTCTCCATCCTTCCTTCGGATGTTGTGGACTTCGGTGATTTCTTTGGAGTAGTGCCTTTGTTGGCTAAAGTTCTGGAGGAACGGCCTTCGGAATTCTTCAAAATCGTTGATCTCTCCTTCATTCAACACATCAAACCATACCCGAGCAGCCCCGGTTAGTGTTTGCGCGAACATGAAGCACCATGCCGGCATCGGCCATTGTTCCACCCGTGCTGCCCTATCGAAATCAAACATGTGATCGTCTGGGTCTGTGGTACCGTCATATTTTTTTACCGTTGTTGGCATTTTGAGCTTCGGAGGAAGCTTGGTGTGAGTGATGCGGGCACTAAATTTGGACTTAGCGGTCATGGAAACCGGATGATAAGGCTTAGTAAGCTCCGGATCGTTGACCACTTCCATTTGTGTTTCGTTTTGCACCGTCATTGCTGGAGATGGTCCGGAAGAACCCTGCATATATCCATTATAAGTTTCTGAAGTGACAACTGTGGAGAAAATAGGAGATGCGAAAATTATAGGACCCACAGTCCTTACCGGCGTTTCATCATGGAAGAGTCTGTTTCGTAAACCGAGAATCTCTTCATCCCTAGCCTGTTGGGCTTTTAGTCGTCTTAGGAGACTAGCGTTTTTGGAAAGAAATTCAGCATCGAATTCTGATTCTTGCGAGGTTGGTAACAATATGAACGGTAAAGTCGTTCCTGGTCCCGAGCTCAACGGAGCTGAGACCATAGAAGTAAGGCTCGTTGGAGCGGTAGTTTGTGTGCTAACAGTTTTGGATCCCGAATTCGAAGAAATCGGAGCCGCCATAGATCAGTTGTTTCGTTGCTCAAGAAATTCACTTAAGTGAAGGACCGTGAGCTGTGAAAATTGGATGGCGCCAATTGAAGATCCAAGGATCAACTCAAGTAGGCCGGAGCCTGTAATCGAATGATTCGGATCTTATCGGAGAGCTAGAACCTTCACCTGCAAAACAGTAAACCGTTAGGCTCGCCGCAGAGATGGGAGGGCCCCTTTCCGACCACCCTCCGGCGTGAGGATAAGTATTGGCAGAGAGAGAAAGTAGAGAGAGAAAATAAGGACGAAGGTTCAGAAAATCGTACTTGGCCGTGTACTTGATGGGGTATTTATAATGGTCAACTGACATGACGTCATTCGTCCGGACGCACTTGAATGGGTGTTCGTCCTCGGCGATATGGGAACGAACATCTTTCTCCATGTCCGTCCATGTATGGTTCGGTTCGTCCTCAAGGATCATATCCGGACTCGGATATGTATCTTCAGTCGGTGCATCGGTGGGAACTATTGTTTGGTGACGGGGTGCAGGTTGGCGATGGGAGTTGCAGAGAATATGAGGAAGAATGAGGGAATGAGGAAAATATAATTAAACTTTAATTGTATTTCTTTTTATAGTTAAGTTATTCTAAGGGTATTTTAGTCCATTTACATTTACTTAACATCAAAAGCTAACACTCATCCATTTTAGGGACTACCCGAGTAACGAGTGGGCAAACCATAGGGAGCAAGCATGTTATTTTGAAAAGGTGGGGACTAAACGTGAAAAAATGTCAAACCTCAGGGACCATCCAGGCAATTAACTCTAAAAAATAATTCAAAATTTATAATCGTTATGTCCTTCAAACACAACCAACATCAACAATAAATTGAAGGAGGGAGTGCCACTTGTCATTAATTGAAATCATTTATTATAAGAGGTGAAACTGAAATTAAAATATATATATATATAAGAAAACACATAAAAACACTATGTTTTATAACAATATAATTAATTAGCTCTTTAAAAAAAAGCTAAACTCTTATTTTACTGACATAATAGTTTAAAACATTTACAAATTCTTGTAAATTAATAAATATTCAAAAAAGGTGTAAAAGTTCTATGTAAATGTGTAATAATATACAAAATATGTTCATACAATACCATTTTTTTCTAGTTAGAAAAGGAGGGCCGACAAATCTTGACACATAGTCTCATAAAGGCGTCAAACTGCTTAGACAGACGAGCCTACTCATCCATCTTCATAGTTAATTGGATAGGTTGCACCGAGTAGGATCCAGAGGGTTTCTGGGTTTCTAGGAACCCTCAGGTTGAAGAAGAATAATGGAAATCTTGTATAATTTAGGAAAAAAAAATAGTAATCTACTAAAAAGAACCCCTTGAAAAAAATTCTTAGATCCGTTATTGGTTGCATCAGGAGGTATTCGACACACTTCTGTTTATCCTTGGGATGTGCCTACAACTCCTCCTATCATGCTTGTAGGTCCTTCTACCTCATCCTCAGTTATCCTTATATTAATGGGTAAATTACACTTTTCGTCCTTTATGTTTGTATTGGATTGCAACGGATGACTTTTAACTTTAATAATTACAGTCACAGTCCTTTATTTACAAAACTCATTACACCCTACGTCCTTTGGCTCTAACCAGGTTAAAATTTTAAGTTAAATTTATTCACTTAAGGGTATTCTGGTTAATTCATACTTTTATTTAAATATTTAATAAATAAAACCAAAAAAGTTACATATATACATCATCTTCCTCAATTCCCTAACCCTAACCACCACATCTTACCACCACCACCCGCCACCACTTTACAAAATAAGTCACAATCTGCAACCAACCCAGCTGCCATGTCGGGTCTTTCACAGATCTGCAACTCAGCTGCCGGCCACCACCAAATCTCGTCACCACCACTACTCCGGCCACCGTTCACAGTCGGCCACCACCACGTCACACCCACCGCCCCTAAGACTTGATTCAGATCTGCCCCTAAGCCTTGATACAGATCGACCCTTATCACATAGTTTTTTTAATTTGCAAGCCATGTTAACCATCGATTCAGATCTGCGCTTATCACAGTTCGATTCAGATCTAAATATCGGATTGTGTATACTACTGATAAAGACGTGTCTGAACAAGACTATGACAAGCACGAGTGGGATATGAGATTCAAAGATGCAAAATAGCCTGGTTCATAGATTTATTGTCACGGCCTCCGACCCACCCTGGACGGAATCGGGAGCCGCGAACAGCCCAGTGGTACCGGTGATTATTTTGAAAAATATTGCAGCGGAAATTTCATCAGGACCGTGAGTTAGGAAAATATCAGAGTTTAGAAAGCACCGGATTTTATTTATTAAATAAATGGGATAAACCCATGTTTTACAAAGGTAGCTTTAATAAGGGATAAACCCAATTACATAAAACAATATTTCTTAATTTGATTTAATAAAATAAGCCACTTCTTTGATGCCTTTCAGTGCCGTATCCATCTCTTAGTCCAATCTACTGTAATTACCTGAAACATGTTTGAAAAAGGTTTTGTCAGCGGGAAATACTGAGTGAATCATTCTTTTTAGTAAAACGACTCATTTGTTATAATTTACAGTATTAAGAGAGATTACAATGTTTCAGATATCAAACCAACTACCCACAGTATTTGTCACTCGACATTCATCGGTAACCTCTTTGTCCAATGGTGTCTGTGACTATGGTCATATCACTCATTGGCTAACTCGTTGTCCAATAGTGACGGTTATCAAGTAATGTATACAAAACCCCACATACCGGCTGTAACTTGGTGATTACATAAACTTAATCACTGTAATTATAATCTTTGAAAATAAACATGATTTTGAAAGTAATTTGATAAAAAGAGAATGACTCACATTTATAAGCATGCAGATTCATATGGGCAAAGTTTAGTCTACAGATAAGCCTTGATATATTGCAGATTTATACAGGCATAGCTTTAGCCTATTGATGTAGCCTTGTAACCTAGTGCACACGAACTAGGTAAGTAACTAATACAACATTTACGATAACTCACGAGATTAAAACCCTCACGACGAATGACAAAGTGCAATCACTTAAACATCCATCGGATTCACAACGAATGACAGAGTATTCCCCGAGTTCGGGTGGTACTCAAACATCCTGTTGGAATCACGGCTAATGACAAAGGATAGCGCTTAAACATCCATTGGATAGTTTAGATGGATCGGACATTGAATCGTAGCAGCGATCGAGTTAATACCCTGTATCGTAGCAGCACCCCACTGTACTAATTAGTGATTTTGAGACTGTTTCTGCTATATCTCAACGTGTATAACGAATTTGATTGTCGAACGAATGCACAATTGCATGTACCAGACTCTTCTATTTATACACAAAATTGACCTCGCTTGCGCACCGTAAGCCTCAACCCTTACGGTGCGCAAGGGACACAAAGTGGTCATAGGCTTGCCACGTGTGTGTGTAGGCTTGCTGAGTTGACGGAACGATTAAATTCGATTTTGACAACAACTTATAAGGATAATCGTGACTAGGGTTTTACCCCCTCTGAGTTTTAGGGGCCCTGATCCTGATTGTTCTAAAATTTTTAGGGATTGTGCAGGATTACTTGGGTGTCTCAATTAGGGTTTCTTATTGGACAATTAAAAATAATAATAGAACTTTTGATAAGAGTTGTTATGATTTGGGACATTTTTGAATATAATTATTTTATAAAGAAAAAGGGAATAAAATGGTGAGAAAAGAGAATGGACCCACTTTGTAACTTTAGGGTTTAACTAGAAAGCCTCCGGGTATAAATTTTGGGTATAACTTTTGAGCTATAAAAATATATATAATGCACTCGTGTTAAGTATAATACCCCTCATTCAACCTTGTCCCTATGTCACGAGACAGAACCCCAACAACTTAGTTGGGCAGAGCCCTGACATATGTTATGAGGCTCAGATCAATCGGAAAGGGTAGCGGTGATCGAAAATTAAAACACTTAAAACGGAACATGGCTCTATTATTATTTAATAAAATAGAAAAGAAAATAAAAGAATAGTGATGGAAAGTTGGCGACATTAACGATGGGAATAATTGAAAGAATTTTGAGCAATTGTTATCTATAGGAGGTGATCCTATTTATAGGAAATGCCCAAGGTTTTTGGAGTTTACACGTAGCCGGTGATCATCCAAGTAGCCATTTCAATTTAATGCATTGTGAGTATTTTATTATTTTAATGTATACGTAGAATATGGAAATTTTCGAAAATCATGGACACGTACGCTTTTCTCAAGTTCATGTTATGATTATTTTATATATATATATATATATATATATATATATATATATATATATATATATATATATATATAGTGTACATATCCATAATAAGTAAAATAATATTATTATATTATTATATATATATATATAAATAGTGCATGAAATTGGAAAGGGGAACACGAAACCTGTTTCATATTTCAAATATATATATATTTTATTTTATTATTATATATTTTATAATTAATTTAACTGTTTCACTTATTTGGTGCTTATAACTTATAAAATATGACATTTTATAAAACAATAAATATGTTTTTAGAATAAGAATATTTTTGTCTACATTTAGGTCTAAGTTTTATTAAAAATAGAGTAGGTTCAAAATACCATGTATTTTTATATTTTAATTATTATACGGTTCCTAGGCCCGTCTAGGAACTTCATTTTTCTAACATTCAACTTACCCGTAATCTACACGTCTAATAATATAAAATTTTATGTACTTTTATTTTATTAGAAAGGTCACTCATATACGGGCCAATTAAGTAATATAATATTTCAACCAACTATATAAAATAATGTTTAAAACTATTTGGGTTGAATATTTATATTAAGAATAAACTAGTTACTAGTTACTAGTGGTTAATAAATTTAACCAAACCTATAATTCTTATATGATAAAAATAGGAATGTTACATTCTCCCCACCTTGTTTTAAATCTCGTCCTCGAGATTTGGGTTATAATATTTCTTTTAAACTTATGTCATATTTTAGTCAATAAAAATAATATTAAGTAGATGACACAGAATTTGGAATATCAAATTTTGTAAATACGAGTTGTACCATAAGTAGGATTCAATGGTTCAATTGAATTAGTTCAAGAAATTGGTGACAACCGAATGAGATAAAATGATATAATTTCCAAAGTGACTAGGTTCAAGTCAAAAGATATATAATCAATAAATATTTAAAATGAAATGTGAAGGACTTTTAGAATAAAATTCTTTGTCAAAAGAAAGCTTACTTTGATTGGCAACTGAGGAAGACTTAGAATTGACAGGTTCAAAATGAAATAAAAACATGAAAAATGATTTGTCAAATATTTATGATATGAGAAAATCAAAGTATTGAGATGAGTGAATTGCAAAGATACACCAAAAGACAATAGAGTTAGTGTATCATTGTTTTAGAGTTCCAAGTTGTTTTAATTGTGAAACAATGTGATAGTATACTATTAGTGACCATATTTTTCATACTATGTCCTAGAGATCGAAATATAATAAGAACAAGTTGTTTTGGCATAACCAACCATTATATTATATTTGTAAAGCAAATGTAATATATATTATTTGTTACGTATTTTTACTATATGTAAATGGTCACCACTTTTAAATAAATTTTAGTATTTTACCATACTATGTAAAATAACTTATATTTACTTATGTAATATATATTATAAAATACCGTAATGAAGTTATTACAAAATATTTTAGTATTATTATTTTGTAAAAGAAATCACTATTATTTATAACGTTAAATGAAAGTTGTAAATAAAGATGTAAAAATATTTATTGTACAAAAGTACTTGTAAAATATTTTGTAAATATATAATACTTAATGGGTCGATTCTATGTGATTACTTATTTTCATTTTGAAACCGTATAATGTTGTGAATGTATTTACAAATGGTGTAAATAAGTGAAAATGGAAACTATTCTTATATATTACAATGTTCTCCTAACCCAATGTAATTGATGACTACCATATTTTTCTTATATGGTTATTTTCTTGCCAGAGCGTTACGGTACATAGTTACCACAAAACATGTGATAGACAATTATTTATTCGTCCCTCTACTTCTTGTATTGTTTTATGAAAATATATCTTCTCTTTACAGCACAAAGTAAAATATTTTTGTATATAATTAAAATTTACTAAATAAGTATGATGACTTAATTTATATATATTAACTAGTCATTATCATGGTTGGATATTGGTTAGTGCTGCCTTGTTTAAGCATAGGTGGCCAGTCCATACCTAACTAAGGCTAGACTATTCAATACATGCCCTTGACAATAATCCTAGTATCTGAAAATAATACTAACACTTCTGTTATTTACTAATAATAAAATTATTAATAATAAATAATTTAAACATAAACTTAAATGAGAGTATACCTCAACATAATTTTTATACATATATATAAAAATATAAATTCTTTACCTCAATGGTTTAATATTGACTTGATATCAAAGAGTTATCGTTTTGTAATAATGCGGTTTATAGTGCAAAGAACGGAATGGTATTTGAGTTTGGATAAAATAACAAATCGGAATGAAGCCCTCCAGTGGTCTTCATAAATCAAATGAACCACATGCAAAATAAACAGTGTATGTGTAACGTGTGGATTTACCAAGAAATGAAATAGATCAATATTTGCTACTATGGAAGAAATCCTTATAGTATGATGACCATTAAAGGAAGTAAAACACGAAAGTCAACTTATTATATGTAGAAGTCAGAATTTCAACGAAAGAAATATAAGATCTTTATCTGGGATTTCGTGTGATAACCGTTATTAAGTGACATTACCAAGGAATGTCGAATGAAATGAAATGAATTAGGGGATTTGCAAAGGTATGTGACTCCTTTTGCAGTGATAATAATTATGACTCTGATTAGACTGTGCACTGATGGTTGTAAAATATGGTTCCAACGTACCTTAGCGATATTCATGTCGTTTATAGGATCACTTGGCAAAGTGCTACTTTTAATTATTCTACTGACGGAATTAGCATTGGTGTCATCGTGCCTAATTTATATTTTTCAAAGGTCTTGCCTTGAAAGCCGTGTGTGATATACTTTGATGTCTACGGTCATAAAATTTTAAGTTTCATGTATTTTCTTGTGCACTAGTACAACTTTACATGCTTCTTACTTGCGTTAATAGTCTATGGTAACGCATTGGAAATTCTTATACTTTTGATGGTGTCCCAACTTAAAGGGTTTCCATTGTTTATATTTTCATACGAGTTACGAGGTAGATGATCAAACGAAATAATGTTTGATATCGGAAAAAAGATTCTTAATAAAGAAATCTAGACACAGATGCTTGTGCTTTATTCCAAATTGACTTTTGGAATTTCTTATAGATATACCTATCTATATAATCACATATTTCACATGTTGTAATATACATACCCTTAATAAGATCATGTATTTAACAGATTCATATTTCCAAAGCAATTCAGATATCAGATCATGATACTATTTAGGGAAATCTTGTCACTTGTTTGACATATTATATACCCCGTCTTATCCGGTTCTCGCCGGAGCGGTAACTTCAATATATCCGGACAAACTGGAGAGTCTGCTACACCATACCCAGTCTTGCCGGAGAAAATTTTCTATTTCCCATAAATAGTATCTTTTCAAGATTTAAAAAAGTGCCTCTTTTATTAGGGCTTTTATCCAGAATCAAGGAAATTTGTATTTCCATAACATATCTTTATTCTAGACCAAGTAATATCAATAAGCAATAATTACTATTAATTCTTGCTTATTTATCATATCTTGCAATATTCTAATTGCCATTCTTATGGTATATCAAAACCCATCATACTTTATTTACACAAGTACTTAGCTTATCTTGAAGCTGATACTAAGGCATCTTTTCTTAAGTTCAAGTCTAAATGCTATCATGTGTGCTACCAGTAAATGGCAATCTCCTAACTCTTTTATACAAACTTAGGTATTATTGTCACAACACCTAAAGGCTTAAATCAGTGGCTCTGATACCACCTTCTGTCACGGCCCCCGACCCACCCTGGACGGAATCGGGAGCCGCGAACAGCCCAGTGGTACCGGTGATTATTTTGAAAAATATTGCAGCGGAAATTTCATCAGGACCGTGAGTTAGGAAAATATCAGAGTTTAGAAAGCACCGGATTTTATTTATTAAATAAATGGGATAAACCCATGTTTTACAAAGGTAGCTTTAATAAGGGATAAACCCAATTACATAAAACAATATTTCTTAATTTGATTTAATAAAATAAGCCACTTCTTTGATGCCTTTCAGTGCCGTATCCATCTCTTAGTCCAATCTACTGTAATTACCTGAAACATGTTTGAAAAAGGTTTTGTCAGCGGGAAATACTGAGTGAATCATTCTTTTTAGTAAAATGACTCATTTGTTATAATTTACAGTATTAAGAGAGATTACAATGTTTCAGATATCAAACCAACTACCCACAGTATTTGTCACTCGACATTCATCGGTAACCTCTTTGTCCAATGGTGTCTGTGACTATGGTCATATCACTCATTGGCTAACTCGTTGTCCAATAGTGACGGTTATCAAGTAATGTATACAAAACCCCACATACCGGCTGTAACTTGGTGATTACATAAACTTAATCACTGTAATTATAATCTTTGAAAATAAACATGATTTTGAAAGTAATTTGATAAAAAGAGAATGACTCACATTTATAAGCATGCAGATTCATACGGGCAAAGTTTAGTCTACAGATAAGCCTTGATATATTGCAGATTTATACAGGCATATCTTTAGCCTATTGATGTAGCCTTGTAACCTAGTGTACACGAACTAGGTAAGTAACTAATACAACATTTACGATAACTCACGAGATTAAAACCCTCACGACGAATGACAAAGTGCAATCACTTAAACATCCATCGGATTCACAACGAATGACAGAGTATTCCCCGAGTTCGGGTGGTACTCAAACATCCTGTTGGAATCACGGCTAATGACAAAGGATAGCGCTTAAACATCCATTGGATAGTTTAGATGGATCGGACATTGAATCGTAGCAGCGATCGAGTTAATACCCTGTATCGTAGCAGCACCCCACTGTACTAATTAGTGATTTTGAGACTGTTTCTGCTATATCTCAACGTGTATAACGAATTTGATTGTCGAACGAACGCACAATTGCATGTACCAGACTCTTCTATTTATACACAAAATTGACCTCGCTTGCGCACCGTAAGCCTCAACCCTTACGGTGCGCAAGGGACACAAAGTGGTCATAGGCTTGCCACGTGTGTGTGTAGGCTTGCTGAGTTGACGGAACGATTAAATTCGATTTTGACAACAACTTATAAGGATAATCGTGACTAGGGTTTTACCCCCTCTGAGTTTTAGGGGCCCTGATCCTGATTCTGATTGTTCTGAAATTTTTAGGGATTGTGCAGGATTACTTGGGTGTCTCAATTAGGGTTTCTTATTGGACAATTAAAAATAATAATAGAACTTTTGATGAGAGTTGTTATGATTTGGGACATTTTTTAATATAATTATTTTATAAAGAAAAAGGGAATAAAATGGTGAGAAAAGAGAATGGACCCACTTTGTAACTTTAGGGTTTAACTAGAAAGCCTCCGGGTATAAATTTTGGGTATAACTTTTGAGCTATAAAAATATATATAATGCACTCGTGTTAAGTATAATACCCCTCATTCAACCTTGTCCCTATGTCACGAGACAGAACCCCAACAACTTAGTCGGACAGAGCCCTGACATATGTTATGAGGCTCAGATCAATCGGAAAGGGTAGCGGTGATCGGAAGTTAAAACACTTAAAACGGAACATGGCTCTATTATTATTTAATAAAATAGAAAAGAAAATAAAAGAATAGTGATGGAAAGTTGGCGACATTAACGATGGGAATAATTGAAAGAATTTTGAGCAATTGTTATCTATAGGAGGTGATCCTATTTATAGGAAATGCCCAAGGTTTTTGGAGTTTACACGTAGCCAGTGATCATCCAAGTAGTAGCCATTCCAATTTAATGCATTGTGAGTATTTTATTATTTTAATGTATACGTAGAATATGGAAATTTTCGAAAATCATGGACACGTACACTTTTCTCAAGTTCATGTTATGATTATTTTATATATATATATATAGGATAATGCTAGATAAAAAACCCTCAAATTCTTAGAAAACTCTGGAAACCCAAAAGGGAACCCATTTTTACCCAACCTCCCGACATTTTTTTTTTTTGAAAAAAATTACACATGTTATATACATGTTTTAGAGTGTTTTGGGCCAAAAAAATCAAAAAAGCGCCGAAGGGATATTTTTAAAAAAAATAAACAAATTTCAGCAATGTTCGGTCGCCTAACATGTGTTAGTCAAAAATGCCAGAATTTGCTGAAATTTTTTTTTTTTTTTTAAAAAGATCCCTTCGGCGCTTTTTTGATTTTTTTGGCCCAAAACTCTTAAAAACATGTATATTACATGTGTTATTTTTTTCAAAAAAAAAAAATGTCGGGAGGTTGGGTTTTCTAAGGTTTTTCATATAGATAGGGTTTTCTATCTAACCATCCCCTATATATATATATAGTGTACATATCCATAATAAGTAAAATAATATTATTATATTATTATATATATATATATATATAAATAGTGCATGAAATTGGAAAGGGGAACACGAAACCTGTTTCATATTTCAAATATATATATATTTTATTTTATTATATATTTTATAATTAATTTAACTGTTTCACTTATTTGGTGCTTATAACTTATAAAATATGACATTTTATAAAACAATAAATATGTTTTTAGAATAAGAATATTTTTGTCTACATTTAGGTCTAAGTTTTATTAAAAATAGAGTAGGTTCAAAATACCATGTATTTTTATATTTTAATTATTATACGATTCCTAGGCCCGTCTAGGAACTTCATTTTTCTAACATTCAACTTACCCGTAATCTACACGTCCAATAATATAAAATTTTATATACTTTTATTTTATTAGAAAGGTCACTCATATACGAGCCAATTAAGTAATATAATATTTCAACCAACTATATAAAATAGTGTTTAAAACTATTTGGGTTGAATATTTATATTAAGAATAAACTAGTTACTAGTGGTTAAAAAATTTAACCAAACCTATAATTCTTATATGATAAAAATAGGAATGTTACATTTATAGAGGGTGTATATATTATGTGATCAGTTTTAGTTTCAATCATTTTGGTACGGGTAATCACTTACTTTTTAGGTACTTTGGTGAAAATTTCATTAGACTAAGCGATATGGAGGCCATGTGCTCGTTTTTTTAAGAAGAGGGAATTAGTTCCTGTTCCCTTAAAAAATAAACAACTTTAAAATAATTTTTAAACGTTTTCTTAAAAGAAAAAATTTAAAATGAGTTTTAAAAATTCGTTTGAAGATTCGAAAGAATCAAACGAACACGAAGTAACTGAAGTTTTAAATTTCAGTGAAAACGAAAAAGGTTTTGTATCAGATTACATGATTGATTCTGATCAATTAACTAAAATTAACAAGCTTAAATTCAAGCTTGACACGAAACAAGTTTTTAATCAAACAAAAACTTTACAAAGCTTAGTTTCTAAAGCTTTTACAAGAAAAAATAAAGTATTTTATTGTTTTAATACTGAAGAACTTTCAGTCGACATAAAAAATACAGTAGGTGAAGTTTATTTGCCACTTTTAACAAAGGGTGAAATAGCAAAAAAACTTTTAAACATCAAGCCAGAGTTGAGAAAATCTCTCAATATGGTACACATAGGAGCGGTTAAAATCCTCCTAAAAGCTAAAAGCTCAGTTTAGAGATGGAATTAATTTTCCTATAAAAATGGCACTCGTTGATAATAGAATTATCAATAGGCAAGATGCTCTTCTTGGAGCAATTCAAGCAAATTTAGCTTATGGTAAATTTATGTTTACTGTCTATCCTAAATTTGCTTTACATCGAAATTCAAAAGATTTTGATAAGACTTTAAGTTTCATACACCAGTGCGAAAGAACTGACCTTATGGAACCTGGTAATAAAGTTTTTACGATTAATTATTTAATCTCGTATGCTTTAACCAACAGTATTCATTCAATCGAGTATAAGGAAAATGAAAATATAACTCTTGAAGAAATATTTTCTGAAATTGGAATTGTTGAAGGGTGTAAGTTTTCTGAACCTTCACAGTTAAAAGAAAATTGGGCAATTGATATTGCACGCAATAAACAAATTCTAGGATTAGAACCTAGACACAGTTTTGCTGGAACCTCTTTGCAAATAAGAGACTCTAGTGACACCGATCATTTAATGCGAACTATGTCGAAAAACATAGACAAATATGGAGAAATTTTAGAAAAGGTTATTGGAACTTAATG
Source organism: Helianthus tuberosus (assembly GCA_030545235.1). Lineage (NCBI taxonomy): Eukaryota > Viridiplantae > Streptophyta > Magnoliopsida > Asterales > Asteraceae > Helianthus > Helianthus tuberosus. Next base: position 172,813,030 of record CM060424.1, on the reverse strand, counting down.
TCTATAACACGTATTCTAAACTATCTACATCTTCTTGAGACGCAAATTGCTTATGAAGAAAATGATATTTTTAGTTATAAATATCAAATACAACAAGTTTATGAAGATATCATGATTAGTCACAAAATGAGATATCGTAACATAAAAATTCTCAAAAGAAACATAGTTTTTACTAAACAAAAAATTCTTGAGCTTAAAGCTAAGAAGGCATTAATCTCTGTAGCATGAGTTCTCTGAGTAAAATTGAAGAACTGGTTAGAGAATTAACCAAGAAGTTAGAAGATTTATCTACCAATGAAAATCTTGAAGCAATTGCTGCCAAGATTATCAAGGATGTCTCTGACAAACTTGATGAAAAAATGAATTCAGAAAATCTTTTACTCAAAAAGAAAGAAAAGATTTTTAATGAAAAAAGCTTTCAAAAATATTCATTTCCAAATTTCAATGTTGGAAATCCATCTTTGGGAAAGTCTAAATGTCCTAATGCATTAACATGGCCTTTTGGATCAACTTCAAATGACCAATAAAGAATAATTGAGAAATTCTTTTAGAAAAATAAATCAAAAGATTTCTATGCATTATTTCTATTTAGAAAGAAATAATCAAAGAATTTTGGAATTACATTCAGATTGGAGTATTCATCATTCTGATAAACTTTTTGAATTGAATGATTTAAAAAGAAAAAATTCTTTTATGAAAAAGGATATTCAAAGACTTAGAGAGACAAAAATTATTTTATCTATTGGATAAAATGATTTCAATTCCTCAAAAGTTAGAAGAAATCTTTTTTGATCAAATGGAAACCCTTCCACTTGAACATATGCATGAACTTGTTCATCTCATGTCATTAGATGATGATGAATGTGAACAAATGTTTTCTGAAAATAAAATCTTAAATGAAAGATATTTTCCTAAAAATAAAGAACGGATTTTTCCTTTATCTGTAAAGGATGAAGAACCTGAAACTGAAGAAAGCTCTTCAGACATTGAAACGTCGTCATACCATAGAACTGCTAACAGTAGACGTTTTAATAAAAAGAATACGGAATTTTCCATGCCGTATCACAAAGGTATACATAATTCTAATAGTAATAAAAATGGTAGTTCAACGACTATTCATACTATTAATATTGATTGTATCTTTGGCCTCGATAAAAGAAAATAGGTAATTGACAAATGGAACACTGAAATCAGTCTAATTATTCAGACTAATTCAGATGAATTTTCTAATGCTAAGGCTTTGTTATTATTAATGGAACATAAGTCTGCAGGGATAATTCAAAATTTCATCAAAGGTACAACTTGGGATGAAAATGTGAATGGTGATGATCTTTTTGATCAAATCATAAATGCAATATATATGATGTTTTTAGGTCTCGACTTTATAACAAATAAAGACCATGAAAATCAAAAATTGCTAGAAAAAGCAAGACAAAATCTTGCAAAAGCACAAATTTGTGATATTTGTTTGTTAGACGATTTTACTTGTCTTTATGAAACAAATCTATACAAATTAAGTACATGTGAATTCCACTCTTGGATTGAGGCTTACTTAATGAAGATTCCTATCGTTGGAGAAAAAGCCAAAGAACGATGGAACAAAGAAAAGAATCAATTTACGATGCATTCTCTTGGGTTTGCAACAAGAATTGTCAAAGAAGAAATTGCGGTTTACTGTGATTTTTCTGATAAACAAAAACAGCTAAAACGTTTTAACAAAAGCTGTTGCAAAAAACTTACTGAGTTACCACAATTAACTTTTGGTTGTGAACCAGTAAAAGATGAAAATTATTTCAAAAAGAAATATAAAAATAAATATAAAACAAAAACTAAAAAACGTTTTTGGAAAACCAAGAAAAGAAAGTTTTCTCCTGGAAAATACTTTTCAAAAGAAAAACCTAAGGTTTGTCCTCAAGGGAAGAAAAAATGTCGTTGCTGGATATGTTCTGAAGAAGGACACTATGCCAACGAATGTCCCAACAGACAAAAGTTTCCGGAAAAATTAAAAATTATTTCGAAAGCGGAAACTGAAGGATATTTTCCTTCTGAAAATATTTTTAATGGCTATACGCAAGTATATACATTAGAAATATTAGACAACATGTCATCTGATTCTTCTACAGAAGACTCAGAATGAAGTCCAACCACTTTTTTAGTTGGGGGGATAAAAATAAACAAAACGATTTTGAAATTTGTTTATTAAAAATTTATTTATTTCCTAAAAAAAAAATTTATCTGGAAATAATAAACATTTTGTCAAATGGCAGACAGGGTTTTCAGGATATTCATTCAACAATGAACATCTAAAGGGGGCCAAAAACATGTTAACTGATAACTTGACACGAGTTTTTCAGAAATCGTAAGCAATGATGTCATGGTCATTCTTACTCCTATAAATAGAAGGATTTCTTTCACCAAAAATCATCACTTTCAAGTTACAAAAAACTTTTAAAAAGAAAGGGGGATGGAAGATTTAAAGGCTTTACGCCAAAAAGAAAAATTTCTTTTGATAGAATTAAAAGCTATTCAAGAAAAAATAGCTCTCTACGACGAAAGTCTAGACACAACTGTTAATTCAGAGCAGGATTCCGAAATGATACAATCTGAATCTATTCCTTTACAAACGGCTAAAGGTAAAGAAAAATCAAGTCCGTTGATTCCTGTTGCTTTGGAAAAAAGCAATTATAAAGTTAATGAAGAACTACGATCTTCATCTAGCCCAGTAGCAAACGGCTCTGGTAAAGGCACATCAAATCCGTTGATGGCTGACAGTTTTCCAAAAACTGAACAGGTCTCTCTTAGACCAAGTTACTCTCAAGTCACACAAATTCCAGAAAAACATAATTCAAGATTTTATGTTATTTTCGATGGTGACCACAGAGGAATATATGAAGATTGGGGTATAGTCAAAAATTACATTGATAAAACCGACTATCCTTTCAAAAAATTTGGGTCGTTAGCACAAGCCCAACAAGAAGCTACCCGATATTTAGCAAACCTCGGGAAGAAAGGAATACCTTTAAAGGTAACAATTATTCCTGAGCCATTAAAGCCCAAGAAAAAAGAAAGAATCATTGAATTCAAGAACACTTTCTCAAGATCAACAATAAAAGAAGAGAAAGAAGAAGAAGATATTATATCTTTGGACGAATTCAGAAGAATTTGGTCTAAAACAAGAGCTCTTAGTCAAGATGATTTCGAGTCTGAGCATGTCTACATAGAAGATAAGGCTAATAAAAGTCTTTTAGTCTTTTGTCCAGGCGCAAGTCCAGAACTTGTTTCACTAGCATTTTCTGCTAGTCTAATAAAGTTCATATACCCATCTCCAAATTTGCTTGGAATCAGCATGTTTCCAGAGGGGATAAAGAAAGCTATTAAAAACTTTCGAAAGAAGATTGCTGCAGCAAAAGACGCAAACATCTTCATAAAGTGTAACTCTACACTTCCAGATTGGTACCAAGGAGCTTCATCCCAAAGTTACCATCATATAGAAATCGGGCTCGCGAAAGCAAGAACCGTCAACCCCTCAAAAGTTATGAATGAGGAGCAAGAATATTTCGAAAATTGGGTCGAAATAAGGATTAATGGATTCTTAAAAATCCTGAATAATCTTCAAAATATTAAAGTAAAAAGCTTTAATAAAGTGAATTATTGCAGCAACCACTGCATCATCACAAGTTACAGTGGAACTCCACTACCAAAGCACGAGAAGGAAGCTTTAGAAAAAATGGAGCAACGCATTATCTTCAACAAAGTTGATGTGAGTCCTACTACCAAACAAAGATTCTGCAAAATAATGCAAAGAGCACAGGAAAGCCATCAATGCATGAGCTGTAAAGAATCTTCCACCGAAGAAAATTCTGACAAAAGTGGTCCCTCTATTAAAGACAACTACTTTTCAGAAGACGACACGCGAGAGCTGGACCCAACACATGGGTTTGTCGACTAAAAAACGTCATGCATGACGAACACTTAAGGCTATTTTAGACCTTTTGTAAAATTCACTTCAGCTATATAAAGAAGTTGAATTCATTAGTTTTAGATATCCTGAGTTAGCATCCCATGTTCTCTCGATCAAACCTCAACAACTCTCAACCACCCTACTTTCTTTTTCTTTTCGTTGATCATTATGATCAATTTTCATTTTCTAAGTATGTGTTCTAAGATGGAGTAGTAACTCCTTTAAGGAGTCGATGTAAATATCAAGAAGTTCTCCTTCGGGAGAACAATTATGAAATAAAAACTCCTTTGTAACCCCCTATCTTATTTTCTATCTTAAAGTTTGCTTGTTTCTGTAAAACCTGGAGTCCTGGAGCCCGTTGAAGTACCGCTGAGGCAGGAGGCCGTTAGGGAAATAAGGGTTGGATTGGTCCCTTGCAGAAGAAATAGAAACTTTCAAGCGAGAAAATACAAGAAGTAGAAGGTATAGATTTTATTTCAAACTGTTAAAATACTTCAAGATTGATATTTCATCTCTCCTTAAAATCTTAAAAAGAATTTTATTCACACACAAAACTAAGATTTTGAATAAATCAAAAAAATGATGTTTATAAACAAACACAAAAAGAAATCGATTAACCATTATCGAAATCAAATAATCTTTTCAATAAGAATTGTTAGTCAAAAAATGACTACTAAAAATGAATTGTTAATTCAAGAACGATAATTGATGAATTCTCAAATTCATCGTTTGTTTTGTTGCTTTAGTCAACATATGAAAACATTCGTTTGTTTTAATTGCTTTAGTCAACATATGAAAACAATCTATAAGGATTGTTATAGTCAAAACATGACTACTTACACAAGGATTGTTAATTCAATCATATATTACCGGTTCAAGATCCTTGGTAGTAACTACCCAATGAGTCTTAACCAGACCACAAAACTCCTAAAGGACTTAATGAACCCTTTAGTTGAATTTATCAAAAATTCTGAAGTACCTCCGCAAGTTGGTATCAGAGCCATGTGCTCGTTTTTTAAGAAGAGGGGATTAGTTCCTGTTCCCTTAAAAAATAAACAACTTTAAAATAAATTTTAAACGTTTTCTTAAAAGAAAAAATTTAAAATGAGTTTTAAAAATTCGTTTGAAGATTCGAAAGAATCAAACGAACACGAAGTAACTGAAGTTTTAAATTTCAGTGAAAACGAAAAAGGTTTTGTATCAGATTACATGATTAATTCTGATCAATTAACTAAAATTAACAAGCTTAAATTCAAGCTTGACACGAAACAAGTTTTTAATCAAACAAAAACTTTACAAAGCTTAGTTTCTAAAGCTTTTACAAGAAAAAATAAAGTATTTTATTGTTTTAATACTGAAGAACTTTCAGTCAACGTAAAAAATACAGCAGGTGAAGTTTATTTGCCACTCTTAACAAAGGGTGAAATAGCAAAAAAGCTTTTAAACATCAAGCCAGAGTTGAGAAAATCTCTCAATATGGTACACATAGGAGCGGTTAAAATCCTCCTTAAAGCTCAGTTCAGAGACGAAATTAATTTTCCTATAAAAATGGCACTCGTTGATAATAGAATTATCAATAGGCAAGATGCTCTTCTTGGAGCAATTCAAGGAAATTTAGCTTATGGTAAATTTATGTTTACTGTGTATCCTAAATTTGCTTTGCCTCAAGATTCAAAAGATTTGGATAAAACTTTAAGTTTCATACACCAGTGCGAAAGAACTGATCTTATGGAACCAGCTAATAAAGTGTTTACGATTAATTATTTAATCTTTTATGCTTTAACCAACAGTACTCATTCAATCGAGTATAAGGAAAATGAAAATATAACTCTTGAAGATATATTTTCTGAAATTGGAATTGTTGAAGGGTGTAAGTTTTCTGAACCTTCACAGTTAAAAGAAAATTGGGCAATTGATATTGCACGAAATAAAAAGATGCTAGGATTAGAACCTAGACACAGTTTTGCTGGAACCTCTTTGCAAATAAGAAACTCTAGTGACACCGAGCATTTAATGCGAACTATGTCGAAAAACATAGACAAATATGGAGAAATTTTAGAAAAGGTTATTGGGACTTAATGTCTATAACACCTATTCTAAACTATCTACATCTTCTTGATATGCAAATTGCTTACGAAGAAGGAAAGATTCATATTTCTTTAATGCGAATAAAACGATTAAAGAAAAAGTTTATGATGAGTCAAAAGATGAACTCTCGCAACATAAAAATTGCTAAAATAAACGTCTTTACTTTTATGATAAATCATAAAAGAAAATCTCGTAACTCAAAAATTGCTAAAAGAAATATTTTTGCTTCTAAACAAAAAATTCTTGAGTTTAAAGCTAAAAAGGCAATAATTTATAGAGATGAAAGTCTTGAAACAATCTATTCCGAAATTTTCAAAGAAGTTTCTGACGAAATTGATGAAATTTTCAAGGAAGTTTCTAACAAAACTAATGAAACATGGCCTTTTTGATCAACTTTAAATGACCAATAAAGGACAAATGAAAAAATCTTTTAGAGAAATTAATCTAAAGATTTTTATGAATTATTTCTATTTACAAAGAAATAATCAAAGAATTTATGAGTTACACTTGGATTGGTGTATTCATCATTCTGATAAACTTTTTAAATTAGCTGATTTAAAAAGAAATAATTCTCTTTTGGAAAAAGAGATACAAAAACTTAGAGAGACAAAAATTATTTTATCTTGTGGATAAAATGATTCCTGTTACTCAAAAGTTAGAACAGCTTTTTAAAGAAAAAACTTTATCAGCTAAACAAATGCATAAGCTTGTTCAACTCATGTCCTTTGAAAACAAAGAACATAGACAAAAGATTTATAAAAACTTAAAAGAAAAACTTGAACAGAAGCTTTCTGAAAATAAAAAAACAGACTCTTGTTTTAAAGAATGAAGAACCTGAAATTGAACATTTTTCTGAAAATAAATAACAAATCTTTACCATGAAAAATGAACAGGAAAAACCCGAAACTGAAGAATGCTCTTCAGATATCGAGTTGAAGCCCATTCACTCTTTTAGTTGGGGGGATGAGGATAAACAAATTCATAATTTGGATTTAGCCTTTTCAAACATAACTAATCCAAATTCAATTTATATCAAAGGAAAAATCTTTTTCAAAGGATATAAAACAATTACTCTACATTGTTATGTAGACACAGGTGCAAGTCTTTGTTTGGCCAGCAGACATATAATTCCTAAGGATCTATAGGAAAATACTCCCAAAGATATTAAGGCAATTATTGCTAACAAAGAAGTCATTAAATTAGATAAGGTTTGTAGAAATCTTATAATTCAATTTTCTGGAGAATCATTTACCATTCCTACTATCTACCAACAAGATTCAGGTATGGATTTACTTCTTGGAAATAATTTCTGTCAACTCTATGGACCTTTTACTCAATGGCTAGACAGAGTATATTTTCATCTTAATCAAGAAATGATTTTGATCAAAAGGTTACAAAGGCTTTTCAAATTGGAAAACCAAATTTTCTTGAATCTATGAAAAAAGATTCCAAGATAAATCAAACTCCAGGAACTAATATAGTTCAAGAAGTTATAAAACCTGAAAGAATTTTTCTACTTGAACTACATAAGTTTTAAAAAATTGAAGAATTACTTGAAAAGGTTTGTTCAGAAAATCCAATTGATCCTGAAAAATAAAAAAAATTGGATGAAGGCATCTATTAAGTTAATAGATCCTAAAACTGTTATTAGGGTTAAACCTATGAAGTACAATCCACAGGATAGGGAAGAATTTAATAAACAAATCAAGGAACTTCTTGATTTGGGATTAATAATTCCTAGTAAATCTCCTCACATGTCTCCTGCTTTTTTAGTAGAAAATGAAGCGGAAAAAAGAAGAGGTAAAAAACGAATGGTTGTTAATTACAAAGCAATTAATAATGTCACTGTTGGAGACAGCCATAATCTTCCTTGTATGCAGGAATTACTAACTATTCTAAGAGGAAAGACTATCTTTTCCAGTTTCGACTGTAAAAGCGGTTTCTGGCAGGTACTGTAAGACAAAGAATCACAGTTATTAACTGCGTTCACATGCCCAGACGGTCACTATCAATGGAAGGTAGTTCCCTTTGGATTAAAACAGGCACCAAGCATATTTCAAAGACATATGCAAAATGCTTTAAGAGGATTAGAAGATTACTGTACCGTCTATGTTGACGATATTATAGTTTTCTCGAACTCGGAAGATAAACACTATTCTCATGTTTTATCAGTTTTAAAAACAATTGAAAAATATGGAATAATTTTATCAAAAAAGAAAGCTAATCTTTTTAAAACAAAGATAAACTTTTTGGGTCTTGAAATAGATCAAGGGACACATTGTCCACAAAAACATATCTTGGAAAATTTACACAAATTTCCAGATACTTTAGAAGACAAAAAACATCATCAAAGATTTTTAGGTGTATTAACTTATGCAGAAAGTTATATTCCTAAGCTTGCAGAGCTTAGAAAACCTTTACAGGTTAAGCTAAAAAAGGAATACGTATGGGATTGGAAACATTCCGATACTGACTACATTAAAAAGATAAAGAAAAACTTAATCAGTTTTCCTAAACTTTATCTTCCTAATGAAAGTGATTTTTTAATCATAGAAACAGATGCTTCTCATGATTTTTGGGGAGGTGTTTTAAAAGCTAAAACTGCAGATAGAGAAGAAATTTGCAGGTACACTTCGGGAAGCTTCAAGCAGGCTGAACGGAATTATCACAGTAATGAAAAAGAATTACTGGCGGTAAAAAACACGATTTCGAAGTTCTCTATTTATTTAACCCCGGTTAAATTCCTAGTCAGAACTGACAATAAAAATTTTACTTATTTTCTGAAAACAAAAATTTCTGGAGATAATAAACAAGGTCGTCTTGTCAGATGGCAAATGTGGTTTTCCAGGTATTCTTTTGATACAGAACACCTAGAAGGGACAAAAAACGTGTTAGCTGATAGCTTAACACGAGATTTTCAGAAATCGTAAGCAATGATGTCATTCTTCTTCTACAAATAGAAGGCATCTCTTCTTCAAAAATCATCACCTTCATATTCAAATTTTTTTTTTAAGAAAGGGGGATGGAAGAATTAAGGGCTTTACGCCTAAAAGAAAAATTTCTTTTGATAGAATTAAAAGCTATTCAAGAAAAAATAGCTCTCTATGACGAAAGTCTAGACACAACTGTTAATTCAGAACAGGATTCCGAAAGGATACAATCTGAATCTATTCCTTTACAAACGGCTAAAGGTAAAGAAAAATCAAGTCCGTTGATTCCTGTTGCTTTGGAAAAAAGAAATTATAAAGTTAATGAAGAACTACGATCTTCATCTAGCCCAGTAGCAAACGGCTCTGGTAAAGGCACATCAAATCCGTTGATGGCTGACAGTTTGCCAAAAACTGAACAGGTCGCTCTTAGACCAAGTTACTCCCAAGATACTCAAGAAACGGTAAAATCTAATTCTAGATTTTATGTCATTTTTTATGGAGAGCATAGAGGCATATATGAAGATTGGTCCATAGTGTCTCAACATGTTTCTGGAAGACCGGTAACATGCAAGAAGTTTGGGTCGTTATTACAAGCCCAACAAGAAGCCACTCGATACTCAGCCGAGTGTGGAAAAAAGGAAATTTCTCTAAAGCAATTTCTATATCTTCACGAGTCGTAGTGGAACCCCACTATCAAAGGAAGCTTTAGAAAAATGGAGCAACGGATTATCTTCAACAAAGTTGATGTGAGTCCCACTACAAGACAGAGACTCTACAAAATAATGCAAAGAGCACAGGAAAGCCGTCAGTGCATGAGCTGTAAAGAATCTTCCACTGAAGAAAATTCTGACAAAAGTGGTCCCTTTATTAAAAACACCTACTTTTCAGATGAAGACACGCGAGAGCTGGACCCAACACATGGGTTTGTCGACCAAAAAACGTCATGCATGATGAACACTTAAGGCTATTTTAGTCCTTTTGTAAAATTCAGTTCTGCTATATAAAGAAGTTGAATTCCTTTAGTTTAGATATCCTGAGTTAGCATCCCTCGAATCCTTTCTCTCAACAACTCTCAACCACCCTCACTTTTTCTTTTCGTTGATCATTCAAATGATCAATTTTTACTTTCTAAGTATGTGTGCTAGTAGTATGGAGTAGAAACTCCTTTAAGGAGGTTATGTAAATATCAAGAAGTTCTCCTTCGGGAGAACAGTTATGAAATAAAAACTCCTTTGTAACCCCCTATCTTATTTTCTATCATGAAGTTGTTTCTATTCTGTAAAACCTGGAGTCCTGGAGCCCGTTGAAGTACCGCTGAGGCAGGAGGCCGTTAGGGAAATAAGGGTTGGATTGGTCCCTTGCAGAAGAATTATAAACTTTTCTAGAAGAAAATACAGGAAGGAAAAGGTATAGATTTTATTTCAAACTGTTAAAATACTTCAAGATTGATATTTCATATCTCTCCTTAAAATCTTAAAAAGAATTTTATTCACACACAAAACTAAGATTTTGAATAAATGAAAAAAATGATGTTTATAAACAAACACAAAAAGAAATCGATTAACCATTATCGAAATCAAATAATCTTTTCAATAAGAATTGTTAGTCAAAAAATGACTACTAAAAAGGAATTGTTAATTCAAGAACGATAATTGATGAATTCTCAAATTCATCGTTTGTTTTGTTGCTTTAGTCAACATATGAAAACATTCGTTTGTTTTAATTGCTTTAGTCAACATATGAAAACAATCTATAAGGATTGTTATAGTCAAAACATGACTACTTACACAAGGATTGTTAATTCAATCATATATTACCGGTTCAAGAACCATGGTAGTAACCAACCAATGAGTCTTAACCAGACCACAAAACTCCTAAAGGACTTAATGAACCCTTTAGTTGAATTTGTCAAAAATTCTGAAGTACCTCCGCAAGTTGGTACTTCAGAATTTTTGATAAATTCAACTAAAGGGTTCATTAAGTCCTTTAGGAGTTTTGTGGTCTGGTTAAGACTCATTGGGTAGTTACTACCAAGGATCTTGAACCGGTAATATATGATTGAATTAACAATCCTTGTGTAAGTAGTCATGTTTTGACTATAACAATCCTTATAGATTGTTTTCATATGTTGACTAAAGCAATTAAAACAAACGAATGTTTTCATATGTTGACTAAAGCAACAAAACAAACGATGAATTTGAGAATTCATCAATTATCGTTCTTGAATTAACAATTCATTTTTAGTAGTCATTTTTTGACTAACAATTCTTATTGAAAAGATTATTTGATTTCGATAATGGTTAATCGATTTCTTTTTGTGTTTGTTTATAAACATCATTTTTTTGATTTATTCAAAATCTTAGTTTTGTGTGTGAATAAAATTCTTTTTAAGATTTTAAGGAGAGATGAAATATCAATCTTGAAGTATTTTAACAGTTTGAAATAAAATCTATACCTTCTACTTCTTGTATTTTCTCGCTTGAAAGTTTCTATTTCTTCTGCAAGGGACCAATCCAACCCTTATTTCCCTAACGGCCTCCTGCCTCAGCGGTACTTCAACGGGCTCCAGGACTCCAGGTTTTACAGAAACAAGCAAACTTTAAGATAGAAAATAAGATAGGGGGTTACAAAGGAGTTTTTATTTCATAATTGTTCTCCCGAAGGAGAACTTCTTGATATTTACATAACCTCCTTAAAGGAGTTTCTACTCCATACTACTAGCACACATACTTAGAAAGTAAAAATTGATCATTTGAATGATCAACGAAAAGAAAAAGTGAGTGTGGTTGAGAGTTGTTGAGAGAAAGGATTCGAGGGATGCTAATTCGGGATATCTAAACTAAAGGAATTCAACTTCTTTATATAGCAGAAGTGAATTTTACAAAAGGACTAAAATAGCCTTAAGTGTTCGTCATGCATGACGTTTTTTGGTCGACAAACCCATGTGTTGGGTCCAGCTCTCGCGTGTCTTCATCTGAAAAGTAGGTGTTTTTAATAAAGGGACCACTTTTGTCAGAATTTTCTTCAGTGGAAGATTCTTTACAGCTCATGCACTGATGGCTTTCCTGTGCTCTTTGCATTATTTTGTAGAGTCTCTGTCTTGTAGTAGGACTCACATCAACTTTGTTGAAGATAATGCGTTGCTCCATTTTTTCTAAAGCTTCCTTTGATAGTGGGGTTCCACTACGACTCGTGAAGATATAGAAATTGCTTTAGAGAAATTTCCTTTTTTCCACACTCGGCTGAGTATCGAGTGGCTTCTTGTTGGGCTTGTAATAACGACCCAAACTTCTTGAATGTTACCGGTCTTCTAGAAACATGTTGAGACACTATGGACCAATCTTCATATATGCCTCTATGCTCTCCATAAAAAATGACATAAAATCTAGAATTAGATTTTACCGTTTCTTGAGTATCTTGGGAGTAACTTGGTCTAAGAGAGACCTGTTCAGTTTTTGGCAAACTGTCAGCCATCAACGGATTTGATGTGCCTTTACCAGAGCCGTTTGCTACTGGGCTAGATGAAGATCGTAGTTCTTCATTAACTTTATAATTTCTTTTTTCTAAAGCAACAGGAATCAACGGACTTGATTTTTCTTTACCTTTAGCCGTTTGTAAAGGAATAGATTCAGATTGTATCCTTTCGGAATCCTATTCTGAATTAACAGTTGTGTCTAGACTTTCGTCATAGAGAGCTATTTTTTCTTGAATAGCTTTTAATTCTATCAAAAGAAAATTTTCTTTTAGGCGTAAATCCCTTAATTCTTCCATCCCCCTTTCTTAAATTTTTTTTGAATACGAAGGTGATGATTTTTGAAGAAGAGATGCCTTCTATTTGTAGAAGAAGAATGACATCATTGCTTACGATTTCTGAAAATCTCGTGTTAAGCTATCAGCTAACACGTTTTTTGTCCCTTCTAGGTGTTCTGTATCAAAAGAATACCTGGAAAACCACATTTGCCATTTGACAAGACGACCTTGTTTATTATCTCCAGAAATTTTTGTTTTCAGAAAATAAGTAAAATTTTTATTGTCAGTTCTGACTAGGAATTTAACCGGGGTTAAATAAATAGAGAACTTCGAAATCGTGTTTTTTTACCGCCAGTAATTCTTTTTCATTACTGTGATAATTCCGTTCAGCCTGCTTGAAGCTTCCCGAAGTGTACCTGCAAATTTCTTCTCTATCTGCAGTTTTAGCTTTTAAAACACCTCCCCAAAAATCATGAGAAGCATCTGTTTCTATGATTAAAAAATCACTTTCATTAGGAAGATAAAGTTTAGGAAAACTGATTAAGTTTTTCTTTATCTTTTTAATGTAGTCAGTATCGGAATGTTTCCAATCCCATACGTATTCCTTTTTTAGCTTAACCTGTAAAGGTTTTCTAAGCTCTGCAAGCTTAGGAATATAACTTTCTGCATAAGTTAATACACCTAAAAATCTTTGATGATGTTTTTTGTCTTCTAAAGTATCTGGAAATTTGTGTAAATTTTCCAAGATATGTTTTTGTGGACAATGTGTCCCTTGATCTATTTCAAGACCCAAAAAGTTTATCTTTGTTTTAAAAAGATTAGCTTTCTTTTTTGATAAAATGATTCCATATTTTTCAATTGTTTTTAAAACTGATAAAACATGAGAATAGTGTTTATCTTCCGAGTTCGAGAAAACTATAATATCGTCAACATAGACGGTACAGTAATCTTCTAATCCTCTTAAAGCATTTTGCATATGTCTTTGAAATATGCTTGGTGCCTGTTTTAATCCAAAGGGAACTACCTTCCATTGATAGTGACCGTCTGGGCATGTGAACGCAGTTAATAACTGTGATTCTTTGTCTTACAGTACCTGCCAGAAACCACTTTTACAGTCGAAACTGGAAAAGATAGTCTTTCCTCTTAGAATAGTTAGTAATTCCTGCATACAAGGAAGATTATGGCTGTCTCCAACAGTGACATTATTAATTGCTTTGTAATTAACAACCAATCTTTTAAAAACCGGTTTTTAAATCAAACCGGATTAGGCTAAAATATGGTTCAACCGGTTGAACCAGGTTGTACCGAGCGGTTCAACCGGGTTGACTAGCTAACTCTATAATTTCATAAATTACAACATCAGCTCAAAAGTTAATCCAAAAATGCACGATTACATATTAAAAGATGATCTAAAAGTAAACCCATAGTAAAAAAAATAATCCAAAAAATAATCGAAAATCATTCAATTTTCCAAAAAACTCTTTTAAATGAAAGTGTACGATATCTTTAAGCAATTTGAGTGTTGAATACACCAACTATTTTCGTTTCATACAATATTAAATAAGAACTTTTAGTTGCGAATAATCATAATATATAAAAATTACGTAAGATAAGTAACATATATAAAAAAAATAAGTAATAACCCAAACTTAAATAACCCTGGGCCGGTACCGGTATTACGTTTCAAACCGGTATACCGGATTTTACCGCCGGTACAAACCTTATGCCATTCCACTTATTTACCGGGGTGTTTCGTACCGGATTTACATTTAGAAACGGTAATACCGGTATAACCGGCCGGTATTTACCGGTTTTTAAAACATTGTTAACAACCATTCGTTTTTTACCTCTTCTTTTTTCCGCTTCATTTTCTACTAAAAAAACAGGAGACATGTGAGGAGATTTACTAGGAATTATTAATCCCAAATCAAGAAGTTCCTTGATTCGTTTATTAAATTCTTCCCTATCCCGTGGACTGTACTTCATAGGTTTAACCCTAATAATAGTTTTAGGATCTATTAACTTAATAGATGCCTTCATCCAATTTTTTGATTTTTCAGGATCAATTGGATTTTCTGAACAAACATTTTCAAGTAATTCTTCAATTTTTTGAAACTTATGTAGTTCAAGTAGAAAAATTCTTTCAGGTTTTATAACTTCTTGAACTATATTAGTTCCTGGAGCTTGATTTATCTTGGAATCTTTTTTCATAGATTCAAGAAAATTTGGTTTTCCAATTTGAAAAGCCTTTGTAACCTTTTTGATCAAAATCATTTCTTGATTAAGATGAAAAGATACTCTGTCTAACCATTGAGTAAAAGGTCCATAGAGTTGACAGAAATTATTTCCAAGAAGTAAATCCATACCTGAATCTTGTTGGTAGATAGTAGGAATGGTAAATGATTCTCCCGAAAATTGAATTATAAGATTTCTACAAACCTTATCTAATTTAATGACTTCTTTGTTAGCAATAATTACCTTAATATCTTTGGGAGTATTTTCCCATAGATCCTTAGGAATTATATGTCTGCTGGCCAAACAAAGACTTGCACCTGTGTCTACATAACAATGTAGAGTAATTGTTTTATATCCTTTGAAAAAGATTTTTCCTTTGATATAAATTGAATTTGGATTAGTTATGTTTGAAAAGGCTAAATCCAAATTATGAATTTGTTTATCCTCATCCCCCCAACTAAAAGAGTGAATGGGCTTCAACTCGATATCTGAAGAGCATTCTTCAGTTTCGGGTTTTTCCTGTTCATTTTTCATGGTAAAGATTTGTTCTTTATTTTCAGAAAAATGTTCAATTTCAGGTTCTTCATTCTTTAAAACAAGAGTCTGTTTTTTTATTTTCAGAAAGCTTCTGTTCAAGTTTTTCTTTTAAGTTTTTATAAAACTTTTGTTTATGTTCTTTGTTTTCAAAGGACATGAGTTGAACAAGCTTATGCATTTGTTTAGCTGATAAAGTTTTTTCTTTAAAAAACTGTTCTAACTTTTGAGTAACAGGAATCATTTTATCCACAAGATAAAATAATTTTTGTCTCTCTAAGTTTTTGTATCTCTTTTTCCAAAAGATAATTATTTCTTTTTAAATCTGCTAATTTAAAAAGTTTATCAGAAGGATGAATACACCAATCCAAGTGTAACTCATAAATTTTTTGATTATTTCTTTGTAAATAGAAATAATTCATAAAAATCTTTAGATTAATTTCTCTAAAAGATTTTTTCATTTGTCCTTTATTGGTCATTTAAAGTTGATCCAAAATGCCATGTTTCATTAGTTTCGTTAGAAACTTCCTTGAAAATTTCATCAATTTCGTCAGAAACTTCTTTGAGAATTTCGGCATAGATTGTTTCAAGACTTTCATCTCTATAAATTATTGCCTTTTTAGCTTTAAACTCAAGAATTTTTTGTTTAGAAGCAAAAATATTTCTTTTAGCAATTTTTAAGTTACGAGATTTTCTTTTATGATTTATCATAAAAGTAAAGACGTTTCTTTTAACAATTTTTATGTTGCGAGAGTTCATCTTTTGACTCATCATAAACTTTTTCTTTAATCATTTTATTCACATTAAAGAAATATGAATCTTTCCTTCTTCATAAGCAATTTGCATATCAAGAAGATGTAGATAGTTTAGAATAGGTGTTATAGACATTAAGTCCCAATAACCTTTTCTAAAATTTCTCCATATCTGTCTATGTTTTTCGACATAGTTCGCATTAAATGCTCGGTGTCACTAGAGTCTCTTATTTGCAAAGAGGTTCCAGCAAAACTGTGTCTAGGTTCTAATCCTAGCATCTTTTTATTTCGTGCAATATCAATTGCCCAATTTTCTTTTAACTGTGAAGGTTCAGAAAACTTACACCATTCAACAATTCCAATTTCAGAAAATATATCTTCAAGAGTTATATTTTCATTTTCCTTATACTCGATTGAATGAGTACTGTTGGTTAAAGCATAAGAGATTAAATAATTAATCGTAAACACTTTATTAGCTGGTTCCATAAGATCAGTTCTTTCGCACTGGTGTATGAAACTTAAAGTTTTATCCAAATCTTTTGAATCTTGAGGCAAAGCAAATTTAGGATACACAGTAAACATAAATTTACCATAAGCTAAATTTCCTTGAATTGCTCCAAGAAGAGCATCTTGCCTATTGATAATTCTATTATCAACGAGTGCCATTTTTATAGGAAAATTAATTCCGTCTCTGAACTGAGCTTTAAGGAGGATTTTAACCGCTCCTATATGTACCATATTGAGAGATTTTCTCAACTCTGGCTTGATGTTTAAAAGCTTTTTTGCTATTTCACCCTTTGTTAAGAGTGGCAAATAAACTTCACCTGCTGTATTTTTTATGTCGACTGAAAGTTCTTCAGTATTAAAACAATAAAATACTTTATTTTTTCTTGTAAAAGCTTTAGAAACTAAGCTTTGTAAAGTTTTTGTTTGATTAAAAACTTGTTTCGTGTCAAGCTTGAATTTAAGCTTGTTAATTTTAGTTAATTGATCAGAATTAATCATGTAATCTGATACAAAACCTTTTTTATTTTCACTGAAATTTAAAACTTCAGTTACTTCGTGTTCGTTTGATTCTTTCGAATCTTCAAACGAATTTTTAAAACTCATTTTAAATTTTTTCTTTTAAGAAAACGTTTAAAATTTATTTTAAAGTTGTTTATTTTTTAAGGGAACAGGAACTAATCCCCTCTTCTTAAAAAACGAGCACATGGCTATGATACCATTAGACTTACTTTTTAGGTAATTTGGTGAAAATTTCATTAGACTAAGCGGTATGGAGGCCCGTCGTCGCCCCAAACTCCCGCCGCCGCCCCAAACTCCCCACCCCCCATGCCTGTCGCCGCCCCAAGCCCGGCAACTTCGGCTCCCACCAGCCGAACTCGACGGCCCCACCTCCTCTCTCCTTCTCTCACATATATCTATACATACATACATATATATATATATATATATATATATACATACATACATATATATATATAGGGGATGGTTAGATAGAAAACCCTATCTATATGAAAAACCTTAGAAAACCCAACCTCCCGACATTTTTTTTTTTTGAAAAAAATAACACATGTAATATACATGTTTTTAAGAGTTTTGGGCCAAAAAAATCAAAAAAGCGCCGAAGGGATCTTTTTAAAAAAAAAAAAAAAATTTCAGCAAATTCTGGCATTTTTGACTAACACATGTTAGGCGACCGAACATTGCTGAAATTTGTTTATTTTTTTTAAAAATATCCCTTCGGCGCTTTTTTGATTTTTTTGGCCCAAAACACTCTAAAACATGTATATAACATGTGTAATTTTTTTCAAAAAAAAAAAAATGTCGGGAGGTTGGGTAAAAATGGGTTCCCTTTTGGGTTTCCAGAGTTTTCTAAGAATTTGAGGGTTTTTTATCTAGCATTATCCTATATATATATATATATAAAGAGGTTCATCCCCACCCCCTAGGTCCATCACCCTCAAGCCCTTCCTACGTGGCGGTAACGTGGCGGCCCATCCTCTTAAGGATGGGGCTCTCCATACCCTCTAGTCTTAAAAATAGTTTCAGAATGTCTCATGTTATGGTAATATGGTAGATTATTCTAGTGGAACAGTGGAAGTACCATAAGCCTATAAGGGTGAGAGGGGCACTCCTCTCTTAGGGGAGTGACCTCTCTTATAAAAAACCAATCAGCACGCGCCACGTCAACTCCCCCCTTAACTCCCCCCACACCCTCAATTTGATGGCGACACTCCTCTCTTAGGGGACTTGTTTTTTTTATTTTTTTAATTAAGAAAATATTTTTATAAAAAGTAAAACATATTAATTTCATAAAATAAAAAATTACATTTCATTTAATAAAATAAAAATTACATCGCAATACTACATAAAAATTTTAGAAATTGCACGGCCACCCGTACTTATTAGCGATCTCGCGCTTTCGGGCGAGGATGAACGGCAACATTTCCGGCGGAGCATCGTCGTGCGACTTGAGGAATGTTTTCATATCTCGATCGTGCGCGTAGTTTTTCATCATCTCGCGTTGTTCCGTTATGAGATCGCGAGCCTCCGACTCTCTTTTCTTCCCCAATTCAATCGCCTCCATCTCACTCACGTGCTTCGCTTCTTTCATGGCGGTGTACTCTTTGCATTGTGCCGCCAACTCAGCCGAGCCCTCGGACGATGTCGCTTGACGCTTGTCTCACCGTTGTGTTCTTTGTGGCGAGGGGTCTTCGTTCATATCGGGTATGGAAGGGTCCACGTCAACGGGCTTTCTTTTTTGTGCCGAACCTTCCCCGTCCTCACCCAACAATGGGACTTGTGCCCATTTGTCGTGTTTTCGAACGACCTCCCATGCCTCGACATGTTGAAAACCGCTCGGATATCTATCTTTAAAATCCTTTAAAGCGATTTTCATCACGTTGAGATCGTTACACCCGCTTTCTCGTGTCCGATCCTACATATTATAAAATAACAAGTGTTAAAAACATATGAACTTAGTAAACAAAATTAAAAAATATACAACGTTAAAAAATATAATTTTTACCGCTTGTTGGTATAGGCCGTTGAAAAAATTTATTTTCGTCATCATCGGGGTCCATTTAGACCGTACTTGATGCACGGTCCGGTTCCTTCCACCAACGGTGGCGTTATAATGATCTAAAATTCTACGCCAAAAACCATCGTGGGTTTGTTGATTGCCCTTCTTTTTGTTGGTAGAGCAATGTACCCACGCCTTCGCCAACGCCTCTTCTTGGTCTTTTGTCCAACTTTGGCGCTCCATTTTTTCCTTTTTACCCCGAGCGTCATCTTCTTCGTTTCCGGCGTCTTCATCCACATTATATTCATCGTCGTCGGTGTCATCTTCATAGTCGCCCAAATTTTGAGTTTCGGGCACTACTTCCTCGTCCTCGTCCTCGTCAATAGGTAGAGGACGTTCAACATTTTCTCGTGGAGATGGAACTTGTGGGGAACGAAAACCATACGGGTCGAAGGCGGGGGTTTGAGGATCCATTGATAACAAATTTTGAAAATAGCCGAAAGGGGGTTGTGGTTGGGTGTTGTAAAAGGAGGGGTGTGAAAGTTGTTGGTAAACAAAACGGGGGGTTGTGAGGGGTATCCGAAAGGTGGTTGTAGTTGTGCACTTGCACCGCTCGAACCACCACGAGACGGTTGCGAGCCGCGTCCCTTAGTGTTAGAGCCGACGGACTTTTTCTGGGCTTCGCGGGGTTGGTTCTCCATTGCTCGGTTTGGCTTTGTGTTGTATTTGAAAGTTTTTTAGAGTAAGATTGAGAATTTGTGTGGTAAAAAATTAGATTTAAGTTGGTTATTTACATAGGTTAAAATTGATTTTTTTTTATTGTTTTCGAACGTTGCCCAACGGTCAAATGGTGAAAGGTTGTGCGGTGAACACACACCGCTCCCCCTCCCCGCTTGCACTCCCCGATTTGATGGCGGCGGTGTTCCCGCTCGGGGACTTCACTCACCGATC
Organism: Helianthus tuberosus; assembly: GCA_030545235.1. Lineage (NCBI taxonomy): Eukaryota > Viridiplantae > Streptophyta > Magnoliopsida > Asterales > Asteraceae > Helianthus > Helianthus tuberosus. The sequence goes on along the minus strand of CM060424.1, from coordinate 172,792,804 downwards.
CCCTCCCCGAGAAGTGCCCCGCTCACCCTAACCAATGTTTAAAAAAACGGAAACGTGTTTCGGTTTTCTTGATTTTGGAATCAAACAACATTCAAGAATACTCAAGACAGGCAAAAGCAAAGGATATTTACCCTCATGTGCAATGCACATGACTAGATCTAACTGAAAAAATTAACCTGGTTAGAGCCAAAGGACGTAAGGTGTAATGGGTTTGGCAAATAAAGGACCGTGACTGTAATTATTGAAGTTAAAGGTCATCCGTTGCAATCCGATACAAACATAAAGGACGAAAAGTGTAATTTATCCTATATTAATTATCCTTATTATATTAATTTTTCAAGCTTTTAAACAGTAAATTTATTTTTAATATTATAGTAATATTTATAGTTTTTTAATACATTTATTATTTTGATATTATTATAATAATTATTTCCTTACTTTTTAAGTTGAATAAGTTTTGTGTCAACCGGTACTTGAATCGAAAATACATGTATGGTCCGGTTCGTTATCGGTACATGAAGGTAAAAACCGGCACCGGCCTGGTCAGTTATCGACACACAAAGGTAAAAACCGGCACCAGTCTTGTACAGAAAACCCCAAAAGTAAGTACCCAAATGATTTTGAAAATATTTTAGTTCGGGAAATTCGGTACTTCTACCCGGTACCATTTGCTCATCTCTGATCATGGGTACCGTACGAACAACAACGGTATCGTGCAACTTTTTTGTTGATTTTCTTCAACTTTTAATGATTTCTTTTTTTCAGTTTCAGGGGTAGGGATGAGCTTGGTGCCAATCGATATCGATACCGAAAATACCGTTTACGGTACCGGTATATGAAGGTAAAAACCGGTAGGCGCCAAAAGTCGGTACCGAATTTGTACTTAAGATCTTTTGGTTCGGGAAATTCAGTACCCGTACTCAATACCATTTGCTTATCTCTGACCACGGGTTTCCTGCGAACAAAATCATTACCATAAATTTTTTGGCTGATTTTCTTTCGGTTATCTTTTAGTGTTTTTTCTATATCTTCTTTTTATTCTTGTCAGCGGTTTCGTGCGCAACGCCCTCGTAGTGATTTCAAAACACATGTAAACACAGACTAAATAACAAAATAAGTTCGCCGCAACGCGGTGATTATGAAAAAAACCTAGTTTTCTTCAAATGTAGTATGGGGAAATTAGTGAGGTCTTAAGAGTATATACAATCAACCCCACATTTTAGACAAATACTTGAAAGTTGAAATACATGTAATAAAACTTATCTGAAATGCCCATGGCTTTATAGCCTAGTGGCATCTTGGTGGTGGGATAAGGCTTTTGGACCAATAGGTCCTGGGTTCAATTCCCACAAGGGGTTTTCCCATGTTTATTGGGTTTCCTCCTGAATTGGTGTGTCATTATGCCTAGTGGAGATGAATATGATCGGGTGGTTTCTCTGGTGACACGATGATACTCAAGTGGTCCGTCAGTGATCCAAATTTGCCGTTCAAAAAAAAAAAAAAAAAAAAACTTATCCGAAATCTATTTTTTCTTCAGAATCTGCAATAGATCACACAAGTTTGCCCTTACCTGACGTATATTGAAAAGACTTCCGCAAATATCCATCAACAATATCAGTTTTCTTTTATGTTTTGTAAAGCCTCATTTGAGATCCAACGGCGATTTTCGACATATTACCGACAAATTATAATTTCTTTTAGGTAAGTTACGCATCGCTCAATCCGTGGACTGAAATTTCGTTGGTCAATGTTTCGTCGGTCAAAATATGTTTTTTAGTAACGTGTTGTGGTAATACAAGAATAACGTAGGTCATATCATATGTATCACTTTTTTATCATAAAGTATTTAGGGTTTAAGTCAAGAATTGGTGTTTATGTCAACACTTGCTTTGGTGGGTTGTCTTGGTAGATTTTAAGTCTCCTGTTGTACCTAACGTTTTATATTTAATATGGACTGGTCCTCCTATTAACTAAAGATTAAGTTATAGTGGTGGAGTAATTGGGGAAAGAATTGTTGTTCTTTGTGACCAAGGTTCGATTTCTACTCTTATTATTTTCTGCGGCATCCAGTGAAGAGTGAATACGGGCGGCGCGATTCGACTTGGATGGGAGAGAGGGGCTGTGTAGACGATGGCCTTGACGACGGTTAGCATTCCGACCAAATCATACCAGATTCCGACTCAGGGGGGATTTAAGGGTGACTCAGGGGGGATTTAAGGGTTACAGAGACGGACGGCAAGAGGCGGTGCATTTCGACAAGATAACCGCTCGACTGAAGAAATTCAGTTACGGACTCAGCATCGAACACTGTGATCCGGTGCTTGTGTCGCAGAAGGTGTGTGCTGGCGTATACAAAGGTGTTACTACTAGCCAGCTTGATGAACTCGCCGCCGAAACCGCCGCTGCGATGACTGCTAATCATCCTGATTATGCTTCTGTAAGTTGTTTAAACTGAGGTTATCTGATAATTTGTTTTGTGATGATGAAAATGTTAGATCGATCGGTTTTATTTACAATCTGTGACTTCTGTGCTTCAGCTTGTGTTTCAGTATCAATTTATTGTAATATACGTTAGATTTGCACCAATTGACGTTAGTTTTTTGCTTCTGTCGATGAATTTAACTGCTGTGATGAGGAAAATGATAGATCGATCGGTTTTATTGATGATCTGTCACTGTTGTGCTTCAGCTTGTGTTTCGGTTTCAGTTTATTGTAATACATGTTAGATTTGCACCAATTGACGGTAGTTTTTTGGTTCTGTCGATGAATTTAACTGCTGCGATGAGGAAAATGATAGATTGATCGGTTTTATTGATGATATGTGACTTCTGTGCTTCAGCTTGTGTTTCAGTTTCAATTTATTGTAATATATGTTAGATTTGCATCAATTGAGGGTAGTTTTTTTGGTTCTGTCGATGAATTTAACTGCTGCGATGAGGAAAATGATAGATCGATCGGTTTTATTGATGATCTGTCACTTTTGTGCTTCAGTTTGTGTTTTGGTTTTTATTGATTGTAATTTGTTAGAATTGCACCAATAGACGGTAGTCCTATTTTATGTTACCGGCTTTTAATGCCAACTGGGTTTTAGAGTTTAGGTTATTGTGATTCATATGTTCACGGCTATGCGTCCTTTGTTTGCGATTTTAAGAACAACTTGATTTTAATTGGATTATGATGACACAACTAATGTTAAGCAGGTTTTGGGGTTCTCATATTGTGTCTGCAATGCCTAACAAGATAAGAAATGATACTGCTAACTATGATTATCCTTTGTTTGGCGTTGCAGGTGGCGAGTTATCTGCGAAAACTCAGCCGATACTGGTGCTGAAAGTTGGATTAGTGTTGAACCTAGCCAGTACGAGAAAACTAACATATAAAGGCTTTTGAATCCTAAGTTGGTTTCCTTTATAAGGATTTTTATAGACTTGTAAAATTATAGTCCAGTTGATCGGTTTCAGGGGCGGAGACAGCTCTTTGGCAGCCGTAGCACGGGCTACGGCTCAAAGTCGTGTTCGCAGTGTTTCGCAGTGTTAATTTTTTGTTTTTTTTTTCGATTTTATATAAAGGATACCCCTAAAAAAATACGAGGATACCCCTATAAATGATTTTATATGAATACACCGTAATTTTTTTTTTTGGGATACCCTGGTGTTAAAGTCTAGCTCCGCCACTGATCGGTTTGCTTCTTATTTTTTAGTTTGGTTTTCAATATACTTACGGTTTGTTTTGAATGATTTTTTTGTTTCTGGATAAATCTTATAAAATTTGAGATCTATAAAAGATACCCAAAGCTGATGACTCAAAGCTTGGCTCTATGCGGCAATACCCATTTCCGGGTTTGCGTTGTATAGTACCGGTAATGAAATAACCCAAACCAATACTGACCACTGCCCAAGCAAAGCAAGGGCGGATCCTCCTAGAATAATTTAGTATTGATTTATTTGTAACGGTATCTTTAGTGTTGGACTATTACCGATATTCATTTTTAAGGTCTTCGATCGAGATTTAAAGCACACATTGATATTCATATAACACGACTTTATTAGTTGCGCTTTTTCTTAGGGTTGTTATACGGAGTATAAGTTACTATACCATAGCATAAAGAACCGTACTAATATCTACTGAATTCACACCAAGAATATTTTGATTTAGCGCGCCGCAACGCGCGCGGTCTTAATAACTAGTTAATCATAGAATTTAAATAAACTAATTTTAAAAAACTACAATAAAATAATACATTACAAAAAAAAAATAATAAAAGAAATCAATCAATCATCTTTATCTTCCATTGAGTCGAATCTTGGAAGTGTCGAAACATGTTGTACCAAGTCAGCTCGAAGGTTTGAACTTATTTGTCTTGACTCGATTAGATTTTGGTTTTGTGTTCTCTCTTCGTTACTAATGTCTTCGTTATTTGATGCGGTCTCCTCGTCATAATATTCAACTATTGCACGCCCTTCATCCTCTAAAATCATGTTTTGTAGAATGATGCACGCGTACATCACGTTTCTTCTTTGATCTTTTTCATACAATCTACAAGGCATGCTCAAAATGCGCCACCTTTTCTGCAAAACACCAAATGCTCGCTCGATGTCTTTGTGTGCTGCCATCTGAACTTTGTTAAATTTTATTCTTTTAGGATCTAGGGTTCCCTCTCTTAAAAATGATTTCACAAAAACAGCCCACTCAGGGTAAATTCCATCAACAAGATAGTACCCATACTTGTATTCAATGTCGCTTACAATAAATGTTCCTTTTGGTCCAACACCATTTATCATATCAGTGAAAAGGGGCGAGTGATGTATAATGTTTATATCGCTATGTGAACCTGGCAAACCAAATAATGCATGCCAGATCCAAAGATCTTGTGATGCAACAACTTCAAGTATCATAGCCGGCATTCCATGATATCCGTTTGTGTGAGAGCCTTGCCATGCAGTCTGACAACGTTCCCACTCCCATTTCATACAATCTAAACTACCTATAATACCGGGGAGACCATGATATTCAGTGTGATGTTCCAAAAGTTGTTGTATATCACTAAACGTCGGTTTTCTCAAGTATCTTTTCATATATAGTAAAATGATACACGTACAAAAATTGTGAAGACTTTCCATAGCCACTCGTGCCGACATTTTTAAATAGTCGTCCATTATGTCGAAACTATTACCGTAAGCCATTTGTCTTTAGGGCGGCCGTGACCTTTTGCCACGTGGTAAATCCGATCTTACCACGCGCATCGGGTCTTTGTTGGAAATAAGGATAATTATCCTCTAAATCCTTTAATATTCTTAAAAATAAATTTTTACTCATACGAAAACGACGCCTACATGTTTTCATCATACGTTGGTTCGGGTGAGAAATAATCTCTTACCAGCAAATCGTTTGCGGTTTCGCGTTCACGAACTATATACTTCCTCCGTTTGGGTTGGGGTTGGAAATTCCCTTCATCTGAATCTTCAACAATAGCTTTCACGACCGTCGCCACTGTTGATAATAATATTTCCACTCCGTCGTCGGATGAGGATGACAAAACAAATCTATCATACGAATCGCTTGAACTTGAAGAATCCATTGGATGTTGGTAGTGGTTTTTGAATTTTTTGATAGTAAAATGGTAAGCATTGTTTGATATATATAGATTATAAATAAAATATTTTTTTTTTCTTAAATAGCCATTGGCCAACGGCTATGTCAAACGGCTAGCCCAACGGTCATATGCCACAACCAATAGCAGCCAACCAAGTCAGCTCTCCCCCACGCTGGGCTTCATAGCGACGCTGGCTGGGCAACGCCAAAGCTAACGCTGGCACGGAGTGGGTTAGCTAGCGTTGCCTGGCTTCCCCCGCCCAACCAACGCCTCCACTCCCTACAGTCTTATTATATAACCAACCTAACCCGACTTGGAAATTTGTATGTCTGTTTCTATGAAATTGAAACAGTGATTCCACTGGAATTTATTTTGGATCCGCCCGGATGTGACTTATACTTTAAAGTGTTTTTATAGTAAGTGACATATTAGTAACGTTTTTCAATTATTATTTTTTTCTCATATATATTTTGTTGAAAAACCGAGCTGTATTCAAAATAACGTATATTTTGGTCTCACAATACAAAAAACACATTCTTTTAAGATATAATATGAAGCAAACTCCGGAAGCAAACACAACAGAGTAACAATTCCATTTAGAGTTAAATGCTTGGTTGGTCCATGTGGTTTGCGAAATTACACACGTGGTCCTAATAGTTATAATTTTTGCACTCGGGTGGTCCTTAACACTAACCTATGTTAAATTTATCAGTTAAGTACGTGTGAAATGACGAGATTACCCTTAACTAAAAAACAAAAATACCAATAAAATTATCATCCTCATCTTCTTCACTGTGAGTCCCACCCCCTTCTTCCCCATCTATCTCTCTCCTACCATAACAACCACCATCCATCACCACCTCCACCACCATGAATCTCCACCACCGCCACCATACATCTCAACCTCCGCCACCATCAAAATCTCTACCACCGCCAGTGCTCAACGTTACACCCAAATCACCATCACCCCCAAAACCTCCCTTCACCACCACCATGTAACCCACACTCACCACCCTCACCCCACCGTGTCACCTGCAACTCCGACCACCGCATCAACGCCTTTTTCCTCCCACATTGCAACCTCCGCCTCCACCACCACCACCACCGTCACCTTCAATCCACCACCTCGGCCTCCACTGTAAACCCACCACCGTCACCTTCAACCCACCGTCATCTTCAACCCACTGCCTCCATCATGATTGCACAGATTATCATACAGATTCAGATTCAAACGTTCGTTGTATAGTTACGTGTAATTTAGGAAATAATCAGAATATCAGATCAATCAATAGATGATAAAAAATGTTATACCTATTTGTTTTCGGAGATCTTCGAGTGTATATAATCAGAATTGCGGGTTCTTTGGTGAAGTCTTGTTCCTCGACAGACAGATTCTCGAATAAATCGATGGCTTGCTTTTGCGATGTTGAAGAAGAAGAGGGTTTGAAAAATGAATTTATCTTGGAGTGCATTGCTTGTTGTTGATTGGAAGAACGAGTTGAAATGGCTGGCTCTTTCGATCTATCTTGATAAGAGGAGAGAGAGAGCTGAGGAGAGAGAGAGTTGCAGGTTTGGGTGGACCAATAAGCTTTTATTAAGTTATTTTTTTTTGTTTTTTTAATAAGTAGGGGTGTTTTGGTAATTTAGCACACACTTAACTGGAAAATTTAACAAAGATTAGTGTTAAGGACCACCCGAGTTTAAAAATTGAAACCACTGGGACCAAGTGTGTAATTAGTAAACCATTAGGACTAGGGGTGTGCACGGTTCGGTTCGGTTTTTGGGTAAAATCAAAACCGTAACTGAAAGTTCGGTTTTTGGTTTTTAAAAACCGTTCGGTTTCGGTTTTTTCGGTTATTTCGGTTTTAGCAACGGTTCGGTTTTTTCGGTTTTTTCGGTTTTTGAAACAAATTATGGAAGATTCAAAACTTAAAAGTATAATTCAAAGTTTTAGAATCTTTCTTAAATGTTTACATTTAAGTTAATATATTTAGTCTTTTAAATTAATATTACTCACATAAACCTAACCTTCTAATCTATTTTAATGTTTCTCCAAAGTTTTTGTTAAGACGTTTTCTTTTATAATACTTTGTAAACTATTTAATTTTTATATTAAACTTTGTTAGTTCTTGTAAACAATGGATAATTTTAATGATAAATAAACGTGGTAATGTTCTTATTATAAATATTTAACAAACAAGAATAAAATTAATAATTATTAGTAGCATGGGTAAACACTTAAACAACTTAAACATAATAATATATAGATTTGGTATACTATTTAAACTTATCGGTTCGGTTCTTGTCGGTTATTGAAAATGATTATCCGAAAACCGAACTGAAATTTTCGGTTATTAAAAATCCGAAAACCGAACCGTCGGTTTTTGTTTCGGTTCGGTTTTTTCGGTCCGGATTTTTCGGTTATTTCGGTTACGGTTCGGTTATTTCGGTTTTCTGCTCACCCCTAATTAGGACTAAGTCTGCAATTTTCACAAACCACATGGACCAACCAAGCATTTAACTCTTCCATTTATGTAACCAAACTAGTTGATGCCCCGCCCGTGTTGCGGGGCGATGACGGAATAATGAGCGAGTGTTAGGCAACTTCTTGATATGAAAAACAATTAAATCAAGTCTACCAATTAAAAAAAAACTTTTATAGTTTTTTTCTTTTTTTTGGCCTAGTCATCGATTGGAGTCATCATTCCCTTTGGTTCGCGATACTATAATTTTTAACTTAGGGAAATGTTGTATTTTTTTGACTGTGGTAAAATCGTAATTTTCCAAAAGCTAAAGTGATGGCAATACTGTAAATTTGTAGCAGGGGCAAATTTGTAAATTTGCGTAGGGGTAAATTCATAATTTTTAACTTGGGGTAATATCGTAGTATGAATTTGAACTAAGTGCATAATCGTAATTTTTGGTTGGAGGAAATACAATTTTTTATTTTCAACTAAGGGCAAAAATGTAATTTTGAGTTGTGGGCAAAAGCATAAATGTATTTTGAACTGGGGGCAAAATGATAAATTTTAATGAAAACATCCTTTTATTTTGAACTGGGGGCAAAAACGTAAATTTGAGCTGTGGGCAAAATCGTATTTTTTAGTTGAGAGTAAAAGCATAATTTTATTTTGAGTTGATGGTGAAAACGTAATTTTTAAACTGGTGGCAAAAAACGTAATTTTAAAATGAGTATAAAATAAATTAACTGGTTGGTCCAATGGGGAGTGCCAGACAGCTGTCTGGTACTATTCCCCATTGGAAACTAATGGCAAAACTATCACTTTAAACGGGGTAAAACCGTAATTTTGAATGGAGGGCAAAATTGAAAATTTTAGCTGAGAGCAAAAGCGTCATTTTATTTTTAACTGGAGACAAAGACGTAATTTTGAACTGATGGCAAAATCGTAATTTTATAGCAAGGATAAAAGCATAAATTAATTGGGCCAATAGGGAAGTGCTAAGCAGGTGCCTGGCACTATTCCCCTTGCCGCCAGGGGCAGACCTATTGCTTAACCAGGGTGGGCGGCCGCCCCCCCTTGAAATTTTTATTTTTAGTGTTAAACGTACGTGAAAATCTATAGTGCACCCCATGAAATTTTGATACCGCCCCCATGAAATTGCTAATAAAAGAATAATTGAAGCAAATTTAATTGAAATAAAAGAAAAAACGGTGAAACTGATGTTCGCCGGAAAAGTTTTCAGAGTTTCGACTTTACTGGATGCGGGTTGCAGCAAGTATTTTGAGAAGATGACCTTTTAATATTCATTTAAAGAGGCGTATTCTCGTAATTTAATGATTCATTAAAAAGTTTTGTTTTAAAGCAACTGACACGTGTACCACACTCTTTACAACTCAAAGTTGACTTTGAATTTCCATTTAAGTGTTACATTTTCACTTTTTATCTTCGTTTTTCTTTAAAAACAATGATACATATTTAATTTTGTTTCTTTAATTGGTGCTATTTATTTATCTAACCGAACTAAAAACAATGATACATACTTATTAATTTTGTTTCTTTAATTGGTGCTATTTATTGTACATATGATGTAACAATGTTCATATAGTTATAAACTTTTGTTATGTGATTCGACCCGACCCGACCCGAATCGGACCGAATTTTTCTTTAATGTTTAGCATAGACATCCAACCCTTAGAAACTTCCGCACCCCATGAAAAACAATTCTGGGTCCGCCACTGCTTGCCGCCCCTTTCCTCCAGCACTATGCCCGCCGACACTTCCTTTTGTTGTATTGAGGAACTGCCTGGCACTGTTCCCCTTGCCGCCCCTTTCCTCCAGCACTATGCCCGCCGACACTTCCTTTTGTTGTATTGAGGAATTTATTTTTGAACCTAATCGACTATTATGTTCCTATTCAGAAATAATATCCTGCCTGTTTCTAGTTTATTTGCAATCCATTAGCAGATATCATTTCCAATTCCATTTATGTAACCAAATTTATTTGCAATCCATCAGCTCGATTCTGTGATAAATGGGCTGGCAGGAGCACAAAACAACCCCAAGGAGACTAGGCTAAGGCCCAACAGCAAAACAGCCCTGATAGATGCAGCCCAATGACTCTTTTCTCTCACTTGGTTCACTCCTGGTCTATAGAGAAGCTCATCCAGAAATAAAATGCAACAAATAATGTTTTACATTGAATTGGAGATATATATTTTAACAAGTACCTTTTCCCACCTACATATTATTATGTCATTCATCCTGAATGATACATGAAACACGCATTTCATTTTTTCGGATCAGCTTAATTGAATACGCAACTTGCACCATTGTCCTAAAATTGCTTGAATCTTAGAGATAAACCTTGATATTTTTTTTTGTGCTTTGGATCAATTTGCTTGTAGATAATGACCTTAAATCTTCATATCAGCAATTCCAATGTTCCATCCTCACCCTTTTTCACTCTAAATAAAAACCATAGGCTGCAATATTCGCGTGTTTTTGTTAAGAGGGTAGCTAGTGAGCATTCAGTAAGAGTTACTCCAGAATTATTTAGGACCAATGGTGTTGACAGGAAGAGTTATGCTATTTATAATGATGGCCGAAAAACGAGTGTGCAAAATGTGGATCCTGAAGAGTTAAAGCCTTTGTGGGATGATGGTTATGGGACTCAAACCATTAAGGATTATGCTGAAATTGCAATGGATTTGATTAAGAGTGATCATGGAGGGCCGCCTAGGTGGTTTTGCCCGGTTGCGTGTGGCAAACCCATAAAAAATTCTCCTGTTCTTTTGTATTTACCTGGTAATTAGCTGGTATTTTTGTCCATTTATGTGCTATAGGCTATATCCGATCCTTGTAAATACTAAAAATAGGAAATTGCACTTTACACACATATTAAGAAGATGGTCTTTTGTCAACACCTATTTTGAGCAACCAAATTTAAGAAAATGGTGTATTTGATCAAACTGTTACATGCATAGTCTTTGACTAGCTTAATTTGACAGAAAACCATACAACTTGACACGTCCTATTCTTTCTTTAACGATTTACTGAATCACACGAGTTTTGTAACGTTAACTAATTAACAACTGACACTTGTTATGCGATTTTAGCATCTTCTCGTGGTTTATGCTTATGTGATTCCACCCTTTTCTACGCGGTATCAACCTTTTCCACGACTTGAACATGTCAGAATCACTATTTAACGTGATTTCTACTTTCTATGCTATTTGAACTTTTTACGCAATTTGTTCTTTTTACACTGTCCCCGTTTTTACATGGTTTCTGATTCCCCAATAAGACCTCGACACGCCAGGCATCACATTAAAGTGTATCGCAAAAAGGAAAAAAACATGCGTAAAAGAGAACAAAAAGGTCACAGCGTGGTATAGTTTGTGTTAAAAACATTAGAATCGTTTAGAAGTGATGGGCGTGTAATCCATTTATCTAGATTGGTTGGGTCATGGATAAACTATAATCCATTTAACTGAATTATGGGTCACATCAGTATAATAAACAATGATATTGTATTGAATTTGTGATACTGTGCACTACGTTTACATTCTAATATATAGAAGATACAACATACATACAAAGGCATGAATTAAGGCAATAATAATGTACATCCATGAATTAGTTGATATGCAATCATTTTGCCAATCATCTTGATTGTCTAAATAAATGAGGAGAGAATAATATTCAATCTTTGACTGCTTGATTGATGGTGTTGATACGCCCCCGCAAGATGGAGGATCCGTTGGAGACTCCAATCTTGGATCGAAAATATAGGAATGGTGCGCGTGGAAGCGGTTTCGTGAGGACATCCGCGAGTTGGTCCTTGGAGCTGACATGAAGAACTTTGAGTTGTCCAGAATTGACTTGTTCTCGCACAAAGTGATAGTCCAGAGCAATGTGTTTCATGCGTGAATGGTAAACAGGATTTGCACAGACATAGGTAGCACCGGTGTTGTCACAGTAAAGCGATGGAGCGCTTTTAATTGGGAGCCCGAGTTCACCTAGTAGATTTTTAACCCAGGAAAGTTCAGCTGCAGCATTAGCGAGAGCTTTGTATTCAGCTTCGGTAGATGATCGAGAGACAGTTTTTTGTCTAGCTGATTTCCAAGATATGATGTTGGACCCAAGATATATGAGATAAGCTGTAGTGGAGCGTCCCCCATCATTAATACCGCCCCAGTCTGAGTCCGAAAAGGCCTGCAAGTTAAGGTTAGTATTGCGTTTCAAGAACAACCCATGATGGACCGTTCCTTTCAAATAGCGGAGTACCCGTTTGAGAGCTTGCCAGTGTGATTGTTTAGGTGAGTGCATGAACTGAGATAATTTATTTACTGCGATGGAGATGTCGGGACGAGTGAAGGCGAGGTACTGCAAAGTACCCACCAGTTGGCGATAAGGAGTAGGATTGACTGGGGGAGTGGAGTCAAAGGAAGTAAGTGAATCAGAAGTGCTTAAAGGAGTGAGGACCTCTTTGGCACCATCCATTTTAAAGGTGGTTAGAATATCTTGAATATGGCGATGTTGGGAAAGGAATAGACCATGGGGCGTAGGAATGACTTCAATTCCTAGGAAATGACGGAGAGGGCCTAAGTCTTTGATAGAGAATTGTTTGCTTAGGGCTTGAACAAAGGAATCCATAAATGGATTGTGGTTGCCGGTGAGGACAATGTCATCAACATACACAAGGATATAGCAAGTGATATTGTTGAGAGTGTAGACAAAGAGAGAAGGGTCAGAGATACATTTTTTGAAGCCAAAGCGGATGAGAAAATTGGTTAGTTCGATATACCAAGCACGCGGTGCTTGCTTAAGCCCATAGAGGGACTTTTTTAGTTTGCAAATGTGACTTGGGAATTCCGTATTGGTGAACCCGGGAGGTTGCACCATAAAGACATCTTCGTGAAGAGTCCCATGAAGAAACGCATTATTAACATCTAGTTGACGCAAAGACCATCATTTGGAAAGAGCAATAGAGAGAACGGTGCGAATGGTAACGGGTTTAGTAACGGGACTAAATGTTTCATGATAGTCTTTTCCATATTGTTGGTGAAAGCCTTTGGCAACTAGACGGGCTTTGTACTTGTCAATGGTGCCATCGGGTTTGCGTTTGATTCGAAATACCCATTTGCAACCAATAGGAGTTTGGGTCGTGTGGGGAACAAGTTCCCATGTGTTGTTATGGAGGAGAGCATTATACTCAAGGTCCATGGCATGGCGCCAATCGGGATCTTTCAATGCTTGGGTATAAGTGGATGGTTCAATGGACACGGGTAGAGGATGAATGGTGGTAGAGTTGACAAAGTTGGGGTTGTAATATTTGGAATTGGGTTTTGGTTGACGACGAGGTAGTTGAGGGTTATGGGAGGTTCGGGTCGTTTGAGAAGCGGATGAGTTGGTGAGGTCGTTGTGTTGAGAAGCGGTTGGGGTGGTATGGGTGTTATCGGGTTGAGAGGATGAACCGTTCGGTGAGGGTGGGTTGGTTGGTGAGGGAGTGTCGATGGGTTGGTGTGTGGGACCGAGAGGGTGGGTGTTGGAAGTTGGGGTGTTAGATGTGGGGCTGGTAGTGTGGGAGTTTGGGCTGGTTGTAAGAGAGGGGGGAGGTGGGCCGGGAGGTTGGGAAGGGATGGGGTTTTGGGCTTCGGTTGTAGTGGGCTGTGGGGTATGATGGGATTGAGATATTATAGGTGGGTCTGGACAAGATTGGGCAGGAGAAGGTTTTGATTGGTCCGATTGGTTTGTGAACAGAAAGGTGTCAAAAGACATGTGTTTGGGGTGGGAGTTGGTGGATTTAGATGGAAAAATATGTTTGATAAATTCAACATGACGGGAGTGGTATAGTTTGTGACTAGTAGGGTCATAGCATTTGAATGCCGATTTGGAGGATGAGTACCCAAGAAATATGCACGGCTTGGAACGGGAGTGTAGTTTGGAAGTGGCATAGGGTCGCAACCATGGGTAGCAAAGACAACCAAATGGTTTAAGTTTGGAATAAGAAGGAGCGGTTTTAAACAACATATCGTAGGGAGATTTGTTGTGAAGAGTAGGTGTAGGCATCCGGTTAATTAGGTGGGTTACGGTTTGAAACGCATGGGACCAAAAATGTTGTGGCAAATGTGAGTAGTGAAGTAAAGCGAGGCCGGTTTCAACAACATGACGGTGACGTCGTTCGGCAACACCGTTTTGTTCCGGTGTGTGAGGTGGTGTTGTATAATGAGAAATGCCTTGGGAGGTAAGATACGTGGAAAGACCCACATATTCACCCCCATTGTCGGTAAATAATGCGATAATGTTTGTTTTAAAATTTTTTTCTACAAGTGATTTGAATTGTGGAAAAAGGGTTTTAACATCGGATTTTCGTTTAATTGGGTATAACCAAATGTATTTGGAAAAATAGTCAACGAAAATGACGTAGTATTTGAAACCATCAATAGATGTTGTGACGGGACCCCAAACATCCGAGTAGAGGAGTTGGAGAGGTTGGTTAGCAACAAAAGAATTTTTGCCAAAGGGTTGTTTGTGGCTTTTATTTAAAGAACACGACATACAATGAAACGAGTCATGGGTCACCTTATTACAATGAAGTCCTAATTTAGAAATTAAAGACTTAAACACTTGAAATGATGGATGTCCAAGTATGTGGTGCCACATGAGAAGAGAGTTGGTTTGGGTGTTGTTGACTTGAGTTGATAAGGAGATTGGTCCATAGTAGACATCATTGACGTTCACTCCCCGCATGAGACGCGCCCCCGTGCGTAGATCCTTGACAAAAAAATGATATGGAAAAAATTCAACGGAAACACGATTAGTACGACAAACTTTAGCAACGGAAATAAGATTATTTCGAATATTTGGAGCAATTAAAATATTATTTAAAAGAAGTGGACGAGATGTTGTTGGAATAGTTGTTTGAGCAATATGAGTTATGGGGAGAGTTTTACCATCACCTAGCACGATCTCATCGGGTCCTCCGTATTCGGAAAGAACGGGAAATGGTTGGTTGTTGTTTGCGGTATTGTTGGATGCACCGGTGTCCCACATCCAAGAAGGTGTTGTAGCCGTGGGATGGGGAGTAGTGTGGTTAACTACCGAGGTGTTGGTAGTTTGAGGTGAGACATTATGTTCTTTTAAGAAACGACCAAGTTTTCTACAATCTTTGGTGTCATGGCCGGGAATGTTACAATAGTAGCAATAGGCATTGTGGTTGCGATTTGGGCGGTTGGTGGGGTTGTTGGGCCTAGACGACCATTGGGGTCGGTTAGTGGGTGGAGTCGGATTACGGTTCGAGCGGTTATCATAGGTGGTATTTTGGCGGTTGGTGTTAGGGCGAGAGGAGGTGCGGTAGGTGTGGTTCACGGTTGTAAGTGTAGGTTCGGTTAGGATGTCTTTAAGGTTGCGTTCATGATCTAATAATTTTTCAAAAAGATCCGCAAAGGAGATTGTGGTGTCACGGGTGCGAAAAGAAGCTACCAAGTTGGAATAGTCATCACCTAGTTGATTCATAATGTGAACAACAAGATCTTCCTCGGACATAGGGCTTTGAGCAATAGCAAGTTCATCGAAGAGAGACTTCATTTCATGGAGGTAGTCGGAAATAGAGCGATTTCCTTTTGGATTTTTGGCTAACCGGGACTTAAGGGAAATGATGCGAGAACGTGAACGACTCGCATAGCTTGAGTTTAAGAGATCCCATGCTTGGCGGGCTGTTTTGGCGGACGAAACAATAGGTTGGATTTGGTCGGAACAACTACCAAGAAGGGCGCTTATGATCATTTGATCTTGTCGAAACCAACGAGTATATTCCGGGTTTGGTTTGGTTTTGTCGCCGTCGGCAAGAGTTTCGGAAGGGATTGTTTCGGTACCGATGATGTGGTGATCAAGTTCAAGGCCAATGAGGGTGGCGGTGACTTGGGTGCGCCATGAGGGGAAGTTTTGGGAGGTTAGTTTGATTGGAAAGTGAGTGGCTGCGGTTATGTGGACAATGGGGTTGGCCATGGTAGTTGAAAAAAGAAAGTAGTGAGGTTGGACAGGAGCTGACGAGAAAGAAAAAGGCTCAAAGGAGCTTGTAGGCTCTTGATACCATATAATAAACAATGATATTGTATTGAATTTGTGATACTGTGCACTACGTTTACATTCTAATATATAGAAGATACAACATACATACAAAGGCATGAATTAAGGCAATAATAATGTACAGCCATGAATTAGTTGATTTGCAATCATTTTGCCAATCATCTTGATTGTCTAAATAAATGAGGAGAGAATAATATTCAATCTTTGACTGCTTGATTGATGGTGTTGATAATCAGATCATTAGTCGGTACAACACATTAAAAGGTCTGCTGTTTATGCTTAAATTTATCTTTTAGTTTTATTTTATTAATGATACTAAAAGATCTTTTGCTATGTCCTAATTGGGTGTGATAATTAATGTAGGAATGGATGGTACTGGAGCTGGCCTTGTTGTACATGAGAAAGCTCTTGGAAAGTGAGTTACGCTTATGACTTATCTATAATAGATCTTTATCATTTTGATATGTAAATTAGTAAATAACAATCTCAAAAGTTACATAAACATATTAATTTTTGTACACGCTTGAGAAAGGAGTCCTCCAACTAGCTTAGGTTATCACAATATTAGTAGAATAAACTTCTTGAAAAGGTGTTATTTAAATACAAGTTTCTTCAATGACAGGGTTTTTCAGGTTCAATGCTTGCATATTCCGGCTTCAGATCGAACACCATTAAAAGGTTACCATCATCATAATCTCTTGCAATGTAACGTTTCGTTAAATTATTCCATCTACTAACTATAAAGTAGTTACATAAACAATGTTATTTTCCCCAAGGTCTGATTCAAATTGTGGAAGAAATTGTGAGGATTGAGCATACTACATCCCCAGATAAACCAATTTATTTACTTGGGGATTCTTTTGGAGGAAACTTAGCACTTGCAGTGGCTGCTCGTAATCCTACAATTGACTTAATACTCATTCTAGCAAACCCAGGTCAGCCTGTTTCCTATTTATTATTATTATTATTATTATTATTATTATTATTATTATTATTATTATTATTATTATTATTATTATTATTATTGTTATTGTTATTATTATTATTGTTATTATTATTGTTATTGTTATTGTTATTATTATTGTTATTATTATTATTGTTATTATTATTATTATTATTATTATTATTATTTTTTTTTTTAATTTTATACTTTTAGGAATTTTGCAAGCGAATAATATTTTATTTTTAATTTATTTTTTCTCACAAATTTGCGACCAAATTTTTTTTCTTCTTATTTTCACATATTTGCAACCTGGTTGCGACTCTAATTTATTGCAACCAAATAATATTTTTAATTTCAGCTTTATTTTTTTTTAACAAATTCTTGACCAAAGTATATTTTTGTTTTATTTTATTTTCACGTATTTGTGACCACTATTTAGAATTTTTTTTTTAATAATTTCTAGACTAATTCGTGACTAAATTTAAACAGTGGCAAAGGTTGCAATTATTTTTACAACTGCTGATGGTCTCTTCATGATTCCATTAAGAGGCTACCTATGAATACGTTGTCGCTAATTTTGTGACCATCTGTGACCATCTAAATTCTGTCGTGTCGACAAAGTTTTTGATCGTATTTTTTCGTTTGCAAATGCCTATTGTTATAGTAGTTATGGAAGATCATAGTGATTGGTATTATATCCATTATATTAATTTCAGCAACTTCCTATGAGACGACGCTTGAACGACCTTTAATGTCACTCTTGAGGGATCTGCCTATGAGCCTCCTTCTAAGGCTGGAGGGTGTGGGGGCACCACCCCCGCCAGCTCACCATGTATAGCGCCCCATAGGGCTCCATAACCACACCCTCCATTCTAAGAGGGGGCGCCATCTTCACTTCGCCACCATGGTAACGCCAAAGTTGAAAGGTTCAGGTGGGGCCCACTTGTTTTGCACCAATGAAATCTTTTTTTTTTTAATTTTGTTTAATATGGGGCTCCATCCACACCATGCAAATTAAAGGGGGCTCCATGGCTGAGGTGGATCCTAGGTGGCGTTGACGTGGCCTGATAAAGCCCCTAGGGGGCTCCAACACACACTCCAGCATAAGTAGGTTATTGTCAACCAATTCAAACTTGAAGTTACTATGATCTTCATTGGTTTTCTAATGATCCGAATTTGGTTCATCAACAAGTCAACTTTTCAATTATGTACTCAGGTGATTTTGAAAATATGTCAATGGTTGAAATCAGTGATGCAAATTATTCATCATCTCTTTGGCAATTGTTTGGCAATCTTGCAGAAGATCTACGAGTTCATTCAGTAAGAACCATTTGTTTTTCAGCTACTATTCAATATCAATATTAATATACTTCTCTGCGGTTCCTATCATCTATGTTAATTGTAGTTTTCATACTTGTTCGGATAGGTGGCAGCCAGAATATTACCAAAAGACACTCTTACATGGAAGTTGAAGCTAGTTGAATCAGCTGCTGCTTACGCTAATTCTCGTCTCCATGCTATAACAGCTCAAGTACTTGTGCTTGCTAGGTTTCTTTCTTCTTTTAATTACGCAAATCAAAGTTCAGTATTCGCACTATTCGTTGACATATAAGTATGTCTGAAATCATATGCACACTGTTTTTAAAAATTCACCACAAGTGAAAACTGTATTATTGATGAATATTTTAAAGGTTACAATTGAAAATGAATACAAGGAAACCTAATCAAATACAGTCCATTCACAAAGAGATAATTATAACAACTAGATAAAAGTTAAATGATAATTTTAACTCTTTCCCAAGTTTATCTCTAATATTATGCCTTTATGGAATCCAAAATCTAAAATATCGAATATATATGGATTTCAGTGGGAAGGATAACTTCATGCCAAGTAACAATGAAGCCCAAAGGCTTTCAAGATTGTTGAAGCACTGCAATGTACGCATGTTTGAGGGAAACGGGCACACAATTCTACTGGTATTAACTAATCAATCTCCTTGAGCCCAAAAAATTAAAGAGGTTATGGTAAAGTAGCTGCAATAGAGTTTCTCTGTTATTCGTGTGCAGGAGAGTGGTGTTAATTTGTTGTCTACCATCAAAACTACTCAGATGTATCGCCATTCTTCTAAGTATGATATATTCAAGGACTTTTTGCCTACTAGTATGACAGAGTTTAAAACTTCACCCATGGAAAATTGGTAATTTAATGAAGTCACAATTGTTTTTTCTTGTAAGCTTGATTGAATAATTAACATATGATGTATATTAAGGTATGATGCCATGCAGGTGGTACCGGCTTTGTATCGGTACAGCAGTGTTTTCAACAATGGAGGATGGAAAGATAGCGAGAGGTCTTGCAGGGATTCCCGATAAAGGGCCAGTATTAGTAGTAGGTAATCACATGTTATGGGGATTTGATGCTTTTTCTGTTGTCTTAGAGTTTCTGAGAGAGAAGAAAATCACACTTCATGGTTTAGCCCATCCAGAAATTTATCAGATCCGTGTTGAAGATGAATTTATTATGATTCCATACACGGACGCAGTGAAGATACTTGGTGCAATTCCGGTTTCTCCTAGAAACCTTTTCAGATTGTTATCAAGAAACTCCTATGCCTTACTTTACCCTGGCGGCGCACGCGAGTCGCTCCATCGCAAGGCGTGTTACTTCTTCTCACTCAAAGAAACTAGTGTTTCTTAATTAATAACTTTCTTTTGTGTTTAACAGGGTGAAGCTTATAAGTTATTTTGGCCTGATAAAGAAGAATTTGTAAGAATGGCAGTGAAGCTTGGGGCAACCATAATACCATTTGGAGCTGTTGGTGAAGATGACCTATCAGAAGTAACAAAATACTCAATCCCTTTATAAATATACTTGACATAACTTCATCTTCCTGAACAAACTAGTTTTCGACTTCATTATCGATTCCTAACTTATTTCATGTTGATGCTCACTAGTTAATCTACTTTGTTGCCAGCTAATCATTGATTATAACGACATGAAGAAAATCCCTTTCTTTGACCAGATGGTGAATGAATATAATCAAGGGAGAACAAACCTGAGGTGAATATATACTTGACACTATTTGTGTTAGAATAAATAAAATAAAGTTAATTACATTAGTTACTGAGTTAGTTACTTAGTTAGGTGGTTTATAGTGATGGCTAACTAGCATGAAAAAATTGGTCATTGTATTGAAACATTAAGAGAAATCAAATTCATTTTCACACATTACTTTCTCTCTAGATTAGGAGTAGTTTAGAGTAGATTAGACGCCTTTAAATTCGCTTTTGAATTCTTTTTCTCACAAATAAATCAAATTAGGTGGTATGCTTGCATTTAGCTAAATTGTATTTTAAGACATGCATTTTGGATATGAGGATTGACTAATGATCACTTGGGTGATCTTCTTTGATGACAGGGAGGGGATGGGAGGAGAGATTGCTCAGCAACCACTCCATATTCCTATATTTCTTCCAAAGCTACCAGGTCGATACTACTTTTTGTTCGGGAAGCCCATACAAACAAAAGGAAAGGAACATATGTTAGATGACAAAAATTACTTGCGAGAGTTATACATGCAAATCAAATGTGATGTGGTAAAAAATATCGATTATTTGTTAACAAAGCGAGAGGATGATCCTTACAGAGGTATTGTTGAGAGATTCATGTGGCTAATGAATTGTGGTTCTTTAGATCAAATTCCATCTTTTGAGCCATGAACCTAGTTATTCACATGTGTTGTATGTTGCTATAAATAAGTTCGATTTACTTATTCATGATTTTGGCATGAGATTGATACCTTTGGTTTCATTAATTCACGGAACTTGAACTAACAACTTTGGGATCTAACCAAAGGGCCTTTAGCCTAGCCGTATCTAGGTGTGTTAAATGGTATCCACTGTTGCTTTCAGGTCCTCACTCACACAAAACACACACTCACGTATGTATATTTAGGTATGAAGAATGCAATAAAGAAAACTTGAGGCACTGTGTATTTTCGAATGAAGGAAAATTGCTATATCTTATTCATGGCTAAACAATGCTATTTATAACTTTACATGACCCTACTTAAGAATAAAAAAAGAATATAAAAGATGCTCCCTAAAAACTTGGTAAACCATGACTCCTTCTACCAAACCAAACGTGCATAAAATAAAACCCAACGGTCATCTCCAGTTCTCCACGTACTTGGTCAAACCAAGTAACCAAATTATTAAAAGTATTAAATAACACAATATCATAATTGCCATGTGCTTTTAGTGTTCAAGTTCATGCAACATGTACGTGGAGTCTTGAACCAACACTATTATTCCATGCACTTCGAACAAACAACAAACGAACTGTGACCCACATACTTGTCCCGTGACCCGATGTCTCGTAAACGAACCCGATTAATCCAACATCCACCCCCAAGAGGTCGAGGGTTCGAGTCCCGTAGTGGACAATGGTGTTGAATTAGGATTAGATTAGATTAGATTGTCGTTAAAAAACAACTTTGGGATCTAAAAGAACTCTTAAATATGAATTAATGTATGCATAGAAAGGAAATCAACATATAATATGATACAAACAAAATAAGGAAAAAATATAGTCCAGATTAGCAAACTCAAGAACAATGATTTGAAAGGGTAAGGAATCAAAACAGAACTGGTTTTTTACTTTTTTTTTTTATTTGAGGGGAATAACACCTGTTCCAATTTTCTGTAGGAATTAGGTTCACATTTTGTAAAATATAATTACAAAATATATAATAACGAGACTCTCGTTATTCGTAGGAAATATTATAGTACAATATCGGTTGCAATAACTAAATAAAAAGAATATATAATATAATTATATATACCAATCTTGATTCAAGCCGCATCTCTGGTGGGTCCTTCACGCGCACTTGATAGCATCCTAGACTCGAGTATTCAACATCTTGAGTCTTGAAAAATACTCCTTGACTGCAACAAAAAGAACACTAAAATGTTGACGATTTTGGTTGAGGCACGTGTTCAACACGCTTCCCTTAAAACAGATTTCGCGCCTCTACTAAAGACGACGCGTCTGTCTCCCAGGGTACAACAGCCGAAGCAGTCTGTACTGCCGGAAATGGCCACACGCCCGAGGTTACACCGAATAGAATTATAGTGTTTGAACTTGTGGAAAATAATGATATATAGGTGATGGAATCGAGTAGAGAAAACTTATCTCTCTATAATTCCCAACATATGGATGTTCAAGTCTTCACCACTTCTCCAAGAATTCTTCATACATATTATCTTTCTCTTGTAGTTTCCTCATAATTCCAATGAGTCACATGGCCTCCATTTTTTTTTATTACAAGAGTTGTGTCTTATGAAGAGTTTCTCTTAAGTGGTGATTTTATTAGAGACATAAAACTCTAATAAAAGTTTCACTTAATTAGTGATTTAATTAGAGCCATAAAAACTCTAATAAAAGCTAATCAAGTGATATAAAACTCTACTCAAGAGTTTCACCATATGAAGAAGTTTAATTAGTAATTATAATTTCACTAAATTATAAATTAACTAAATATCCATTCACAAATTTTCTCAACAATCCCCCACATGAATGGAGATTGTTTAAAACACATAAAATTTCCAATGGAACCTCGACAGTTGAGTTTTGCATACGATAGGTAGGTGTTACCCTTTGAACCTTCGCTCATGAAATGCACTTAGCCCACTAGCTCTGAGTAGATCTCGATGTCTTTGAACTCGTCTGCCGTTTGTGTAGACGGCAATACACTTCACACAAGACTCTCCCTAGCCGGGTCATCTCCTCATAGTCGTGTCCAATAATGGTCGTGGAACACTTTCCTGGTTCTGCGAGAGCTGTAGGAATTGTGCCCTCAATTCCATTCGAAGCGACCCCACTTCTCTCTAACATAGGTGATTCTCCTTAGATCATTAAAAGCATTGTGGTTATCGTGATATATCCAAATCATTTACCACATATTATGCTTAGCCTCATACTTGTCACTTTTAGGAATGGACTAGGAAGTTTATTAATCTTTATAATAAACTACCTTATTAAATGCGTAGGGTTATTTCCCCACAGTGACCTCGCTTATTCATACAATTAGGTTTTCCTATTGAACTCAATTCTTGGGATCTCCAGTCTACTGAGTTAGGTTTCCATCATATGAACTTCATTTTTCAAGGGCTTCAGTCCCATTCCACAACTTGATCTCTAATAAACCCTCAGGTTGTTGGATCCATAACATTAGCAAATAACTTTGCGTATTTGAGATCAGTTGTCATGATGTGTTCTTAACTCGTAAGTTAATTTTGCCTATTGTCAACTTCTAAGACTATAACCTCAGTGGCCATCTGAATCTGGTTATAACATATGTCTTCGTAAGATACGTGTATCATTTAAGGCAAACACATCTCCATTATGCGCTACGACCTTTGTGTCCTCCACTTAGTCGTCTATTTGCAATGTTAGATTGGATTACAAAATCCTTATTGCTAAAAACAAATGCAAGACACCCCCCACATTTAAGTGTTATTGGATAACATTTAGATGTGTTAATGAGAACCATTTCTACATACCCTTATAGGGTTGTTTCTTAAATGGTTCCTCCCCCACATTTCTTGCCATTTGATCAACATTTTCGTAACACCACTTATGGCGACATTTATACACATATGATTGAACAAGACCAACCTTATTGTATCAGTGAATTCAACTCATATTGCATTAGCTTACACAAGCTTCCGAGCTGACCAAAGCAACACATGCCATTGTCATAAGTTTGTCTCCAACTTAGAATAATTCTAATTTAACATCTAGAATAAGCTTAGACAATGAGTTCTCCTCATTAGCTTTTCAAACAAACTTTTAAAAGTTACATGTCATTTCCTTATAATGAATGAAAATTCTCTCTCAACTTTGTCCATACACAAATTCTTTTTGTGTTCATACAAATTTGAATGTTTAGAGTTAATTAGTCTCCGTCAAGACCCATAATTAACCAAGTACTAGTCTAGCATGATTTAGACTACAATACTTTAGCTTGTGAACAGACGATGCATCATTCTGATTCTTCACAGCCCTAAGGATATCATAATATCACTTTGCAACATTCATCCCTTGTTAAGACAAAATAATGAGACTTATTCATAATCCTAAAACATCAATATTTAGGAAGGTCTCACAAATTATTGTATATAGCACAAAGCTAAATTTCATCATTCATTTAAGGAACATAACTTGTTTACCTTTGATCTCCAACGATCTACCATTGACTCATAAGTACTTAACCATAAGCCTTAATCCAAGTCACTTGGTGAACACATTCATCACCAACAAGATGAATGTTTCTCATCTACAATCACTATTATGTGTGAGATAGAGTCAACTAGATTGACACTCAACAACATGGCATTCATAATTTTTCCATAAGTGATTTGCACACATCTATTGGTATTCATTAGGAGACATGTATATTTAGGATGCTCTCCCAAATGAAGGTAAAATCTCCATATAGATCTAACAATAATCAAGTGGTAGACGCATCTACTTATAAATCTCGCAAGATTTATTAAAGGTATACAATAACAGATAGTACTTTTACTTTCATATGTTAGAATTCACACTTGTGAATTTTCCAATGACTTCTAATGAAGTATGTCGACATGAATGTCGTTAGTGTATTTCATCTCAATACACTCACTACGTTCTTTCATTACTCACTCATGATGTGGTTATACATTTGATGTTTCGATTTTTTTTTTTTTACTTTTAGTCAATGTAACAACTCTCAAGTTGTTTATGTCCAAGTATTTTCATGTACTATCCGTTTAAAACCATATTCTTTTAAACAATGTATAACCGACGTTATAATTATTTTCCACAAAAATACTTTATACGTCACAACCATTATTGATTTATTTCTTTGTAAAAAACTGTATGTGTTATCCGAAGATATTAAACACAAAACAATAAAATACATTAGAAACTAAATCATAAGTGTCAATCACTTTTGAAATTTAAATGGAAACATAGACAATATGTAGACATCAAATAGCAAAGTGTTTTTATCTTCAATACTTTATAATCTGACCGAAATCTTCTCAACAATATCGTCCCATAGCATGTCTTGAGGTACTCCCTCAATAAGACTCCATGCACTTGTAAGTACAAGTTCCCATTTCATCTTTAAACTTTAAACTAGGACAATTATGCTCAAAACAACACCAGGTTGTTACAAATACTACGTTTAAGTAGTAAACTTGAACAATTAAATTTGTTCACAACAACACCAAGTTGTTTTTCACCAAATAACATTTTCTAACACGCATGTTATAAAAAAAATGTTATAACAAGCACACTATAGAATCGAACGTTTACATAAAACGTTTTTCTAAGATATAGTTTATAAAATAAACCATTTCTCATCATCTTTAATGCACACATAGGCAATTAAATGTTTACATAAAACATTTCTGTTCATTATGAACAATCTCTAACCTCGTATTCGTGATACACATTTTCTAACACACGTGTTAGAAAATTTAAGTCATTTTATATATACAAAACATGACCAAATTAGAACATTAAATGTCATCAATAAAACTCATCAAATGTCATCATTAAAACTCTACTCAAGAGTTTCAATATGAAGAGTTAAGAGTCTTACTAATTATATATTTAAACTCTAATAAAACTCATCAAATGTCACCATTAAAACTCTACTCAAGAGTTTCACAAATTTGAGTAAATTTCACTCAAATTGATTTAGAAATCACAAATTAAAGTTGGTGATGAACCCACACAACTACACTAGCACTTTATTGTGATTTAATTCTTGAAGCCAATCAAACATCAACTTCAATGTATGACCTTTTATTTCTAAATCATACAAAGCATTAAAATCAATGCTACAACAAATTACTTATATAAAATGTTTACATAAAACATTTCAAAGCATTTGTATTTTAACCATTTTTAACAGTTATGTTAAAATGAAAGAAATTCTAACGCGCACGTTAGAAATATTAACATTTTCACAAAATGTTAATTTGACTTGCTAAAAGCACATATATGGTTCAAATAAATAAGTCATTTCTAATACACACGTTAGAAACTAAACAATTAAAATTGCTTCCAAACTAACGCGTTTCATGAACGTTTCTAACACACATGTTAGAAGACAAATGATTACAAAAATCATTATAAGACTTATTTGTTCATATCAATCCATGAGTGGATGAAAAGTCTACTTTAAATAGAGACTTGATTAGATACATAAAACTCTAATCAAGTAACATAAAACTCTTATTTAAAGACATAAAAAACTCTACTTAAGAGAATTTAACGTTTACAAAAAACGTATGGTTTACACCAATAATTCCAGTCTAACACACATGTTAGAGAATTTAACGTTTACAAAAAACGTATGGTTTACACTAATAAACCCGATCTAACACAAAAGTTAGAAAAATTAACGATTTTCAAAATCGTTTCAAAACCAAATGTTGGAACCAAAACTATTCGTTTTGTACCATGGTATAGGATTTAAGATTGTATCTTAATCTCAAAAATCCAAACACAACAAGTTGTACTATATTCATATTTCCCAAAAAAAAAAAAATATATATTTATAAGATCATAATCTCTAAAATATTTTTTTTTATTCTATTATAAATCCTTTCATAAACCCAAAATCCTTATAAATAAGGTTTTAAGATTGTACCAACAATCTCACGAAATCTGTTTTAAGTTTGTAGGAATTAGGTTCACCTTTTGTAAAATATAATTACAAAATATATAATAACGAGACTCTCGTTATTCGTAGGAAATATCATAGTACAATATCGGTTGCAATAACTAAATAAAAAGAATATATAATATAATTATATATACCAATCTTGATTCAAGCCGCATCTCTGGTGGGTCCTTCACGCGCACTTGATAGCATCCTAGACTCGAGTATTCATCATCTTGAGTCTTGAAAAATACTCCTTGATTGCAACAAAAAGAACACTAAAATGTTGACGATTTTGGTTGAGGCACGTGTTCAACACGCTTCCCTTAAAACAGATTTCGCGCCTCTACTAAAGACGACGCGTCTGTCTCCCAGGGTACAACAGCCGAAGCAGTCTGTACTGCCGGAAATGGCCACACGCCCGAGGTTACACCGAATAGAATTATAGTGTTTGAACTTGTGGAAAATAATGATATATAGGTGATGGAATCGAGTAGAGAAAACTTATCTCTCTATAATTCCCAACATATGGATGTTCAAGTCTTCACCACTTCTCTAAGAATTCTTCATACATATTATCTTTCTCTTGTAGTTTCCTCATAATTCCAATGAGTCACATGGCCTCCATTTTTTTTATTACAAGAGTTGTGTCTTATGAAGAGTTTCTCTTAAGTGGTGATTTTATTAGAGACATAAAACTCTAATAAAAGTTTCACTTAATTAGTGATTTAATTAGAGCCATAAAAACTCTAATAAAAGCTAATCAAGTGATATAAAACTCTACTCAAGAGTTTCACCATATGAAGAACTTTAATTAGTAATTATAATTTCACTAAATTATAAATTAACTAAATATCTATTCACAAATTTTCCCAACATTTTCTGCTTGTATTTCTCATGAATGTTGATAACATTACTGAACCTAAAATACATGGAATCAAAATGCAAACTAAACTACCTGGCCTATGATGTTCATGCATGCTTTACTAGCTTGCAACAAAGCAGTGGTTGTTGATCCATTCAATCCACGAGTCTAGTGGTATCCGTCTTGCTCTTGGTGGGTCAGGTCTGGCCCACGGGCTGGGTAACCGGATTCGTATCAGAAAACATTGCATTTTTATTTTAAGATTTAGCTTTTTACCATATCTCACAAAAAATAGGATGGATGACAAATATAACCTTCAGAGTTTTGAGAAAAAACAGAACTACCTTTGGTTAATTTTTGAATTCCACAAAACAAAAAAAATATTGATCCGTCAAGTCAAATATCGGAGGGAATTCGTTCATTATATTTGGTATATACGAAATATAAAAGTTGGTTGGGTGTTTTTGATGTATATTTTTGAATATTAGTTGAAATCTGTATTATTCCTTAAAAAAATATAGTTTAATATCCAATCCTTTAAGCTTATGGATATTTGAAAAATTAAAAAGTATAGTTAAATAAGTAAATTAAGAGTACAATTTAATTCTTGATGCTCTTGTTTGTTTATATACACTTAAGCGGCGTTTTGAGTATGTGAGCATCTGATGGAGAGTGTGAAACCCGAGTTTTTTTAGTGTTTATTTTGTGTGTTTCGTTCGGCTCTAAGTGATTATATGCGTCGAATGAGATAACTACGAGAAATTGTGGTTTGTGCAGGTTAAGTGCTTAAATCGAGGAAGTTAACATGGTTTGAGTTGAAGTCGATGTATCCGATGTTGGCGAATGTAGCACACGGAAGTGTTCGGATGCGTGTCGGGTCGAAATGAATGGTTTGCATACGTAAAGAATCAAGAATGCGAAGATTGAAGTACAGGGGCTAGAGTTGTAATTAAATGAAAGTTGATAAATAATGGCATAAAAGGACTCCTGGTCATCGAATTTTGTGGGGGAAATAATACAACTTTTGGTAGCAACATGACATCATTCGCATATTCAACAACATCACGTGAGCAATTAATGGGGGCTGACATTTGTGGGCTCTTGAATCACTCAAGCACACTTCTAGTCCATGAATTATTGGGCAGCCAAATAATATCACGTGATGGGCCATCATAATACATCACACGCATACATATGAGAATATAGACTTTTGGTGGCCATTTAAAGGAGAACATAATTATCAAATCATGTGACTATCGGCACAAAACAAAAAGAAAGTCAACAATATCACCACACATGCAAGACGGCAGGAGGCAAGTCAACAAAATATAGACATACGCATACTGTGGGCTTGTGGGCCGCCATCTTGACTTGGAGGTTATTGGGTAGACATACTAGGTGTGGACTTCGAAGGCACAAGTGGGCTGGATTGGATGCACTTCCTTCTTGGGGGAGCGGTGATATATCATTAGCAGCCGTATAACATCGAGAGGAGGGGGGCTCTAATCAGGGATCAACATCATCATTCCCACCTCTCAACCAAATCGATCATGCCTTCAATCTCATCTCAAGCCGGTGATCGCGTCCCCCCAACCATGAACGGCTAGTCTCTACGGATTCACCCCGGTGTAGATGTTGTAAGATTTCTAGGGTTTATACATTTGTATTTTAATTTGGTTTTGTGACAAATTGTTTAGTATTTGAAACTTATGATAATTGTCGTGCATTTGAATTGAATTTGTGAATTGTCGAACGATGATAAAGTTATGACTTTGCAAAATGAATTTGTGCACTTATGCCTTATCGTAGGTTATGATTTACATGTCCGAGACAACGAAGTGCATTACGGTCTGTTGTCTATGACGTTGATAGCAATTGGCACCTAAGCTTCGTGATAGTAATCCGTTAATCACTATATGCAATTGAATCAAGTTAAAACATGTAGGAACCCTAGGTCTTGCAATTATCGAACCGGGTGTGATCCGTATTCTAATTTCTTGTTTCAACTTTTTAGTTTAGTTTACAATCTTGATTAATCACACATTGTTTTAAGAATAACATCAAATTGTCGGTTCACTCCGATTTATTTTCAAAACCAAACAAATAAATAAAAATAGCAATCTTCATAATCACTTTGTACATTATTTGTAAATAGTCTAACTAATCGAACGGGTGGTGCGATACTGACCACATGCTCTTCGTGGATACGATACCCGACTTACCCTAGCTACCTAGGTTTAATTGGGTTTTTGACTGATCGGGACGACACGGTCACGTCAGCATCACATTTCCAGTTTCAAATTCTTATGAGTAATTGTTTTCTCACCTACCTTTGTGATATATCTCTATGTCATTCATATGGAATGATGCATGAAATCTGCATTTCATTTTGTTTCCAAGCTGAGTTGGTTACGCAAGTTCGACCTTTCCCTTTTGGTTTAATATCTTGCTAGTGAGGTTGTTAAATAGACAATTTCGCATTTAGCATGACAGCATATTTCTTTCCCTAATATTCTTACAATCCTAATGACCTTAACTCTGACGCATTCCGGTGTACCATTATCATTCCTTTGCAATCTAAATGAAAAACATAGGCTGCGTTCGCGTGTTCTTGTTAGGAGTGTAGGTAATAACGAATCACGGGAATCAGTTGTGATCAGTGGTGTTTCTTCTATTAACAAGAAGGATGCCTATGTAGCTGAATGTGATGTTGGAGGAAAAAAGGGTAAGCAAGACGTTCCTGAAGAACTGGAAGTACTTTGGGATGATGGTTTTGGGACTCAAACCACTGATGATGGCATTGAAATAGCCATGAATTTGATCAAGAGTGATGGGGGGCCTCCTAGGTGGTTCTGCCCCATGGCATGTGGCAAACCTATTAAAAATTCTCCAGTTCTTTTGTATTTACCTGGTAATTAGTGTTTATTTTGTGTTTGGTTGCTACTAAATTTTCACAAATTTAAAAGTTTGTATGGATCTTTGTCATTGCTCACTTAACAATAATATGTGGTTTATCTATTTAGGGTTCCTTAAATTTCGTTTGGTATGTCCTTATTGGTGTGATACTTTGTTTAGGGATAGATGGGACCGGAGCCGGCCTTGTTATACATGAGAAAACTCTTGGAAAGTGAGTTGTCTTGATCTACAAAATGTTTTTATCATTTTATATGTTAATGAGTAAAGAACAAGTTATTATCCCATATCAATTTTTACGCATGAAATTTCATTTTGTTAACAAGCATCTAAGAAGACTGTGCTTTGGTAGACTATCTTCATGTTCTTTAAATGCTTTGATATTACAATGATCTTTCTCATCTTGAATGACAGGGTTTACAATGTTCAATGCTTGCATATTCCAGTTTGGGATCGAACATCATTGGAAGGTTATCATCTTCTCTAGCATATATGCTGAAGTAGAGATGGCAAAAATACCCGAGCCTGACGGGTATACTTGAAACTCGAAGCATTTGGGATGGGTATACCCGACGGGTATTGGGCCGGGTATGGGCATGGAAAATTTTTTTCGCATTAGATGAACTATTGCCATCCCTATGCTGAACTATTTCTTATATTGCTTAAATTTCCATTCTATTAGTTGATCTCATAGCTTTATAAGACTGGTTACACCAAAGCTTGTCTATAACCTGCAAGCTTTTAGGATAACTTTTATTTTCTTGGAGAGTTATATGCATGAAATCAAACCATATAGTATTTGGTAAAAAATCAGATACTTGCAAGTTATATCTTTGAATATCTCTTCAGCAATTTGTGAGAGACTGACAGTATGTATTTTTTTAAACGACTTGTTTTCATGAAGGTTTGATTCATATTGTGGAAGAAATTGTGATGATTGAGAGCACTTTGTCCCCAAATAAGCCAATTTATTTGCTTGGAGAATCTTTTGGTGGAGCCTTAGCACTTTGCGTCGCTGCTCGCAATCCTACAGTTGACTTGATACTTATACTAGCAAATCCAGGTCAACCATTTTACATGTTTTCCCTATATTTATGTTTTGGGTAATTGCAGTTTCATGTATGTGTTATTACTCTATTCCACTTTATATGCATGTCTGATGGTAATGGCTATTGTAGCATTTCAGCAACTTCTTATGAGAGGTCACCATTGAACTTTTTACCACCACTTTTGGAGGATTTGCCTGAAGAATATTATGGGATCTTTCCTTATGCCATGAGCCCCCTTGTTTGTAGGTTACTGTTTAAGTTAACTCTCAACTGTTAAATGCCTCTAATTCTTTTAATAATATGTATCTGAATGGTTACACAGTAAATTTGCATTTGAGCTATGCTTCTGTAATACTTTTTATATCTACAATGTAAGATGAATGATGTGTAAAGGTGGGGCCTTTACTGCTATATATCTTTTTAATTAACGAACTATTCTTCTATTCTTCCTTTCAGGTGATTATATAAAGATGGCAATGATTAAAAGCTATGGTAGAAATCATGTGGAATCTCTTTGGCAAATGTTTGCCGGTTTTAGTAAAGATCTACCACTCATTTCTGTAAGAATCATCTTCTGGTGCTTAATTATATCTTTATCTCTGATTGTTTTAGTTTACTTCTTTGTTAGCTATATGAAACAAAGACTGTTAACAATACTATTTAGTTCATTATTATAGTAAGGAATCTATATATCTAGCTAACCCATAGAATTGGTAACCTAGTTAATTCTCATTTACCGATTTTTGTAGGTTATATGTAGTTAATTTCCTCAAGAACTAGTACATATGTTTCTATTGTTCCCCCGGAATAGACCAACAATAACGTTCTATAGGCAGCCGACCAACCCAAAGTTTTATTGAAACATCACAATGCTTTATGAAACAGTTTTCTAGTTGACAATTAATTTTGGTAATTAGTTAGCGTTAGTCCTAGTCTTATCTTCTGTTGGTACGAATTTGGTTACCACCAATGATTGGTTTCTGTTGGTCGGAACTAGGCTGCTACAGATGGTTGGTTGTTGGTTCCAGGAACAAACACTTGGTTCCTACCAATCATTACGGTGCAGTTTCTACGACCTGAACTCTAGTAATCGGCTTCTGGGTCGCTTCGGGTGCTTCCCTTATATGACCCAGAAAATTTGAAGAAAAACTTTAGATCTGACACAATCCGAGCACAATCTTAACAATCAAATCAAGCACAAACACTCACAACAAAACCCTAATCACCATCCATGATGAAAATTCAAGAAACACATGAAGAATCCATGAAAATCAAGAGAAAAGTATGAGAAAACCCTAGAAAAGTGAAAACCCACTAGAATGATCAAAAACCGAACAAAATCTCCAACACGAATTCTACAGGGGTAAGAGCACTCTTTATATAGAGCCTGCTCTGATACCACTTGTAAGGTCGTCTTCCTTCAACAAACACACGAGCCAGACCGATCGAACACACACTCGATGTGCGGAAACCACCGCGTGCCTCGTACCGCAATGTAGAGCTCGCACAGAAGGTGTAGAAGATGAGAGAACAGTGAATACACTGAGTATTCACAATCAACAATCACACAGATTGAATGAAGAACACACAAATTAGGGTTTGTTTGCACAAGAGGTTTTCTCCAAAATTCATTGTTTCATTGAATTGTCTAGGTCCTTGAATGCGTACAGTCACTTTAGTAAAAATAGACATACAAGGTCGGACACACAATGAAACCCTAGACCTCTAAGTCTAGGTTATGCTAAGTAAATGTAACATTCTACATTTACATAACCTTAGTTTAGCAATTACTAGATTAACTAACGTTCAAAAAACAACATTAGGATACATAAGTATTCCTTTAATTACATAAGTTTTTCTAGTGACAAATGTTAACAAAAGTAGCGGAACGTGATCTTGAATGTGTTTGGTTCAGAAGCTTTGACTTGACCATCATCCACGTGCTTGAATTACCTAAAAGCTGAAAATTTTAACAAACATTAGTATACGGTCCTTAGAAATTGGCTTAAACGAAACTACGCTCGAAAACGGATCCGAATAACTAAAATATGCCAAACTTATCAAAAGTGACTGGGCACTACCGTAGCTTACAGTAGCCACTGGGCAATATTGGGCTACCGTAAAGTAGAGAACCGGCGTAACACTTTTACTCGCTACCGTAAGTTACGGTAGCTACAGTAACTTACGGTAGCTTTCTCGCGCCCCGCATAAGCCCAGGCCGAGCTTACGCGGCCCGCCTGAGACTCATCTACAGCAAATACTTTGCTGTTTTGGCTGTTTTGACCCGTTTGTTCTCGTTTCGCACTTTTAAAACATCAAATTACAATACAGGACATTCCAAAATATCTAGTGAAACTTATAGTTTCTTGTTTTCAATCCATTAACATTTTCCTAACAAGAATTGTAATGAATATGCATCATTTGATGCATAATCAAACTTGTGGATATTTATTCCACATTTAACCAACTTTACCCTCTAATTCATTATACCCGAAACCATACGGACGGGATATACTTTGTATCAAGGTGACTCATCTTCGGGTTCTTTATGTTCAACACTCACGCTCCCATTGCCGGTTTGCGTGTTTAATACATTACCACCTGTCACCCGGGCTTATAGTCTACGGATAAGGTACTCCCATTACCCGGTTTGTACCTACCCTTAATAACCCGTTTGGTTTGGGTTATGAAGTTCATCATTCAACAAACCAAACCAACTAAATCTCATATTCTAACTTACCAACTAATATCAATAACGAAAGACTAATTAACAATAGTATCGAAGCGTTAGCCACATACCTTAAAGCTTTCCCTTCAAACGAGTGTCCGCACCAGCTTGACTTCCCGACGCCTCAATCGTGTTGCCTAAAATGCACAAGCCAATTGTCATTAGAACCTTTCGGTTCATAACTAAAGCTTGTTAATTTAGCCAAACACCACAATTAATGCCTATCAACATCTTTTAGGCGTTTTGTCAAGCACCTTATGTGCATACTTTTTAATTAGCCATTTTCGTTCATTTAAACCTTGGTAAATCCAAGAATTTCATCTTATTCGAACTTAATTACTCATTACCTCCATATTAACATGCTAGTTCAACAAACCTAGGTTATTATTCACATAGTTCATACAATAATCTTGGGGCTTTTCATTCTAGATGAAAACCCACTTCAATACATGGCTCAAGACAATCCTAACACATAATTTATCAATCAATTCCCATGATTTCAGTTAGGGTTTGAAATCCTACACTTTAATCACACATCCTGGAATCATAGCATCTCCCAATTATTCAAGAACTTCTATTAATCAAATTTCACCCAAGAATCAAACATCACCAAAACTGAAATTGTAACTTACCTAGTGTTAGACAAGTGTGGGTGATCAAGATTCTTGATTCATGCAGTAATTACAAGCCCAATTCACCCTTCAGTTTGATCAATTTGATGAAATAAGGGTTTGGGGTGTTCTTCCCTCTCCTGGTCGCCTCCCACACGCACACACACACACTGATGTGTGTGGGTTTTTGATTTGTTTTATTTTTATTAAAATCAAGTTTGGCCATTCTTACAAAATCAGCCCCTTTAGTTTATTTTGTTAGACTAATGTACATCAAACTAACACCTTTTATTTAAATTTTGGGATATGGTGTTTTTAACTGTTAAATATTTTTAGGGCGTTACAAGTCCACCCTCCTTAAAGAGGGTTTCGTCCCCGAAACCATTTTATGTATAAAATTAACATGCATACACGTACCGAAAAGTGAAGGGTAGAGTCGTCTCATTTCCTCTTCAGACTCCCAAGTGGTGTCTGATCCTTTTCGGTGTTCCCATTTGACCTTCACTTGATCGAATTCTTTGTTCCTCAATTTCTTGACTTTACGGTCTAGGATTGCGATAGGCCTCGCTATATAGTTAAGTTTATTATCAACCTCTATATCATCGAGGGGAACATAGGCCGTATCGTCCACTAAACACTTCCGCAGATGTGAGACATGGAATGTGTTGTGTATCCCTCTTAGCTCCTCCGGTAATTCTAGTCGGTAAGCCACCTTACCCACTCGCTCCAAGATTTTAAAAGGTCCTATAAATCGTGGACTCAACTTTCCTCGTTTTCTGAACCGGATAATTCCTTTCCACGGAGATACCTTAAGTATCACCCTATCGCCAATTTGGAATTCGATTGGCCTTCGTCTCTTATCCGCATATGATTTTTGTCGATCTTGAGATGCCTTCAGTTGGGCTCGGATCATGTCAATTTTCTCATTCGTAACCCGGATTACATCTTTATGAGCAAGCTCCCGAGGGCCTACTTCTTCCCAGCATATCGGTGTCCGGCATTTTCTTCCGTAAAGCATTTCATACGGGGCCCTACCAATACTTGAATGGTAGCTATTGTTATATGAAAATTCAACTAACGGTAGATACACATCCCAGCTGCCGCCAAAATCTATTATACAAGCCCGAAGCATATCTTCTAATGTCTGTATCGTTCGCTCGCTTTGCCCGTCGGTCTGCGGGTGGTATGCGGTACTAATCAACAACTTGGTACCCATTTGATTTTGAAAGTCGCGCTAGAAATTTGAGGTAAACCGAGTATCCCTATCAGACACGATAGTTACCGGTACCCCATGGCGTGATATGACCTCATTCACGTACACTTCCGACATCTTCTCAGAGGTGTAGGTTTCTCGGATAGGGATGAAATGGGCACTTTTGGTTAGTCTATCTACAATTACCCAAATGGCATCAGATCCCCGTGCCGTCTTTGGTAGTTTAGTCAACAGGTCCATAGTAATATGTTCCTATTTCCAAACCGGAATATCCAAAGGTTGGAGTTTGCCATATGGCTTTTGATGTTCCGCTTTGACTTGCAAACAAGTCATGCATTTCTCCACATATTTAACCACATCTCTTTTCATCCCCGGCCACCAATAGTTTTGCTTCAAATCTCTATACATCTTGGTTGTTCCAGGATGGATCGAATATCGAGACTTGTGAGCCTCGTCAAGTAGAAGATCCTTAACACCACATGTGTTTGGGACCCAAATCCTACCATACCGGTATTTCATCCCATTACTTCCTTCCACAAGATCTTTTATCAACCCTTTTATACGCTCTTTCTTCCAATACTATTCCCTTACTGCTTCGATCTGGGCTTCTCGAATTCGTTCAAGCAAGCCTGAAGTTACTACCAACTGCATAGACCGTACTCGAATTGGAGCGTATTCATCTTTCCGGCTAAGGGCATCCGCCACCACATTAGCCTTTCCGGGGTGATAGTGGATTTCGCAGTCATAGTCCTTCACTACTTCTAACCAACGCCTCTGCCTCATATTTAACTCCTTCTGATCGAAGAAGTACTTTAAACTTTTATGGTCAGTGAAAATAGTACATTTCACGCCATATAAGTAATGTCTCCAGATCTTTAAGGTGAAGACTACGGCTGCCAGCTCGAGATCATGGGTCGGGTATTTTGTTTCGTGCAGCTTAAGTTGTCGTGAGGCATACGTAATTACCCTTCCCCTTTGCATTAGCACGCACCCAAGGCCTAGGTGTGATGCATCTGAATACACTACCATATCATCCGTTCCATCTGGTAAAGTCAATACCGGTGCACAGGTTAACTTTTCCTTTAATATCCGAAATGCCTTTTCCTGATCGTCTTCCCAGACGAACTTCTCGTTCTTACGGGTTAACTTGGTCAAAGGCGATGCAATCTTGGAGAAATCCTGAATGAATCTTCGATAGTAACCTGCCAATCCCAAGAAACTTCTAATTTCGGATGGATTCCTTGGAGGGTTTCATTTTGATACTGCTTCCACCTTCGATGGATCCACCAATATTCCTTCGGCACTTATGACGTGTCCTAAGAATTGCACCTCTCGTAACCAGAAGGCGTATTTTGAGAATTTAGCGTATAATTTTTCCCGCCTTAGTATCTTTAACACTTCCCGTAAATGGTTAGCATGATCCGCCTTGTTCCTTGAATAAACGAGGATGTCGTCGATAAAAACAATCACCGACCTATCGAGCATCGGCTTGCATACCCGGTTCATGAGGTCCATGAAAGCCGCGGGTGCATTCGTTAACCCGAAGGACATCACGAGGAATTCGTAATGTCCGTATCGTGTATAGAACGCCGTCTTTGGTACATCATCCTCCTTTACCCTCAACTGATGGTAACCCGATCTCAAATCGATTTTTGAAAACCAGCTAGCGCCTTGTAATTGATCGAATAGGTCGTCGATCCTCGGGAGTGGGTATCGATTCTTTACCGTGAGTTTATTTAACTCCCGGTAATCAATACACATCCGCATGCTCCCGTCCTTCTTCTTTACAAATAGCACCGACGCTCCCCAAGGTGATACACTAGGCCGGATGAATCCCTTATCTAGAAAATCTTGTAACTGGGACATTAATTCTTGCAATTCCGACGGTGCCAGTCTATATGGTGCTCTAGCAACTAGTTTAGCACCCGGAATCAGTTCAATCCTGAATTCTACTTCGCGCTCTGATAGCATTCCCGGTAAATCCTCGGGAAAGACGTCTCCGAATTCATGCACCACGGGTACGTCCTCAATCTTTGGCGTTTCTTTTTTCACATCACGTACATAAGTCAAATAGGCCTTACATCCGTGTAGTATAAACTTTTGGGCTTCCATCATCGAGCATATCATGGGATTACAAGTCTTTTCCCCATAGATGATGACACGCTTTCCGCTCGGAGACGTTAAGTGTATCTCCTTACGTAAGCATATCACCTTAGCGTGGTAGCGAGACAGCCAGTCCATCCCAACTACCACTTGAAATTCACCCATGGACATGGGTATTAAATTAATGGAGTATTCCTCGCTGTCGATATGCAATTTGCATTCATGACATACATCACAAACACTAAAACTTTTGTTATTATCTACTTCTACTTCCATTGGCATAGGTAATTTTGTTAATGTGAACAAAGGGTTTTGAATGAATCTATGTTAAACAAAAGACTTATTCGCACCCGTATCAAATAAAACACGTGCAAGGACAGAATTTACAGTAAATATACCTGTAACCACGTCAGGTTCCATTTTTGCTTCAGCAGCAGCGATTTGGAACGACCTTGCCTTAGACTTTGGGGTTTCATTCTTGGATTCAACATCCTCTTTCTTTCTCGTTAGTTCCGGACATTCTGACTTTTTATGACTCGACTGATAACACTTATAGCACACCGTCATTTTGTCTGGGCAGTTTGAAACCCCATGCCCTATTTTGCCACATGCAACACAAGGTTTGTTCTTAAAATAACATTCGCCTTTATGAGCGCGTCCACATATCTTACAACTCGGGGAACCTCCTTTCGCATTTCCCTTCTTTGAAGATTCACTGGCACCTCCCGACATCTTCTTACTGAAATATTAAAATAATTGATAAATAATTCGTTCAATCACTCTCATGCCTTTACATGAGAATTCATACTCACTATTCAGCCAAGTATGCAACTTGCCTTAACCGTTTATGTTAAGTGTACTTCCCGGGTTCGAGTATATTACTATACTCCTCCCATACACAACAAGTCACTCTTCCTTCTAATCTTTTAATTTGGAATTTACTTCAATTAAATTCTTACAGGATGTTGATCAAGCCTTGAACCGAACACATTTGTCTTTAACCTTAGCTCTGATTACCAACTTATAACATTCTACTTTTAGAAATATAAATTCTTATCGACAAGATATGACTATTCATTATAAACGTCAAGCCAAAACATTTACATAACCTTAGTTTAGCAATTACTAGATTAACTAACGTTCAAAAACAACATTAGGATACATAAGTATTCCTTTAATTACATAAGTTTTTCTAGTGACAAGTGTTGAACGTGATCTTGAATGTGTTCGGTTCAAAAGCTTTGACTTGACCATCATCTACGTGCTTGAATTACCTAAAAGCTGAAAATTTTAACAAACATTAGTATTACGGTCCTTAGAAATTGGCATAAATGAAACTATGCTCGAAAACGGATCCGAATAACTAAAATATGCCAAACTTATCAAAAGTGACTGGGCACTACCGTAGCTTACGGTAGCCACCGTAAGCTACGGTAGCCACTGGGCAAAATTAGGTTGCCGTAAGGCAGTAGAGAACCGGCGTAACACTTTTACTCGCTACCGTAAGTTACGGTAGCTACCGTAACTTACGGTAGCTTTCTCGCGCCCCGCATAAGCCCAGGTCGAGCTTACGCGGCCCGCCTGAGACTCATCTGCAGCAAATACTTTGCTGTTTTGGCTGTTTTGACCCGTTTGTTCTCGTTTCGCACTTTTAAAACATCAAATTACAATACGGGACATTCCAAAATATCTAGTGAAACTTATAGTTTCTTGTTTTCAATACATTAACATTTTCCTTACAAGAATTGTAATGAATATGCATCATTTGATGCATAATCAAACTTGTGGATATTTATTCCACATTTAACCAAATTTACCCTCTAATTCATTATTCCTGAAACCATACGGACGGGATATTAGTTTGTATCAAGGTGACTCATCTTCGGGTTCTTTATGTTCAACAGTCACGCTCCCATTGCCGGTTTGCGTGTTTAATACATTACCACCCGTCACCCGGGCTTATAGTCTACGGATAAGGTACTCCCATTACCCGGTTTGTATCTACCCTTAATAACCCGTTTGGTTTGCCGTTATGAAGTTCATCATTCAACAAACCAAACCACTTAAATCTCATATTCTAACTTACCAACTAATATCAATGATGAAAGACTAATTAATAATAGTATTGAAGCGTTAGCCACGTACCTTAAAGCTCTCCCTTCAAACGAGTGTCCGCACCAGCTTGACTTCCCGACGCCTCAACCGTGTTGCCTAAAATGCACAAGCCAATTGTCATTATAACCTTTCGGCTCACAACTAAAGCTTGTTAATTTAGCCAAACACCACAATT
Organism: Helianthus tuberosus; assembly: GCA_030545235.1. Lineage (NCBI taxonomy): Eukaryota > Viridiplantae > Streptophyta > Magnoliopsida > Asterales > Asteraceae > Helianthus > Helianthus tuberosus. The sequence goes on along the minus strand of CM060424.1, from coordinate 172,752,221 downwards.
AATGTCTATCAACATCTTTTAGGCGTTTTGTCAAGCACCTTATGTGCATACTTTTTAATTAGCCATTTTCGTTCAATTAAACCCTGTAAATCAAAGAATTTCATCTTATTCGAACTTAATTACTCATTACCTCCATATTAACATGCTAGGTTAACAAACCTAGGTTATTATTCACATAGTTCATACAATAATCTTGGGGCTTTTCATTCTAGATGAAAACCCACTTCAATACATGGCTCAAGACAATCCTAACACATAATTTATCAATCAATTCACATGATTTCAGTTAGGGTTTGTAATCCTACACTTTAATCACACATCCTGGAATCATAGCATCACCTAATTATTCAAGAACTTCTATTAATCAAATTTCACCCAAGAATCAAACATCACCAAAACTGGAATTGTAACTTACCTAGTGTTAGACAAGTGTGGGTGATCAAGATTCTTGATTCATGCAGTAATTACAAGCTCAATTCACCCTTCAATTTGATCAAATAAGGGTTTGGGGTGTTCTTCCCTCTCCTGGTCGCCTCCCACACGCACACACACACTGATGTGTGTGGGTTTTGATTTGTTTTATTTTTATTAAAATCAAGTTTGGCCATTCTTACAAAATTAGCCCCTTTAGTTTATTTTGTTAGACTAATGTACCTCAAACTAACACCTTTTTTTTAAATTTTGGGATATGGTGTTTTTGACTGTTAAATATTTTTAGGGCGTTACAGTAAAAACTCTGGATACATGTATAGAGTAGTCTAAAGATAAAATATTTCATATCATACTTAAAAATTAGGCTAGCATGTATAAATAGGAGGGTTGGTCTTTTGAGCAAACAACCTCCCAAATAGAGTAAACTGCCATTTTGGTCCCTGAGGTTTAGTCACTTTTGCCACTTTAGTCCAAAACTCAAACCTTTTGCATTTGGGTCCCTGTGGTTTCAGTTTTATTGCCATTTTGGTCCAAAAGTGAAATCGGGTCATATTTGTCTTATAAAATCTTGCTATTTTCTCTTTTTCTCAAGGGCAAAATAGTTATTTTAATTTTTCTTAATCAAAATAATAAAATTAAATAATCCATTTACATAAAGGACTCCATTTCAACTTCTTCAACAAGAACACCCAAAACATTAAATTGATTCCTCATTGTTAGAAAACTAGATTTGCGTGTTTGAATTCAACTGATTTGAGCAAACAATGTCTGCGATTGTGTGCAGAAAGAGATCGTTCTTCGTTGACCATTAGATCTGTTATCTGACCATCAGATCTGACCATCCTTATTCGTTGACCATCAGATCAATGAAACGAGGAGAAGGTTAAGCTATTTTTACAGCCGATTGTTCGCATTCATTCCATTTCCAGTGTATCGCTTCAAACGTAAAACATAGTAATAAAATCTGTCCGGTTTGTAGAGCAAAATGGAAAGAAGTTCCGTTGCACAGTCCTACTAATCCAGGTCCACCATTAAGAAGAACAAGAATAAATCTCGTAAACTGGTCAAATGACAACTCGGTTATGACTTTGCTCCGCCCAATTCCTCCTCATCCAAACAGCCCCCGATACGCTGTTTCACCGATTTTCCCGACCCTTGAACCAACCATATTTAAGGATGATGAAGTGTTAGTGATGCGTGTGTAGTGTGATAGGTTTTTATGTATATTTTTTTTACCCCTTTTTACACTTTAGTCAAGTTTTAAATTTATAAAACACGATATTTTACTAACACTAAACACATATATGGGCAAGTGCACCTATCATGAGCATAGTATAGCGTTGGTAAGATACCGAGGTCGTCCAAGGACACAAGAGCTTTTAGTACCGGTTTATCCTCAACGTCTAATCAAATCAAAATTTTAGAAAAATGTTTAAACATGAAAATAAAAACTAAAAATGCTGAAAATAAAAAATAAAAACAGATAGACAAGATGAATCACTTGGATCCGACTCGCCTTTAGTGTAACCTTTGATTATTTCCGTACTTTTGCACTTTTTAAGAGATTATCTTAGTTATAGTAGTAGGCCCCTCTTTTGAAGGTGGCGTTACCCTCAACACAGTAGTTTGAGTCAGCAAGGATACAATCCTAAAGGGTTGGATTATTGAAAGATAATTAATTAAGTTATTTATGCGTAATGTGGTAGGCCCCTCTTTTGAAGGTGACATTACCCTCGGCTAAGTAGTTTGAGTCAGCAGGGATACAATCCTAAGTAGCCGGGTTAATGTTTTAATAGTAGTTTACATATGAGGGGATCAAGAAATTCGAACCCCCGCCATCCAATACCAGTGGGTATTGAAGGAGGTCCTATTAAGCTTGACCCAGGTCCTTGTAGGATCTATACACTGAACAAGGCAAGACGCTTACCAAACCATTTCCTTAACCCCCGACCAGGTAGCCAACATATCTCCATATTGACCATGGAGATATGAATGGTGTAAATCTTTTATTTTATATAGACAGTAAAATAACGCCAAGACACCACGGACAAATGATAAGGAAGTTTCACCTTCAACATAAGAAACTAGTTATTAAAGTCATTAATACATAACCAAATAAAAAGTGCGAAAAGATTAAAAATAAAAAGTATTACACTAAATGCTTGTCTTCACCAAGTGATGTAAGAGACTTAGGCAAACATGGCCTTTGATTGTCAAGAACTCTTACTATCAATCTTGGATCCCGAGACTACAACACACACTCTATGATGGATGATGGATGATGGTGGTGGATGTGGGTTGTGATGGTGGTGGTGGGTGGGTGAAGTGTGAGAGAGGTGGTTTGCCAAGGGATGTCTTTGAAGTGAACCAAGCACCTCTATTTATAGCCTGTACAGAAGCCCGGACACGGCCCCGTGTCCATTGGGCACAACCCCGTGTCCATCCATCTTCTCTTTCTTCATTAAATGCAGTTTGTGTGCATTAGTTGACCACGCCCCCGTGTCCGCTGGGCACGACCCCGTGTGCAGAAGCGTATCTGTACTACCAAGATTTGCTTGGATTCTTCGAATCTTAGCGTTGACCACGGCCCCGTGCCCGCTGGGCACGCCCCCGTGTTGGGTGATAGAAGCTTCTACAACTTTGTCTTTTCTACAGACACTTGGGCACGCCCCCGTGTTCAATGAGCATGGGGCGTGTTCAACCTTCTGATCTCTTGTTTTTGCTTGGGAAGATGCTATCGAGGGGTCGGGCATGCCACGTTTATTCCTTTTCTTGTATTTATGTTAGATTTTGCTGCCTTTTTGCTTCTTTTGTTCATTTGAGCTCATTTAATCCTGAAAATACAAAAGGAAGACAAAAGCACACTTTTTCCAACATTAGTACTAAAAAAGGGTTAGTTTTATGCCTCATTTGATGTATTTTATATGTTGCATTTTACACACATCAGTTAGACCTTAAATTTACAAACAGACCCTATTTAGAAAACTCTAATCTGAAAATGCTATTCGTCAAAACATACACCAAGTTTCCAGCGGTCCCACGGTTTAGCGCTGCTGACGATTTCACCGTAAATGATCTCTTTCCGCACACAATCGCAGACATTGTTTGCTCAAATCAGTTAAATTCAAACACGCAAATATGGTTTTCTAACAATCAGGAATCAATTTGATGTTTTGTGTCACACCCTTAATTTCCACTTGCGGAGTACTACTGCGAGGCGTGTGACTGATCAGTATCATGCCACCAATCACATTGAACATCATTTTAATAAAACAGTTATCATCATTACCAATACGATTAGTGACTACTAATATCCTAAGTCCAAATTCAAAGATTAAGTTTAAAACTATGTTTAGAGATAACGACGGAAGCTTTAAGTTAGACAGTTCAAACAAAAGTTCAAAAGTTTATAATTATTAATAAGAAAGACCCAACACGGGTTAACGCGACCACTACACTCCCCAAGCTGCAAGCTCCTGAGCAATCACTGAGTACCTGCAAAGCATGCAGTAGGGTATCAACAAAGAGTTGGCGGGTTCACGAGTTATCCAGTTTTAATTCCATAAAACTTGTGTTTGTGTTCAGTTACTCATTTATATCATGCCATGGGGAGCTACCCCATATGTAAGCTACTAAACTGCGTAATACCGAATGCTTTGCGACCTGTTGTTTCGTTGTTGCCCCGTTTGTCAGTGTCTATCACCATTGATGGTTTGCCAAGGTCTATTAGTTCACGACCGATCCTCTCCAGGCACGGTGTGAGGATGGTGAAACCTAAATAGCGCTATCAACTAATAACCCGTTCGCCAGGCACAAGCGATTAATCAGTACAGAAAGTAGGGACTTCATGATAGAGTTTAGTTTAGTACACTTGTTGCATCAAATATAAATAGTAATTAACCGTATTCCAAACCATGAATGGTAAGCAATCCCAAACCTAGGAAAGTGTTGTTTGTTCTGTTTCCCAACCACCGGGAACACATGCTTTTAGTAAAGTGTGTGAACTAACCATTGCTTTGCTCGACATGTAATTTATTTGTTTTGACAGTGGTCAACCATGTCCTATTATGGTTACCAAATTTAATCAGGTTCGTATTCAAGTAACATCACGTATACACGTACTTAACACGTAGCACATAAGGATCACATATTTCATAATAATCATACGAGCCACGTATAAATTTTTAACACAAATCATAACCATGTGAACAATGACATGAGTATCCTAATATAAACAATTTGTGCAGCCCAATAAGCCTCTTGGCCCTATAGTAGGGTGTGCGGCCTGATTATAAGTGTGCGGTCCAAATTAAGATATCAGTCCATTAATTGGGTGTGCGGCTTGTTCATGGTGTGCGTTCACGATGTGCGGTAATGCAATATCGTGCTGTACATTAGCCAGAATGTGCGGCCAGATCAATGTGTGACTGTGCAACACCTGCTTGTACCTTGTGCACCTGTCACTTGTACACTTAACATGTGCGGCTTCTAGGTGTGCGACCCGCTGTGTTGTGTTGTATAATGTGCAGTGACAACTTGTACATTGGGGTGTACGGCCTCAGAGGTGTGCGGCTTTGCTGTGCCACGTTGTACGTCATGCAATACGTGTTGTACACTTAGCTAGTGTGCGATATTCATTTTAAATAAACAGAATTTATCCAGGTTTGTCAAAACAAGATGGATTCAAGACATTAATTCAAACATTATCCCTAAGAACACTAATCATCCACTAGCCTGTTTCATCCTGTACAATTATTATCAAACACCCATCAAATCATCAATCCATTCACAGATTTACACATTACTTCTTTCTAACATAGATCTAGGTTTCCATTCTTATCATGAACATTTAGCTGACATTTACAACATACACTTACCAATTACTAACACACCTTCATCATATATATATTACCAGAAATAGATTCACGACTCTGTTTTAACGACAAGTATCAAACATCATTAATAGATTTCCTACACGCTAATAAAGATCTAAACTTTGGTATCATAACAGTCCCCTAATCTTCGTAGCCGCATTTATACTATAATCATCAAATGATAGCATCATGTATATGAACTTTTCATAGAACACCAACACATGAACATTCGTTAATTAAGTGTGAACCCTTATCATGAGTAATTATCAAACCAATCTAGCATATTGTCTTAATCATGTTGTTCAAGCAAGTTATCAAACTATTAGTTAACAATATTATTCAACATACAAATCTCCAATCAAGCATGCGCCTTTATTATGTATTATCATCAACTAATAGCGATATACTAACCGGTTACTAAGGAATGGGAGAATGTGCAAGAACAAAGAAGGAATGTAGCTCGTCGAGTAGTGACACCAGCTGCCATTGAAGGATAAAGATGATGCCATCCAATCCAAAGAAGAAAAAGAGTAGTTGGTGTGTTTTTAGGGTTTTTAGAGAGAGAAGGTTAGAGAGAGAGAGAGGGAATGTTTTTGGGATTACTGCCCAAATGATTGCTGCCAACAATTCCCTGATGTCGGCTGTTACAGGCCCTTTTATACGAGAATGTCGCACACATTTAAATGTGCACCTCCTCACAAGTGTGCAGTTCATTTAGGGTTTTATGTGGGCTCATAGGAGTTGGGCCTGGGCTAGAATGTGGTGTGCGGTTTGCCAACCAAGATGGAAAAATAGTATGCAGCTAGCACCGATGTGCGGCCGACTTTAAAATAATAATAGCAATAACATATAAATCACATGACTCACAAATCATCCCTAAACATATTTATCAAACCAAACATATTTATTTAATAACAATTTAATTCATTAATATAATGTGCGGGAAACCCGAAGTGTCACATTATCCCTAAGTTTCAACAAATTTCGTCCGGAAATTTAGCGCGCAACCACTGACAAGTTAGTATGTTTAAACGCTTTCGTGGGGTGTCACATCATCTCCCTGTTAGTTTGGAATTTCATCCCGAAATTCAGTTGTAGCCTCAGTGCTAGAAGTATTGCTTGTAAACAACTGGGGATACTTGCGCATCATCTGGTCCTCTCGTTCCAAGGTAAATTCTGGGCCACGACGCGAGTTCCAACGAACTCAAATGATAGGTATCTTGCTACATTTCTGGGTTTTGTTTATCGATCCATGATCTCAACCGGTTCCTCAACGAAGCGTAGTTGCTCGTCTATCGTGAGTTCCTTAAAAGGAACGATGAGGGTTTCATCTGACAAACACTTCTTTAGATTTGAGACATGAAAAACGTTGTGTACCGCACTCAGCTCTTCAGGCGTGTTTAGTCTATAAGCTACCTTACAAATTCTTTAGGTAATTTCAAAAGGCCCAACGTATCGCGGATTAAGCTTTCCCCTTTAGCCAAAACGTACCACACCTTTCCAAGGTGAGACTTTTAGTAGAACCCGGTCCCCGACATGGAATTATAAAGGTTTCCTACGTCTATGAGCATAGCTTTTCTAACGGTCTCGAGCTGCCGCCATGCGTTGTCTAATCTTGGCAATCTTTTCTATGGTGTCAAGTACTAGTTCCAGGCTGGTAATTTGGCTTTCGCTAACTTACGCCCAACACAAAGGTGACTGACATTTACGTCCGTGCAATGCCTCGAATGGTGCTGCCTGAATGCTAGTGTGGTAGCTGTTGTTATTAGAGAATTCTACCAGTGGTAAGTGTCGTTCCCACCCGTTACCAAAATCAATAACACATGCTCTCAGCAGTGCTCATGTCTTCGACTGTTTAGATGGTACATTTAGTCTGACCATCCGTCTGTGGGTGATAAGCAGTGTCTAAACGTGATCCAAAGGATTTGTGCATAGCCTGCCACAAATCAGACGCAAAAAGTGGGTCACGATCAGAGATGATAGAAGTTGGCACCCTGTGCCTAGAAACTACTTCATTCAAATAGACGGTTGCAAGTTTTGAAAACTTGTCGGTTTCCTTGATCGCGAGGAAATGCGCAGACTTGGTTAAACGGTCTACAATCACCCAAATGGTATCGTTTCCGCTTTGGGATCTTGGTAAGCCGGTAACAAAATCAATGGAAATCTTGGCAATTCTGGTTGTTGCAGTAACCCCGATGGCTTTTGGTATTCGATCTTGACCCTAGCACAGGTCAAGCATTTTCTAACGTACTTAGCAATAATAGCTTTCATATTGGGCCACCAATACAAGGCCTTGAGGTCGTGATACATCTTGTCAGAACTGGGATGTATCGAGTAGCGAGACTTATGTGCTTCGTCCAACACAAGTTCTTAGATGTTTCCGTAGGATGGAATCCAGATACGCTCCATGAAATAGCTAGGCCATCGTCCTTGAGTTCGAGCTGTTTTTCCATGCCCCGAATGGATTCGGCTATAAGGTTTTCCACTTTCAGTGCTTTGACTTGAGCGTTTCGAATTTGGCTACGGAGGTTCGAATGGATAGTAAGATGTAACACACGAACACGTTTGGGTTTGGTTTCCTTTCTGCTGAGGCCATCAGCCACAACATTTGCCTTGCCCGGATGATATTTGATTGCACACTCGTAATCTGTTAGGAGCTCGATCCATTGGCGTTGCCGCATGTTCAACTCCTTTTGATCCAGTATGTGCTGGAGACTCTTGTGATCAGTGTAAATCGTGCACTTGGTACCGTACAAGTAATGTCTCCATGTCTTGAGCGTAAAGACTACAGCTCCCAGTTTCAAATTATGCGTGGTATAGTTCTTCTCGTGAACCTTGAATTATCGGGAGGCATAAGCAATAACTTTCTCGGGTTGCATCAACACGCAACCGAGTCCTTGGATCGATGCATCGCAATAGACAATAAAATCGTCGGTAACTTCAAGTAGTGAAAGAATAGGAACACTACAAAGTTTCTCCTTTAGCTTCTTAAACGCAGATTCCTGAGCATCACTCCACTTGTAGGCGATACCATTTTGAGTTAAATTTGTGAGGGGTTGAGCAATCTTTGAGAATCCTTCGATGAATCTATGATAGTAACCTGCTAATCCCAAGAATTGACTAATTTCAGTTGGAGTTTTTGGTGTTGGCCAGTTCTTGATAGAGTCGATCTTAGGTGGATCAACGTGAATCCCAGCTTCATTGACAACATGACCGAGGAAATGTACTTCCCGAAGCCAGAAGTCTCATTTTGAGAACTTGGCATAAAGTTGTTCATTGCGTAAGAGTTCTAGAATAAGACGCAGGTTTTGCTCATGTTCCTCTCGATTCTTCGAGTAGATCAGAATGTCGTCGATGAATACGATTACGAATTTGTAGAGGTATGGTTTGCATACTCGGTTCATGAGATCCATGAAAACCGCGGGTGCGTTTGTCATTCCAAATGGCATAACAAGGAATTCATAGTGACCATAACGTGTTCTGAAGGCTGTTTTAGAGATATCCTCGTCCCGGACTCTTAGCTGTTGATAACCAGATCGTAGATCGATTTTGGAATAGAAGCTTTACCCTTGCTGCTAGCCGAATAGGTTGTCGATACATGGAAGTGGGTAACGGTTCTTGATGGCTACTTTGTTTAGTTTAGGGTAGTTGATACACATCCAGAATGTGCCATCTTTCTTCTTGACAAAGAGTACTGGGTCTCACCAAGGTGACGAGCTGGGATGGATAAAACCCTTATCCAAAAGTTCTTATAATTGCGTAGATAATTTCTCCAGTTCGACTGGGGCTAGTCGATAAGGTGCACTAGCTATGGGTGTCGCTCAAGGGGTTAGCTCGATTTGAAATTCAACTTGACGATGAGGTGGAAGGCCATGTAGTTCCTCAGGAAAGTCGCGTATGATGGGAAAGTCTTTGATCTTCCTTTCTTTCTCCTGGGTGTCAGTGACGAGTGGTAGAATAGCGGTATGCCCCTTTCGCAAACACTTTTCGGCCATTAAGAATGAAATGATTCCTGTGACAGCACCACCCTTGTCTCCTTGAATAATAAGAGGTTCGCCAAAAGAACGAGGAATGCAGACAATTTTCTCTTAACAGAGTATTTCTGCTCGATGTTTGGATAACCAATCCATTCCGATGACAACGTCGAAACTTCCAAGAACTATGGGATAGAGATTAATGAGGAACGTTTGGCCAGATAACACGAGTTTACAGTTATTGACGATGTGAGTGGCCTCGATGTTTCTACCATTAGCTAATTCGACGACGTGTTTAGATTTTAACGGAGTTGGCGTAGACTTAAGCATCTTACTAATACGTAGGGATACATAGCTAGCATCGGTTCCAGAATCAAATAGTACAAAAACATAATGATCATCAAGTAGGAACTTACCCGTCACAACGTTGGGATCATTCCTTGCTTCACCAAAGCCTATCACAAAAGCTCTCCCGTTGCACCGTTGTCACCATTGTTGTTGTTGTTTCCAATGCCTTGATTGTTGTTCTTACGGTTCTGATTAAGTTGGGGGCAATTCTTCCTCATGTTCCCTATTGCCCCGCACTAGTAGCATCCATGGTTGTTTCCCTGTTGCTGCTACTTCTAATGTTGTTGTTGTGGCTGGTTTTGCCTTGCAGGGTACATGCTTCTACAGTCCTTAGCCTCATGCCCCAGTTTGTTGCACCGTTGAGAGCAATTATTCTCACACAGCCCATTGTGATGCCGATCGCACTTGTTGCACTTGGGTCAATTTCCTTGATAACCACCCTGTTGCTGAGGACCCTTATTGTTCTCGAACTTCCTTTACTGAGCGGGGGTTTGAGTGGGATTAACATCTTTGCCCTGGTTGCCATCCCATTTGGGTTTGTTGTCTCCGGAAGTGTCAGCAGTAGCGCTGATTCGTTTGGGAAACTTGCCCTGCTCCACAGCTTGATTAGTGAGGCAGTGTGCTAGACGGACGACTTGCTGAATTGTGGGGAGGTTAGCTGAAGTCACTAGACTTTGGATTTCGGGAACCAGACCCCTGAGATAAAGCTCGATTCTTCGGTAAGCAGGCTGCGACATGTTGGGACATAGAGCAGCTTACTCGGTGGATCGCTTAGTGTACGTCTCGATTTCAGATCCAACCATTTTCAACTCGTAGTACTTAGTCTCGAGCTTATGGATGTCATCCTTGTGATAGTACTCTTCTCTGATTAGATTCTTGAAGTCATTCCAAGGAGTGGCATTGGCATCAGCCAATCCAAGCATCTGAACCTGCGCATTCCACCGAGAAAGCGCATTCCCCCCAAGGGTACCGGTAGCAAATTTCATCCAGTTAGCAGTAGGACATTCGCACAAAGCGAACACAGATTCGACCTTCTCGATCCAGTGCAGAAGGCCTATGGCTCCTTCAGTGCCATTGAAGGTGAGAGGTTTGCAATCCATAAAAGTTTTGAAAGTGCACACGCGAGGTTGAGTAGGAGCAGGTTGACCTCCTAGATGGGCTGCCAAGGCCTCAGCCATGACGTTGTTGGGTTAATCGGGTTCATTTACGGTTCACGCAAGTCGTGAGTCTCGGGTTCAATTCGGAGCAGCAGGTTGTGAGTCAGGAATAGAATTGTTCGAGGGGTAAAAGAGACAATTATGGTTGTTTTAGACGTGGGAAATCTTGGTGATCTTGGCTGCATGTTTACGTTGATTTGATAAACGGTTTTACCGAATATTATGAAGGTGCACGTTGGCAGAAAAGATCAATCCATGTACCAAGTCTTTAGCATAGAATATTATTTTATTCCTTCTTATTTGCACGTGCAGTTTAATGTATTGTTATATATATTGATTTTAGTTCAGTGAATAAAGAGAGCTTTTCAATTCTTTTCCATCTTCACATTTATATTCACTACACATATACGAGGCTATATACGAGAGGTTATTTGTGTGTTGAGTGAGGGACCTGAACCAACATTTGGTATCAGAGCCTAGGGCTCGGGAAGCGGGTTTGAAGATCGGAGGAAGCCTCCGCCACCGGCGGGTGTGCCGGGTCGGTGGAGGGCAGGCGTAAAAGAAGGGTTCGGGACTGTTATACAGCAGAAGACGGAGACCGGGAGGTGGTTCGTGTCAGTCGTTGTCATGCGGAGAGTACCGGTTAGGATGACGGGGGTGACGGGTGAACACCGGTGTGTCTCGTAGCTGTTAGTCATGATTAAAGGCGTTGAAAGAGCTGTTCGGATGTTAGTTGCGGGTTTGCGCAGCTGTTATACACCGGTGACAACAGCAGAATGTTTTGCGGAAGCCTTGATCAACTTGTTTCGTGATAAGAGGAGACCGGCGTGGTGCGTGAAAAGCGGGCAGAAGGGATCCGTTAAAGCAGGTGGCTTTGGATTCGTCTCGTTTGGCAAGGTGAGAAAACGGAAGAAGCGGGTGGCTTGTTTTCTTTGTCGGTGGAGAGGCCTCTTGAACAAGGGTGATCGGTAAAAGGTCAAGGAAAAAACAGGGTGTAACATTATGGCGTTGGAGTTCAAATCGGGTGGCTTTGGATTTGGCCGGGGAAGAGGTCGTCAATCCGTGAAAAGTCGTGATGTTAGTGAGCGTTTCCAACGTGATGCCATGTGACATGTTACAAGTGTGGTGATTTGTTTCGTGTTGAACCGTGAAGGCTTTGGGCGTGACCGTGGTTGAGGTCGGGTGTCCGGTAGAAGTCGAGATGGTTCGAATGAGACGTTGATTCGGGTTGAACAGAGAAGACTTTGAACGTGACCGAGGTGAAGGTCCGGTGTTCGGGAAAAAGTCGAATGCGGCAGTGGACGGATGGCGTAAACAAACCACGATTAAGGGGGTGATTGTTGGGTTAATCGGGTTCATTTACGGTTCACGCAAGTCGTGAGTCTCGGGTTCAATTCGGAGCAGCAGGTTGTGAGTCAGGAATAGAATTGTTCGAGGGGTAAAAGAGACAATTATGGTTGTTTTAGACGTGGGAAATCTTGGTGATCTTGGCTGCATGTTTACGTTGATTTGATAAACGGTTTTACCGAATATTATGAAGGTGCACGTTGGCAGAAAAGATCAATCCATGTACCAAGTCTTTAGCATAGAATATTATTTTATTCCTTCTTATTTGCATGTGCAGTTTAATGTATTGTTATATATATTGATTTTGGTTCAGTGAATAAAGAGAGCTTTTCAATTCTTTTCCATCTTCACATTTATATTCACTACACATATACGAGGCTATATACGAGAGGTTATTTGTGTGTTGAGTGAGGGACCTGAACCAAATATTGTACCCTTCTGTGAATATCGAATACATACAGCAAGCTTCTTTCATTTTTTTACATACGAGTGTGTGTGTGATAGGGGCCTGTAACCAACAGACGTTTATCAGGTTTTTCAGCTGATCCTGAGTCATGTTAATGTTGCCTCTTTCGCGTCCGCTCATTGTTTTTCAAATCCAGAAAACACAAAGTGAGAAGTGAGAAAGACGCCATAGTGTCGTGATAAAATAGAGGGAAGTTTGACCATTTCACACATAAGTACGTATGTATATATACATATATATATATATAGTGAACTTTTCATATGCTAAGTATAATAGTACATATATCATCACATATGCACCAAATAAACAAGTAAACACATGCCCGAGCCACGAAGTCTAGAGTATTGAGCCTTGCACTTGGAGTGTAGTGTCGTTGCGAGTTGCTTGGTAAAAATGGGTTATAGTCTGGTTTTTCTCAAAAAAGACTTTTCTTTTTAAAACCGAGTTCACTATAACCAATGGCTCTGATACCAATCTGTCACACCCTCAATTTCCACTTGCGGAGTACTAACGCGAGGCGTGCGACTGACCAGGATCATGCCACCAATCACATTGACCATCATTTTAATAAAATAGTTATCATCACCACCAATACTATTAGCGACTACTAATATCTGAGTCCAAATTCAAAGATTAAGTTTAAAACAACGTTTAGAGATAACAGCGGAAGCTTTAAGTTAGACTGTTCAAACAAAAGTTCAAAAGTTCATAGTTATTAATAAGAAAGACCTAACACGGGTTAACGCGACGACTACACTCCCCAAGCTGCAAGCTCCTGAGCAATCACTGAATACCTGCAATGCATGCAGTAGGGTATCAACATAGAGTTGGCAAGTTCACGAGTTATCCAGTTTTAATTCCATAAAACTTGTGTTTGTGTTAAGTTACTCATTAATATCATTCCATGGGGAGCTACCCCATATGTAAGCTACTAAACTGCGCAATACCTAATACTTTGCGACCTGTTGTTTTGTTGTTCCCCGTTGGTCAATGTCTGTCACCATTGACGGGTTGCCAAGGTCTATTAGTTCACGACTGATCCTCTCTAGGCACAATGTGAGGTTGGTGAAACCTAAATAGCGCTATCAACTAATAACCCATTCGCCAGGCACCGACGACTAATCGGTATAGAAAGTAGGGACCTCGTGATAGAGTTTAGTTTAGTGCACTTGTTGCATCTAATATAAATAGTAATTAACCGTATTCTAAACCAGGAATAGTAGGCAATCCCAAACCTGGGAAAGTGTCGTTTGTTCTGTTTCCCAACCACCGGGAACGCATGCTTTTAGTAAAGTGTGTGAACTCACCTTTGCTTTGCTCGGCAGGTAATTTACTTGTTTTGACAGTGCTCAACCACGTCCGATAATGGTTATCGAATTTAATCAAGTTCGTATTCAAGTAACATCACATATACACGTACTTAACATGTAGCACATAAGGATCACATATTTCATAATAATCATACGGGCCACGTATAAATTTTTAACACAAATCATAACCATGTGAACAATGACATGAGCATCCTAATATAAACGGTTTATGCGGCCCAATAAGCCTCTTGGGCCAATAGTAGAGTGTGCGGCCTGATTGTAAGTGTGCAATCCAAATTAAGATATCAGTCCATTAATGGGGTGTGCGACCCACCAGGGAAAAACCTACATAGATTGTGCGGTCGACACTCTAATGTGCGGCTTGTTCATGGTGTGCGGTCATGCAATATCATGTTGTACATTATGCATCAGTCAGTTGTATAGCCGGAATGTACGGCCAGATAAGTGTGCGACTGAGCAGCACCTGCTTGTACCTTGTGCACCTGTCACTTGTACACTTAACAGTGTGCGGCTTCTAGGTGTGCGACCTGCTGTGTTGTGTTGTGTTGTACAATGTGCAGTGACAACTTATACACTGGGGTGTACGACCTCAGAGGTGTGCGACTTTGCTGTGCCACGCTGTACGTCATGCAATACGTGTTATACACTTAGCTAGCGTGCGATATTCATTTTAAACAAACATAATTTATCCAAGTTTGTCAAAACAAGATGGATTCAAGACATTAATTCAAACATTATCCCTAAGAACACTAATCATCCACTAGCCTGTTTCATCATGTACAATTAATATCAAACACCCATCAAATCATCTATCCATTCACAGATTTACACATTACTTCTTTCTAACATAGATCTAGGTTTCCATTCTTATCATGAACATTTAGGTGACATTTACAACATACACTTACCAATTACTAACACACATTCATCATATATACATTACCAGAAATAAATTGATGACTCTGTTTTAACGGCAAGTATCAAACATCATGAATAGATTTCCTACACACTAATAAAGATCTAAACTTTGGTATCATAATAGCCCCCTAATCTTCATAGCCACATTTATACTCTAATCATCAAATGATAGCATCACATATATGAACTTTTCATAGAACACCAACACAGGAACATTCGTAAATTAAGTGTGAACCCTTATCATGAGTAATCATTAAACCAATCTAGCATATTATCTTAATCATGTTGTTCAAGCAAGTTATCAAACTATTATTTAACAATATTATTCAACGTACAATATCCAATCAAGCATGCGCCTTTATTACGTATTATCATCAAATAATAAGGATATACTAAACGGTTACTGAGGAATTTGAGAATGTGCAAGAACAAAGAAGGAATGGAGCTCGTCGAGTAGTGACACCAGTTGCCGTTGAAGCATAAAGATGATGTCGTCTAATCCAAAGAAGAAAAAGAGTATTTGGTGTGTTTTTAGGGTTTTAGAGAGAGAAGGTTAGAGACCGAGAGGGAATGTTTTTGGGGTTGCTGCCCAAATGATTGTGGCCAACAATTCCCTGATGTCGGCTGTTATAGGCCCTTTTATACGAGAATGTCGACAACATTTAAGTGTGCACCTCCTCACAAGTGTGCGGTTCATTTAGGGTTTTATGTTGGCTCATAGGAGTTGGGCATGTGCTAGAATGTGGTGTGCGGTTTGCCAGCCAAGATGGAAAAGGGGTGTGCGGCTAGCACCGATGTGTGGCCGGCTTTAAAATAATAATAGCAATAACATAGAAATCACATTACTCACAATTCATTCCTACAAATATTCATCAAACCAAACATATTTATTTAATAATAATTTAACTCATTAATAGAATGTGCGGGAAACCCGAAGTGTCACATTATCCCCAAGTTTAAAAAAATTTCGTCCCGAAATTTAGCGCACAGCCACTGACAAGCTAGTGTGTTTAAATGCTTTCGCGGGGTGTCACATCATCCCCCTGTTAGTTTGAAATTTCGACCCAAAATTCAGTTGTAGCCTCAGTGCTGGAAGTATTGTTTGTAAACAACTGAGGATACTTGCGCATCATATGGTTCTCCCGTTCCCAAGTAAACTCTGGGCCACGGAGCGAGTTCCAACGAACTCGAACAATAAGTATCTTGCTACGTTTGAGGGTTTTGATTTCTCGATCCATGATCTCAACCGGTTCCTCAACGAAGCATAGTTGATCATCAATCGTGAGTTCCTTAAAAGGAACGATGAGGGTTTAATCTGACAGACACTTCTTCAGATTTTACGTATGAAAAACGTTGTGTACTACACTCAGCTCTTCATGCAGGTTTAGTCTATAAGCTACCTTACCGATTCTTTCGGTAATTTCAAAAGGTCCAACGTATCGCGGATTATGCTTGCCCCTTTTGCCAAAACGTGCCACACCTTTCCAAGGTGAGACTTTTAGTAGAACCCGGTCCCCGACCTCGAATTCTAAAGGTTTCCTACATCTATTAGCAATAGGTTTGAGTTTTGGACTAAACTGGCAAAAGTGACCAAACCTCAGGGACCAAAATGGCAGTTTAATCTCCCAAATATTTCATGATTACCTTGTAACAAGCTCTTGTAAGAAATAGAGCTTTTCTTGGTTACAAGTCTTACATTCTAGTGTAGTCGTTGGGACAAAGGCTGCATTTGTATCAAGTCTAAGAGCCACAAGGAGAGTTAACAGTTTACTTTGCGAAAATTTGGATTAGCATTCGTGGAGATGGCAACTGAACATGCAAGAATGTAATGTGAGTGTTGAGAACGTTGTATGTAGGAAAAAAATATGGTCGAAACGGTCTGGACAAGGAGCTAAGAAAGGTAGAGATGCATCTAAGGCTAGGTCATTGGGGGATCATTCTAGCTAGATCATTCCATAGAGAGATGTTGTAACACGTTAGGCAAATCCCACATAGCTCATAGACATGAGATGCTGGTTTCATAGGGATTGTTTGACCTTAAATACCACCAACATGTTTGAAACATTTTAGTGGATGAGAGAACTCCAAACTTAAGCATGCTAGGGTGGGAGCAATCCCATGTGGGAACATTTTCGTCTTAGACCACCCGTAGTGGGGCGTGATTTTAAAAAAAAATTGCAAAAAAACGACCCAAAACGCCCCCCCCACTACACTAGGCGTTATAAGGCGTTTTTTTTTTTTAAATTTTGCATGCTAGCGTTTTAAATATAACGCTGAGAATTGTTTGACTTTTTTGCTTTTGGCCAATGGGGAATGGTCAAAGGTTTGACTAACCAATGAGAATTGTTTGCTTTTTTTTTTAATGATTGGGAGGGGCATTATTAGGCATTATTCCCACTACACCACTTTTGCAATAACGCCCCATGCTGACTGGGATGACACGTGTCGGATAATGCCCCATGGTGGGGGCATTATAACAATTTACCACTACACATGGTCTGATGAAAATAACTTGAAAAAAGGACAATATTGATTGCTATGAGGAGTCAGTTGTTACATAATACTCTAAACTTGTTGTTACTTCAATTTGATCATAGCAATTGTCGTTACTACTTTTATACCATGTAAAACCTAGCCTGGATGCCTTGTTTCTTCTTGTTGGAATCATATATCACTCATTTTTTTCTTTGGCTTCTAGGAGTGTGAATCTTGGTCATGTCTACTGTTTAGGTGCTATATTAGTTACCAAACTATAGTTTTGGGATTTTCATTAACTATCACATAGAAGAGTTTGAGAATGTAATAGGCATGCTTATTTCATTATGAACAACAATTGTTTGAGTGAGCATTGTCGGGGGAGTTGGTCTACCTCTTGAAAGTAAATAGTTATCTAGTAAAGTTGACCCGTTCGATAATCTAATATTGTTAGTTTGTTTTATTTTGTGTTTCTTTACTTTGTTTGAATTACTATAAATAATAAATATTTCTCCATCCAGTTCCTATCTTTTATGATTCTCCTGCTAGGTGATGCTCAAAATATTACCCAAAGACACTCTCACATGGAGGTTGAAGCTTGTTCAGTCAGCTGCTGCCTATGCTAATTCTCGTCTCCATGCTATTACATCTCAAGTACTTGTGCTTGCTAGGTTCCTTTCTTCTGTGGATAATCATAGTTGATTCTTTTTTATTATACATTTATGTGCAAATTAGTTGACAATTAATAGTTGCCAAGTCTGCTGTTTAAAGTTTGTGTTCTCTATGTATTTATGAATTCATATGAACTTATGGAATCTAATATTTCTACAATATTTGCATTTCAGCGGCAGGGACAACATATTGCCAAGTAAAAATGAGGCCCAGAGGCTTTTTAGATTATTGAAACACTGCGATGTGCGTGTGTTCGAGGAAAATGGGCATACAATCCTATTGGTATTAACACTTATTCTTGCACCTCTTGACATTAAAAAGATGACGATTTGATTTAATGATAGTGTATATGTATTAGGAAAAATTATGTTTCTTATCAAGTAGAAATTACTGGTGACAGAAAGGAAACAAGAAAGGACGACGAGACGTTTGCTTTGATTTTGAATCCTTGACCAAAAGTCAAATGGGAATTATAGGGACTTTAGAGGAAAAGTAAAATCATTAAAATTTAAAGGATTTAAACAGGAAAGTTTTGAATGTAAAAGAATATCCAAGTTTTAAAAAAGGAAAAATATATTTTAATTAAAGAAAAAACTTGGTGAAAAAAATTAAGTTTCAAAATAAAATATTTATTAACGGATAAATGAGAAACCGGCCAAGAAACAGGAGGATGTAAATTTAAGTAGCTGATCAAAAGCAGTTCTTTAGTAGAGGTTTTGGTCAAATCCACAAAAAAAACTAGAGGGTTGTTTCTAGCAAGTAACAGGAGGTCAATTTTTTGATCCAGGAAGAAATTGGTCAATAGCAGTTTGGAAGAGGACTTATCAAATCAAGTGGTGACCAAAAGATCAATGGGTTGTTCTTGCAAGTGAATACTGATAGAATAGACACTTGCACACACTGAATGAATATATATGTTCAGAGAATTTTACGTCTAAACACATACATATATTACGTTCAAAGGATTACAGACACAGATATTTATAGTATAGATGCCTTGGGGAACAAGGCAACAATAACTGCCTAAGGGTGAAAGGCGTGGTTACCTATTTGGAATAGGTAAACTCACCATTCATCCAATCAGACAGTGTCACGTCAATTCACCTAAATTATTTACCTAATGCTCAAAAACGTTGGCGGTGGTTTACCTAACGGGTTTAGGTAAACTATTTAAAAAAAAAAAGAAAAATGTGTGATTGGTTGAGAATGAATGGACCCCACCACATACCCATCTCTCTCCCCCTTGACTCACCGAATCGGTGAGCACTCACCGAAAACACCCCCCAATTCGGTAACATTGATCGGTAAAAATGGTTGGCAGTGGAGTTGGGATCGGTACCGCGTGGGTTTACCGACCCACTCCGTTCACCCTAATATATTTACATATACAAACATAATACCCCTAGACTTTAGAATTATTTACACAACTGAACCAATATATCAATAAATACTAAATAATAAACTGTTTTCTTTTTGATGTCAACGTTTATAGGCCAACAAATATGATCCGACAAAGAAAATGTAGAATTCTAATAGTAGTGTGATAATCATATTAGAATTGGAGGAAGAAGATAAGATCAATTGCTGACGAAAACAAGAACACCGAATCCATGTTGGTTAAAGAAAGGGGGGGGGGGGGTGATCAATGACACTTCAATGCCCGATCTTGAAGTTAACAAATATTACTAGTTGGGCGGTAAAGATCACAACGATATTTGATGTTCATGGAATCTCGGAAGTGCTCGAATCAGAAGGTGAAGTAGATGCGAAGAAAAACAGAATGGCTATCACGTATCTCTTCCAAGCAATGTCCGAAGAACTCAGGTTGCTCATTATAAGAAAGCAAAATATATATGGGAAGACTTAAAGGCTCGATTTGTGGGAGCTGGCTTGGTTAAAGAGGCTAAATTAGAAACACCTGAATGAACCCTTGAAGATGAAAGACTTAGATACTATCGATGACTTCACAGGGAAATTTAGTCATCTCGTGTCACAAGCCATCAACCTTGGATCCTCAACTGATAACAAAAATCTAGTCAGGAAACGTATAAAGTTTGTATCATCTCCTTCTCTTTCCTTTCTTACTCAATTTATTAGCAATCTAGCCGCTAAATTCGCTCTCAAAAACCTTGGAAATCTTTCCAATTTTCTTGGAATCAAAGTTTTACCCCACCCTCAAGATTTTCTCCTCTCTCAAAAGAAATACATCAATGAAGTTCTCTCACGAGTCAATATGGTCAAATGTAAACCTATTCCACACCGATAACATGCTCCAAACCTCTCACGTTACATGGTGCTTTGCCTTATCCCCCACTGAATACCGCAACATTGTAGGAGCTCTCCAATTCCTTTCCCTTACATGACCGGATGTATCGCTCACCGTCAACCGCCTCTCTCAATTCATTCATGCCCCAACAATTGCTCACCGGACAACTTTAAAACGTATGTTAAGGTATCTTCATGGAACTGTGCATCATGGTATTCTTGTATGCCACAACCCACCCCTTAATTTGCATGCTTTCACTGATGTCATTTGGGCCGGCGATAAAGACAACTATCGTAGTACCATGATACCATCGACTACATTGTTTTCCTTGGTTCCAACCCTATATCTTGGAGCTCTAAACATCAAAGTACACTAGCTTGAAGTACCATCGAAGCCAAATTCTGGGTCGTTGCATCCACCACAACAAAAATACAATGGATCAATTTTGTTGCCGGCGATAAAGACAACTATCGTAGTACCATCAACTACATTGTTCTCCTTGGTTCCAACCCTATATCTTGGAGCTCTAAACGTCAAAGTACGCTTGCTTGAAGTACCATCGAAGCCGAATTCCGGGCCGTTGCATCCACCACAACAAAAATACAATCGATCATTTTTTTCAGAACACTAAATATTGCGAGAACACGCAAAACACAATGAATCACCTATTTCTTCAATCCTAAAAACCTAAAAAGTAAATGAAAATGTTACAAATGTAAGATTTATTGTTTCTTACACTTGAATTCAAAACAAAATATGGAAAATTTCACTTTTCTTATAACCTACACATATGTAGGTTATGTGTATGTTAAATTAAGATGTATGTAGGCTATGTGTAGGTAAAATTATATGGTCTTTTATGGAGAGATCATGAGAAAACTCTTTCTTCATGCAGAAATTCTAGAAAACTCTATCAAAGGGTTAATGTTTGTGTTGGATTTTTTTTTCTAGGGTTTATCGTCTCTCTTTTTGGTTAGGGTTTAGCTTTAACGTTTAGTTTTTAGCTTTTAAATGTTAGCCTCTAGGGTTTAGTTTTGTCGGGGTTTAGGGTTTATTTCTTAGGGTTTAGAATTTTGGGTTTAGTAACAGTTAGATAGAGTTTTCTTGAGTTTTCTCACAAAGAGGTGTTTTCTCATGATCTCTCCTATATATATATATATACATATATACACACACACACATTAGAGAATACATATTCTTGTATTTTTTAAATATAAGTAACATAACTACAACATAGTTGCATTAACCTTTTAACATAGTATGTAAACTTTATGTTATATTTAACTACCTTTAAATTAGTTATATCATCATCCGAGATTGGTCCGACCTTCAAACCAGTAAGTTGACCAGTTCGATGACCTATCCAGTTATGAAAACATTAAAGATAAAGCAATGATTCACTTCTTTGTTGTTGGTGCAGGAGAGTGGTGTTAATGTTCTTACTGCTATTAAAACCACTTACATGTATCGTCGTTCTTCAAAGCATGATATCTTGAAAGACTTTTTGCCTATTAGTATAACAGAGTTCAAAAACCTACCTGTAGAGACTTGGTAATTTGACATATAGCTTTACTAGAATCAAGATCTGTTCTTGTGATACTGAAAATTGAAGCATATGCAGGTGGTACCATCTTTATATAGATGCGGTAATTTTCTCAACCATGGAGAATGAGAAGATAGTGAGAGGTCTTGAAGGGATTCCAGATGAAGGACCTGTGTTGATTGTTGGTAATCACATGCTAATGGCGTTTGATGTGTTTCCAATTGTCACAGAGTTTATGAGGGAAAAGAAAATCACCCTTCATGGTCTAACACACCCGGAATTTTTTAATATCGATGTCGAACGTGAATACTATATGATTCCCTTAGTCGATGTACTAAGGGTAGGTGGCTCGATTCCGGTTTCTGGAAGAAACTTCTTCAAATTGTTAGCAAAAAAGTCGCACGTATTACTCTACCCTGGTGGTTTACGGGAGGGTCTCCATCGTAAGGTAAATTACACATGATCACATTTCACTTGAAAACTCTACCTTTTTATATATCCAAACTATGATTCATTGGCTGATAATAATCCATATTGCCAATATGACAAATGAAACTCTTACTCTCACTTTCGTTGCAAAGGGAAAGTATAGTTTAATGGAAAACTAACTCTGTATGCGCTCCTAATGAACAACTAATTGATATCTATCTCAATTATATTGTTCTACATTGTTATGAAACGACATAAATAATAGTTATGGACAACTGGAGTTACCTTTCCCTTAGATTGGGATTGCCTTGGCAAAGTGTCATTGGTGATCACAGTGTCAATATAAATTACTATCCATCACAAATTTATAGTTTGGCAAAGTGTCATTTGGTCGTATTTAAACATTTTTAGTTTAGTCACAAATGATGAATTATTAACAAAACCAAATTCATAAATAGGGAATTCAAGGTGCGGGCATCTTCTTCTTATTTCTCTTGGAAAAAGGAAAAATCATTATAAAGGGATTCAATATTACCCTTGGTGTAATGTTATTTGTACTTTGGATAGACATTATCGTTAGTTAATCGACTGTGTAACATATGTTAGGGTGATGCAATGTTCTTTTTCACCAAAAAAAATGTTGCACATCTTAGATACATTGGTTAGCTTGTACAACATTATTAGTTTACTACATATAATTAATGACTCTTGAAATGAGTTTTTTTTTTTTCTTTCAAAATTGTAAATCACTTTCTTTTGTTGTTAAAAGGGTGAGGCTGGCAAGTTGTTTTGGCCGGATAAACAAGAATTTGTAAGAATGGCAGTGAAGTTTGGGGCCACCATTATACCATTTGGAGGAGTTGGGGAAGATGACATATTAGAAGTAAAATCGAACACGCCCATTCTCTTTACGTACTTAATTCAACTTGAACTTTACTCTAGAAATAATTAGTTACACGTTCATGTTCACCTGTTGATGTATAATCTACTTTGTTGCCAGCTACTTGTTGATTATAACGACATGAAGAGAAACCCTCTTCTTAATCACATGGTGAACACAATTAATCAAGGGAGAACAAACTTGAGGTGAACTTCAAATTCTTATGATTTTCATTTACCTTTGTTTAAGTTGTATTGTGTTAGGGTAACAAAGGTCTTGTAGCCTAGCATTACCAATGTTTAAGTTGTATCTGTGTTAGGGTAACAAAGGTCTTGTAGCCTAGCGTTACCAATGTGTGTTGGAAATGTGTTCCTGCTTAGATTTTGGTATTAGATAATATTATATGTAAGTTCGTGTTTCGGATCGAAAACCGTGATTAGTGTGTGATTAGGTTCAAAGACGGAAGATTAGAGACGGATAAACAACTTTCTTGTATAAATTTGGGCAGCATAACGTTACAAATTAGCACAATAATAAGCTATCCAAAATATACCGAAAGACCATACATCCGGGAGAGACCAAGTGGTAGTCTTTCCCCCAAATCTAAAACCTTAAAAGCTTGCAAATGACCTAAGGGTGGTATTTATAGTCACACCACCTTCATGAAGCTCACTTGCAAACGAACACGATCAAACGAATAACCCTTTCGTTTGACCACTTCAAACGAACGGGTCTAAGCACATTCGTTTGACTGTTCACTAACTATTACATAATTAGCTTAAAATGTAATCTAATCTATTTGAACAACATCGGACACAAAAACTGCACCAACAAATTCCCCCTTGTCCGTTGGTGTCGAATGCTGAAAATGCAACTACAATCGATCTTCAGTCAAGTATTTGTTGATGTCAACTTCTCTGTGTTAACAGACCCCCTGATGCAGGCCCAAGTGTGGAGGAGCGGGCCATCTTATATTTCGAGGCCCAAGATCGTGTGACAAAAGGGGATTCACTAAAATGGCTCTAACTTGGGCTACAGGGGTCCGGTTTGGGTCATCGTTCAGGCCCAAAAACACTTATTTCTATGAGTTGTTTATCGTTTTATGTTTTTTTATTGCTTTTGGTGGACTTTTATTTCGTTCCAACTTTTGGCCCAAGTGTTTTTTTAGGCCCGTTTTCAATTTACCTTGTTATTTATATGGATGTAATGGGAAAAAACAAATCAGTTTCGGAATACATGAACATTCATTTTTCTCTCCCAATTCATTAGTGTGTGTTTTGTGTGTGAAAATCCCAATTTTCGATTTTCTTCATGAATCAACGAATCTTGGAAGAATCGTTCCTGGTATTCTATGAGAATCAACAGGTCCGATTTCCTATCCCGTTTTCTAGTCTACATCACCCCCCTTACCGAAAATCCAGGTACGGAGAGTCTTTACTTGAGTCTTCACAACAACATCAAATCCATGAAGCTTCGTGTATCATATTTCCCCCTCAAAGTACGCATTGTGCAATGTCCTTGCAAGGCAACATCGACTGATCCTCTACTAATCTTCCAATACTCAAACCGGCATTTGATAAGGGTTCCATTCTTTAAAAACTGTATCAAGTCTTGATCTTGTCATAAAAACTCTATTTCATTCAAAGCATACTGCATTGGTAAAGGTTTCCGGTGAACTATCTTCTATAAACCACCTTTGTGGAATCGACCAAGTAATGCACTTTGATCATCAGCATCAACACTCAGGAAGTCAGCTAGACCAAGTATATCATTTGCAAGCTCAACTAGCATGCTTAGTTGAACTACATCCAGATCTCATTGTCTCGCCTTTATGAAGTCGACCACATAATGTACTACGGATCTTCAACATCAGTACTCAGGATGTTAGCTTGACAAAGCACATCGTTTGCAAACTCAACGAGTTGAATTATAACCAGATCCCTATAAAATCTCAATGAAAAAATTAAACCCAAAACCGAATCCTTCAAATTCCCCCTCAACTGTAACTTCATCCGCGTTAAGTTCAACAATCTCCCTCCACAAGGTGTCATTGCTTTGATCCTTTCGATCCAAAAACCTAACCGGTATATGATAAAGTTGGAATCTACACTTGCGAGCCTTGAACTATCAGCTCTCATAAAGATTCCCCAGGTCTTCAGTGAACAGCGTTTTGAAACAATTGTCGACTTTTGATACCTGTATGTTTCCTTGCATAACCCTTCACGCTGGCTGGCCTCAATCATATGTTTGTGCAAAACATTCCACGCAGCCCTTTGGTATCACCAGAAAATCACGAACTTTACAACCTGTGATTGCGTTTAGAAATTTACCGAAGAATTCTAAAACATATGAAATTTTTTATCCCCCATTTCTGTGGTGAATTCTCCGAACCTTAACAAATTCTCTCCTCGGAGCAGAACTGTTGTCGTTTACTTTACTGAACAAATTCCCTCCACAAAGCGGGATTTTTCAATTTTCTCGGTTATTCGATAGATCACCAAAGCTGCTTTCTTCTTTGCATATTCTGGTTGATAAGGAAAGTCCCCTGGCCCGTAGGATCCGACTTGTATCCCCCAAAGTGCTGCTAAAACCTAATACGAAAACTTCCATCATAGGCATAACTCTTCGACTTTGTGAACTCGTTAGGACCGGTGTTGGCTCTCCAGGTTCCTTTAATCGTTACCAAATGAGAGAATATGACAACTAACAAAATGCTTTCGAGCATTTACAAACACCGGTAACAAAATATTTTTTCACATGCGGAAATAAATATAATGTTTTTTGGCCCATAATAGTCACGTCACCAAATTTGACGTTTGCACCGGTAACTGTGACTACCCCACTTTGATTGAGGACCACCTTAAATACAAATTCCGCTAGGTTAATCACTACAACATAACTGAGTATTTATGACCGAAACTGTTTGTTGCTAGTATTGTGTCTGAAAAAACCAGTGGCAAAATTAATGATGAATTTGCAATAAAATTAGCAAGGGAATTGAGACGAAAGTTTGGTCAGTGTTTTTGTTTAAAGAAAAACAAAAAGCCGTACCGTGTAACAAAAAATGTTCTTAAACTTTTGTCACCAATGTACATCAGTTTTCTTTAATTTGTGACGGTTTTTGCTTCACAAATGGTTGATTTTGCGATATTGAATGACATATTGTACCTATGGATTTATTTGTTTACATGACAGGGAGGGGGTTGGAGGAGAGATTGCGAAGCAACAATTTCATATGCCACTATGGCTGCCGAAGCCACCAGGTCGACTTTACTTTAAGTTCGGGAAGCCTATACGAACAAAAGGGAAAGAAGATATGTTAAATGACGATGATTATTTGCAAGAGTTATATTTGCAGATAAAAAGTGACGTTGAAAAGAACATAACTTATTTGTTAGAGAAACGAGAAGAAGATCCTTATAGAAGTAATGTTGAAAGGATTCTGTGGCGAATGAAGCATGGGTCGTTAGATCAAGTCCCATCTTTCGAGCCATAAATGTTGAGCATAGACACACATGAGTTTAAATCGATAAATGTATTCATGCGTAAACAAAAACCTATCTAATCAAGAGGAGTACATGTTGTAATGTTTATGTGAGAATGTGATTATAAGCTACAAGTTAATACAATATACCATTAATACTACCATATGATTAACCACTTAAGTGACTAACAAATTAGCTAACTCTTTTTTATTTTAGCATTCATTATTAGTGGTAACACTTTGTCAACCATTTAAGAGTTCTCCTTGCTCACTTTTTTCATCATGGTTTCACTCCCTTTAGTCAATATTCGTAAATACTAATTAGAATGCTTGAACAATAATATTAACTTCGATAAAACGATTTCTGATCAAATTATAGAATGAGATCACTTATTACTGCTATCAAAACACTTCAAAATAGAAATCATGAGCTTTTCCATAGGAATGAGGGTCTTTCTATAACCATCCTCTGGTGTGAGAATAAGAATCGGCCCTTTGAAAACAAATATTGTAAAGTTTAAAGTATGAGTGAGAGTGAGAGTACAAGTGAAATGAAATGTTTTACCTTATCATGAAGTATTTATATCATGTGAATTAGGGTTTCGATGTCTCGTGTCGTAGTGGGCATGTATTCAGGGCATAATCATTTAAAGTATTTCAGGGATGATGTGGATTTAAGGAAATGGGTTTTTAGTTTATGGAATGAATTAGTCGCAAAATAGAAAGTCTAGGATGGGCTATGCGCCTCTAATCCTTACCATATAAAGGAAAATATGGAACCTTAATCTCATTTGTTTATGATTTTCACAAAATCTAGAGAAAAGTTACAGAGATAAAATTGGGGTTTTAGAGGGAGAAATTGAAACAAGGGATTTAAGATTTGAAGCTTGGAATATGTGTCTCATCGTTCATATATCATCATAGCAATGTTATGGTGAAAGATTCGGGTAAGAATCACCTCAGATTTGGGTTTTTTTGGGGTCTACATATTCACACACCCAACTCCCTATTTCCACACCCTTCTAGACGCCTCGTATAGGCCTATGATGACTGTCGTCAGAGTCAATCAACAACCTAATTAAACTACGTAGATAGTGTAAGTAGGGTATCGTATCCACGGGGAATATGTGGTTAGTGGTTAGCTAAATTATTTAATTAACTACTACTAATCTAGAATTGGGGGTTTTGAATAATTTGAAAGAGACTAAAAAAATAATTACAAGAAAAGATATCAGATTTGTAAAATGTAACTTCCTTCAAACTTCAGGTTCTAAGTTTCACAAAACTCAGTTTACTTAGTTAATTGGCCATCACATAGACATGATGCTTGGTTAATTTAATATGATAATAAAAAATAGGTCCTTGTCATAAGATCTTTTATAATTTGATTAACCCTATTTACTAGCGTGAGTCAACCTACTCTATGTCACCCAACACGTTACTAGGTTTTCTCATCAACCGAACAAGTTGTAAAGCAAGAACTCAAAACACATGCAAATAGTTCAAAGAAACCAACACATCAATGTATTCATACAACTTTGTCAAGGAAATACATCCAAACCTGAGTATAAACTGAATAAAGTAAAAACCTAACTGAACCGTCCGTCTGGAGGAAGCCACGTAGGGCCTAGCCTCTCATGGTCGTCGTCACAACATCGGTTGTCATCCCAAACTGATTAAGCATCTTGAATGACTTGGGAGATGAAAATAAAAAAAAATTAAATTCGTCCCTTGTCTTTTACGTATATCGGCCGTGTATAGGGCTGTAAACGAACCAAACGAATTGTTCGTGTTCGTTTGTTAGAAAATATATGTGTTCGCGAACCGTTCACGAACACTTATCGAACGAGATTTTATGTTCGTGTTTGTTTGTTAAGGAAATAAACTTGTTCGTGTTCGTTTGTGTTTGTTTGTTAATTTTAGGCAACGAACAAAAACAAACGTTGACGAACACAAATAAGCACAAACTAATGTTCATAACACAAATGGAAACAAACGAACACAAATAATCGTTCATGAACAAAACATATAATACACTGACACTTATTAAATATTTAACTTGTCGGAATTTTGAAGTATTTAAATAAATATAAAAACTAAAAACGCTAATGATCTATCGAACACAAACGAACACGTTACCGAACGTTCACGAACATAAACGAACGAACGCGACCTCTGTTCATGTTTGTTCGTTTAACTAAACGAACGAAATTTCTTGTTCATGTTCGTTTTTTAATAAACGAACGAACACAAACGAACTTCCCGCCGAACAGTTCACGAACTGTTCGCCGAACGTTTGGTTCGTTTACAGACCTAGCCGTGTATTAGAATTGTGTATCCCCCTTTGTGCATGAATAATGGAACATATATAATGGGGTCAATACTTGGCCGACTTCCTTTGTTAACTCCGAAGCCCATTAACTTCACAAATTGTTGTCACACAAATTCCATATTATCATGGCCCAATGTATTTTTGTTGAAGCACTCATCCAATTAATTACTAACTGCTATGGCCCAATACAATTTCTAATTTGTAATCGTTTGTCAGCCATTCTTTTCTTTTAGGAATCTAGAACTCCTCATACACCCTTGATCCAAATTTCATTAATCCTTTCACTTTTTTATTTAAGCAACATGATTTGAGAAGCTCTAGCGGGCCGCGGAAGGTGATACGGTCACTGCTGCGTGTCGCTTAACATACCGGGATTGATTTTCTTTCGTTTTGCGTCCTGTGTTATCCCGTAGAATCCATTTTTGAGCTCGGTTCTCACATTTAACTTCGTTTCGTACCTGTTTAGACAAAAACACCAATACACACTAAGTATATAATCTAATACGGATTGACACGTTTAACATACTAAAACTCAATGCTAACTAATACAAAATACGTATATTTTGACCCGACATCACTTCCCCACACTTATCTTTTTTCGTCCCGAAAAAAATTATCTGCAATGGAATCACAATCAGAAACATTGGCATCCAATATATTCGTTTACTTCATTAGCAAATCAAATCACACGTTAATCAAGATTGCAGGTATACGATCCACTTAAACCCAACCGCCAGCTTCCAAGCCCTTATTCATGATTCATTGAGTTCAAGTAATTTATAGTTATCTATGGATCTCACACTCAAAAGACTACAACTCCACCTAATCCCGTTTCAAGCTTATGAGATTAAAAGATATATAATCTACCATCTTATATAAAAAACTCTTATGTTATTCCTATTAAATTTATGATGGATAGATGGATGATATTGCGAGCTTTACATGCTTTTTCTTATGATCAGTTTAGCGCACTTACGCCACACGAGTCACCATCCCCATGGTTAATGCCATAAACTTCACATATTTTTTATAACTCCATCTAGAGGGTATGTACCGCATGAGTCGCTATCTCCGCAGCAATACCATAGGCTTTGTTTTTCTTTCTTTTCAACATATAGCTCAAATGGATGGATTGAATATTTTTTTAAGGCGCCACACTGTTTCGGATTTGTTTTCACAAAAAGAAACAGGCGTGCCAATTTAATCGGAAAAAACTTATAAGTTTTTTACTTATGACGTACCTCTTATACTTTCTACAGTTTCAGTTTTGCCATAACTCCTAAGGCGAGAACCCACAAGATTCCTATTTTAAGTTATTTTATATCAATCTTAAGGAACCTTTCAACCGGCTGGGCCTACCCACATATCCCAAGTTAGATGCTTGACCGACCGTTTATTATCTCTTATATATAATAATCAAATGCCAACAAACTGATTATATCTATCATTTTCCATTTATTGCAAAAACTTTCTCCAGACGTTTTCTATTTTTTTCATTTTTTTTTATTTTTCATTTTTTCAATTTTTTTTTTTGAATTTTTTTATTTATTTTTTTAGACACTACACTAATCTCCCCTCCCCACACTTAAAATCTACATTGTCACCAATGTGGAAAGAAAAGCGACTCAAAAAATAAATAAAAATATATGTACAAAAGACTGGAACAGACTCCCCTGGCTTAAGCAGCAAGATCCTCGTGAATGTTCCGTGGCGACCGTATAGCATTTCTTTCACAGCCGCGTTAAGTAAAAACTCGGTTTTCTCTCTACAAGTGATGTTCAAATCATCGCCGTCCAAATGGAGATTGAGTATGGACAGTTATGATTGAAGCCTGCAAATTTAACTCAAAGCAAACCCATAAAACCACAAGAGACTCAAAGACATAAAAACAAAATTGAATTAACAAGACTCAAATTACACGACTCAATATACAAAAATCGAAACACATACCTGATTGCGTTGAATATGGTGAATGAACGGTTCACATGGGGACCAGGTTTAATGGTAACAGATCGATTTATTAGGCTAGAGGGTATGGTGATGGTCCTCCAAGGGAGGATGATCCGCCACGTAGGCGCCACGTCATAGTCCTCCCAAGGATGGTCCATCCCACAAAAGTAGAGGGTATGGAGGATGGTCCTAGATGATCCTACCGCACCACTTTTATGTTTTTTTATTTTTTTAATCTTCTACTTTTTTTTAACATTTAACAAATAAACTAACAAAATATTTTCATTAATATTAAAAACACATTACATAAACTTAAAAAAGAAACATATGTTATGAATATATTTATTATTAATGTGGTTATCAACACCTAAAATAGATTAGGCTTGTTCCACAAGTTTTCCTCTATTATATATAGTCTCTTATATCTCTTGTAATATATACCTCAATCAATAAGATCAATATCTTTCTCCATATTCTTCTTTATATTTCTTTTGCTATTAGGCTAGTTTCACAACACGTTATCAGCACGCGAGTGCTCGAAATATCATTGGTTTTAATCGTTGGTTAAAGTCACGATTAACCTATGTCAAGATGAGAGTCAACAGTTAGCATGCCAAAAGACCTAGATGTGAGCCGCCGTTCCAGCTAAGCTAGTTCTTGGTATTATCTTTAGTCTCCATCAAAAGCTCCACAACTCAGGTAACAAGACTAACACTTATGTTTTATATAGAGCATACATGTAATCTATATGAGCACGACTTTGAATTAAATTATAATAGCTTAATAATCTGTTTGTTAATCTAAAATTGCGGCTACTTGGTGGGATGAATAGGAAATAAAACTTAACTTATTTTAATAACTCAACAATATTAAGTCAATCACTATGGTGTTTTTTTTATATATAAAAGATTGGTATCTATAAAAAAAATATACGAATTGATACAAATGATATTGTTTATATATTCTTAACAGATATATCACTTTATTTCTCGCATAAATTTCTAAGCAAGATCATTGTGTATATATACATATATTTTTTTGATTTTTGCTTACCTAATATTGATTATTAGTCAGAAACTAACTTATAAGTATACTTGAATATTGTATAAGGGTTGTTGAAGAAACAAAAACAACCGGTCATTAACACATGGATTTCTCTCCTAATGTGTGTTTTTGAATTGCAGTTTTCTTAATTACATTAGGCCATCGTTCAGCTCATATAGATTATTTTGATATAAAATTATATTTCAAAGCTTGAGTAATCTTAATATATATATATATATATATATATATATATATATATATATATATATATATATCCTATATATATAGGGGATGGTTAGATAGAAAACCCTATCTATATGAAAAACCTTAGAAAACCCAACCTCCCGACATTTTTATATATATATATATATATATATTTGATGCCAAGATTAGCCTGAATAATATTACATATGTTAATTCCAATAATATGTCAAGCAAATATTTTCCAAATTTATGTGATCTTGAAATATTTTTATATTTATATCTTTAATATAAATACTATATAAAATATAATAGGCAGTTAATGCAATATTGCTTTAAATTTGAAAATTTATCCTTAGTTTGTCATGTGGCAATAAGTTCTAGATTCTTTTGATAGAAACTTTATAATTGTTATGTGACATTAATGAGATTTGAATATTAACTTTCACGTTATAATGGTATACTTATTGTGTGCACAACATCAAACATTATTCTTATAGTTTTGTGAGTACATAGAGTTATGTGTCCTACGTTTGCTACGTACGTCTTATCTTCAAGTTTAATTGATTTTATTATTAACTTTCTTATTTTCAAAGATATTTGTAGATGTTATCATACCAAATTTTATATTTAAGTTCATTAGAGTTTATGAATAAGTAAAAAATTTGAATATATGAATACCTGTGACAAAAGATAATTTTGCAAATTAACTATCACTTCTCAATGTCATTTATATGTGGACACTAACCTATTCTTATAAAGAAAGGCTTAGTTAATTTATAAAAGATCATATGATATGAGAACTTGGTAAAGATACTTATTTATGTTTAAAAGTAGAGAAGCAAATATTTGTGATTGGTTATACCATAATAGATTATATAAATATGCTCGTAGTTGTGATGAAAAACATCTTGTTTCATAAATTTCTTTATTATAACTTGTTTTATAAGGTGATGTGCTATTACATTGTGTATTGATTCAATTTTATACCTTATGTTCTATACGCCAACATTAATTTACATAGAAAGACGTATGGAAGAGAACAATTAAATGATCAAAGTTGTGGTTTGTTATCACTTTCATGTAAGTGTATAAATATGCTTAGATATGACACCTGAAGCGTCACACTCCCCGAATCTCATTATTAAGGTATATAAGGTAGAAAGATGTTCGACCTATAAATCTTATATGACTTGGACGTGTAATTACTTCTCAATTGATGTCATGTGAAGAGAAGATTATAAAAGTCCCACTTATCATATCTCAAATATGTTAAAGTAGCAATATTATGGAACGAGTATAACAAATTTGAAATTTCAAATATGTTTGTCCGGAAAAGTAATGATTATATAACCCATAAAACTTGGTTGGTTCTACTCCATTCCCGAAAGCGAATGTGATTATATAACCATCATTGTAAATGTAATGATCATGGAAATAATTGAGAAGTTGTAATAATGAGATCGACCATATAAAATTGTAATAATGGTCATGTTAATAATGAGATGGACCACTAAAAGTGTCAAACTAAGGAGTGACAATATAACATGATAGTTGAACTATAAAGTTACAAGACACTCTCTCGTATCTCAAGTTTGGTATTACATACGTGTAACTGTGTAAGTAATACAAATACGATCATAAACCAGAAGTTTATGGATCATAATTATTTAATTAGTTGGCATGACCGGTTAGACCACACCGAGTCGATGATATTGTGAAATTTAACAAAGAATCAAAAGATTCTTGCTGACAATTAAACTTGTCATCTTTGCTCTTAAGGGAAACTAATGATACACCAATCAAAGTAGGGTAAGAATCTCTAAATATTCTGGAAGTGATTAAAGGATATGCATATCCCAAACATGATACCATTTAGTGTTTTAAATCGATGCATCGTCTAAATGGTTATAAAATCCACAACCTAAAGTTTGTGTGATTATGGCTTAGCTAATGTGATCGCAAGCATATTATTCCAGATTGACATATTTATTTCGGTTGTAATAGTGAATTGGATTCCCAAGTTATTGATCATCATTGGAATACATGTTTTGTTGAGACGATGGCTAAATGTCTACGATTAGTTGCAAAACCAACGAGCATGAGAGTAGAGGTTCATATGTTATGGACATGTTATTTTACATGCAACGTTAATTCACATCAAGCCAACAAGTCATAATACTTTCTCCCCGTATCGTTGGTTTTTGGTCAGGAACCAAAGACGTCCTATCAAAAATTTTGGTTGTGCGACATATATTGAAATTGATCCACCGCGAGGCACAAAGATGGGACCTTAAAAAATGGTTGGGAATATATGATAATGAATAGAGCCTTTCACGAGATATTTATTTACGGCTCAATTAATTGATATCCATCTCAATGGATTAACATTCCCAATATTTGGGGGAGATAAAAAGGCAGTTAGAAATATAAACAAGCTAGAATGGATTATCATTGATCCTCGTACTAAACAATGTGAACAAGAAGTTCATGGGATAATTCATTCACAAAGATTAGCAAATCAATTACCAGACGCATTCACTGACCTTAAATAGGTGATTTATATTACATATGCCAACTGCTAATGCTCCAATTAAGATGAGTGTCCAACAAGGACAACCACATATTTGTGATGGGTCTATTGCACGTCTAATGCGTGGTAGACTAATCGATTCCAATAATAAAATTCCTCGAAAGTTGGAGCAAGTAATTAAGATGGTCAAGTCGGGGTTATATTAATAGGGTCTCCTGAAGAGACATTAGACATGATGGTTCTAGAAGAGCCTCAGGTACCTGAAAATAAAGAGATCTCATTATATTGTATCATGTCTATTAAATATATGGAATCGAAACAAAATCGACGTCGTTATATTTTTGTATATAATATAGCGCTTGAAATGATGAAGTGACGAGGATCAAGATTTAAGATCTGCTTATGAATGAAAACATATAAATGATTGGCCATAATGGAAAGATACAAATAAGGCAGAGTTGAATTCTCTAATATCATGGAAAGTTTCTGGACCAACAGTCCATACAACTGAAGTTGTAAAATATGTTGGATACAAATGGGTCTTTTATGCGAATCATGTGAAAATTAAATAAAGTGATACAAGGCAAAATTGGTGGCACAAGTATTTTCGCAAAGACCTATGACTGATTATGAGGAGACGTATTCTCCGGTGGTGGATGCATTGGCTTTCCAATATTTAATTAGTCTGATAATATAAAGAGAGAATTGATAGGTGTCTTATGAAAGTTATCAATCACTGGATACTAAAAGTTTACATGAAAATCCCTCAAGGATTTAATTTATTAAAATCATGTAAAATAAGTTCTCGAAAACAATATGATCGTTGTATACAGATTCATATTTGAATACGTTGAATATAATTGGAACTCCTGATGAGTATCCTAAAGCATTTAAGTGCTTATAAGGTTAGTGCCTTAGTGGAAACATCTTATGGATGTAATCCTTGTGCACCAATAAACATACATAGAAAACATGTACTTGGTGATTATGGTATCTCAATGTACAATGTACAAGCATGGTACAATATGTATTATACAAATGAAGCAAGTGTTCAAGACATCCTTGCATATGATATTGAAATCAATGAGGTGGTTTGTGTAACATAACTCCTAAAAAAGTATATGCACATACGTTGTGTAGCATAACTCCTAAAAAAGTATATGCACATATGTTGTTCAAAGTGAAAAGAAGTTTATGAGAAAAGAAGTATGTGAATGATGGTAAATGCCTGAAGCATTGGTTTCAAAACCTCATGAATGTATCTTTATAAACTTAAAAAGATAGTATGGATAAAATAGTCGGGTTGGGTGTTGTACAATTCATGAGATATTCTAATAAAGAGCAATGTGAGTTTGATAATATTATCCCTCTTTATCAAAAGCCCTCTCCTAAAGTTCACTATAATCGTAGTTTATAGTGATGATGTCTAGGCACCATCGAGAGAAACTGTCAAGCTTTTAGAGGGGGAAATATGAATGACCATGGCACAGTCTAGTTACTACTCAACCTGCAGTTCGAGTATATTTGTGATCGTATTTTTATCCATCGATCAAATTACATCTAGAAGATGCGAGGACATTTTAGTATAGATAAAGCTCAACCTTAATGTATGTTAATATTGTCCAGTCACTTATTATAAGAATGACTATAATAATCTCATACCAAAGTAGAGATTTCCAGTCTAGAAGTACCATAGTTATGCGTTTGTGCATTAATATGATTTGCTAGATATGTATGATTAAAATATCTTCCATTTGAGCTTATTGTCATGATATAACATTTGTCATGCGAAGAGACATTGGAATGAGTTCAAAGAAATATTTCAGGTATAAACGACATTTGATTATATTTTACTAACCCATCAAACAAGTTTGGTTAGTTTTGTAGATGCAAGAATGTAACAAAATACAATTGTGGATATATGATATTTTGAAAGGAGGTATCTAAAGTCTCGTTAGAAGATTATACACCATTGCTCAACATAAAGGATTGCACATTAAGGGATCGAGTGACAAATCATTGGCTACAAAAGCTTTGTTCGACTTTTAAGGAAGATGGACACACGTCAATTAAATGATACATGTTAAAATGAGGGGGAGACTTATTCAAGTTGCACTCTTTTTCCCTTGACTAAGTTTTGTCCCATTGGGTTTTCTTAGTAAGGTTTTTAATGAGGCAACATACCTGATCCAGAAGTATCAGGGGGAGATAATGCGCATTACACGTTGCACTCTTTTTCCCTTAGCTATGGTTTTGTCCCACCGGGTTTTCCTAGCAAGGTTTTTAACGAGGCAGCATCAAGCGTATTATGTTGATAACCAAGGGGGAGTGTTATGAATATATTTATTATTAATGTGGTTATCAACACCTAAAATAGATTAGGCTTGTTCCACAAGTTTTCCTCTATTATATATAGTCTCTTATATCTCTTGTAATATATACCTCAATCAATAAGATATATCTCTTTCTCCATATTCTTCTTTATATTTCTTTTGCTATGAGGCTAGTTTCACAACAACATAAACTTAATAAAAAAAAAAACATAGACTTAAATAATTTGATGCTTCTTTATGATGTCGGTTTGTAGTTTTTTCAACATCGAACGTTTCGGCTCGGGATACTTATCGACATCCATCGTTATTATTTCCCATTCCTTGAGCCGAATCTTTTCATCGGAAATTCAGATTTTTTCATTGGACAATCGGACCTTTTCGCGTAACTTTTCTTCCGCCACACGAGTCTTTTCTTCGATGGCCCGCTCCTTCGCCTTCGCCTTTTGGGCCGAGACGTCCGTGTACGTTTTAAAGTGTTCCATAAACTCTTCCATCTTCGGGTCCACCTTTTCCTTTTCTTTCCCTTTCGCCCGCTCCTTCTTTGATTTGTCCCGACTCGTTGGACGCTCCGCTTCATGTACGGCGAATTCCTCTTCGTCAAACTCGGCGTCATCGTTTAAGTTTATGTGACACCTCGCGTCCGATCCACCAGCGCTAAAACTACCCGATTCCGATGTCCTTTGCCGCTTCGCCATCTCCACCTCGTTGGGTATCAGCGCCCATTTTTTATGCGTTTTCAAAACTTCCCACGCGCGAACGTGTGCAAAGTTGGTATTACCATTGTTCGCCTTATACTTCTCCAACGCCTGTTTAAACACATACTCGTCGCTCATGCCGCCACGACGCCCACTTGTATATATTTTATTATATTCATCGCAAAACTTATTGACGAACCCGTTCATTTTCCGCCACTTTGATGACACCGAGTCGATATCTCGATACGGGCCTTGGTCCATTAGCTCGAGGAACTTCGCCAAAACCGCCTTCCAAAACCCGTCACCCGTTTGATTATTACCTATAAAATATATGTTACAAAAAATATAAACTTTAAAAAAATATAAACTGTTACAAAAAAGATAAACTTTAAAAAAATATATAAACTTTAAAAAAAAAGACAAACTTTAAAAAAAATTATAAACTGTTACAAAAAATATAAACTTTAAAAAAATATATAAACTTTAAAAAAAATATAAACTTTAAAAAAAATTATAAACTGTTACCAAAAAAATATAGGGGAATTGGCCTGTAATAATCTCACCTAGAGCTTATTGGCCATTAATAATCCCACCTCAGAATATTCCCCCCACCAGTCCCACCTTTCACCTATTTTTCCTACAATGGCCACCCGTTAAAAAACCTTAACGGAGTTAAGATTTTTTCCAAATTACAAACAGATTTTTTAGGGATTTTGATCAGAACGATGATACGAGTCCATTGATGTAAAACTTACTTCGAAATGGTGCTCCAAGTGACTTGATTTTGGTTAATTGGAAATTTAAACACCCGAATTGAAGCGCCGTTTTCATCGTTTGGAGCACCGTTTCGAGGCAAATTTTACATCAATGGACTCGTATCGTCGTTCTAAACAAAAGCCCTAAAAAATATGGTTGTAATTTGGAAAAAAACTTAACTCCGTTAAGTTTTTTTTAACGGGGGACCATTGTAGGAAAAATAAGTGAAAGGTGGGACTGGTGGGGGGAATATTCTGAGGTGGGATTATTAATGGCCAATAAGGTCTATGTGGGATTATTACAGGCCAATTTCCCAAAAATATAAACTTTAAAAAAATATATAAACTTTAAAAAAAATATAAACTTTAAAAAAATACCAACCTTTTGTCGGGTGTGTAGACGTGCCTATGTAAGCCTTAGCTAAGACTTCTTCTTCGATTGGCGTCCACGGTTTCGCCTTCGGTTTGGACGGTTGATCACCCACCACTTGCTTGCCTTTTTTTCGTTTGCCTTTTTCTTTTTGCGGTTGGGTTTCGGGAACAACTTCCACATCGTCATCGGGTTCGGATTGTTGAACGGGTTGCGTCGGGATCGGTTGGGGTTGAACGGGTGATGTCGGGTTCGGTTGGAAATTAAAAGCACCCCGCATCATCATTTGTTGAAGGGCTTGATTTTGAGAGAATTGAGCGAATTGGTTCGGTGAGTGTTGGAATGAGGCAAAGGCGTTTGACGAATATTGAGAGAATTGGTTCGGTTCGATCGTCGGATAATAACCCGGAACCGAAAAAACATTAGGTTGCGTCGGGTTGTTCGGATTGTTCGGGTTGTTGGGGACGTTCGGGTTGTTGAAGGGATCCATGGTAGAATATAACTTTATAAAAGTGGATGATGATTTATAAAAAATAAAGGGAAAGAGTTGAGAAAAAGGGGTTAAAATGGTGAATGGAGGTGAAAATGGGGTTGAAATTTATATAAGACCATGCGTAGTGGTTTGATGAATAATGCCCCCACCCTGGGGCGTTTTATGCCATGTGGCAATCCAGTCAGCATGGGGGCATTATTGGG
This sequence comes from Helianthus tuberosus, assembly GCA_030545235.1. Classification (NCBI taxonomy): domain Eukaryota; kingdom Viridiplantae; phylum Streptophyta; class Magnoliopsida; order Asterales; family Asteraceae; genus Helianthus; species Helianthus tuberosus. The sequence continues at coordinate 172,712,716 of CM060424.1, read as the reverse complement.
CGTTTTTGCAAAAATGGCGTAGTGGAATAATGCCCAATAACGCCCCATCCAATCATTACACAATTATTTATTTATTTTTAAATTAAAAACTTAAAATACTTCATTAAATTAAAAAAGAATTACAATACTAAAAAATTAAATTGCAAAATTTTAAGTTTTATAAAAGATCCAAATGAGACATTTAATAAACAAAACTTTAGGGACTGATATAGCATTTTTGAAACTTAAAATATTAAAGATATTGAAGTTTAAAACCACAGGGACCTAATGTGTCAACTGAGCAAAGTTTTAAAACAAACCACCCACCTCCGTCCCTTCTTCTTCTTCTTCGTGACCTGCAAACTCCGGCTACCCAAAAAATCCGGCTAACCCAAAAATCCGGCTGAAATTCCATCTCTCTCTCTAAACCCACATGATCTCATCTGATTGGCCATAGATTTTCCATTTCGGCGTGTTTCAAAAAACGCCAAATCGAATTTTGTCCAAAATAACGCCCAAACACGCCAGAGTGTAGTGGCGTGTGGCGTTTTCCGGCGTTTTCTTCGAAATTTTTTTACAAATCACGCCCCATTACGGGCGGTCTAAAAGGGGGAGATGACCGTTTGTTTTTGAATTTTATTTGGTAATTTAAATTTTTTTTACGGTAACTTTGAAGGAAGGGGGCCCACTTTTGAGGAACGTCGCCAACGTCTTAGGCTCGACGCTAAGGACGGGACGGGGGGGGGGGGGGGACGGTGTGCCGGTGTCGCCGGTCCTTGACGGGGTGGGGTACGGTCCCCATACCCTATAGCCTTATGGATGAAGCTAGGTATTTAATTGAGGTGGGGCAGGGTTGGACTAAAAGAAACTAGGGTCACATGCATTTTATGGTGGCAATAGGAATTGGTGGGCCACATGACATTTCAATTTGAGGCTAACTAGTTACAACGCCCGCGTGCGTTGCGGCGCGGGTATATTGTCAATATCGAATGGACCAGTTTAAGCGTTATGTAATGCATCCATAATATGAAAACGTTTGTTTTGTTGTATCCGATATAACTCAGTATAACCTATATAAACATTGCGTTGGATCAAAATTTAAAGTAATTGAGTTTATATTGTATAAAATAAAAAGAAATCGAAACCGGGTTGTTCATTCAACGGGGTTCCACCTAACCACTACATCACCATTGCATTTGCATCAAGACTTAACGACTTCAATACGTATATTATATCAAATCCGACCAGCTGAAAATGTATATAAAAATAAGTGTTGCTACGCGGTGGGAATTCGCTCTTAATATAGTTATGTTTGGTTTCATTATAGTATCACTACGGTCCTGCCATGCGGTATTGCAACCATTTGTTTGGCATCACTACAGTATCGCTATGGTCCTGCCACTTGATATTGCAACCGAAATAGAAAAAAGAAAAATAAAAAGTCATGATATACACAAAAAGTTGTAGATACATGATAGTCAATTTCATATGTTTTAGTAAAAAAAGCAGACGTAAATACTAATAATGAAATTTGAAACCTTCAAATCTAATTTACATTTGTGAATTTTTGTTTTACCAACGCACAAATCTACTATATTATCTAGTAGACTTAACAAATTATTTACCTTGATTTTTAATAAAGTGGGAAAACCAAATAATATAATACAAAATGGGTGTATAATAAACTCTAAATTTCATTATACATTGTTTCTTAGGTTTAAACTAAAACCCCATTAAAGTCGAATATAATGCTAATTTCAAAAGTGGCAATCGTCGGACTTCAAGGATTTGTAAAACTGAAATTTATTTACTTTTTTATCTCTTCTAGAGACCTGCACCTTGAAAACAATTTTACTTCCTTTCATCTCTGCACAACCTTCGATGTAACCTCTTGCCAAAGAAAACAAATCAAATTAGGTTTTCAACTATGAGCTTTGACACTTTCTGTGTTTTTTGGTTTCTAATAGCAGTAGATGATAGGTGGTGGTGGCAACGATTGGGTGGCGGCCGGAAGCTTGGGAAGCCGCTGGGCAATATCTAAGGACATGGTGGTGGTTAGGGTGACATGTTCGGCGTTGATGTTGGCGCTACGCTACAATTCCGGTGGAGAAGAATCAACGGCGAAAACTAATTGATTCGTTAGATCTGAGCAAACAGATTGTATTCATCCGCTTACGGATGTGGAGGAAGCAGATGGGTTGTGGTGGCGTTGGCGGCGGTTTCAGGCAATGTTGATACCCTCGTAGTTGTCATTTCCGGGTTATGTTTAGATTGTCGATGGTGGCAGGTGGAGATCTGGCTTTTTCGGCGTCAATGTTGGCACTTGGCAAGAGCAATAGATGAAGTTAAATGGTCAAGTTTTGAAAAGCAAAAGCAAAGAAAAGGAATAAATTAGTAAGTATAATGGACCAATAAGATTGAAGCAGGTGTTTTGGTCGGTGGTTGTCCTTTAAGATATATGATAATTATGACTTAAACTATTGTTATACACTTTCAACGCAGCCAAGTAGGGATGAGCATATGCCAACGAATACCGATCCCATACCGATCTCGATCCCGAAATACCGATACCGAATTTTTTCGGTATCCCATACGGTATCCACTTTTTGGCGTTTTCGGTATCGGTACGGTATCGGTATAATACCGATACTGACCCTCAAAATACCGATACCGTACCTATACCAAACCGAAATGTTTCGGTATTGGTACCTAGTTTGGGTGAAATTCGGGATCGGTATTAGGCAGTATCGGTATCGGTTCGGTATCGGATACCGCTTTGCTCATCCCTACAGCCAAGCGCTGCACTTCAGCGCAATACAGTAGAGATTGGGTGCCAGCGCAAGTTGACTTTGACTTTGGCACAACTCAGCGCTAAATTTGAATTTTTTTAACTAATACTAAAAAACCATACTTTTTTAAGTTTTTAAATTTTTATTGTTTTTTTTTATAATTTTATAAAAACTAAATATATACAAAACAAAACGCGTGTGTTCCTTTGTTTCTTACTCGCTTATATTTTTAACCGCTTATACTCAAACTTATCCGTGCCTTATCCTCACCCGTACCAAATATGTACATGGGGTTTCACCAAACATCCCCACACTTGGATAATTGCATCCATAGAGACGATTAACTTAGTAACCTGCAAGAACACACACGCAAAACCAAACAAAACACACTACTCTGCATCCTCGGGCTGCCTCCCGAGAGCGCTAAGTTTATGGGTCTTCAGCCAGACCATACCTGTCAAATCATGGTGGACGTGTAGGGTGTTTGCAATCTCTCATTTTCATCAACCTATTCATCCACAACTTCGAAACACCATCCAGCTTGTTCAACAACCAACAATTATTCAACTCACACTTTTCTTCTTCTCCATCCATATTCTGTAATTTCTTTCCTTTCTTTCCCCTACTCCTCCTTGGTTTCTTTTTCGTTTTCTTAACCTCTACCAACCTGTCAATCATAAAACATTCTTTTTCCTCCACAAGACTCTTCTTTTCAGAAGGTTCACACTTGTTAGCAATAGGTTTGGTTGAGTTTGAAAATACTTTTAAAATCGACTTTTGATCCCCAAACCTAAACCTGACCGTTCCCTCAATACAATGAATAACAGCATAAGCAGTAGCTAGGAACGGTCTGCCCAATATAACAGTTGGTTGGTTATTTTTAACACAATCAAGTACCAAGAAATCGACCGGATAATAAAAATCCCCAACTTTCACAATCACAACTTTTACAATCCCCCTAGGACATGTAGGAGTTTGATCAGCCATCACCACTATGGTTTCAACTTTTTGCAGTGGTCCAAGATCATGCTAATCATATAAACTCCCCGGTAATATACTCACACAGGCTCCAAGATCCAACAAAGCCCTGTCCAATTTAAAATCACCTATTTGTATTGAAATAATAGGTGCTCCTGGATCTTGGAGTTTCGGGGGAAGGGTACCCATCAAAACGACGTTCACATGAACGGTATCAAGTTGTTTAGGAAACTTGTGACGTCGTTTTCGAGTACTCAACTCTTCAAAGAATTCAATGTGATCACGACTTTCCTTAATTTTTTCAAGCAACGGTTTATTTATTTTTACCTTTTCAAAACTTTCCCAACTTTCACCCTTAGATGATTTCCGTTTATTTAAATTTTTAGGTGCAAGTAAAGCCATAGGGAATGGAACCTTTACTTTCCCATTGTCAGTATCACAAAACGTTTTATTTAAACCATGTTTAGACTTTATAAAACTTCCCATTTCCTGTTCACGTTCACTCTCACCCTCACCCTCAGACTTAGTCACATCCTCTACCATACCCTCAACATGTTGTGGTGACTGAGTTTCAACAGTAGAAATTTTAGAAAGAGAAGGAGTACTTACCTCATCTATGTGGACACTCGTGTGAGAGGAATTGTGAGATGTATTTTCCTGAAAATCACTAAGAAGCTGATCTTGATTTCTTCTGATGATAGCCACTTCTTCAGCTAATTGTCCAACCTGCTATGACAACGCCTTGACCGCCCTATCTCTAACCTCGTTGCTTTTCTGAATATCTTTCAAAAATTCCATGATCGTGTCAAATTTTTCATTGATGGAGTTATCATCCGACTCATGTTGACCCGATTGCGTATTCTCTTGAGTCTGCCAATTGCTTTCATAGTTATCTTGATCTCCTTGATAGCTCGAATAATTGCAGAATCCTTGCTTTATCTGTTTCAACAGTTCCATCATCTCATTATTCGAACCTTCAGCAGAACCACTCGATCTTCCATAACTATTCTGTTGAGCATTATTAAACATTCGCTGACTCAAATTGACCCGATTCTGACCTCCTTGAATAAACTGTTGATGTGGAGGCACAAAATCATTATATCCATCACATCCAAACTGGTCATAATACCCATTCACTTCATCTGCATCATATCTAGCATATTGGTTTTGAGTTGGTGATTGTCTGTTTTGAAAGCTCATTTGCTGATGCATTGGTCGGCTATGTTGTGAGAAATCAACACCCTCAAATTCATTAAACCCGGGCTGATAAGTTCGCTCCATGATTCAAAGACCTGCACAAGCACAAACAAAACACCCGAGCGTAATATCGAACTAAAAAAATAAAAAGAAAAAAATATTTTTTTGGTTTTTTTTAGAATTTATTTAAAAAGAAAGAACAACTAACTAACTAACACTAAGCGCACTAATTCCCCGGCAACGACACCATTTTGATGACTGTCGTCAGAGTCAATTAAAAACCAAAATTAAACTACGCAGATAGCGTAAGTAGCGAGGGTATCGTATCCACGGGGAATATGTGGTTAGTGTTTAGCTAAATTATTTAATTAACTACTACTAATCTAGAATTGGGGGTTTCGAATAATTTGAAAGAGACTAAAAAAAACTATTACAAGAAAAGATATCATATTTGTAAAACGTAACTTCCTCCAAACTTCAGGTTCTAGGTTTCACAAAACTCAGTTTACTCAGTTAATTGGCCATCACATAGACATGATGCTGGAAAGTTGGTTAATTTAATATGATAATAAAAAATAGGTCCTTTTCATAAGATCTTTTATAATTTGATTAACCCTATTTACTAGCGTGAGTCAACCTACTCTGTCACCCAACACGTTACTAGGTTTTGTCATCAACCGAACAAGTTGTAAAGAAAGAACTCAATTCACATGCAAATAGTTCAAAGAAACCAACACATCAATGTATTCATACAACTTTTTCAAGGTCAAAAATACATCCAAACCTGAGTATAAACTGAATAAAGTAAAACCTAACTAAACCGTCCGTCTAGAGGAAGCCACGGAGAGCCTAGCCGCTCATGGTCGTCTTCACAGCATCAGTTGTCATCCCAAACTGATTAAGCATCTTGAATGACTTGGGAGATGAAAATAAAAAAATTAAATTCGTCCCTTGTCTTTTACGTATATCGGCCGTGTATTAGAATTGTGTATCCCCCTTTGTGCATGCATAATGGAATATATATAATTGGGTCAATACTTGGCCGACTTCCTTTGTTAACTCCGAAGCCCATTAACTTCACAAATTGTTGTCACACAAATTCCATATTATCATGGCCCAATGTATTTTTGTTGAAGCACTCATCCAATTAATTACTAACTGCTATGGCCCAACACAATTTCTAATTTGTAATCGTTTGTCAGCCATTCTTTTCTTTTAGGAATCTAGAACTCCTCATACACCCTTGATCCAAATTTCATTAATCCTTTCACGTTTTTATTTAAGCAACATGATCTGAGTTGAGAAGCTCTAGCGGGCCGCGGAAGGTGATACGGTCACTGCTGCGTGTCGCTTAACATACCGGGATTGATTTTCTTTCGTTTTGCGTCCCGTGTTAACCCGTAGAATCCATTTTTGAGCTCGGTTCTCACATTTAACTTCGTTTTGTACCTGTTTAGACAAAAACACCAATACACACTAAGTATATAATCTAATATGGATTGACACGTTTAACATACTAAAACTCAATGCTAACTATTACAAAATACGTATATTTTGACCCGACATCAGCCTATACGAGGCGTTTAGGGTTACTTTATCCGACCAACCACTGAACCTTGTACAACGTCACATCAGACGGGGCGTCTAGGCCGGTACGAGGGAGCAATATGAGGGGACTAAGACGCCTCGTATAGCCCTATACGAGGCGTCTTAAAGACTGATGTGACCATGTGTCTGGCATGTGACATAAAGCAATATGGGGCGTCTGGGGCTATACGAGGCGTCTATATTTCATATAAAGTGCAACTTACAGTGCATTGTTGGTCCACCCGAGCATTCTTTCTGTTTCGTCTACTATCTCTTTGAAACAAACTTTTGTTGTTTGCATTCATGTTCTTATCCCTGCGAAGTGTTGAAATGTCATCATACTGGGACAACATCTATGTCTTCGGGCAGTATTCTAGCGACAACTCGGTGCCCGAAAGCATTTCGGTAACAGTTATTAGCTTAACTCTTTTAATTACTTGTTGTTTTAGTTAAGTATTTACTAGTGATGATACCATTTTTTGGAGGAGTCTAGCGTTCCTGATTCTGACGAGCAAGAGGAGGTTGTGTCTAGTATACAAGGAAAACAAAACATACCGTTTCTAGATTTGAACACGCATCCCCCTGTTGATGAAACATCCCCTGTAGATGACTCATTCCATGCTGGTCAACCAAGTTATCCGACGCAACAAGGGTATCCGGATTATGGATACGGGTGTGAATATTCTTACGGAGGAGACGGTGGATACGGAGGAGACGATGGATACAGAAGAGACGGTGGTCATCATCAATTCATTTCCTCGGGCGGTCCTTACGTTCATCAAAACAATCCGGACGTTGGAGGATATGGTGGATACGGTGGTGAGGCACCCCCATCCCGGAGAATCCGTACTTAAAAAAGTAGGTATCAATTTTATTTTGTTATGTTAGATAGATTAATTATTATTATTATTATTATTATTGAAATTTGTATAATAATAATAATTATTATTATTATTGTTATTAATATTGTTATTATTGTCAATGTTACAGGTTTTCAACTCTCTAGATGAACTAAAGAAACGGATACAAGAAATAGCAAACGCGGATGGTTTCGTTTTTGTCACCCGTCGATCAAAGAAAATCGGGGGAAGGACCGGGAGGGTACGACTTGAATGTGACAGTGGTGGTGAGCACCACACTACAGCAACACTTAGAAAAGCCGGAAGCAAAAAAAACTGGTTACCCGTTTTACCTGATGGCTGTGCGAGACCACCCGTATGAAACCTGGGAGATAAAAGAGGGAAAAATTGAACATTGTTGATGCAGATTTTGTGTCCGATGCTTGTCGAATAGATTAGTTTTATTTTACGCTGAATTTGTAATAGTTAGTGAAACGGTCTATCGAACGTGTATAGACCCGCTCGTTTGAAGTGGTCAAATGAGAGGGTTATTCGGTTGACCGTGTGGGTTTTGCTAGACAAACAGTTAGATTATGGTTGTATAATGTTTTGTGTCGAAGGATAAGGCATCGAAGGATTGTGTATATCCTTCGATGAGCTCGAAAGATATCATTCGATGGATGGACTTCGAAGGATAAGTCATCCTTCGAAGTATATGGATCCTTCGATGGCTTTGTGATCGACAGATCATCTTTCGGGCAGTCCACATGATCCTTCGACCATACAACCTGTGTTGGGTATAAATACCAACACTTTGTCATTTGCAAAACAAGAGAGTGAGAGAAGGTTTGAGACCTCACCCGGGGAGAGATCACCACTTGATCTCTCCCGGAATGTATACTCCTTTGGTATTAGTTCGGTTATCATGTAATCGGGCCGATTTGTAACGTTTTACTACCGGATTAATACAAAGTTGTTTGTTTATCATTGCTAATCTCTTCCGTCTTTGAACATAATCACAAGAATCACGGTTTCGGTCCCCAAACCCGGTCCTACAATTGGTATCAGAGCCATGGTGCCCGATTTAGTAAAACTAACCGTTTACTAAGTCACATGTGCTCTAGATCTGTGATTTTTGTGCGTTTTTGTTCAAGATGTAAAAAATGGTGAAAATGAGAAAAACTCAGATCTGGACCCGAATATCCAGATCTGTGCTAAAACGAGTGTTGGGTTTTATGTTTTTCTCTAAAATACTCAAGTTTTCTTCATCAAAAATCGTGTACAAGTGTTTTCATCGAATCTGCAGATTTACCCAGGTTTCTGTGTTCTTGATGTTCTTCACATCTTCATAATTTGAAAGATGTGAAGAACTTCGAAGGATCATTTATCTTGTCGAAGGATCAGATCCAAATCCTTGAAAGATTAGATTACTGTTTCGAAAGGCCATCTTAAATTTCGAAAGATCATCTTGTGTTTCGAAGGGTCAGATCAACAATTCAAAGGTCACCTTTATCATCTAACTGACTTCGAAAGATCAAGCAAAATCTCGAAGGATCAACATCAACTGTTTTCGAAGGATCTGATTTCAGGTTTCGAAGGATCATGTTTCAGGATTTCGAAGGGTCATTTTGATTCACTTCGAAAGATCCAACAAGATGTCGAAGGATCCGATTGATGTTTTTGTTTCGAAAGATCATCCTAATCTTCAACAACCAACAACTTCGAAAGTTAAACTGATATGTTCGAAAGATCCGTGTTTGTCTTTCGTTTGATTCAGATTTCGAAGGATGCTGTGTGGGGCTCGAAAGATTGATCAGATGTATCGCAGACTTGAAAGATGTTGGTGGTTGCTTCTTTGTGTATCGCAGAGAAGAGAGAATGAGTCTGGAAATGATAATGCACATCACAAATTTCATTTGGGCTTGCATCAAGTTTGTGAAGTGGGCTGGTGACATAATTAAAAATATATGAGTGATATTTGGGCCTCATTTTTTTTTTTTTTATTATTGTTGCCAATATCAGTTGTGACAATTGGATTTCTATGATGGGCCAAGGATATCAAGTGAGTTGAAAAGAGGGGTCGGGTATTCGCGGAGTTGATTTGAATCGCGCGGAATGATGAAAACATTTTGACTTAAAAAAAAAAAAAAAAAAAAAAAAAGGATGATGAGAACTTGATTATTTTTTGAAAAATGTGGGGTAGTCACGGTTACCGATGAAAATGTCAAAAATGGTGACGCGACTATTATGGGCCAAAAACGAGAACGGTATGTTCACTTCCGCACGTCGATTGTTTATGATTGTTATCGGTTATTCGAAAATGTTCGAAAGCATTTTGTTATTTGTCATATTCTCGCATTTGAAGACGAACGTATGAACCTTGAACGCCAACACCGGTCCTAACGAGTTCACAAAGTCTTTGGAGGGATACAAGTCGGATCCGATGGGGTACTAGGCGATATTGCTTTATCAACTAGAATATGCAACGAAGAAATCCTTTTGTTTATTGTCATATTCTCGCATTTGGTAACGAATGAATGAACCTAGAATGTCAACACCGGTCCTAACGAGTTCACAAAGTCTTTGGAGGGATACAAGTCGGATCCTACGGGGTACTAGGGGACGTTCTTATTCAACTAGCTTATGCAAAGAAGAAATTCGTTTTCGTGATTTTTCGAAAAACCAAGAACATTCAACGGAGATTGATGACAGTTCCGCTTAGTGGAGGGAACTGGTGAACATTTGACGACAGTTTCTTTGAAGTGGAGAGAATCTGTTAAGGTTTAGAAATCTTACCAAAGAAATGGGGGGATAAAAATTGAATTTCTTCGGTAAATTTCTAAACGCAATCACAGGTGGTAGAGTTGTGATTTTCTGGTGATACAATCGGTTCGGCGTGGAATGTTTTGCACATACACATAATTGAGGATTTTAATTAATTCTCCAGCCAGCGTGAAGGGTTTTGCACGGAAAAATACAGGTTTCTGAAGTCTACAGTAGTTACAAAAGCGCTGTTCACTGAAGACCTGGGGAATCTTTATGGAAGCTGATAGTTCAAGGCTGAAGACCTGCAGGATTCGGTTTTGGGTTTGATGTTTCTTTGGGATTTTACAGGGATCTGGGGGTAACTCAATTCGTTGAGTTTGCAAACGATGTACTTGGTCAAGCTGACTTCCTGAGTACTGATGCTGAAGATCCGTAGTGCATTACGTGGTCAACTTCACAAAGGCGAGACAATGAGATCTGGATGTAGTTCAACTAAGCATGCTGGTTGAGCTTGCAAGGGATACACTTGGTCTAGCTGACTTTCCTGAGTGTTGATGCTGAAGATTAAAGTGCATTACTTGGTCGATTCCACAAAGACGGTTTACAGAAGACAGTTCACCAGAAATCTCTATCAATGTAGTATGCTTGTATGAAAGAGAGTTCTTATGACAAGATCAAGACTTGATGCAGTTCTTAAAGATTGGAACCCTTATCAAATGCCGGTTGGAGTATTGGAAGATCAGCGGAAGATCGGTCAATTGAGGAAATTGCACAACACTCAACACGGATACGCGTACTTTAAGGGGGAAATATTTTACAAGGAGTGTCAAGATACTACTTACCTGGATCATCGGTCAAGGGGGAATTTGTTAACACAGAGAAGATGAATACTTGACTGAGGATCGATTGCAGTTGCATTTTCAGCATTCGACAGCAACGGACAAGGGGGAATTTGTTGATGCAGATTTTGTGTCCGATGCTTGTCGAATAGATTAGTTTTATTTTACGCTGAATTTGTAATAGTTAGTGAAACGGTCTATCGAACGTGTATAGACCCGCTCGTTTGAAGTGGTCAAATGAGAGGGTTATTCGGTTGACCGTGTGGGTTTTGCTAGACAAACAGTTAGATTATGGTTGTATAATGTTTTGTGTCGAAGGATAAGGCATCGAAGGATTGTGTATATCCTTCGATGAGCTCGAAAGATATCATTCGATGGATGGACTTCGAAGGATAAGTCATCCTTCGAAGTATATGGATCCTTCGATGGCTTTGTGATCGACAGATCATCTTTCGGGCAGTCCACATGATCCTTCGACCATACAACCTGTGTTGGGTATAAATACCAACACTTTGTCATTTGCAAAACAAGAGAGTGAGAGAAGGTTTGAGACCTCACCCGGGGAGAGATCACCACTTGATCTCTCCCGGAATGTATACTCCTTTGGTATTAGTTCGGTTATCATGTAATCGGGCCGATTTGTAACGTTTTACTACCGGATTAATACAAAGTTGTTTGTTTATCATTGCTAATCTCTTCCGTCTTTGAACATAATCACAAGAATCACGGTTTCGGTCCCCAAACCCGGTCCTACAAACATAACCATGAACTTTGTGAGGACCTGTCGGCCCACGGGTTTGTGCAGCTGACAGCACAAAACATGGAGCCACGCAAAATTTTTCAAACGATAAGGAAGCAGGACCCCGACAGGTTTCATGTTCAGAAAGATGTTCAAAACGCTGTGGTGAAGATTAGAGCTGAACAAAGAGACAGATTGACTCCCAAGCAGTCACTAGAAAACGTGCTGATAAACAACGAATTTATTTACGAGACACGGGGGGAACCCGGAACAGAGGTCGTAATAGAGATCTTCTTTCTTCATCGGTACTCGAGAGACATGTGGCGTGCATTCCCCCATGTCTTGCTGATCGATGCGATGCACAAGACAAACATATACAATATGCCATTTGTCCAGATTGTTGGTATGATGCCTACCAACCATTCGTTTGTTATCGTGCATGCCGTTGTCAGTAAAGAACGGGGTGATAACTTTGTGTGGGTGCTTGAGAGGATCAAGTCAATGTTGGATGAATGTATGGAGCCACGTGTAATTGTAATGGATAGAGACATGGACCTTATGGGCGCGTGTGCTAAAGTATTTCCAGACGCCTCCAGGCTTCTTTGCAGGTTTCACATACAACAGAATATTATGAAGCACTGCAAGAGTGCCTTCACAGAAGAAGACTGGGAAATTTTTTTTGGATTCTGGGGGTCATTGTGTGAGTCTCCATCCATACCCATCTACGAGTACCACTTGCGCAACCTGCAAAAGCGACTTGTGGAGTGCAAACGTTCTAGTAAGTTTTTTTAATAACATACGACTCACCTATTTAAATTTTAATAAATTATTTTTACTTTTTAGGGGTCTTCAATTACGTGTAAGATAACTGGCTAAAAGACTATAAGGAGATGTTCGTCTTTGCGTGGACTAATAAGAGGCGCAACTTTGGTAATTGTAACACCCCGAAAACGGGTTTGGTAATCAAACCACGTTAATACTAAAAGACGGGTAAATTACCGTTAATCGTAAAATTAACCCGGTGAATATTAGGATTTTAAATAAATAAACCTAATATTGAATAAAAGTTAAATGAAAGCTTTTGAAGAAATAAAGTATATAGAAAGGCCCGAGTTAACGGGACTTAAAATAAGCTGAGTCGTAAATTTCCCGAACCCACTAATTTAACTAGGAATGTTTAACCTAGTTAATAAGTGGAAATATTGTTAGAAATAAGTAGGTTGTAGCCTACTTAATAACTAACCAAACAAGAGGGGCCAAATTCTGATAAATGGAAAGTTAGGTTATAAAAACAAAAGTTTAATCAAAACACACACTTAGTGTGTTTTGAGAATGTTCTGTTCGAACCCAGGAGGTTCCCCAGGAGCTAAAACCCTAACTTTCAACAAAATCATCCAATTGAAGGGCCAAATGAAGTCTAAATTCACAATTGAACATGAATTAATGATCACCCAAGCTAGGGGATCATGAGGTATGTCAAATTTTGATGATTTGAGAAGTTGTGAAATTTGAATAATCATCATAATCGCGAATTATGATTGAGTTATTGAAGCTATGATTGAGTCAGTGATGTATATTTGCTTAGGAACAAAACCCTAAGTGAAAATTATACATATGATGTTATGAATATTGAATGATTTGATGAATTACCACACTAGGATAAGTGGGTATTAATCATAAGATGAATTTGATGATATAATTATGATTAGAATCATCATATATGATAGTAATCAGGAAATACTTGAACAAATTGTGTTTTTGAGTATATAATCATACTTACTATGATATGAGTTTAGTATGATATGATAAAGATTGATGATATGTTCATGTAAAATGATGTTTAAAATCATCAAGTAGTAATTCGGTTAATTATGATTACAAGAACTTGTTAAATAAATGATTTAAAACAGTAGCATAATAAGGATGCTTACCGTATAGTGGCAAAGAAATAAGACGAGTAGTTAAGCTACATCGTGTAATTACTTTTGTCAATAGGCAGTTTGACTTTTTAAAGTCAAAATGGCCTTTTATATGATCGAATGATAATTTCGACATAATGATTGTAGGATGGAATAGTCGTTAATGATTATGACTAGTCTAACCATCTTACAAATTACAATGATAGTTTGACGCTTGACGAGCTAGGTGAAAGCTTGGGAAGGAAGCGGGTCAAACGAATCAGGAATGAAGGAAAAGCATAATCTGGATGCTAGGTAAGTAAAGCTTACACCTTTTTATTTAATACCTATTGGTTTTATAGGTTATGGGTAATATAAAGTCTTATTTAAATTGTGATGTTCCGACACGACATGTGCGGTTCGGAACAAAAAACAATGCTAATAAACCATGTTTAATGGTTGAAAAGGACTATTTCGATTATTTAGTCAAGAAATGATTAATAGATAATGAGTTTTGAATGGTTACCTTATAGGGTAAACTAACATAAATAAAAAGGATAAAACGGTAATTCGATCACTCGTTGACGATTACCGTTAGTTTGTGAAGGACACTTTATAGCGTAAGTTATAATGGGTCAAAAGAGTCAATAAATAACTTATAGGAAAATGACCGTACGGTGTAAACCGGAGCGAGTCGTGTAGATAAGATTGTAATAAGAGTAAACTGCAATTTTACACCCTGAGGTTAGGGGTGATTGGCACTCCTACCCCCCCTAAGGAAATAATTGCAAAAATACACCCCACTGTTAACCCTTATGTCGCACTTCTACCCCCCGGACCAAGATGCCGTTACAATCTAGCATTTTCTGTTAATGGTCAAAGGGTAAATAGGTAATTTTGGTAACATGTTGACTTGCATCCTCATAAAAACCCCATTTCATCAGTATTGAACCCTGAGGTTAACCCTAACTCAAAATTAAAGAACTCTGCACTCGCGTTCAAGGATCCTTCAACAATTACAGGTGATTAGAAGTTGGGTTACGAGCATGGATCGTCGATTGTGGAAGCTACGAGCTGAAGATCAGTATTTCGAACCGGCTGTAATGTACAGTAAGTGACATGCAAGCTCACAGCGTTTGAATCAGGTAAAATTTTAACATATTTCTCTGTTAATTTGTTTTTGTTGTTTGCTTACAGGCGAAACCCAAACTGAATTTAGCATAAAATTTCACCATGGAGGCAATTTTGTAGAAAACCCAAATAGGAAATACCTTGGTGGGAAGATGACCTACATTGATCATGTAGATTTTAGAGTGTTGAATACTGATGTTTTAGAGGCGATGGTTAAGCAATTAGGATACAATGATAGGCAATATGGCTGCATTCATTACAATGAACCATACTGTGCGCTGGATTTTGGTCTTAGGACAATAAAATGTGATGTTGACTTAGAGCCTATATTTGATCATGTGCGTCAAGGAGTCCACATGATAGACATGTATGTTGAACACCGTAGGTCAACAATATTGGAAAATACAAGTGAAGGTCCTATAGGGGCTAGTAAAGCAATTGTTCCAGCATCATTTACACAAAATGATGACAATGATAGTATGAATGAAGATGAGGAAGAGAGTGACGGTAGTGATCCTGATTATGAGTACGTTGAGGAAGATAATATGGTTTATGAAATAGAGGTGGATATGCAGAGGTTCAGGGCTAATGTTGAAATTTCTAGGGAAGAACTGGATGGTTCAAGTGATGGGGATCATGATGATGAGAGAAGCGAAGAAGGTCATCAGCCTGTTGACTTGGAGGTTTTTGAAAGTGGCTCTGATGACAATTCAAGCCTTAGAGATAAGGTTGCCAAGAAGATAAGGAGGCGACACAAGAGTGCTTTAAAAGGTCCAAATGATTTGCCATTCTATGTTGGTCAGCTTATTGATGACAAGAAAACAATGAATCAGATGGTGAAAAGTTATGCTCTTAAGGCTAGGAGGGATGTGTTTATTCTAAAAAATGAATTGTTAAGGTATAGGGTAGTATGTTTTGGAAGCAATCCACCACTACTTGGTCCTGTAAAAAAAAGGAGAAGAGGGGCAAAATAGTAATTGCTCCAAAGTAGGGCAGAAAAATAAACCCAAGCACCTTAAAAGGCATATCAAGCCCACCTGTCCTTGGGCAGTTCACATCTCAAGAAACATGGACAAGGATAAGTGGTGTGTCAAGACCATTCGTAATCAACACAATTGTTTGACAACAAGGGCAGTTTCTTTGTATACAATGAGTTCAATTGCCAGAGAGATCCAACCTTTGATTGAAAGCAATCCAGAC
This sequence comes from Helianthus tuberosus, assembly GCA_030545235.1. Taxonomy (NCBI): domain Eukaryota; kingdom Viridiplantae; phylum Streptophyta; class Magnoliopsida; order Asterales; family Asteraceae; genus Helianthus; species Helianthus tuberosus. The sequence goes on along the minus strand of CM060424.1, from coordinate 172,696,774 downwards.
ATGCCGATTCATGCAATCCAAAGTCAACTGCTTCGGAAGCATCAACTTGAAATATCACTCCATAAGGTCTTCAGAGCCAAGAGGATAGCAACTACGAAGATTTATGGTGATTACCAAGAACAGTATGGTTTGCTAAGGTCATACTGCGATGAACTTCTAAAAGCCAACCCAGGTACAATTAACTTTCTGCTCATTTCTGCTCATTGACTATCTATAAATTGCACCAACACAGGTAGTACAATTAAAATTGATGTGGAGCCATGTGGGAACTCAGCTAGTCCTACAAGGCAGTTTCGAAGGGTTTATTTTTGTTTTGCCTCTATGATGAGAGGATTTAAGATGATTGGAAGACCATTGCTGGGTGTGGATGGTTGTTTCATGAAAGGTCCATTTCCTGGTCAAATCTTGAGTGCTGTTGGTATTGATGGGAACAATAGCATATATCCAGTATGTTATGCCCTTGTTGAGTCAGAAACAACACAAACCTGGAAATGGTTTTTGCAACTGTTGAGAGATGACCTAGGTTGTACCGCTGACTCTTGTTTCACCTTCATCAGTGACAGACAAAAGGTAATAAGTTGTTAACTTTGGTAGCAAAATGTTGTGCTTATTATAAAAAAAATGAAATGCATAGACAAAAGGTAATAAGTTGTTAACTTTTATCACAGGGTCTGATTCCTGCTATGCTAGCTGTGTTTCCTAATGGTGAGCATAGATTTTGTTTGAGGCACATCCATGAAAACATGAAATCCAAGTGGTGTGGAGATCTTTACAAGAATTTGCTTTGGTCAGCCGGAAGGAAGACATCTATTCCATACTTTAACAAAGCTATGGAAGAAATTAAGACAACAGAACGAGCTATGTATGACTGGCTGAATGAGATCCCATTCACCGCTTGGTCAAGAGCATATTTTTCTGGAAGAGCTAAATGTGATATGTTGCTGAACAACATATGTGAGGTTTTTAACCGACAAATTGTGGGAGCAAGGGACAAGCCGATAATCACATGCCTTGAATTCATTCGGGAGTACATGACCAAGAGGATAGTCAATGTCAAGAAATTGCAAGCAAAGTGTATGGGGCCACTGACACCTCATGCCACTCAGGTCTTCGATGAAATCAAGCAACAGGCTGCTGAAATGTCTGTTCTAATGGTTGATTCAGACAAGTATCAAGTAACAGGTCCGAGATCGCAGTGTGTTGTGAATGTCAAACATAAAACTTGTGCATGCAGGAAGTGGGATTTGACAGGGATGCCTTGCAAACATGCAGTTGCAGCCATATGGGATATGTCAAGGAATAACATTGATGCTGGCATACCAGAAGAGTGGGTGGATGATGTGTATTGGCTGTCAACATGGAAGAAAGTCTATGACAATGTGATAGAGCCTATCAACGGGCCGGAGATGTGGACTCCTTCAGAGTGTCCAACAACACTCATCCCACCAAAGCATCATACACAAGTTGGAAGGCCAAAGAAGAAAAGAAGGAAGGCATTTGGTGAAAAAGAGCTTGAGCAGGAGTTCGACAAAGGAGGTAAAATGACCAAAAAGGGAAGTAGCATCAAGTGTGGTAAATGTGGGAACGTTGGTCACAATGTCAGGAGCTGTAAAGGACAAGGTGGTGAACAATCAACTGCTTCACAGGAATCACACACTGCCACTCAAGGTGCACCAGTTTACAATCTTGATGAGTGATGGATGGTTTGTAAGTTTAGACTATGTTTGTTAGGTTTGTCAACTTTGTTGCAGACATTGTTTGGTTGGTTTGTATCTTTATCTTTGGTTTGGTATTTGTGTGGTTTGTTCAAGACAATGTTTGGATGGTTTGTAAGTTTAGACTATGTTTGTTTGGTTTGTTCAAGACAAAGTTTGGTTGGTTTTACTTGTTTATATTTGCAGCAGCCTATATACATTTGCAGCAGCCTATATATATTGCTTTGCTGCTTGTTTGGATAATTGGTACAATTACAATGACCATTTATAAGGTCAAAATGACCATTTTGGTACAAATAAGAGGCGAAAAGTGATTCGATTAGATTACATTTGGTTTGTTCAAGACAAAGTTTGGTTGGTTTTACTTGTTTATATTTGCAGCAGCCTATATACATTTGCAGCAGCCTATATATATTGCTTTGCTGCTTGTTTGGATAATTGGTACAATTACAATGACCATTTATAAGGTCAAAATGACCATTTTGGTACAAATAAGAGGCGAAAAGTGATTCGATTAGATTACATTGCAACATTTAGTACAAATAACATGTCCAACATACAAACTTAAAACCAAACAAAATCTAGCCTATTTCCAGTGACAATCATCCAAACAAGACCAATCCGAATCCGAACCATGCTCCCCTTCATATGGGTCAAAGTACCAATCATCATCTTCATCCCAATATGTGTAATCCCATGCATGTTCCAGCACTTCAGGGTCATACTCCTTTGTCGGATCTCCGAATATCTTTTCATAATCAGTTTCTTGCTCCATGTAAGGTCTGAGTATCTCAGACTCTTGATCTTCAAAGTATACATAACTGTCTGGTTCTTCGGCTGCAATATCTTTCTCATTCTCAACTTTATCATTCTCCTTGTCACCCATACCTACATAATTACAACCAGGCTACCAAAACAAACATATAAGAACTTTAAAAGGACCATTGCATAAACTTTAAAACTCATAATCCAAATACGGTTACACTCTAAATACACAACCAAATCTACTTAAGCAAAAAAAAAAAGAACAATCAAGACCCAAGTAATCACAAAATACATCTTCAGTTTCAACACATCGCCATTCTTGTACCGAGCCAACTGTTCTTTGCACTTAGCCAACTCATCCTTATCTTTAATGCTTTGAATTAAAGCAGGCATTACCTCTCGACAAACCGGACATCCCTGTTCTTCACTAACATCAGCCCATCTGAGGAATCCACATCCTCCAACCTGTTATCGGACATCATAAGCAACAGAAGAATGAAACTTGACTTTCAATAACCATTAAACACAAGAAACTTACACATCTAAGATACCATCGACCAGGATTAGCTTTGGATTGTGACTCTTTGAACATTGTTTTCGCACCACAAGGACATATGATGTCTGAAGCTTGACTTTTGCTCATGGTCTCCTTGGATCGAAGCACAGAGGAAGAAGATGAAGACATGTTCAGCGATTGAAATGGTTGAACACAGACAAATTAGGGCTTCAACTTGTTATATGAGGAAGGGGATAAACGTTGGGGGGTAATTTGGACATTTCACCAAACTCTAACGGTAAGTGTAACGGCATCTTGGTCCGGGGGGTAGAAGTGCGACATAAGGGTTAACAGTGGGGTGTATTTTTGAAATTATTTCCTTAGGGGGGGTAGGAGTGCCAATCACCCCTAACCTCAGGGTGTAAAATTGTAGTTTACTCTTGTAATAAATATCATCTCGCAAAGATTACACGGTCATTTAGACCAAACGGGTCAAGAGGTGAAAATATCACCCATTGACGATATCGACTAATGACTTTGTCGAGTGTATGATTACAGGAATAAATATCGAATGGATATTTGCATCGCTATTGTTAGGGATAGAATTTCATAGCTTGTGGATCACAGATCCTCAAGTGTAGCATGGATCACGGATCCTCAGTTCAGTTTGAATTAAGGATCCTCAGGAGACGCTGCGGGAATAAGGATCCAGGATCCTCATTATTATTCTAACTTAACAATTGTTTCCATCACCTTTTGGCTTCTTTTGTAGGTATGTTTCGAAGACGACTTGTTCCACGCGAGATTCCAGGTGAATATGCTCTATATTTTCAACATGTGCACGAGCTAGTTACCGTTAGTGGTGATCGTGGGTGATGGGCCGATTTTTCGGATAGTTAGTTAGGATATTTTTAGCTAAGAATAAAGGGGTATTGAGCTTATTTTTTAGAAACACTTTTGCACTCTGGTTTTACGTACAACACTTCTACTACTCTCTTTCTCGAACGCACACATTAGAACTCATTGTATCAAGTTCAATACTTCCAAAGTTGTAAACTTGTTTATTCAATATACTTGATAGTGATAGTTTTCACTATCCGAGGTTTTTTGTGCCGGAGATCATACATTGATCAAGAGCTTTTTCCTCGTATAAATCCTTGTGTTCACCATTTGTTTCATTCATACATTGCTCATACATTTGATCATTTATCCAAGCATCACACCTCACAAAATCGGATTTGGTTGCATTATCCTTGTGTGATTTTTGACCAAAACAGCTATTACTTAGTGATTATTAAGCAAAGCATTAAAACGGGTTAATATATTGATCCGAATCAGGTATGTATAATGATTCAACTCATCAATTAGAACTTGAGGTTCTATAAGAGTTAGACAAGGTCAAAATGAACATTTAGTTATCTTTTAGATAAATTGAATAATTTAAATTATAATCATTGTGTTTTTAGAAACATAGTGGTTTCTAAACAAGATTGTAGTGAAAAGTCGGATTTTTTGGTCAAACAAGTACTTAAAAGTCCTTTGTTGTAAAATAAGGACTAAAATTGACCAAAACGCCCTTGTAAGCTAAATTGATCAAACGACCTTTAAAGGTTGTTTGGAAAGGAGTTTTATCATTAAACAAATACTTAGAATAAGTATAAAAAGCGAAAGATGTAAATATTTGGTTAAATGACTCTATAGGAGTCTTTGCCGTAAAATAATGATCCGAGTGGTAAAACTCGGAATTTATAAATTTCCACATTAAATCCGCCACAAATATAGTTGTGGTGGAAGATCGTTTAATAAATAATGTGGAAATAAGATCCTAGAAGTAAATGAGCGTGAATTATGCGGAAAAAGTGCTTAATTACCCTTAACGGGTCAAAATAAACATCTAAGTAAAAACGGGTTTAAGAAAGTATATAAACCTGTGATTTGAACTTAGTATGATAGACAACATTGAAATTTTGAGGTTCATGAGAAATTGGGATCAAACACACGTGTTTGTTTGATAAATACATGAACGGGTCAAAACTTAGTAAATATATATTAAGCCGAAGGCTTAAAAGTCTCAAATTCTATTAATCCGGATGTCGAATTTTAACTCCATGTGATGGAGAATCGAGTTACGATCATGTAGGAAGAAACGTGACGTAAATCGGATCAAAAACGAGAAAGTTATGTATGTTTTCGTAAAAACTAACCTGGCTGGAAATGTGCAGGTTTGAAAACAACCTTTCTGTCGAAACTGGTTCCTCGCGGCACGCGATGGATACCACTTGTTGGGCCACGCGACAGAGAATACGAATGTCGTCGCGGCACGTGACATCTTGTAATGCGGAGAGAAATGTTGTTGTTGTAATGGCTGGGTCATAAGAACTCATATAATCACATTTTACACTCTAATAACTAACATTTTAACGATGTTGGTTACAGGTGACTTATTTGGAATGTCGGACAACGATCAAGCTCAACAAGGAACCGAACACGATCAAGATTAAAGCTTCTGCGATATGTTTCGTCGTCACGGTTTAAACGACGATTTAAATACTTTATGTTGAAACGTTTTAAATATTAAAATGTTTTAACAAACTCGTATTTCCAAGTGAATGAGAAATCGTTAATACACTATCATAGTCGATATTTATATGTAAATCGTATAAATGGACTAAGGGTCTTACAGTAATCGTACCACAAACAGAGTTGAGAGCCAACACGCCAACTTAAAGAGATACGTCCTAGATAGGAGCTCGCTGGACCGTATAGTTGGTTGTGTTCGGGATATAGTTGAGACACAGTACGGTGAAATAAGGAAGAGTTTTCGAGACTGCATCGAAAAAAGAATGAACCACCACAGACACCCGTTGTTTCAACACCTACTTGGAAAAGTATCCCATACAGCCCTTGACTTGTTGAGTGGAGAGGCACTTAGGATGCTAGATGTCTTGGAGCGCTATCATTCACCATGTGGTTGCCAAATGTGGTACAGTTGTGGGTTGTCGTGTGCTTGTAGGCTAGAAAAGTACATACGTGCAGGTAATAATTGTTAAACGTACAACACTTGTGTGATATATTTCTGTTAATCATGTGACTTAAACAATGTTGTTTTTAACCGTGCAGAGCGTCCGATTCAACTCGAAGACATAGACGTCTTCTGGAGGAATCTTAACTTCCAAAGTTGTAAATTAATAGACGATGACGTTGACGTGGTCGAAGAGCTAAATATTGTTAGATAACAATTAGAGTCGCACCCCCAGCTCAGAAACCGTCATTGCCCGTTCATTGGGCCTCGTACAGGAGTAGGACCCACATTTACGGACACCGCCCGTCATGCCGACACGGATGGGTTTTCAATCGTTGTGGGGGATGGGACTGATTAAGAGGTTCATCGTTGGCCCGCGGTTTAAAAACCACGCAGGGGTCATATGGACAAAGGACCCCCTACCAGAGTGGTTCGAGCTAGTCTATCCTTTGGCAGATCCTGCTGCAGTGCTCGTGCCGGACCCTCCGGTGAATTTAGACGGTCCAGCGATGCCACAACCACCACCACCTCCCGGGGCGCCTTAGTTTACACGTCACGTTATTTCAGGTCATGCCCCAGGAGCTGCAGTACATTCGGAGATACGAGCCGAGCTTGACAGGCTCAATGATTTGATAGGTTGGTTGGTTCGGGAGGCGCAGGATAGACGAGAGAGAGGGGGGTTACCTCGATACCGTTCCCACCACCTCGAGCACCACATCAGCAGCCGCAGCCGCAGCAGCCAGATCCAGATTCAGGGCCTGATGCATAGACCAGTTGTAGTTTTTATTTTTGTTATGGATGTACAAACTTATCTTATATATTTTTTTATGGATGTACAAAAGTTATCTTATATATGTCATATTTACATTTGTTTTCACTTATTCGGTTACTTAATGGTTGTTGCCTTAAATTGATATAATACAGAAACAATATATGTTTTGAATATAATACACGGAAACAATATATGTTTTGAATATACTACGGAAACAATATTTAAACAAGATAAACTTTTAATCGGAAGAATAATATTTAAAAAAGTAAAATGTTAAAAACTATATAATATTTAATCGATCGAATATATTTAAGAGCCGATTTTTAAAACGGTAAATTTTTTTATAGTGTAAAAAACAAATTTTTTTTTAAAAACACAAAAATTTTCACTAAAAAAAACACCTTAAAAAACTATCAAAATAACCCCACCAAAACACCCCTTCTTTCAACCAAAAAAACACCCAACGCCTGGACGCCTCGTATAGGCCTGTACGAGGCGTCTAGGGTTTCTTAAACTTTGTGCCTGACATCCCCTGAAGACCCCCTTGAATTCTGTGCCTAGACGCTCGTCTAGCCCTATACGAGGCGTCTAGGACACCATAAGTGTCCAAATAGTGTCAGAGGGTGTGCGGATAGATTTGGCCTTTTAATAAACTTGTGAATAGTTGGTTGAACAATGTATTCTATCCCTTATTTAAAAAAATGTTGTTTGCATCGTGTAAGCTAATGAATGTTAATTTGAAAAAAAAAAGGTTAGTTTAATAAGTAAATCAGATGTACCATATGATCCTCCAGGTAAAAGAGATTTTCCCCATTCTTGGTGATGTTTATATACAATTTCTTTCGTGTGGTTTGGAGTCTGTGAGCAGATTTCTAGTTTTGAATTCATATGAGTAATTGTTTTCCCAACTACCTCTGTGATGTATTTATATGTCATTCATATTGAATGATGCATGAGACCTACATTTCATTTTGTTTCCAAGCTGAGTTGAATACGCAACTTGGACCATTTCATTGCGTTTCTTGCTAGTGAGGTTGTTAGTCAGTTTGCATTTAGCTTGACAGCATATTGCTTTCCCTACAATGACCGTGAGGCTTTCCGGTGTTCCATTATCATTCCCTTTCAATCTAAATGAAAAACATAGGTTGCAATCGCGTGTTCACGTTAGGAGTGTAGGTAATGATGATTCACCGGAATCAATTAGGATCAGTGGTGTTTCTTCTGTAAACAAGAAAGATGCCTATGTAGCTGCATATGATGTTGGAGGAAAAAAGAGTAGGCAAGATGATCATGAAGAGTTGAAAGTATTTTGGGATGATGGTTTTGGTACTCAAACCACTAAAGATCTCCTTGAAATGGCCTTGATTTTGATTAATAGTGATGGAGGGCCTCCTAGGTGGTTCTGCCCCATTGCTTGTGGCAAACCTATAAAAGATTCTCCAGTTCTTTTGTATTTACCTGGTAATTAGTGTTAATTTCCGTGTTTGTTTGCTACTAAATTTTCACAAATTTAAAAGTTTGTATGGATCTTTATCTTGCTCACTTAATAATAATGGGTGGTCTCTGTTTAGTGATCCTAAACTATCGTTTGGCATGTCCTTATCGGTGTGATACATTAATTTTTAGGGATAGATGGGACCGGAGCCGGCCTTGTTATACATGAGAAAACTCTTGGAAAGTAAGTTCGCTTGTTCTACATAATGTTTTTATCATTTTATGTGTTGATGAATAAATATATCAGGCATGAAATTTCATCTTGTTCACTACAAGAATAACGGGTAATAGCGGCGACATGTTGCCGCTAAAGGTTAGCCGCTATTGGTCCTTATGTCGCCGCTATAGTTACCTGTCGCCGCTAAAGGTTTGCCACTTTTAGCGGCGACATGACGTCGCTATATCATCTCGTTAGTAATACCTTCCATCAATAGCGACTATTACCTATTACCCGTTATTCTTGTAGTGGTTAACATGCATCTAAGAAAATTGTGTTTTGGTAGACCTCATTCATGTGTCTTTAAATGCTTTGATTATACAATGATTTTTCTCACCTCGAATGACAGGGTTTTCAATGTTCAATGCTTACATATTCCAGTTTGGGATCGAACACCATTGGAAGGTTATCATCTTCTCTAGCATATATTGTTGGTAATCAAAGATGAAAACAGATGCAGATGATATAGATTAAAACAAGAAAACTGGATTTCTGATTATTACCTTTGATCATCCAATTACAATGTGTTTGACGCCCTATATAAACTTACTAAACCGGTGCGTCACAAACATCGCAACGCTTGGGTAAAAACACTGGCACACTCTAGTGAACCCTAATTAAAATTTAACCCTTACATAATACAACATACAACTTTGACCCTAAAACATTGTTTACAAGAATGGCACTTAGACCCTTATATTGTTAGTAACATAGTACTACCATAAGTTGGTTTAACTTTTAACACCCCTTTTAGACTAAAATTAGTCTAAGGAAGATCTTCAAGACTCAGTTTTCAATAATTATGGTTTAACATCCTCGTATTGGATCAAGTTAATCCCCTCCTTTTTCTCTCATTTTGGATGTACGTTTATAAATGAGCCTGCTACACTTGTAACACATTATTAGGCTTTTATCCCACTGAACATGTTCACCGTCCTTACTTTTCATGGGCCTGTGACCTCTAACTCGGCCACACCCAAGGTTTTCTTGGATTGAACTCCCACAACTACAATGCTCACATTTATGGTTTTGAACTTTCTCTATTACATCTGCTTTGGTGAATAGAAGTATAATATGCATCTATCTCTCATAAGTTGGCTTCTCAATGCTTTCTACCTTTCTACCAACGCTTTTAATCTTCCAACAGCTTATCATTTTAAGGTCCGAAAATTGTTCAATTGTTGTGACCATTTGAATGTACTATTTTGGTATTAAGCCCAATGTTGATTAGTTCTGTATAAACATAATGGAAAAGATGTAGAAATACCTGTAACAGCAGACAGGCTAGTAGATAATCCAGTCAGAGACGCAGCCATGGAGTTCGATATAGTTGGCAGGATGATTTGGTTCCTCCTTAGGGTGTAAGTTTTTTATGGTAGTATCAAACTCTAGGGTTTGAGTTCGTATGGAAAGAGAGATGTAGAGGGGAACGATTTTGATGTTATGGTGATGACAATAATTGTGTAACCCTTAACCTCTCTAATTATCTTCTTATATATACACCCAAGAGGAAACCTAATTAGTTAATAAGGGTAATTTGGTCCATCAACAATTACCGACTAATTATATAATATGTTTAATATATTTTGATCTAGATATTATATAAATGATTATATTGCTACAAGATTAAATACCACATTATAATATATTTAATCTTACACCCATATGCTTTCGAACCAACCTTTTGTCATCCAATGTATGCCCAAGACTGCTTGCTTTTGATGCAATCTAACTAATGTTTCCCGCATAGAAAGTGGCTTGCTAACATCCATCTTTAGAGATTCAAAATCTGATATGAGTGTTTGTATTCGAGCCTCCTTAACCCTGTAAACTCCTACATGTTGAACCTTTAATTGCTTGTAGCAATATAGCAATTGTTGTGTTGTTCTTCTTTTAATTAATAGACACTAGTTCCTGGGGGTTCTACTGCTTCTAAAATTTCATGTGATCTTCACAACCCAAATAGTATAATTCATAGTGTTTAGAATTGGGCATACTAGAGTCCTTCCTTCCTTAGTGGTACAATTTCATTGTTCTTGGATGATTGTTCATCCATTGATTTGGTCTTCCTTCTCCCAATTTTGATGAATCTTCACAGTGCTAATCGGAATCTACTTTAATTTGTTCTTCTTTAGTGAAAATAAATGAAATCTTACTAATTGTACTATAATTGATTTTGTGAAACAAACCTTTTTTTCCAGTCACCTAGTTTTATCTTCTGCAGTTGATCAAATTCTTCTTCAATCGAATTACTAACCTTTCGTTTTCCTTCTCTGATTATTGTTCCTTAAATGTTTCCTTTTGATTGACCAGAACTCTTAACTATTATCCCCATGTGCTTATAAACGAATTGTTGGTACTCTTAGTCGTTCAAAAGTTGAATTTTGAAATTGATTTTAAACTTTTCAAACTTCAAACTGATTTCAATACTTCAAATTGATTTCAAAAGCTTCAAATGATTTCGGTTGCTTCTTCGAACCTTCAATTCTAGATACAACCAATAGAAGCAAACCACAAATAGATGGTCAAACAGTGAAGACTGCACCGGACTCATTGAGATATTACTTTAATTTCAGAAAGCAAGGCGACATTCGTCACCAAATTATATGTTCCATGTTGGATTAATTTTCTTATTACAGGACTAACCGTTTAGGATTAAGGCACCGGCCCACGGAGTCATGAACCATGTTGGTTTTGGGCTTAAGGGGTGGGTTATTATGGTTTTGCATGTAACTTGGGAAAAAAGTTGGGTCTTCCCGTATAATCATAACCATGCCTAGGGTTATGGTTACAAGGGATTAGGGTGGAAGGGGCATCTAAGGGTATTACTCTAGCCACGTCCAAATCCTACACTGTCATGTCAATTCCACCCAATGACTCTAGAACCACTGATGCGTGTCGAGTGTGATATAGTTTTTAATGTTTATTTTTAGCCCTTTTTAACACTTCAGTCAAGTTTTAAATTTATAAAACACGATATTTTACTAACACTAAACACACATATGGGCAAGTGCACCCATCGTGAGCGTAGTATAGCGTTGGTAAGATACCGAGGTCGTCCAAGGACACAAGAGCTTTTAGTACCGGTTTATCCTCAACGTCTAAATAAATCAAAAAGTTAGAAAAAGGTTTTAAACATGAAAATAAAAATTAACTAAAAATGCTGAAAAATAAAAATAAAATAAACTGATAGACAAGATGAATCACTTGGATCTGACTCGCCTTTAGTGTAACCTTTGATGTTTTCCGCAATTTTGCACTTTTTAATAGATTATCTTAGTTATAGTAGTAGGCCCCTCTTTTGAAGGTGACGTTACCCTCAACCCAGTAGTTTGAGTCAGCAAGGATACAATCCTAAAAGGTTGGAATATTGGAAGATAATTAATTAAGTTATTAATGCGTAATGTGGTAGACCCCTCTTTTGAAGGTGACGTTACCCTCGGCTAAGTGGTTTGAGTCAGCAGGGATACAATCCCAAGTAGCCGGGTTAATGTATTAATAGTAGTTTACATATGAGGGGGTCAAGCCATTCGCACCCCCGCCATCCAATACCAGTGGGTATTGAAGGAGGTCCTAATAAGCTTGACCCAGGTCCTTGCAGGATCTATATACTGAACAAGGCAAGAACCTTACCAAACCATTCCCTTAACCCCCGACCAGGTAGCCAACATATCTCCATATAGACCGTGGAGATATGAATGGTGTAAATCTTTTATTTTATATAGACAGTAAAATAACGCCAAGACACCACGGACAAATGATAAGGAAGTTTCACCTTCAACATAAGAAACTAGTTATTAAAGTCATTAATACAAAACCAAATAAAAAGTGCAAAAAGATTAAAAAACAAAAGTATTACACTAAATGCTTGTCTTCACCAAGTGATGTAAGAGACTTAGGCAAACATGGCCTTTGATTGTCAAGAACTCTTACTATCAATCTTGGATTCCGATACTACAATACACACTCTATGATGGATGATGGATTATGGTGGTGGATGTGGGTGTTGTGATGGTGGTGGAGTGTGGGTGAAGTGGGAGAGAGGTGGTTTGTCAAGGGATGCCTTTGAAATGAACCAAACACCCCTATTTATAGCTTGCACAGAAGCCCGAACACGGCCCCGTGTCCGGTGGGCATGGCCCCGTGTCCATCCACTTTCTCTTTCTTCATTTAATGCAGTTTGTCTGTATTAGTTGACCACGCCCCCATGTCCGCTGGGCACGGCCCCCGTGTTAGGAAATAGAAGCTTCTATGCTTTTGTCTTTTCTGCAGACACTTGGCATGCCCCCGTGTCCGCTGGGCACGGGGCGTGTTTAGCCTTCTGATGTTTTTTTTTGCTTGGGAAGATGCTGTCGAGGGGTCGGGCATGCCACGTTTATTCCTTTTCTTGTATTTGTGTTAGATTTAGCTGTATTTTTGCTTCTTTTGTTCATTTACGCTCATTTAACCCTGAAAATACTAAAGGAAGACAAAAGCACACTTTTTTCCAACATTAGTACTAAAAAGGGGTTAGTTTTATGCCTCATTTGATGTAATTTATATGTTGCATTTTACACACATCAAATACCCCCACACTTGAATCTTTGCTTGTCCTCAAGCAAAACTCTTTATAATGTGGCTTACACACCCAAATGGAATGGGTAGAAGAGAAGTTTTGGGCTTGTCTAGAGTGTCGGGATTCCAAGATTTTAATTAGGTTTTATTTTTATATTATTTACAATCCTATTCGTTATGATTTATTTAGAACATTTCATAAGAGAAATTACTTATTTGGGCATAACATGCCTCTTTAAAATTCCATTTATATACAAGTTCACATACCTCACGGGGGATCACTCAACACTCGGCCGAAAATGTATTTTTGTCAAACACTCGAGACCGGCATGGAACTTACTTCTACCATATGCTTGCCAAGCAATCAATCCTCCTCCTTTTTAACTATAAACCTTTGTAAATATCAAGAGGACTTTGGGGAAGGGTTAGGCTTGGGTTAAAGGTAGGTGGTTTTTGGGTTAGTGGTTAGTAGAAAGGGCTAAAAGGCGTAAAAAGCATCGGTTTTTGTAAAACATTTTGTTTTTGTGACTTTTTATTCAACCGAAGCATCTTTCGAACAAAGTTTCTTTTGAGGAACTTGTTTGTTTATTGCTATACTTCATCATCATTTTATTTATTTATTGAATTTTTTTATAAGGAATGTCACATGGAAACCGAGCTTTTTACTAAAATAAAGGGTTTAAAATGAAAAAGGGTTTTGGTGGGTAAAGGGTGTTTGTTTTGGGTTTAGAAATGAAAAAGGTTTAGGCTCAAAGGGGTTAACTAGGGGGATTTTGGATAGGAGGTAAAAAAAAAAAAAGGAAAATAATGGTGTTAAAATAAAAAGGGTTAGTCCTAATGCCTCCATCGTTTACTTACTTGGGTTTGAGTTGGTAAGGACCGGGAATGTATTGTCATGGCAAGTTCTAGAGTCGTAAAAAACCAAGTGGCTATTCACACAAGAAACGAAAAAATGAGCATTTAGTTTAAAGATGTGTATTTGTATGCTCAACTAAAGGCTCAAAACTCACTTTTTGTGGGAATGAGTTTTTAATGTGATCAAGTATATATAATCAAATTTTAACTAGATTTGTCATGCCGTTTTATAATTTTCTTATGTTGGTTCTTTTTATCACGACGCTATCGGTTGTAAATTCGTAAAAATATAACCTTTTTAGAACTTGTTATTCCCAATTTAAACCAAGACAAGTAAAAAAAATGAAAAGTTTTTGAAAAAATTTGGGGTGTTTAGCGGTTCCAATAGAGATTTGTATAAGGCTTGTAATTAGGACTTGCAAAATTCAAGGTTTTAGCATCCCCCCACACTTAAATTACACATTGTCCTCAATGTGTCCCAAAAATAAGTTTTTAGGTTGATTGAATGTGTAAAAAGGTGTGTTAAACAAAAAATTTCATGTTACTGGGCACCTGGACACGGGCCGTGGTGTCCGGGCACGGCCCCGTGTTCAGATTGCTAGTAACAGAAAGCAACAAAAAGTAACAGAAGGCTGGGCACGGGGGTGTGTTCAACGAACACGCCCCGTGTCCAGATACCTGAACTGGGCGTTTTTCTGCAGACCCTTGAGCACGGGGCCGTGTTGGCTGGGCACGGCCCGTGCTAAACTTGCTGTAATGAAGAAAAATGTTCGGGAGGCTCTGTTTTTGTGCATGGGGTATTGGTTCAAGTCTCCCTTAGTATCCTTCACCATCCAAGTGTGTTTTATTCCTGAAAATTGACTTTCATGTAATTGACCGGGTCGTCATCTTCTACTATTTTCCCAACCCCAAACGTCATCTCCTTGTCCCCAACCCTCAATGTTAGTATTCCACCATTCATATCCACCATTGCGTGAGCCGTGGCCAGGAATGGTCTTCCTAATATGAGTGGTACTTCGGTGTCCTCCTCCATATCTAATATGACAAAGTCGGTCGGGAAGACAAATTCCCGGACTTTAACCAATAGATTTTCAGCGACACCTTGTGGATATTTAATGGACCTATCGGCGAGTTGTATGCTCATTTTTGTAGGGCTTGTTTTTCCTAAGCCGAGTCGGTCGAACATTGATGCGGGCATGAGGTTGATGCTAGCCCCAAGATCGGCTAGTGCATTGCGTATGGGTGATTCTCCAATTTAACAAGGGATGGTAATGCTTCCGGGGTCGATCTTCTTTTGCGGGAGTTTGTTGAGTAGCAAGGCGGAGCATTCTTCGCTTAAATTTACTAATTGCAATGATTCGATTTTCCTTTTGTGAGTGAGGAAGTCCCTCATAAATTTTGAATATTTAGGCATTTGAGTTAGGACTTCGACAAATGGAATATTAACATGCAATTGTTTTAATAAATTTACGAATTTTGTGAATTGCTCATCGGTCTTTTGGCGAAGTAACCAACCGGGGTACGGTACCGGAGGATTCTTGGTGGGCTCTTGATTTGGTGGAGGAGCCGTCTCTTGTTAGGGCGTCAGCGAAGTTGTGGTTTGGCTAGATCGGCTCTTTTCAGTTGGAGGTAGCGGAGCCTCCTTGGGACCTACGGTACGGTTTCTCAATGTGATGAGATGTACTTGCGCCTTTGGGTTGGTTTCGGTATTGCTTGGTAACGCGCCTTGTGGTCTCTCGGAGAAATTTTGAGCTAGTTGATTTATTTGTTTTTCAATGTTTTGAATACTAGCTTGTTGATTTCTAAAGTTCGATTCCAGTTGTTGAAATCGATCCGAGTTTTTCTTTTCAGTGTCGGAGATGAGGTGAGAGACGGTATCCTCAAGCCTCTCTCGTCCCCCTTGTTGTTGTTGAGAGAAATTTTGTGACTCGTTTCTTGGTTGTTGAAAGTTTGTCCGTTGGTTTAGGTTTTGTTCGTTACTACTATTGCCGGGTTCTCTCCAACCAAGGTTAGGGTGGTTACGCCATCCTTGGTTGTAGGTACCTGTTGGAGGACCTTACGGCCTAGGTCTATTATCAATGTAGTTAACCGTTTCTGTTTGATTATCCATTTCTTTCATACAACTCCAATTTTCATGTGGCCCACCACACCCTTCACAAGCCATAACCGAGGCCGTTTTTGCCATTTCTAACTTCTTGATTTTTGAAGAAAGGGCCTCGATTTGGGCTCGCAAAGAGGTGCTTTCGTCAACCTTATGGGCGCCCGGGGCAATAGATTTTGTGCCTCGGGGAGTGTGCCACTGAAAATTGGTTTGAGCAATTTCCTCAATTTGATTATAAATTTCATTTGGGCGACGATTACCTAAAAGTCCCCCGGAGCTAGAGTCAAGTGTTTGTCTTGTGTGTGGCAGCAACCCATTGTAGAAAGTGGATACTCGTTGCCACACCACAAGACCATGATGAGGACACTTTCTTAGTAGCTCCTTGAACCTTTCCCAAGTTTCATATAAGGATTCCCCGTCCTCTTGTGAATATGTATTAATTTCAGTCATTAATTTAGTCGTTTTAGCGGGAGGGAAATACTTATGTAGAGACTTTTGGGCTAGTTCATCCTAGGTGTTTACCAAACCAACTGGGAGGGTATTGAGCCAAGCCTTAGCTCGGTCTTTTAGTGAAATGGAAACATCCGTAGGCGGATGGCGTCATTTGATGCTCCATTGATCCGAAAAGTATCACATATTTATAAGAAGTTAGTAATATGTAAATGGGGATCTTCGTTCGCAAGCCCGTGGAAAGTTGCAGAGTTTTGGAGCATTTGTATCAAATGCGGCCGAAGTTCGAAGTTGTTGGCCTCGACATTCGGTGCATTGATAGCGGGGCCAAGATTACCTACGGTGGGCAGTAGGTAATCCATGAAGGTACGTTGATCCACAATTGGAAGTAGGTCCCCCGAAACTTTCTCTTGGTTTTTAGCTTTAAGTCTTTTTCTTAGAAAGCGTTCGGGTTCGTCTAGAGGTTCTTTTATGTCTCTACTGGAACTGGAGCTCATACACTGTGTAGAAAGTTCAGATGTGGTGCCTGGGTTCCAAGTCCTGCAATAAAAACAAAAAGAACGTTGGTCAGAAGTTTCACCACGGCCCCGTGCTCAGATGAACACGGCCCGTGGTCGGAGATACAGTAATTGTTTTCAGGATCCCTGTTACTGGGGAGCTAGACACGGCCCCGTGTTGCACCGACACGACCCCATGCTCAGCTCTCTATAACTCGGAAAATAAAAACTGCCAGTAACAATGCTGGGCACGGCCCGTGTCCGACCAGGCACGGCCCGTGTCCGACCAGGCACGGCCCGTGTCCGACCAGGCACGGCCCGTGCTGAGCTCTAAAGAAGCTGAAAATCTAAAAAAATCCTAAAAAAATAAGAAAAGCAATTAGGCCGTTGATTCCTAACTTTCTTAAAATCCTTGTGTCCCCCGCAACGGCGCCAAAAACTTGTTACGTGTCGAATGTGATATAGTTTTTAATATATTTTTTTAGCCCTTTTTAACAATTCAGTCAAGTTTTAAATTTATAAAACACGATATTTTACTAACACTAAACACACATATGGGCAAGTGCACCCATCGTGAGCGTAGTATAACATTGGTAAGATACCGAGGTCGTCCAAGGACACAAGAGCTTTTAGTACCGGTTTATCCTCAACGTCTAATCAAATCAAAAAGTTAGAAAAAAAGTTTTAAACATGAAAATAAAAATTATCTAAAAATGTTGAAAAATAAAAATAAAATAAACAGATAGACAAGATAAATCACTTGGATCCGACTCGCCTTTAGTGTAACATTTGATGTTTTCCGCACTTTCGCATTTTTTAAGAGATTATCTTAGTTATAGTAGTAGACCCCTCTTTTGAAGGTGACGTTACCCTCAACCCAGTAGTTTGAGTCAGCAAGGATACAATCCTAAAGGGTTGGAATATTGGAAGATAATTAATTAAGTTATTAATGCGTAATGTGGGAGGCCCCTCTTTTGAAGGTGACGTTACCCTCAGCTAAGTGGTTTGAGTCAGCAGAGATACAATCCCAAGTAGCCGGGTTAATGTATTAATAGTAATTTACATATGAGGGGATCAAGCCATTCGCACCCCGCCATCCAATACCAGTGGGTATTGAAGGAGGTCCTAATAAGCTTGACCCAGGTCCTTGCAAGATTTATACACTGAACAAGGCAAGAGCCTTACAAAACCATTCCCTTAACCCCCGACCAGGTAGCCAACATATTTCCATATAGACCGTGGAGATATGAATGGTGTAAATCTTTTATTTTATATAGACATTAAAATAACGCCAAGACACCACGGACAAATGATAAGGAAGTCTCACCTTCAACATAAGAAACTAGTTATTAAAGTCATTAATACAAAACCAAATAAAAAGTGCGAAAAGATTAAAAAACAAAAGTATTACACTAAATGCTTGTCTTCATCAAGTGATGTAAGAGACTTAGGCAAACATGGCATTTGATTGTCAAGAACTCTTACTATCAATCTTGGATCCCGAGACTACTAAACACACTCTATGATGGATGATGGTTGTGGATGTGGGTGTTGTGATGGTGGTGGAGTGTGGGTGAAGTGGGAGAGATGTGGTTTGTAAAGGGATGCCTTTGAAATGAACCAAGCACCCCTATTTATAGCCTGCACAGAAGCCCAGACACGACCCCGTGTCCGGTGGGCATGGCCCCATGTCCATCCACTTTCTCTTTCTTCATTAATTGCAGTTTGTCTGTATTAGTTGACCACGCTCCCGTGTCCGCTGGGCACGGCCCCGTGTGCAGAAGCGTATCTGTACTATTAAGATTTGCTTGGATTCTGCGAATCTTAGCGTTGACCACGGCCATGTGGTGCTGGGCACGCCCCCCCGTGTTGGGAAATAGAACCTTCTATGCTTCTGTCTTTTCTGCGGACACTTGGGCACGCCCCCGTGTCCGCTGGGCACGGGGCTTGTTCAGCCTTCTGATGTTTTGTTTTTGCTTGGGAAGATGCTGTCGAGGGGTCGGGCATGCCACGTTTATTCATTTTATTGTATTTGTGTTAGATTTAGCAGTATTTTTGCTTATTTTGTTCATTTACGCTCATTTAACCCTGAAAATACAAAAGGAAGACAAAAGCACACTTTTTCCAACATTAGTACTAAAAAAATGTTAGTTTTATGCCTTATTTGATGTAATTTATATGTTGCATTTTACACACATCAACCACCAAAACACTGTGCCGCCTACCCACAAATAAATTAAGTGTATCTAAAATTTAAATTTCAATAAAATAAACAAAAGTTACATAATTCAAACTAAAAAATAAAATACGAAAATTAAAAAAAAAAACTAAATATCCTTTAAATGGTCCATCCGCCATTTATATTTTGCCGCAATTTGTTCTATAGCGATTTTTTGCACTTCGTACTATAGATGCTCATGAGTATACGTCTAAAAGTCTTGTCCACCGTCATTTGGGCGACACTTTCGCGGTGTTCCTTAAACAACACTCTAGCTTCCATAATATTTTGTTGCCTAGCATCCATCAACGCTTGCATCGACGTGTACGCTTCTATTTTCTCGCCTAATCCTCCACTTTGGTTTGATGAACCGGGTGGTTGTTTACCCTTTCTATTCAGTTGTGTTGGACCGAGCCAGTGCCGACTTGTCGGTTGTCCTACAATCTTCGGATGCACCACCAAAGTTGGCAGAATCCGATGATTTTCTCTTGTTGGAACTACCACCAGATTTCTCGTTTAACAAAGGGACCTTAGTCCATTTGTCATGGTCTTTAACAACCCTCCACGCACCAACATGCTTGAAAGCATGATGGTATTTATCTCGGTAATCTTCAAGCGCCCTTTCCATGACATCCAAATCGTTGCACCTGCTTTTATGTATGTGATCCTAAAGCAGTGCCGTTCCTACGTTTTTGGAGACCCTAAGCGAATTACGAAGTGGAGGCCCTTTTGCAAAATTATTCTTTTCTACATATTTAGTAACAAAACCTTCCTCCTAACTGGGCTTAGGACCGACAATTATAAACTAAAAAGTTTATAATTTGCGAAGTTATTTTTATTTTCTTTTTGAAACTTATATATTTTTCAGTTTTAACTTAGGCAAATTGTTCGTATTCAAGTTCTTCTAAGCTATTAACTTCCCTAAGAGGCTAAACAAATGTTTAAGAAACTAATAGCAAATCTGAAATTCCCTAACAAATAACAATTGAAGTTTGAAATTACCTAACAAATAGCAATTGAAATCTAAACTTACCTGTGCAATAGCCAACTTGAAGGTGCCAATACCCAATACAAATCGCCAATTTCTTCACTCTTCTTAGTTTTTATTTCTTTGAATTGGGTTTGCTGCCTTCTGCATTCCAAGTTCCAAACAAAGTGCCAAATCTCAATCGCATAATAATCAACCGTGAATATCAAAGACAAAATACAAGTATCTGGATTCGCGCCATAAGCCATGAGTATCAAAGATTCAACAGCTGTGAGTATCAAAGATTCAAAGACAAAATAATCAGGATTCAAACAATAATCATGAGTATCAATTGCAATTTGTGGACATAATGCAAGTATACAACAGCTTATGTAGATATTAGAATGGAAAAATTCATGAATATCTTTTCTACAACTTACAAACATATATGCAAAGGTGCATTTAAAAATTAAAAAATACCTGATAAGCCTTCCAATTTGAGATCCATAAGCCACCATACACGCTCACCCAATCCCCAATGACACCATTGAGTGTCAAACAGCTTCCTCAGACTCTAAGATCCAAAAAAAAAAACGAAATTGCCGTCCCTAATTTAGAGGTTCAAGGAGACAAGGATGATCGATTTCCGCATCAATTGTCGATTAAGTATATGCCTAATTGCCTACTGCAATGAATGTCGCAACCCTAATATCTCCACATCCCGCCTTTTTTTCCTGGAACACGCGTAGATTAAGTTTTGTGGATTGGGGTTGGGCGTTTTTGATTAATAATGGAGCCTTATATATAAGTTATTGGGCCTAATCCAAATATAAATACTCTCTACAAAATTGGAGGCCCTATTTTTCTTGAGGCCCTAGGCCTGTGCCTAGTCTTAGAAGCCCATTGAGCCGGCTCTGTCCTAAAGGGTTTAAATAAAAATTATATAACGAATGTAACAAAAGATTAAATATACACTAAAACTAAATAAAAAAATCTAACGAATGTAACTAAAAATAAATCTAAATTGTACCGCTTGAATGAAAGAAAGAAAAAAAAAAACCGTTGATCGTACTAATTCATTTTAGCCAACAAGTTCTACCATTTTCAGTTTAGTTGATCAGTCATTCGCTCACTTCTGCCCCCAAGCACCTTGAAGTGTTTTAGAACGGCCTTCCACAAACTATGTTTTTTTTGTTGATTTCCTTTTATCCAGTTGACCGAAATGTGAATGCATGATTTAGCCAACAATACTTCCTCATCGGAAGTCCAATCCACCCGTTCGGATCGTAAGTGAATTTCCCCTTTTGTTTCCCTTGAACTTTAGCCACATTCTCTTCTATAAAGCCATCACTTTGCACGTTGATTTCATCCAAGTTCGCATCGAATTGTGTTTCTTGCACATATTCATCATCATCAACTTCATAATTAAGTGGAGATTCTCAATCCACATTTTAGAGGGGGGGGGGGGGGGGGGGGGGGGGGGGGGGGATTGAGGAGGGCTCCTATACGATTCAAACATCTTGAAGTTATTGAGAGCTTGGTGGAACCATAGGTTGTGAATAATAATTCGGCGGGTATCGTTGGCAATAAAAATTAATTGGTTGGTGGTGTTGCGTTGGAAGAGGTTGCGTGGATTTGTGTGCTTTATAAACGTCACCACCAAAAATGCCCCCTCAGTTCGAACTGCCACATCGTTTGCTCGAATCACCACCTCGTTCGCTCGAACCACCACCGTGTTTACTTGAAGAGGCACCTTGGGATTTTTTGCTTTAACTGCCATCAATGTCTTTTTATGAATCCATGGCTAAATTAAGGGTGAATTGGAGTGAAATGAGTATAATGGTTTAAAATGGGAGTGAATTGGATTTATAAAGGATTAAAAGAAATTGTTTATTTTATTTTATTTTTATTTTTTAAATAGCCAACGGCTAATTTTATGACCATTGAGCGGTCACATTGTTACAATGTTCTGCGGCAAGGTGTAGCCGCAATCACAAGCCGCATGGGTGGCGGCGGTGTTGCCTAGCGGCAAACAACCCGCATCGCCCAACCCGCATGGCGCCCCACCCTCCCTTATTGTAATTAAGTTTTGAGTAAGTTTCTTATTGCAATAATGCGTGAGTTTACCCTAAATCTTGTGTGTGTGATATCAGATCAATCTTTTGATTAGACTAGTGATTCTCGTTTACTTGTTGAATCAACAGTTGGTTCTGATCTAACGATGATTGCTAATCTTCTTAACTTCTTTTGTTTCCGATTTGACCACGACACACCCTAATGATCCCTAATTATAATTTAACTCTTACACAATACAATATACAACTTTGATCCTAAAACATAACTTATAATAATGACACTTAGACCCTTATACTTAATAGTAACACAATGATAGCATAATTTATTTTAACCTCCACATATATATGGCTTGTTACCCTAAAGCCTCTCTGCAACCTACAAACTTTTAGGATAACTTTTATATGCATGAGATCAAATTTTATAATACATCATTGTACTTGGTATAAATTCAGAAACTTACAAGTCATATCTTTTGAATATCTCTATAGTAATTCATAAACACGTTGCTTACATGAAGGTTTGATTCATATTGTGGAAGAAATTGTGATGATTGAGCACACTTTGTCCCCAAATAAGCCAATTTATTTGCTTGGAGAATCTTTTGGCGGAGCCTTAGCACTCTGCGTCGCTGCTCGCAATCCTACAGTTGACTTAATACTTGTACTAGCAAATCCAGGTCAGCCATTTTACATGCTTTTCCTATATTTATTTTCAAGGTAATGGCATTTTCATGTATGTATATATTGGAGTTAACTGCCATTTACTTTCTTGTGGGTTGTCCACTTATATGCCATTTCAGGACAAATTTCAAAATTGAACCACTTTTCTCCCCGACAAACGTGCTATTTCAGTCCAAAAACTAACCCTAGTTTAAAAAAAAAAAAAACCTCAGCTCAGGGGTAAAATGGTCATTTTACATTGATTTTTTTTTCATTTTTTTAAACTTCTTTTTGTTAGTATTATTTGAAGTTTATAAAGAAGTTTAAACTATATAAAATGACTATTTTATCCCTGAGCTAACTGAGTTTTTTTAACTGGTGTTAGTTTTTTACTCGGAAGCACACGGAAACGCCATTGAGGCGCCGTCTCCCGTCCCGGGGACTGCTAGGGGACGGAAACGGCACGGGGACGGCCAGGAAACGTCCCCGGCATGTTGGGTACGGCCTGGAAACGTGTTGCAGAAGGGGACGGGGTTTGAGGACGTGCAGGAAACGTTTCCGTCAAGTTTCCGTTTATTTTTCTGGCCGGAAACCTGCAATTTTCGCCTAAAACCTATGGAAACCAGGAAGAAGAAGAGTGGCTGCGTGTTTGTTGCGTTTGAGCCTTTTTAGGGTTAAATAAGTTTATGGATTTTAACTTTTAACCCCTCTATCTTTCATTAAGTTACATTTACTCCCTAAAACTTGTAAAATGTACATAAAAAGTGTAAAATTAGTTTGTGTATCTTAACATTTAACCCCCCTATTTTCACTAGCTTACATTTGGTCCTTAAACTTATAAATTTATACATAAAAAGGTATAAAATTAACATTATATATATAAAAAATCATATAGATAGCTATTTTTTATTTCTTAAAACCAGGAAGAAGAAGAGTGGCTGCGTGTTTGTTGCGTTTGAGCCTTTTTAGGGTTAAATAAGTTTATGGATTTTAAATTTTAACCCCTCTATCTTTCATTAAGTTACATTTACTCCCTAAAACTTGTAAAATGTACATAAAAAGTGTAAAATTAGTTTGTGTATCTTAACATTTAACCCCCTATTTTCACTAGCTTACATTTGGTCCTTAAACTTATAAATTTATACATAAAGAGGTATAAAATTAACATTATATATATAAAAAATCATATAGATAGCTATTTTTTATTTCTTAAATTTTAAACTACCTTATCGCTAAACACGAAATAGCGAGCGCTATTTCATCGCTATCGCTACGTAGCATATAGGTACGTTGTCGCTATTCGCTATCGATAACTATGCTGTTAACGTATTATTAGATTAGGAAGATATGGGATTTTTGAACTTTACATCAATATATAACTATTTTGGGGTTTTGTGTTACATTATCTTTAATATATATTTATTTTTTATATGTTTTCCCGTCCCCGCTTCTTGAATTTTTTAGTTTTGTCGTTTCCCGTTCCCGTACCCATCCCGTCCCCGCTTCTTGAATTTTTTAGTTTTGCCGTTTCCCGTTCCCGTACCCGTCCCCGTCCCCATTCCCGTACCCGTCCCAGTGCATCATAGGTTTTTTAGACTGAAATGGCATGTTTTGAGAATGTCAGGGAGGGAGGAAAACAGTACAATTTTGAAACTTACATGGACGTAAATGGCAGTTAACTCTATATTTTATTATTCTATTCTATATTCCACTATGTATGTAGTCTGATGGTAAGTGCTATTGTATCCATTTCAGCAACTTCTTGTGAGAGGTCACCATTGTTTTTTTTACCACCACTTATTGAGGAAATGCCCGAAGAATATTATGGGATGTTTCCTTATGCCATTAGCCCCCTTGTTGGTAGGTTACTGCTTAAGTTAGCTCGCAACTGTTAAATGTGTTTTAACTGCATAACAATTGTTTAATGCCTCTAATCCTTGTAACAATATGTATCTGAATGATAACATAGTAAACTTGCATTTGAGCCATGCTTCTAATATTTTTATACAATGTACGATAATGTGTAACGTTGGGGACTCTTATGCTATATGTCTTTTTCTAAACTAACTATATTAAATGTTTTCCTTTCAGCTGATTATATAAAGATCTCAATGATTAAATTCTATGGTAGAAATTATGTGGAATCTCTTTGGCAATTGCTTGTCGGGTTTAGTAAAGATCAAGCAAACCTTTCTGTAAGAACGATCTTCGGGTGCTTATATCTTTATCTTTGATTTTTTTTTTTTAGTTTACCTTTTTGTTAGCTATATGAAACAATTAAACAAAGACTGTTAATAATACTGTTCAGTTCATCATTATGTTAAGTGCTGAAACAGATGATCTTATTCAGAAAAATACACCGTATATACACCATAGTACAATCAGAATATATGGAAACTAATCTCCTAAAACTATGGAAATATATCACAATAAATACAAATTGACAGCTAATTATTCTAACAGCAATATGACAGCTAATACTCCCCCTCAGTAAAAGCCGTAGATGGTTGAAGACATAGACTGGATCGAAAACGAGTGAATAACTGGCGAGGTAGACCCTTAGTAAATATGTCCGCATACTGAAAATCTGCTGGAATGTGTAGGACTCGAACCGCTCCAATGCGAACTTTCTCCCTAACAAAATGAATATCGAGTTCTACGTGTTTCGTTCTTTGATGTTGCACGGGATTTTCAGATAAGTATACGGCGGAAACATTATCACAGTAAACTAGAGTTGCCTTGCGGGTTGGAACATGGAGTTCGAGCAATAGGTTTCGTATCCAACTCATTTCTGCAACGGCATTAGCAACACCCCTATACTCTGCTTCGGCACTTGACCGAGATATAGTTGGTTGTCGTTTAGATGACCAAGACACTATATTGTCCCCCAAGAATACACAATATCCGGACGTTGAGCGACGTGAGTCCGGGCATCCCCCCCAGTCCGCATCCGAATAAGCAATTAGTTGCTGTGATCAGGATGGAGAGATGCATAAACCGTGATTGATAGTGCCTTTCACGTAGCGTAGCACACGTTTAAGGAAATGTAGATGAGGATCACGTGGAGCATGCATAAAAAGACAAATCTGTTGTACCGCATATGTGAGATCGGGTCTAGTGAAAGTAAGGTATTGTAAAGCACCTGCTAGTTGACGGTATAGTGTGCCATCAGGAAGTAACTTCCCGCTAGTGGCACTTAATTTTGAGGCAGTGTCAACAGGAGTGGCTGATGGCTTACAATCAGTCATGTTTGCACGAGCTAAAATTTCACCTGCATATTTGCTTTGTGACAGGAATAGACCCCCATTTTTACGGGTTACATGTATGCCAAGGAAGTGATGAAGGTTACCTAGATCCGTCATGCGAAATTCTTGAGATAACAGGTTGATGATGTGGTGAAGTAGGGTATTATCAGATGCAGTCAAGATAATATCATCCACGTATAGAAGCATGTAGGCAGTTTGGTTACCCTTTTTGAAGACAAAAAGAGAGTTGTCACTTGTAGTACTTCGAAAACCACATTTTGTAACATAAGTGGCGAACCTATCAAACCAAGCCCGGGGTGCTTGTTTCAACCCGTATAACGATTTTGTCAGCTTGCAAACATGTGTTGGATGACATTTATCAGTGAAACCAGGGGGTTGAAACATATAAACTGTTTCATTCAGGTCACCGTGTAGGAAGGCGTTTTTAACATCAAGCTGATGAATTGGCCATCCTCGTGAGACCGCAAGACTTAGAACCGTGTGGATGGTAGTCGGTTTAACTACTGGGCTGAATGTTTAGTCAAAGTCGACGCCGGTTTGTTGACTTTTACCATTGACCACTAAACGGGCCTTATATCTTTGAAGCGTACCATCGGCATTGAACTTGTGGCGGAAAAGCCACATACATCTAATAATCTTGGTGTCTGGAGGCCTTGGGACTAGTACCCATGTTTTGTTATCCATTAGGGCGCGATACTCTTCGGTCATGGCGGCATGCCAGTTTGGATCGGAAATGGCCTTAAGGTGAGAAGATGGAACAGGTGACAAGGAAGCTTCAGTTTGGATGTAAAGTTTTAGTGGAACTCGATATTTGAGAGTGCCATCTTTTGATCGAGTAGTCATGGGATGAGAAGGTCGGGGTGGTGATGGAGGTTGTGAGGCTGCAATCGTGGGAGCAGAATTATTTGTATGTAGGGTGGCAGCGGAAGTGCGTGAGATAGGAGGGTCGGTTGGGATGGTGTTGGGCTGAGTTGTGCGGGTGGTTCGTTGGTAGTGAATGCCAAACCTGTTTGAAGGTCGGGCCATGGGAGAGGTCTGAGGGGTTATGGTGTTTTGGGCCTGAACTGGGTCGGTTTGGGCCTGATCAGGGATGGTTTGTGGCTGATCTGGGTTGGTTTGGAGCGGATTTTGGGCTGGAATGTTATCATTTGAGGCTGAGGCTGTGGGTAAAGTGGCTGGTGGGTCGGTGGGAAGATTTGTCTGAAAAAGGATGGGATATGGTTCAGGTTGTAGGAAAGAGGAATCATGGGTGGTTTTGTGTTGTCGGTTTGCATAAGGAAAAGAATTCTCATCGAATGTCACGTGGCGAGAGAAAATAACTTTTCTTGTAGAGATTTCTAAGCATCGATAGCCCCGGTAGTCGGCTGGATACCCGAGGAAGATGCATTGGGGTGAACGAATGGTGAGTTTGTGTGGTCGAGTGGCTGATGTGTTTGGATAACATGTACATCCAAAAACTTTAAGGTGATCATATGAGGGATGTTTGAGATATAGGGCGGAGGTAGGAGTTTGAAAACTTAGAAGCTTAGTAGGAAGAATATTGTGGAGGTAGCTAGCGGTATGAAGTGCCTCGACCCAAAATGTTGGTGGTAGTGAGGCATGTGTGAGAAGGGTGAGCATGATGTCATTGATTCGTTGGATCATTCGTTCCGATTTTCCGTTTTGTTGAGACGTTTGAGGGCATGAGAAACGAAATTGGAGTCCATGGTTAGTGGCAAAAGATTTGAATGTGTGGTTATCAAATTCTCCCCCTAGATCACATTGAAACGATTTGATGAGCATTTTGAATTGAGTTTTAATGTACTTATGAAAATTAGCAAACTTGGTGAAGGTTTCAGATTTAAATTTTAGGGGAAACACCCATGTATAATTGGTGAAATCATCGACAAGGACCATGTAATATTTATAACCGGTTTTGCTCACAACAGGCGAAGTCCACAAGTCACAATGTATGATATCAAAAGGTAAAACGGTACTAGAATTTGAAATTGAAAAAGGCAAACGTTTGTGCTTAGACAGTTGACATGAAGTGCAAACTAAGGTCTTATTACGCTTATTACACGAAATAACTTTATTGGAAACTAAATAATCAAAAAACAGCAAAACCGGGGTGACCCAACCGATCATGCCACGGCTCTTGAGATGTGGATGCAAGAGCAACAGGACCATCGGGTGATGTGACCGGGTAGGTAAAAGGATAGAGTCGACTTGAGCTACTATGGCGGGAGATCGTCTTCCCACTCGGGTATTCCTTCACAGAAAAACCATGAGGATCAAAATCAATAGAAACAGAATTATCAATGGTAAATTTACGGACAGAAATAAGATTTTTAATAATGTTAGGGGTGTAGAGAATGTCCTTTAGGTGTAGGTCTCGAGTGGCAGTAGGGAGGGTTGAGTGTCCCAATCCAAGAACCAACATACGAGCGCCATTTCCTACAGAAATTGAGCCAAAAGGACAAGAAGACATGAGTTCAGTAGTTTTACCTTGGTCTCCAGTGAGGTGATCTGTTGCGCCTGAATCCATGAACCACTGTGCTTCATCAGTATTGAAGCTCTTGGTGTTGAGGGCTTCACCAATTTCTGTGGGCTGCAAAGGATCAAAATCACCATACTGGGCTGCATCATATTCACCTAAATGAGCCTGACCTGAAGTTGAATTAGGCCTTGAGTGAGCTGGTTGCTTGCCTGGACCAGAACCATTACCAGAACCATGACCAGATGACTGTCCCCACGGCTGAGAATTGGGAGCCCAAGGTTGAGCCCAGCCTTGTTGGGTGGGGTACGGACAGGGAGGTGGAGCCCAATAGGCCCAATAGGGTGGGGCTTGGGCCTGAAGGTTTGATGGACCGGGTGAGGATGAGGCCCATGGAGTAGAATGGGCTTGACCCGGATAATTACCTGGAGTTCTTCCCCTTGGCCCATTGGTGGAAGGTTGCTGAGGTCGGCGAGAGTTATTGGGTCTGTGTCCACCTCGTCTGTGGTTTGATGGGTCTACCCTGGATGGTTCAGTGGAGACGGCCGCAAGTGCGGCTGGAGAAGAGAGATTTTCATGAGCGGTCTTCCTTTGGTGTTCCAATTGAAGCATACAGCAGGCAGTCTCCCATGTGGGAAGACTTTGATTTATGTAGGCACCAACCACATCGTATTCAACTGGTAAACCCATCACAAGTTGCAGCACCAACCTCTTGTCATTGACCGGGCATTCCACATCATTAAGTTGGCCAGCAAGGTCCTTTAGTTTCTGGCAGTATGATTCTAGAGATGGCATGCTTTTGAGCGTGAGATTATTAAACTCGTGCTCAAGGGCTGCTGCTCGTGCACCTTTATTGTTCAAAAAAATGGAGTTGATGCGGGTCCAAGCATCAAGAGCAGATGAGTCACCATCCAAGACGCGAACCAGCAGATCGTCGGACAATGTTCCGTAGATCCATTGAAGGACGATTGCGTCGATTTAGGCCCATGAAGCGTATTCTGGATCTGCAGTAGCCGGTGCCGTGGTTCCGTTGATATGATGCATCACCTTGTATCCTCGTGCGTGCAACTGGAACAACTTAACCCACGATGAATAGGAGACCTTCACACCATCCAGTACTCTCACCTTTCTTTGAATATCGGTGACAGTGTAGACAGGGTGAAGTTGTTTCGCGGGGTTAGAAGCAGTTTCAGGTTTATCGCCCATCGTGACAGGTTGATAAACTGGAGTGCAGTGAAGGGAGGGAAGGGTAATCGACGGCAGGGATTTATTGCTAGGGTTTTAGGCTGCAGAACCATGGCTCTGATACCATGTTAAGTGCTTAAACAGATGATCTTATTCAGAAAAATACACCGTATATATACACCAGAATACAATCAGAATATATGGAAACTAATCTCCTAAAACTATGGAAATATATCACAATAAATACAAATTGACAGCTAATTATTCTAACAGCAATATGACAGCTAAAACATTATAGGAAACAAAACACAAGGCATAATACAAAACATATAATTTTTAACCATCTTCATAAGCACATACACTATAGGAAACAGAACACAAGGCATAATATAGAACATAGAATTTTTAACCATCTTCATAAGCACATAGACTATACCTGATACGTGAAGGCCGAAGGGCATACTCTAGAATGTACAAGCTATCGAAACTATCCTCCTGGCCTCTAGAATATTAAGGAATTCCTCTAAGGATCATACATCATCAACAAGGCATAGCACAAGAGCGCAAGGATTCTTTCATCATCAGAAGGGCTAAGTGACAAGTTGTATGGCATGCGACGAATTCACCTGCAATCCTAAAATCACTAGTGGGGCATATTGTCATGGTACGCCTAAATTTTAAGTAGCAGATACATACCGTGGATTAGTCATGATAATTCTAGCTAGATCATTCATGGACTAGTCAAGATACATATTGGAAAAAGGACATTATTGATTGGTATGAGAAGTTGGTTGTTACATAAATTCCTAAACTTCTTGTTGTCTTTTAGGAGTGTAATCTTGGCCAAATCTTTTGTTAGGTGCTAAATTAGTTACGAAAGTGTAGTTTTGGTATTTTTATTAACTATCTATATAGAAGAGTTCGGGAATGTAATAGTTAAGCTTATTTCATTACAAACAACAATTATTGAGTGAGCATCGATGGAGGAGTTGATCTACCTCTTGAAAGTAAACAGTGTATCTTGTAGAGTTGGCTCATTTATCTGACACTGTTAGTTTGCTTTATTTTGTGTTTCTTCACTTTGTTTGAATTACTATTTAATATCAATATTTCTCCATCCAGTTCCTATCTTTTATGATTCTCCTGCTAGGTGATGCTCAAAATATTACCCAAAGACACACTCACATGGAGGGTGAAGCTTGTTCGATCAGCTGCTGCCTATGCCAATTCTCGTCTCCATGCTATTACATCTCAAGTACTTGTGCTTGCTAGGTTCCTTTCTTCTGTGGATAATCATAGCTGATTCTTTTTTATTATACATTTATGTGCCAATTAGTTGCCAAGTCCCCGGTTTAAAGTTTGTGTTCTCTATGTATTTCTGAATTGTATGAACTTATGGAATCCAATATTTCTAAATTTTTTTCATTTCAGCGGCAGGGACAACATCTTGCCAAGTATAAACGAGGCCCGAAGGCTTTTAAGATTATTGAAACACTGCGATGTACGTGTGTTCGCGGACAACGGGCACACAATCCTATTGGTATTAAGACCTATTCTTGCACCTTCTTGACATGATGACATCAATAAAAGAAAAAAATGATATAGTGGTGATGGAAATGTATCTGCAAAATGACAATTGTTTGCATAAAATACAAGGCTAAGAAAAGGAAACCAGATAAATTTAAACGTGGAAACTGAATCAAACCAAATCAACCCTTTAGATTATACTAACATACATAACACAAGTCCACAGTTTAAAGCACATGTGTTTATTTTGCCTAACTTGTTACACAAAAATATCTATCTAGATAACTACAAGTTAAATCTCCAGTTTTACTGAGAACTGGAACACAAACACAAACTCCAACTCAATCATGATTACTAGAACTGGCCTGTTGCCCAAACACCTCTGATCAAACACAAGAAGCTCTTTTATTAATGTAAACACCGAAAAAACACACAAATAAATGAATTACATAACTCTTATTGTAAAGACGCAATTCTAAACTATTAAGGACTCAAACCCATTTAAAAAACTAAATAAATAAAGGGAAATTGACCTGTAATAATCTCACCTAGACCTTATTGGCCATTAATAATCTCACCTAAGAATATTTCCCCACCAGTTGTAGGTCCCGATTCTCGGAGGATCGATTAACGAAACCAAACCCTTTTTTATCACAAACACGGTCACGAGTGCGGAATCCCCGTGACGATGCCAAACCAAACACAGATAGTAACAAACACAAAGTAACCAATGAATCACAGTCAATTGATTAGATGAGAACAAGGATCAAACAAATACACACAATGTTTGACAGTAAACTTTCACAGTGGGTATGCTCTCATAGTTTCTGTGTGAAACTATGTTGTGTTTATATAGGCAGCCCAGGCCCATAAGTCGACGGAACTTGAAATGGGCTTGACGAAACTTCATAGACGACGAAACACAAGGTGTTTAGTCACTGTTCATGGCGAAACTTGGGATTGATCACCCAAGGGAGTTTCGTCATGTATGAGCTCGACGAAACTTGGAGTTTCGTCGAGGGCTGCAAAAGTTGTTTGGCTGCAAACTGTTAGACAGTTTGCAGCAGATATTATAAACACACAAACAACATAAAACCCAAATATGCAACATGCATAGTCATTTAACATTACATATCAACTGAGACAAACTTTTCGGACACAAGTAGGATAGGAGGATATCCGACTTGGTCGACGGCGAATACAGACTTGATAACATAAAAGACCGTAAATTACAACGATAATAAAGACAAGTTACAGACACAAAATAATGCACCAACAAACTCCCCCTGTCTGTTACTTGGTCTTCGGTCATCAATCTTCAGTGTTTCAGCGTCCAGGTGCTTCCAGCATGAATTCCTCGGTAAAAGCAGTAACAAGCGACGCGTTGAAATCAAAGCGCTTGATGAGCGTCCTTGTCTTCGTAAAAGATGTCATGCCGAAAAAGCCTGTTGATGTCGTTCGCCGACATATTCACGATCCACATCGGATCCAACATCCAAAAGTTTTCACGATCACCATTAAACACAATCACTGCTTCATGAGTATCTGAGTCGTAACACCATATCCTCATGTCTTCCAAAAAGTTCTGTTTCATTGGCATCAAAGGGATCTTGTCAATGACCTTTGCGGGTTGATAAACAAGCTTGTATCGTGCCATGTTGGTCGATGGATCTAAGGTGAACTTGATTTGTTGATAGATGGGAAACTGAGGCTTGTACAACACGTCCTTCCATCCTGTCCTTTTGTTAAACTTTATCTTGCTTGCGAACAACGTAGCTCCTTCGAAGTTTGAGCGATTAATGAGCTCAAGCTTCGTCAAAGCTGCAACGTCGTAAAATGGTAAGGACAATATGCTTAGCAACGATCTGAAGCACTGAATCCCGAATTCACGCTTGATGGCAACACAATGGATTTCCTTCACGAACATCCAGCTCGGGATTTTCCCAAGCGGTTTAACTTTCTCGAACTGTAGAAAATCAACCTGTGCTTCGGGAGGCGTAGGCCTTTCAACCCTTGACAAGAAACGTTTCCTCCATTCTTGGAATGAATCAGTTAGGTTATCAGAAGACGTACGATTCTTCAATTGTTCATCAATGTCTTCTTGAATCTCTTTCATCCATTCTTCATCAAATGAATCAAACTCCATTCCGTCAGCACGAACATAAGTTGATTTGCTGGTTTCGCCTTCAAACACTATTTCTTCAATGTTTTCTGCATTCTCGGTCTCTGGTTCGATCGGTATTTTATCAATTTCAGCATCATCAACTTCTTTCATCGCATTCAAAGCTAATAACTGCTCATGCGACAGATCAGAAACAATCTCTCCCTCTTCAAGAATTTCACTAGTGATCGGATGAACAGCCTGTAAAGCAAGATCAGCTGTACTAGGAACAGGAGATGTACCAGGTAGAGAGCTTTCGATGTAAGAACTGCTTTCAAGTTGTTGTATTTCTTCAACGGTTCCACTGGAGGTTCCTTGAGCAGATCCAAGCTGCGAAGGTGTGAAGACAATCATTTGAGTGGAGGTAGTTGCAGGCGGTTGCTCTGATGTGGCAGAAGGGTCGGGGTTCCCCTGATCCTCTGAGTCATGATCCCTTTTCTTTAACACTTCTTGTTGCTTACATCGATCATTCCACAGAATATTGACCCACTTGCTAACAATCTCAGAGCTTTCAGTTATTTTCTTGACCCCATCAGCTATCGTGGTGTTTCGAGAATCGTACCACTCCTTCATATAGTCATGCCTTTCTTTGAGAGACTCAGCCAACTTCTGAAGTTTAGAGTTGCTTTCTTTCATGCGGTTCATTTCTATACCACGAGTATTATCCGCCGCACGCATCTGTTGCAACTGTCGCTCTCTTACTTCGTCTGCAGCTTTCAAACTAGCATTTTATGCCTTCAATTGCTCTATCTCAGCTTGCTGGCGAGTGATTTCTGCTTGCTGTCGCCCAATAGTGGAATTTAATGCGTTTATCACTTCAGAATGCCTGTTTATTTGACTTGCAGCAGCTTGCAATTGAGAGAATAGGAAGTCTACCTTTTCATCAGGCTGCATCTGAGAAAATATAGTATGTCTGCGCTCTGCGGTCGGCTGCGACGTTGTTGCACTAATCGTCGATGCAATAGAGCGAGCTGGAGCTTGAGGAGACACTATAGGAGTTTCAGGAGTTGAACTCACTATAGGAGCTGGTTCAGAGGATCTTGGAGGAGAGGGCACCATATCAGCAGCTTCAGCGGCCGTGAATCCAAGGTTTGGATCCATTTCCGCTTCTTGTGTAGGTTCTTGTTGTGGAACGGATTGTTGAACAGAAGAGGAACCAATGTTCTTCTTTGCTTTCTTCTTTCATCGAACAACCGTTTGCTTTTTCTTCAAACGTTCCGCTTCGGTATCCAAAGGAACGTATTCATCGTCGTCATCCTCTCGCCTAATCCTCCTGATCCTTTTCACACCGCGTTCATCAAAGTAAACTTCGTACCCAGGCTCAGGTGGATTATCATCTGATTCAGTATCCTCCTCGTCATTAGCCGCTGATGTACCACCAGTTGCACCAGCACCAGATGCACCAACGGCACCAGCACCTGCATCACCACCATCACCACCTTCGTCATCGCCATCACTATCACTATCACTATCAGACGAACCTGAATCCCTTCGACCAAACTTTTCAACCATCTTTTTCTTTAACTCCGGCTCTTCATCATCTGATTGGCTGTCATTGTGATGCCATTTATCATATTCTGGAGCGATGTAGTCGGGTTTTCCAAGAGCACCAAACAGTTTCCTAGGCGGCTCGCTTTCTTTGTATCTCTTTATAGCAAGGCCCCTGAATATCTTCAATAACTTCTCTATCATCGAATCTATCTTCAAGATGTCGTTGTCGGCTTTTGAAGACCGGGATGCTGGACT
The DNA here is from genome assembly GCA_030545235.1 of Helianthus tuberosus. NCBI lineage: Eukaryota > Viridiplantae > Streptophyta > Magnoliopsida > Asterales > Asteraceae > Helianthus > Helianthus tuberosus. Next base: position 172,661,555 of record CM060424.1, on the reverse strand, counting down.
TTCATGATCATCTGTAGAAAACGAGGATACATCCAGAATTTATTTCCAGATGCTCGACTACCAGTTCTCGTCATGTTCTCATTCATGTTGGCAAAAATATACTTTAAGATGCTAAACGATTTGTTCAGCACCAATGCCACCATGAGACCAACAAGATCATTGCTTGCCATATCATATCATGCACGTCTGTTGCTGATACATTGAATAAGAACGTGCAGGAGAAACTTGTAATGCATCGGCAAATCTCCCTTGTTGATTTGAGTACTGAAGATGTCACCAATAGACTTCATCCTTAGCAAACAGCCACGAGTACACTTGATTGGAATAGAGGACGGAGCATTCGGATCGTCTTGCAGCTCTAAAACAGTGTTCAAGATTTCCGGTGAGACAGTCACGTTCAGATCATTCACTTGCCCTTGAATCACTTCAGTTCCATCAACTTGCACAACGCTTGCAGAATTCCAGAAAGCTTTAACGAGCGATTTGTAAACTGGAGTTGAAAAGGTGACAGCTTTGTTTATCCGCGACTCCCTTATCCACTTTGTAATCTCCTTTAGTTCAGTGATCTTTCCTTCGGGATCCAGGAAGGCAGTCATATTGTGACGCTTTTCGGACATCATAACTTCTTCCGGTTTGTTTTCTTTCTAAGTCGTGGGTTTGTGCTTCTTCTCTTTTGGTGCCATCTGAATATGCAAACATCCACAACAAGTCATAATGGTATAATATGTGCATTAGACATATGTCTATGCAAGTTCAAGTGTCAAGTGGATAGTTAACATATAATTACACATCTTCTGTGAAAAGCACCAAACTTGAAAAATTTCTAAGTCCTGGACGACGAAACTTCATCACAGCGACGAAACTCTCTTCTTCACGGCGAAACTCCCTTGGTCAAACAAAGTCAAAGTTGACCGTTGACCAGTGGAGTTTCGTCGACAGGCTTTTGACGAAAGTCGTTTCATTTTAAAAGGGGTTTCGTCACAGGGGTTTCGTCGTCAACATTTTGGAGAAACTAAGGTTTCGTCGTCCATGGGGTTTCGTCATCAACAGTTAGGGTTTCGTCGATTTGGGGGTTTTCAAAAACAAAGGGGTTTCGTCGATTGACAGTTAACAGATGAATGATTCACAAAATCAAGCATTATGACCCTTGTTACATCCAAACCATCAAGAAAAACAACCTAGAATGTAAAAACCGACACCGATTTTCGCCGTAAAACACCCAAAACAGTTTAAACAACCAACAAATACCCATCCCCTGTTTTTGGTACTCGAAACTCAAACCAAATCAGTGTATAAATCATCATACAAAACCTAGTTCTATCAGTTTTATCAAGTACATAAGCAATGAACATTGATTCACATAGAAATCGAACAGGAATAGGGTTTCAGAGGGTTTATCAACAAATTTCAAGCAAAACAACGGTTCCTAATGGTTCGAATCATTTGAAAGAGCATTTAAATACCTTGGTTTTGATGAAAAAATAGAGAGAAAATGAAGGGTTTGAGAGTTGGTTAAAGGTATGGGGTGTTGAGTGTTGGAGAAGACATACAGTGAAGTATGTTTGAAAAGTGTGGCCTTTGACAACTGGGACCCCTTTAAATACTCATGACCCCGACGAAACTTAGACCTCGACGAAACTTCTTGTGGGCTCGACGAAACTCTTGTTTAGGCTTGGTTTGGGCTTGAACAGTTAGCCCATGACGAAAGTTAAAAGGGCCAGTTGAGTTTCGTCGTGACCTCGACGAAACAAGGAGTTTCGTCGTGGACTAAAATCAATTTTGACCAGTTTGACCAAGGTTAAAAACAGTTGACTTTGACCATGGACTTTCGTCGACATATAGGAGTTTCGTCGACATAAAAGGTGTTTCGTGAACACTTTTCCCAAAAATTTACTAAGTCTTTGAAATTTGCACACTGAACAGATTTTGTTTCTTTAAACAGATTTTCATTTTGAATGAGTTTACCAAATGCAAGGACATTTTATGAAGTAGGTTTCAGGCTTTCGGCAGAGAACACCAAGATACAACTTCGGCTAATCAAAAATGAACTTTACAAACTACACTAAAACAGAATTTAAAGTACGGTAAACTAACGGAAAACTATAAAAAGCAATAAACAACTGTACAAAAGCAATCTTTTTGCGAGTTTCAAGGAAAAGGAATCATACCAGCTTACGGTCTTAGTCAACATGATGTTCGTTTTCTATTTAAAGCTTTGGATAAGTATACTACCTCGATTATCGGTATTGTTGTCCACATAAGCTCAAACTGATCAGATGTAATCATAATAAGGAGATACGATTAACGGTAAGGATTATACTTACAAGTCGGTGTTCATCCACTCACGACACATTCCCGTATCAAGGTATGCACGAGAGTTCATCTTACCGGTGAATATACCGTTTATCATCTTATTTGACCGTATAAAAGAATGTGAGAAACTCACTTATTTTTGAATGAAAACAAGCCCTATGTGATAGAATCACTTATTGATGAGGAACTTGATTTTCATATGCATGAGGGCACAGGAGCAAGTCCGTGAACAGGTCAGTACATCGTACAGCAGAGAGAAGAACTTGACTCCCGGATAAATGTGATATTTTATCACTTATTTTGTTTGGACATGTGATTGTTGATCACTTATTGAGGTCGAATGCAATATGTACACGTATGTATAGTATCATGGAAGATCTAGACTTCGTCTCCATTATTTTTCGGTAAAAGATACAACCATGATACCCAGATAATAAGCAGCATAAAGACCGAATATCTCAGAACCTCGGCAATCTCTCAAACGAAATTTCGGTACCAAGACCAAATGCCAATGAATGGTTCCCACTTGACTTGAAGTCTGTTAGGTTTGTATCATCCTGCACATTTTAATCTGATTGTGAGCCTACCGATACATCGTTAGTAGAGATACTTATCATTTCTCAATTTTTCGTTTTACATTTTAAACACGTTGACCGACCACACCAGTGAATATCGTCATCTTCCTTTTATCCAAGAAACTCATTTTTGGTTTTCTAATTTTTTTGAATTTTTTGCTTTTCTTATTTTTTTTTAAAATTTTTTTGAATTTTTCAAACTTAAAAACAGAAAGAAAAGACATATTTTTGGATTTTTGACTTTTCAAATGTTTTTGTATTTTTTTGAAATTTTCTCCCCCTAAAATGCTGAAGGGTTACGAAATTGAAAATCTTTTTGTATCTTTAGAGTTTTTAAGAAAATATTTACAAAAACGATTAGCCAAAGAAGTTTTACTCGGGTATCACCTTAATGCCATTGACCAAAAGTAGATAATCAAAACGTGATTTATCAAAAGCTTTTGTAAACAAGTCGGCACGTTGGTGATCGGTGTGAACTTTAACAACATCGATTAATCTTTTGTCAAAACAATCACGTATGAAGTGATATTTAATTTCGATGTGTTTGGTCTTGGAATGCTGCACAGGATTTCTAGTGATCTGTAAGGCAGCATTGTTATCAACAAAAATAGGAGTAGATAGGAATTCAAAACCGTAGTTGTGCATTTGTTGTTGTATCCAAAGAACTTAGGAGCAACAACTAGAGGCAGCAATGTATTCTGTTTCACAAGTTGATGTAGCAATACAGGTTTGCTTCTTGCACTGCCACGTGACCAGGCGATTTCCTAAGAATTGACATCCAGCTGTTGTTGATTTGCCGTCGATTTTGCAGCCACCAAAATCAGAGTCACTGAACGCGATTAAGTCGAAGCTATCATCCCTAGGGCACTAGAGACCGGTGTTCGTGCAACCCTTCAAATAGCGGAAAATCCTTTTAACAGCTGCCAAATGTGAGGCCTTCAGGCTGGCTTGATATCTTGCAAGCAGGCACGTCGGATACATCATGTCGGGCCTCGAGGCTATGAGATACATGAGAGATCCGATCATAGCGCGATAATATGAAGAGTTAATGCTTTCACCCTTCAGATCCGGAGTAATCCCGTGATTCTGCGGAAGTGGGGTACCAATGGGCGTTGCATCAGACATCTAGAACCGGCTCAAGATGTCACCAACATATTTAGTCTTATGGATGAATATCCCAGACTCGGTTTGTTGAACTTGTAGGCCCAAGAAGAAATTCATTTCCCCCATTGCGCTCATCTCGAATTTTTCCTGCATAACACGCTCGAATTGCCTGCACAAAGAATCATTAGTTGAACCAAATATTATATCATCAACGTATACCTGTGCCAACAGAAGATCTCCATCATGTTCTTTGATGAAGAGAGTGCAATCAATAAGACCTCGCCGAAAACCATTCTCCAGCAAATAATTTGATAAGGTTGCATACCAAGCTCTCGGTGCCTGATGTAAACCATAAAGAGCTTTGTTGAGCAACCAAACCTGATCTGGATGAATAGGATCTTCAAAACCCGGAGGTTGTTCGACGTACACCTCTTCTTCAACCACATCGTGTAAGAAAGCACTTTTGACGTCCATCTGGTAGACTTTGAATCCTTTGAATGAAGCATAAGCTAGAAAGATCCGAATAGCTTCCAGACGTACAACTGGTGCATAAACTTCATTGTAGTCAATGCCTTCGATCTGACGAAATCCCTGAACAACCAATCTCGCCTTGTTTCGAATGACTACTCCACGATCGTCCTTCTTGCATTTGAAAACCCAACATGTGCCAATATTCTTGTAGTTTTCAGGCCTTTCAACAAGCTTCCATACACCCAGCTTTTGAAATTGTTGCAGTTCTTCCTGCATGGCTTCCACCCAAGAATTATCTTTCAAGGCTTCTTTCCAAGACTTTGGTTCTTCTTGTGAAACATAACACGCAAAGGACCAATCATTTTGAAGACCAGATTCTCTGATGGCTGAATACAAACCAGCATTCTGGTTGTTTCTCAGCTGATTACGCGTCTGCACACCGCTATGGACATCTCCAATAATATTCTGCTGTGGATGAGTATCATGAATTCTCGATTCAGGAACATCAGGAACACGAGTATTGATACCAAAATTGTTAAGGTTAAGATCAACAACCAAATCCACACCGGGCATAGGCGTAGAAGTGGATGCATTCCCTTCAGCAGTGTCTACACTCTGCACATGAGTAGTTGCTTCAGAAGCACCTTGAACAGGAGCAGCTGGAGTTGAAGTGCCATCATTTGCATCATGGTATTCATCATCTTCCGATAACTCATTGAAATCAGTAGCATCTTCAAATTCCTCATTTTGAACAATGTTATTAACCGAAGTAGAAGCTTGGGGGTCAACAACAATTGGCCGCACCAAAGATGAGTCAACAGCATTGTCACTTTCTAGTAACATTTGAGTAGCTGCAGATGCTTCATCAAAGGTTGGCAGATTAAAGGAGTCGAATAGCCCATCATAATCGAACATCCAAGGATCACCCGGAGCTCTAACAGGATTAGTATACCTTTGAACCCTTACTTCACTCCATAGCTCAATATTTTTGGTTTTCAAATTCCAAACACGAAAATTTGGAGTAGCATATCCAAGGAAGAAACCCTCGATAGCTTTGGCGCCAAATTTTTCGTTCGATTCAATCATAGTGCATGGACCGCCAAAAGGTTTAAGGTGAGAAATATCCGGTTTCCTTTTGTGTAGGAGTTCGAAACAAGTCTTGTCATGCCTTTTAACTGTGAGAACTCTGTTTAGCGTGTAGCAAGCAGTAGAGACAGCCTCCCCCCAGAACTGAACAGGAAGCTCCGACTCTACCAACATTGTTCTTGCAGTTTCAATTATCGTCTGATTCTTCCTCTCAGCGACACCGTTTTGTTGTGGAGTGTAGCGAGAGCTGTATTCATGAAGAATGCCCTTGGAAGTACATAACTCATCCATTACACGGTTTTAGAACTCAGTGCCATTGTCGCTTCGAATCCTCTTTACTTTCAAAGTATACAAATTTTCCAACATAGTAAGAAGATCCTTGAGGATTCCAGGAGTTTCACTCTTGTGCGCCATAAAAGCTACCCAAGAAAATCTAGAGTAGTCATCAGTAACCACCAGACAGTAAGCATCCCCAAAGGTTGTCTTGTGTTCATAGGTCCAAAAAGGTCCATATGAAGACGTTCGAGAGGCATGCTAACAGTGTTGACTTTCTTAAGCGGGTGAGATTTCTATGTTTGCTTCCCTTTCTGGCACGACACACAGACATCTTGTAAATGAAAACTTCTCACAGGCACACCATTCACAAGATTGTTTTTCACCAAATGGTTCATTTTCCTCAAGTGAATGTGCCCCATTCGTCTGTGCCAAGATATAGACTCCTTTTCTGTGGCTTTCGAGACAAAACATGTCACTTGTGCAGATGTCGTAATCGCTTGGCTCATATCAAGAATATAAAGATCATTAACCCTTGCAGCCGATAAGAGAATCCATTCTTTAGGAATTTTGAAACCAGGTTTCAGCACATAACAACCGGCACCATCAAAATGCACGGAGAATTTCTTATCGTAGATCTGCGAAACACTTAGAAGATTGTGATCAATTTGACGAACAAAATTGATCTTATCGAAACATACAATACCATTGGAGATCTTTCCTTCTCAAGTGATATAACCGCCTTTGTCTCCAGCAAATGCGACATAACCTCCTCTAATGTTTTTCACATCATAAAGAAGTCGTAAGTCGCCTGTCATGTGCCTAGATGCTCCACTGTTAACAATCCAATGACTATTAACAGTTCCTCCTGGAACATCCTGCACATTTCATTCAACGATTAGTTGAGGATGGGGACCCAAGCCTTAGTGGTCTTGGGTCGTCCCTGAGCATCACGAAATGTGATCTCTATTTCTTGATGATTTTCAAACACAGCAGCTCCCCCTAAACTTTCACTCGTTTTAGGTTTCCAAGTTTGACGTTGTTTACCAGTTTGAGTTTTATGAAAAGATTTTGAAACTTCTGGTTTTAACGGTTGTGATGAACTTGGTTCCTTTTTATCAGATTTGACTTCAGATTTTAAAGCCTTTTCAACTGCCTTGACGTTTTGACGTTGTTGTTTTGTTGCTTGTTCTTTAACAGTTCTTTTATCATGTTTTGGTGAAACAGGACGACGTTGTGGGTGAACTTTTTCAGGTGGTGCTTTCTCAACAAATTTCTCTTTGGGAGTGTTTGTACAATTTTTAATGATATGTCCAAACTCCCCACATTTAAAACACGTAAACTCCCCACATTTAAAACACGTTCTCCTTTCAACAAACTTAGGAGAATCTGATCGACGAACAGATATCGAACCTGTAGAACCTGAGGTACTTGCCTTTTCATCACACCCGTTTATATGTTGAGTGTAATTGTTTTGACTGTTACGTTTTAAAATCTTGACTTGTTGGACAAAATCGGTGTTTGATTTGTTTTCAAAAGTCTCAATTTTATCAGTACCCTTCGATGCTACAAATTTGACATCACTGCTTTTCTTCTGGTAACGAGCTCCTTTTGTTTCAGATTTTGATTGAGATACATTAGGCTTTTGAGCTCGCCTTTCTGGTTGTTTACCCTTAGAAGCAATAGGTTATTGCTTTGTCGGTGATCGTTGATTTCCAAATTGTTTTCTAATTTCAGCTTTTGGAATTGGGTCACATTGAGTTACAACAACTCCTGGGATCGTCTTTCCCAAAAACTTGCTTGTGTTATCTTCAGAAACTTTATCAATCGAAGATGGATTGACATTTTTAATTGGAAAATCGTTGTCTGAATAGATTTTAACATCACCAACCAAAGTATACAACACGTTATTGCTCTTAACAGCAGACACACATTCCTTGTTATCCTTGACATCCTTGACAGGATCTATCACTTGTTTGACAACTGGTTGACCAGCAGGAGTAGGAGGATCACAAAGAATGTAATTCTCAATTAGAATTTCTATTCCTTTCATCTTATCAAGTGATTCATCCTTGTCACTCACATCTGATTCATTATCAGACGACTCATAGTCCTCAATAATTGGAGCACTTTGATTCGTCGATGTTGAAGTTTCTGTTCCATCAGATGAGGTACTCGAAGAACTATCCGATTTGAACCCTAAGCCAGTAGTAACTTCCTCATAATCAAGAGGCACACTGGGTTCAAAAGGTGGCATTTCTTCTTCATCGGGCATTCGAGTATAGTTGTGTCTCAAAGGGGGGGGGGACACTTCTAATACCCAACGCCTTTCTTGTTCCCTTTTAGCTGTTGAGTGTCGATGATGTGATGAAGCACATATCGGGAGTTAGAATAACTCTCCAATTTGAGCTTGATTGCATCATGCTCGCATTTAGCAATGGCTAGCTCTTTCTTGGTTTCCTCAATGATATTAATGTAATTGTTAATACCAATTTGTTTGTTGAAAACAGTTTTGGTCAATTCGGAAACACTTTTCTTTAAAGTTTCGATTACATCTTTAAAATCCTTTTCATTTCTAGCTAAATCCATATTTGCCTCTTTGCACTTAGACAGCTCAATAACCAAACTTTGATTATGACTATGAACCTTTTCGGATTCCACTTTCAAATCTGCACACATATTACAAACACTAGGAGTAGGAGTGTCGGATTTTACCTGACTCGTCGAGGCTGAGACATTTTCCATAAAGGCAGTCTGATAAGAAAAAGATCCGTCTTCTGAGAAGAACTTCTCCATTTTCTTTGATGCGACAGCAGCCTTCTTGATTAGAATAGATTTCTGACACTTCATCTCCTCAGCTTCCCTTAATAAATCATCAACATCAGAATTCAACTCTTCCTTCACATCAGATTCAGAATTATAATCTCCCGAATTCGAGCTTTCTTCATCCGAACTCCCGCTATAACCAGAACTATCATCACTATCAGAAAATTCTTCCTTGTGAACATGCTTGATGTGATTGATGATTTTTGCATAACATGCAGTTCCTCCTCCTTCTTGATCACCATCTCCGAACTACACTGACCAGTTACACCCTTCGTCAGCCTGAACGACTAATGCTCTGTTGGTGTTTGAAGGTCCAGCCTGGTTTTGATTGGTGGGGTTATTCACAGCTACCATCCTTCTTTCACGGTTATCTTGATTTGTGTTGGAAACACTTGTCTGATTATGGAAAGGATTTTGATTGCCTTGTCTGCTTGGTCGAGTGCACTCACGTTTGAAGTGACCCTTTTCGCCGAAGTTGAAACATGTAATCCTTTGCCATCCTCCTTATCGAAACCGTACTTCGTATCATTTTTGCCTTCCAAGCTTGTTCTTCCAGTTTGACTCATGAAATCCTTTGCCCTTCTAACAGCACTTGCAAATGCCCACTTGGTATCCATTAACTCCATTTCATCACGGTCTATCTGCTGATAATCTTCATTGGTCATATTGATGTTTCCAATTTGACCTGCGACCAATCCGCAGTAGGCACTGACCATTGTATTAATGAGTTCCATATGTTCCTTAGCCACTTCGATGCTTACTTTCGAAAGGTTTGAAGTATCAACTCTTACTGTGTTGGGGTTTTGGGGTGGAGGATTGTTACTGTAACAAGCTTGTTGCTGTTGTGGTTGGGCTTGAGGTGGGGTTGGAATATAAGCACTTGGATTTAATTGAGGTTGAGTAGTGGAAACTTGAGGTGGAGGATCGGGTTTTGGTAGCCAGGCACTTGCATCGAATTAAGGTTTTGAAAAAGCGTGAGCTTGAGCAATAAGATGCGCTGGCAGAAGATAGGCTCTTGGATCGAAAACCGGTGGAGGAGCTGATTGGGGAAAAGGAAACGAGCTTGTATTGGACATAAATGCCGTTTGTAGTTTTGGTTGCTGAGCGGAACTGGAACTGGCTGCAGAATTAAAACCTGTGAGGTACATTTCGGTATTTTGAGGAACTGGAATCCGTTTTGCTTTCCGGATTTCTTCATCATTCTTGTGCTCCAACTTCTGAACGAATTCATAGATACTGACAGTATCAAAAGTACCCGTATGCTTTAACAATTCAATGAATGAACTCCACTTTGGGGGTAGAGCATCAGCAAACCTTGCAACCATTTCCTGTTGAGTTACAAGAACACCATAAGAATACATTTCACTAATTAAATGATAAAAACGAGTTGTCATATCATTTAGTGTTTCGTTATCCATGAATTGAAATGATTCAAATTCCTTCTTCAACAAATCATGTCGCGTTTTTCTTGTAGCCGCATTCCCTTCTCCTCTTGCTACCAAGGCATCCCATAAATCCTTCGTGCTAGTACAATAACCGAATTGATGATAGATATCTTTGTGGAGTGCTTGTGTGAGAATAGAAAACGCCTTCTTCTATGCCTTTTTGTCGGCTTCTTGCATATTCATAAAGGTTGTTGCAATTGATCCTGCTTCTTCAAGAGCTGTGTTGTATGGAGAAATGAAGCACGTCCATAACTCGGTGTTTTGCCCTAGAACATAAGTGTGGAAACGATTTTTTCAAGACGGATATTCGTTCATATGATTCAGCTTTGGCGGGCGGTTGTTGCTACCCATTTCACTCTCACTTATCAAAAGATTCTGAATACTTTGATTCTGATTCGTCACCAATGCCCATTGATTTTCACTAATAGATCGTTGTGGCATAACATTCCTCATCCAAACGGCTGCGGAAATCTGATCTTCACCTGGTCTTGGGTCAATACTCCAATCCCAAGGACTAGTACAACTCATGATTGATGTATGAAAGATAATACCTGGTTACACACTTGAAATGAAACCGTTAAGTCACTTTTACAAGGCCTCTGTGAAAAATTGACAAGTTTCTCGACAAAACTCTTCCCACGAAACTCAAGAAGTTTCGTCGAAGTACCTTTGACGAAACTCTAGGGGTTTCGTCGAAGTTCCTTATGGCGAAACTCAGGGGGTTTCGTCACTTAAGTGTTTCGTCACTTAAATGTTTCGTCTGGATAAGGTCATAGTAAGTTGGTGAAAGTTGGTAAGATTTTTCAAAGGCAAATCTTATCTTTTGTCTGACACAGACACCCGTTTTCAACTCACAACATGCCTAACTTACCAAACCAAGCATGGTCTCATTATTTTAATCCATTTTTTAATTTTCTTTTAATTTTAAAATCAAGAATGTCTATGAATGTCACTTGAAGGTTTGAAGAACACGGTTGAATATATGAAGAACACAGATGACTATTTGAACTTTCCGGCCAGACTTTTCACCGGAGAATTTTCCGAATCATGAATATGCTTAAAACTTTCACTAAAAACCCGGTTTTACTATGTAAACAAGCAAACTAATCAAGGTTTTTGATAAAACTTTTTAGCAAACAAACAAGATCTAACAGATTTTCAGAAGCTTTTTCCAGAAATATGTGAGTTTTTAAGAACAATTTTCAGAAAATCATAAATAAACAGTTTCAACACTTGATAAAATCCCAACTATGTTTGGTTTTAAACAAGGATAAGAGCCAACGCTCTGATACCACTTGTAGGTCCCGATTCTCGGAGGATCGATTAACGAAACCAAACCCTTGTTTATCACAAACACGGTCACGAGTGCGGAATCCCCGTGACGATGCCAAACCAAACACAGATAGTAACAAACACAAAGTAACCAATGAATCACAGTCAATTGATTAGATGAGAACAAGGATCAAACAAATACACACAATGTTTGACAGTAAACTTTCACAGTGGGTATGCTCTCATAGTTTCTGTGTGAAACTATGTTGTGTTTATATAGGCAGCCCAGGCCCATAAGTCGACGAAACTTGAAATGGGCTTGACGAAACTTCATAGACGATGAAACACAAGGTGTTTCGTCACTGTTCATGGCGACACTTGGGATTGATCACCCAAGGGAGTTTCGTCATGTATGAGCTCGACGAAACTTGGAGTTTCGTCGAGGGCTGCAAAAGCTGTTTGGCTGCAAACTGTTAGACAGTTTGCAGCAGACATTATAAACAAACAAACAACATAAAACCCAAATATGCAACATGCATAGTCATTTAACATTACATATCAACTGAGACAAACTTGTCGGACACAAGTAGGATAGGAGGATATCCGACTTGGTCGACGGCGAATACAGACTCGATAACATAAAAGACCGTAAATTACAACGATAATAAAGACAAGTTACAGACACAAAATAATGCACCAACACCAGTCCCACCTTTTACCTATTTTTCCTACAATGGTCCCCTGTTAAAAAAACTTAACGGAGTTAAGCTTTTTTTCGAAATTACAAACAGATTTTTAGGGCTTTTGATCAGAACAACGATACGAATCCATTGATGTAAAACTTACTTCGAAATGGTGCTCCAATTGACTTGATTTTGGTTAATTGGAAATTTAAACACCCGAATTGAAGCGTCATTTTCATCATTTGGAGCACCGTTTCGAGGCAAGTTTTACATCAATGGACTCGTATCGTCGTTCTGATCAAAAGCCCTAAAAAATCTGTTTATAATTTGGAAAAAAGCTTAACTCCGTTAAGTTTTTTTAACGGGGGACCATTGTAGGAAAAATAGGTGAAAGGTGGGACTGGTGGGGGGAATATTCTGAGGTAGGATTATTAATGGCCAATAAGGTATATGTGGGATTATTACAGGCCAATTTCCCATAAATAAACCAACTAGATAAATCTTATTAATTCAAACTAACAATTATTGCTAATTTAAATATAAGAGACTCAATAAATATTTTACCAAAAATTACCTCTAACCCGTATGATCTTTATCTCTTTAAATTCAAGACTAACGTTTTCCTTCTCCACCTCAATCTTGATTTTGACCCATTTCTCATATGAACAATACGGTTAAGGCCAACATGGCCATGGTTGGAAATTATTGTATTTGTGTGTTTCTCATGAGGTAAGGATATCTATTTATATAAAAATAAATCTAAGAAAATGAAAACAACCTAAACTAAGAAACTACATAAAATAAAAGAGAAATAAACTATTGAACCCTCTTGACTTAGAACGTCTCCAATGCATGCCCTTGTGCTACTTGGAGAGGCCCTTCCATAGGGTTTCATTGGAGTTCGATGTTGTGAGAGGGAATGGAGAGAGTGAGACCCGCGAAAAGGATGAGTTAGATGAGAAAATTTCAAGCGGGCAAGCTGACATGGAGGGGGACAGGACACCCTTGGGAGCTTTGCAATCTGGATAGTCTTTGAAACCGCTAATCATTCACATCCAAGTACACGGGTTATTTCGTATATAGTTAATAGATAGTTTAGAAGATAGTTATGAAGTACGGGACCTCATGTGGCAAAACAGAAGTTGATAACCAACACCTTAAATGAATCGACATGTCTCCTGTGGAGACATCTATTCGATTGATGGCTTCAAGCCAAGAACAAGGGACGCACCTCTTCAAGTTTCAATCTCATCCACAAGGTCAAGAGACATACCTATTCGAGACGTATATTCATTCGCATCCATTGGTGTAGTGTAAATAGGGTTTCAATTTCAATTGTAAAACATTCATGTATTTCAGATATTCAAGTTATATTCAAGTTAGTTTATTTGATTGTTCTAGAGATCAAAGATCACGTTCTGGGCAACAATTGGTATCAGAGCATCAGGCTCTAGGCATCGCATGAATCATTCGCGATCAGGTTTTATCATTCTAATTTTTCAATTCGCAAGTTTCAGTTTTTTGGTTCAAGGTTATCAAACCAGGGTTAGAAATCTTGGGTTTTGATTTCGGGGTTATAGTGTGAATTAGTTAGTTATAATTTTTCGACTATTATGCATTGGGGTTATACGCGGGTTAACGATTTGAAGGTTTATTGAAACCAAGAAAGTCAAGGTTTACGGTACAGGAGTTTTGTATTGGTGGTTAGGGAATTCTGAAACAAGGAAAGTTGTTTGATTACAAGTTTTTTCACATCGTTCAGTCAGAAAGTATGTCAGGAACGACAGGAGGTTTGAATCAACAAATTGTAATTCAAAAGGAGGGAAATTCTCTTTCCCATTTTCAATGTCTAATTTTGAAACCGACAAACTATACGGTTTGGGCAATTCGCATCAAAACGATTTTGGAAGCGAATGGACTTTGGGAAACAATCGAACCGGCTGAAAAATGCACAGACGGTTGTTACTAAAGACAAGTCTACAATTGCATATTTGTTCCAAGCATTACCGGAAGATGTTGTATTGCAAGTTGCAAGTTGTAAAACTGCAAAGGAGATTTAGGACAATTTGAAAACAAGACACGTTGGTGTTGATTGGGTACAAAAGGCACGTATGCATACACTCTTGTAGGAATTTGAGTTATTGCAAATGAGGGAAGATGACAATGTGGACTCTTTCACCGCAAAGATAAACAGTGTTGTTACCCAGGAAAGTGAATTAGGGACAACACTGAGTCAACCGACTCAGGTACGCAAACTCCTAAACGTCGTACCAAATAAATTTACTCAGATTATCGTCTCCATGGAACAATACTCTGATCTAGACACGATGCCGCTAGAAGAAGCAGTCAAAAGGTTAAAGGCTTATTGAAGGTTAAAGACTTACGAAGAAAGGCTCGGGTTAAAGAAAGGAAACCAAGAAGATAGCCAAGACAGATTGATGTTTACACATCAAGACAACAACTCTGGCAGCGGAAGACAATTCGAAAACCGCGGGCGTGGCAGGTTCAACCAACTTCGTGGAAATTGGTGAGACAATAAAGACAAGCAAAGCACTAAGAACGAAGGATCTTCATATAGACCTAGAGGTGGAAATTCTAGGAATTCGAGAAAGTTTGGAAGGAATCAAACAGACCCAAGTAAGATCTAGTGCTTCAAGTGTTAGAAGTTTGGACACTTTAAGAGAGATTGTCCCGAGAAAGAAGTTGTACAAGAACACTCAAATCTCGTCGAGGAAGACAAAACACCAGTATTGCTAATGGCAATAAAAGAAGAAAACATTGTTGAAGAAAGGGTTCTACTAAACGAAGAACGCATAGAACTAGCAAGGTACGCCACAGAAGATGAAAGTCTATGGTACTTAGACAACGGTGCAAGCAACCACATGACAGGTGTGAGAAGTTGCTTCAGAGAATTAGATGAAAACGTAGCAGGTCAAGTACGTTTCGGTGACGGGTCGCACGTAGAGATTAAAGGCTTAGGTTCAATACTACTGGAATGTCAAAACCAAGAACAGAAGATTGTTTCTCAAGTATATTACATTCCAAGTCTGAAAAACCATTATATTGAGCCTCAGACAACTCATAGAAATAGGTTGTAAAGTAGTTATGGACGGAGACCTACTAATACTCCGCGACAGAAATAGAAAGTTATTGATGCGAGTCAGAAGAATGAAGAACAGGCTGTACAAAGTCAAGTTGAAGATTGGATGGCCAATCTGCCTGCTCTCAAACACAGAAGATTTAGCATGCTATAGCACGTGAGGTTAGGCCATTTACATTTCGATGCTATGAAAGAGATGACTCGAAAGAACTTAGTACATGGAATCCCTAAAATAAGTCATACTAATCAAGTATGTGATGCATGCTTATTTGGGAAACATAGTTGGACACCATTTCCAAATCACACGAAATTCAAATCGTTAAAACCTCTGGATTTAGTCTATGGAGATTTGTGTGGTCCTATATCCCCACCAACACATGCTTGGAAGAAGTATATATTTCTACTTGTAGACGATTGCACTCGCTACATGTGGTCATATCTACTAACTTCCAAGGATCAAGCATTCGAAACTTTAAGCAGTTCAAGGAAAAGGTGGAAGTAGAAACAAGAACCAAGTCAAAGATGCTAAGGACAGACAGAGGAGGAGAATTCACGTCGGCTGAATTCAAAAAGTATTGCAAAGACAACGACATAGCAAGGCAGCTTACAACGTCGTATTCCCCACAGCAAAATGGAGTAGTAGAAAGAAGGAACAGGACGATGTTATCAACTCTTCGCAGTATGCTCAAGGCAATGAACATGCCACGGATTTTTTGGGGTGAAGCAATAAGACATACGATATACGTACTAAACAGGGTTCCAACGAAAGCTTTGGTGAACAAGACATCGTATGAAGCATTGAAAGGAAGAAAGCTAAATCTGGAACACCTAAAGGTTTTTAGCTGCACAGCATACGCTAAGGTACTACCACTTCAACAAAAGAAATTAGATGATAGAAGTGCACCTATGGTATATCCTGGAATAGAAGAAGTATCAAAGGCATTTAGATTATATGATCCAGCAAAGAACAAGATATGTGTTAGTAGAGATGTAAAGTTCATGGAAGGTCAACCATGGAACTGGAATAGCTATATGGAAGCGATAGATTCAGAAAATCCCGAATGGATAAACTTTGTCATTCAAGAAGATGACAACCCACCAGAGTTAGAAGAAAATGCACCAAGTAGTCCTGATAGTAGCAGACCACATCATGAAGATTCAGGAGTGGACCAGTAAAAAATAATCCAGACTCCTATGTAACCCCGCTAGCACATTCGTACAATCAGAACTCATCAGGAAGTTCAAGCGGTTTATCAAGTAGAGGTTCATCTACATCTTAAAGTACAACGAGGAGTATTAGTGACACTCCAGTAAAACTGAGAAGTCTCGGAGAACTATATGAAGAGACGGAAGAAATTCAAGTAGATCCACACGAATTACTACTTGTTGAAGAACCAAGGAATTACAAGGAAGCATCTAGTGACAGCAAATAGATTGAAGCAATGAAGGCTGAGTTAGATTCAATAAACAAGAATAACACATGGAGGTTGATAAAGTTGCCAAGAGATCACAAGGCAATAGGTTTAAAGTGGGTATTCAAGACTAAGAAAGATGAAAATGGAGAAGTCGTAAGATATAAAGCAAGGCTGGTAGCAAAAGGTTATGTACAGCAACATGGGATAGACTTTGATGAAGTATTTGCACCAGTAGCACGCATAGAGACAGTTCGACTAATGTTAGCTTTAGCGGTATATCAAGGTTGGGAGGTACATCACTGAGACGTGAAGTCTACATTCTTACACGGAGATCTCAAAGAGGAGATCTATGTCTCACAATCGGAAGGATTTGTAATGCCAGGAGATGAAGGAAAAGTTTACAAACTATCAAAAGCACTGTATGGATCGAGACATGCACCGCGTGCTTGGAATACGAAGTTAGATCAAACCCTAAAGTCACTTAACTTCAAGAAGTGCACTTTAGAGCAAGCAATCTATACAAGGACAAATAAGACTTCTACATTGGTAGTCGGAGTCAATGTTGCTGATTTGATAGTCACTGGAACTTCAAGGAATGAGATAGATATTTTCAAGTCTCAAATAGAAAACAAGTGTGAAATGAGCGATCTAGGATTGCTAGCATACTATTTGGGAATAGAAGTTATTCAAGCAGGGGGTGAGATAGCCATCAAGCAGGCAGACTATATTAACAAGATACTCAAAGACGTTGATATGTTAACCTGCAACAATACAAAGATTCCTATAAATCCAGGAACACAGTTAACAAAGACTGAAGAAGGAGAACTAGTAGATGCAACACATTACAGAAGCCTAATAGGTTCTCTCAGGTACTTACTGCATACAAGACCAGATCTATGTTACTCAGTCAGTCTGCTTAGTATATTCATGCAAGAACCAAAGGAGCATCACTTGAAAGTGGTTAAGAAAGTACTACGTTATATCAAAGGAACTAAAGAACATGAAATCATCTACAAAAATCAAGAAGGATGTAAGATCACATGTTATAGTGATAGCAGTTATGGTGTTAACACGGACCAAGGAAAAGGTTCAACTGGTCTGGTATTCTACTTTGAGAATCACCTATAAACTGGTGCACACATAAGCAACAGATAGTGGCATTATCATCATCTTAATTAGAATTCATGGCAGCCACTACAGCAACATCTAGCTTAAAAGATTATTGAGTGAAGTTACAGGTTGGAAGAAAGAGAAGATAACACTAAGGGTGGATAATGTTTCTGCAATAGCACTCATGAAGAATCCAATCTTTCATGGAAGAATCAAACACATTGACACACGCTACCATTTCATAAGGGAATGCGTGGAGGACGAACACATCAATGTGGAACACATCGGTGGAGAATTACAACGTGCAGACATATTAACAAAGGCACTAGCAAGGGTCAAGTTTGCTACAATGCAAGAACTGCTCGGAGTTCAAGATCTACAACTCAAGGATGTTCGTGATTAGGGGGTGAATGAAACCGCTAATCATTCACACCCAAGTACAATGGTTATTTCGTATATAGTTAATAGCTAGTTTAGAAGATAGTTATGAAGTATGGGGACTAGATGTGGCAAAACAGAAGTTGATAACCAACTCCTTAAATGAATTGACATGTCTCCTGTGGAGACATCTATTTGATCGACAGCTTCAAGCCAAGAACAAGGGACACACCTCTTCAAGTTTCAATCTCATCCACAAGTTCAAGAGACATACCTATTCGTGAAGAGACACGTCTATTCATTCGCATCCATTGGTGTAGTATAAATAGGGTTTCAATTTCAATTGTAAAACATTCATGTATTTTAGATATTCAACTTATATTCAAGTTAGTTTATTCGATTGTTCTAGAGATCAAAGATCACGTTCTAGGCACAGTCTTATCATTTTTATTAACATTGTAACAGATACTAATGAGTTAAATAAAAAAGAAGCTACGATATAACAATGATATCACTTCTTTGTTGGTGCAGGAGAGTGGTGTTAATGTGCTTAGTGCTATTAAAACTACTTACATGTACCGCCGCTCTTCAAAGCATGATATCTTGAAGGACTACTTGCCTACTAGTATCACAGAGTTCAAAACATCACCTGTAGAGAGTTGGTAATTAAACATATAACTTTACTAGAACAAGATTCAATTCATTGTTGGTGATATTACTAAATGAAGCATATGCAGGTGGTTTCGTCTTTATATCGATGCAGTAATGTTCTCAACCATGGAAGATGGGAAGATAGTAAGAGGTCTTGCGGGGATTCCAGATGAAGGGCCTGTATTAATTGTTGGTAATCACATGTTAATGGCGTTTGATGTTTTTCCGCTTATTGCGGAGTTTTTGAGAGAAAAGAAAATCACTCTTCATGGTTTAAGTCACCCGGAACTTTTTGATATCGATGTCGAACATGAGTACTATATGATTCCCATTATTGATCTACTGAAGCTAGGTGGATCGATTCCGATTTCTGGAAGAAACCTTTTCAAATTGTTAGAGAAAAAGTCGCATGTATTACTTTACCCTGGTGGCATACGGGAGGCTCTCCATCGTAAGGTGAATTACTTATGCTTACATTTCACTTGAAAACACTACCCCCTTTTGATGTATCCAAACTATGACCCATTAGCCGATGGTAATTCATACTTACAATATGACCAAGTACACTACAAACTTTTACTTTCGTTGCCTTTCACTACAAACGCTGACGTAACTCCGTTTGCGCCCCTAATGAACAAATAATTGATTTTTCCCTGTCAAAACGTTCTAGATTGTTATGAAACAACATAAATGAAAGTTAGAGGCAGATGGATTTACTTTTCTGTTAGACTAGATATCCCTTGGGCAACGAAAGTGAAAGTTTGAAGTGTCATTAGTCACAAAATTATAAATATGGACCTTTTCTTGTTCTTTCTCTTGGAAAAAAACAAAATTTATTTGATAAGGGGATTCAGTATTACACATGGACACATGGTGTAATGTTATTTATACATTGGATTTTATGTAACATATGTTAGGGCGACACAATGTTCTTTTTCACCACAAAAATGTGACATATTAGAAACATTGATTGCTTGTGCAATATTATTACAAATTAATGTCTCTTGACAGGGTGAAGCTGGCAAGTTGTTTTGGCCTGATAAACAAGAGTTTGTAAGAATGGCAGTGAGGTTTGGGGCCACCATTATACCATATGGTAGTGTTGGGGAAGATGACATATTAGAAGTAAGATTGAACACATTCATTCTTTTTTTAGACTTAAACTTGATCTTCAAAATAGTAATAACTAGTTACATGTTGATGCTCACCTGTTAAGGATGATAATCTACTTTGTTGGCAGCTAATTGTTGATTATAATGACATGAAGAGAAACCCTCTTCTCAACCACATAGTGAATGACTTTAATCAAGGGAAAAAAAACTTGAGGTGAACTTCACATTCTTAATGAATTTCATATACCTCTATTTAGGTTGTATATGTATATGGGTAGTAACGGGCTCGCTGCTAAAGGTGTGTTGAAAAGGTGTTCCTCTCCACGTGGTTGGGGGTAGGGCTGCAAACGAACCAAACGTTCGGCGAACAGTTCGTGAACCGTTCGGCGGGAAGTTCGTTTGTGTTCGTTCGTTTACTAAACAAACGAACACGAACAAGAAATTTCGTTCGTTTAGTTAAATGAACAAACATGAACAGAGGTCGTGTTCGTTTGTTTATGTTCGTGAACGTTCGGTAACGTGTTCGTTTGTGTTCGATACTTCATTAGTGTTTTTAGTTTTTATATTTAATTAAATACTTCAAAATTACGACACATTAAATATCTAATAAGTGTCGGTGTATTATATATTCTGTTCATAAACGATTGTTTGTGTTCGTTTGTTTCCATTTGTGTTCATGAAGATTAGTTTGTGCTCATTTGTGTTTGTCAATGTTCGTTGCCTAAAATTAACAAACAAACACAAACGAACACGAACAAGTTCATTTCCTTAACAAACGAACACGAACATAAAATCTCGTTTGATAAGTGTTTGTGAACGATTCGCGAACACATATATTTCTTAACAAACGAACACGAACAAGGTCTTGTTCGTGTTCGTTTGGTTCGTTTGCAGCCCTAGTTGGGGGTTCTAGTCTCATGATGGATATTGGTGTAGATTTAGGCGTAAGTTTGGAGGGTGTGTGAGTTGGACATTAAAAAATTGTATGAGAATGATATGCTTACGGTTCTTGTTTTTTGAATGACATACTCACACGCTCATCTAGTCTACACATTTGCCTCGAACATGACTTGAAGTTTCAAACACTTCGGTTGAGGGCCACCTTAAATATAAACAAATACCACTAGGTAGGGCTATAGCTGGAATATTGAGCTCGAGATCGGCTCGCAAAATGCTTGAGATTTTAAATTTTTACACACATTGATATATAAAAATTAAAAATGACATTTTAAGATGCACATTATGTTTATAAACAAAAGTTTATAATTTATGTGTATTAACATTTCTGTTGCACTTTTTGGTGTTACAATTGCTATATATTAAAATTTTATATCTAATTTAAACGAGCCAAAGAGCCAGCTAAACGAGCCTAACGAGCAAGCCAACAAGCCGAGCTTACCTTGACTTGGGTTAGGATTGGCTTGCTTACAAACAAAGCCAATTTTAAGCATGCTTTTTTCGATCAAGCCGTTTTTGTGTAAAATGAACCTAACGAGCAACCAGCTAAACGATCCTAACGAGCAAGCCAACAAGCCGAGCTAAACGTACTTACTGGCTACAGCAATGACCCTTAACACACACAGTTTAGATATAAGGACCAATCTTTGTACATTGCTTACCGATGTTATTCGATGACATGACAGGGAGGGGGTCGGAGGAGAAATCGCAAAGCAACCGTTTCACATACCGATAGTTGTGCCCAAGCCACCCGGTAGAGTCTACTTTAAGTTTGGGAAGCCTATACGAACGAAAGGAAAGGAACATATGTTATACGACTATGGTTATTTGCAAGAGTTATATTTGCAGGTAAGAAGTGATGTTGAAAAGAATATAGCTTATTTGTTAAAGAAGAGAAAAGAGGATCCTTATAGAAGTGGTGTTCAAAGGCTTTTGTGGCAAATGAAACATGGATCCTTAGATCAAATTCCATCTTTCGACCCGTAAATGTTACGTCATCCATTGTGTAATTCGTCGAATGCATTACCATCAAAACAATGTATAACCGAACTTTATAACATTAACATGGTTAGCTTCCGCACAAGTTTTTATCCTTGTCCAGGCCGGTCTAATGATCGGTTTGGTTTCAAGCCAATTCGGGTTTTTACCAGTTCGTTCGGTTTAATCGGGTGTCAACCCACTTCACCTCAACCGCCCCCAAACCTCCAATTTCAATCGGCGGTTCCAAACCAGTTCCTCCCGAACCAGTTCAATCTTCGGTTTCGGTTGGATTTAACCCGGTTTAGTTTAGAGATGTAAAAAAAAGGGTTTTAGGATCTAAACTGGTACAAATGCCAAAACCAGTTCCGGCTCAAACCGTTCCGGCGGTTTGTAGACCGATTCATATTCGTGATCTTTGTAACCGGTTTAAAATTACAATTTTTTTGTCCCAAAGCGGTTTTAAAACCGAACGGGTTCGTACCAGTTTGGGTTCTCGTATCAAACCGGTTTTTTGTGCCAAAAAAACCAAAACCCGTTAACCTGGCCGGTTTTTTTGAAAAGCCGATTTGTCCACCTCTAGTTCAGTTTCCCGAACCGGTTTTTTCAACCACCTCTAGTCGCAAGTTAGTTGAAACGAAACAGCGAATAATTTGAATTAAAAAAAATAAGATAACTCGGATACAAATAAAAAGCATCAAGATTAATCCTAGATTGATACCGCTAAACAACAAGCACATCCAATCTGATTCCTAGATTACGACTTCTACAAATCAATTCGAAATAGCATAATAACCAAACACAGTAATCAAGATCCTATGTTACAAGGATACCGATAACCGACTCAACTCAACTTCAATTGCGGAGCATGTTCATGGTGGAGTTTGGCCAGCCCATGTTGGAATACATGGGCATCTGCGGTGGCGGAGCTTGTTGTTGCGGTTGTTGTTGGCTAGCGTTGTTGTAGGACCCCGGGTGCCGATGAAGTGGGCTGCTGCCACTGTCGTCAGATGACTCGCTTGATGGTCCGTCAGACGCCGGACTAGCACCGGGCACGGACCCACCACCGCCACCGCCACCGCCACCGCCACTACCAAAGTTTAACATGTTTGTTGGTGGTGTCGTTGTTGGACCACTGCTTGATTTTGGTTTTTTCGCGTCTGCGATGAAGCTACCGACAACCACCTGAAAGAGAGAGATGTGTGTAGGTTCAGGTCGTGTTCACGGGTTGGCAGGTTCAACCCGAACCTGAAAGTCGTATCATACATACAAACCCGAACACGACCTGAATATTCGCGGGTTGGCCAAAACAAGACCTGTTCAACCCAACTTTTTTAACTTTTTAAATTTTTTTTCCGCAAATTAATATATTAAAACTAAAAATTACTAGAAAAACACAAATATATATAATACAAATTATAAAATCTTATGTTAATTTCTCTTTTTAAGTTATAATTATGGCATAAAATACACACCAAACTAATTTATGACAAGAAACATATTGTAAAAAAATATAATATAATAAATGGGTCAAACGGTTCAACCCAATTAGGTTAACCCAAACCCGACCCGTTTAGCTAAACGAGTTCACGGGTTCAACCTGAAATTGACCCGAACCCGTTTAGACTAAACCTAAGGTCCTAAACCCACGAATTTCGTGTCGTCTTTTCGGGTTGTGTCAAAAATTCACAGGTCTGTGTGTGCGACGGAGAGAGAGATGGACCTGTACGGGTGTTGCTGCAACCAGTGACCCAGCAACTCCACCGCCCAAAACCCGACCGTCTGAACCTGCAAGGGAAACGCTCAATCCACTTGACCTGCTGCTTTGGTTACCGTCACTGTCTGTCAGCAGGAACGAGCCCGATAAAGAAATTATCTCGAACCGGCCCTACAAGATGACATCGTCAGCCCAATCAGTATTTCCAGTTCAATAAAAAATTAAAAAAAAAACTTATAGGTGGCACACTGGGTCAACACAGGTATTTTTGTACATTGGTTTGACCCAGAACACTTGTTGCTCAACTTTTTAAATAAAATTATGATCACAAAATCTTTAGTATTTACACTAATATCTATAATATCTACACGAATAATCCAGGTTATTGAGTAAAGCAAATTCGGAAGTTGCATAAACAAACACACCCCTTTAATATCAACCCGGTTGAGCCATTTCATTTGTAGCACATTTGAACTATTAGAGATAAACCATGACCCAAATACTAAAAGTCGCGTATATAGGGCAACTCATACATGCAAAAAAATGAAAAACCAAGCTATACGACAGACAATATGCCATACAACTACAGCAACATAGATAAAAGAGTAAATAAAGTACTAATATATACATATAAAAGTGTAGGGGGTGGAATCTAAAGAGAACCGTTAAACTTTTAGGAGCCAAAACGAACCACTTTCTGGGGACGGTCATGATTCAGGTAGTGGAAGAGAAATTACTGTCCCAGACTTCATCCATCCAATGAAATATGATCCAAGGGCCAGAAAATAGTTTCTTTTGTTCCTAATAATGTAATGGTTCTCATTTGAACCTCCTTATATATAACATATATACATCATACACGAATACACACACACACACATATATATATATATATATGAATAAATGTAGAATGAAGGTGATAAAAACCTCATATGTTACAGTGCCGCCAGACATTGCAGGCTGACGAAGAGTTACATTGCTTATGGCACCATTTGCTGAAAGGATACAAACAGTACGAGGACCTTGCTGTGAGAATGCAGTCATCTTTGAGGCTATATCCTGTAATCCCCATCAAAACAATCAATTAGCTATATTTTATAAATATAAATCGTCAAAAGAGATATTCAAAAACAACATACGTAAAACCTAAATCGGGTGCAACAATCATCTTAAAAAAAAAAAAACAAAGTCACAGAAAAAGCGTGTTATTTTTGTTATCAAAAGGTAAGGTTTTATAGAAACCAAAAACCATTCTGATAGAAACAATTTCATTCATGTTCTAGCTTGAAGCACAAGTAACAAACCAAGTCATTCTTGTAAAACCAACCTATGAGCAGCTATATTTTGAGCCAAATTAGCTTAATTCAAAATAATCATTGCATTCGTTGTAAACGATATAAGTTAATATAGGAAGTTTTTGCCAAGCCTCATGAAAAGCTTAAATATATTTTCAAGTAGAGGCGTAGAGCCCCTCATTTGTTAAACAATTACGTGGAACTTGTTTAGCCCTTTGACAACAAACATTTTTATGTTAAAATAGTACCAAAACTGCAAAAACATATCTGAAGTCCTTACAACGGTTTATTATTTTATTAAGGCACATGTACCCTTCTCCAAGATCTTATGGTTATTTTATTACACGTTCCTGATATTTAGCAATAATTGGAACAAACATTGAGCATAGAAACCATAGATATGGGAACATTATTTAATAATTAGAGTAAAATGCCATTTCGTCCATGAGGTTTGGTCAGTTTTGCGACTTTCGTGTGCATCAGGATCCAAAAGGTTTGAAATCATGCCATTTTCATCCAGCTCGTTAACTCCATCCATTTTTCTCCGTTAAGTCATGGGAATTTTCGTCTTTTTTGTTAACTTAAAGGGCAATTCGGTCTTTTTCACTTTTGTACAATCATTTAGCATAATGTACAAGTATTCAAAAGACCAAATTGCCCTTTAAGTTAACAAAAAAGATGAAAATTCCCCTGACTTAACGGAGAAAAATAGATGGAGTTGACGAGGCGGATGAAAATGGCAAGATTTCAAACCTTTTGGATCCAGATGCGAAAAAACAAACCTTTGGACAAAAGTCGCAAAACTGGCCAAACCTCAAAGACAAAAATGGCATTTTACTCTAATAATTAATATATAAGTATATAACATATACATACGTAGGTAGTTAGAGAAACAACGCACACGCAAGGCACAAAGAATTCCCATGTCTCCTAGCCTAGGCACAAGGCGCAGAAAATCGCAGAGCCAAGGCAAAAAAGCACAATAATAAGAATATTATGTATACATACACATACATGTATGTGTGTATATGTATAATAGGCATAGAATATTAATGCTACTGCCTACTCCCCAAAAGAGTTAGAAAACCTTTGAAAATAGTCCGATTAAAATGAAATCTAATATAGCTAGTTGCATACTACATAATTCTGCCTAATTAATCATTGATATTGTAGATAAAGTGCAAACACGAGAAAAGAAATTCCAAACGAAAAGAAAGAAAGCCTAAACAAAAAACAAAATGTCCAGACAATAAAAAGAAAGTAAAAGAGAAAAAAAAAAGACCCAAAACTCACTTTATAGGTCATCGGCTTAGAGGTGTAGAAGAGAAGAAAGAAGAAGCAGGTTGATGTAGCGTTAAGAAAAAAAGAAAGGAGAAGCAGAAACTGCCGACTTCAAATACCAAGTGAACGGCCCGCAACACTTGGATTGAGGCGCTTGCCGCACTTAATGAAGATGGCGGCCTTGCATTTTTTCGAGGCACCTAAGCCAGCCTCGCTCCGCCTACTCACCATTGACTTTATAAATACAGACCATAAATATACAAAAATATAATAGCTAGAATAACCCAAGACATAATACAAAGACAACGTTCATAAAATCTAGAAATATATATATTTACACACACCCGTAAATACGTACATACATTATACATATGCATAAATAGACTATAGACTATAGTCAATGCAGATACAACAAAACAAGGTATATGTTGATATTAGTTAAATCTAATTATCTAAATAATCTTTTACCTTTATAGTCCAAGGATCTAGTATACAAGGGCAACACTATACAGAATCTTGAAATATATATACGCACATGCACATAAATATATGCATTTGTTCAGAGTTTAAACACACATATGTTTATATAGTCAACGCCTAAAACAAAATACAAGGAAACAAGGTATATCAGGATTTTAGTTGGATGTAAATAACCTTTTACCTCTATAGTCCAAGGATACGGATCTAGAAGGTATAGAAAACCACTTAAAGAATCTAATACACACATGCACATAAATATATGCATATTTATAAACACTAAAACACATACACAATAAATGGTTTATATATCATGATTCGCACATATGGTGTTTTAAATTAAAAATGAACCAAAAGTTTAGGATGATGAAAATACATGACACACATACTATAAGGGACCATGGTTTAAATTGCGTGATGTGCTTAGATACGATCCAAAAATCTGATGTGTGAAGCGTGATGCGCGATGCAAGCGCATAAAATATGCGATTCGCTCTTCATAAAAAAAATACTTAAAAATTATTTATACAAAAAGTACTAAACAACTGACGTAATAAGAAGATAAAGGGTTGTGCTTTTGGTTCAAATCAAGCAAATTAAATTGTTTCTAGAACCACAAAAAGTGTTTAGGAACCATAATGATCCAAATCAAGCATACTAAGATATTAATTATTGAAAAAACCCAACCCATTTCATAAAATATGGAAAACTAAACATAACAAACAATGTTGCGTGCATCGGGGCACATTATGCGATGAGCGCATTATGCGAAATCGGCGCAATATTCTCGCATCACGTAAACGCAACGCATGAGCTATGGCAATGCGCTCTAATCAGCGCATCACGCATTATGCGCGAATTTTAAAACCAAGTAAGGGGCCATAGTCACAGGATTCGCAGACCCTCCCACGTATCCCGAACCAGATCGTCCGTACCGAAGTCGGGTACAGAATCGAACCGAACGCTACGGGTTCACGATCTGGATCGGAGAAATTGGTCGTACCCGATTGTCACTAAATGTGTTCCAAATCATATAAAAATGCGTTTCCGATTGACAAATTCGCCATTCCGGAACGCTCCGACACGTGTACCGGAAACAAAAAGGCTGATTCAGACCAGGAATGCAAATTAAAATCTGACTCTTCAGTTACGTTGTTACACACTCTTCTTTCCCGCTTTTTTTAAAGGTCCTAATTCACATCTAGGTATGTATAAATATCTATTATAAAATGAGTTATTTTAAATTGGAATTTTTTGAAAAAAAATCTGTTATAAATTGTTTTGTATACGATATGGCGTACCAAACTATATGGTGCAATGTACTGCGTACCGAATTGGCGTTCCGAATGAACCTACCCCCCCCCCCCGACCGAATTTTAGAAATGCATGAACCGCGTACCCGTTTTCGTTCTGCGTACCGGACCGAACTGCGATCCATATGACTATGTATGGGACATATCTAAAATAAAGATTTTGGTAACTTTCACGCGACAAAGGTTACATGATGTAAAAACTATCGAAGGGAAGAAGAATAAGAAAAATTTTGAAATGAAAATATCATGTTTTCAATTTTCACAATAATTATCACGTTTAACCGTATATTCTGCCCTAATTTGGTTACCAAGTTAACAAAGGAATCCCTTACAAGATTCAAATGCATATCAATTTCAAGATTATATAAGAAAGATGAAGATCATTACCTCTCCTGCTTTAACCGTGATGACATGAGGAGTAAAACCGACACCAGGTGCACCTATCAAAAGATCAGCAAAGTTTAAGAACTGTAACAAAAGATCACAGTATAAACCCGAATTATTAACAACTAATTCACATATTTAATAAAAATAGCGAAAAAAAATCACTTAATCATACTAGTTAATATAAAAGATATAAGGTCAAGATATAACATTTTGAACATAAATACTAGTCTAATCACTTGATCTACACAAAAACTATAACAAGAAAATAAAAACATATTCAACTAAAGCATCCAATTGTTTACAGTAGAATAATACTACTGCTACTAAGAGTGAATCAGATGGTCAAATGTCATTACAAAAATAACTAATTACTTAATTTAATAATAAAAATAACATCTTGCACATAAATACTACTTTAATTACTTGATCTACAAAAATTAGGATCATATCCCCTTCACTGTTTCCAACAGAATAATACTACTTCTAATAAGAGTGAATCACATAGTCAACACAAAACTAATAAATTACTCAATTTAATAACAAAAATAAAATTTCCCACATTAACACTACTTTAATTACTTGATCTACACAAAACGCAGTCACAAGACTAATCACTTAATATAATAATAAACATAATATTTCCCACATAAATACTACTTTAATTTAATTACTTGATCTACAAAAAATTAAGATCATATCCCCTCATTTTTCACAATAGAATCACACAAGAAAAATGTAATCACAAAACTAATCAATTACTCAATTTAATACCTAAAAATAAAATTTCCCACATTAACACTACTCTAAATCACTTGATCCACACAAAATTCCCAACAACAAAAACAAAAATTTCACCTAAAGCATCCAACTGCTTCTTCCCCGAACCCGGCGGCCTTCCACGGTGCTTCTTTGCAGCCGAATCAGTATTCGGTGTGCCTCCACCGCCACCCGCCCCACCGCCATCATTCGCACTCTCCAAATTCCCACCGCCCCCACCCACGCCACCACTAACCGGCGCCGGAGCCAACCCAAGAGCAATGTTGCCATCAGGGGACGGCGAATACTTCCTGGGCCGGCCCCTCTTCTTCCGGGCCGGCTCAATGTTAAACCCACCGGGCCGAAACCCACCCGGAGGCGACGATCCATCACCGTACTGATCCGACCCATCAAAGGCAAACCTCTGCTGCAAAGATTCATGGGTTATGATGTTACTAGTGTTATTATTGTTGTTAACAGCAGTTGTGGAAGTGTTGGGCATGTGGTGGTGGTAATTGGGTGGCATCATCATCCCTGGTGGCAGCTGGTGGTGGTGCTGGTGGTGGGGCTGGTGGCGTTGCGGTTGTTGTAGTGGTGGGGGAGCTAAGGATTCACGAGAATCCATATTTTTTGAAGAAAAAGATTTGTGGGTTTTGTTTGTTGATGAAAATCTTGGAATGTGGGTGGATCTATAGGTGGAATTGAGGGTGAAAAATTGGATCTTGAAGAGAGATTAAAGAAAAGGGGAATTAGGGTTTTGAAAAAAGTAGAGATTTTTTTGAGTTTGATGCCGCCGTATATGCACGAAACGGTGATTACATTTACATCAACCAAGTTGTGTTGTCGTTGTAGTTGTTGTTGGGTATAGTTGTAAAGGTGTAGATAGCTTTTGACACCTGGTGGAGTGATCATAGTCAAAGCTGCTGGTTACCAATTTTCGTCGGCAATTTTGAATCTTGTTGTTATTGTATATACTCTTTTTTGACTTTTTTTATTAACTGTTTAATGTTTTAATTTATTTATTATTAAGTGTTTAATTATTATTAAGTGTTTAATGTTATAAAATAGATCTTGATTCTAAAAGAATGAATCTTTATGTTTTGTTGCGAGAGCTAAAGGTTAAATAATTTATGATTATAAGTTGGAATTTTTTCAGTTAGTCTCTCTCATCTTAAAAGAAATATATTATTATCATTAACAAACTTGAGATATCTAAAGTATTAGATTTATGGATTAGGGAAAAGATCAAATAGGAAGTTTATTTTGGCTAGGAAGTGTAGGAAGCAATAGGATTAGGACATGTGGCAACATTTAAAATAAAGAAAAAGGGTATTTTAGTCAATCAAACTCTTTCTTCTTCCTTTTCAAAACCCAGTAACTTCAAAACCCACCATTTTCAAAACCCACCATCTTCAACAATTTCTTCACTTTCTATCTCAATAATCACTACATTATAGTGCGATTTTCATCACCAATCAATGATTCAAACACCCGATCAACGTGTTCTTCAGCTTTTTTGAAGAAAACCCAGTTTAATTTCATACAAAATCTTGTTTTTTCGGGTGATTTTGAAGATAATCACACGATCCGTTCGATTCGAGCGCTGATAAGTGTTTCAATCATTCAAAAATCGTCAATTGTTGAAGAAATCACTTCGATCCATGTAAGAAATTCTTTAATTTCATTTTTACGATATGGGTTTTTGATTTAGTCATTGCGTTTTACGATCTTGGCGGGGGTCCGGGGGCAGCGCCCCTGGTAGCGGGGTCCCAGGGGCGGCAGCCCCTGGCGGGGTCCAAGGGGCAGAGCCCCTGGCTGGGGTTGAGACAGTTCACAGCACAGACAATTCACAGCACAGACAAAACTATTGTCATGGTTTAATGCGTTTTAGAAAGAACACTTTCTTTGGTGTTTTTAGGCAATTGCGTTTTAAAACTAAAACATTTTTATGTGTTTTCTGGCCATTGCGTTTTAGAAAAACACATTCTTGAAGTGTTTTTGGTGCATTGCGTTTTAGGTAAAACACTTTTTTAGGTGTTTTCAGTCCATTGCGTTTTACAGAGAACACTTTCTTTTGTTTTTTAGGCAATTGCGTTTTAGAATGAGTCATTTTTAAGTGTTTTCTGGCCATTGCGTTTTACAAATAAGACATTTCTTTGTGTTTTTGGAGCATTGCGTTTTAGGTAAAACACTTTTTTATGTGTTTTCAGTCCATTGCGTTTTAGAAAACAGACATTTTAAGTGTTTTCTGGCCATTGCGTATTAGAAATAAGACATTTGTTTGTGTTTTTTGTGCATTGCGTTTTAGGTAAAACACATTTTTATGTGTTTTTTGTCCATTGCGTTTTAGAAAGTACATTTTCTTTTGAGTTTTTAGGCTATTGCGTTTTAGAAATAAGACATTTCTTTGTGTTTTCTGGCCATTGCGTTTTACAAATAAGTCATTTATTTGTGTTTTTGGTGCATTGCG
The DNA here is from genome assembly GCA_030545235.1 of Helianthus tuberosus. Classification (NCBI taxonomy): domain Eukaryota; kingdom Viridiplantae; phylum Streptophyta; class Magnoliopsida; order Asterales; family Asteraceae; genus Helianthus; species Helianthus tuberosus. The sequence goes on along the minus strand of CM060424.1, from coordinate 172,630,110 downwards.
TTTTAGAAAAATGTCATTTTTTAGGTTTTTTTTTTCATTGCGTTTTACGTAACTGGGGGTTTTCTATTGCGTTTTACGCAACTAGGTTTTAATTTTTTTTTTTAAATATAGCAATAGTATACTCGTTTTAAAGATAAAAAAACGCTCGTTTTTTTGGTGCAATTTTTATAAAAAAAAAATAATGTCGTATGAAAGAGTTATTAACGTTTAAAAAATGGGGGGGGGGGATTGGAGGAGAGAGAAACTATTGGCTTGGATTGACTAGAATGCCCCTAAACAAACTCATGCGCCTCTTTTCTTCCTTTCAATTTCCCTGATTTAATCTTAGCCCTTGATTAACTAAATGGATGGTCAAGATCACTTCCTAGCCTTCCTAGCCAAATAAACTTACTATTGTATCTCCACCCTTATGGATTATTAGTTAAAAGGGTTGTGTTTGATGGTTAGATTTATGGATTATTAGTTAAAAGGGTTGTGTTTGATGGGAGAAACCACTAATTTTATATGAAAAAGCTTATTAAAATTATCGTTTTTAAATAGAAAAAAATATATATATTTTTATATAATTTTTTCAAAGTTTTTTCATATAAAAACATGTAGAAGTCGTTGAAATAAAAAATGATATATTTCTCCGATGATATATCGTGTGTTGTGGAGATAATTTGGAGTGTTTGTTATGTAACTTTTTATCACATTATATTTTAACTCTCACAATACTTGGCAAATGGTATGTTACTCTACTTAAAATTGATTTTTATTAAATGTGTTCCTAAGGTGTTTGTTTTTTTTAGAAGAGCTTCCTAGCCTCTTTTGTCTGTGCGGCACAGACCACGCGTAGACCTTTTGTTTTGCAGATTGTTTGTTTTTTTCAGAAGAGATTTCATTTATTATGTTTATTAATTAGGATTTTTGTTTGACTATGATTCCGTTTGCATAGATCTTTTCGGGGACAAAAAAATGCAAGTGTGGGGATATTTGATGTATTGCAAAATACATCATTTATTCGTGTATAGTTTGTACATATTGCGTTTAGTTTATTTCGGTTTTTAGTTAGAATTAGTTACTTTCGTTTGTTTATTTGTTTTCAGGTCTTAGCCGCCGAAAGTTTAAGAAAACGCCAAAAAACTGCTGGAAAAGAAGTTAGCGATGAGATTCGGGTCGTCACATAGCTGAACGGGAACGAAAAACGAGAAAAACTGGATTTTAGTCCATTGGCGCTACGCGAAGGAATCTTGGATGAGCCTTGGACAAACGCGACAGAATTGTGCCTGAGCCTTCGCGTAGCGCGACCAGCATGATTTCGTCGACAGATTTGAGTTTGAACAAGATTCTTTTCATAATTTGGTATAAATATACCATTAAATCATTCATTAAACCCTAATCGCGAATTTACAAGAGGTTGGACGAATTTAGCTGAAAGTTTGGCAATTTGGAGTGTTTTTTAAGACTTGAAGCTACGGGTCAGAGTTTGGAAGCTTATGAAGTCAACCGGGTTGACTTTGTGCTATTCGGGTGTTCTTTTTCTTCATTTCCTGCTTTTTGATCATGTTTCTAGTTGTTAAAACTCTTTCTTTTGTGTTTCTTTCAATGACTATTGTTGGCTAGACTTCTTTTATTGCCTAGACTTGGAGGATGGATTTATAAAGTTGTGATTTTTATTATGTTTAATTAATTATTTATGGATTGTTACAAAAGTAGTCGGTTTGGTTTATTGATTTAATGTATATGCATGCTTTAAATTGTTTTATTATCTTTTGTTACTTCGTATGAATTTTGGTGAGTGTCTATATCATGGAATAGGTTCATGCTAGGTTATAAAGTAATTTTATAATCTTTAGGGTTAATTGGCCAATACACCTTAGAAGTAATAATTGGTAATTTAATAAATTAAAGTGTTCTACTAATTTCAATAGCTGTGAGGTGCGAAATTATTGTTAGGTCTTCGTCATTAAATTGCTAGGTATGGTCTTCGTGAGGAATTTGAACTACTTTCTTAGTGATAGTTGTTTAACAAGTTAAACTGAAATTCCAAACTTATCCTATCGTGATGGAGTGAATCATATTAGGGTACTTTTGTAAACCTAGATAACCTGTGAAGAAGTCTAGTAACCGGTAATCATAACAACTTATTTGAGTTCCATAAGTGTCTCCTTGAGAAGGGTCGAGGGTCTTGTTCGGTGTCTCGGTAAGTTTAGAACATAAAGATCCCAGTTCCATAATAATTAATAAACATAATAAAGTCACTACTATAATAGATCAGGAATCCAGTCTAGGCAGTCGTTTCCACCAATTGATTAAAACCTTAATTAATTCGTGATAAGTAATTTTAGTTAATTAATTTAATTTAATTTAATTTGCAATTCTTAGGATATTTAGCAATCCCCCCCCCCAATATAAAAATGGTTAGTGTCATGTCAGTGTCCGACCACAACCAACATCAACCAACCACCACCGTAGCCACCCGCCCACCTACCACCACCACAACAACCACCCGCCACCTACCCACCTGCCACCAAAGATCCCACCTTAATCGCCCCATTTCAATCCTCAATACCACCCACATGCAACCAACCTTAACACCACCTCCATCGTCGCCCCTAAGACCACCACATCGCCTCCCCTATCAACCAACCTCCACAAATCTGCAACCAACCTCCATCACCGCCCTTAACAACCAACCTCCATAAATCTACAACCAACCTCCTCCACCACCACCCCTGCAACTACCTTCACCATTCACCTAATTATAACTGTCCACTTTCACCATCTACACAACCAATCAACCTCCACCGTCCGCCCTCATAACCCGCCTCATCCACTTTCACCGCTAAACCCACCAACACTGCTAAACCCACAAATTGTGTGATATATAGAGAGAGAAGAAAGGTAGAGATGGGAGAGTTTAGAGAGAGTGTGTGTGTAAAGGTATATTCTGCTATATGTATATTATTTTTGTATAAAATAGTCCCTGAATATAAGTTATTTACATAATAGTTCATGGGAAGGTGAACTGACAAAAATGCTATGTGCAAGGCACATGACCATACTTAACCAAAAAAAAATTAACTAGGTTAGGGCCAAAGGACGTAACGTGCAAGATTTTGAAACATTCAGTACAAAACTTATCAATTTTTGCGTCAAAGGACACCGCCTGAAAAACGGTATTAACGTAGAGGACAAAATGTGTAATTTACCCAAATTTTATTTTATTCAAAACCTAGTTGTGAATAGTAATGTACAAATATTCAAAGTAAAACGTACATGTCATTAAAGCTAAATCACAGTTTAGTCTTTCATTTCGTATAAAGTTGCATAATTTACCCTTTTCATTATTCTAATAATATAATATCACACGTTATTGAATTCTGAATGTATAGTTACAAGGGTGAGGTTCATCTACAAAGTGTGTTTTTCCTACAAAGTGTAGGAAGTGATCTTGACCATTGGATGAGTGTGTTTGATGGTTGAGATTATCTTGGTGGCATTTTGGTAATATGTATGTCTTAAAAATAGGATGATGCAATTAATTAGGGGTAAATGTGTCATTTAGCTTGTTTTAAATATGGAAATGACTATCATACCATAAACCATCCCACATTTCTCGCGACTTTCTCTCTCTCTTTCTCTCTCTCTCTTCCTTCTTTCCTTCACGAAGAAACACAACGTCAAGAAAACACATCGTGAATCATACAATATAACACAACGTCATTTAACTTGTATGGTGTGTTATACAATATAACACATCGTGAAGAAACCAAAAAATTATAAAACACAACGTCAAGAAACCACAAAAGACATGTCATTTGTGAATCATAACTGGTATACCACATTGTGAATTAATCTTTAACTTGTAAAACACATCGTCAAGAAATTACAAGTATATCTCCTTCCTAAAAACGCAACGTCAATAATTACAAACACATTTCTTTCCTAAAACATAAACTGCTATAACACATATCGTCAAGAAATTGTTCATGAAGGATTGCAGCTGGTAAAACACATCGTTAAGAAATTGTTCATGAAGAATTGTAGCAGGTAAAACACATCAACAAACACATCTCATTCCTAAAACATAAAGTGTTATAACACATTGTGAATTAACCTGTAACTGGTAAAACACATCGTCAAGAAATTGTTCATGACGTATTGCAGCTGGTAAAACACATTGTTAAGAAATTGTTCAACAAGGATTGTAGCAGGTAAAACACATCTTCTTCCTAAAACATAAACCGCCATCAACAATGTTATTTGAAATCGTGATTTTTTATTAGTAATATGAATTGATCGAAAGAGATAAAATCTAATAGCGATGATCTTAGTATAAAACTAAAAACTTCCGAATTTGAATTCAAAGAAGATATTCAGTTACCATGAATATCTCAAATTGGTTTAGGAGATAAAATCTTCCATAAATAAAATAATTATCCAATTACAAGTTTGCCCTTTTGCATAAAAATATTAAATGCCACATGTCAAATGGAGAATGCTTCCTACACTTTGTAGGAAAAGTTGGCTTTGTAGCCAACTCCTACCCTAGTTACAAAGTATTTGTTTTTATCTACGTATGGATAAATTTTTTGTTCAAAGTCAAACTGGTCAAACAAAAATGTTTTTTTCTTTACTGTTACCATTAGTGTAAAACAAAGTCTCGAAGGTCGAGTACTCCCCGAATAATTGCTACAAGGTAGACTTCCGAGGCCAGAGTACTCTCCACCTAAGCCAAGTACTCCCCGATTACTCTCATGTAACACCCCGTGTTTCGAAAGTCAAAGTCAAAGTCAAGATTGAAGTCAAAGGAAGAAAATATTGCTAATTGCGATCTGACACTCCTTGCTTAATTATTGATTTGACCTCTTTGACTTGTAATCGAATCTTTTATTTTATTTAGTTGTATTATGTGGAGTATCTGTGACTGTGAATAATCGAGGTTTAATCGATGTTTATCGCATGTTTTATCGCTTTATCGCTTATCACATCGCAATCGCATTCGCAACTCGACTTATGCATTCTGGATATTGTTATACGTATGTGTGTGCTATTTATGTGTTACTTGTGCATGCATAATTATGTTTATGTTGTGGTGATTAGTCGAAACACAATCGCAACACTATCGCAACGCAAATGAATCACAAACGCTAAATGCAAGTTACCTAGGATGATTGTATGTTAGATATAGTATATTTACGTGTTTGTTATTATTCTATCGCATCGCTCGCTCGAAACGCAACGCCACGCTCAACACGCGAATCAAAATGACAAAACTCAACACGCCGGACACCTGGATTGAATGGCCAACCGATCGAGTGGCCATCCGATCGGATTGCCATCCGATCGAGTTGCCATCCGATCGGTGATTAATCCGACCCGTGTGCACTTTCCTCTTTTGGAAACCCTATAAATACCCTCCTGTCACATCATTTGTGATGTGAAAGCTCATCCACTCGACCAGCCCGCTCAAGCACTCTTTCCTCTCGATTTCTCGCGATTCTTGTAAGTTTTCAACCTAAATCTTGTACTTCTATGATCTACACGCACTCCTTCATCTTTTTCTCCTTTGAATCTTAACTTTTAACCGTGAAATCATTGGATTTGAGGTGTTATAGGGTGATGTCATCATGGAGTTCTTATGAACTTCAAGTTTTGACTTCATTCCACCAAGAACAACTCAGATCTGAAGGATTTCCACATGATTAAACAATGTTTTCGCATAAATTTACACATATTCATGGTTAAAAGGATTGAAAGATAGTTTTCTAACTTTCTTTCAACTATTTTACACTCAATGCACTCAAAACCGATTGAATCGGAGCTTATTCTGAACTTCTACTCCTTCTTAGTGATGTGTTGGTTCAAGATCTGGTTTCTATCAAAGTGACAATCGATTTCGGGTTAAACATGAACAACCTTCACGAACCAGTAAACTGGTCGGATTTGGGTGGTTCCTGTTCGATCGGATAACTTGGGTCTTGATGGGGTTTCTGTTGTTTAGCACTTTGTCACATCGTCTCGAGCAAACCGCAAAACTTAACAACTTTCAAGTAGCAACACGATCAGGTCGCGGGACGGATTGTCGTCCGATCGGATTGCCATCCAATCGAACCGCAATCCGATCGGATTGCACTTGAGGGATAACACTTAAACTTTTCTTCAAACTTTCAAGGTTCTGAACATCGAACGGATTGCCTTCCGATCGGATAGCCATCCAATCGAACGACCACCCGATCCTATGACTTTTGGAACTTCGACACTTAACCATTTTCAACATTTCAAAGATCATCAGTAACTAACGGATTGCCACCCGATCGGATCACTATCCGAGCGAGTGACAAACCTGCTGTGAACTTGTTCTCGCTAAGTGTCCTGCCAATCGGATCGCTATCCGATCGATCGACCGACCTGAAGGGTAGAGATACTTCTCTGTTTTCAAAATGCTACAATGAAAACTTCAAAGTCATCATACACAAACACATCCTTGCCAAACAGATGTCAATCCAATCGAATGGCCATCCGATCGGATGACCATCCGACACTTGGTCACTTTGCATCGTTTTACGCGCCGCTCATCGTTTATGTTATCGTTAACTGTTCAGACTAATCTATCTCTCAGCGTTCCCTTCAATCCAAGAGAGTGTTTACTTGTTAAGCACGATCTGTGAGTATACTCGATCCCTTTTTGCTTTACGCACTTTTGGGTGTTACATACGTTACTTATTCAAATCACAATCGACACACAACGCAAACACTATTTATACGCTGACCGTTATTGCATGTTACGTGTTATTCGATGAATGCTTGTATGTTATTTAACACAGTGATTTTTGCCTGACACCTTAGCAACGATAGTACTATAGTTTGGACTCAGCACCTGTCGTGGACAGGGGTTGTTAAGGGCTTTTACTTCACGTGTCCCAGTGGGGATATGTGTTGCGCATTCTACAACTCGCAGTCACGTCTGTGCGTATTTCTCTGTCGATAACCTACTAGCTTTCACTTTATACATGTTACATCCTGGTTATGCGTAAACGATTTCGAACTCTACTATAGTATCAAACTTGTATGCTCACCTTTACACTATGTGTATTGACCTAATTTTTAACGTATGTGACAGGTGTTTGAGATGCTAGGATGTTGCTTGCTTTCATGGAATCGAGTAGGAGAGTCTAGAAACAAAGACAATTTATCTATTTGATTCTGAGTTGTCGGAACATGTTTTGTTTTGAGAATATCTATGTTTGTAATAATTAGATTACTTAATGGGTTATGGTATGGGACATAATATTAACTATTTGGTAATTTAGTCGTTATGGAATTTCTCTTGACAATCTGTTTCGCTCAGTGTCGCGCCCCGATGTTTCCGCCATCGGTTGGGGTGTGATAGATTGGTATCAGAGCCATAACTATAGGAAATTAGGCAAGAGTCGACCTAGTCCGGGTCGATGTCTTAGAAACGACCTAGTCTATAGTCTAGGTACCAACAGACCGACTTGTGCATATCCTGTAGGGGTTTTGTACGAGTTTACTTGCTCGCTATTCTCGTTTACACTACACTATCACTGCACCCTAATTTTTGAAAATGAACGAGTGATTAGGTCGAGAATAGATGTGAAAACCGCAAACTCTTGACTAAATCGCTTGTTCAACTCGCATTATTCATCTATAAACAGGAGAATTTACGTTGAATCAGGAGTGAAATCCGCACTTCGACGCAAGTTTCCCTCTCTATCTTATCAAAACGGGATCGAAGTTCTTAAGTCAGGGGTGAAACCCGAACCTTGACAACTTGTTCCGTGCTTTATTTTGGTTTTACAAAACTCTCACTAAAGTCTCGACAGACTCCAATGACTTGGGTCGTGCCGTAACTGGAAGGATGCGTGTCGTTCGCCCAAAAATAGAGGCAAGAGCACAGTCAGGAAGGCCAAGGTATATATTCGAAGTCCTTGTGAATAGTCGAACCACTTTGGGCAGTCAATGTCTACTAGCCAAGACAATCTACTTTCGATTTTATGTGTTTCGATTCTGGATTCCGCAGCCGCTGACTCTGATATTTGTCGCTTTTATGTGGGTTTTATGTGTTTTAGGTGATTTTATCTGTTGGTATGTTTCGATTTTTGGTGATTTATTCGCTTTTCGCTCTCGCTTTGATCAACACACACGACCCACACCGCACATCTATCTCAATACGCTAACAAATCGTTACTACTTGTGGATAAACGCATGCTATACTACTCGCTGTGTACTCGCTAATCGCAATCGATATTCTCGAACGCGCGAACTTTGAATGATAAATGAATCAGTAAGACAAATGTAGGAGAATACGTGCAAAATATAGTATGGGTTTATGTGTTCTGACTGCCATATGTGCTTCTGTGCCCTACGTGCTTACGTGCTTCTGTGATTATGTGTTTACGTGATTACTCGTGTTCCTGAGCTTTAGTAGTATTAGGTGTGTGTGAGGTGAGATTCGATTATATAGTGTCTGAGTCCTGTGGCGATGTCTGTTGCAGACAATGTCGTCATTTGGATCATTTCACTCGCGCTCAGCTTGCCGAAACCATGAAGACAAACGCATTGCTGCTCTCGTCGCTAAGCAAATGGTGAAAGTCATACCGCAGATTGTTAGCGAACTGAACGAGAATGCTAGCAAGTCTTCTAAAGAGTCCCAGACTGATTCGCCCAAGGCCTCTTTTAGCTTCAAGCAGTTCAAAGCCAGCGGCCTGAAAGAATTTACCGGCGAAGATGGGCCTACGGCCATGTTTCAATGGTTTGATTCGATCGAGGTCACCCTGCGCCAGAGTGGCTGTCCTGATAATCTCTGTAACGCCCCGTATTTATGTATTTCCATGTTTTAAGAAATACACATCCGTCCTTTTTTTAGAAACGCAGTTGAAAACGGTTTAAAAACAGAAAAACTACGCTTCTTACGCACCTTTAACGCGGCCGGCAAGCGAACGCGACCAGTATCAAACACCGACATTATTTCGCGTATTTTAAACTTTAAAATAATATTATGCTACTTTTTTACGACATTTGGGTTTTGATAACATGTCCCGTAGGTAGTTACGGGCCATTTAAACACAGGGATTGGGCTTATGGGCCTTAGGCCCAAGCCCAAAACCCACTAACTAAAACCTAGTATAAAGATACACTTGTAATCTCAAAGCCCTCACATTCCTTGAAATGTTTCAGCCAACACTGTTTCTCTTCATCTTCTACATCTAAAAGACCCTAAATCCACTTCTTGTGCCTGTTACCTTCATTTCCCTCTCACACAACAACAGATCAAAGAAACCCCACCCACTCACTCTCCCTCTGACTCTCCTTCTCCGGCGGCACGCCTCCGGTGACACACCACCATCATCCTCCTCCTACTCGTCTCCGACACCCTCAAACACAGACCTCCATCTCTCTCCCGATCTATACATCAGTCACCATACTTCTCATGTCTCTCTACCGAGATCTCCGACAACCGTAGCTGCGTTCCCGGTGGTGGAGTTCTTCTGCAACCACACAGCTACACCCTCTCAGTTCTCCCTCTCTCGCGATTGACCGGCGCTGAGCTTTCCGGCGACGACGGCTCCGCCGTGAGCGGCAGCGGGTGCTTCCGGTGCGGTTCAGGTTATGTTTTAACTTCAAACTTAATCTCAGTGTTGATTTGGGTGTGTTTGGCTGAATCTCGTTTTGTTCAGGTCATCGGGTCAGATGAACTCGGGTCAACCGGTCAACTGCCAGAATGGGTCAAAGCTAGGTTTGGGTTTGCTTCGGGTTACGGTTCAGGTTCGTGCTCGGGTTCTGCGGGTCGGATCTAGTGTGGTTTGGTTCGGTCTAAGGTCTGCCGAGTCATTCTGTTGGGTTGCTTCGATTCAGGTACGGGTTTGATCCTTTTGGTTTAGTTTCGATTCGTTCGGTTCAGCCGCGATTCTAACTTGTTTCGGTTCATTGTTTTTGTTCGAATTCGTTTCAGTATTGCAGCGGGTCTGTTCGTTTCTGTTCGGTCAAAGTCAGTCAACGGGTCGAGCCCAGTCAACTGTCGAACTAACGAGTTACTCACGAATTTTGGTAAAACATTTACGACACGTTTATTTTATAGCATTTTGTTTATATATTTTTATACTAAACAAGCTCGAGCCATTACACTCGACATTTAAATAATTTTTAGCATTTGACATGAATTTCATATATATTGTTGTTTAAATTGTTGCGTTTTGACTTATATATCGACAACTTGTGTTGTCGGGATCGTCCAAAAACAGAGGAGACTCTGCCCGTTTTTCGTAAAATTCCGTAAAACGAAACGCGATAATTTTATAAATCGAAACCTATTAAATTCGAGGGAAAAGATCAAATAAGAAGTTTATTTTGGCTAGGAAGTGTAGGAAGCAATAGGATTAAGACATGTGGCAACATTTAAAATAAAGAGAAAGGGTATTTTAGTCAATCCAACCCTTTCTTCTTTCTTTTCAAAACCCAGTAACTTCAAAATCCACCATCTTCAAAACCCACCATCTTCAACCATTTCTTCACTTTCTATCTCAATAATCACTACATTATAGTGCGATTTTCATCACCAATCAATGATTCAAACACCCGATCAACGTGTTTTTCAGCTTTTTTTAAGAAAACCCAGTTTAATTTCATACAAAATCTCGTTTTTTCTGGTGATTTTGAAGATAAGCACTCGATCCTTTCGATTCGAGCACTGATAAGTGTTTCAATCATTCAAAATTCGTCAATTGTTGAAGAAATTACTTCGATCCATGTAAGAAATTCTTTAATTTCATTTTTACGATCTGGGTTTTTGATTTAGTCATTGTGTTTTACGATCTTGGCGGGGTCCGGGGGCAGCGCCCCTGGTAGCGGGGTCCCAGGGGTGGCAGACCCTGGCGGGGTCCAAGGGGCAGAGCCCCTGGCTGGTTCAATGCGTTTAGAAAAAATAATTTTCTGTAAATTGCCTCTGGAAACTGCATTCGTAAACTGCATTGGTTCAGACAGTACACAGCACAAACAATTCACAGCACAGACAAAACTATTGTCATGGTTCAATGCGTTTTAGAGAGAACACTTTCTTTGGTGTTTTTAGGCAATTGAGTTTTAGAACTAAAACATTTTTATGTGTTTTCTAGCCATTGCGTTTTAAAAAAACACATTCTTGAAGTGTTTTTGGTGCATTGCGTTTTAGGTAAAACACTTTTTAGGTGTTTTCAGTCCATTGCGTTTTACAGAGAACACTTTCTTTTGTTTTTTAGGCAATTGTGTTTTAGAATGAGTCATTTTTAAGTGTTTTCTGGCCATTGCGTTTTACAAATAAGACATTTCTTTGTGTTTTTGGTGCATTGCGTTTTAGGTAAAACACTTTTTTATGTGTTTTCAGTCCATTGCGTTTTAGAAAACAGACATTTTATGTGTTTTCTGGCTATTGCGTTTTAGAAATAAGACATTTGTTTGTGTTTTTGGTGCATTGCGTTTTAGGTAAAACGCATTTTTATGTGTTTTTAGTCCATTGCGTTTTAGAAAGTACATTTTCTTTTGAGTTTTTAGGCTATTGCGTTTTAGAAATAAGACATTTCTTTGTGTTTTCTGGCCATTGCGTTTTACAAATAAGTCATTTCTTTGTGTTTTTTGTGCATTGCGTTTTAGAAAAATGTCATTTTTTAGGTTTTTTTTTCAGTGCGTTTTACGTAACTGGGGGTTTTTCTATTGCGTTTTACGCAACTGGGTTTTTTTTTTTTTTTGAAAATATAGCAATAGTATACTCGTTTTAAAGATAAAAAAACGCTCGTTTTTTGGTGCAATTTTTATAAAAAAATAATGTCGTATGAAAGAGTTGTTAACGCTTAAAAAATAGGGGGGGGGGAATTGGAGGAGAGAGAAACTATTGGCTTGGATTGACTAGAATGCCCCTAAACAAACTCACGCGCCTCTTTTCTTACCTTCAATTTCCCTGATTTAATCTTACCCCTTGATTAACTAAATGGATGGTCAAGATCACTTCCTTGCCTTCCTAGCCAAATAAACTTCCTATTGTATCTCCACCCTTAAATTCGATTAAATTTTTATAAAATAGATATAAATGTGTATTTATTTTGGTCACGTTTCAACAATACACTTGATATAATTAATTTTGAAATGTTACTTAAACTAAATAATATATATATGTATATATACATATATATCAACTAATTATACTCTAAATTCAAATTCAATCCTTCGTCGTAACCCCGAGTTCTCTTACACCTTCGTTGCCCTATATGGTGACCTTAGTGTTCCATCATCCTAACCTTATACTCATCGACACTTGGATAATCGGAAGACTTAGCAATTATGTGAGTATACTTGACCCATTTTACCGTTTTCACACTTTTGGGTGTAACATGTTACTATATACAAAAACACACATACTATACATATTCTTATGCAAATGTACAAACAAACAATCCAATACATGCTTACTATTTGTTATGCTTGATTTGTGTTTTCTGGACCATACTTATGTGATGAACTTGTCATTAGCTTCGTACGAGCCTCCATTTAAATTCGATTAAATTTTTATAAAATAGATATAAATGTGTATTTATTTTGGTCACGTTTCAACAATACACTTGATATAATTAATTTTGAAATGTTACTTAAACTAAATAATATATATATGTATATATACATATATATCAACTAATTATACTCTAAATTCAAATTCAATCCTTCGTCGTAACCCCGAGTTCTCTTACACCTTCGTTGCCCTATATGGTGACCTTAGTGTTCCATCATCCTAACCTCATACTCATCGACACTTGGATAATCGGAAGACTTAGCAATTATGTGAGTATACTTGACCCATTTTACCGTTTTCACACTTTTGGGTGTAACATGTTACTATATACAAAAACACACATACTATACATATTCTTATGCAAATGTACAAACAAACAATCCAATACATGCTTACTATTTGTTATGCTTGATTTGTGTTTTCTGGACCATACTTATGTGATGAACTTGTCATTAGCTTCGTACGAGCCTCCATTTAACATGTATAGCGCTATAGGAGTAACGCACTGCCCGTAGACTAGTGGTCATGTTAAATTTTCGTTCATACTTGCGTAAACAGAGGGTTGACTTGTAAATCGCATGCCAGTTATATGTTAATCTTGATAACTAGGTTTGCCATGTGGATTGTTCCTTATCATTTTTATACTTATATACTACGCACCAAACTTGTATGCTCGCATATACTTTTTGTATTGAACTACACTTTTAAAACATGTTGCAGGTTTAGCGATGATGTTGGTGGTGCATGGAATCTAGTAGGATGCTTAGATACACACTTTAAATTTGTATTCTTATTGTATTGTATTTCGTTATTCATGTTGTATTTATTTCAAATCTTTGTAATTGACTCCTTAGAAATGAAATGGAAATTTATTTTTTAAATACTTGTCACAAATAATGTTATGAAGTCTCTTGCAATCTCATTTTCGTCTCACTCCGATGTTTCCGCCATCGGTTGGGGTGTGACAATCTCCGTACTCTTAACGCAACTGGCGTCTTCCAATCCCGGGCTTTAGATTGGTGGACGGCCGAGAGAAAAAAACACGGAAATGATGCAGCTTACGGGTTGACGTGGGATAAGTTGAAGGACGTTATAATGCAAGAGTTCTGCCCTCCCCATGAGCGCCAAAAGCTGGAGTACGAATTCTGGCATATCAAGCAGAAAGATGGAGACAACGCTGGTTTGACTGCTCGCTTCAAGCAGCTAAGCATAATCTATCCAGGCTAAGTTACTACGCCCGAAATCACCATCAAGAAGTATATCCGTGCTCTTCCAGATTGCGTGACTGATTTCGTTCAAGCTGCAAAGACGAAAACGATTGAGGAAACCTACTTACTCGCTGCTGAGATCAACGACAAGCGAGTCAAGTCTGGTTACTGGGATAAAGCCTCCAAGAATATGCATCAAGCTACCACTGCTGCAACCACTGAAACCGACGCCGCACCACAGTCTTCAAAGTCATCTCGTCGCAAGAGGAAGAACAACAACAACAGTAGCAAAATTGCGCTGTCACCGCTGCCACCCCGCTCCAATCAGTTCCAGCTCAACCGCAGCCTCAACACCACCAAGTAACGGCACCGGTTACCAACGCACCACCGGCAAAGCGTGCTTACACTGCTCCTCACCCGGCTTGCCCTACTTGTACTTATCACCACCCAGTGGGAATCACTTGCAGATACTGTGTGCATTGCAACATGTACGACCATTTCACTGACAACTTCCGTACAGGTCCACGTCAAACTCCAGCTCCAGCACCAGGTCAAGCTCCTGCTCAACAAGCTCTACTTCCTGCTCCTCAAGGCCAGCAAGCGGCTCCTACACCCACGATCCATGCTAGAGCTTGCTTTGCATGTGGTGATCCCAACCATTTCGCAAACATGTGCCCGAATCTAGTGGTAAAGCAAGAGCCACAACAGCAGCAGCCCCAGCAACAGCAGCAGCAGCAGCTAGCAGCCCGCGGACGCACTTTCAACATCAATGTCTGCCAAGCTGAAGCCGATAACAATGTGGTTAATGGTACGTTCCTTGTGAATGGTATTTTTGCTTCGTGTTTATTTGATACTGGAGCCGATAACTGTTTTGTATCGTTTGAGTTCGAAAAGCTCCTTAATCTTAAGCGCGCCCATCTCCCCTCGACGTTCGATGTTGAAGTTGCCACCGGAAGAACCGTCGCTGTCAATTCTGTTCTTCGTGATTGTACCCTCGAACTCAACAATCACGTCTTTCCTATCGACCTTATTCCAATGCAGCTTGGTAGTTTTGACGTCATAGTAGGCATGGACTTTCTTCGTGAAAACCATGCTGAGGTTGTTTGTTTCGATAAGATGATTCATTTCTCGCTCGCTAATGGTGATCAATTATGTGTTTACGTCGAAGTCGCGTCGAAGAAAGTCCAATTCATGTCGTGTGTCCAGGCTAGCAAGTATCTCCGCAAGGAATACAGAGCTTTCTTGGCTGACATTGTAGTAGCGGAGGAGGAAAAGAAATGAATGACAGGAGTGAAAGACGACCCCATTGTTTGTGAATTCCCGAACGTGTTTCCTGATGATCTTCCTGGATTACCTCCGAGTCGTGATATCGACTTTCGCATCGACCTCATTCCTGGAGCCAACCCAGTTGCTAGAGCTCCTTATCGACTCGCTCCGTTTGAAATGCGCGAACTCTCGAGTCAACTCCAGGGATTGCTTGATAAAGGCTTCATTCGCCCTAGCACCTCTCCTTGGGGCGCACTTGTCCTTTTCGTCAAAAAGAAGGACGGGTCGTTCCGGATGTGCATCGACTACAGGGAACTGAATAAGCTGACAATCAAGAATCGCTATCCCCTACCTCGAATCGATGATTTATTTGATCAGTTGCAAGGTGCTACGTGTTTCTCAAATATCGATTTACGCTCAGGCTATCACCAATTACGTATTCAAGAGGAGGATATACCCAAAACCGCTTTTCGCACTCGATACGACCACTATGAGTTCGTTGTTATGCCTTTTGGTTTAACCAACGCACCCGCGGTTTTCATGGATCTGATGAATTGCGTGTGTAAACCATTTCTTGACCGCTTCGTCATCGTGTTCATCGATGATATCCTGATCTATTCCAAGTCAAAAACCGAACACGCGCAACATCTACGTTTGGTTCTCGAGCTACTCCAAGGGAATCGACTCTATGCCAAGTTTTCCAAGTGTGAATTTTGGCTGGAGGAGGTTCAATTCCTCGGTCATATTGTCAATAGTCAAGGTATGCACGTCGACCCCACGAAGATCGAAGCTGTTAAGAGTTGGGTTACGCCCAAGAACCTGTCTGAAGTCCGTTCTTTTCTCGGACTAGCGGGCTATTATCGTCGATTTATCGAAGGATTCTCTAAAATCGTCGTGCCGCTTACCTCTCTCACGCATAAAGACAAGCCTTTTGTTTGTGGAACTAAACAAGAGACTGCCTTTCTAACTCTGAAACATATGCTCTGCAATGCTCCCGTCCTCACTTTATCCGACGGAAACGATGACTTTGTTGTCTATTGCGATGCCTCGAACCTTGGTCTTGGTTATGTTCTCATGCAACGGGACAAGGTTATCGCTTACGCGTCTCGTCTCGTCAGCTCAAGATCCACGAGAAGAACTATACAACTGTAACACCCGTTCTTATAAATTAAGGTTTAACGTATCATTTACGAAAAACAATCATGTAATTAAGATTACATATGCATTGGAAATTACGGGTTTATTAAAACTTTTTACAATTTAAAAGTATACAACATATCATGTGTACGTTCGTCGTTTAACATAATAACTATACATAATGCGGAAGCTTATTTCGTGATCGTGTTCGGTTCTTGCTCGTCGCTTGATCTTCATCCGGGCACTCTTGGCGATCACCTATGATCAAAACCAATTTAAAAGTTAGTTTTGATAGTCAAATATTAAGTTCAAACAAGTACAGGGGTTAAAATGACAAATTTTTAAAAATTTTCGGAGTTAGGGGCGTCGCGTGACGCCAAGGGCCTAGGCGTCATGCCTAGCCCTTGTTTTCACAGACTGTGCCTTCAGCTGTTGCTGTACATTCCCAGCTCAACCCGATTTCACGGAAACGGCCATAACTTCTTCGTTATTGATCCGTTTTACCCGATTCTTTTTCCTACGCATCCGTAATTTAATCCTCCATCTTATGGAGTTAAAATCCTACATCCAACATAAGAAATTTTGAGACTTCTAAGCCTTCGACTCGTTACCTTTTTACCGAATTTTAACCCGTTTATGCATTTTATCAAACAAACGTATTTATTTGATTCCTATATCTCATACACTTCTTCAAATTAATGTTACCTACTATATTAGGTTCTAATCATAGGTTTATTACACAATTTAAACCCGTTTTCGCTCGTATGCTTATTTTGACCCGTTAAGGGTATTTAAGCACTTTAAAACTTGAAATCGCATTCATTCATTTCTAGCATCTTATTCCTACATTTCTTATCAAGTTATCTTCCACCACATCTATATGTGCGTTGGATTTAATGTAGATATCTATATGTTCCGAGTTTTTACCCCTCGGATTATCATTTTACGGCAAAGACTCATATAAAGTCTTTCGACCCAAGAATTTACATCCTTCACTATCTATACTCATTCTAAGCATTTATTTAATCACAAAATTTGTTTCCGAACCACCTTTATGGGTCGTTCGTTCAAATTAGCTTACAAGGGCAATTTGGTCAATTTTCATCCTTCTTTTACTACAAGGACCTTTACATACTTGTTTGACTCAAAATCCTACCTTTTAACTATAATTCTTGTTTGTAACCCATGTGCTTCTAAAACACCATAAACATAATTCAATTTATTCGGTTTACCTAAAAGATAACCGAATATTTATACTTTAACCTTATCTAACTCTTATAGAACTCCAAATTCTACATGATGAGTTGTGTTATTATACATACCTGGCTCGGATCAATATATTGACCCGTTTCAATACATTGCCTTAGTGGCTGCTAAGTGATAGCGCTGTAAACATCCATGTGTTATTTATTCCCTAAAATCATACAACTCGACAACCCATTAGTCGATATTGTCAAAGGGTGATAATTTCACCTTTTGACCCGTTTGGTCTAAATGACCAATTATTAGCGAGATGACATCTATTACAATTTTACCCTTATTGGTTATCATGATTTACCTTATATGGTAACCTTTAAAAGTACATATTTCATTCGTCATAACATGATTGAATTACCGATTTAACTCATTTTTAACCATCAATACGGTTTCTTATCCTATTTGGTTATCTTGTTCCGTACGACTACACGCCGGAACATCATATCTCGATTAGGCATTTATCTTATTCGTAATTAATACGACAAAAGAACATTCTAAAATATATGACTAGTGTAAGCTATACTTACCTTACTTCCAAACTATGCTTTTCCGTCATTCTTGCTTCGTTTGACCCGCTTCGTTCCCAAGCTTTCACCTAGCTTGTTAATCGTCAAACTATCATTGTAAATTGTAAGATGGTTAGATTAGTCATAATTATTCACGACTATTCCATCTCACTTATTTCATAAGTCGAAACTACTACTCGACTTCATGATTAGTTAACTTAGCTTATTAAAGTTAACTACTTTCGATCACATGATTTATAACATTAGTTCAAATCAACATGATGATTAGAACTCTTCTTGTTTCATATTTCATATAACTTGCCATATTATTCAAACACACATTTTCACTCTAATTTCAACACTTTAGTTTTCATTTAGGCATTTCAACAAACACCTAATGTGCATACATTTTTACACATTTACAACTAGTTCATAATTAGTTATTTTTACCAAGATTAACATCAAAATTCACCACTATCACTTATGATCAAATACTCAAACTTGCAAATTGTTTAAGTATTTCCTGATTACTTAACATGCATGATGATTCTAAGCATATCTATATCATCTATTTCATCATAACATCAAAACCCACTTATCTAAGTGTGTTAATTCACCAAATCCATCAATCCATAGCATGTTATGTATGATTTTCGCTTAGGGTTTCGTTCCTAAGCAAGTATACATCACTAATCTAGCCATAGCTTCTCTAATCCATGCCTAATTCACGATTAGGATGATTATCAAATTCTTACAACTTCACCAAACATCAAGATTTTACATACCTTATGATCCTCTTGTTCGGGTGATCATTAATTCACATTCGGTTGTGAATTTGAGCTTCATTTGATCCTTCAATTTGATGATTATATGTGAATTAGGGTTTTTGGCTCCATGGGAGCCCCCTGAGCTCGATCCAGACACGCACCACACACTCTTGTGTGTGTGTGTTGTGTTATTTTATTAGTTTAATAAAACCATTTTCAAGTTACCCCATTTTGGTCCCTCATGTTTGGTTAGTTAATTAAGTAGGGCACAACCTACTTATTTCTAACAATATTCCCCACTTATTAACTAGGTTAAACATTCCTAGTTAAATTAGTGGGTTCGGGAAATCTATGACTAAGTTTATTTTAAATCTCGTTACTCGGCCTCTTATAAATTTCACTCCATTAGAAACTTTTATTCACCTTTTAGTTAATATTAGGATTATTTATTTCTTATCCTAATATTCACCGGGTTAAATTTTACCACTAACGGTATTTTACCAAGTCATTAGTATTAACGTGGTTTGATTACCAAACCCGTTTTTGGGGTGTTACAACAACCCACGACCTCGAGCTAAGCGCAGTTGTTTTTTTGCGTCAAAGATTTGGCGACAGTACCTTTATGGTACAAAGTGTATGATCTTCCCAGATCATAAGAGCCTGCAACACATTCTCAGCCAAAAAGAACTGAATATGCGTCAACGCCGATGGGTAGAACTTCTCAACGATTACGACTGTGAGATTCGTTATCATCCTGGCAATGCAAATGTCGTTGCCGACGCCCTCAGCAGACGAAGCTATTTGCATAGCGTTCGTAATGTCCAAGCCCAGCATCATCTCGAAACTGTCACACCCTAACTTTTGCAGAAGCGTGATTTTGTGTGACTTGCTTAATATCATTGCATTCAACCATAACAAACAACTATATGATAAAACCAAGGTGTTCATCCATAAATAGTTTTCAAAATAATACAACCGTCACTGTTTAACATCAAACTAGGACTTCAAGTTTAGATCACATGACAACCAAAGCTTAAAGTTCCATATTGGACTTCTCAAAAGACACAAACAAAATAGGTTTCGAGCCATGTATCTTATCCAAGATAAAATACATAACCCAAACCCTTCGACTTCGGATGACACCTTTTATTAGAGACATAACTTGTAAACTCCAACGCCCTCCAGATCCATACTTAATTTCCTGAAATACATGTAGTTTGAAAACATCAACAAAAGTTGAGCGAGTTCATGTGTGTGTTTGTGAATAAACCTTTGAAACATTTGTAAGTATGTTTGTATGTACTTGAAATCCTGGTATGAAAGCAACAAGGAAACATATCAATTAATGTGTAGCTAATACATTAATATTTGTGACGTGATGCAGGAAAGCTCAAACCTAGCAGACTTTGCACCGGGCCTCCGGCTGTAAGACATAGTCAACCCATGGGCCACCCTGGTCCAACATGGGCGGGGCTCGCTACACCCAAATAGATCTATCACTCATGTCCCTCAGTCCTACAAGAGGATTGATGGCCTTAAGCGTCATACCCACCACTCACATGATCTAGAAGTACCCTTCCTTAGCTAATCAAACCAAACAATAACGTTTGTATACAGTTGTAACATGTACTTCACCCCCGAAGTTATAAAACCGAAAACAGTTAAAGAAAAGGGGGAACATGAACTCACAGTTTTGCGTTCCTTGTATCCGATGTAACTCAAAGCTTCCTCTAGAACGCACGACTACCTACATGCGTACTACGGCCCATTAGACGAGCGGGTCGTGCCTTGTCTTAGTATTGATTAGTGTCTTTGAGTTACGTTTCAAAGTGTCTTCATTATTATTCCAAGTATATAATTATTTGTTAAAATAATTAATATTTTAACTTAAATTATATTTATTAAATTTTGGAATAATTGTTAAAACAATATATATTAACTTAATACTTCCCAAGTATTTATGCTTGTATTTCCTTCCCAATGATGGGGTATCTTATACTTGTATATTTTGCCATGTATTAGGGTCGTATTCCGGTGTGAATTTATACGTATGAGAATACGTATTTTTATTGTATTCCTTAAGTATCCTTATACTCAATTTCGTATTAATTTTTCCGGAATATCATCTTTAATAAAAGTCCACCAATATATATTTCCAAAATATATATATTGTAATAAGTATTATTTAGAAAAATTATTTATAATTTTTCTCTTGGCAAATATTTGTATTTCCTCGTAAGTTCAAAAATTAATATATTTTCAAGTCCCACTTGGAAAATATATATAAACTCATTTTTCTTGAAAAATGATATATTTCATATTTATTTGAGAAAATCTATATTTCTCCCAAAAATATTGTATTTCATGTTTGTGTAAGAAAACATATATTTCTTAAAAATAATATATCTTCTAAAAATTTCAAGAAAAATATATATTTCATACTTGTCAAAAATAATATATTTTTCCTTGTCAAAATATGATATATTTTTGTAGTAATTGTAAAAATCATATTTCCATTTCCTCGGTGTCCAAAATATTATTTACCAAAATATACGTGTGAATAAATTTTGAAATATCTTGTAAGTCTTATTCCATGGTTCGGTTTCACCAATATTTCTGTGTAATTGGTATTTTGGTGTGTTATATTATTTCATGTCCTAAAATAATATAACTAATACACAAAGTATACAAATAATCACACGCATGGTGTCTTCTATATATATATATTTCTTAAATACATATTTAGTCACTTTTATTTATGAAAATCAACCTCCAGTGTTTGTATTTTTGTAACAAGAATTATGGCAAAGTTTTTGTAGGAAACTCATGGTTTAAAATACACTTGTATCTTTTTGTTCAAAAATAATTTTCTAAGTGTTTATATTTTTAGAAAATTTTGCCATAGTTTCCCCTAAAAATGAAGGTTTCCATGATTTCAAGCATATCATTTTCTTTTGTAAAAATCAACACAATCAATTCACAATCATCAACAAACAACATTTACTTACCAATCTTGCCAAAATCATGCATTTTCCACTACTTCATGAACTTGAATATTTGTAAAAATTTGTAGTAACTCACTAGTGTTCTTAGTAAGTCTTGTTACCCTTTAAAATGTGATTAGTTCTTTCAAAACTTAATTTTTAAAGAAGTTAGATGTTTACAACTTCTTGTCACATTTTCTAAAAATGTTTCTTTATGAAATTTTCTTGTTTCACAAGTGTTTTTACACTTGTTTAACCACTAAAAATAGAGTTTGTTTTTGTAAGAACCAAGATTTAATAAAATTTATATTTTTAACTTGGTTTCTTTGAAAGATCACTCTTAAATCTTTAGATCTACATGATTAATAACTTACTTTGATAATTATTTTTCAAGAAATCAAAGTATTCTTTTAAGTTCATGATTCATGTGTGGATGATCCATTATCCTACAACATTTCTACTTTCTCATCTTGCTAGATTATGTTTTTAATCATGATCTAGCAAGATCTTTTGATGATCAACATCATTTCTACAAACAATCAATGATCAACAAGCATAACAACTCATATTCATCAAGATTACTTTATTAAACAAGCTTATGTTCATGTTTACTTCTTATGATCTTTAGTGTTCTTCAAGTTTTTAATTATGATTCTTCTTTAACCACTTAAAATAGAAGTAAACTAGCAAGATCAAGACTCTTACCACTAGCACAAGGCTAGGGATGATCAAGGGTAGAAAACAAGTGGATAAAAGCAAATGGTGAAGGTCCTTGAACTTCTGAGAGCTCCAAGCTTCCTAGTGTACCTTCTAACACCCTTGTATGTATGTAGATTGTATGGAACTTGAATGAAGAGGGGTGTGTACAAGTGTGGGTGTTCGGCCGTAGCTATGGGGAGGAGGAAGAGAAGAAAGTGTGTGGTGTGATGTTTAGAGAAATGAGAGTTATGATCCTTGTGGGTATACTTATAACACTCTAACTTCTCATTTCCATTGGTTCTTATGTCTATTATGAGGAAACAAGATCTAACATAATCTATTTTAATAAGCAATTAAAATCTTTATGTGGGGCCACTAGAATCCGCCAATAGGTGGGGGGGGGGGGTCTAGATTAGGCTTTAACCAAACTAGTTACTTATTAGTTGAATTCCAAGTATTAGTTACGTGTTTCAGTTATTAGATATTTTTAGGGGGTGTTATGATGTTCGGGGACCATAACTAGCTTGGTAATGTCAAAACAATGATTCTAGTGTAAATTTGATGTTTTGGGTACTTCCGGTTGTTCGGTTGGTTACTGGTTCGTTAAAGTGCTAAACTTTGCAGTTTAGTGTGCTTTATGTATCTTTTTATGACACTTTTGATTCCCGACAATTAGGAAAGTATTCAGGACCATTTAAGCATATTTCTGTATGATATTAGATTGTTTAAATGCTGAATTTTGCTAAATTCTGTAGAATTCTGGAGTTTATGTGAGTTTTAGGCACTTTCCGGCACTTAAACTATCACTAGGAAGGCAGTTTTGTGATCCTTACTTTCCTACACACTATACTAGTGTAATACTTGGTTTCTGGCTCATTCTGTGTCTCAATGCACTGTCTGTCTATGTGCTGAGTTCTGTCAGCATTTTCCTGATTTATCAGATAACTGTGCTAACAGTATTTAATGCATCTTTTGAGGCAATAAAGCTTTCATGCAATATTGGTATGACATTAAACAATGTATGATGCACATGTATGTATATGACAGTAATCAGAAAGCAGTTAATTGCAAATTCAGCACAGTCATTAAGCACTAATCATGGTTAATTAATTGTACGGATACCTGAATTTTTGACAGTTGTCACAGAAACCCTCATCCACGAAGCCCAACATGCCTGTTTCACCGAGCGCACTTTGAAGAAGGAAAGGATTCTCAATGATAGAGCCCAGTTAGTGAATAAGTCAAATGGGATATTCCATTATCTAGACCGAATTTGGATTCCCAAGCGCACCAACTTACGACAAACTCTGATGGATGAAGTCCACAAGTCTCGATATTCTATTCATCCCGGTGCCGATAAAATGTACTAGGACCTTCGCTACAAGTACTGGTGCCCGGGCATGAAGAAAGATATCGCTCTCTACGTTTCGAAGTGCCTGAGTTGCTCGAAAGTCAAGGCCGAGCATCAAAGACCCTCTGGCTTACTCGTCCAACCCGAGATCCCTATGTGGAAATCGGAGAGTATAGCTATGGACTTCATAACGAAACTTCCGTGCACGCCATCAAGTCACGACAACATCTGGGTTGTTGTTGACCGCTTGACTAAATCTGCTCATTTTCTGCCGATACGAGAAGACTATATGGTAGAAAAATTAGCCCGAATCTACACCAATGAGATCATTTGTCGACATGGGACGCCTCGCGACATCATCTCTGACCGCGATGGTCGGTTTACTTCGCGTCTTTGGGAAACGTTTCAATCTGCTCTTGGTACTACGCTTAACCTAAGTACCGTTTTCCATCCCCAAACCGACGGTCAGACTGAAAGAACGATTCGTACCCTTGAAGACATGCTTCGCTCGTGTGTCATATATTTCGGTGGTAATTGGGACGCATACTTACTTTTAGTCAAATTCTCGTACAATAACAGTTATCATTCCAGCATTCAAATGGCACCGTTTGAGGCATTATACGAAAGAAAATGTCGATCGCCTATTGGTCGGGTGTAGAAACCTTTTAATCAGAGATGATTAAATTGCATAATCCAGTTTTAATTAGTATTGATTGATAACAAATAACATTGGGGGTTAATGACCGTGTCCTGGATATCCTTGGCTCATTTAAAAAGCGTAAATGGCCACAACTTAAGCACAGGGTGTAGGCATACATCTGTCTGTCTGTTGCGTATATAAAAGATATACTCACTCGTGAGGTAACTTCTTGTGAGTTTATATTTGTGGTGTGTCGATTAATCTTGATCGGTTTGTTTAATCACCGGCCCTAAATATTGGACAAACATGTAAATCTGATACAAGATTGTTATTAATATAATTGTCCCAAGTTATAAAAGAATATTTGTGCCTTGTGCATTTAAATCAATTTTCACAAAGATTTTCAAAAGAGTCAGTTAATTGTATTTACCAGTGTAAACTGACGTATTTTCCAAAAAGGTTAAGTGACAGGTACTGTACGTAAATTGGCTAGGAGCTCAGGGCGTTAATAAGGAATCTTGCAAGTTCTAAACGTCTAAAGTCTGTTGAACAGTGTTTATATTTCTGTTTAAGATCCGCCTGTGGATCCTCTTACATTCCGTTTGTAATACTTATGTTACTTTCACTCGGTTTGTAATATATTTTACTTTAGACTTCCGCTGTGCATTGAACTGTGATTATTTGACTATGACGATATCAACTACGTCACGATACTCCCCACCGGAGAAGTTTGTTTCACAATCATTCAAAGGAGAAGTGTTGGCATGGTGGAGGTCATTGATCCAAGCCACGGGGAAGATCCTACTTTATAACTTGTCTTGGGATCAATTTGTTGCAATGATCAAGGAAAACTGATGTCCTTATCATGAGGTAGAAAGGATAGAAACAGACTTCTTGACTCTGGTCATGAAGAATTTAGATTGTCAGGCATATGTGACAAGTTTCAA
Organism: Helianthus tuberosus; assembly: GCA_030545235.1. Lineage (NCBI taxonomy): Eukaryota > Viridiplantae > Streptophyta > Magnoliopsida > Asterales > Asteraceae > Helianthus > Helianthus tuberosus. The sequence goes on along the minus strand of CM060424.1, from coordinate 172,604,804 downwards.
CACTATGTCCCGCCTAGTTCCCTATTTAGTCACCCCTGAACCTAAACACATAGCGCGTTTTATTGGAGGCCTAGCACTAGAAATTAAGGGAAATGTTAAAGCATCTAGGCCTACCACATATAGATCCGTGGTGGACTTATCCTTATCTCTCACTTTAGATGCAATTAGGAATAAGTCTGTTAAGACCTCTGGTGAGGGAAAAAGGAAAGTAGAGGAGGAAAGCTCTCACCGATCTGACAAGAAGAAAAAGGTAAGTCCTGAGCACAGGAAAGATTCTGAGTTTAGGAAAAACTCGAGTCAGTCTAATAACAGACCCAAATGCAGTAACTGCAGAAAGCAACATTCTGGAAAATGTACGATTGACCCACGTGCTAAACTGTGTGGAATTTGCAAGACCAAGGGTCACAAGACTTTAGATTGCAAGGAGTTGAAGAACGCGACTTGTTACAACTGTAACGAGGAAGGACACATCAAAACCAACTACCCAATACTTATAAAGAAGCCTGAAGAGGCCAAGAAAACAAATGTGTGAGTCTTCCAGATGAACGCCCAGGAGGCAGTACAGGATGATAACGTCATAACAAGTACCTTCATTATCAATAAGGTTTATGCTAGAATTTTGTCCCTGGCACAGATGAGTCAGTTAATTGTATTTACCAGTGTAAACTGGCTTATTTTCCAAAAAGGCTAAAGTGCAGGTACTAGGCGGAATAGGCTGGCTACTCCTAGCATCAATAAAGAGTCTTGCAAGCTTAGATGTTTTAGAATCTGTTGAACAATGTTGCTTTTATCTTTGATCCGCCTGTGGATCCCTTACAACCATTTTTGTAATAAGTGATGTTACTTTTATTCGGTTTATAATGATATTATCTTTAGCTTCCGCTGTGCATTAAACTGTGATAATTTGACTATGACGATATCAACTACGTCACGATACTCCCCACTGGGCCAATACGTGGAAATATCGGGGTGTGACAGGTTGGTATTAGAGCTAACATTGAGTGAATTAAACACTAGCCTTTTGTGTTTAATCTCAATGACACAGTAGCACATTCCTTAACTTTCGAGTCTAGACTTGAACTAGGAATGATCTCATCCCTATTATATGTATACATTGTTTTCGATATTTATGCATCTCAGTATCGTGTCGCCGAGCGAAGCTGCCATTGATGGAAGCTCTCCAGATCTGAAGTATAAGAAATGCTAAGCTTCGTACTACAACTCGAATTAGCATACGGCTAGTATGGAGAAAGGACCTTTTGAACACATTAATCATATTTCAAATTCTGTACCCAAGACTTTTGAAACTTCAAATGAGAAGCCAACATCGGAGGAGTTCATACAAGTTGTCCCTGAAGATTCCGATCCAAAGATAATACCTATGGACCCAAAGGACTCATATTTCTTACCTCCAAGTCTTGGAATCCCAAACTTGGATTATACCTATTATGACCTTATTCATGATTCATATTATTCATTAACCATAAAATCCTTGTTTTCTGCTTTTGCAAGGATCCCTAAAATATAAGATTTCGACTGCATACCAAAACCTTCTTTACCCATACCGCACTCAGAGAACCAAGGAGAAAACTTTCAGAATTAGAATGAAGAAGGAACTTCTTTGTTATATTTCATTTCTATAGTAGTCCCTATAAGGACAAATATATCTTTTAAGTCCCTGCGTGGGCGAATTTCTTGGTGTAAGACCCGTTTAGGGCAATTATTGTATTTTTAAGACTTTCTATGAAAAGTTTCCTTTTTGAAATTTACTTTAGTATTAAACAGTATACGTATGTACTATGTCCTATATCAGAATGTCATTTCAATTTATGATTGCTCTACCATTATATATCAAAGAAAATCTTAAAGGTATAACCTAGCCTATATGTCATTTTCAACATAGCTAAGATGGTAAAACCTTTTTAAGATAATAGATCCTTGTTAACACCTAAGAGCGTGTTAACACTCTTGACAAATGTGGTTTGAGAAAATCACAATAGTCATCCTTATATTGGATTCTTCCAATCTCTTATCTAGCCTAGTGATTTAGAAATCATGGCTCAAATCATCAGATAAGATGATCATATCATAAATATCCCTTAGTGATGAAATGCCTACGGGCTATATCTATTGTCCTAAAAGACAAAAGACAGTTGTAGTCTTTGACTCTCTGTCAAGAAAGGTAATGAACTATGTTTAAACCTTAATGCCTCGATCCTGTAAGATCATGGCTTATAAATTCAAAACTGTCCTCATGACAAGGCCTTTGTGCCATTTCAATATCCTTAATAGCTTATAGCTGGATTAATTATAATGAAAATTTAAAATAAACCTGATTTTCAAATTAACCAAATATGGTCTATTAATACCATGGTTAATGAATCGTCGAAGATGATGATTCCAAAATAGACTCCTAAGCAAAATTATTGGCGATTGTTTTATAGAACAATACAAGGTTGAATGTAACGGCTGTAGAATCACAGAAGATGATAGATAAATCTGTCACTCAAGCCATTGACAGGCAGTTCAAAGATTCAAGTGGTGCTCATAGTGGGACCCAAAATGTGCCTCACACAAAACCACCTTCTAAGATGCATTATAAGAATGATTCTCACCATTCTTCAAATCAGAGAAGTGTTCCATCCTGACAAATTGTGCTCAATCAGGAGCCACATGTTAAGACCTGCTCTTATAAATACTTTGTCTCTTGCAAACCAAGGGACTTTACAGGAGAGAAATGAGCCATTGATTGTATGACATGGCTGGATGAGATGGACACAGTAGTAGACATCAGTGGTTGTGCGGAGCAGGATATTGTGAAGTTTGTTTCACAATCATTCAAAGGAGAAGCGTTGGCATGGTGGAGGTCATTGATCCAAGCCACGGGGAAGATCCTACTTTATAACTTGTCTTGGGATCAATTTGTTGCAATGATCAAGGAAAACTTCTGTCCTTAGCATGAGGTAGAAATGATAGAAACAGACTTCTTGACTCTGGTCATGAAGAATTTAGATTGTCAGGCATATGTGACAAGTTTCAACACTATGTCTCGCCTAGTTCTCTATTTAGTCACCCCTGAACCTAAACGCATAGTGCGTTTTATTGGAGGCCTAGCACCAGAAATTAAGGGAAATGTTAAAGCATCTAGGCCTACCACATATAGATCCGTGGTGGACTTATCCTTATCTCTCACTTTAGATGCAATTAGGAATAAGTCTGTTAAGACCTCTGGCGAGGGAAAAAGGAAAGTAAAGGACGAAAACTCTCACCGATCTGACAAGAAGAAAAAGGGAAGTCCTGAGCACAGGAAAGATTCCGAGTTTAGGAAAAACTCGAGTCAGTCTAATAACAGACCCAAATGCAGTAACTGTAGAAAGCAACATTCTGGAAAATGTACGATTGACCCACGTGCTAAACTGTGTGGAATTTGCAAGACCAAAGGTCACAAGACTTTAGATTGCAAGGAGTTGAAGGACGCGAATTGTTACAACTGTAACGAGGAAGGACACATCAAAACCAACTGCCCAAAACTTATAAAGAAGCCTGAAGAGGCCAAGAAAACAAATGCGTGAGTCTTCTAGATGAACGTCCAGGAGGCAGTACAGGATGATAACGTCATAACAGGTACCTTCATTATCAATAAGGTTTATGCTAGAATTTTGTCCCTGGCACAGATAAGTCTATTGTGGACAATAAATGTTGTAAACTGTTGTATCTGCCTGTTAGGACTCTAGACATATAACGCGATGTAGAATTGGCCGATGATACTTTAGAAACTGCTTCATCAATTTCAGATGGATACTTTATATCTATTAGGAATCACTCTTTTCCGATATCCTTATGGTGAGCTTTCAAGCTGTCCAAAATCATCAATGTGATAAAGACAGATATGACATTTTAATCCCCTGTCAAAAAGGTGATGGACTAGGTCCAAACCTTAAATGCCATTGATGGTCTTTATATGGCCTAGGCTAAATATAATTGGTATATATTTAAATAACATTCATTAGGAATGTTTGTACTGTATTAGCTTGTATGGTTTAATGATACCAAGGTTAGTATATGTTAGGTCATCAGGATGATGAATAACGGTTGTTGGATTGCAACTAAGTAATTGTTTCATTCGGTGTTAGGAACCAAGTCTCGAGTATGACAAACTCGGATAAGACAACCATCAATCGCACCATTGATGATGCGACACATGCTAATGATGCTACAATTGTGAACCTCAAAATTGACAAAGATGTTCTCCAAGCTATGATAGACGCAACTGTTGGAAAAGCTGTGAGAAAGGTTGTGAAAAAGTTCAAAGAGCCCAATGCTACTTGCTCCAAATCCCATTTAAGACTACACTCCCTTACTCACGAGGAGGATCTTGCTCATACCTCAGATGCAAAGAATAAACTAAAAAGGAAAAGGAAGGAAGATAACTCCCAGACTTCTAAGAAAAAAGGGCAAGCTTAAGTTCAATAAGAACAAACAAAGGTCCAACAAGAAACCTGTATGCAAGACCTGCAAGAAGCGCCATCTAGGGAAGTGCAGGTTCGAATCAAAATCCCAATCGCAGCCTAGGGCTTGTGGGATCTGCAAATCAAGTGAGCATAAAACGTTGGATTGCAAGGACATAAAGGATGCAGTCTGCTTCGGCTATAACGAGAAGGGTCACATCAAGACTACATGCCCTAAATCTGTCAAGGGAAGTGTGGCTAAGGATAGAAAGCCTAAGAATGAAAATGCCTAAACTCTCCTGATGGATGCCAGAGGTAGTTCATATCAATAATGACACCAGGTACATTCCTTATCATTTATCAGTAATATAAATGTTAAGAGTTCTGTTTTGATTCGGGTACCAATAAATCCTTCATAAATGGTAAGTATAGCAAACTTTTAAAATCTTCCATAAGAACCCCAGAGATTAAGTGTAAGGTAAAATTTACAGACGGAAAAGCATAAGAACCATTTCTTCTGTTCCTGTCAGAAATCTTCATTCGTAAAGTTCTAGAGTACTCTCTCTTCAGATGGAGTACATGTTAGTATTATTATCCCATGAATTTCTATCAACTGCGAATACCAGATGGTATGATAAAAGCGCCACATGAGGATTGATGTATCTTGATATGTTCCATAGATTGCTTCCATGCCTGATCAGTATGGAGGTTTAATGCATGGAACCACTGAGATATCCCAATGGTCATGTTGTACTAAAGTCAGCTTGTAATATCCGATAAAATTATAAAATCTAAAATATGAATTATTGTAAAAAAAAACACCTAATTAATAATTCAAACAAACTATACCGGTGACCTTTGCACATCATTATATCCCCATAGTCAAAATCTTATCAACTAAATTCCTTAACCACATTCACCTGAATGGCTAAAAAGACGGCGAGAATTGAGAAGTTTTAAACAACCCCTCAATCTCATGATCTTGCCACACATTCACAGAAACCCCCATCGCACTACACCGTAACATCCGCTCCTATTGAGAAGTTGCCAACGTTGTAGCAGCCGACGAGTCGTCACCGCTGTGGTCTACGACGGTTTCAAGTTTTGGACTGTACGACACGTTGATTGGCCTCCGTTCGATCACTCGGAAGCTCAAAATCGTTGGTTTCGCTCAGATCTGTTTGAAAATTAAGGTATCACGTCGAAACCTGTCCAATTCTAATATAGTTGTTTAGTCCAGTTATTGATTTTTATTCCTGCGACGTTGGCAGCCACCGCACACCCTCCGGTCTGAGTGATCGCAACCGCTGTCATATTTTTTCTTTCTACTCTTTGTGTGACCCAGGTACAACACATCCTAATCTCCCTATGAATCAAGATCTTAGGAAGTTTGAAATAAATATGTTGAGTCATTTCTAATGATCTGCGCAGCCGTCGTCACCACCTTGTCGTTCAAAACAGATTCTGATACACCGAGGTCGCTACACCGTCTTTGATTCAGATTCCTTCGCCTCTCATTCTTCACACGTGGTATGAATACTCACATGTTGCCTTTCTGTTCTTACTGTTAATAAAAAAATTGAATATATACATATATTCTTATGCACATTCTAGGAAGAAGATGAAGAGAATATTATGGCCAAACATTTATATTTTAATAAAATAAATAAGTAAACTAAAATAGTTGGTTTGATGTTTGTACTATATCACGCATACATACACAGTATACTTGTTTTCCTTTTAAAGCAGTTGCCATTACCAACTTAAATATGACCTGGTTTTGAAACAAGGGATTTATTTTAGAGATGTAAATCAAAGATAATTGGAAAGGGAATAAAAAAAAGGTTGTTAGTGGATCTTTTGAAACTCACTAATGTAAGTCTCAAAAATGCTTTTGTTTTATAATAAAAAAAATTCATTACTTTGATATGAGGAAACTAATCTATTTATACAATAAAAGAAATCATTGGGGACACGTGTTACCATGTGGTTTCACTTTAGATTGGTTTTCCCGCCTAAACCATATACATATACGGATAGTCCAATGGGTTATGGATATATCTGTATTTAATTAATAATTTACCTAAAATACTTAGAAGCTTACACCGTAAACCTCATTCTAACCCTAATTATCCCCCCCCCCCCCCCCCCCCCCCCCCCCCTCTCTCTCTAACAAACACGGCGACGAACTCCAAGGTTTCAATCAAAACTTCTTTTACAATTATTTGGTGTAAACGATCGATCCTCTCATCATAATAATCAAAATCTTGATCATCAATTTTCCTCATCGAAGGTAATCACTTTGATTTCGCAATCTATTGTTTACTTGTGTTTGATTCTTTTTATTTAGTTTATCTTGTGTTTTGATCAATAGGGTAATCGTCGATTTTTGAAGAACACTATACAGAAACTCATAAATCAAGGGTATGTTTGTAGTTTGATAATTTTAATTTTGTAAGTTATTACTTTGAATTTCATCGGTTCATTATTTTTGTGTCAATAGGGTAATCGTCGATTTTCGAAGAACACTATACAAAAACTCATAAATCAAGGGTATGTTTGTAGTTTGCTAATTTTAATTTTGTAAGTTATTACTTAGAATTTCATCAGTTCATTATTTTTGTGTGATTTGTATATGAACAATCAATGTTTTTGATGCATCTATTTTTCTATAAATAATTATCTGCATGATTTATTTTCATTCAGTTTTGGTTTTGAAGAAGCAGATTGACAGTTTTGAAACATTTTTGCTCCTTGAAGAATCCCAGGTTAGTTATATGTTGTTTTTCGTAATGATTTTCTAAAGTTGAAATCTACCTTAGGGCTACGAATTGAAGCTTTTATATGATCTTTAATATTGATAATGGTCTTTCATGTTTTGAAAGAAAATCGTTTAAGATGGCGTGGAACGGTGTTGGATGGTAGGTTTAGACCTGCAACCCACTTTGCAGCCATTTATTGGGAACTCTGAGCCTTCAAAAGGTCGATTTCGTTAATTTTTTCACTGTGTTCATCAATTGGTTGCTCTTTTTTGTAAGCCTTTGTTCAGGGTATTCGTTCTATTTAGTCTTTCATAGATAGGAATATTGATTTGGTTGATTTCTTTTTATGTTTTTGGTGTTTGGGTTTTCTTTGTGTTGTTGGCTTCGATCTTCGACCTACAACAACATGTTGATCTGTGAATCGATGGTAGTGTGGATAAACGTTGGTTTATCTAAATGTTAATTCGTTATTGATGGGTATAAGTCGTTTGGTTCTGAAGTGTATAAGGTTGTCATGACGGGTCGTTGCTTACTTGAGTCGTCAACTGCATCAAAGGTTTGGCTTATGAAGTTCCAAGAAGCTCAAAGGTTACTGGCTATGATGATTTAAGGAATTTGTTAAAAGCATTGTATTGATGTGGCAATAATGTTATTTGCAGACACAATGCGTTAACATTTCTGAGCCACTTAATTCTTTGTTAAGGCCACCATTTTCAGAGAAGAAGTTGTTGGATGCTTTAGGTAAAACTTTGATTTTTATTTTTATTATGAATTTGAATTTTATTTGGATCAAGTAATTATAGGAGCATTTAAGTGCAGATCTTATATTCATTATTATATGTGATTTGTTTTGTATTAAAAAGGGAGTTGTTAATTTGGGTTTATAATTGTGATCGTTGACATAATTCTTTAACTTTCATGTTTTTTAAGAGGTTCGTTGGGTGTTGGTTTGGGCTTATGTTATCTCGGTTAAAGCAGAAGAGGTAAAGCTCAAAGTTTCACATATAATCTAGAATATGTTGATATGACTACTAATTTTACAAGTTTAACAAGGGTATTTGAGATTGGTTAAAATTTTGAATGTCTATTATTTTTTAGATTGATACGCAATGCAATTTTATGTAGAAAGTAGTGGATAGTAGAAATGAGTAAAACCGATGCAATCTTAAAAAGCTATAGTGATCCAGGTAGAGGTTCTTTTCAACAATGTTATGCAATCTTCAAATTGTTGGGTTCTTCTTAATATTAGTGCTCTTTTTTATTTACTTCACATCAACAATTACCAATGTGCACATCATTTACCCAAATCATGAAACTATCATTGAAGATGATTTTAAAATTTTTGGTTTGTTTATAGGGATTTTGTATGATAATAGGGTCAAATTTGTATTCTTTTTTTATTAGGATTGACGTACTTCTTTGACAACTGTTACTTTTCAGATTAGATTCCAATCTTAAAGGTGCTTTAATTTGAAAAATTAAATTAACCAGATTAGTAATGGATCATAATAAGATTCTTTCCCCATAGTGTGGACCTACATTAGAAAGATCTTTTACCTGAATAGGTTCAGTACTAATCAATTGGTTACTGCTATATACTGGAATTATTTGATGTTTCTTTTTCTTTAACACCCGACCCTTTCAAATCAACTTTAAAATTGGAAAACGGCTTTGGGTTAGAATGGGTTCAGGTCAATACGGGTTAGGAACAAAATGAGTTCTACGGTTCATTCATTTAAAAAATATCAATTTGGTTCAGGTTAGTACGTTTTAGAGCAAAGTCCGGCGGTTGAATACTTTCATTCCTATTTAGTGAAAGAAACTGGCTGCCCCTCAGGATCTTTCTCTGCAAGAAAGAAATCCCTGCTCTGGCTGCGTGCCTGTGTGAATAGACCGAACTTCTCACCAGCTTCAGCGAGTTTTTCTACTTAAAGTATTCAGCTAAAGCAAAGAAAAAAAAAGAACATATTCATGCCGATTTTGGGCTCTGCTGGAAGTGAATCTTGATGTGGTTTTAATATCATAGTTTTGCGTTTTTATGGGATTTTATTGAGTTTTTTTTTATTGTTAAAAAAAAAACCTAACATGGTAATGTGATTGGTTGAAAAGATTGTTATGAAACTACATTGCAAATATAGTTTTGTATGGGTGTGCCGTTGACTTTTGCTCTTACGATTTGTATACCTTTCATATAATCTCCAACTTAATTTGATTCTTATAAACTTGCATGTTCATTCTACAGTTTTGTATGACCTGATGGTTTTGTTCGTAGGGCGATGATAATAGCATTGTTTTTGGATATGTGTAAGGCTTAGGAAAAAGGAACCTAGGGGTTGGCTACCAACAAGAAGAAGAAACCGCTTTTATCATATACTAACTGACGCCAATCCACTCCTTTTGCAAACCAAAGCTTTGTAATACCTGTTCCAAAAAACTACATTGTATGCAACTTAGCCACATAATGATCCCATTTTGTATTAATCTATGGAACTTATGTAACTACACGTATGATCAATGTGTTTGTATTATTATATTTATATTTTGGATTGTTTGAAGAAAGATTCGGCTTCTTCCAATGTATATGTTTTTACATAATAATAAATTTGAACATAAATAATTGGTTTTTTCGTTGACGCCGCGTTTAACGTGGGCAATAGCCTAGTAATATTTATATATTAGACATATATAAGTAGATATTTTCTTGTTAGAACTAACAGAAGTTCATTTCACATACGTTTTTGTTATTGAATTTAACTCCAGTGTAAAATAACATGCTATGTATCAAATTATGTATAAACTGTGATATATAAAATAAATTTCATTGCTTTAAGATAAAATCTTAGTAGTTGAATATATATATAAATCTTAAAAAATAATAATTATAACTAAGTTTTGTATTAAGATTCTAACGTCTTTGATTAACGATAAGTAAACTAAAAATTAGAATGCCATTATATTGTAGGCTTTCGCGTTAGTTGAGGACATTGTTGAGTGCGTATTGTTACCATTAAGCTAAGGTACGGATTCTGTGGTCTCTTCTCATAGCGTTTTATACCGTTATTGTACTCATAGTGCCTAGTTCATCAAACCATTATCGTTGCTTCCTATTAATTATAGTGTTAAGTATTGAATTAAATTGTTTCCATTGATTCACATGCGATAGATTAATTCCTTTTAGCTCATTATCGCATGTTCCCATTGATCATTGGTTTTTGCCGTCAAAATGCATTGTTGTACTAGTTGTCTTGACTTAGGTGTACCGTTTTATTGACCTCAATACCCGAGCACATCCACCTATGGGGACATAGGGCGTCATCATCGGCACCGATGACGTGCACCATCTGTGACGGTGCGATTAGTTCACGGCGTCTCTATATTATTAGTATTTATTGTTTATTAAGAGGCGTATGGATCGATCCTAGGATATTATTGTTACTTATTGGTATTGGGATAGGTGTGTGTGCCCACATCCCCTCTACATATTGGTACATTGGAACTGCAGCTAATGTACACATTGCTTATTGTTTAATGTCATTGGCTCACATGGGTATTTCCACATAGATTCTTATCGTATTGATTGACCATTGATTAGTGTTGACTGTATCGTTACATTGTTATTGTCATAGTATTGTTTCACCATTGATAAAATACCGTATTGATCGTTCTCATCGAATTAACGTTATTGCTATTGTTTTTCCGTTACTTGGCAATTTTTGGCTCAGCCGTGTTTCTCTTGTTGTTTTCTCTTGTTTCTTAAACAGGTACTCAGGGGAACTTGGGGAAGAATGCGAAGAGAGAAAACTAAATGGCTAGAGTTGGAAATAAGGAGTTTAAATAAAATTGCTATTTGGATTTTAAACATTTTTATTTTCGTTAAGACCGTTGTGTGGTTTTAGATTTTTAAACCTTTGGAGTTATGTTTTATTTTAGTTAAGTTTTAAAATGTCTCTGATTACTGTAGTAGGTGACACGTCAGCCCTTTCGGGCCGAGGTATTACAGTTATGGTATCAGAGCATGAAGAGCATGAAGACCAACTTCGTACTGTTCTTGAAACCCTTCGCCAGAAGAAGTTACATGCAAAATTTTCTAAGTGCGACTTTTGGCTTGAGAAAGTGGCATTCCTAGGCCATATTGTTTCGGCTGACGGTATCACTATGGACCCTTCTAAGGTAGAGGCTATCACTAAGTGGCCCAGACCGACCTCGGTTACTGAAGTTCGTAGTTTTCTTGGGCTAGCGGGTTATTACCGACGTTTTGTGGAAGGATTTTCTATAATAGCTCTACCACTCACCCAACTTTTAAGAAAAGGGATAAAGTTTTCTTGGAACGATGATCGAGAAAAGAGTTTTGAGACGCTAAAGCAGAGACTAGTATCCGCTCCTATTCTTACTCTTCCTTCTGGCTCTGGTGGATTTGATATATACAGTGATGCATCGAAGAAAGGGCTTGGTTGTGTTCTCATGCAACATGGAAATGTCATAGCATATGCTTCACGACAACTTAAGCCTTATGAGGTGAATTACCCTACACATGATTTAGAGCTTGCAGCAGTGGTTTTTGCGCTCAAGATTTGGAGGCATTATCTCTATGGGGAGACATGTAACATATTTACCGATCATAAGAGCCTTAAGTATATTTTCACTCAGAATGAGATTAACATGAGGCAGAGGAGATGGTTAGAACTACTTAAAGATTACGACGCCAACATTCAGTACCACCCTGGTTAAGCTAATGTTGTGGCAGATGCATTAAGTAGGAAGAGTTCAGGAGGCTTAGCTTGTTTAACTCTTCAACCTCATATTCTATCAGATTTGAACCGCTCAGAGATTGGTCTACAGTTTGGTGAGTCTGTTGGTTATTTGGCGAGACTAAAAATTGAACCAAACCTTATCACGCAGATAAAGGAAGCTCAACAACATGATGGTGAACTTTGGGCAATCTTGCAAAACTTAGAGGTGGGGAAGCAATCTGAATTTCGAGTCGATGAGCATGGGATAATATGGTGTGGGAAACGTTTATGTGTGCCAGATGATTCCACTCTACGCGAACAGTTATTAGCTGAGGCACATAGTTCACTGTTTTCTATTCACCTCGGATCCACAAAGATGTATAGAGATCTAAGGCAACATTTTTGGTGGAGTGGTATGAAAGAGGATGTAGCTAGATATGTTGGCCAGTGCCTGATTTGCCAGCAAGTGAAGATTGAACATCAAAGAGCTAGTGGATTGTTACAGCCTTTGGACATTCCGGTTTGGAAGTGGGATGATATTTCTATGGACTTCGTAACGGGTCTTCCAAGAACCCTTAAGAAGAATGACGCTATTTGGGTTATAGTTGATAGGCTCACAAAGTCTGCTCATTTCTTGCCTATTCAAAAGGGGTATCCAGTGAGTAAGCTATCAGAGATATTCCTTCGTGATATTATTCGATTGCATGGAACACCATCTTCTATAGTATGTGATAGGGATCCACGGTACACATCACGGTTTTGGAAAGGTTTCCAAAATGCTTGGGATACCAAGATACGGTTTAGCACAGCTTTCCATCCACAAACTGACGGGCAGTCTGAGCGTACTATTCAGACCTTGGAAGACATGCTTAGGGCATGTGCATTGGAGTGGATTGGCAATTGGGATGAGTACTTATGCTTGGTAGAGTTTTCTTACAACAATAGTTGGCAAGCTAGTATCGACATGGCACCGTTTGAGTTATTATATGGGCGTAAGTGTCGAGCTCCCATATGTTGGGAGGAGGTTGGTGAAAAGTTGATTGAGGGGCCCGAACTGGTGCAGATCACAAATGAAAAGGTTGCTATTGGTCGTGAAAAACTCAAGGAAGCTCAGAGTAGACAGAAAAGTTATGCAGATCGTCACCGACGAACTTTGGAATTTAATGTTGGTGAAAAAGTGTTTCTAAAAGTATCACCATGCAGAGGTGTTCGACGTTTTGGTATAAGAGGGAAATTGAGTCCTCGTTTTATCGGACCGTTTGAGATATTGGAGAAAATCGGCGAAGTTTCATACCGTTTAGCTCTACCACCACAACTATCACACGTGCATAATGTTTTCCATGTATCGTTGTTACGCGGGTATAATTACCATCCTCTTCATGTTGTGAATTATCCACTACATGAGATTCATGAGGACTTATCGTATGAAGAGGAACCCGGAGCTATTTTGGATCGACAGGAACGTGTTATGCGTAATAAATCCATATCGTTTGTCAAAATCTTATGGAAAAACCATCCGGAACGTGAGGCCATTTGGGAATCGGAGGATGCGATCTGTTCTCAATATCCAAGGCTATTCGAAACCTAGTTCATTCATCTATATTGTGAACTCCTATCCCTACCATCTTATGGTACGTATTTTTTTTTAATATTCGCTTATCATTATGGTTTATACATTATGTTTATGTTCCGTGTCTGTAGCCTTTTAATTTCGAGGACGAAATTATTTTAGGGGGTAGAGTGTTGAAATACCCGTATCATATAGTAAGGTATAGGATTAATTTCGAGGACGAAATTTCTTTTAAGGAAGGTAGAATTGTAATATCCGATAAAATTAGAAAATCTAAAATATGAATTATTGTAAAAAAAACACCTAATTAATAATTCAAACAAACTATATCGGTGACCTTTGCACATCATTATATCCCCATAGTCAAAATCTTATCAACTAAATTCCTTAACCACATTCACCTGAATGGCTAAAAAGACGGCGTGAATCCTCAAGATCGTCAGTTTTAAACAACCCCTCAATCTCATGATCTTGCCACACATTCACAGAAACCCCCATCGCACTACACCGTAACATCCGCTCCTATTGAGAAGTTGCCAACGTTGTAGCAGCCGACGAGTCGTCACCGTTGTGGTCTACGACGGTTTCAAGTTTTGGACTGTACGACACGTTGATTGGCCTCCGTTCGATCACTCGGAAGCTCAAAATCGTTGGTTTCGCTCAGATCTGTTTGAAAATTAAGGTATCACGTCGAAACCTGTCCAATTCTAATATAGTTGTTTAGTCCAGTTATTGATTTTTATTCCTGCGACGTTGGCAGCCACCGCACACCCTCCGGTCTGAGTGATCGCAACCGCTGTCATATTTTTTCTTTCTACTCTTTGTGTGACCCAGGTACAACACATCCTAATCTCCCTATGAATCAAGATCTTAGGAAGTTTGAAATAAATATGTTGAGTCATTTCTAATGATCTGCGCAGCCGTCGTCACCACCTTGTCGTTCAAAACAGATTCTGATACACCGAGGTCGCTACACCGTCTTTGATTCAGATTCCTTCGCCTCTCATTCTTCACACGTGGTATGAATACTCACACGTTGCCTTTCTGTTCTTACTGTTAATAAAAAAAATTGAATATATACATATATTCTCATGCACATTCTAGGAAGAAGATGAAGAGAATATTATGGCCAAACATTTATATTTTAATAAAATAAATAAGTAAACTAAAATAGTTGGTTTGATGTTTGTACTATATCACGCATACATACACAGTATACTTGTTTTCCTTTTAAAGCAGTTGCCATTACCAACTTAAATATGACCTGGTTTTGAAACAAGGGATTTATTTTAGAGATGTAAATCAAAGATAATTGGAAAGGGAATAAAAAAAAGGTTGTTAGTGGATCTTTTGAAACTCACTAATGTAAGTCTCAAAAAGGCTTTTGTTTTATAATAAAAAAAATTAAATTCATTACTTTGATATGAGGAAACTAATAATATTTATATATTAGACATATATAAGTAGATATTTTCTTGTTAGAACTAACAGAAGTTCATTTCACATATGTTTTTGTTATTGAATTTAACTCCAGTGTAAAATAACATGCTATGTATCAAATTATGTATAAACTGTGATATATAAATTAAATTTCATTGCTTTAAGATAAAATCTTAGTAGTTGAATATATATATAAATCTTAAAAAATAATAATTATAACTAAGTTTTGTATTAAGATACTAACGTCTTTGATTAACGATAAGTAAACTAAAAATTAGAATGCCATTATATTGTAGGCTTTCGCGTTAGTTGAGGACATTGTTGAGTGCGTATTGTTACCATTAAGCTAAGGTACGGATTCTGTGGTCTCTTCTCATAGCGTTTTATACCGTTATTGTACTCATAGTGCCTAGTTCATCAAACCATTATCGTTGCTTCCTATTAATTATAGTGTTAAGTATTGAATTAAATTGTTTCCATTGATTCACATGCGATAGATTAATTCCTTTTAGCTCATTATCGCATGTTCCCATTGATCATTGGTTTTTGCCGTCGAAATGCATTGTTGTACTAGTTGTCTTGACTTAGGTGTACCGTTTTATTGACCTCAATACCCGAGCACATCCACCTATGGGGACATAGGGCGTCATCATCGGCACCGATGACGTGCACCATCTGTGACGGTGCGATTAGTTCACGGCGTCTCTATATTATTAGTATTTATTGTTTATTAAGAGGCGTATGGATCGATCCTAGGATATTATTGTTACTTATTGGTATTGGGATAGGTGTGTGTGCCCACATCCCCTCTACATATTGGTACATTGGAACTGCAGCTAATGTACACATTGCTTATTGTTTAATGTCATTGGCTCACATGGGTATTTCCACATAGATTCTTATCGTATTGATTGACCATTGATTAGTGTTGACTGTATCGTTACATTGTTATTGTCATAGTATTGTTTCACCATTGATAAAATACCGTATTGATCGTTCTCATTGAATTACCGTTATTGCTATTGTTTTTCCGTTACTGGGCAATTTTTGGCTCAGCCGTGTTTCTCTTGTTGTTTTCTCTTGTTTCTTAAACAGGTACTCAGGGGAACTTGGGGAAGAGTGCGAAGAGAAAAAACTAAATGGCTAGAGTTGGAAATAAGGAGTTTAAATAAAATTGCTATTTGGATTTTAAACATTTTTATTTTCGTTAAGACCGTTGTGTGGTTTTAGATTTTTAAACCTTTGGAGTTATGTTTTATTTTTGTTAAGTTTTAAAATGTCTCTGATTACTGTAGTATGTGACACGTCAGCCCTTTCGGGCCAGGGTGTTACACAACTAATGGTATTCAAAGAAGATATCCAGAATGGAAATGCCCAAGTAAGTGTCACTGATTAAGGTACCCATGGATTCGTAAAGAAAATGTGTCATTTGTCTGGCACAGGCAATGATAGTAGAACCGGGGCTTGAGATTCGGGAAAAATCTCTGTAATCTCCTCGTGTCTTGATTATCTTCTCCAAAGACTACCTTGTTTACCTCTTGAAGGGCAAGTAGAGTTAAGATTTACATCCCGCATAGGGCTGCATTATTGTGAAATCTCCATGACGATTAGTACCGTCATTATTGGAAGAATCGAAACTCTAATTAAGTAAGTTTTAAGATAAAGGTTCATAAAGCCTGATTCGTATATCTGAAAGCTCCAATAGTATTAATTAAGAAAGACGGTTCATTATGCTTATGCATTGATTACCGCAACCCTACTTAGGCAACAATTAAGAATCGCCATCAGCTGCCCAGGATCGTCGATTTGTTCGACTAACTATAAGGATTAGCTATTCCTTAAGATTAATTTTAAGCAGTGGTTGGAATAACCATCTCACCTTAAATAAGCTTCTCTATAATAGTTGTGGTATAAACATCAAGGCTGCTCCTTTGGAGACTTTGTATAGATGGGATGTTAAACATCTATTGTTGGACAGAAGTTTGGTAAGTCCAAATTAGCAGGACCTGAAATTACCTTGGAAACAACAGATGAGATTATACGAATTCGTAGTCATCTGAAAGTTGCCAGTAATCGGCGGAAAAATCAACAATTGATGAAGGTCGCAAACCTCTTAAGTCCTTGATAAGGAATAAAGTTCAATTGAAGGTATCACCCTAAGAAGGGTGTGCTGAATTTTTAATTTATCGGGCTAGTTAAGCTCTGATATATAGAATCATTCGAGGAAATCGAATATATCAAGATTGGTAACCTATAAGCTAAAACTTACCTGAGGAACTTGATGGAAATCGATGTGTCCCACAATAGTGATTTAAGAATGTGTTTCCCGATAAGTCGAGAGCATTGTCACATAAAGATATGCAGACTAATAAAAATTTATGGTTTGATAAGAAACCTGCATTGATTAAGGATCGATAGGTTAAGAAGCTCCGAAAGAAAGTAAGTACCTATTGCATAGGTCAACTGAGATGCCCATAGAGGCCCAAATATGCCATGGAAGTTAAGTCCATGATACGTCAGAAAGTACTTCCATTACTTTGATAAATCTCGAGGTCGAGATTTCTTTTAAGGGGGTGAGGATGTAACACCTCGTAAAATCACGTCCAATGATGTATTGACACGTGTAATAAACCCTAATAAAGTCAAACGTTGAATTTAAGGGACTAATTTTTTCGAAAAGTCAAAAACTTTGATTATGGAAGGACTGGAAGTGATAACATGCTTAAAATAAGTTTCTGAATAACCTCTTACGGTAGTCATATTCACAAATGAGCCGCTTGATTGATCGAGAGTAGCCGTTTGCGTGATTAACTGAAAGTTTGCGCGATGAAGGGTTAAAAGCGTCAACATGTTAATTCTTACCTCTGATTGACCTTTTAACAAACCGGGAGCTTCATGATATTTAATTATACTCTCGTGAATGCCAATTATTGGCAGTCTAAGGCTTTTATGCTTTTAAGTGACGTTACGCGCAACTTTGCAAGTTTAAGGGATTAAAAGCGTCAATATGTTTAATTATACCTCTGAATGACCTTTCTTTGAACCCGAAGCATTATGATGTTTAATAATACTCTCAAGAATGCCTAATATGGATTAGATAAGGCTTCGATGCTATTAAACGATGATATGCGCAAGTTTGCGCATTAGAGGGACTATTTGCGCCAAACGGCAAAAGTATACCGATTCGTATGGTATCGAACCATATGGAATATGATCATAAGTTAAACATGCCCTAAATATCCTTTATATAGCTTAGAAATAGGCTTTGAGGTGTTTGGTGCGTAAAAATAAACTTATTTGATCAACAGGGACTAAAAGCGTCAAAAAGTGCATAAGTTTGCATTTTCGCGCATATCTTACGTTCCGAATATATCCGGACATCCAAAAATTTATGTAATCATTAAAATATGTTATTTTAGTGTTTGGCTTGATAAAATTCCATTCGTCGCGTAATTTGGTTCGTTTTTCGCGTCCGTTCGTGTTTCGTCGTAATTAGCCGAACAACGTGACCGTACGACCAAACGAACCGACATCCGAGATGTTTTTGAGCATGTTTTATGTTCCCTATGTTTAGGCATCATTGTAGAGCCTTGAAAATGGCTTGACGGGCCTTAAATGTGTCAGAAATGGCATTTATCTAGTGCAGGGACCAAAGCTGCATTTGCAACAAAGTTATGTGCTGAGTAGACCTCGGTCGCGGGCCGCGTAAGCCGGGCCTGAGGCCTACGCAAGCCGCCAGTGACCAGATCTGCAGTATTTTTTTTATTTTATTGATTTTCTTAATGTCCTTCATTATTTAAACCATGTGCTCATTCTATGGGCTCTTTGATGATATCAAAACATGGTAAAACACCTGTTATGATCTGGTTATGCTTTCCAACACTTGTCAAGATCATATGCGATCCCGAAAACTATATATAGAGCCTTGAATTCATTTGAAATTCACACCATTTTCTTGGGTTCTTGCTCTCTATCTCAAATCTGAGAATCCTGATCATTTGGAGCCTCCTTTTGAGTTCTTTTCAGTCCTAAGGACCACTTGTAAGTGTTCCTTTCGTGCTTAGTTAAGTTGTTTGGCTCTTAAGCCGAAAGGTCAAGCGTTCGCGATAAACGCTTTGACTTTTAAACGGTCAAGCCATTATTCGCAACGAACATGGCCACGTGATCGTAATTAGGTAGGTATTAAACCCTCAAAAGGGCACATCCTAATTACCACGTTTGCTTAGTTAATTGTCGGGTCAAAGTAATTAAAATAAAAGTCAAACGAGTCGGTTTTTAAATAAAATTCATAACTAATGATGTAAAGGAAATAAAATCAGTTTTGTCACTTTAATAACTTGGTAAATATTAATTGAATATGTCTAGGCATGTTTAACCCGACAATTCTAAGTTTAGGCTCGGTTCGCAACCGAAAGTCGCAAAAGTTGACTTTTGCTTTGACTTTCAGTTCTGACCCGATTTAGCTTAGTATAGATATGCCTTAGGGTTCCATTAGGACCATGTTTCATGTTAGTATAACCCTTTGAGATTATACTATATGGTTCCTATTAAATATGATTCATATGCATGTTTCCGTTAATTGCTTAATTATTGACCATTATGCCCTTTTGATATAAAAACAAGATTTTGAAATTATGAGAGGACAAAAACCTTTATTACTGATTTATAAGCATGTCCTAAAAATTTGACATCAGTTTGAGGTCTAAATTAAGAGTTATGCTCGATATCGTATATTGAAAGCTTTTTATTAATAAAACGACATTTTTGGCATAAAGCCTATTTAAACCCAAATTTTGATACCAAACTTTCTACCCACTGATGTAATATAATATTTAGGGATTTTTGGATTTTTTTTAAATTTAAACTGATCATAACATAGAGTTCTCGCATAGACTCGGTAATTGACGATAATGCTATTTTCGCTAATAAAATGAGTTTTACACATCCTTTAGATACCAAACCTTTTTCTACTGATTTTATATATTAAATAAGTTATTTTAAACAGTAAAGGCTGAATAAAATCTCGGATTTCCTTAATCAACCCAAATATCGTCAAATACCGACTTTTATGCGATTTAGGCGCATAGTATGGTTTAAAACCATATTAGGCACCTAAAGCTTGATACCTACTGATGTTATGAATAAATTTTTATACTTAAACAGTAATTAAAAGTTTTGAACTCAGATTTCCAAAATTGGCTCTTTTAACATATGTGAAATGACCAAAATGCCCATACGGTGCATAGTTCGGCCATAAATGATAAATTTCACGTATATATGATATCTTACTGATATAACTTATTAAAATAAATATTTTTACTGATTATTTTAGACCAGAACCTCAGGTTGCTATTTAACCTCTTTTATAAACTATAAAATGACCAAAATACCCCTGCGGGACTTAAATTGGTTTTAAATTCGTTTTGGGCATAATGGAAGGTATCCCAATGATATCACAATATATTTAAGGCATATTAACTTGTGAAACATGTTCATGACTCATTGGTTACCCGTTATGCATTTTACGCGTTCGGTATGGTTTATGTAACTAGTTTACATAAATTAACCGAAACGGGTCAAACCTTATCATTTTCACTTCAAAATTTAGAATGTGTTTAGTTTACCCATATTATACAAGTCTCCATACTTTTCGGGTCTAAATCACATTCTAATCCGGTCTTCGCTTAATCTTGCGTTTTAAACCGTAAACCTTTCCTTAAAACTAACCGGTCTAAGTTACAACTTAAATAAGACCCGTTAGGAATCTAATAGGTTAATAAAACCTTTGTTCCAGATTGAGAGCCCCGGTAGAGGTACTTGTGCTTGCTGATTTGAATATACGGCTGAGAATAAAATTACATTTTTAGCTCAGGTAAATACTTTTAACTTATTTTCTGTTATACGGGCTTGGGATACGGTATTATAAAAATACCGCTTGGTCGGGTGTATAAACCTTTTAATCGGAGGTGATTAAATTGCATAATCCCGTTTTAATCAGTATTGATTGATAACAAATAACATTGGGGGTTAATGACCGTGTCCTGGATATCCTTGGCTCATTTAAAAAGCGTAAATGGCCACAACTTAAGCACAGGGTGTAGGCATACATCTGTCTGTTGTGTATGTAAAAGATATACTCACTCGTGAGGTAACTTCTTGTGAGTTTATATTTGTGGTGTGTCGCTTAATCTTGATCGGTTTGTTTAATCACCGGCCGTAAATGTTGGACAAACATGTAAATCTGATACAAGATTGTTATTAATATAATTGTCCCAAGTTATAAAAGAATATTTGTGCCTTGGGCATTTAAATCAATTTTCACAAAGATTTTCAAAAGAGTCAGTTAATTGTATTTACCAGTGTAAACTGACGTATTTTCCAAAAAGGTTAAGTGACAGGTACTGTACGTAAATTGGCTGGGAGCTCAGGGCGTTAATAAGGAATCTTGCAAGTTCTAAATGTCTAAAGTCTGTTGAACAGTATTTATATTTCTGTTTAAGATCCGCCTGTGGATCCTCTTACATTCCGCTTGTAATACTTATGTTACTTTCACTCGGTTTGTAATATATTTTACTTTAGACTTTCGCTGTGCATTGAACTGTGATTATTTGACTATGACGATATCAACTACGTCACGATACTCCCCACCGGGCCCACCAGTAATACGTGGAATATCGGGGTGTGACAGGAGGAACTTAGCAACGTCCACCCGACTTTCCACGTTTCGAACCTCAGAAAGTGTCTGGCTGAGCATGATTTACAAGTTCCACTTGAGGATCTGCAAGTGGACGAAACATTACACTTCGTGGAGAAGCCTGTCGAGATCATGGACCGAGAGACCAAGCAGCTCAGGCGCTCACACATTCCCATTGTGAAGGTTCGCTGGGAAGGCAAACGAGGCGCAGAGTTCACCTGGGAACTCGAAAGCGACATGAAGGCGAAGTACCCGCAGTTGTTTGTTACGGCCAAAGCCTAATTTCGGGACGGAATTCCCTTAAGTAGGGGAGGCTGTAACACCCCGTGTTTCGAAAGTCAAAGTCAAAGTCAATATTGAAGTCAAAGGAAGAAAAGATTGCTAATTGCGATCTGACACTCCTTGCTTAATTATTGATTTGACCTCTTTAACTTGTAATCGAATCTTTTATTTTATTTACTTTAGTTGTATTATGTGGAGTATCTGTGAATAATCGAGGTTTAATCGATGTTTATCGCATGTTTTATCGCTTTATCGCTTATCGCATCGCAATCGCATTCGCAACTCGACTTATGCGTTCTGGATATTGTATTACGTGTGTGTGTGCTATTTATGTGTTACCTGTGCATGTATAATTATGTTTATGTTGTGGTGATTTGTCGAAACGCAATCGCAACACTATCGCAACGCAAACGAATCGCAAACGCTAAACGCAAGTTACCTAGGATGATTGTATGTTAGATATAGTATATTTACGTGTTTGTTATTATTCTATCGCATCGCTCGCTCGAAACGCATCGCAACGCTCAACACGCGAATCGAAACGACAAAACTCAACACGCCGAACACCTGGATCGAATGGCCAACCGATCGAGTTGCCATCCGATCGGTGACTAATCTGACCCGTGTGCACTTTCCTCTTTTGGAAACCCTATTAATACCCTCCTGTCACATCATTTGTGATGTGACAGCTCCTCCACTCGACCAGCTCGCTCAAGCACTCTTTCCTCTCGATTTCTCGCGATTCTTGTAAGTTTTCAACCTAAATCTTGTACTTCTATGATCTACTCGCACTCCTTCATCTTTTTCACCTTTGAATCTTAACTTTTAACCGTGAAATCATTAGATTTGAGGTGTTCTAGGGTGATGTCATCATGGAGTTCTTATGAACTTCAAGTTTTGACTTCATTCCACCAAGAACAACTCAGATTTGAAGGATTTCCACATGATTAAACAATGTTTTCGCATAGATCTATACATATTCATGGTTAAAAGGATTGAAAGATAGTTTTCCAACTTTCTTTCAACTCTTTTACACTTAATGCACTCAAAACCGATAGAATCGGAGCTTGTTCTGATCTTCTACTCCTTCTTAGTGATGTGTTGGTTCAAGATCTGGTTTCTATCAAAAAGACAATCTATTTCGGGTTAAACATGAACAACCTTCACGAACCAGTAAACTGATCGGATTTGGGTGGTTCCTGTTCGATCGGATAACTTGGGTCATGATGGGGTTTCTGTTGTTTAGCACTTTATCACATGATCGGATTTGGGTGGTTCCTGTTCGATCGAACAACCACCCGATCCTATGACTTTTGGAACTTTGACACTTAACCATTTTCAACATTTCAAAGATCATCAGTAACTAACGGATTGCCACCTGATCGGATCGCTATCCGAGCGAGTGACAAACCTGCTGTGAACTTGTTCTCGCTAAGTGTCCTGCCAATCGGATCGCTATCCGATCGAACGACCGTTCGATTGACCGACCTGAAGGGTAGAGATACTTCTCTGTTTTCAAAATGCTACAACGAAAACTTCAAAGCCATCATACATAAACACATCCTTGCCAAACAGATGTCAATCCAATCGAATGGTCATCCAATCGGATGACCATCCGAACGGATTGAGATCTGATCGAATGGTCAACCGATCGGATTGCCATCCGACACTTGGTTATTTTGCACTGTTTTACGCGCCGCTCATCGTTTATGCTATCGTTAACTGTTCAGGCTAATCTCTCTCTCAGCGCTCCCTTCAATCCAAGAGAGTGTTTACTTGTTAAGCACAATCTGTGAGTATACTCAATCCCTTTTTGCTTTACGCACTTTTGGGTGTTACATACGTTACTTATTCAAATCACAATCGACACACAACGCAAACACTATTTATACGCTGACCGTTATTGCTTGTTACATGTTATTCGATGAATGCTTGTATGTTATGTTAACACAGTGATTGTTGCCTGACACCTTAGCAACGATAGTACTATAGTTTGGACTCAGCACCTGTCGTGGACAGAGGTTGTTAAGGGCTTTTACTTCACGTGTCCCAGTGGGGATATGTGTTGCGCATTCAACAACTCGCGGTCACGTCTGTGCATATTTCTCTGTCGATAACCTACTAGCTTTCACTTTATACATGTTACATGCTGGTTATGCGTAAACGATTTCGAACTCTACTATAGTATCAAACTTGTATGCTCACATTTACACTATGTGTATTGACCTTATTTTTAACGTATGTGACAGGTGTTTGAGATGCTAGGCTGTTGCTTGCTTTCATGGAGTCGAGTAGGAGAGTTTAGAAACAAAGACAATTTATCTATTTGAATCTGAGTTTTCAGAACATGTTTTGTTTTGAAAATATCTATGTCTGTAATAATTAGATTACTTAATGGGTTATGGTATGGGACATAATATTAACTATTTGGTAATTTAGTCGTTACGGAATTTCTCTTGACAATCTGTTTCGCTCAGTGCCGCTGTCACACCCCAACCGATGGCGGAATCATCGGGGCGCGGCACTAGGCGAATCAGATTGCTCAAGAGAATCCATAACAACTATATTGCGATAATATTTAATACATTCGTTATCCCATACTAACAAATAATACAATCACATAAGTTATCACATATTTCTTGTCCTCTCGAACAATACAAATCCGACCACCTATATTTTAGTTGAGTTTCTAGACTTCCTAGCTTGATTTGATAAAGTCTGCGATCTAACCTGCAACATACGTTAAAATATTTGTCAATAGAAAAGTATTGGCGAGTATACAGGTTTGATAAGTATAGCATAATAGATAAAAAGGTGTAGCGAATTTCCATATGCAAGAACGTAACACACGACATACATACTCACAAAGCTGATACTACCAACTAAGTCCTCGATGCTCGAATATGCGATGGCAAACTAGACCCCGTCGGGCGCAATAGTACTATACTAGTCACGGTGGGACGTCGCGAGTATAAGCCCTAGCACATATGCAACTAGTATCACGTATATCTATGCATAACAGTTATTCGCAAGTGATAATTTAATTGATTGAATAGTTCGATTGATAAGTTTGATTTGTTAGAAACGTATGTTACACCCAATATACGATTAAAAAGGGTTCAAGTATACTCACAGTGCGTATTTTGCGGGAATACAACTTGATTGGATCGGTTGCGAGTACGTCTGCGTTAATCATTGGAGGATATAGTAAACGATGCATGGTTAAGCGAGAATAGTATCGGAAGTCAGTCATCTGGTCGGATGGTGCTCACCCATTCGGATGGGCTCATCCGATTGGATGGCATATGGATCTGAGTCGGATGGCTGTCATCCGGTCGAACAAGTGTTGACTCGTGCGGATTGTAAGTGTCATCCGTGCGGACAAGGGTCACTCGTGCGGATTGACATGTTATCCGTTCGAACAAATGTAACTCGTGCGGATTGTCATGTCATCCGTGCGGACAAGTGTAACTCGTGCGGATTGACATGTTATCCGTGCGGACAAGGGTAACTCGTGCGGATTGACATGTTATCCGTGCGGACAAGGGTAACTCGTGCGGATTGACATGTTATCCGTGCGGACAAGGGTAACTCGTGTGGATTGACATGTCATCCGCGCGGACAAGGGTAACTCGTGCGGATTGACATGTTATCCGTACGGTCGACAGGTTATCCGTGCGGATTGATATGCATTCCGTTCGGATGACATGTATCCGTCCGGATGACATGTTATCCGTGCGGATTACATGTTATTCGTGCGGATTACGTGTGATCCGTGCGGATTACATGTGATCCGTGCGGACAACACGTCTGTTTCGCATTCTAACTACTGTTTCTGAGTGTTTATCGGAAGGAATACGTTTGTTTTTACTAGGGTAGTGTAATTTCGCACTAACACTTGAAATTTCATCAGTTCCGACCCGTTCTAACGGCCGGGAATTACCCCGTTCCATCAGATCTGGCCGTTCTTGATGATTCTTCATGGTTAATTCGAAATCGCACAGTTCCTTGGTTGAATACATAGATTTAGGTGAGATTTGTTATCAAAACATGTGGAAATCACCCAGATCTGAGTCGTTTATAGTGGAATGAGGCCACAACTTGAAGTTCATAAGAACTCTTGGTGACATCACCTCAAAACGCCTCAAATCAGTAGATTTCACGGTTAGAGATTGAGTTTTGAAAGATAGAATGATGTAGAATTGAGTGTAGATCATAGAAGTACAAGTTTTAGGCTGAAATCTTACCGGAATCGCGAGGAATCGAGAGAAAAGGGTCTTGAAGCGTGTCTGGTCAAGTGGGAGCTGTCACATCACTTGAACAGTGGTGTGGCAGGCTATTTATAGGCGAAAGGAGGAGAAGGGGGTCACCGGTCCGGATTGCCCTCCGTCCGGATTGCCCATCCGTCCGGATTGCCGTCCGTCCGGATTGCCGTCCGTCCGGATGGCCGTCCGTCCGGATGGCTATCCTGACGCGACGAATTTCTCCGATTTTGAAAGTTTTGACAGTTTTTGAGGTACGTGCTTTCCATATTTATTTTATATTATCATTATATATGTATATATATCACTAGGGGTCGTATTTACGTATCCATATTCCAAAGTTTTGATATTACAGTCGGTTTTCGTTTGAGTATGCGATTATTAGCGACGTTTCACAGCCATCAAGGAGGGTAGTATAGGTCCTTTCTTGATGTCATCGTGAACGTTATTGCGTGTAGTGCCACAAAGACTGACGGGGTACCATTCACTCGTATTGTCGTCATCGTCACAACGACTGGAGCTATAGCACTCACCCGAGAGTCCTTGTTAGCGTTAATTGTTTTACGTTCGACACACCACGGCCACTGAGGAGGGTAGAGTAGGTCCTCACTCAATGCCTTCGTGAGTGTTAGTGTTCGTGATAATAGTGTAGTATAGCAATATTGTATTTCGAGAATATGCGATTATCCTTCGAATAGCGATATATACGATATAGTTACATTATGATCCGAATCTCTGGTGCTAGGCATAACGTGTATATCGAGTAGTAACAACGCACGAAAGTGCGGGTTGTTACAGTCTCCCCTACTTTAGGAAATTTCGTCCCGAAATTAATCCAATAGGTAGACTTCTAAGAGTTGGTCTTGTCCGAGTAGCGATACAGCGAGTGATTTGATCGTAAGTTGACAGCGAGAACGTTTCGAATAAGAGAGATCGACTGCAATAGCGAGAAGGCGACGTCAGACAGAAGTAATAACCCACGAGTTGGCATTCCAAGTACCTCATGTCTTGGAAAATTCGATGCGATTGAAATTTTAAGGAACTTGAAAGGTTTCTCATGACGTAGAATTAACTGAGTCGATCGTTAACCAACGTTACAAGAAGCGTTCGTTTTTAGATATTCAAAGGAATTTCGGATGAAAATCTTGAAAAACTTCCTTTTATCGTGAGGTCAACGGAGTCGATGTTAACCAACGTTGTAAGGGAGTTTAAGTTTTAAACATTTTAAGGAATTCGAAATGAAAACTGGGGTTACGAAAACTCTCCTCTGGCATGGGTTCAAGCTGAACTCGATGTCGAACCAATGTCTTAAGAAGGATTTCGTTTGGGTGTCGTAAAAGCTTTAAGGAAAACTGGGCTTATGAAACTTTTCTCGGACATGGAGTTAAGCTGATTCGATGTTATCTCCTCGTTGTGAGAAAATTTCACTTGTCCACCGGTTTTTTTTAAATCAACAATTTTTATAAAAAGACATTTTAATCAGTACAAAAGGTAGTTAATCACCGAGCCCCACTTGGCACTTTCCCATGAAAATTTGTTAATATGTTTAAAACACTTATATATAGGAAGTACCAGCGGCGTATCCACCATGCTTTGCCCATATTACTTCTGTTTCGTGAGGCAGTGTCAGGTGTGCCGATATGACACGGATAGACTTGCGTTTACTCGGCCCAATCGATAGAAAGTCGGACCGGGCATTAGATAGAATCGAATAGGTTAATCCGGCGAGTTGAATAACGCGTTTTCGGTTAGATTACTCATTGAACCCACATGGCACGTTTCCACGAGTGTTTGCTAACATGGCGAAACACCATGTTTAACCAGGTTAGTTTTGCCTCGTGAAGCGATGTCATGCGTACTAATACAGACTGTAACGAACACCATTGAGCGAACACGCGGTAGACTATACACGACAAGCGATAAGCGATTAGGTTATTAAGCGAATAACATAACACATCACTAGTAATGACAACGACGATAAACGAATTACGTTAAGCGGCAGTTGTTGCGTTGCAAGCGATGAAGGTATGCGGTTCGATTTTGATTGATTAACACCACAGAGTTTAACTAGCATTAGACCCCACATGGCCTTTTTCCATGAAAGGTCGCTGATATGACTAAAACACCCTGCTCTAACCATATGAGCTTCATCTCGTGAAGCGAGGTCATGCGTGCTAACTTAACACGAATATCACAGCTAACGGTATAGCGATGGATTGATACACAGCAACGATATAGATCCACATAACAAGCGATAGAGATTGCGAGATACGCATGATAAACGATTGCGATTAGTCGAGTTTTGTTTCGAATAAGCTTTACGTTACGTTGCGACGCATCACGGTTATCGAGGAGGGTAGAATAGGTCCTCACCCGACAACATCGTGGGCGTTAATGCGCTTGATGAGATTGATTGCTTTTAGACTTACGACCAGTCTTGCGTTGATGCAATTGTCCTGCGAGGTAGACTCTCCAGAGTCCATCGATGAGGCGATTGCATTGCGTTTACAGACTTACGACAAGTCTTGCGATGATGCAATTTCAGTTGTTACGCCTTGCGATTGAGTGTAGTGTGTCGAAAATAATCACAATAGTATAATAGGTCTAATAACGTTCAACTCCACGTGGCACCTTCTTCACGGAATTTTGGTAGTATGATAAAGCACACCTTGCTTGACCCCTACTACTTTCATCCCGTGATTTGGTGTCACCTTTTGTCAAAACGCTATGGCACCTTAGAATTCACTACGATCTTCGTGCACTAACTCGAATAATCCCGTGTGCACCCGTGATTAATCGTTCCTTGCACGTTTATCGTACCTCGTCCTAAGAGTGTAGTGAGGGTAAAACACATTATCTCGTGATATAGTATATGTGTGAATCTAGTCTAAGTGCGACGATTAAAGAGTGAAAGAACGAAGACGAGAGTTAACGTTACACATAGCGGCAACATCGAGTAATATAGTAGGTCCAAAACTTAGAAATTAACGTCGAAAACCGTATCATTACAACTTTATCCTACGCTTGCTAGATGTCTGATGCTGAAGACTTTTGTTGGAGCTGTTGTTGTTGTACTCAAGTTCACGGTTCGATGCGGCAGTTGCGGGTGAAGTGACCGTAACGGTTGCAGTTATTGCAATAGCGACAGTCAGCCCCAACTGGATGATGATAGGTACACGAGTAACACTGAGGATGAGCTCCAGTGTAAGCTCGTTTTGGGAACACCGGAACTGTTTGAAGAGGTTTCGGTTGCAGCAGTTCGGTGGTTGATGAGCTCAGACTTGAAGTCTTTCGCTTGCGGCTGGGTTTGTCGGTGTCTTGCGAAGAAGTGTCGTCGTTGGAGGATTCGTCTGAGGACTCACTTGCAGAATCTTTGGCTGATTTATCGGAAGGTCCGTCGGCAAATTTGTCAGAAGAATCGGCAGTAGATCCGTCCGAGGAATCGTTAGCAGATTCGTTAGAAGAATCGTTAGCTGATTCGTTAGAAGAATCGTTAGCTGATTCGTTAGAAGAATCGTTAGCTGATTCGTTAGAAGAATCGTTAGCTGATTCGTTAGAAGAATCGCCAGCAGATTCATCAGAAGATTCGTCAACCTGTTCGCCTGAAGGATTAATGGCGATTGCTTGATGAGCTTGCTTGACAGGATTCCTTGAGAATAATCCTTCCATGAGCCGTTTGTTGTTGATTTCTGCGGCTAAGCGGTAGGTTTCTTCGATAGTGGCAGGTCTTGCAGCTTCGACAAAATCACCCACACACTCAGGCAAGCCACGAATGTACTTCGCGATGGCTTTCTCTGGAGTGTTGACTTGACTTGGGCAGATTATGCTAAGCTGTTTGAACCTTGCGGTGTAGCCAACATTGTCACCTTTGTTTTGCTTGATTTCCCAAAATTCGCTTTCTAGTTTCTGGGTTTCATGGGGAGGACAATATTCCTTCTTCATGAGCTCTTTCAGCTCATCCCAAGAGAGAGCGTAAGCTGCGGAGATTCCACGTTTGTTACGTTCGGCGGTCCACCAGTCGAGTGCTCGTGATTGAAATACCCCGGTAGCGCAAGTAGTACGGAAACTATCGGGACACCCACTTTGACGAAGGGTAACTTCGATAGAGTCGAACCACTGGAGCAGTTGAGAAACACCTCCTTCACCTGTGAAAACCATCGGATCACAGGCCTTGAAGTGTTTGTAGAGAAATGTAGATTGCGGCTCCTCTGTCTTAACGTCTTCCGAAGTTCGAGAGTTGATAAGAGAGCGGACTCGTGTGGCAATCTGAGGAATGACTTTGACCACTTCCCTGGTCACAAGTGAAGCAATCCTCTTATTGGCACTTCGTTTGGCTCTCCTCTTAGCTACTCGTCTCGAGGTAGAGTTGTTGGAAGGCATCTAGACAGGAAGAGACTTGGAGTGAGATTCGATCATAATGATTTTTGGAGTTTTGTGATGCGATTGAGCGCGTTCAAAACTTGATGCGATAGTATAGTAGTAGTACGAATCACATAGGAGCCACATAGGAAACACGAAATTCCTAAGTTCTCACACAACGACTTGTTTGTTTATACGTATATATATATATATATATATATATATATATATTTATTTATATAGATGTAGCTTGTAATCATACACATACAGGTTGATTTAGAATATGCGAGGACGTGTTGAGATGAGAAAACGAGAGCGAAGACGATAGATTACGCATTAGCTTTGTTGCGAACATTCGGGTTTCGTTTTAGATTGCGATGGCTGTGCGAGTTTGTGCGTTTGTAAAGCAGGGAGTGAAAATCGTTAAATCGAGAAATTGGTAAAGCGTAGAGTTTCAAAACGTAAATAAGTTCCAGCCATTCGTAGAATCGGCGGTTCGTATGATAGAGTGCCTTGGGTGTTTAGGCGTCGACTACCCAAGGTAACCCAACTATTTTTAAAAAGTTCGTGCGCGCGCGTTGACCTAGAAGACTCCACGCTTCCACTGGGATGCAGCTCATGGCATTCGTCTTCCTAGTCATCACGTGGCTCGAATTATCCTGATAGTCGAGTCCTTGGTGAGAGCTTTTGAAAACCAATTTATTGAGAGTGGAACGACTTATTAAGGTACGGGTTTCACCCCTGACTTAACAGTTTCGTTCCTGATTGTGGTTATACTCTTCGAATAAATTCGCGAGCTCCACTAGGTTTCGAAATGGAGACTTTCGTCGAGATGTGGATGTCACTCCTAACTCGATGAAAGGTTCTCGTGCTAGAAAAATGCGCTGAGTGAGCAATCCTATCGAGAGTTCTTGGTTTTCACACCTGATCTTGACTGGATCGCTCGGTTTCGTTATGCGAGTATTTTCGAAAACATGTGTATTGTGTCGGCCTTAGAAAAGGTTAAGTAGTATTCCGGCCTTAGGGAAGGCTCCTTCGTGTGAAGTTGTAGTATGCGGTGTTCACACAAAGTTGTAGCTTTTAGCAATTTCGATCGAGAGTATCAAGTAGGCCCGATACAAACCCTGCTGGGTTCGTACGAGTCGGCCTGTTAGTACTTAAACTATAGACTAGGTCAATTTCTAAGACGTCGACCCGGACTAGGTCGGGTCTGGCCTAATTCCTTATAGTTATGGCTCTGATACCAATCTGTCACACCCCAACCGATGGCGGAATCATCGGGGCGCGGCACTAGGCGAATCAGATTGCTCAAGAGAATCCATAACAACTATATTGCGATAATATTTAATACATTCGTTATCCCATACTAACAAATAATACAATCACATAAGTTATCACAGATTTCTTGTCCTCTCGAACAATACAAATCCGACCACCTAGATTTTAGTTGAGTTTCTAGACTTCCTAGCTTGATTTGATAAAGTCTGCGATCTAACCTGCAACATACGTTAAAATATTTGTCAATACAAAAGTATTGGCGAGTATACAGGTTTGATAAGTATAGCATAATAGATAAAAAGGTGTAGCGAAATTCCAAATGCAAGAACGTAACACACGATATACATACTCACAAAGCTGATACTACTAACTAAGTCCTCGATGCTCGAATATGCGATGGCAAACTAGACCCCGTCGGGCGCAATAGTACTATACTAGTCATGGTGGGACGTCGCGAGTATAAGCCCTAGCACATATGCAACTAGTATCACGTATATCTATGCATAACAGTTATTCGCAAGTGATAATTTAATTGATTGAATAGTTCGATTGATAAGTTTGATTTGTTAGAAACGTATGTTACACCCAATATACGATTAAAAAGGGTTCAAGTATACTCACAGTGCGTATTTTGCGGGAATACAACTTGATTGGATCGGTTGCGAGTACGTCTGCGTTAATCATTGGAGGATATAGTAAACGATGCATGGTTAAGCGAGAATAGTATCGGAAGTCAGTCATCTGGTCGGATGGTGCTCACCCATTCGGATGGGCTCATCCGATTGGATGGCATATGGATCTGAGTCGGATGGCTGTCATCCGGTCGAACAAGTGTTGACTCGTGCGGATTGTAAGTGTCATCCGTGCGGACGACAGGTTATCCGTGCGGACAAGGGTCACTCGTGCGGATTGACATGTTATCCGTTCGAACAAATGTAACTCGTGCGGATTGTCATGTCATCCGTGCGGACAAGTGTAACTCGTGCGGATTGACATGTCATCCGTGCGGACAAGGGTAACTCGTGCGGATTGACATGTTATCCGTGCGGACAAGGGTAACTCGTGCGGATTGACATGTTATCCGTGAGGACAAGGGTAACTCGTGTGGATTGACATGTTATCCGCGCGGACAAGGGTAACTCGTGCGGATTGACATGTTATCCGTACGGTCGACAGGTTATCCGTGCGGATTGATATGCATTCCGTCCGGATGACATGTATCCATCCGGATGACATGTTATCCGTGCGGATTACATGTGATCCGTGCGGACAACACGTCTGTTTCGCATTCTAACTACTGTTTCTGAGTGTTTATCGGAAGGAATACGTTTGTTTTTACTAGGGTAGTGTAATTTCGCACTAACACTTGAAATTTCATCAGTTCCGACCCGTTCTAACGGCCGGGAATCACCCCGTTCCATCAGATCTGGCCGTTCTTGATGATTCTTCATGGTTAATTCGAAATCGCACAGTTCCTTGGTTGAATACATAGATTTAGGTGAGATTTGTTATCAAAACATGTGGAAATCACCCAGATCTGAGTCGTTTATAGTGGAATGAGGCCACAACTTGAAGTTCATAAGAACTCTTGGTGACATCACCTCAAAACGCCTCAAATCAGTAGATTTCACGGTTAGAGATTGAGTTTTGAAAGATAGAATGATGTAGAATTGAGTGTAGATCATAGAAGTACAAGTTTTAGGCTGAAATCTTACCGGAATCGCGAGGAATCGAGAGAAAAGGGTCTTGAAGCGTGTCTGGTCAAGTGGGAGCTGTCACATCACTTGAACAGTGGTGTGGCAGGCTATTTATAGGCGAAAGGAGGAGAAGGGGGTCACCGGTCCGGATTGCCCTCCGTCCGGATTGCCCATCCGTCCGGATTGCCGTCCGTCCGGATTGCCGTCCGTCCGGATGGCCGTCCGTCTGGATGGCCGTCCGTCCGCGACGAATTTCTCCGATTTTGAAAGTTTTGACAGTTTTTGAGGTACGTGCTTTCCATATTTATTTTATATTATCATTATATATGTATATATATCACTAGGGGTCGTATTTACGTATCCATATTCCAAAGTTTCGATATAACAGTCGGTTTTCGTTTGAGTATGCGATTATTAGCGACGTTTCACAACCATCAAGGAGGGTAGTATAGGTCCTTTCTTAATGTCATCGTGAACGTTATTGCGTGTAGTGCCACAAAGACTGACGGGGTACCATTCACTCGTATTGTCGTCATCGTCACAACGACTGGAGCTATAGCACTCACCCGAGAGTCCTTGTTAGCGTTAATTGTTTTACGTTCGACACACCACGGCCACTGAGGAGGGTAGAATAGGTCCTCACTCAATGCCTCCGTGAGTGTTAGTGTTCGTGATAATAGTGTAGTATAGCAATATTGTATTTCGAGAATATGCGATTATCCTTCGAATAGCGATATATACGATATAGTTACATTATGATCTGAATCTCTGGTGCTAGGCGTAACGAGTATATCGAGTAGTAACAACGCACGAAAGTGCGGGTTGTTACAGCCGCGCCCCGATATTTCCGCCATCGGTTGGGGTGTGACATCTCAACTCCAACTAGGGAGTGCCTAGCTACTTTTGAGACCATGCTCGTTACGAACCGAACTGATATCATTCAAATAGCATCGGTACCGACATTCGTTTTATACTTTTCTCAACGTTACAGTATAAATTTCGTTAAAAACTTAGTTGTATTAGTAATGAAGTATTTTTGTGTTGTAAGCTCTATCCAATACCAGTACCGATATCGTATCCGAATTGTAGGGATGAGATCGGTACGATACCGGTACCGTACCGGTACCGATACCGCAAATACCGTTACCGAAATTGAGGAAATGTGGATACCGATTACCGTACCGTATTTATAGATTCGGTACCGGTACGGTACCGGTATCGGTACCGATATTTTGGTAATTTACCACATTGGTACCGCTTTGGTGTCATCCATTGTTTTACCTAAAAAATATCATGTGCAACCCATCCATCCATACTCTTTTTTTCAAATGTAAATATGTGAAGGACAATATAATCATGTAACTAGGCTGAAACTTATCAGTCAATAACAGTACACCACACGAAATAGCTAATGCATATGCAATTACATAATATAATTCCTATGTTAAACCCTCGATATGTGAAAACTGAAATGACGCACAATAGCAAACAAAATCAGCTAAAACACACAAACTTTGAATAACTACAAGTCACTAAAATGAAAACCATAAAAGCTTATCAATTAAAAATTTTCCATTCTCTCTCAAATATGTAAAAAATATAATATGTTATGAAAAGATTATACTATTATTATTTTTTGAGGCTTCATATTTATATACGATTAAAATAACTTTAAATTCGCTTTATGAAAAGATTATACTATAAATCATTGCTATTGGAAAAAGATGATCCATGGTATACTGATGCCTTTAGATTTGAATGAATATAAGCTTTACATTATATTAGAATCTCTTTTTTATGATTATAAGCTTAACTAAACTAAATATTAACTTAGTTGCCATGAAACCATCTAATGTTTTAGTTTAATCTTAACGTACAGACGAATTCGTTTGAATATTAACTTTCATGATTCACAGGAACTTCGACTCTTCGTAATCCAACCTAAAAACCCATTGGAATTCATTATTAAATTCGGTATTAAAACCGGTATTTACTGAAAAATACCTATACCGATACCGAATTTCGAAAAATCTATTACCGATACCGGTACCGTTTATGATCGGTACGGTACGGTATCGATACGGTACCGGTTCGGTACCGGTACGGTACCGGTATTTCGGTAAAAAATCTCATCCCTACCGAATTGTGGCAAACCAAACAAATACCATCCAAACAACATCTGTACCCATACCAACATTCTTTTTTATGACTTTTCTGATTGATGTAAAACATGCATTAATTTCCATACCAAGTGCCAGTACAATACCAGTATTGTAACAAGCCGAACCAACACCAAACACGAGATCACTATAAAGGTTACAAAACACAAACCACTTTCTTCCATGATCTCCTTTTAAAACAAAGTAATATCTCCACACACGCAATCAAATCCACCATTACGACCACTGCTGACTCTTCTTCTCCCCCAAAATCTCGCATTTGCAGCCCTAATATCTCCAACTTCCACCATTCACAAACCCCCTAATTTCCACTACAATGAAATTCTTCAAACGGATAGCAGGATTTCTCGGATTGGGAACTCACGAAGTCAACAAAGACTCTGAAGACGAAATCGACGATGCAAACGCACACAATCCTTCCAATTCAACCGATGAAATGCATCATTACGTTGATCCTAATCTTCCTCGTAAAGGTTTTAGTGTTCCCGTTGAAGTTCCGGTTGATAAAACGGTTCAAATCGGGCCGGTTTTGGTTCCGTGCCCCGCCGGTGACGGTGGCGTTCAGGTAGTTTTCTGGATCTGGTTTCAGTTTCAAGTTTTGTTGATCGGTTTATAACTTTATATTACTTGTTTATGATCCAATTTGGTGTAGGAATTGTGGAAATGATAGATTAGTGGAACCCTAGGTTAGGAAAGTGTTCTTGATTTAAGATGTTTTTTGATGAGGGTTTAGGTATGGGTTGTGAGGGTGTGATTAAGAGATTAGATGTTAATTGTTTTAGTTAGATGTTGTTGGGAGTAAGGGGAGTGGGGTGGTATCACTTGCAAAAAATCTATCACTCACAAACATCCAATCAAGTTTTGCCATGTCATCAACCACTATTCTATCACTCACAAGCCTTTTTGAGTGGCGGTGGTCATCACTTGCAAAAATTCTATCACTCACAAACATCCAATAACAGTTTTCTGAATTTTTTTATAAAACAGTTTCTGTTTTTTTTTTTAAATAACAGTTTTCTGAATTTTTTTTAAAAAAAGAATTCTGTTTTTTAAAATAACAGTTTTCATAATTTGCCCAAACGTTCATAATTCAAGGCCCAAACGTTCATAATTCAAGGCCCAACGTTTTTTGATTCCTTTTTCCACGCGTTAACTCTATGACTCGTTGAACTTGGTAGTGGCGGCGGTGTGCTATGTTGAATAACGAGTGATGGGGGCTCTATCACGGACCACCCCCAGTCCCCTAATGTGTGGCGGTTTTTTTATTTTTTATTTTGAGACGTGTGAGGCAGTTTAAAACCGACGCGCAAAGTGTAAAGAGTAAAGATGCGCGTGCGAGGCGTGAAGCGTGAAGGCGTAGGAGGGAGAGAGATGATTTTTTGTGTAACTTTTTTATGGAATATTGGATTTTAATAATCCCAACTATTCGCCGTTGACCGCCAACTATACCAACTTAAAGTCCCAACTATTAACATATTGGCCTCCAATGGACCCTGACTATTAGAACCCTAACGCCGTTAGTCTCTGGTCGTCGGAAAAACGTTTTTGGCCAGAAAAAGGTTTCTAAAGGTCTAATCTAAGGTTACAAAGAGGTTTGGGACGGAAATGTTGTGTTTTCCGGCCCAAAAGAAGTTTTCAGGCAAAAAAAAGAATTTTCTGGCAACCTCAATAATTGGGTTTTTACTAGAAAAATATTCCTAAAGGTCCGTAATAAGGTTACAAAGAGGTTTGGGACGAAAATGTTGAGTTTCCGCCCCAAAAAGGAGTTTTTCGGCCAAAAACGTTTTCCCTGGCGACCGGAGACTAACGGCGTGTGTTAGTCCGGGTCCACTGGAGGCCAATATGTTAATAGTTGGGACTGCCAGTGGTAAGTTTGAAGTTGGGACTGTTGGCGGCCAATGCCGGTTGTGATTATTAAAATCCAATGTTCCTTTTTTATCGATTCTTGTAGGTTTTTGGTATCAATTATCTGAATTTAGATATGATTTATGAATAAGCACTATATATGGTTTAATGTGTGAATAACTTATAGTGTAGAAAGCTAATATGTACAATATTCTTGTGCATACGACTTTCCTGTACAAAAAGGTTAGAAAGCTATATGTACAACAGGTGCAGAAGACTTCCTGTACGGCTGTACAAAAAAACCTAGAAAGCTATATGTACATTATTCTGGTATACACAACCTTCTTGTACAAAAAGTGTGCCTTTTGTGTCGACACACAAGAAAGGCGAAAAAAAGCCTAGAAAACTATACATACAGCATTCTGGTGCACACAACCTTCCCGTACAAAAAGCGTGTCTTTTGTGTCTAGACAGAAGAAAGGCGCACTTCATGACTGCCTCATGCTTATTTTTGTGCTATTTGCGCCTCGTGCATTTTCTGTGCACCCTCACTTTTTGTAGGTGAAGCGCAAGCCTATGTGAGTTTTTAAGCGCACAAGGACCTCAGGCGCGCATTTTTAGAGCGAATCCTATGTGGGTTCATCTTGTTTATTTGCAGGTTGAACATTAAATGACTAAACATTCGTCATTCTGTGATTCTTGAATATTACATGATTACAAGCTTATATCTTTAGGTTGTCATGAGCACACTGCAAACAATGTTATGATGATAAATTCATTGTTTCAGGGTCTGCAATGGTATACACGTGGCCTAAAGATAGACGAAGACGGAGATGTTGCAGACGAGTTTCTTGAAGAGGTGTTAACTGAAACAGTAGCAGGGGATGCACCTCAGAACACATGGTCAAAGTTTGAAGTCAAATTGATCACTAAATCTGCTAAAGCAAGGAACCCATGTCTATCCAAAGAAGGAACAGTCCAACACTATGTCAGATACCATGGACAACGGCAGCTGATTGGATGAAAAGCTTCTTTCTGGTTGGTTGTTTGAACATGTAATTGACTTGTGGTACAAGATAATGAACTTGTGTTTCAAGGTGTTGAAAGTTCTGGCATATATTTATTTATTTTGCTTTTGTAGTATAGTAATCTAGATAATAGAAAATGTAGCATAAACATTACAACAAGAACACATGAAAACAACAAAAGGGGAGGAAACTAGTGGTGTTTATGTCCATGAAGATGTCCTCCCAAAGGAAAGGTCGGTGCCGTGGTTCCGGTAACCGGGTCCACAGCACCGAACGGCTGCTGGTGGTGGCCTAAAACGTGGTGTTTACCATGTAGCTTCTCGGCGGCGTGTTGGGCTTTTTCATCATGGAGATTCATGTT
This sequence comes from Helianthus tuberosus, assembly GCA_030545235.1. Lineage (NCBI taxonomy): Eukaryota > Viridiplantae > Streptophyta > Magnoliopsida > Asterales > Asteraceae > Helianthus > Helianthus tuberosus. The sequence goes on along the minus strand of CM060424.1, from coordinate 172,565,868 downwards.
CCCCTCGGCTTCCTTGGCTTTTCTTCGCTGGTGCGCTATCTCCTTCTCCTTATGCGTTCTTGCAGTTGCTTTTTCCGCCTACGGGCAAAATCGATTAACCAAACCGAACCAAATTAACCGATATAATTAAACTGAAATAATCGAGCGATACAATTCTGTTTGGAAAACCTAATTTTGCAACTGGAAAAACCGAACCGAATCGTAGTAAAACCCGTAAGCTTTATAATTTGATGTATTAAATCGCATGAAAATCAAATAAGATAAAAAAAATGAAGAAGGATGTGTGTGTAAGTAACCATTGGTGCACAAGGTACAAGTGGTAATAACCTTTTCTTCGACATTGGCTTTGTAGGATTCAACATGCGCCTTTGCAGCACTGGCTGCATTGCTCACCTTCTCTTTTACTGAATGCATTCTCTCTCTCTCTCTCTCTCTCTGTGCCTTTTTGGGTGTCTTGTGCTTCAAATTGGATTTTATAGAGGATGCTTTGCGTCAGAGTTTGACACGTGTCCTCCATGCAAGTATACAGCTGGTACTATAGAAAGAGGTCAATCCAAAGAGGGATAACAATCAACTCAAAACTCGATGACAAAATCTAAATCGAATGGATATTCTAAAAACTAGATATTATAAAAACTGGTATACTAAACTTGATATCTTTAAAGTTATATAATTATTATATTATTAGAAATCTACTCAAGTAATAATATTTTAAGTCGATTTTTAGATAAGTTTAACATTGGATTTCAAATAATTGGCATTCTAGCTAACTTTTAACCATTTAAGATGATAAAGTGATATTTTATGTAAGTTTAAGATTGGATTTCGGGTATAGTACTCGCAAACTTGATGGTTTGATGATTTTATATAATCACACGCAGGGCCGACCCATGGGAGGAACCGCCCAGAGCCCACTCTTCCATGAGGTCTATTTTTTAATAAACTAGGATTTTGCCCGCCGCGCGTTGCGGCGGCGCGCGACGGGTGGAAACATACAGTAAGACAAAACACGATTCGTAAAACCCAGTGCGTAAAAGACAATTACAAAAAAAAAAGTGTAAATCACAAAGGTAGACACAAAGTGTACAAAACAATGCCAAAGACATTTCGAAAAACACAATGCATTGTCATTTGCAAAAGTAGGAGTTGTAGTCTAGGGGTTACAATTGCAAATTTTTTAAAGTTTGGCGGGTGTAAAAATGGAGTAATAGTGCAAGGGGTAGGGGGGTGATGGAAATGTGTAAAATATGAGGGGGTGTTGGTGGAAATGTAAAAGAAAAGGGTTGGTGGCGTAATTGTGTAAGAGCTAAGGGGTGATGGTGGAAAACCAAAGTAGAGGGTTGGTGCTAGCAAAGTTTGAAAGATGAGGTTGTGGTTTTGGAAATCCAAAGTAGAAGGTTTAGGGACTAAATTTGTCATTTTATGAAACTTTGAATATACCAAAGTCAAGGGGCTACAATTGCAACATCGTGAACGTATGGGGGCAGGGAGGCAAAGCCAGTGGAAAACCTGCGCGCGTTGCGGCGCAAGTACATTGCAAACATCGAATAGATTAGTCGAAGCGTTATGTAATGCGTTAAACATATGAAAACACACATTTTGACGTATCCAATTTAATTCAATAGCATTGTAGCTGGATAAAAATGTAAAGCATATCGTATTTATATGTGACCCGACTCATACATAGGAAACGTACAAAAAGCATAAAATGTGTATTAAGGGAAAACTAACACGTGTAATCAAAAGTGATATTCATATCAACGGAAAAAATTATACCCTTAGCGTGTTGCGGTAGGGTCGAAACATAGAATTGGAAAACGTACATAAAACAATCAAAAACCAAATATATTTGACCTGACTTGTTCCCCAAAAAAGTTTACATCGAAACGTATACCAACTCGAATTTATACCGACACATAAATTTTAATATTCATAATGCAATCCGCGGGCGATGCGTCGTAGGAACGTTGCAAACAGATTAGTCCAAGCGCTATGTCATGCGCAAACCATATGAAAGCGCATGTCTTGACGTATTTAGTTCAACTCAATGTATAGTTGAATCCAAACGTTTAGTTTAAAAAAAAAACAATTAGCGAACGAAAATAATTAAAGAAAGCAATAAGCTAAAAATGTATAGATATACGGTACAACGATAAAGTTGAAACATTATAAACTTTTGAGATTAAACCTCAATGGTCTAATATTGCAATATAATTGAAGTTTAACTTGGAAAGGAAATGGACTCAAAACACAATTTAACAAAACTAAAAGCAAATGGCCAAAATGTATTTTACTCAAAGTATGGGTGAAAAAATGAAGTTTAACTTGAAAAGGAAAAAGACTCAAAACGCAATTTAACAAAACTAAAAGCAAGGGGTCAAAATGTATTTTACTCAAAGTATGGGTGAAAAGAGAAAATGTCAAAATGGACTCAAAACACAATTTAAAAAAACTAAAAGCAAGGGGCCTAAATGTATTTTACTCAAAGTATTGTGTGAAAAAGGAAAATGGCATATGCATGAAGTTTAACTTGAAAAGGAAAAAGACTCAAAACGCAATTTAATAAAACTAAAAGCAAGGGGTAAAAATGTATTTTACTCAAAGTATGAGTGAAAAGAGAAAATGTCAAAATGGACTCAAAACGCAATTTAAAAAAACTAAAAGCAAGGGGCCTAAATGTATTTTACTCAAAGTATTGTATGAAAAAGGAAAATGGCATATGCAATTGAGTGAAAAAAGGAAATGGCATGTGAATGTCGGTGGCGTATGCCACCGACTTTGTACTTTAAGTTTATAAGGTAATATATTTTATATATAATTTTTTTAAACAAAGCATATAATTAAATTTAAAAATTAAAAGAGCCAATTTGTTTTTATACCCATTAAGTTATCATATTTTGATGTAACTTGGCAAATTTTTTGATGAAATACATAAAAGTATTCTTATTAGAAAAAAAAATACATTTGATGTATTGCAAGACCATATCCTTCGGAACAGTGGGGTTGTTAAGCTTGACGTAGACTACCAACAGGCCCTTGAGTACTTAAGTGTCTCTCTTCCAGACTTTGATATTGGCGGTTTCTCTAATATGGACACCGCCCCCCCAAAGCCACAAAAAACTTTGGCGAATGCTCTATTTGACAAAATCGCTCAGAGTCTGGGAGAAACATTTGACCTGTATCCCCGCCAGAAGGCGGTGATTGAGTGCTTGAAAGGCCCCCATGCGCAAGAATTTTTTACTGTTATCCCGATCGAAGGGCTGGGGCAATGCATGTCGGCTGTTGAGTATAGGGCTATCCTCAAATACCGGCTGATGATCCCTATGTATCCAGAAGACGAAACCTGCCCAATCTGCCGTAAAGCCTGCATGGATAAATACGGTGAGCATGCTGTTCATTGTAAGGAGCTCCCTGGTTTCAAATATCGGCATGACTGGGTGAGGGATGTTTTGGGGGACATCTTGAGGAGAGCGGGGATTTCTGCGAAGAAGGAGGCCCCTGTGAATTTCCGTACAGACCCCATGGAAGGGAGATCTACACTGAGACCAGCGGATCTGCTCGTCTTTGGATGGGCGGGAGGGAAACATGCTTGTGTGGATCTCACAGGAGTCTCCCCCTTAGCTGGTTTAAGGGAAAGCGGGTTTGTAGCAGGACAAGCTATAAGGAAAGCAGAATCAAAAAAGGTGGATAAACACGCTAAAGCATGTGCTAATAACCAACATGCATTTGTCCCCTTCGCCTTCGACACCTTTGGCTCCCTAGCTCCAGAAGCTATCCGTTTGTTGACTAGGGTCCAAAAGGTTGTCCATAAAAGTTGCTCATCAACCGGGGGGGGGGGGGGGGCAGGGGTTTGTCTTTAATAGGCTAGGGTTTGCTATTCAGAAAGGGGTAGCGGCGCAGCTTGTTGCTCGCTTACCTGCGATATTGATGTAAAGTGCACTTATTATTAATGAAAAAAAAAAAGTTAATCGAAAAAAAAAATGTAAAAACACAAAGGTTGAAAGTTTGAAAATTCAAAGGTTGGCAAATTGAAAGTATGAGAATGAGACATATATATTGGACATTATTAACAATTCAAGCAAAGCAGAGATTAATTTGATGCATCAAAGGTTCGAGCGGGAAAAGTGGGATCAGTGTTTTTCACATTAAGCAGTGATTGATTTGCCATAGGTTCGAGTAGGAAAAGTGGGACCGATATTGTCACATATCTGAGAGTAGATGAGAATGAGACAGATTTCTAAAACGTTACAATTAAAATAACAAGTAAACTAGGGATCAATTTGGCGTTTCATACATTGAAGCCCAAAAAGTAGGATCGGTGTTGTCACTAAGCAGGTATCAAATTGAAGTGTCGTTGGTTACAGCGGGAAAGTGGGACCGGTGTTGTTATATATCTGAGAGCAGACAAGTATGACACATATATCTTAGATATTTGAGACATTGCAATTAACTGAGAGTAGACAAATATGACATATATATTTTAGATATTTGAGACATTGCAATTAACAAAACAAGCGAAGTAGGGATGGATTTGATGTGTCACAGGTTTGAGCATGAAAAGTGTGATCGGTTATGTGAGAGAATACTAGATATACGAGACATCTATTATCTATTATATATAATAAATGAAAGTCATTTGAGCCACTTGTCAACGCCAGAGAGCCTCTAAATGCCCCTTTTCCCGCCTAACAGTTCATTCCCCTTCTTTATTTAATCCTTTTGTCTGCTTCTCAATCCAGATTTCTTTTCCCTCTTCTCTCTCTTCTCTCTGGCGATTCAAATGGCGATTCAAAAACCAGATCTTGGATTCCAGGTACCTTTCATCTAATAACCTAAAATCATCTTGAATCTCTCTTATGTTAATCGTTGATATATGTATAGATCTGTATGTTTTTCATTTTGTTGTTCAACCCTAGGGTCCTCCACATCTTCTAATCTTCTCTGGCGATTCAAAAACCAGGTAAATCTCTGCTTTCAGATCTACACAACTATGCTTCATATTTAGGGCTTTTTATTTTCGTTTCCACAATCAATCAGGTATGAAATCATCACTTTAACTTCTTCGTTCTTCTTTATCTTTTGTAGATCCGACCCTAAAAGTTGCAGGTATGTGGATTTATTTTGTTCTTTATGTTTTGTTCATCTTTAATCGAAGTTATTGTTCATTTAACCGTGTTTATTGTTCATTTTGTTTGGTGAGGGTTTTTTGTTGAACCCTAAATTGATGATTTTTGTTGAAGAGGGATGTCTGGTACGTGACACACTCATTGATTTATGTTTGCCTGTTATTAATCTTTTGTTGTTTTGTGCTTTGTAGCTTGAGAAAGATACTAGATTTAGTAGTGCCTGTGTATGGCTTGTGATTTTCAAATGATGTTATATGATTTTTTTATATTTGCTTTTTAGGGACTTTATTGAAACGAGGTGTTTTTTACAATGTTGTTTTCTATTTGTAGTTGCATATTGTTCTGGAAGACATGTTTTTTTTTTTGGTTTAATTTTTGGGTTTTTATCTTGATAGATGGATCGGTACCAGAAAGTTGAGAAGCCTAGAGCAAAGCAACCCATTAATGAGAACGAGATACATATTACCAGCCAGGGGAGAATGCGAAGCTATATCACATATGCCATGACTTTGCTTCAGGTAAATATTTTACTTCTAAATTGCAGCAGTGTTTTTTTCAAGTGTTGTAAATTGTCGCCTAATGAGGTATTTGAAAGTTGAGTTAGTTTTATTTTGTGGTTTACTAATATATTATTTCAAGTGTTATAAGTTGTGTTTTATTTCTACATGTGGTTAACAATCATGCAATCCACTGTGGTAGGGAACTGTGTTGTTTCAGTTGTATGCACTAAAAGTTTGTAGCTTTTTTGTAATACTATGATATCTATCTACGTCAACATAAACATCAGCTTTTAAGTTCTAAAATTTCATAAATTGTTTTCTAAAAAAGGTTATTTTTGTCTTTCTACATTGTTATCAACCTGTTATTATTATTGGCTTTTTGTGCTGTTATCATCGTCAATGAGAAGTATAATATCACACTTTTGAATTTAGTCAGGCAATTATTGAAACATAACTATAGAAGCAAAATCTGTCTTCATTCACTCAACTTCATTTTGTTAACCAACATGTATTGATGCATACTTTGATTTAAGTGCTTGCTATAGTATCCGATTGCACTATTTACTATTTTATTGCTCTTTTAGGAAAAAGGCTCATCAGAGATTGTGTTCAAAGCTATGGGTAGATCTATCAACAAGACTGTCACAATTGTGGAATTAATAAAGGTTTGCCAACATATACATTATATCATACATTTTTGGTTTATCTGTTTTTATTTACTTTCTTTTTGGACCATTAAAAAACTGAACTGTGTGCAGGAAATGCAAAACTCCACGATTCCGGATGACAGCAGGAAAGCTGGCTCATTGAACACCAAGAAACCTGAGTTTGAATTGACCCACTAAGATCTTTGAAACTAAGTCGCTTTGTTTCGAAACAGTAATTTGAATCGACCCACTAAGATCAACTGAAATCTCAGGTTTGTTTCGAAACAGTAGTTTGAAACTGAGTCGCTTTGTGTAAGTTCTAATGTAGCAATATTCATTCTACAGAAGCTGATGGTAGTGATGCAGATTCTATCTCTTGTGACACTGAGAATATAAGCGATACTTTGGTGTCTGTTTTAGAGACGAAGAATGAAGTTGTGGAGTGCAATGGTAAGCTTTTTACATTTCATATAAATCTCTATTACTTTTTTTATTAGTTACTGCATTATATCATCTTTTTGTTTCTTCAGGTTTTACATATAACAACGAAAGTTCAAGTGAGCTGTCAAAGTTAGATAATCGAAACGACCATAATGTTGCTATGGAAATGACTGAAGGGTCAAAGGGGATAGAAGAAAATATCTTTACAAATCAAGGTACGTTTAAACTTATTGTCAAACTTTCGAGATATTTAAAACTAAAAAATGTTGAGTACTTGATTGTAATGCGATTATTATCTTTTATTTATAGGCGATGAGGCCCTTGTGAATCCAAGGCAATTGAAGAAACTACTCATGGTATTGCTCTGGTGAGTTCATCTTAACTTATAATAACTAGCATCATGAGTTGAAATACATTTCGACTATCTCCATATTGAGTTTTTATAGTGCAATAAGCTAATTGGGGAATGTGACATATTCATGTTTTATGCAAGTTTGGTGATATCTCTTCATGCATGTGTGTGTTTAAATTCATGTTCTTCTATACATTTACTTTTTGTTATCTCATGAGTGACTAATTCTTTTTCCAGTATGTTTCCCAAGTCAACTGCAGATACATTTGCACAGAAGTTGTATCAAACATTCAAAAATCACAAACGTTTTAGCAAGCCCAAATTAGCACGCTCGGATTTCATTATTTCTCATTATGCCAGAGAGGTAGTGCACATTTCATAGATCTTCTAAGAATGAATGTTGCTAACGTCGGTAAATAGTTGATCATTATACTCTAAATTTCTTGCTGGAAGGGTGGTCTTTTAGCTACACTAAGTTGGATTGATTGCATATTAGTATCCCAATATGGCCAGAAAGCTAAATGACATCATTTCATAAATTCTTCATCCTTTTGGTTGTTTTTACATATTAGTATCCTATAAATTCTAATTTGAACAATTTTGACCCATACGTGCATGTTTTCCAGCTCACCTCGCTCCTTGGTAGTGTTTTCTATAACCAACGTAGTGACAATAGGTAGGATACGTGTGTAATGTGGATACGTGACAGGATATTAATCGCTTTCTGTATAGTATGAGAAGTATGATCATACAATCTTCTGACATGATTTCATATCTACATGACAAATCAGGTATTTATCTGTGAACAAAAGCTTTATTCAAAAGCACAACTTGAGCAGCATGTACACACAGGTGACTCTGAAGTTGATGGAACTGAAAGTGAAAGAGGTGGGTTTCAAGGGCATCCGTTATGTGAATTTTGCAGGACACCTTTTTATGAGGATAATGAGCTTTACACGCATATGAATACCGAACATTTTAAGTGTCATATATGCTTTGATATATATCGGAAGCACTACGGATCCGAGCACAATGAGGAAACTGTTTGACATTTCTTCTGTTGATGAAATTCCCAGTCAGGTACGCTCTTTAATGTATTTTGATTCTTTTATAAAGTCCTGCATAATAAAACCATCTTCAATAGTCATTGATAAGTCAACAGATGTTTGAAAGCACTGTTGGGTTAAACCACTGTTTTTGAAGAAAAAGTGGAACCACTGTTTTGGGTTAAAACAGTGTGTTGAAATCACTTTTGGGTTAAAACAGTGTTGAAACCACTTTTCGGTTAAAACAGTGTTTGAAACCACTGTTGGGTTAAAACAGTGTTGTTAAAACAGTGTTTTGAAACCACTTTTGGGTTAACAGTGTTTAATACCACTGTTGGTTTAAAACAGTGTTTGAAACCACTGTTAAACCCAAAAGTGTTTCAAAACACTGTTTTAACAACACTGTTTTAAGCCAACAGTGGTTTCAAACACTGTTTTAACCCAAAAGTGTTTTAACAACAGCTGTTTGACGTTCTTTGAAGCATTTTTTTTGGATAATTTTAGAATTCTGAATTCATGTCTGAAGTTGTCTTTAAAATTTGTAGGTAGATGATATGGAAGAAGTAAGCGAGTACTATCAAAGTAGAGAATGATATCGACCGTCATGAATCATTCTCCTGACGCTTGGGATCATATGCTATTGAAAGATATTGTTGTTAAAGTGGCAAATGTTGAGCTTTATTATAAAGTTGTTCATTTCTACTTGCAAGAGCATCCGGATCTTATCAATGATGTTCTCAATGTTCTTGCTCTATGTGTTGACCATATACGTGTGGTCGATATTATGCGAAAGGTTTGTGCACAACTCCAAAAACTTTTAGATTAGATTCTTCTGTCTTCTGGTACTGAGTGGTTGACTTAACGAATTACAGGCGGGCCAGCTTCCTCTTGCGAAACCATAAATAGTTGCAGTTCAGAGCAACAATGTATTTGCTGTAAATGAGACATTTTAAACATAGTTTTTTTTTCTTTTTTTTTTTTTACAATGCTTCCAATATTTGATAATGGTTTCTGACCCATTGTCATTTGTAAATGTAGTTACTTGATACAGGTTTCTTTCACGCTGACCCGCATCCCGGAAATATTGAACTTTGACACCAGACGGGAAGCTTGCAATTCTTGATTTTGGTAATAATCATATCATTTTCATTTGTTAAAGTTCATTCCATTCATTATGACTGCTAAACGCTTGAATAATCCAGGTTTGGTAATGAAATTGACGTATGATCAAAAGTACGGGATGATCGAAACTATTGCTCATCTTATTCATAGAGATTACGATGCCATCGTTAAAGATTTCGTAAAACTTGGATTCATTCCTGAGGGGGTAAATTTGGACCTGATATTGCCTGTATTAGCTAAAGTATTTGACCAGGCCCTTGAAGGTGGAGGAGCAAAAAATATTAATTTTCAAGAGTTGGCGGCTGATTTGGCACAAATAACGTTCGACTATCCGTTCCGCATTCCGCCTTATTTTGCCCTTTTAATCAGAGCAATTGGAGTGCTTGAGGGTATTGCTTTAGTAGGGGATCCAGAATTTGCCATTGTAGATGAAGCATATCTGTATATCGCACAGGTATTTATACTGAAATTTTATGTTTGCTCCATTATTTAATATATCCATACTCGATCCACTTATAAAGATGATGTTTTATGATGTCAGAGGTTGCTCACTGACGAATCTCATCGTTTACGGAGTGCTTTACTTTACATGGTGTACGGAAAATCTAGAGTCTTTGATGCCGAAAGATTTATAGATGTAATGCAAGCTTTCGAGAGCTTCATAATCACATCCAAAAGCGGTGGCGGGGAGGATTTAAACGGTGACATGGCTGGACTCGGTGTTATTCAAACTCAGACAAACATTGCATTCCCCCGGTTTCAACCAGAACCACCAGTTGAAACAAGAGCCGCGTTAGCGTTTCTTCTATCCGACAAAGGGAATTTCTCTTAGATGAGGTATTAACATTATGATCGCGTAACACCGTCAATATTTTATTTGTGAGACTTTGTAATTAAAATATTTTTTATTTTTTTGTAAATAGATTGTGAAAGGCATCGATGCGGTTACTAGAGAGCAGTTGGTCCAAGTTATGGCACTACTCGGGATCCAAAATCCGACGCCGGTTTTCAGCATGGTTCCTTCCTTTGGAGCCATCAGACCCGCAGGGTTAATTCCTTACATAACCGAAGAGGACAAAATCATACTAAACAACGTTCAAAAGATTGTTGAATTTTTAATCGCTCAAGATTCACGACCCCGATCACCAGATCAGGTAATGAAAGAACCGTGTTTTACTTCCACAACTGATAAAAGTTCTATAAAATAATTTATCCTTATGGTGATGTTTTTCTTTACAGGGTTTGGATGTGAATCGGGTCATGCAAGAGCTTCTTCCCGTTTTGCCCGGTCTATCAGCTAAGGTGCTACCTGAAGTGGTAAGCCGGTTGTCTTCTCAGGTTTTGGCACGCTTGATTCGGGATAGGTTTTTGTAATTATTGTGGGCTAATTGTTTATTTGAAGCCGCAACGAGCCGCTCAATTGTGCATATACCCATAGGAATTGTTTGTGAACTTATGTATAGGACAATCAACTCGGCAGATATATACATGTAAAAGTGGAAAACAAATAATAAAAAAAAAACGAGCTTGATACGTATAATGAGTCGATTTTGAGCTTATCATTTCTTTTATTGAACTTTATAAACCTTATGTAACATCCATGTAACTTGAGTTTTATTGCGTTATTTAAGCTCGAACTTTGAATATAATTGAGTTCTCGAGCTAAGCTAGAATCAATTTTGTGTAATCTTTTTAGAATGACCAATTCACACACCCTTGAGTTTGTGTAACTAACCACAGTTTCTTGATAGCTATTAATATCTTTGATCTATTTTAACTTAGTCCTCTGTTACATGCATTTGAATATTAGAAGGGTTGTTTTGTTATTTAGTTAGAAAGAAAGGGCTAAAAGTGTAAATCAGCACCTAACATTGGCTAACAACTCAAGTAACACTTTTAATGAATGTACTTAAGGGGGAATTAACCACAATAATGAATCATGTTGGTGCAGGTTGGGCCTAAATATGCAAGAAACTTTGGTATAGAGGCTCTTGAACCATTAGGAATATACATGCCTGATGACATTAAGCCTTATTCTATTAATTTTCATTTTGAAGAGGTTATGGTTTGTGCTAATTTAAGTGAAAGCTGCATAAGGTGGAAGACGATTCAGAGGAAGAAGAAGAGGTACAAATGATTACTAATTGCTACCTTTTTACAACCTTTGTTTTACAATTTACATTAACCATTTACAAGAAAAAATTAATTTTGCTAAAACCGTTATTCATAGGTTCATATCTGAAATTGAGGATGTTTGTCGACAATGGCTAGCAAGTGGTCCCAAAAATTTGTTGGTACACTTCATGTAACGAGATACTCCAGTATGCATATTTGTTTCACGTCCCAAAAATTTGTTAATACGTAATACTTTTTGTATGATATTAATTATGTATTAACCAAAAATAGTTTTTAATTAACGTAACTTTCTCGAGCACGGGAAGTAATCCCGGGTAAAAACCTAGTTACAAATAAACATAACAAGCAAAACATTAACCAGTGTTTTCACTGTTTAACTTTAAAATACTAAAATAGTAATGTGAATACCCGAGAATATGCTAATTGAATGTTGCTAGTAAAAAAAAGTGAACTTTAAAACACCTCGATTGGACGGAGAATTAAAGAATTTAGCCGTTAAAAAAAAAACCTTAGAAAATAGTTCTACAACATCATGAGACAAAAGCATACAAGATTAAAATATTCCAAAAAATAAATAAAAATATAATAATTCAGAAATATTGCCAAACAAACAAGCATGGACTGATACATACAGATAAGAGGAAAAAACACCACCACAACTACTCATCGGAGCTTCAACCACCAAATTCCGATGGATCTTCAAGCTTCCTGCAATATCTTCTGCACCACAAACTACCCGACCCCATCACTTTTCCGCCACTTCTCCCCGTCAAAAAACTCCATCAATTACACCACGAAATGCCGCCGCCATACGACGTCGTCGGAGCTTCAAACTTCGCCGGAAGTACCTCGCATTTCTGTCGCTTCCTCTGCTCCAACCCACAAAGTCACCGTTCACGACAGACAACGAGATGTTGTTCACGAATTCTACGTTCCAGAGGTATTAATTAATAATTAATTAATTGGGCCCCAAAGTATAGTTATTTTGATTAGGGAGGATGAGAAATTTTGTACCAATTACTCGTACCGTACCGTACCAAACATACTCAATTTCGGTTATCGATATTATGCGGTATGGTACTGGTACTTTTAATGGTACCATACCGACTAAAGATACCCGTGTTTTGTTTTGACTTTAGCTCAATTTCGGTTGTCTGCGCTATGCAGTACAGTACTCGTACTTTTAGTGGTACAGTACCGGTACTTTTAGCGGTATGGTACCAGTACTTTTAACGGTACGGTACAATAGCCGACCGGTACTGACCAAACATACCGGGTATGGTATTAGATTTTGAATTTACTTCAATTTCGGTAACATCACTATGCGGTATGGTGCGGGTTTGGGACTTTTAAAGGGTATTTTACCATACCAAAACCGACCAAACATACGGTACGATATTCAGTTTTTGAATTTAGCTCAATTTTGGTGGCAGAACTACGCGGTATGGTATGGGTTTCAGACTTTTATTGGTACCATACAATTCGGTTTTGGTTTTAGCTAAATTTCGGTATTGGTACTATGCGGTATGGTAACGGTTTGGTACGGTACCTGTACCAGTCTCATCCCTAAATTTGATATTAGAAAGTAATGAAACAGTTACTTTTGTTTATGTATGAATTTGGACAGAGAATGTTGTTTTTGATCTGTCAATTGTTTTGGTTATGATTGTGTAAAATTAAGGTTTTTTTATATTATTATTGTATGGAGGTAGAATTGTTTTTTGAAGGTTGGTAAATTTTGCAGGATCAATACATATTGCACACAGCTGAAGCACAGAACATATCATTGCCGTTTGCTTGCAGGCACGGTATTGGTTCTATAATTCATGTTATATAATTTGCAGCTATATTTTCTTTGACTAATAGACTGATAGCATCTATGACGCTGAGCGAAAGCATAAAATAAGAGATAATCTTGATAGGATATTATAAGTTTGATAGGTATTTCCAAATCTGAGAAATTAACCTAGATAATAAACCATAGTTGTCAATAGCGAGCGTAGCGATCGCTATAGTGCGCTACATAGCGTATAGGTCTAGGCTCGCTATTAGGGTTGTAGCGATAATAGCGACTTTTTTTTTGTTTTTTTTTTTAATATAAATAGCAATTAAATATAGCTATAAAATAGTTGGATTTTAGGTTTTTGTTAAATATAAATGTAAAATAGCATATAAACCAGGGTATTTTGTTATAATATACAGATAAATAATTTTTAAATATTTTTTTAGTGTATCGCTATTTATAAAATAGCCGCCCGCTAATTATCGCTATTCGCTATGTAGCATATAGGTACCTTATTGCTATTTGTCTATTCGCCATTAACAACTATGAGATAAACGCATGGATGAATTAGTTCCAGCATCACGCGTTTTTACTTTTTACAATCAAAATGAAAGAAACAAAAACCGTTGGATTTGGAATCAGACCTCCATATGAAGATATCTAGCATGTATAGTGTACTGTATTATGTTTTGATATTATGCTATTTGCCCATAGCATCATAAGATATCTAGTATTTATTTTTTTATTTTTTTAATTCTATATCATGGATGATATTAGCTGCATTAAGACTGTTTTTTGGTCCTTTTGCATTTTAAGGTTGTTGTACTAGTTGTGCTGTTCGTATAAAATCTGGACAACTTAGACAGCCTGAAGCGTTAGGGATATCCGCAGAACTGAAAGCTAAGGTATGTTGTTTCTCATCCGTTATTTATTCAATCTATTTGCATTCAATACACATTCATAAAACCTTTTGCACGTTTTTTAGGGTTACGCACTCCTTTGTGTCGGTTTCCCAACTTCTGATATCGAAGTTGAAACACAAGATGAGGATGAGGTAAATTACACTTGCAAGATACACATCTGCAGCATTTAACAAAACTAGGGGTGTGAATTTTTGACACGACCGGAAAACACGACACAAACCTAACACCGAATTTACGGGTTTGGGTTTAGTCTAAACGGGTTCTGGTTAGTTTCAAGTTGAACATGCGAACCCCGTTTAGCTAAATGAGTCAGGTTTGGGTCAACCCGGTCGGGTTGGCGGGTTGATCCGTTTAACCCAATTATACAATATTATATTTTTTTTACTGTTATATATCATAAATTAAATTGAGTTTATTTTATGCCATAATTATAACTTAAAAAGAGAAATTGACATAAGATATTATAATTTAAATGTAATTGTATTATATACATTTGTGTTTTTTATTTGTAGTAAATTTCAGATTTAATATAATAATTTGGGGAAGAAAATATAAAATAAAAAAAATCCGGATGAACGGGTCGTGTTCGGGTCAACCCGTGAATATTCGGGCTGTGTTCTGGTTCATATGTATGACATGATTTTCAGGGTTCGGGCAATGTTTGGGTTCGTCTAAAATTTTCAGGTTCGGGTTGGGTTGAACCTGCCAACCCACGAACACGACCGTTTAGCACTCCTAACAAGACATAAAAGTATGTTTTGCATCATTTCTTCTTCATTAACTTTGTTGTTTCATTCATGGCTTCTACAGGTATACTGGCTTCAATTTGGACGATATTTTGCACGAGGACCTATTGTAAGTTTTTTCTTAAAAAATTATGTGGGAAAATTCTTCTCATTTTCTTACAAGAACATAATAAAAATAAGTAAATATAGTATCTTACATTTGTTACATCGATGATTGGTGCAGGAAAGGGATGACTATGCACTTGAACTAGCGATGGGCGACGAGTAAACCCCTTAGTTAAATTGTAAATTGTAAGTAAAACGTCATTTGGATCAATGATCTCCTCGTTTTTTAAACACTGTTATATACTGTTAGGATATTTGAGAAGGTTTGAACTTTCAAAAGATTAATATATGACATATTTGACCTCTTGATGATGCATTTTCAGTAGAAGCTTGTGGTTGGAAGAATAATTTATTCGTTGTGAATTAGGCGGTTACATTACCATCTTATGTATGTATTACACTTAGTACAAGTGTTTTTGCATATTAGGTTCACATTTCTCTAAAACTAAAAACCTTAAAATTGAAAAAAATAAAAACAATGTCCACATTTGTAGCAGCTGCAAGGATTTTGAATTACTAAAAAAACAGATAGAAACTTGTACACAAGAGATTTCTCTAACTGTATGTATCTTTACAACATTCTATGCATATGGTACAATATGCCACACATTCATCATGTCACCCTACAGTAAAATGAATTTGAATCTAAAATCAGTCAAGATAGAGTCCAAACATTTACGGTCCAAACCTACAGATTTACATCAAACTGCACTTCTCCTTCGATCGCTTTGATTCCTTCCTTGGCGGGTTCCTTGTCGGGTTCCATGCCGGGCTCCTTCTCGGGTTCCATGCTGGGTTCCTTGTCGGGTTCCTTAGTGGGTTCCTTGTCGGGTTCCTTAGCGGGTTCCTTAGCGGGTTCCTTGTCAGGTTCCTTAGCAGGTTCCTTGGCCTTATTGAACTGTGATGCTGTAAAATCATTAAATTAAATAGATCAAAATTATATACATCAATGGACAACATAAACCATATACATACATACTTATCATGGTTATTAATAACGAATAGCGGACAATAGCGACAAGCTACCTATAGACTAGGAGAAAAGTTTAGAAACATTTTATATGTATATTATATCCAAATAAGCTGTCTTATACGCTGTTTTATATGTATGCTTAACAAAAAACCTAAAATCCTGTTGTTTTATACCTATAAGATCCCTCTATTTATGTTAAAGCAGAAAAAAATAAAAAAAACCTAAAATCCCGCTATTTGTCCGCTATGGAGGCGCCAAAATCAAATAGCGACACATGAGTGCTACGCTATTCGCTATAGCGTTTGCTATGAGCGCTATTAACCACTATGATACATACATACATACATACATATTTCATTTCAACAAATGTTTTTAAAACGATGGTGAAATGATAAAGTCGGAAAATTAATAGCCTCCCTCGCTACCCACATTAGACACTGTAGGGGGAGGCGTAGGTGAAACACGTTGCGGCTGTATTTCCTCTATTTCTTGTTGCGACTGTTTTTCCGCTAAGCTTTGTTGATACTGTTTTGCCTCTGAAACTAGTTCCTGCCACACTCCAGCGAGTGGTGGTGCCTTTTGTTCTTCCTCTCTTTCTTTTTCCCGCTGTTTTGCCCTTTCAGTTAGTTCCTGAAGCGCTTTTTCAACATCTTCTTCCTCTAAGCCTTCTTGCCGCTGTTTTGCCTCCGGAACTACTTGCTCAGAGTCTCTAACAAGTGGTGGATCCGAACTGTCACATAACATAAACATTTTAATAAAACAAACTTCTTTCTCTTCATTTATGTGGCTATAACTTAATAATTACCTTTTATCTGTGTTTCTGCTTGTGCTCGCCTCTGCTGTATAGTCTGTCTCTGGATAAGCCCGAGACCAGACGTGCTTAACACTCTTTTTATCCCGTGTGTATCTCTCTATCTCCGGCTTATATATCTTGAAGTTCTGGTTCACAAACACCGTATCACCATTCACCTGAGGCCGCACCATATATTATTACCAAATTAAATCTCGATAATGGTATTTTGTTAACGTGTATTCATCACCGAAGAATATGGAGACTTAATAGTTAATAGTTAATACCTCACTTAGCTTTTCCCATATCACACCGGGTTCATCTTTGTAACCGAGATCTGTAACTAAAAGGTACAGTGCCCCTCCATACTTGATCATCGTATTGAAGTGATTATTGCGAAAAAACACACAAAGTTCGCGTTCTTCCAGACCTTCGTGCAAGCAAAATAAGCTGCAACCAATGCAGCAATATAAGATATCATAATCTTGTTTAATAGACAAAAATAACATGTTGAATGAGCGATACATAGTTACATACCCGTACACTGTCAACTGACTCACATTGTTTTCTAAAAAGTCTCGTACCAGTTCCCCTTAAACGAAAATATCAGTCACTTTAAGCATTGCTTAAACAAAAGTCGTCAAAGAGAAACATTTTAGTTTTACGAATTTCACGAGTCATATACTCATACCTTGTCTTGCAGTTAAAGGACGGGATATCATTTCTGTTATCTGCGGCGATCTAACAGTAACGACGTTAAGTGTAGATGAGCTTGCTTCATTTGATGTCGTTTCTCCAAAAGTTACCGACTTTTCTGTTATTTTCACCTCTTCAAGGCTAGCTTCCTCAATTCTATCTATCTTTACTTTCACGCTTCTCCGGTTCACTAGTACTCGTTTTTCCAACATGGCTCGCCTTGTCAGGATCGGTTTTAAACGTTACGCAATCACCAACTTTTTCCGAACTTGGATAAACGGTTTTTGTTAATTCCAAGCCCATCAACGGTTCATGTAACTCTCCGATGTATTCTTTTTCTACATGTTCAACTTTGATATTTTCAGAACTTAAATCTTCTTCCGAACTCTTCGTAGTAACAGCTTCTGTGTTTTGAGTTTCTAGTTTCGTAAGATCGGCCATCAAGGTATCATACGACTTTAAGCCGATGGCATTTGAAGTTTCAACATCCTGACATCAATGGACCGATATTAATAGTAGTTCATGTTGAACATATTCGTATTGTGTATATAGATTTACATGCGTAAATGAATATACCTGTGGATCGATAATCCAACCGTGATATACTGGAATGTCCAATAAACGAAATACCGCACACTTGCTTGTGAACTCAATATACTTAATTCTGCAACAGCTCATACATATTTAAGTTTTCAACTTGAAAAAAAGGTAACCCGAAACAAAAAAAATAAAAAAAGGTAGTAAATACCTCGTGAATCTAACGTTCACATCCAAGCCCTTTGCAACAAGTGTTAGTATATCGATCGTATCAGATATAGTCTTTTGTGTTTCCTGCAAAAAGGACCAAAACCAATGAAGACAACAACAAGGAGAAATACTGCGGTTTCTTCAGTTATTAGGTTTCGTTTCTAGTTTAGAAACATATTACAAAACCTCATCTTTGCTATTTGAAATGAGTAAATTCTCAGCCACCAGTGTTAACAGTATCCTCTCTGATACGGAAGTTTCATACGGGCTCAGACCCAATTCGTTTCTCAGCGACAAGATGTTGCCTAACATAGATTACAAAATACAATCACTAACCGATCTTTAACAGAATACAATCAAGTTCATTACCAGACTGCAACTTAATATTGCATAACATTTCACAATCAGTTAAAGCAGTAATTACATTAAAAAAAACTGTTAGAATTCAACCTAACTACTACTACAGACATTCTGTCCGAAACTTAGTTACCGATGATCAAGTAATTAGCAACGAAATCAATCAACCGTTCAAGTTAATCAATATAAACAGTTTTCTACAGAACCGATTTCATCAAACCCTAACAAACAGTATTAGAAACAATCAAATTCAACCAAAAACATGAAGGTTTTTTCTCTATCTTCATAATATTTCACAATCAGTCCCAAGAAACTTGAAAGTCAGCTTACCGTTAAATCAATAATCATCTTCCCCCAAACAATAACTGATTATTAACGAAATCAACTGTCAAAAGTGTCGGATACGCAAAAATAACTTCCGAATGAAGACATATAAACAGTTTTCTTTACAGAAACAATGTAATCAAACCCTAGAATAAAGAGTAAACGAGTTTTAGAACATTACAAATAGCGAGAAGAGGACAGGGTCCGTTTTCGTTCTGGAGTACGATCGGAGTAATGTTTCCAAAGAAGCGGATCGGTTTTGTGTAATACATCGTTTCTTTATTCTTCTGCTTCTTTCCCCATTCCAACAGCTCTTTCGATACCCGAGCCATTTCAGATGATCACTTTCACTCTTTCAGCAGCTTTTACAAGTCTAAAAACAGAAGAATTCTATACGTATGTATATGTGCGTGTTTTAGTGTGTGTTTGTGCGTGTATTATGGAAGATGAAGATGCCGGAATGAGAATCCGGTGATCGGACGGTGATATTTTATATAACGAACAGAGGGAGGGAAATTCTGTTATTTGATTTTTTATTTGAGGCAGATATAGCCCCTTTAATTTGTAAGGTTGACACTTTTGGCTTCTTAGTTTAGTTAATTTGAAATCTTTAGTTTTTTTTATATATATATTTGTGTTGATATTAGTGGTTGTTAAGGAATTAAGTGATAATTAACTTTAAGATAAGCATCTTAAGAGTGAATTGGAACTGTAAATTGGGGTCGAAATTCTGTATGAGTGTAAACGAGCTGGGTCATTTGAGAGCTACATAAAATCAATTCGTGAAAAGACCTAAATAGTCAATAGAGCAAGCTTAAATGAGGTAATCGGAGCTCAAGCGTAAATTTGAACCTCATTTAATAAACGGGTTTGAGTCAACATTTTATATATTGAACTGGATTAGGTTCGCGATCCTATTATTTATATATGTAATAAGTTTTATATACTGTGTGGTTTGAACGACTTCTACATGTGTTTTTATGAAAAAGTTCCGAAGAAATTATGTAACACCTGTGGTTCCCCACATAAAAATATATAAATAGGTAATAAATTATAACTAGCAGGTTACACCCGCGCTTTGCGGCGAGGGCGACTCGATTTTTAATAAATTTTACATGGATCGTAGACGCAGTGGAAAAAATATCGTGAATCGCTGGAACCGACACTCGATATAGCAACAGAAAGAGAAAACTTAAAAAACAAAGTCGTGTTAAGTCCATAAGGATGTCAACACATGGTTTACATTGATTGAAAACCTTAATAAACGGATACCATTAACGGTTATAATAGTATCAATACGATACCGATGTTTTTCGGTGGGTATCGGCTCAATCCTCTTAAAAAAATTATATCGCGTATTAAATTTTGTGAGGAAAAACTAATGAACGAAAGTTATACACGAAAATAAAACTATCCGGTTGAAGACGTATATTATTTTGAGTGTCTTGGGTAAATTTAAAAAAAACGAAGTAACTATTCATTCACGTGTTATGAATTAATATAGATAGATAATATATTATATTATATATTTGAATAATATGTGTACATAAATAGAGTAGTTGATAATAATTAATGAAGTTCAAGCCAAACTTGTACATGAATAAAACACTGACGAGTAAAGGTGGAACATTGAACATAGAGTTTAAAATTAGCTGAACTTGAGCTTTGTTAAGTTAAATAAGCTAAGTGAGTCTTTGTTTCAGCTCTTAATGAATTCGTAATGGTTCAACATTTAATGGTTTAGACTGTTTGTTTTGTGAACAGATGTCTGAATGGTTCATACATTTACCTCTGAATGGTTAAACATTATACTGAGTGTAAATGGTTAAGATCTCTTATCTGAATTAGCCAGACACTTATCTCTAAACAGTTAAGCAGTATGCTGACTTTTAATGGCTCAGACATTTCTTATTAGTTCAACACTTAGGTGCTGTTTGTTTTTTAAAAGGTAAAATGTCTGCAGTCTGCGGACCACATCTGCAGACATCTGTTGAAGAAGAAGTGGACCAAATGTCTGCAGTCTGCAAGAAGAAGACTGTTTGTTTTTTAATGTATGTAGCCTTCTAAAATAAACCGGTGGTGTACAGACAGTGATGGGTGGTGGACGGTGGTGGTGGTGGGTGGTGGATGGTGGTGGTGATGGACGATGGTGGTGGTGGTGGGTGGTGGACGGTGGTGGTGGCGGTGGTGATGGTGGGTGGACGGTGGTGGTGGCCGGTGGTGGTGGGTGGTGGACGGTGGTGGTGGGTGGTGGCCGGTGGTGTTGGGTGGTGGTGGTGTTTAACCCTCTGCAGATCTTAGAAGTGGTTGGACCAAGTCTGCACCAAGAAGACCTTGCGCAGGCCTTTTTTAATGAAACGTTTTCGGAAAAACAAACAGTCTGCGCGTGGCAATGTCTGCGCGTGGTATGCGCCGCGCAGACAGAAGAGCCTGCGCAGACGTTTTATCAAAAAACAAACAACACCTTACTTACCCATTCAAAAGTTGTAAAACAAGCCTAAGTTAAATAAGCTATTAAATCTTTCATATTTGGAATGTGACATTTCAAAAATTAGTTTTGTTTGTTAGTCTTCTTAATTAATTTTGCTGTAACCAACTTAAGGTGGGGGTTGAATTTTGATAGACAACGGTTAATATTTTCCGAGAACTATGGTAATTGTTGAACTTTGAATTTCTGAGAACGAAGAGTAAACTTCCGTTTTACTCCCTATGGTTTGGTCACTTTAACGGCAGGGGCGTACCCACATACATATGAAGGTGGGCGGGCGCACCCCTTGAAAAAAGAAAATTTAGTGTTAAATTCCTGGTAAAATCCCGACCGCACCCCTTGAAAATTTTCGTCCGCACCCCTTGGAAATTTTCGCTCCCCTTACGAAAAAAATCTTATGAATTTATAAATTTTTTTATGTAAACACTAATTTTAAATACAACCTAATTAACTTTCCACTTAACTAATTAACTTTCTCTTAACCTTTAACCTAATAAACACACCATAATCCAAGCCCAACCCAATCTGATAATCTAATTTGAACAGAAATATAATAACCCAACCCACCGCCATTCCGGCCACCAAACTCATAAAAACAACATCTTCATTACTCTTTCCGGGTATGATTCGATTATTTTGTTGTTTCTTGTTTTATTTGGATCTTTAGGAGAAATAAAATTGTTAAAAATGGTTGAAATTTTAGTTGTTTTGTTGTTTTTTAAACTTTAGTTGGCTGATTTGGTTATTTTAGTTAAAGTTTAGTGTTTTAAATGGTTAGTTAGAAGGAATCAACAATTAAAACTAGGACTAAATTAAAAAGTTGAAAATTATGAAGTTTGGTGATTATTGTTTAAGTGTTTAGTGTTGAAAATTAATTGTATATGTTATATAGAGAAAGACTTGCTTAGAAAAGTAGCTCTAGAAGTTTTTGATAGATTTCAAAAAATGAAAACCTGTATGGCGACATTTTAAATATATTTGTAACGACGTTTGACATGTTTTTGATGATTATATAAATTTTAGCTTGATGTTCTTTTGTTTTACATGACCCGACCCGATATGAACCGAATTTTTTTTATATACCTACCTACGGGCCTAAAATCTTTAAAAATATTCCGCACCCCCATGAAAAATTTTCTGGGTCCGCCACTGTTTAACGGTTTTGCCCTAAACCTTTAAAAATAGCCATTTTCCTCCAATAGTTTGCGATGGTTTTTCCATTTTGCTCCCCGCCTCTAACTCCATCCAAGTTGTCTGTTTTTCCATTTTGCTCCCCGCATGGAGTAAAATGGAAAAACCGTAGAAAACTATTGGAGGAAAATGACTATTTTTAAAGGTTTGGGGCAAAACCGTTAAAGTGACCAAACCACAGGGAGTAAAACGGAAGTTTACTCGAGAACGGACGTAAACCTTTTTTATAATAAATACCATATATAATTGACACTTTATATCGATGCATATATTATTCTTATATTTTGTTAAAAACTATTTAAAATGTTGAGTCGCTTTATTTGATTCCATTATCACTCGATTATATTTTAAACTTTAAAACTTCTGAATCTTCTGAATCTAAACAATAATGATTTTAACATTATTCATTCAATATATACAATTTGGGTATGTTCTTAGGAACAGTTCCCGCTTCCAGGTTCTGGCGACCTCCATCTGCCGGTCCGTCACCGATAACGACCGCCTCACCCCAACTCCATTTCCGGTGACAGACGAAATCGGAAGAGGCAGGTTTTTGTCCACCTATATTTGCCGGTGTCTTAGGCGGCGACGAACATGGTTTGTGCCGGAGAGCGATGAGACGGTGGTCAAGTAGTTAGGGTTTCGATCCACTTCCGGTAACCCTATTTCTATTGCATGTTCAGTATTTTGTTAGATCAACGGCGGTGGGTTCCAATCGCACGCCTGGTCAGGGCTGCCTTCTGGTTTTTGGGGGTTTTCACTCTGGCCACGCAATAATGGTTAGGGTTTCAAACATGAGACGTTGGTTGTTGACGGCGTCCGTTCATGGGCTCCTATGGTGGCGGCAATTGTTGACTGTGCCTATTTTTCGGTTTCCTTTGTTAGGGGTCGATGATGGCTAGGGTTTCCTATGCTGAGACTCTAACCGACTTTGATGGGTGGTGGTTGCTTTTATCTACGATGTTCCGATCACGATGGGTTTCTTCATCTGAGATGTTCTTGATTTGAATAATGAAACCCTAAGTCGCTTATGTATTATTTTTGCTGGTTAGGGTCTCTGCAGATCATGTATATTGTATACATATAAATCTGTGATTTATAGAGCTCCTTTGATGATGCAGCTACATGCATTTGGTCTATGATTCTGTTTTTGGCGTTTGGCTTACTGAGGCGATGATGATTGTGTGGGTGTAAGCCGAGTTAAGGATTTCACCGTGGCGTGGCATGTTTGAGAGATGGTAGATGTTCACCTGCAACCTCCAATGCAGCCACGATTATCTCCTTCATTTACACCCTCTGAGCCTCTGAATCTATGCAACTTGATGGTATGTAATGCTCTTTTAATATCGGAACTGGTTGGGCCCGGCGGCGGACAACGGAGTGTTCGGAGTTAGCTATTTGTTTGAGTCCGTTAGTGAGTACGGCTCCTAACATCGCACCTGGCGGTCCGGCCCAGCGGCGCACAGCCGAGGGTTTCGGATTTATTATTTTTTTGTTTAAGTTTTAGTGCGTACGGGTCCTAAGCGGTCTTTGTGTACGACATTTTTTATATGAAATATAGTATTTGAAATGATAAACTCATTTACTGTTTTGAGCAGGTTAGATATTCATGTTTTGCTGAAGCTTTCCCTCGGCGCAATCACAAACCATGCCTCAGTTTATGTAAGCGGACACTCAAACTTAATGTTCATTGATACTCAAATTTATCTTTAAATTCATGTATTAAGAAATTGTCTGCTTACTTTATGCCAGTGAACTTAGATTTATTCTCTACTAACTACAATCTACTCACTATATATAAAACTATTACCATTCACAGATGTTAGTCTATTGGGTTAACAGATCATAAATCCGAAATTGTGCAACTTTTATAATTTCGTCAAATTGTACGTATCTTTCTTTGTGATTGATGCTTTTCATCATATGCAGATCGCAACAAAAAAGCGTATAAAATAGTATAGAAAATGATGTTGGGAATGGCGGAAACTACTAAATAGGCAGTTGTTAAACGGGTTGAACGATCAGTTTTTCTTAAACATCGAATGAGTTAGTTCTATTAAACGGGTCAAAAGGGAAACTTTTCCTACACAGGCCAGCTGGATCAGTTTCAATAACCTGATGAGTTTTTATAAACATCTAGAGTAGTTTTAAAATTGAGGGCATTTAAGCACCTAAGATATTTGAGTAAAACATAAATGATTTTTTGTTAATAAACATTGAATTAGATAATGGTTGCTATTAGGGTTTTTTTTTTTGGTTGGGAATTGCTAACACATAGAGAAGTTAGGATAGACTTAATTCTGAGGTGCATGAAATGATTCTTGGATGTTCGATCTATATCTATCAGGCTTAAATTTATTTATATCAAAACCAACATACACTCAACTCAAGCCTCAATTCTGAGATACATGACATGATTGTTTTGCATGATGTTTTTTTTGTTATGCAGGAAACGTCTCTTAGTCACTAAAGACATGGCGATATTTAGCTTTTCATTTTAATAGTGTTTGCGTAGGATGTTATCTAAATTAATCGGTCCCGGTGCAACCAATTTATGTATCAAAGGTGTCGCGTGCGGCCGAGGAGCTGATGTAGCTGATCTATCTTCTCATTGGTTGTTATTTGTTCAGCCGTGTATTTTCCAACCACTATAGCAGCCCTATGAACAACATTTTTCCTCCTAGATCCAGTGATTCCTTCAAACAATTTGTAGAAGAACATGTGGAGCAGCAACTTTAAGCTTCATTGAGGAATGAGGCATATACTGAACATCTTATGTGCAGCTCAATATCTTCAATTTCAACTTGTATTAGAATGAAAGATTTGCCCAAATACAATAGATCAACAATAAATCACAACCTCAGAGTACACTTTGCTATATTCAAGTAGCGATTAAGGGAAAATTCCCTGATGACCACGCGTTTTGATTCTCCTGATGACCACGCTTTTTTACGCCGCCGCAACGCGCGGCGGGTAAATATTCTAGTTTGGATATAAAAATGGATGAGAGAAGGGGTATTTATTTAAAGTGAAAAAGGTTTTATTTTTTAATTAATATAGCTGTTAAAAACGGCTACTTTTTTGAATATTGGACCGTCGAGCACGTCGTGTAGGAGCCGGAGAGGACGAGCCGGGCCTATGGGGGGCGGTGTGGGGGTGCGGCGCCGGGCTACGCCGGGCCTAAACCGGCCCCATATCTTCCAGTCTTACAAATGTTAAAAGGTATGAACTACTTTTTAATGACATGAAATAGAAATAAAGTTAATATGCGAACAAAGAAGATATTAAGAAAATCACGTAAAAAATATAGTAACATGCATGTCATTGCAAAAGTATATAGGATATGAAAAATCAAGAGGGTCAAGTTTAAAAGCATCTACAACGTTGGAGTCTAAAATCCAGACTTCCTACATCAACGTATGACATGACAGTATTCCACATCACAACCATTCTAAACCCATTTTTCTCCTTTAGCACTAAACCATTTCAAATCTCCACCTCGTCATCTACTTTTTCTTACATTTAAACTATATTTAATTTATATAATCTATTTATAATTTACTAGGTTTTTACCCGGGATTGCTTCCCGGTCTCGGGAAACTTAGTTATATTAATTACTATTTGTTACTAATACGACCACATTACATCAACCATCTCATTCGATTCAACAACAATGTCTTCAATTCACCGGATTAGATCATGATCGCATATTAGAGGTCAAACAAAAGCACAACAGGACCACATGAATAATATCATTTCCACTTTTACTTCAATGCACTTACATGATAGGGTGATTCGGGATTTTGTTAAAATGTTTGTTTTTGTACTTCTTTACAAAATAAGATGTTGACCAAAATTCAAACAGATGTTGACCAAAAGTCAATCAGATGTTGAGCATAAACACTGATTCTATAACAACTGACACTACAGACACTGATTATATTCAAACTACTGATACATAAACACTGATTCTTCATTCCACTGTTGTAATCTAAGCACTGATGTTGAGCATCAGTGCTTTCTTCAAAGGGTGATCAGACCTTGAATGGACAATGCTTTGATCTTCAACAATGCTTGGATCCCATCAGTAGTTTGAGCTTCAATCTTTATGCTTCATCAGTGCTTTGACTTAACAGTTGTTTACAAGACCAGTACTTAGAGTATATCAGATGTTAGAGCCACTGTCAAGGGGAAAGCTTAGTGTAAACACTGCTTATTGTGGATCTTGTTAACAACAATATTGGTCTACGAGTTCTTTCAGTCGTTGATAGTTGGCTTCAAGGGTGGCGGCCCGAGAACCCTTGTTGTTTGGAATAAATGTAGTTGATCGGATTCCATGCTTCAAGGGTCATCGACTCAGGTTCAAGCACACGAACAAGAAGTCTAATAGTGTCCCGTAGATCCGCTATAATACGATAGCATTTATTTTTCACCATGACTCGTAGTCATAATCGTTCTGAGCTATTTTAGAAAATGCTACAACTATATCATTCAAAAAGTTCAGACTTCCACCGCTATCTGTTCCATACCAAACAAATGAACTCAACCCAAAAGACTAGTCTAATAGGTGAGGGAGCCCATTTGGTATATAAACCCCACATCAGTTGCCCATACAACTGATTGTCCAGTCCCATACCTTGCAATGTTTTCAGTTCAGCACCGGTGCTGGAGAAGGTTGAGACGCCTGTGGATCCTCCGCCTGTACTAGAAACCAAAGACGACGATCCCAAGTCGCTCATGTTGGAAATATTAAAGAGGATATTAAAGAGGAACATACAAGTTGGGATGTTTCCTCCATCCCACATCGGTGGAGTGATTGAAGTTTGAGTGGTTTATAAGGAATTACTCCTTATGGGCTTCCATAGTGTTAAATGGGTTGAGAAGTGGGTTAAGCCCACCCGCGTGACGAGCCGAGCCGCGAGCTCGCGTTTCGTGCTTCGCGCGTACGCATCGTCGCTAGGAGCTTTTATTTTTAGCTAAGGTTCGGTTTCAGGTGGGTCAGATCTGTAAACCGAATGAGATGAGATAAGAAGGAGATAGAGATGGATTCGAAACCAGTGGGGGTTATCCCATTATCTCTATGCAACCGAATTCGTATGGGATATAGATACTGTAACCGAATTCGAATGTGATATGGATGGTTATCCCACTCCCTGTTTTTCTCATTCTCTGTTATAACCAAACCTATAAATAAAAGCTTTCTGCTACCTATTCAACCTAACCAATTTTCGCAGCTCTCTCTCTCTCTATTGTGTGTTTCTGTTTTCGTTCCAGCTTCTGCGTTTTCTGGTTTCCATTGCTGTTGGAATACCAGATCAGTTCTGCATTAAATCCTGGGAGTTTACGCTGCAGCTCACAGCAATACGAGCGCGTAAAATCCTTTAAGGACAAGAATCATCCGTGCAGTTCGAAGATAGTTCTTCCGTAATCGCCAGGTTGGTTTTAATTTACGTGTTCTTTAAATTCGTCCGACAACGGGACAGTCTCCTTCTACCTTTCTTTAATCAGTTTGCTCAAGTTGGAACAAACTGATTTGGCTGATAACTCGGTAATTAATAAAGTTATATTAATTTATTGTTGATTAATTTAATTTTCAACAATCTTAAAGGATTTTATTTTTGTGTTTAATCAACAGAATTAATGGACTCTGAACTACCAACAGCCAATCTGAGATTCATGAATCAAGAGTTTGTCAAGTTGGACAGATTCGATGGTCAGAACTATACCCGCTGGTCGGACAAGGTTAAGTTCATGCTAGTTGTGCTGAAACTCTACTATATCCTTGATCCTGATTTGCCTGCAATCCCTGATGACCCTCCTCGTGAGGCAGGAGAGCTACCAGATGCAGATTTGGCAAAGCAAAGACTTGTCCGTAAGGAAGCTGAAGATCTTTGCCTGGGCCACATAAAAAATTCTCTTTCGGATCGTCTCTATGACTTGTACGCGCCGGTAAAAAGTGCTAGAGAATTGTGGAAAGCTTTGGAAGATAAGTATAAGGCTCATGAAGAAGGTACTAACAAATACCTTATTGCCAAGTACTTAGACTTCCAAATGGTCGATGACAAGTCAATCCTGGAGCAAGTGCATGAACTCCAAGTTCTTGTTAACAAATTGACTGCACTTTCTATTCCGCTGCCAGAAATATTTCAAGTAGGGGTCATTATTGCAAAATTGCCTCCTAATTGGAAAGATTTCTCAAAGAGAATGATGCACAAGTCTGAGGACTACTCGTTGGATGAACTGTTGAAGCACCTTCGAATTGAGGAGGAAACGCGCAACAGGGACAAAAGAGGTAAAGTCGGATCGAGTGTAAATCATGTTGCCGGAGGATCTGGTCAAAAGGGAAAAAGGGGCATCAAAGAATAAGAAGTTTACTGCACCAAAGAAAAAAGAATTCAAGAAGACACAACACACTAACAACCATCAACCAAAGAGGTCTGGTAAATGCCATGTTTGTGGAGAAATAGGGCATTATGCACGAGAGTGCTCTCAGAGGAAATCTGGATCTACGGTTGGTTCTACAAGTGCTGTTGATGTTGAGAAAGTCACCAATCTAGTGGCCAATGTGGGTCTTGGTGAAGTTAACATGCTTTCTCAATATACACGCATTGTGGCATGTAGAGGATGGTTCTTGGATTCTGGAGCCACTGTTCATGTTTGTGGGAATCGTGGCTCGTTTCTTACTTATGCTACTGTTCCTCAAGGAACAATGGTGGTGTGTGCTGATGGACATCGTGTAGAAGTACATGGTAAAGGCACGGTGCGACTAAACTTTAGAGATGGTCAAGTGGTTACCCTTCAGGACGTGTTGCATGTTCCTGGTATCACCAAGGGACTGGTTTCTGCTGATAAGTTCGATCGGAATGGTTACAAGCTGGTTATCAAGAATCTTCGTGTGAAGTTTTCTCTAAATGACATCTATGTGGGTCAAGCAAAGAACACGGGTGGAATGTATCCTCTTGACTTAGCTGAAGATGGGATTGATGAAGAAGATTCGGATGAAGGGGGCGTTTCAGTGATTGATGGGTTTGGGAATGAAAGTGATAGTGATAGTGGTGGTAGTGATAGTACTAGTATTGGTGAATGTAAGGCAATTGGTTTTGATTTGAATGAAATTATGTCTTCTGATTATATCGCTTGTTCAATTTCTTTATGGCATAAACGTTTAGCTCATACAAATATTAAAAACATTGAAAAAATGCAAACTAAAGGTTTATTAAAATTGAAAGATAAAGATTTTGAAAAATGCGAAACATGTGTTAAATCAAAATTCACAAAGAAACCTTTTCCAAGTGTCCATAAACGCAATACATCACTACTAGAACTAATTCATTCAGATATTTGTGAACTGAATGGAGTTCTTACTCGTGGGGGTAAGAGATACTTTATCACTTTCTGCGATGACTCGAGCCGATACTTATATGTTTATTTGTTGCATTCAAAAGACGAAGCTTTTGAGGCATTTAAAATATATAAGGCTGAGGTCGAAAAACAAAAGGAGAAACGCATTAAAATTCTTCGCTCGGACAGAGGCGGAGAATACTTTAACCGAAAGTTTGATGCATTCTGCGAAGAAGAAGGCATCATACATGAGAGAACTGCACCTTATACTCCCCAACAAAATGGTTTGGCTGAGAGAAAGAACCGAACCTTGGTAGAGATGGCTAACTGTATGTTAAACCAATCGGGTCTACCTCGTAATATGTGGGGGGAAGCTGTGTTAACCGCATGTTATGTTCACAATAGGATCACTAGTCGTGTGATACCTATGAGTCCATATGAGTTGTGGAAAGGAAGAAAACCAAACCTAGAGCATTTGAGGGTTTGGGGGTGTCTTGCCTACTATCGCGTACCTGATCCAAAGACACTCAAACTGGGAGAACGAGCTTTCAAGAGTGTATTCATTGGATATGCTTCGCATAGTAAATCTTACCGATTGTTGGATGACGAATCAGGTATAGTTGTAGAATCCAGAGATGTGGAATTCTTTGAGAACAAGTTTTCTAGAGATGATGAAAACTCAAATGGCACCACAACTTCTAGTACTTCTGAGAAAAGGGTTCAACCCTCACCAATAGTTGAAGAACCAAGGAAAAGTACTAGAGTTAGAAAAGAGAAAAGTTATGGAGATGATTTCTTTTCTTACCTGGTTGAAAGAACTCAAAAGAAAGTGACGAGAGAAGTCATTTTCGCTGTAAATTTGGATGATGATCCTAAAACTTTCAGCGAAGCAATGTCATCGAGAGATGCTCCTTTGTGGAAGGAGGCAGTCAATGATGAAATGGATTCCATTATGGGAAATGGAACTTGGGAGTTAGTTGATCTACCCAAGGGAAAGAAACCTATTGGATCCAAATGGATTTTCAAAAGGAAGTATCACCCAGATGGATCCATCTCTGCCTATAAAGCGAGATTAGTTGCTAAAGGGTATAGGCAGAGAGAAGGGATCGACTATTTTGATACCTATGCACCTGTGGCTAGAATAAGTTCTATTAGAACTCTAATAGCGGTGTCTGCTTTGAAAGGGTTGTACATTCATCAAATGGATGTAAAGACAGCATTTCTAAATGGGTATCTAAATGAGGAGATTTATTTGGAGCAATCAGAAGGGTTTGTGATGCCTGGACAAGAGAACAAAGTGTGTAGACTTATTAAATCTCTGTATGGTTTGAAGCAAGCTCCTAAACAGTGGCATGAGAGATTTGACACCACTGTGACTGCTTTCGGGTTTCGACACAACAGTGCTGACAGATGTATTTATACTAAATGTGAACCCGGGTATACAGTTGTGATTTGTCTTTATGTTGATGATATGTTGATCATTAGCACTCACCTTGAAGGTATTTCTGAAACTAAGAAATATTTGTCCTCGAACTTTAAGATGAAAGATCTAGGAGAAGTTGATACCATTCTTGGGATCAAGGTGAAGAGAACTGGAAGTCAGATTTCTCTTAGTCAATCTCATTACATAGAGAAAATTCTGACTAAGTTTCAACATTTAAATATTAAAGAGTTTAATACTCAGTTTGATCCAAGTGTGAAACTTAATGTGAACTCTGGAAGAGCAGTGGCTCAACTGGAGTATGCGAGTGCTATTGGAAGTATGATGTATGCAACACATTGCACTCGTCCTGACATTGCTTTTGCTGTAAGCAAACTGAGTCAGTATACTGTTAATCCAGGGACAGAACACTGGAAGGCAGTGGGCAGAGTACTTGGATACCTGAAAAGGACCAGTAACTTAGAACTGACATACACGTCATCTTCCAGAATACTTGAAGGTTATTCTGATGCAAGCTGGATTGATCGCACCAATGATTCAAAATCTACAAGTGGGTGGATTTACACTCTAGCAGGAGGAGCAATTTCTTAGGCGAGCATCAAGGTTGTCTATGTCAAGACAAGTAAGAACTTGGCAGATCCGTTTACTAAACCTCTGACGAGAGATTTGGTTGTGAATACCGCGAGAGACATGGGTCTAAAACCACAATAGAATTGTTAGTGATGGAAACCCAACTTGAACTCAGTGCTCCTATTTCTCAAGTTTAATGGGTAAAAACGAAGTCACTTAACGATAGAAGGTACTATCAAATTTGATAGATCCATGTGAGGTTTGATAGTACGTCGTTGCCGAGAACAAGGGTGAGCTTATGCTCTTAACAAAGTTTTGGAGGCATCCAAGTAACGTGGATGATGTAAAACTTCGCCTATATGATCTAGGGGTGGTGCCGCCTCGAGTGAAGATTAGTGGTTTATCTTCTAAAGGGTCATGAAAAGGATTTATAGCGTACGGCCATATTCGCGCTCAGTGAGAACGCAAAGTCAGCTGGTGATGTGTGGGGGTAAACCGAAGGGGGCTATCAGGTTAATGGTTTAATTCCATAGGACACCATCTAATCTGTCTCTTCTTGTTTATCAACATAAACTGCGTTTAATCTTCGTGACACCTAGTGACATCATTAGTCTAAGTGAAAGGAAACATTCCAACTTGGTGGGGGATTGTTGGAAATATTAAAGAGGATATTAAAGAGGAACATACAAGTTGGGATGTTTCCTCCATCCCACATCGGTGGAGTGATTGAAGTTTGAGTGGTTTATAAGGAATTACTCCTTATGGGCCTCCATAGTGTTAAATGGGTTAAGCCCACACGCGCGCCGAGCCGAGCCGCGAGCTCGCGAATGGGCGCGCTTGAGGCGCGAATGGGCGCGTTTGAGGCGCACTTGCCGCGTTTGAGGCGCGTTTGAGGCGAACTTTGCACTTCGCACGTACGCATCGTCGCTAGGAGCTGAGGAGCTTTTATTTTTAGCTAAGGTTCGGTTTCAGGTGGGTCAGATCTGTAAACCGAATGAGATGAGATAAGAAGGAGATAGAGATGGATTCGAAACCAGTGGGGGTTATCCCATTATCTCTATGCAACCGAATTCGTATGGGATATAGATACTATAACCGAATTCGAATGTGATATGGATGGTTATCCCACTCCCTGTTTTTCTCATTCTCTGTTATAACCAAACCTATAAATAAAAGCTTTCTGCTACCTATTCAACCTAACCAATTTTCGCAGCTCTCTCTCTCTCTATTGTGTGTTTCTGTTTTCGTTCCAGCTTCTGCGTTTTCTGGTTTCCATTGCTGTTGGAATACCAGATCAGTTCTGCATTAAATCCTGGGAGTTTACGCTGCAGCTCACAACAATACGAGCGCGTAAAATCCTTTAAGGACAAGAATCATCCGTGCAGTTCGAAGATAGTTCTTCCGTAATCGCCAGGTTGGTTTTAATTTACGTGTTCTTTAAATTCGTCCGACAACGGGACAGTCTCCTTCTACCTTTCTTTAATCAGTTTGCTCAAGTTGGAACAAACTGATTTGGCTGATAACTCGGTAATTAATAAAGTTATATTAATTTATTGTTGATTAATTTAATTTTTAACAGCTCATGGTTGCTGAAAGTATACTCATCTCCCCTTCACTTTATCACCGTCGCTGTCTTCATTCTTCGATATCTTAAAATCCGAGAAGACCCACTGTCGATCTCCTTGTTGGAAATTGGAGGAGATATTGAGACGGGGAAGACGAGTGGGCGGGTGTCTATTTATATTATTATACAATTCTTGTTTCTATTTATTTAATGTCACGGGTATATTAGTCATTATACGCCTACTTAACTGTAAAGTTTTACGGACATCCATAGTAAGGAGCATCAATGCAACTTGAGAGCATTGGTGAAATCATACGATATCTGTAGGCGTAGCATAGTGCATTGTGTTTTGAGCCCATAACATCATACGATATCTAGTAGTTTTTGAAATGTTATTTTATGGATGATTTTATCAACATTTAGACTGTTTTTGGGTCCTTTTGCATATTAAGGTTGTTGTACTAGTAGTGTTGTTTGTATAAAATCTGGACAACTTAAACAGCCTGAAGCATTAGGGATATCTGCAGAACCGAAAGCTAAGGTATGTTGTTTCTCTTCCATATATATATATTTAAAAGAGTTAATTGCCATTTTAGTCCCTGAGTTTTGTCCAAATTTGCCATTTTAGTCCAAATAGTTTTTTTTTTGCCTCTGGGTCCCAAACTTTTTCCTTTTGTTGCCATTTTGATCACATACCCTAACTCCATCCAAAAACCCTATTTTTAACCAGGGGTAATTTGGGGATTTTCATTTTAAATCTTTTCAATTGTCATTTTGATCCATTTCTAAAAAATCAAAAAAATTCTAAAAAATCCAAAAAATTTTTAAAAATCAAAAAAATTCTAAAAAATAAAAAAAATCATAAAAATAAAAAAAATATAAAAAATAAAAAAAACTCTAAAAAATTCTAAAAAAATCAGAAAAATAAAAAAAATTCTAAAAATCAAAAAAATTCTAAAAAATCAAAAAAATCTAAAAATCAAAAAAATTCTAAAAAATAAAAAAAATCTAGAAAATAAAAAATTTCTAAAAAATCAAAAGAATTCTAAAAAATAAAAAATTTCTAAAAATAAAAAATTTCTAAAAAATCAAAAAAAAATTCTAAAAAATAAAAAAAAATCCTAAAAAAAATGCTAAAAATAAAAAAATCAAAAAAATTCTAAAAAATATAAAAAAATCAAAAAAAATAAAAAAAAATCTAAAAACTCAAACAAACATATTTTAAAGTTTCAAATTCAAAAAATGACGATATATTCTTCGTCCAGACGAATATATTTTCAAGTTTTATCTATTTTGTTGAGTGAATGAGTGGTCATGATGAGATAGAACCATTTATCCATTTAAAAAAAAACAAATTTCATTTTAAGTTGACATCTTTCACAAACATTCTTACAATTCCACATTAATTATCACCCTTTGGGCCTTTTTATATATGTTTTCATAGCAAACTATTTATTCCAATAATATTTTCATCTTTAGTTTTGTATCAGTTAATATAATTTACTTAATATAAATATCAAGAAATATAAATTTTATAAACTAAAACATAACATGCATGTTCGTTAGTTAGTGGTTCTATCTTATCATGGCCACTCATTCACTCAACAAAATAGATAAAACTTGAAAATGTATTCGTCTGGACGAGGAATATATCGTCATTTTTTTTAATTTGAAACTTTAAAATATGTTTGTTTTAGTTTTTGGTTTTTTTTTATTTTTTAGATTTTTTTATTTTTTAGATTTTTTTTTATTTTTTAGAATTTTTTTTATTTTTAGAGTTTTTTATGTTTTAGTATTTTTTTGATTTTTTAGAATTTTTTTAATTTTATGGAATTCTTATGATTTTCTAGATTTTTTTTTGATTTTTTAGAATTTTTTTTTATTTTTAGAATTTTTTTGGTTTTTATGATTTTTTTTTTATT
This sequence comes from Helianthus tuberosus, assembly GCA_030545235.1. Taxonomy (NCBI): domain Eukaryota; kingdom Viridiplantae; phylum Streptophyta; class Magnoliopsida; order Asterales; family Asteraceae; genus Helianthus; species Helianthus tuberosus. The sequence continues at coordinate 172,530,537 of CM060424.1, read as the reverse complement.
TTTTAGATTTTTTTTTTAATTTTTTAGAATATTTTGAATTTTTAGATTTTTTTTTGATTTTTTAGAGTTTTTTTGATTATTATGATTTTTTGATTTTTTAGATTTTTTTTTTATTTTTAGATTTTTTTTTGATTTTTTAGAATTTTTTTTATTTTTTAGAATTGGATCAAAATGGCAATTGAAAAGATTTAAAATGAAAATCCCCAATATACCCCTGGTTAAAAATGGGGTTTTTGGATGGAGTTATGGTATGTGATCAAAATGACAACAAAAGGGAAAAGTCAGGGACACAGAGGCGAAAAAAAACTATTTGGACTAAAATGACAAATTTGGACAAACCTCAGGGACTAAAATGGCAATTAACTCTATTTAAAATGTTGTTACCTTCTGGTATCTTCGATCTATTTACATTCAATACACATTCACAAAACTTTATGCACTCCTTTGTCTCAGTTTCTCAACTTCTGATATCAAAGTTGAAACACAAGATGAGGATGAGGGAAATTACACATGCAAAATGCACATCAAACTTGTGGTTGGATGAATATATGATCTATTGTTAATTGCCATTAGCAGGGGCAGTGGGTGTTTAGGCGGTTGCAAACCCGTCTTATGTGTTACACTCAAAGTAATAGGTTAAAATTGTTTTTTTGCAGATTAACTTCACATTTCTCTTAAACTGAAAACCTTAAAAATAAAAATAATGTCCACATTTCTAACAGCTGCAAGTATTACGAATTACTGAAAAAAAATGGATAGAAACTTATGCACAAGAGATTCCTCAAACTGTATACATCTTTACAACATTCTATGCATATGATACAATATGCCACAGTCATCATGTCACTCTATATTACTTACAGTAAAATGAATTTGAATCTAAAATCATTCAAAATATAGTGCAAACATATACAGTCCAAACCTTTAGATTCACATCAACTTGCACTTCTCCTTCAACCGTTTTTTTACTTGCTTCTTCGATGATTTCTTCGGCTGTTTCCTTGGCCATGCCGAATATTCTGCAGGCTGTCAAATCATTAAAAAGATCAAAACTAAATGGCATCAATGAACAACATATTTTATCACAACAAATGTTTTTAAATATATCGTGAAATGATAATGTCGGAAAATTGATAGCCTACCTCAGGACCCACAATAAACCCCCTAGGGAAATGTTCAGTCGAATCATCTAGCAACTGTTTTTCCCTGTAGAACTAGTTGTTGAAAGCGTTTAGCAAGTAGCGGATCATAACTGTCACTGTCACACAACTTAAATGTTTTAGTACAACAAACTTATTTCTGTTCATTTATGTGACAGAAGAAAGGTAGATAATTACTTTAAATTCGTGCCTGTGCTCCCTCGTCGTTCTGTATACTCAATTCTGTCAAGATAAGCCTGAATACAAAAACTCAAGTCAAAAGGGTATTTTAGTCATTTGACGCAAACTTACATAAATTGTTCTCGTAGTTTGCCTAAAGAGTATTTTAGTCATTTTACATAAACTTAGCAGTTATTTTAATGGAGATAAGTGATAAAATCCAAACATGTTACATATTAAAGCCACATGTATCAAGCATGAAACCTTCTGAAGGGATTTTAACTGTTATTTAACTCCATTTAGTTAAAAGAAAATAGCAACATACATCATTCTTTCTCTTCAAAATCTCATCATCCCATGTGCACTCCTCTATCTCCAGCTCGTAAACCCTAAAGTTCTTGTCCACAAACACTGTATTACCATTCACCTGAAATCACACCATAGCTTACCTCATTAAAAACTCAGTAATTGTATTTTGTTAACTTGTATTCATCACCGAAGAATACGGAGAGACTTAATAGTTAATACCTCACTTAGCTTTTCCCATATCACACCATTTTCATATATGTAACCAAGATCTGTAACTAAAGTGTACAGTGCACCTTCAAACTGCGTATAATTCGAGTTTAAAGTTAGACAACATACAAAAGAGTAAGACTTTGAAATGACATACAAAGTTTATTGAAAGAACCAACCTTGAACATCGTACTGAAGTGATCGTTTCGAAATAACACACAAAGTTCGCGATCTTTTATACCATCTATCAAGCAATATAAGCTGCAAACAATGCAATAATCGAAGATATCAGAACCTTGTTTTAACAGAAATATATAACGCGCTGAATGAGCAATACATAGTTACATACCCATGCACAGTTAACTGACTCGCATTGTTGTCGAGAAAGTTTTTTATCAGTTCCCCTTGTCTTGCAGTAATTCCAACCTCATCTTCATTCTCGTTAGATGTTGAAGTTGAAGAACCGGATATAATTTCCGTCATCTCTATCGCTGATCCACGAACGATATTAACTGCAGATGAGCTTGCTTCATTTGACGTTGTTTCACCGAAAGTTACCCAATCACCATCGCGCCTGATCCTTGATCCGCTATACTCACCACCCGATGTATCTGTTTCTTTCACTACTTCGTCACTTTCATGATTCTCAGGATCTCTAGTATTCATAGAGAGAGTTCTCATATTTCGAATCTGTAGATCCGTAAGATCCTCCATCAGCGTATCATACGACTTTGAGCCAATGGCATTTGAAGTTTCGATATCCTGACACCAATGTAAAGACAAATTATTTATATTCATGCTGATTGTTAAACATATTCTTATTGCATATACAGATTTACATGCTTAAACGGATATACCTGTGGATCTATAATCCAACCGTGATATACCGGAATGTCTAATATACCAAATACCGGACACTCCCTTTTGAACTCGATATCATCAATCCTGCAACGGATCATGTATTTTCATGTTTTCAACTAGAAACAGATGTAACATGAAACAAAAAGATAAATAAAATAAACGTACTTCTTGAATTTAACGTTCACATTTAAGCCTTTTGTAAGAAGTGGCAGTACATCTATTGTAGCAGGTACAGCCTTTACATTCTGCAAAAAAGGACCAAAACCGATAAAAATAAAAATGAAGAGAAATATTGCGGTTTCTTCAGTAATAATTTTCTTTATCTGGTTTAGAAACATGTAATAAAAACACATGTGCGATTACCTCATGGTGATTGAGTGAAGCGATTACACTATCGGCCACAAGAGTTAGCAATTGCGCCTCTGATATAAGAGTTACGTCTGTGCTCAGACCCAATTCATTTCTCAGCGACAGGATGTTGCCTAACATAGATTGCGAAATACAATTAATAACATGAAGCTTTTATCGCTATGTTCATAAAACGGATTGATCACAGTTACAAACTGTAATAATATACACTCATGTGATCGATCATTAACAGAATTCAATCAACTTCATTACCAGACTGCAACTTAATATTGCATGATAAAACTTTAAGTCCATATTACAGTTGAATCAATAATCATCTTTCCCCAATTCTTTAACAAATGTTAAAATTTAACCTAACTTCTACAGAACACTGTTGAAATGCCCTCCAAAATCGAGTATCTGGCGATTAAGTAATCAGTGATCAAACCCTAGAAAACAGTTAAATAGTTCTAGAAACAACCAAATTCAACCAATAACATGAAGCTTTTATATCTATATTCATAAAACTGATTGATCAGTGACAGAATACATTTAACTTCATTATAAGACTGCAACTAAAATACTGCATAAATCATAATCTTTCACAATCAGTCTCAAGAAACTTAAAATTCATATTACAGTTAAATCAATAATCATCTTCGCCTAAAACCGGATTAATTAAGTAATAATTAGCAACTTGAAATTCAGATTACATAACATTTAACAATCAGTCCCAAGAAACTTGAAATTCAGATTAAATAGAAATCAATAATCATATTCCCCCAATTATTTAAAAAAAAATATGTTAAAATTCAACCTAACCACTACACAACACTGTTAAAACTCCCTCCAAAACCGAATTAACCGCGATTTAATAGAAATTCAGTAACAATTAGCAAACAAAATCAACCGATACTTCCGAATTATCAACTGATATCAAGAACTAATTATAACTAACCCTAGAATAGAAAAAAAAAACAGTAAACTGAGTGTTAGAACATTACAAACAGCTAGAAGAGGACACGGTCCGTTTCTGCTCTGAATTATGATCGGAGTATGTCTTCCGAAGAACTCGATTGTTTTTGTTCGATAAATCGTTTCTTGAACCGCCTGTTCCTGTTCCCATTCCAACAGCATTCCTGACGTCGCAGCCATTCCGGATGATCGATGACTTTCAGTAGGTTTTTCTAACAAGTGCAAACAGAATTCTATACGTATGTATGTATGTGCGTGTAATTGTGCGTGTATTTTGGAAGATGAAGATGCCGGAGTGAGAATCCGGTGAACGGACGTTGAGTTTGTTTTATAACGAACAGAATGGAGGGAAATCTGTTATCTGATTTTTTAATTGAGGGCAGATATAGCCCCTCTAATTTGTAAAGTTGACATTTTTGGCTTCTTAGTTTGGTTAATTGCATGTTTGGTTTTCTTTCTTTATTTTTTAAGTTAAATGTCATTTTAGTCCCTGTGGTTTGGGTCATTTTGTCAGTTTAGTCCAAAGATTTCATTTTTCGCCTGTAGGTCCAAAAAGATTTCACCGTTGCCATTTTAGTCAATTGGGTTAACTTCATCCATTATTTCTGTTAACGAGAAAGACAATTTTGTCATTTTATATAGCCTAATTGCCCTTCTAGTTCACAGAACTACATATAAAATGGCCGAATTGCCCTTCTCATTAACAAAAAAAATGGATGAAGTTAACGCAGTGGACTAAAATGGCAAGAATGAAACATTTTTGGACCCACATGTGAAAAATGAAACCTTTGGGCTCAACTGGCAAAATGACCCAAACCACAGGGACTAAAATGGTATTTAACTCTTATTTTTTATTTGATATTTTTGTTGGTTAGTGGTAGTTAAAGAGTTAATAGTAAAATATATTAAAGATAGGCATCTAAAGAGTTCATTTGATTTGTAATTGGCGTCAGGATTTGGTAGGAAATCAAACGAGCTAGGTCATTTGAGAGCTCCTCATGCTTTGGTGTTGAGTTTGAGCATAAATTGAAAATCACTTAATAAACAAACCTGAGTTCAAGTTTTATGCATTGAACTTGACTAGGCTTGCGAGCCTGTTATTTATATAAACTAGTGTGATGCCCCGTGTTTTGTGACGAGTATTTGGTCGCTAGCAGTTCGATTTGGGACGGTATTAGTTCGATTTGGAACGGTATTGTAATCGAAAGAGAAAACCAGAGAAATCTTGATAAACTAATAATTACCAAAAACAGTAAAACAATTATGATTTTATATATCAAAAAATCATTTTTTACGTTGTTCTTTTTAATTTTATATGTCCCATATAACTAAATCTTGGTAAAAAAGATACTTGAAAATGTAACACTTAGGGGCTGTTTGGTAGCCTTTTAATGACAATTCAGATGCTACCTCTTAATGGTTTAAAACATCTGAATGAATAAGAGGTAACCTCAAGTCTGAATGGTTAAGAGGTAACCTCTGAATGGTAAATCATCACATGTCACATTCTTCTACCTTCTTATTGGTAAAATTCTTAATGGTTCCATTAAGAGGTAGCCTCTTAATGACCATTCAGAGGCTACCAAACAGCCCCTTAGATTATAATAATAGCAGAATTTTTTAAGGTTAAAAGGGGAAAAAAAACAAAAAGAACATATTTTTTTTTGAAGGGTGACTTTCTATGTACAGGACCTATTGGTCATCGGGTTCATGTCGAAGACAATCCCCCGTCAGCCCCGCTCTTCCGGACACGATGTTCGATCGGGCCCCGGCCGTTGCGTAAGCTGACCTTCGCCCGGAAACCATACTGCCCCCACACGAGAGACTCACTGGGGTAACAGCTGGATAAAACCGGGTTGCCTTCAAGACCGCACCATGCCTCGGTAGGAACGATCCATCATTGGACGTCCTCCCCCCATAACGCTGCAGCCGTGGATCGAACAAGTGACCTCCAAAGAGGAACCGGCCTAACCCCACCACATGGGACCAACTGGGCTAGGGGTTCGGATAACAAAAAGAACATATACTACTTTTAGAAGCCACGTCTCCTTTCAAACTGCGACACAAAATTAGATTGAAAATTTCTTTTGACTTTATCACTTACCTTCATGACGCTTTTGCCCCTATCCATAAACATTCCACACAAATTCCCAATACAATGCATATGATGGCATTCCTGTAAATAATATGAGTTACAAGGGCTCTATCGTTACTATAGCAAAAAAGTAATATTTTTTATATTATAATAATAAAATAATAATATAAAAATTTTCATCTAATTTAAAAATATATTGTTATAACAGGGGTAAGATCAAATAAAAAGTTTATTTTCTTTAAGTAGGATGAGAAGAATTCTTAACAATCCATTTTTTAAATCAAGAGTAAATTTCAAAGTTCGTCTTTTATGTATGTCTAAAATATCAAAGTATGTCTTTTGTCTTTAATAACCTCAGAAAACATCCTTAATGTTTGCAAATCCTTACATGTTACGCCTTTAGTCCTAATCCAGTTACTTTTCATGGTTAAATTTGACTAAGTCAGCCCCACATAAGGGTATTTTGGTCATTTTATCATAAATATTAAAATAAATAATCATCAAAAACAATAAATACAATCAATACTAACCAATTTCTATTCTGTAATCATCAAAATCAAAACCTGCATATATTCATTCTCCCACTATTCAACAATTCAGTCAACGCCTCTTTCGATTTCACATGAACCCTAACAAATCATGCTGGACCACAAATTAGGGTTCCGATTAATGCCCACCTTCTTATCCATAACCTCAATTTATCTCAATTCACTAGCTCAATCCAGATTCACCAGAGGTTGCAATCTATCGCTTGGTTCATACTACCTTCGATAATCGCTGAATCCAGTCAGCAGTAGTCAAATTCGCAAACTTGTTTGAACTCAGAAGTGAAGAAAGTACCTGCAAATTCACTAGCTCATTTTGGAATTATATATGTGTATATATATATTTCAAAGCAAGACTGCTCCATTTTACCCTGTTTGAACTCAGAAGTGAAGAAAGTACCTGCCACCGCCACCGCCACCGATCTGCCACCACCCGACCACCGCCACTCGACCACCACCATCACCCTGTTTGAACTCAGAAGTGAAGAAAGTCCATTTTTTCCGGCTACGGATGTTAGTGGGGAACAAAGAGATAACCATTTATGTCAGCCGCCACCTAAAATTGGAGCTATCTGTTCGTCTCGTGATGCCGCCCTCAAACATCAAGAAGCCCCAAATCTGAGCCCTCCTGAAGTGTCGGCTAGTGTTCAAGCAGAGCATTCAAGAGCCCACAGAGCTGTCAATCGATCCACCAGGTCTGTTCCAAGCTCTGGTGATGAAGATTTGGACCGAATTAGGGCAGCCAATGTAGCACATGACCATGCGCTTATGTGTGAGGCTGGCTTACCACCTGGTGGCCTTCGATCTGCAAACCCTAAAAAGACTTCGATTAAAATCAAGGGGTTTCGAAACAATCGCAGAACCAAACCTGCTGTGAAGTACAGCCCTGCTCTCTCTGATTTGCGGATTAAAGGCTCTGGTGGTGGTTGTGGTCTTGCAATTAGAGAGAGAGATAGAGCTGGTGTGTGTGTGAGAGAGAACAATACGGCGGTGGTGGTCCGTCTGCTGTGGTGTACGGGCGGTGGTGGTCGGTCTGCTGAGGTGTACGGTGGTGGTGGTGGTGGTCTTGCAATGAGAGAGAGAGAGAAAGCTGGTGTGTGTGTGTGAGAGAGAGAGGGTGTGGTGGCAGGTGAATGTTGAAGATGATTATGATTATTAATTTTATAGTAAATTACAAAAGACAGGGTAAAATGACCAATATACCCTCATGTGCTTCACATGTGACCTGACTTAACTGGGAAAACAAACAAGGTTTAGGGTAAATGACATAACTTGATTGGTTTTTCAAACATTAAGGATGTTTTCTGAGGTTATTAAAGACAAAGGACATACTTTGATATTTTAGACATACATAAATGACGAACTTTGAAATTTACTCTTAAATCAATGGTTAAAATGGAAGTGTAGGAGAAAGGAGGAGTGGAGAGGTATCTTGGGAAAATCATATTTATGGACTTTCTCTCTCCACATGCAAGGCACATGCATATTCCACCCATTTTTTAAATGTTCATAACTTTTTTATACGACATTATTTTTTCATAAAAATTTCACCGTAAAATCGAGCGTCTTTTTATCTTTAATTTGAGTACCATATTGCTATATAAAATATGAAGAATAAAAAAACCCATTAAAATGTGTTGTATTTTTATGTTGTATAACATTTTTTTGTGCTGGATTTTTGTAGTATATTTTTGTGCTAAATTTTTTTGTCTTAATTTTTTTTTCTCTTTTTTTTTGTGCTGGATTTTTTTTGTACTACATTTTTTTGCTGAATTTTTTCGTGCTATATTTTTTTTGTACTAGATTTTTTTGTGCTATATTTTTTTTGTGCTATATTTTTTGTGCTACATTTTTTGTACTATATTTTTTTGTACTATATTTTTTGTGCTAGATTTTTTGTACTAGATTTTTTTGTGCTAGATTTTTTTGTAGTATTTTTAAAAAACAAAAGGTGTGCCACATGTCATTTTCACTCCTATTTATAAGGAACAAAATGCCCTTCATTCCTATTTATTAGGGTAAATTACATTTTTCGTCCTTTATGTTTGTATCGTATTGCAGTGGATAACCTTTAACTTCGATAATTACAGTCACATTCCTTTATTTGTAAAACTCATTACACGCTACGTCCTTTAGCACTAACCAGGTTAAAATTTCTAGTTAAGTATGATCATGTGCATCTCATGTGAGGGCAATCCTGTCTTTTCACCCCTGATTCTTCCCCCTTAGGGGAGGAGGGGTGGTTCACTAGTGATAGTTTCTATCACTCCCACTATCCAATCAAATCAAATCATGCCATGTCATCACCCAATATTCTATCACCAGTGATAGAAATGTAGGCGGGGTGGTATCACTAGTGATGGAATTCTATCACTCCCAAATTTTTAAATGAATTATATACATGTGTGTGAATATATACATGTTTCGTGTGTATATATCCCATACTTCGTGTGTGAATGTACATGTGTCATTTGAAGAGATGCCCCCATGCAGCCTTTATTCAAAAGTTCCACACGTGTCATTTGAAGAGATGCCCCATGCAGCCTTATTCAAAAGTTCCACACGTGTCATTTGAAGAGATGCCCCATCCAGCCTTATTCAAAAGTTCAACGCGTGATAAAGTGGACGCGTTGATTTTATAACGCGTGAAGGGAATGGAGGCGGCGGTGTGCTAACGCGTGATAGACTTTATCACGATAAAATAACGTGCCACCCCGTGTACCCTTATAAACCTAGCCGCCTATAACCACCACAACCGCCTATGACCACCACCAATTCCAACCTCTGCCTCTCTCTCTCTCTCTCAATACAATCCCCCGGCCACAACCATCTTCATCTGACGAATTGCCCCTGACCACTCCCAACTACCACCTTAAAACCCCCAACTCGGATTCCATTTTTCTCAACATACTCTACAATAACAAGTCAAAATCAATTGTTACCATAAAAAACATCGGCTTTCTCATCTGCCGCCACCACCACAATAGGATCTTTAATTTCAGTCGGCTTCTTCAACACCACTGTCAACAGCAACCAAATCATGGTTCTATCTCTTCTCGTATATCTTGATTTATCTCTTCCCATCTGAAGTTAATCGCTAAATCGAACCTGGATTAACTAAATCCAATGAATGGCGATGATTACAGAATGACGATGAAAGTCTGATTTCGAGCATACATGTTTAAAATTACTCACCGGTGGTTTACGTTTGAGGTTTTTGGCTGGGAACATCATCGCATCAAACGCCGGATCTAGTGTTTTTGTTTGAAAACACAACCGCCACCCCCACACAATAAAGGTAGGGTTAAGAGATTTGGGGGTTTGCTTTCGATTCGCAGAGAGGTGAGATACTAAGGGAGATCGACGAAGTGGTGGTGGTCTTTGGTGGTTCTAGTGTTAGAGAGGGTGAGAGAGGTGGGAGAGATTGGAGTGGTGGTAATGGAGATCTGCACAGAGAAGGGAAGAGAAAGAGAGGGTGGGATGTTTGGATGTTTTTATAAGTTTTAAAATGTTATTTTTTTATTAAATAATTTAAATTATTATGTAAAAGGACTAAACTACCCTTATATAACCAGACTTAATTGAAAATTTTAACCAGGTTAGTGTTAAAGGACCTAAGGTGTAATGGGTTTTACAAATAAAGGATTGTGACTGTAATTATCGAAGTTAAAGGCTATCCACTGCAATACGATACAAACATAAAGGATGAAAACTGTAATTTATCCTATTTATTAAGAGTGCCACATGTCATCATCACAATCCTTCTTAAGCTACTTAGGCAAAATCCACTTTTTAGTGGATCCTTCCCGGTTATAACAAATTATATACACAATGACGCACAAATATAGTTATAAATATATGGAGTAAATTGCTAATTTGATCCCTGAGGTTTAGTCACTTTTACCACTTTAGAACAAAACTCAAACTTGTTGCATCTAGGTCCCTGTGCTTTCAGTTTTATTGTCATTTTGGTCCCAAAGTGAAATTAGATCATATTTGTCTTATAAAATCTTGTTATTTTGTCTTTTTTCATAGGGGCAAAATGGTCATTTTTTATTTTATTTAAAGTTTTTATTAAAAGGACTCTGAATAAAACGGCAAACCAGATTGAAACTTTAAATAAAATAAAAAAGAAATGACCATTTTGCCCCTAAGGAAAAGGACAAAATAACAAAATTTTATAAGACAAATATGACCTGATTTCACTTTGAACCAAAATGACAATAAGATTTGAGTTTTAAACTAGGGCAATTGGATTTTAACACCTCAAACTTTGAAGAATTGGCTGATAACACCCGCAACTAACACTTTGATATGTGACACCCCAAACTTTTAGTTTTGTTTGTCATTTCACCACTCAGTTAAAAAATGAGTAACTGAGTTAGTCTTCCATCCTAGCTGGCATCCTACGTGGACTATTTTTGACGATGTGGCACATTCATGGGTATAAAACCCATGTTCTTCTTTGATTAACCCTGCACAAACAATTGGGTTTCAATGGAAACCCTAATTTGCTCATACGGTGCATGAATCGACCAAATCGAAACCCTAATTCTTCAAACTGATATTGTCATCACGAGATCAGAGCTGTTCTTCAACTTATTGGCTGATCGACATGTCTACGTCTTCCAACTCTTCATGTAATACGAACCGAATCCCTAAAATATTCAAGGTGGACATGGATGGGAAGTTGTATTGTCATCACGAGATCAGAGCTTGTCACACCCCGATTTCCACGTGTCACCGGTGGGCCCGGTGGAGGAGTATCGTGACGTGGTTGGCAACATAATAGTCAAACAACACAATATTTAAATGCACAGCGGAAGCAAAGTATAGATTCATTTCAACCAAACAATATTGTAATATTAAGTATCACAAGTAGTCGAATATAAATCCACAGGTAGATCAAAATAAAAGGAAACAATGTTCAACAGTCTATGACATCCAAGCTTGCGAGACTTATTGGGGATGCTAGGAGAAAAGCCAGCCTATTACGCGTAGTACCTGCACTTAACCTTTTTGAGAAAATACGTCAGTTTACACTGGTAAATACAATCAACCGACTCATTTTGAAAAGAGTTTAAGAAAATGCATTTAAGGCACAAGGCACAAATAATATTTTATAACTTGGGATAATTATTAGAATATAATACTTGTAAAGGATTTACATGTTTCTTATGCGTTCAGTAGCCCGGGTCGAGCCGGGTTAAAGATCAATAGACACACCACATTATGTATATGAGACACCGACGGGCGTACGCCTACGCCCCGTGCTTAGGTCATGGCCATTTCGTAAAATGATGCCAGGGATATCCGGGACATGGTCATTAACCCCCCAAAGGCTTTAAGCAATAAAACAATTTAAATGAGACATCTCAATACTTTAACCATCATACAATTAAAGATTCAATGCCCGACCAAGCGGTATTTTATATACCGTACCCCAAGCCCGTATAGGGAAAATAAGTTAAAAGTATTTACCTGAGCAAGAATAAATCAAAATCAGCGAGTGCAAGTATCTTTTACCGGGTCTCCTATTCTGGAACGAAGGTTTATAATAACCTATTAGAATCCTAACGGGTCTTTAGTTAAGCTTAAGCTTAGACCGGTTAGTTTTAAAGATACGGTTCATACGCACGATTAAGCGAAGACCGGATAGAATGTGATTTAGACCCGACAAGTTTGAAGACTTGCTTAATATGGGTATATTATACACATTCTGGATTTTGAGATAAAACCGATAAGGTTTGACCCGTTTCGGCTAATTTATGTAAACTAGTTACATAAACCGAACCGAACGCGCATGAAGCGTAACGGGTAACCATAAGAGTCCTAAACAGGTTTCCTAAGTTAACATGCTTTAAATATGTTGTGATATCAGTAGGATACCTTCCATTATGCCCAAAATGAGTTTAATCTCAAATTAAGCCCCGTATGGGTATTTTGGTCATTTTAAAGATTATAAAAGGGATTAATTTATCTTCTGTGATCCGGGTCTGAATAAATTAGTAAAATAGCTTATTTTAACAGGTTATAACATTTGGTTATAAGTCTTATATGCTAAAATAGTTTTAAACCCAAACTATGCGTTTAATACGCGTATAATGTCGTTTTAAGCGATTTACGGGTTAATATAGGATTCTGAGTTTTCTGATTAGTTCAACAGGTTCAAAACACTCCATTTATTATTTTAAATCAGTAGCAATTGGATTGGTGTCAAAAGGATTTGTAAAACTCATTTTATGGCCGAAAAGGGCATATTCGGTAATTACCGAATCAAGGCACTAATCCTAGCTTATGATCAGTTTAAAAATAATTAAAAATCTTCAAAAATCCCAAAATATTATATTACATCAGTAGGTAAAAGGTTTGGTGTCAAAAATTGGGTTTAGATAGGCTTTATGCTAATGACGCCGTTTAATCACTAAGAAGCGTTATAAATTACGTCATTGAGCATAACTCCTAATCTATATGTCCATCTGATGTAAAAATTTATAGACATGTTTAATAATCAGTAACTAAGATGATTGTACTTTCATATTTCCAAAATTCTCGTTTTATGGACATAAGGGCATTATGGTCAATATTTAAGCACTTAACGGAAACGTCGGACAATTAAGGATTTAAGTGGTATAAACGCAGAGGGTTATACAAACATGTAACTAGGTCCTAATGGAACTTTAAGGCATGTCTAAACCTATCTAAACCGGGTCAGAACTGAAGTCAAAGCAAAAGTCAAACTTTTGCGTCTTTCGGTTCCGAATCGGTTCAAAACAGAAAGTTGTCGAATCAAACAAGCTTAGACAAGTTATTATACTTATTATCAGATTATATGAATGATAAAACAGGTTACACGCCTTCTATATCGCTAATTACGCGTTTAATGGTTCTGTTGACTTTTTCGTAAGAAGTTTGACTAGACAACGACCTAGTTAGAACGGGTATCAGTGGGTGCCCTTTTAAGGGTTTAAAGCCCACATAAATACCAACTTATAACAACTTTCATTTCGAAAAAACACTGGACCGTTAGCGATTAATCGCTAAGTCAAACCGTAATTACGACGGTTTGACTTCTAGGCTAAAAACTAATCAAAACTTAATTAAGAAGGGTCAAGGATACTTACACGTGTCTAATGGATGATTAGGAAGGTCGTGTGTCTGCTGTTGTGCTCCTCAAATGATCAGAAGTTGAAGTGTGGTTGCATGTTGCAACATAAGCCTTATATAGTGACTTTGATCTTCCTAGATTGTTGCCAAATGAGTCTACAATTGATCATGGATCTTTACATGTGTCCTCAATAGTCTAAATACCATCTTAGGCAGCCCATGGTATCAAAGGAATGCATGTAAGTCGGTTAAAACATCAACAGACAGCTGTCTGTTAGTTTTTGTCGCTGGTACCTGTCACGCGGCCCGCGTAAAGGTCTTCACGACCTTACGCGGCCCGCCTTAGCCTCCGGATCACGTTACAATTGTTTCCTTTATTGCATTTTTCGGTCCTTGGTCCCCCGAAAGGTCATTTTCACATGGTTTCTTGCATTAAGAGGCTTTAATATTGACATATAGAGGCTTTATGGCTTATACCATCTTTGTCAAGTCCTCGGGTAACTTTGTGATCACCCGAAAAGCCCTAATTTTCAATGTTGACGATTCTAACCCTCACACACGAATTTTATCATAACTTTCTCATACGATAACGAAACTTGGTGAAATTTTTATGGTGCATTCTAGTGAGCATAATTAATCGTTACAAGGCTTCGGGTTTGCTAAAAGGTCACTCAGAGGTATATCTTAACATGTTGACACATTTAACCCCTGTAGTTTGTAATCTCTCACTTTCTTTCACAATTCGCTTCGTATGATCCATGATCCATTCGTTTAAGGTTATAGACATCATGTAGGGTTATTGTAAAGTATATTTATTCATTGTTGACACTTTGAACCCTTATATTTACATAGTTTCATTGTTTGTCAACGTTAGTCCCTCGAAAGTATTCTTTCACACGTTCAAAGGTTATGACACGTGTCAAGACATTATAGAGCGTAAATTTTCGAGGTGTTACATCCTCACCCCCATAAAAGAAATCTCGACCTCGAGATTTACTGAAATAGATAAGGGTACTTTTATTTCATCGTGGACTCAACCTCCCACGTATACTCGGGACCTCTACGGGCATCCCATTTGACCTTTACAATTGGTTCATGCTTCCTTCGAAGCTTCTTAACCTGTCGATCCTCGATCGACAATGGTTTTTCCACAAATTTCAAGCTCTCATCTATATGCACATCCGCATGTAGTATGACCAGTGATTCATCAGCGAAACACTTTTTCAGATTGCAGATGTGAAATACATTGTGAATTCCACTGAGCTCTTCTGGTAAGTTTAGCTTTTAGGCAACTGACCCGACACGTTCGATAACCTCGAAAGGTCCTATGTATCTCGGACTTAACTTGCCTTTCTTACCAAATCGCATCACTCCCTTCCAGGGTGATACTTTAAGCAACACCTTGTTACCTACTTCAAAGTGAAAAGATTTACGCTTGGGATCAGCGTAGCTCTTTTGCCTATCTCGGGAAGCTTTGAGACGGTCACGAATCTGAACAATCTTGTCCGTCGTTTCAAAGACTATCTCCGGTCCTGATAACTGGACATCTCCAACTTCCGCCCAACAAACGGGCGTTCTACACTTTCTACCGTATAAGGCCTCGAAAGGCGCAGCCTTAATGCTGGTGTGGTAGCTATTGTTGTAGGAGAACTCAATTAGTGGTAGGTGGTTATCCCAACTACCACCCAAATCAATCACACATGCACGAAGCATGTCTTCCAACGTTTGAATAGTACGCTCACTCTGACCGTCTGTCTGAGGATGGTAAGCCGTACTAAAATTCAACCGCGTGCCCAAAGATTGTTGGAAGCTTTTCCAAAAATGTGACGTGTATCTAGTATCTCTGTCAGAGATAATAGACATAGGTATGCCATGCAAAGCTACAATCTTATCTACGTACAGTTGGGCTAACATGTCGGAGCTATACGTCTCCTTAATGGGTAGGAAATGTGCTGACTTAGTCAGTCTATCAACGATCACCCATATTGTATCATTGCCTTTCCTTGTCTTTGGCAGCTTGGTGATGAAATCCATCGTCACCATCTCCCATTTCCACGTAGGAAGTTCAGGCTGTTGTAGCAAACCTGACGGCTTCTGATGCTCG
Organism: Helianthus tuberosus; assembly: GCA_030545235.1. Classification (NCBI taxonomy): domain Eukaryota; kingdom Viridiplantae; phylum Streptophyta; class Magnoliopsida; order Asterales; family Asteraceae; genus Helianthus; species Helianthus tuberosus. Next base: position 172,514,667 of record CM060424.1, on the reverse strand, counting down.
GCTTTGACTTGCGCACATGTCAAGCATTTAGCTACATAGGTGGCTACAGACTTCTTCAAGCCTATCCACCAATAATTCTCCCTTAGATCCTGGTACATCTTATCTGCTACAGGATGAACAGAATATTTAGAGCTATGGGCTTCCTGGAGGATAACATCTTGGAGTCCTCCATAAATTGGAACCCATATTCGTCCATTCAATCTCGGAATTCCGTCCTTGCTAAGAGATAACTGCTCCTTAGTTACTCCAAGATTTTCGTTAGGATAGTTAGCTTCCAACACAGCTTCCTTCTGTGCAGCTAACAACCTTTCATTCAAACTGTTCTTTATTTCAATGCTCTTGGCATTAATTCGAATGGGTTTCACCCTTTCCTTCCGACTCAAGGCATCGGCGACTACATTCGCCTTGCCGGGATGGTATCTTATTTCACAATCGTAATCATTCAGAGTTTCCATCCAACGGCGTTGCCTCATGTTCAAATCCTTCTGATTGAACAGATGTTGAAAGCTCTTGTGATCCGAATAGATCACACATTTGATTCCATATAAGTAGTGCCTCCAAAGTTTTAGTGCAAATACAACGGCACCCAACTCCAAGTCATGGGTGGTGTAATTCTTTTCGTGCACCTTTAACTGGCGTGAAGCATAGGCAATGACTTTGCCTTTCTGCATAAGCACACATCCCATCCCGGTGTGTGATGCATCACAATAAACTACAAACTCCTCTGTTCCATCAGGCAGTGTCAGTACTGGAGCATTGCTCAACTTTTGTTTCAGAATATCGAAGGATTCCTGCTGCTTAGGACCCCAGTCAAACTTAATCTTCTTACGCGTCAGTGAAGTCAGGGGTGCAGCAATCCTTGAGAAGTTTTCAATGAATCGCCTATAGTATCCTGCCAAACCTAGGAAGCTACATATTTCTGTAGGCGTCTTTGGCTCATGCCAATTCATGACAGCTTCAACTTTAGCGGGATCTACTTGGATACCACGCTCACTAACAACATGTCCAAGAAATTGGACTTCTCGAAGCCAGAATTCACACTTCGAGAACTTGGCATAGAGCTTTTCTTGATGAAGTAGTTCCAGAATGCAGTGAAGATGCTTCTCATGGTCAGCTTGGTTCTTCGAGTAGATGAGGATATCATCGATGAAAATGATGACGAATTTATCTAAGTGCGGCTTGCAAACGCGATTCATGAGATCCATGAATGCGGCCGGTGCATTAGTGAGCCCAAAAGGCATCACTAGGAACTCGTAATGACCATAACGAGTCCTAAATGCAGTCTTGTGTACGTCTTCATCTCTAACCTTCAGTTGGTGATAGCCTGACCTTAAGTCAATTTTTGAGAAGAAACTTGCCCCTTGAAGTTGATCGAACAGATCGTCGATTCTGGGCAAAGGATACCTATTCTTGATAGTGACCTTATTAAGCTCACGGTAGTCGATGCACAGACGCATCGATCCATCCTTCTTCTTGACAAATAAAACTGGTGCTCCCCAAGGAGACGAACTAGGTTTGATGAAACCTTTGGCTATCAAATCATCTAACTGCGTTCTCAATTCCTTCATCTCTGTTGGTGCCAACCTATAAGGCGCCCTTGCTACCGGTGCCGATCCAGGAATAATGTCGATTCTGAATTCTACTTGTCTATCTGGTGGCAAACCAGGTAGTTCTTCAGGAAAAACCTCAGGGTATTCAGAAATGACGGGGATATCCCCAATCTTGGGCTTCGGCTCATCAATAATCACTTGTGCCATGTAGATGACACAACCCTTCTTCAAACACTTAGAGTCCTTGAGCATAGACATTTTCTCAGGCAGCCCATACTGGGTATCTCCCTGGATAGTAAGTGATTCACCAGACTGAGTCTTGATCACCACTTGCTTCTTATTGCAAATAATCTGGGCCTGGTTATGAGATAACCAGTCCATACCCAAAACTATGTCGAAACCGGCTAGTTTCAAAGGAAGTAGGGACAAAGGAAAAGAGTGGTTCTTAATGGATATGAAACATCCATCTAATAAGGTTGAGGCGGTTTCTAAAGTGCCATCTGCTAGTTCCACCTCATACTTCACAATTAAGGTCTTAACAGGTAATTTCAACAATTCACAAAACTTATTATCTACGAACGACTTATCAGCGCCTGAATCAAATAACACTCTCGCATAAACATCATTTACGAGAAAGGTACCTGTTATCACATTGTCGTCCTTGACGGCTTCCTTAGCATCCATCCTGAAGACCCTAGCATTGGTCTTCTTAGCCTCTTCAGGCTTCTTGGCGTATTTTGGGCAATTGGTCTTGATGTGCCCCTTTTCATCGCAACCGTAGCAGGTCGCATCCTTCATCTTTTTGCAATCCAAGGTCTTGTGTTCATTGGACTTGCACAACCCACATGCAAAAGTTTTCGATTGTGAATTCGAATTCGATTCATATCTGCACTTCCCAAAGTGCTGTCTCTTGCAGATTTTACATCTGGGTTTTTCACCCGACTGCTGACCATCCTTCCTAAATCCTGACCCCTTCTTGTGGTCATTTTTCCCTTATGCTTCTTGTCTGAACGCCGTGAGTTGTCATCCTCACGCTTCCTCTTTTCGGTATCGGTGTTCCTCTGCGATTTCAGCCTGACCGCATCCAAGGTAAGAGACAATGATATGTCCGCTATGGACCAAAAAGTAGCTGGTCTGGAGGCCTTTACACTTGCCTTGATCTCCGGGGCCAAACCCCCAATGAATCGGGCTATACGTTTGGGTTCCAGAGTTACCAAATATGGAACCAATCTTGACAAAGTGTTAAAACTGGTAAGGTAGGCCTGACAGTCTAGATTTCTCATGACCAGCGACAAGAAGTCAGCTTCAATCTTCTCAACCTCATGTTGAGGGCAATAATTTTCCTTGATCAGCGACATGAACTGTTCCCAGTTCATATTGTACAACGGGACTTTCCCCGTAGCTTGGATCAAAGATCTCCACCAAGCTAATGCTTCTCCCTTAAAAGACTGAGACACGAACTTCACAATATCCCTATTATTGCAACCACTGATATCCACAACCGTATCCATCTCGTCCAACCAAGTCATGCAATCTACTGCTCTTTTTTCCCCAGTGAAATCCCTGGGTTTGCACGAAACGAAGTACTTATAGGAGCAACCCTTATTACGGGGTTCTTGATTCTGTACGACTCTTTGGGATGGAGCACTCCTCTGGTTTGATGAGTGGTGAGAATTACTGTTGTGGGCAGTGTGGGTCCTGGAGGGTGTTCTAGAGTGTGGTGCAGATTGGGTCCTTGCATTGGTACCACTGGATTCATGGAGCTGTCTATCCATAGCTCGATTAACGGCATTATCTATCATTGCCTGTAATTCTGCACCCGCTACATTTACTCGGGCATTATCATGCTCTCCCCGAGGGTGACTATTAATCTCGTTTGAGTCGGCCATGTTGCTTGAACTGCTACATATTGACAATAATTTATTGGTGATTTTATTATAGAATTGTCTTTTATGGCAATTTATTAACCGTGGTAAACATAGACCATATATGGTTAATTTATTACTCACATTTATTTAGGATTTCTAATATAATTTATCCTAATTATAAAACAATAACAGTTTTATTAGCACATAAGGCCTAGTCACAGGGACAAATTTAATCATAAGCTATGATTTCAGAGAATCAAGGCTTTTAATGTTTGAACATAGTTCATTACCTTTATCAGACAGGGTCACAGACTATTACTGTCTTTTGTCTCATATGAAAATGAGAAGGGCCCGCAGGCATTATATTACCAGTGTATGGTCAAAATATGATCATCTTGATTGATGATTTAAACCCATGATTCAGAGATCATTAAGTTGGGTTAGGAATCTTTTGAAAAGATCCTTATATAATAATAACAGGTGTGATTTTAACGAATCATGTCTGCCAGGAGTGTTAACATGTTTTCAGATGTTAACAGAGATTTGAATCTTTTTAACGGGTTTTACCATCTTGGCCAGGTCTTAAAATGACATGCAGGCTAGGTTATACCTTTAAGATCCTTAATTAATAATTAAAATAGGCAGATAGATTTTTAAAGGAATGATTCCGATTTATTTATTTCATATATAATTTAATTATGCATAACATAGCAAAGATGAAATTTATAAACTTACATTCCATTAAAATTTAAAAGTAGTACACTTTGCCCTAAACGGGACTTTTCACAGAAACACTTGCCCTCGCAGGAGCTATACTGGCAATACAAGTCCTCGCAGGGACTGTTTGCAAAAATAAATGTCCTCGCAGGGACTAATAAAGACAAGTCCTCGTAGGGACTAAGTACAAAGGTAAATGTCCACGCAGGGACTAGATACACACATAAATAAGTAAATGTCCACGCAGGGACTTAATTTAAACAAGGAAATACAATAATACATATCGGGATTTAACGATACCGTTTCTTCTTTCCTTTCAGCAAACTTGCTAAGCCACTCATGAATCCCTGATTCTTCCTACGTTCCCTCTGTAAATCTCGCTCAACTTTTCCCAGTCTTTCACGGAGATCCTCCTGTTCTGGTGGAGAAAACCGTGGTGGCTGGTGCTGTAGTGGTGGCTGAGCAGGTGCTTGATATCCACGAGCTGGATGTCCCATTCCCCAAGGGGTTCCATAAGGTCCTTCTGGGTGAAAGGCATTGTAGTTGGATGCCACTTGGTAAGGATCCTCAGCATAGTTATAGTTATGGTATGCTGGCGGTCCGTATGGATTGTATGCTGCTGGAGCAGTATAAGCAGGGATAGGGTTGCCAAAACCCGATGGTGACGGTGCAATAGGTGCCGAATTCACCTCTGATACTGGAACTGAAGGTCCATCCTCCTGTGGCTCTTCATATAGTGGCAGGTAGTGGCTGCCACTAGAGTGTTGAGGGGTGCTAAAATGAAAATCCCCTCCTCGTGCTGACATCCGTGCGCCAGTCCTCCTATGTCTTGGTGGTGCTGGAGGCACTAGATTAACTGGCGGCGGTGGAGGCGGTGGTGTGACTGCCTCGAAACGTGGATCCCCAGAGGGATCTTGCTGCTGCTGTTGCGGCTGCTGGTGAGGCGATGAATGGTAAGATGGCGTAAAGTACCACTCACACCGGTCAAACCGTGCCTGATGACTATCCGGACCTTGGTATGGTGTTCCGTGAAAAGATGAACCATCAGAGATCTCAACAGGATGGTTCGGGGTTCCGGTTGCAGGCTCGACGGGATCTGTGTCCTCGTCCATATCCATCGCTTGATCACCTGAAAAATGATCCTCCGGTCCTAGTGGGTTAAAGCCCCCCTGTTCTAGTAGGTAGTCTGCTGGGTTAAACTGGCCCCGAAAGACAGGAGTAGGGTCGTCGAAGGAACGGTGCGATAAGGATCGCTGTAAGGGTATGTATGAAGGTTGCGGGTTGTGGGGCTCATTCTCGGACTGAGGCCCATAGGAGTGATGATATGGAGGCGTTGAGATATACGACGTAGATCGTCTGGAAGGCTCCTCATAAATACTCCAAGGTTCTTGCGGATCTGCACTCCTTGTAGAAGAAGGAGTTCGCCGGCGCGAAGGCCCGGCCTCGTGGTCGTTAGGGGCGTTGATTGGCCCTTTTCCTCGATCTCCTCGTCTGAATCTTGGCGGCATTGCTAAACCTGTTAATATAAACAAGGTAATAACAAGGAGAAAAAAAGGACAAAATTAATTTAAAATAAAAACATTTTGGATTATTCCTATGTTCTTTGTCTAGACTCGAAGATTTAGGAATGTGCAATTGTGTCATTGAGATTAAACACAAAAGGCTAGTGTTTAATTCACTCAACGTTGGCTCTGATACCAACCTGTCACACCCCGATTTCCACGTGTCACCGGTGGGCCCGGTGGGCGAGTATCGTGACGTGGTTGGCAACATAATAGTCAAACAACACAATATTTAAATGCACAGCGGAAGCAAAGTATAGATTCATTTCAACCAAACAATATTGTAATATTAAGTATCACAAGTAGTCGAATATAAATCCACAGGTAGATCAAAATAAAAGGAAACAATGTTCAACAGTCTATGACATCCAAGCTTGCGAGACTTATTGCGGATGCTAGGAGAAAAGCCAGCCTATTACGCGTAGTACCTGCACTTAACCTTTTTGAGAAAATACGTCAGTTTACACTAGTAAATACAATCAACCGACTCATTTTGAAAAGAGTTTAAGAAAATGCATTTAAGGCACAAGGCACAAATAATATTTTATAACTTGGGATAATTATTAGAATATAATACTTGTAAAGGATTTACATGTTTCTTATGCGTTCAGTAGCCCGGGTCGAGCCAGGTTAAAGATCAATAGACACACCACATTATGTATATGAGACACCGACGGGCGTACGCCTACGCCCCATGCTTAGGTCGTGGCCATTTCGTAAAATGATGTCAGGGATATCCGGGACATGGTCATTAACCCCCCAAAGGCTTTAAGCAACAAAACAATTTAAACGAGACATCTCAATACTTTAACAATCATACAATTAAAGATTCAATGCCCGACCAAGCGGTATTTTATATACCGTACCCCAAGCCCGTATAGGGAAAATAAGTTAAAAGTATTTACCTGAGCAAGTATAAATCAAAATCAGCGAGTGCAAGTATCTTTTACCGGGTCTCCTATTCTGGAACGAAGGTTTATAATAACCTATTAGAATCCTAACGGGTCTTTAGTTAAGCTTAAGCTTAGACCGGTTAGTTTTAAAGATACGGTTCGTACGCACGATTAAGCGAAGACCGGATAGAATGTGATTTAGACCCGACAAGTTTGAAGACTTGCTTAATATGGGTATATTATACACATTCTGGATTTTGAGATAAAACCGATAAGGTTTGACCCGTTTCGGCTAATTTATGTAAACTAGTTACATAAACCGAACCGAACGCGCATGAAGCGTAACGGGTAACCATAAGAGTCCTAAACAGGTTTCCTAAGTTAACATGCTTTAAATATGTTGTGATATCAGTAGGATACCTTCCATTATGCCCAAAACGAGTTTAATCTCAAATTAAGCCCCGTATGGGTATTTTGGTCATTTTAAAGATTATAAAAGGGATTAATTTATCTTTTGTGATCCGGGTCTGAATAAATCAGTAAAATAGATTATTTTAACAGGTTATAACATTTGGTTATAAGTCTTATATGCTAAAATAGTTTTAAACCCAAACTATGCGTTTAATACGCGTATAATGTCGTTTTAAGCGATTTACGGGTTAATATAGGATTCTGAGTTTTCTGATCAGTTCAACAGGTTCAAAACACTCCATTTATTATTTTAAATCAGTAGCAATTGGATTGGTGTCAAAAGGATTTGTAAAACTCATTTTATGGCCGAAAAGGGCATATTCGGTAATTACCGAATCAAGGCACTAATCCTAGCTTATGATCAGTTTAAAAATAATTAAAAATCTTCAAAAATCCCAAAATATTATATTACATCAGTGGGTAAAAGGTTTGGTGTCAAAAATTGGGTTTAGATAGGCTTTATGCTAATGACGCCGTTTAATCACTAAGAAGCGTTATAAATTACGTCATTGAGCATAACTCCTAATCTATATGTCCAACTGATGTAAAAATTTACAGACATGTTTAATAATCAGTAACTAAGATGATTGTACTTTCATATTTCCAAAATTCTCGTTTTATGGACATAAGGGCATTATGGTCAATATTTAAGCACTTAACGGAAACGTCGGACAATTAAGGATTTAAGTGGTATAAACGTAGAGGGTTATACAAACATGTAACTAGGTCCTAATGGAACTTTAAGGCATGTCTAAACCTATCTAAACCGGGTCAGAACTGAAGTCAAAGCAACAGTCAAACTTTTGCGTCTTTCGGTTCCGAATCGGTTCAAAACAGAAAGTTGTCGAATCAAACAAGCTTTGACAAGTTATTATACTTATTATCAGATTATATGAATGATAAAACAGGTTACAGGCCTTCTATATCGCTAATTACGCGTTTAATGGTTATGTTGACTTTTTCGTAAGAAGTTTGACTCGACAACGACCTAGTTAGAACGGGTATCAGTGGGTGCCCTTTTAAGGGTTTAAAGCCCACACAAATACCAACTTATAACAACTTTCATTTCGACAAAACACTGGACCGTTAGCGATTAATCTCTAAGTCAAACCGTAATTACGACGGTTTGACTTCTAGGCTAAAAACTAATCAAAACTTAATTAAGAAGGGTCAAGGATACTTACACGTGTCTAATGGATGATTAGGAAGGTCGTGTGTCTGCTGTTGTGCTCCTCAAATGATCAGAAGTTGAAGTGTGGTTGCATGTTGCAACATAAGCCTTATATAGTGACTTTGATCTTCCTAGATTGTTGCCAAATGAGTCTACAATTGATCATGGATCTTTACATGTGTCCTCTATAGTCTAAATACCATCTTAGGCAGCCCATGGTATCAAAGGAATGCATGTAAGTCGGTTAAAACATCAACAGACAGCTGTCTGTTAGTTTCTGTCCCTGGTACCTGTCACGCGGCCCGCGTAAAGGTCTTCATGACCTTACGCGGCCCGCCTTAGCCTCCGGATCAGGTTACAATTGTTTCCTTTATTGCATTTTTGGTCCTTGGTCCCCCGAAAGGTCATTTTCACATGGTTTCTTGCATTAAGAGGCTTTAATATTGACATATAGAGGCTTTAAGGCTTATACCATCTTTGTCAAGTCCTCGGGTAACTTTGTGATCACCCGAAAAGCCATAATTTTCAATGTTGACGATTCTAACCCCCTCACACACGAATTTTATCATAACTTTCTCATACGATAACGAAACTTGGTGAAATTTTTATGGTGCATTCTAGTGAGCATAATTAATCGTTACAAGGCTTCGGGTTTGCTAAAAGGTCACTCAGAGGTATATCTTAACATGTTGACACATTTAACCCCTGTAGTTTGTAATCTCTCACTTTCTTTCACAATTCGCTTCGTATGATCCATGATCCATTCGTTTAAGGTTATAGACATCATGTAGGGTTATTGTAAAGTATATTTATTCATTGTTGACACTTTGAACCCCTTATATTTACATAGTTTCATTGTTTGTCAACTTTAGTCCCTCGAAAGTATTCTTTCACACGTTCAAAGGTTATGACACGTGTCAAGACATTATAGAGCGTAAATTTTCGAGGTGTTACAGAGCTGTTCTTCGCGTAGCGGGGAGGAGAAGTGTTCGATGTGGTGCTGAATTTTACGGTTGCTCACAATGGCCGGTAAGTCCTGTGTATCAATGTGTATCGAATTTAACTTGTTTTTGAACTGACGACATGATGTTGGTTTGTAGCGAGACGACTGCAAGTTCTTTATGTGGAAAAAAGATTTCGACAAATTATTCGAAGTTAAAAGAAGTGATGCTATGAACGGCAATGAATATAAGAATGAGAATTTGCAATTGCGGAACAACTTGCTATCTCAAGAGAACAATATGTTGAAACGGAAAATTTGTGCGAAAGAATCCATGTTGAAGCAGCAGTTTGTCTTTAGTTTGTTTGTTATCATTGGCATGTTGTTTTACGTAGTGTATCGAATTTAACTTGTTTTTTTATTGTACGTTCTTTGAACACATGAATGAATGTAGTCTTTATTTGAAACTATATGTGCAGTTGGGCTTGGATGTCTTTATTTGAACACATATGTGCAGACCATTTGAAACTATATGTGCAGACCAAAACAAGTAAGACAACTACCATATGTGCAGACGATTTGAAACTATATGTGCAGACCAAAACAAGTAAACAATTACCATATGTGCATACCAAAACAACTAAACAGGTGCAGACCACAACAACTAACATATGTGCAGACCAAAACAACTACCATTTGTGTAGACCAAAACAACTATATGTGCAAACCAAAACAACCAAATGTGCAGACCAAAACAACCATATGTGCAGACCAAAACAACCATATGTGCAGACCAAAACACCTTGTGCAGAATGACCATTCTACCCCTGTGACCTTGTGCAGAATGACATTTCACCCCTGTGACCTTGTGCAGAATGACCATTCTACACCTGCTATCATATTAACTGCAGAATGACTATTCTACCCCTGCTATGCAATATTAACTGCAGAATGACCATTCTACCCCTGCTATGAAATTTTAACCATTCAAAAGATTCAGCACAACAGGCATAAGTTTACATAGTCATAAGTTTGTTCCTAAGTCATAAGTTTACATAGTCATTACACAACCAACAAAAGATTAACCATTCATAACAGATTAACTAACTGCAGCCTTCTCCGTTCCCTTTCCCGGTTGGCCTCCCTCTTTTAGTTGGCCTTCCCCTTTTACTTGCTTTTTTCCTTCTGATTTCTGCCGCATTTTGAGAATCTGTTAACAGTAAACAAATTTAGGAAAAACATTAATATAAACAATAAACCAACTGAATCTATTAAGTTTACCTTTAACTGTGCGTTTCTCTTGTTGTGACCTCTTTCTCCACAAATCCCACATGTCATTACGACCCCATGCTTAGTCAGTTTGCCTGGTTTCTTGGGATCCTCATGAGGGTCCCTCTTTCTGTTTTTCTTAAGCATTACCAGGTGCCTTTTTTATTGGAGGTGGATCCATTGGATAATCAACCTTGGGCCAAAACTTTTCACTAGGCAATGGTGGGATTGAGAAGTCATAAGTTCTCATGTATGTCTCTTTGTGGTAACACGGGTCAACGTAATCCTCAGCATTCTTATGCAAAAATCCAGCCACAGCACACACATGCTTACAAGGATACCCCCTTAATTGCCACTTTCTACATGTGCAGGTCTTATTTTCCAAGTCAACTGTAACATCATCAACATCTCTAACTTGAAAAGGCTGATAAGATGAGGGGTATACCTCACACCTAAATGATGCATCTTTTGAGAAATCAAGTTTCTCTTGGATATTAGGGAAAATGAGCACATCTTTGGCTTCCATTTCAGTTCTTTTGATGATTAACCTACTCATGATTTGAACCCTAATGTCCTCTAGCATGTATATAATATGCTTTGACCTTGCATTTATGATATAACCATTAAATGTTTCTGCCATGTTGTTTACTATGACGTCACATTTAGTGTGAGTTTTCAAGTAGCACCAGTTAAAACTTTTGGGATCCTGCTTTAAGATTACCTCTACTGCATTAGGGTTTATGGCCCTCATCTCATCAATGGCTTGGAGGTAATCAGGTTCATAGTATGCTCTTGCAGCTTTCCAATACAACTCCTTGAGCTCCTCATCCTTAAAATTCTTGTGCCAATTTGCATAGATGTGCCTTGCACAGTTTCTATGCTCTGCTCTTGGCCAAATAAGTGCCACAACATTTAACAGACCCTACAGATAAATGATTATAAACCTTAGACATTAGGGCAAAAGATAATTATTCATTGTAAAAATTGACAATGGCTACTACCTTTTGTTGATCTGAGATGAATGTCCATGCCTCACCACCACCACTTACACCCAAACACTTCCTGAGCTCTTCCATGAACCATTCCCAGCTATCGTTATTTTCACCATCTACAACTGCCCATGCCAATGGATACATCTGATCATTAGCATCTCTGCCAACTGCAGTTAACAACATCCCTCCTAGGAAGGTCTTTAGAAAACAACCATCTAGACACAAGACCTTCCTACATCCAGCTAGAAATCCTCTTTTCACACCATCAAAACACACAAAGAGTCTGAAAAATGTTTCACATGTGGCTGTGGGATCTAAGTTGATGAAACCTGGTGGTGCAGTAACAAGCAGAAATGTTGATGTTGGGTTTACTTTTTCCAAAATCTCCATGTATGCACCAATTTTGCTATAATGATCCCTCATTGATCCATGAAGTTTCTTATGGGCACATGCTTTAGCCTTGTAGGCCAGCCACTTGGTGATTATGACTTTATACTTATGTTTTACAGCCAATATGATTTCCTTAGCCAACCAGTTGGGCTTGGATTTAAACACTTGCAGGAACTCATTAGCTATGAACATTGCAGTTAGCTGTCTATTCTTTACCATGTTTCTTTGGCAGGTATGTGTATGCTTCACTCTCTTTATCAAGTAACACTCTTTCCCTTTATGAAGTGAACAAAGTATAAAGAATGAACACCCTTTAACACAATTGACAACAATACGTTTACATGCAGTCTTTTCGCTCTTTGCAAGGTACAAGTTCCTACCATTAGCTACTGAGTACTGCCTCACTGCCTCTTTAAAGGCCTCCCTTGATGCAAACCTTATTCCCACCTTCCAAATAAATTTCTTCCAATTTGTATGTTCACCTACAGATGGGGCTGCTTCCTTGTACTTCTTGCCCCTGATATCATCATCCTCACTATCACCAGGTGTTAAAATGTCCTCGTCAGATTCCTCGTAACTACTGTTTCCATCTACCCTTGCATCTTCAGTTTCATGCAAATTACCCTCTGTTTGTCTTTCATGTACTACCTCATCAAGCACTTTTTTTTGGCTTCCAAATCTATCTTGGTTGCCTCTCTAACTGCATGTTGTGACTGTCTCCACTCAACATCCTCTTTGTCTGGCTCTAATCCAACTACATCATCCGCAGCTTCCTCTTCAACTAGTTCATCATAATCTTCATCATCAGAATTTGACTCTTCATCTTCCACACTGAAGTCACTATCTTCACTGTCCTCGTCTGCTTGCTTACCTATTGAGTTAGAGCTGCATCCAGGGGAAACCCTCGAAGATTGGGCTTTTAGTTTACTGGATTGGGCTTCAGGTTTACTGGGCTGGGTAACAGGGTTACTGGGCTGGGTAACAGGTTTAATGGGCCTAGAACTGGAGTGGGCTTCAGGTGCACTCAATTGACGTTCTTGAACAAATACTTCCATAAATGTTTCACTCCAATTAAAAACCTTCTTAACCAACTCCAACACATCTCTATCATCACGAAAATGCCTAATTTCACCATCATCCGCATCCAACCCATACATATGAAGTTCCTTGATTTATAGCATTTCGTTTCCAATGCATAATCTGCTAGCTCAAAGTATGAAATGTGGTCTACGTCAACTTTAATTAACCTAGATGCACCCCCAACATACTGTGGTACACCAAAACCTAACTCAATGTAACCACCATACCAAAGCATAACATCAATCGATTCCCCCATTGCATAATCTACTAGTTCATGTGAAATCGTACCTTGAACGGAGTTTAAACTTAATGGATTGTTGATTTTGAGAAGCTAAGTCACGTAACCCTTGATCGGCTCCCTCCAAAACGAACAGAACAACAACGCCAGCTACCCTGAAGGATTTTGCTTCTTATAACATGTGTTAGCCACGTCATGGGTGCCATGTAGGATTAATGATGCCAGCTAGAATGGAAGACTAACTCAGTTACTCATTTTTTAACTGAGTGGTGAAATGACAAACAAAACTAAAAGTTTGGGGTGTTACAGATCAAAGTGTTAGTTGCGGGTGTTATCGGCCAATTCTTCAAAGTTTGAGGTGTTAAAATCCAATTGCCCTTTAAACTAAAGTAACAAAAATGATCAAAACTCAGAGACCAAAATGGCAGTTTACTCTGAATATATGTTTTTAAAAAAATATGGGTGGGATCTGGTAAAAAAAGACTTTAGTGTGCAAGGAACTAGAGTAGTTATACTGCTAAAAGTTGAATTAGAGTATTTCTTTTTTTAAATCACAAAGTAATTATAATTACCCTTGTTTATCATATTCTAACGTGATTTTACTATTTATGAAAATGTCATCGCGTCTTTTTTCTCCTTGTTTTGTATGCGTGCACCATAAAACTTATTTATATTTCCCAACACTAAAAAAATATAGTTACATACGTATATAAATATAGTAGTTGATAAACAATGAATAAATTAAATCTGCACCAAACTTGAACTTGATAATTATTGATGATCAGTCAAGCTCGAACTTTAATAATAGAGTTCAAAACTAGCTCAACTCAAATTTTGTTTAGTTAACGGTTCTAAGAACGTGGGGTATGGGGGCGGGGGTTTGGGGCGTGGCCCGACACGTGGCTTGGGTGGGCTTCGCTGGGCTGACCCACATTGAAGACGGTATGGTGGGGCGGAGGTTTGGGGCGTGGCCAGCCCAAACTGCTATTTATTTTTAAAACAAAAAATTTAAATTTTTTAATAATGTTTTTTTAAATAAAGAAAAATACATAAAAAAATTCCTAGTGCTTGTAATATTTTTTCTTTATTTCTTCTCTCGTCTCCAACATTAGTTCCAACTCTTCACCTGATAGTTGATCGATGAGCTTGGCAAGAAATTTCATATTATCTCGTCTTTGTTTCAGGGCATCCTGAGCTTCTTTGTTCTTTCGAATTTCGACCCTTTGTTGTTGGAATACGTTGAATGTATCTAACTTGCTTGCAATGTCATCCAACTGATCGCTGTATACTCCCCTATGCGAGCCCGAATTCCCAACTGAAGGCGATGCCGTACCCGATCTTGATTTTAGAGCGCACCTTTTTGCGACATCTCTTCCGTATTCAGGCCGGTTTGGTGAATCATCCAGAAAGTCCTCCAACTCTTGATCTCGTGCATCCGATTGGGCTTGGGACGAGGGTGTCCTTGCCTTTTGGAAGACGTGTTAGTTTCGCTACCACTGGGGATATTCGCTCACTTGGGATGTAACTTACAAATGTCCCAACAAAGCATGAAACGGAAGTCGCTCCCCACATTCGTTTTGTATGTAACCAATGCATTTGTCACAAAGTCGGCTTCGGTTTCACCACTTTTTGGGTTTTGCTTTGCTTTATTTAAAAAACCACTAAATTTGGTGAGTTGTCCGCTTATCTCGGTCCACTTCGAGGATAAGCTATCGTTTTCACGATAAACCTCCCTTTCCATTTTCTTCATGGAATGTTTTACTAATCGCTTCCCACAAATGGCTTCTATGTTAAGAATTTCCTATTTTAATCAAAACAAAATTTAATATATTACAAAGTTATATAAAAAAACATAAATATTAAAATAAGGGCTACAAAATATTTAAAAATACCTAAAGTTGGATGTTGAGATTGTTGAAGCCAAGCCTTCGCCAATGCAAGTTCTTCATTAACGACCCATCTTTGTTGTTTTCGTTTGGCGCTTTCAAGTGCATTCTCGGCCTTGGTTTTTTTCTTGTGACTTCTCTTTTTGATGGGTTTGGATGTGGAAGGACCATCGATGGGGGATTGAGTTTCGGGGACGGTTTCGGTTTGGGAAAGGTTGATGGAGGTTGGTGAAAGGTTGATGGGCGTTTGTGAAAACGGGCTAGGTATAGAATCGTCGGTGTGAGGGAAGTTAGTATACACACGATTCGAGAGATACGATGCGTAACCTGCCACATCGGGCACAGTGGAGTGTATTAAAAATGGAGGAGGCATTGGACGATTGGGTGGTGGGCTAGGATTTTCTTGGAATGCCCACGGGTTGTTCCGGTCAAAACCACGATTATGATGATTCATTTTTCGTATTGTAGAATGAGAATAGAGATGATTATAGAAGAGGTGGAGTGTATTGTGGTTGGATGTGGTAAAAAAAAAAGAATAGAAGTGTGAGTTTTATAGTGAAAAAATATTTTTTTTTACACATAGCCGTTGGCCAACGGCTAGTTTGGTTTGGCCATTGAGAGCCCGTCATGTCATATTGATAGACCCACCCCACGCCCGGCCTTAAACTCCCGCCCCTTGGGCCACGCCCAAACCCAATCCCACCCGGGGTGGTGGCTTAGGCGTTTTCAGCCAACCCACGCCCCAACCCAGCCCCATACCCCATAGTCTAAAATCTTTCATATTTCTTAGAAGTTTTTTAATTGAAAATATTCAAAGAGCTACGATTAAAATACCAAATCTTCCTGGTAGGTAAATAACATTTCGAAAATTAATTTTGTTTGTTAATCTTCTTAATTTTACTGTAACTAACTTAAGGTGGTTGTTAAATCTTGATTGACGGCGGTTAATAGATTTCCGAGAACCATGGTGATTGTTGAATTTGAATTATTGAGAACTAACGTAAACCTTTTTTATAAATACGATTTCTTATAAATGTCTACTTAATAACTGACACTTTATATTTGATAAATAAACTTTTGTTTTTCTCCTTATGATTTAGTCATTTTAACTGTTTTGCCTCAATCCTTTAAAAATAGTTATTTTACTCCCTGATATTTTCATTTTATTTCTAGTTTACTCACTAACTCTCACCCAGTTAAACATTTCAGTTAAAATAAGGGCATTTTGGTAATTTTATATTTTTCAATTTTATTAATTTCTTAAATCTAGTTTTTATTTTTATTGATATTAAAAAGAGTATAAATATATAGAACATTTAATTATATATTAATATATACAAACATACCACCATCACCATCAGCCGTCACCAGTCCACCACTTGCCATCACCACCATCTCGCCATCAGCACCATCCTCCACAACTAAAGTTTTTATTAAACCATCATCACTTCCCCAAACCCTCTCTTTCCACCTTCTCCTCCTCCACCACCACCCACTACCTCCACCACCATCACCACCCCCACCCATTATCTCCACCGTTATCACCACCCCCACCTAGTCCATCTGCTCTCTCTCTCTCTCTCTCTAAGACTTTCATCTATCAAAACAAAACCCTAAGAATTAAACCCCAACTTGTATCATCAAAATCCCAAAATTTCAAAAAAATCAAAAACTCATATATACATATAAGAAGGAAACTATACATATGATACATCTACGTGTAATAGGAGAAAGAGAGGGGGAACGTGGAGAGAGAACAAAGTAGATGAGAGAGGAAGTCTAGAGAGAGAGGGGTGACCGGAGATAGGAGTGATGAAAGCAGGCCACTGGTGATGGCAGCCATCCCTGTTTGGAGTCAACAAATCCATCTCTAGGTTTCGATCCGATCATAGGTGGTGACGACAACCACCTCTGTTTCTACGGTGACGACAACCATCATTGTTTCGACGGTGACGGCCGCCTAGGGTTTCGACATTGACGGCCGCCTAGGGTTTCGAGCCAAGGACTCCATCTTCGGCGACTTGTTAGACTAGTATGATGATGGTGAGTGGTGATGGTGGAGTCCAATGGAAGCTCCGATGGTTGGTGTGATGGGTGGTGCTGGTTGGTGATGGAAAAGAGAGAGAGATAGAAGGAAGAGGGTGTGTATGTATTTATATATTATATCTTTATATAACATTTTAGTTGTAAAATTATCAAAATGCCCTCACTTTTATTTGTAAATTTACTAAAACACCCTTCTAAATAACAAACATTTTGAATGAAGTTAGAGTCATGGAGCAAACTGAAAATAAAATTAAAACATTAGGGAGTAAAATGACTATTTTTAAAGGATTGGGGCAAGACCGTTAAAATGACCAAACCACATTGAGCAAAACGGAAGTTTACTCTATATTTTGTTAAAAATTAGAGTTAACTTTCGTTTTGCTCCCTGTGGTTTAGTCGTTTTAAAGGTTTTGCCCCAATCCTTCAAAAGTAGTCATTTTACTCCCTGATCTTTTGGTTTTGTTGCCAATTTGCTCCACGACCTTAACTCCATCCGTATTGTATGTTAACTGAAAGGGTGTTTTGGTAATTTCAAGTATAAAATAAGGTTACTTTGGTAATTTATATTTAAGATAACCATTTAACTATTTATTATAATATCAGAAAAATAAAAGTTTACACATACAAACACACACACTCTCTCCCTCTCCCCCCTCTCTCTACACACATGCTCTCTGCCTTCTTCATCACCAAACACCACCACCCACCACCTCACTGCCACCCACCCCCTTGCCACCTCATTAAAAACATATCAGAAGCCGAAATCTCTCTCACACTCTAAACCAAAACCATGAGAAATCAATGGCGTCTTCTTCTTCAATGATGCAAACCAGTTTCTGATCTCCAATACAAGGTACACTCATCACCCCTTCTTCCTCTTTCTCGTAATCACCCCATCATTTCCCAAATTACCCCTCACTCTCGCATACCCACTACCCATTTCCAAACCCCAATTTCACTCGATTCTTTTCATCATCATCATCTGTTCAATTGAATATCACACCAACATTGATTGAACTGTATTAAGATCCATATAAAAGCAATGCAGATGTTATGCTTGAATTAGAGTCCAAAACTAATGATAATAATATTATTGAGTTGTTTAAAAATAGAGGATGATCCTGAAGCTGGTAGGGTGTTTTACGAGTAGGTTATGGGTAAAGAAAGTGGTGATTTCACTGATTTGAGGTCAAACTAATGTAACCAGCTGTTGGGAATACTGGGGGCAAATGGGTTGGTTAAGGAGTTTTGGGATTTGGTTGAGGTTATGAAGAAGAAAGGGTATGGAGTGAAGAAAGGTACGTCAGTTCGCGCGATGGAATGGTTTGAGAAAGATGGGTTGGAGGGAGATGTGGAGAGGTTGAAGGATTTGTTTGCATTGGGGTTGCAGGAGATGATTATTTATTTTAATATTTAAGGTAAAATGACTAAAGTACCCCTATATGGGGTCCATTTGGTCATATTTAACCATAAAAATTAACTGAGTTAGAACTAAAGAACATAATGTGCAAGGGTTTACGAACATCTAGTACGGTTTTTGTACTTATTAAAGATAAATGACACAATTTGCAATAAGTAGCATATATAAAGGACGATTTTTGTAATTTACTCTTATATATATATACATCTATATATATATATACATAGAAACAGGTTCGGGAGAAAACGCTCAAAAGTGTGAGAACGCTTCCTGGCCCAACACGTGTCACGCCGCTTAGAAAAGGGCGGAGGGGCTTTTTTGTCCTTTCATCTTCTGCTTTTCCAGTTTCGCTTTTCCGAATATTGTTTGAATTTTTGGGGTTTAAGATTTTTGGCGTTAAACAAATTCAATAATTAATGGCGTTTAATGGTTTCATCTTATTAACATTTTGGCGTTTATGGCGTTTATTCAAATCGTATGCCATTGTAACCCAGGGGTCAGGAAATCTATTTGAATGGCGTTTTTCAAGGCGTTTTAAACAAGTTGGCCCATTGTTCTATTATTTTTTATAAACATTTTGGCGTTTAGGTTATCTTGGCGTTTTTCAATTGTTGGATTATATTTCAGCCACAATAAAAAAAATACAAGCGAAGAAAATAAATTAAAAATCCTAATCGGATCTCTCTTCACAATATTCACTGTCATCAGTCTCTTTGTTCTTTAATAGTACAAGAACTGACACCAAAATATGGCGTTTTATGTAAAACTTAACAAACCCATCGGTTTGATTATTTTGCCTGCTTGTCTGTTGAAGTGGCTTTTTTTTGTGGATGTTTGGGGACATAGATCTATGACATGTGGGTGGGTTTTTCGCTTTTTCTTCATGTTGATCTTCATCTTTATAATCATCCCACTCTTCAGTGTCATTGATCTCTTCTCCTCATCCAAGCCTTCTTCAAGAACAAAAAATACAAAATGCCATATGACTGGCATTAGTATATTTTTCTTGAATTTTTGTCCATCTCATGCAGCAAAATCTTACTGAGTTACTCGCCTCTGCTAACAATTCATTCAGTGAAACTTGACGAATAACAATACTAAATATCCAAGAAAGCATATTAGCCATCTTTGATTTTTTTTGACGTTTTACAGTGAGTGGTATCTAGTAGTATTGACGTTTTTTTTGTTTGATCAAATGGAAGTTGCTAAGATGTATCATTTTATAGGATCTCTTTTTAGCGCCTAAGTTAGGCGGTGCATTATTATAATAAAATATTCGTCTTTTTAGTTACTGTTTGTAATTATTGTTTTTGACAAGCTTTATCTCTGAAGTCTGTAACACGTCCCATCTATCAAGTTTGGCGTTTTAGATTCTAATATAATAAATTTTCCATATCTTCAGTTTTTCTGATTTGAAGTTACTGTTTCTAGTTACATTTTCAAGTTTGTTTTTTTTATTTTTTATTTTTATTTTTTTGGGTTTTTTTAATACTTTTTCAAACTAATTTTATTATAGTTTGGAAGTTTTTGGGGGCATTTAACAGGATGATATCGTTTAAACAAGCATTTTGGCTGTTTTGACCTTTTTATTATATATGGCGTTTTTATAATACAACAATCAACTGAAAAGGAAAATAAAAAAAGAATACATAAAAAAGTATTTTTATAATACTTGTCCAAATGAATTTTATGATGGTTTGATAAACGCCAAAGGTGTAAGACATTTGTCTTTTTGGCGTTTTTATTAGATATGGCGTTGTTTATTAAATAACAATCAACTGAAAAAGAAAATTAAACAAAATAAATATTGATCTTCAAATCTTCACTGTCACCAGTCTCTTTCTTCATTTTGAAGCATATTCACTGGCTGTTTCGACTTTCGTATGAAATCAGCCTCTTTTTCTATAATTTGTGTCCATCTCATGCAGCAAAATGTTATTGAGTTTACACCCTTTCAGTCAAAATGTTATCTTTTTTGGCGTTTTACCGAGAAAAAGAACGCCACAAAATAAACCATCTTAAAACTGTAAATTTGATCATGCTAAAATCAATAAAGTGTTGCTGTATGGTGTTGGATAACATTGTTAATCCTCAGTTAAGAAAGATAACTGACAATGTTGTCCACACCATACAGCTACACTTTATTGACAGCAATATATTTGATGTTTGGGTTTTCTGGCGTTTATCAGTCGAATGGTATATATTAAATATGGCGTTTGGGGTTTTTTGTTTGTGTTTTTTAATTGAAGGTCTGAGTTGTTGTATATATAGGATTTTTTTGGCGGTTTTTTAGGTGGGATTTTACTATAATTAAGTTTGGCGTTTTATATCTAATAGCGTTTTAGCAGAATGTTGTGTGATTTTTGTTTTCGCGTTTTATTTTCATGAGATGGCGTTTTGTTTGGAGTAGTCAAAAGACGCTTTTACCCTTACTGAAGCGCGCCCACGTAATAAAATTGATGTTATTTACGAAAATGCTACCGCGCCAATCTAGCCCATAGATTGTTTTGATCGGACGATCGATAAGCGTTCTCACCGTTCTCACACTTTCTACCGTTTTCTCTAAATCCCGACCCTATATATATATGGAGCCACTAAAATGAAAACCACTCTCAGTTGTAAGAACCGCGAGAACCACTTTCCACCAATCAGATTTTGCCACTTGTGCACTATTATTTTATACATTTAAGGGTATTTTCTTCATTTACTCGAAATGTCACCTCTGTCTCTCTGTCTGCCTCATTAAAGTCTACAGACTTTTTTTTATCACATCACAATTTTGAAATCTTATCTCCTCTCTCTCTCTCTCAAACTCACATCTTCAAAAAAAAAAAAAAAAAAACCAGATCTCAAACTCACATCTTCAAAAAAAATAACCAGACGGTGGTGGGAGGTGCTTGGTCGGTGGCGGAGGACGGTGATGGGAGGTAGTTGGTCGGCGACGGAAGACGGTGGTGGGAGGTGGTTGGTCGGAAGACGGTGGTAGGGAGGTGGTTGGTGGGAGTTGGTCGGCGGCGGTGGTGAAAATTCAACCGAATTACTTCATCTGAAACCCTAATGACGTCCAAAATGGAGAAAACCGAATTATACGAATTCGGTGACGGACCCTGAGCCAAATCTGACGGTGGCGGAGACGGCGATTGTCACACCCCGATATTTACACGTATTACCGGTGGGCCCGGTAGGGAGTATTGTGACGTAGTTGATATCATCATAGACAATTTACCACAGTTTAATACACAGCGGAAGTCGAAAGATAAAAACATTACAACCCGAATAAAAGTAATATCAAAGTATTACAACGGAATGTAAAAGATCCACAGGCTGATCAAGTTAAAAGGAACATTGTTCAACATATTTACAACATCTAAGCTTGCAAGACTCTTTATTGATGCTAGGAGTAGCCAGCCTATTCCGTTTAGTACCTTCACTTAGCCTTTTTGGAAAATACGTCAGTTTACACTGGTAAATACAATTAACCGACTCATTTTGGAAATGTTTAAGAAAATTGATTTGAATGCACAAGGCACAAAATATCTTTTATAACTTGAACAATTATTTAAAAATAATCTTGTATACAGATTTAAATGTTTGCCGTCTGTCAGGGCCGGCTAGAAGAGCTGGACGAGATTAACTGACACACCACAGGTATAATACCCACAAGGAATTTTCCTTATTATGGGGTACCTTTTATACATACGCAACTGTCAGGTGTACGCCTACACCCCGTGCTTAAGTCGTGGCCATTTCAATGAATGAGCCGATGATATCCAGGACATGGTCATTAACCCTCCAAAAGCCATATACCAAACAAAACAGATTAAAATGGGTTATGCAATATATATTAATCACAATCCGATTTAAAACAATTACATACCCGACCAAGCGGAATTATTATAATACCGTATCCCAAGCCCGTATAACGGAAAATAAGTTAAAAGTATTTACCTGAGCAAGTATAAATCTCAATCAGCGTGTGCAAGTATCTTTTACTGTTCTCCTAATCTGGAACGAAGGTTTTAATAACCTATTAGATTCCTAACGGGTCTTAATTAAGCCTAAACTTAGACCGGTTAGTTTTAAAAGAAGATATACGGTTCAAAACGCACGATTAAGCAAAGACCGGGTTAGAATGTGGTTTAGACCCGACAAGTTTGTATACTTGTATAATATGGGTAAACTAAACACATTCTGGATTTTGAGATAAAAATGATAAGGTTTGACCCGTTTCGGCTAATTTATGCAAACTAGTTACATAAACCGTACCGAACGCGATAAATGCATAACGGGTAACCAAATGAGTCATGAACATGTTTCCTAAGTTAATATGCCCTAAATATGTTGTGATATCAGTAGGATACCTTCCATTATGCCCAAAATTGATTGAAACTCAAATTATGCCCCGTAGGGGTATTTTGGTCATTTTAAAGCTTATAAAAGAGTTTAAATATTAATCTGAGTTTCAGGTCTGATATAATCAATAAAAATATTTATTTTTATAAGTCATAATAGTAGGGTATTGCATATATGTGAAATTTATCTTTTATAACCAAACTATGCACCGTAGGGGCATTTTGGTAATTTCACATAAGCTTTAAAGGACAAAATTAGAATTCTGAGTTCAAAAATTTTGCTTACTATTTAATTATAAAAATTTACTTAAAACATCAGTAGGTATTAAGTTTTATATGCCGAAATTAGTTTTAACCCATACTATGCGCTTAAAACGCGTAAAAGTCGGTTTTAAGCGATTTTCGGGTTTAAATAGGAAATCTGAGTTTTTGATCAGTTTATAAAGTTCAAAATGTTTTATTTATTATATAAAATCAGTAGCAAAAAGTTTGGTGTCAAAATATTATGTAAAACTCTTTTTATTCAAGAAAAGGGTATAACCGACAATTACCGAATTATAGCAAGAACCCTATGTTATGCTCAGCTTAAAAATAAATAAAAATCTTCAAAAATCCCAAAATATTATATTACATCAGTGGGTAAAAAGTTTGGTATCAAAATTTGGGTTTAGATAGGCCTTATGCTAATTACGCCGTTTAATTAATAAAAAGCTTCTTAATTACGATATTGAACATAACTCCTAATCTAGACCTCAAACTGATGTCAAATTTATAGGACAAGTTTATAAATCAGTAATAAAGGTTTTTGTCCTCTCACATTTTCAAAAATCTCATTTTAAAGTCAAAAGGGCATAATGGTAAACATTTAGGCATATAACGGAAACATGCAAATGAATCGGATAACTAAGGAACCAAGTTGTATAACCTCAGAGGGTTACACTAACCTATAACCTGGTCCTAATAGAGCTCTAAGGCATTTCTAAAATATGTTACATTGGGTCAGAACTGAAAGTCAAAGCAAAAGTCTACTTTTGCGACTTTCGGTTCCGAACCGGGCCTAAACTGAAAATTGTCAGGTTGAACATGCTTAGACACGTTCTTACATTAATTACCAAGTTATACAAGTGATAAAACAGGTTTCATGGCTTCTACATTGTTAATTATGTGTTTATTTAAAAATTAGCTTTATGTTGACTTTTTTACAATTAAGTTTGACCCGACAATTGACCTAGTTAGAGTGGGAATCAGAGGTTGCCCTTTTAAGGGTTTATTACCCACATAATTACCAATTCAAAGCTACTTTCAATTCGAGAATTGACTGGACCATTAGTGATTAATCACTAAGTCAACCCTTAATTACGACGGTTTTGACCTTAGGCCATTAAACTAATAAAAACGATTAAAAGAGGTTAAGGAAGCTTACTGAAGTACTTAGCATGACTAATGATCCTTAGGGAATGATCTTGAGCTCCAGGAGACTCCAGAAGTTAAGTTAGAATGGTTTTTGAAAGTGAGCATTTGAACTTGAGAACAAGAACTTCTTATATAGTGACTTTGATGTAACAAGATCATCCCAAATGTCCCTATTGTTGCTACCGGATGATCACAGCTGCCCCTATTGCATGAAATCCCATTTGCATAGCCCCTGGTATCAGTTTCCATGCATATAAGTCGGTTAAACAGGCTGAACAGGCACCTGCCATGCATTTTCTGTCGCTGGCAGTTTCAGGCGGCCCACGTAAGACCTACACAAGGTCTACACGACCGGTATGGCTCCCAAATCCGGTCACCAAGTTTGACAGATTTGCAATTTAGGTCCCTGGTCCTTCTAATAGTTGTTTTAACTTATTTTATTGCACTTTTAACCCTCAAATTTGACTTTTAAGGACTCCAAGTCATAAAAAAACTTTGTTAAGTCCCCGGTTAGTTTTACGATCACCCAAAAGTCTTAAATTGCATCGTTGACGCTTTTAACCCCTCACTTACGAATGTTAGCGTATCTTTCTCATACGATATCAAACCTTGTGAAATTTTTATCACTTATTCTAGTGAACATAATTAATCGTTACAAAGCTTCGGGTTCGCTAAAAGGTCACTCAGAGGTATAAATTAAACATGTTGACACTTTTAACCCTTGCGGTTTGTAAACTTCCACTTTTTCCACAAACGGCTTCATACGATTCATAATTCATTCGTTTAAGGGTATAAACATCGTGTAGGGTTGTAGAAAGGTATAATTATCCAATTGTTGACACCTTGAATCCTTTTATGCACATACATTCTTTGTTTGTCAACTTTAGTCCCTCATATTCAATTCATTACACGTTTAGAGCTCATGACACGTGTCTTTATTATATTGGTCGTGATTTTCTGAGGTGTTACATCCTCACCCCCTTAAAAGAAATATCGACCTCGAGATTTACTGAAATAAATGAGGGTACTTCTCTTTCATTGTGGACTCTACCTCCCACGTATACTCGGGGATCTCTACGGGCATCCCATTTAACCTTTACAATCGGTACCTGCTTCCTTCGAAGCTTCTTAACCTGTCGATCCTCGATCGACAAAGGTTTCTCAACATACTTTAAGCTCTCATCAATATGCACATCTTTATGTGACATGACTAGTGATTCATCAGCTAGACATTTCTTCAGATTGTAGATGTGAAATACATTATGAATACCACTGAGCTTTTCAGGCAGGTTTAACTTATAAGCCACTGTTTCGACACATTCGATGATCTCGAATAGTCCTATGTATCTTGGGCTTAACTTTCCTTTCTTACCAAATCGCATTACCCCTTTCCAGGGTGATACTTTCAGTAACACTTTGTCACCAACCTCAAACTTTAGAGGTTTACGCCTTTTATCTGCGTAGCTTTTCTGCCTATCCCTGGCAGCTTTGAGACGATCTCGTATCTGTACAATCTTATCTGTCATCTCCAGGACTATATGAGGTCCTGTTAGTTGGACATCTCCAACTTCTGCCCAACAAACGGGCGTTTTGCACTTTCGTCCATACAAAGCTTCAAAAGGTGCAGCTTGTATACTGGAATGATAACTATTATTGTATGAAAATTCGATTAATGGAAGATGATCATCCCAACTTCCACCTAGATCAATGACACAAGCCCTTAACATATCTTCCAGTGTTTGAATAGTACGCTCACTTTGACCATCCGTCTGAGGATGGTATGCCGTGCTGAAGTTCAATCGAGTGCCTAGGGATTGTTGAAAACTTTTCCAGAAATGCGATGTATACCTCGTATCCCTATCAGAGATGATAGACACTGGCACTCCGTGGAGAAATACAATCTCATCCACGTACAGCTGAGCTAACTTATCTGAGCTGTGTGTTTCCTTAATAGGTAGGAAGTGGGCTGACTTAGTCAGTCTATCCACTATCACCCAAATAGTATCATTTCCTCGCTTTATCTTCGGTAACTTGGTGATAAAATCCATAGTCACCATTTCCCACTTCCAGGTGGGAAGTTCAGGCTGTTGTAGCAAACCTGACGGCTTCTGGTGTTCTGCTTTAACTTGAGCACATGTCAGACATTTGGCCACATAAGTGGCTATAGACTTCTTCAAGCCTATACACCAATAATTCGCCTTCAAATCCTGGTACATTTTGTCACAGCCAGGATGAACAGAATACTTGGAACTATGGGCTTCCTGAAGGATCACTTCCCTAAGTCCTCCATAGATTGGAACCCATATCCGTCCATTCAATCTTAGGATTCCATCCTTACCATATGATAACTGTTCTGCAGTGACTCCCAGCTTTTCATTTGGATAGTTAGCTTCTAATACGGCTTCCTTCTGAGCGGCTAACAATCTTTCATTCAAACTGTTCTTTAATTCAATGCTCTTGGCATTGATTCTTATGGGCTTCACCCTTTCCTTCCTACTTAAGGCATCGGCGACCACATTCGCCTTGCCTGGATGGTATCGGATTTCACAATCATAATCATTTAAAGTCTCCATCCATCGACGTTGCCTCATGTTCAGATCCTTCTGATTGAACAGATGCTAAAGGCTCTTATGATCAGAATAGATCACACACTTGGTACCATATAAATAATGCCTCCAAAGTTTGAGTGCAAACACAACGGCACCCAACTCCAAATCGTGGGAGTGTAATTCTTCTCGTGCACTTTTAGTTGTCGGGAAGCATAGGCAATGACCTTGCCTTTCTGCATGAGCACACACCCCATACCAGTATGTGATGCGTCGCAGTAAACCACAAATTCTTCAATCCCTTCAGGCAATGTCAACACAGGAGCATTGCTCAGTTTCTGCTTAAGTATATCAAATGATCCTTGTTGCTTAGGACCCCATTCAAATTTTATATTCTTCCTAGTCAACGAAGTTAGGGGTGTAGCAATCCTTGAGAAATTTTCAATAAAACGTCTGTAATATCCTGCCAGACCTAAGAAGCTGCGAATCTCTGTAGGCGTCTTCGGCTTTTGCCAATTCATGATAGCTTCAACCTTAGCGGGATCCACCTAGATACCACGCTCACTAACCACATGTCCAAGGAATTGGACTTCACGAAGCCAAAATTCACACTTTGAAAACTTGGCGTAGAGCTTTTCATGCTGAAGAAGTTTAAGAATACAACGAAGATGCTTTTCATGGTCAGCTTGATTCTTTGAATAAATGAGGATGTCATCAATGAAGACGATGACAAACTTGTCCAAGTAGGGTTTGCAAACGCGATTCATGAGGTCCATGAACGCTGCTGGTGCATTAGTGAGCCCAAAAGGCATCACCAAGAACTCGTAGTGACCATAGCGAGTTCTAAATGCAGACTTGTGCACATCTTCATCTCTAACTTTCAGTTGATGGTAACCTGACCTTAAATCAATCTTGGAGAAGTAGCTTGCCCTTTGCAATTGATCGAACAGATCGTCGATCCTGGGCAATGGATATCTGTTCTTGATAGTGACCTTGTTAAGCTCGCGATAATCGATGCATAGACGCATCGATCCATCCTTCTTCTTCATAAACAGAATCGGTGCTCCCCAAGGAGATGAGCTAGGCCTGATAAATCCTTTTGCCAACAAATCATCCAACTGAGTTCTCAACTCTTTCGTCTCAGTTGGAGCCAATCGGTAAGGTGCTCTTGCAACAGGTGCTGCTCCAGGTATTATGTCGATTCTGAACTCCACTTGCCTATTTGGGGGTAAACCAGGCAGTTCTTTAGGGAATACTTCTGAATATTCAGAAATGACAGGGATGTCTTCGATCTTGGGCTTTGGTTCATCAATAGTCACCTGTGCCATATAAATGACACAACCCTTCTTCATACACCTTGACGCCTTAAGCACAGACACTTGCTTAGGCAACCCATACTGAGTATCTCCTTGTATGGTAAGTGGCTCACCATACGGAGTCTTGATCACCACTTGTTTCTTGTCACAAACAATCTGGGCTTGGTTATGAGATAACCAATCCATGCCTATCACTATGTCGAAACCAGCTAATTTCAAAGGAAGCAAGAATAACGGAAAGGAGTGGTTCCTAATGGATATAAAGCATCCATCTAACACAGTTGAGGCAGTTTCTATGGTACCATCGGCCAACACTACTTCATATTTCATGCTTAGGGTTTTAACAGGCAGATTTAGCAATTTACAGAACTTATCATCGACAAATGACTTATCCGCACCCGAATCATATAATACCCTTGCATAAACATCATTAATAAGGAAGGTACCTGTTATCACGTTATCATCCTGCACTGCTTCCCGTGCATTCATCTGAAAGACCCTGGCATTGGTCTTCTTGCCTTCTTCAGGCTTCTTCGTATACTTTGGGCAGTTGGTCTTGATGTGCCCTTTCTCATTGCAACCATAACAGGTCGCATCCTTCAACTTCTTGCAATCCAAAGTCTTGTGTTCTTTGGACTTGTAGATCCCACAACCAATCGGCTTTGACTGCGACTGCGACTTTGATTCAAACCTGCATTTCCCGAAATGACGTTTCTGGCAGGTTTTGCATTTAGGCTTCTCATCCACTTGTTGGTTACCCCTGTTAGACCCAGAATTCTTCTTGTGGTCTAAGTTCCCCCTATGTTTCTTGTCAGAACGACGTGAGTTATCATCCTCACGTTTCCTTTTTCCTTCTTCAGAAATCTTAAGCGATCTCAGCCTGATCGCATCTAGAGTAAGGGATAATGACAAATTAGGTGCTGGCCTAAAAGTTGTAGGTCGAGACGCCTTCACACTAGCTTTGATCTCCGGGGCTAAACCCCCAATAAAACGAGCGATACGTTTTGGTTCCGGTGTAACCATGTATGGAACCAATCGAGACATGGTATTGAAGCTGGTGAGGTAAGTCTGGCAGTCTAAGTTCTTCATGACTAAGGTCAAGAAGTCAGTCTCGATCTTCTCAACTTCGTGTTGAGGACAGTAATTTTCTTTGATTAGAGCAATGAACTGCTCCCAAGATATGATATACAAGTGGACCTTTCCTGTAGCTTGAATTAGTGACCTCCACCAAGCTAGAGCTTCTCCCTTAAATGATTGTGATACAAACTTCACAACGTCCTGCTCTGCACAACCACTAATGTCAACCACTGTATCCATCTCATCGAGCCAGGTCATACAGTCGACGGCTCCCTTCTCCCCTGTAAAGTCTCTAGGCTTGCAGGAGACGAAATACTTATAAGAACAGCCCTTAACACGCGGCTCTCGATTGAGCACAACTTTCCTAGATGGAACACTCCTCTGGTTTGATGAGTGATGAGAATCACTCTTGCGAGCTGTATGAATCTTGGAGGGTGGTTTTGAATGAGGTGCTGACTGAGTTCTAACATGAGTTTCACTCGATTCTATAAATTGTCTGTTAAGAGCTCGGGTAACGGCATTATCTATTAATGCCTGTAATTGTGCGCCTGCTACATTAACTTTGGAAGTGTCATGATTCTCCCTCGGGTGACTGTTGACTTCGTCCGACCCAGCCATGTAGCTTGTTTGCTACATTAAATATTGACAAGATTTATTCAAAAGTCCATTATGGAATTGTCTTTTATGGCAATTCATTAACCATGGTAATTATAAACCATACTTGGTTAATTTATTAAACATATTCATTTAGGATTTTTATCATAATTTATCCTAATTATAAAGTATTAAGGGTATTATTAATGGCACATAAGGCCTAGTCACAAGGACAATTTAAATTATAAACCATGATTTCAGAGAATCGAGGTATTAAGGTTTGAACGTAGTTCATTACCTTTTATTGACAGGGGGTCGTAGACTACAATCTGTCTTTTGTCTTATATGACAATGATTATTGCTCGTAGGCCCTACATCACAAATGGATGTTTAAATAATAAAGATGGAATTGGAAGAATCCAATATAAGAATGACATGTGTGATTTTAACGAATCACATCTGCCAGGAGTGTTAACATGTTTTTAGATGTTAACAAGGGTTTGAAACCTTTTAAACAGGTTTTACCATTATGGCCAGGTTTATAATGACATGCAGGCTAGGTTATACCTTTTAAGATTCTTATTTAATATTTAATAGGCATATTATTTTAAAAGGAAGGATATTTTTTTTTGATTTATTTATTTCATATATATTATATTTATGCATATAATGACAAAAATGAAATTTAAATTATAACATGCCACTAAAATTTAAAAGAGTACATGAATGCCCTAAACGGGAATTTAACAGAAAAGACATGCCCACGCAGGGGCTAAACTGAAATACAAGTCCTCGCAGGGACTGAATACAGAAATAGATGTCCACGCTGGGACTTGATTGAAAATTAAAGAAATACAAAATAAACAAATAAAGAATTTAATGATCCCTTTTGCTCTTTCCCTTGATTAAGCTCGCCAGACCTTTAAGAAATCCCCGGTGGCTTCTACGTTCCTCTTGGACCTCCTGTTCCACCTGGCTCAACCTCTGTAGAATTTCCTGTTGCTGATGGGGCGGTATCAGTGGTGGCTGCGGCGGCTGCTGATGCTGCGGAGGTTGAGGAGGTGGCGGGTATTGGTAACCAGTCTGATATGGGACTCCATAGGGCCCCTCGGGATGAAGAGTATTGTAGTTTGCCGCCACAAGGTATGGGTCAACTTCAGCGTAGTTGTAGTTGGTATGGGCCGGCTGCTCAAATAGGTTGTACGCCGCTGAACCGGCGTATGCAGGAATTGGGTTATCATAACCCATTGGTGGTGGTGCGACTGGCGCAGACTCCACTTCAGAAATAGGGTTCGAAGGCCCACCCATCTGTGGGTCTTCATATAGTGGCGGGTAATGACTGCCACTTGAATGCTGAGGGGTGCTGATACGGACTCCCCCTCGCACGGACATCCGTGCGGTTGTTCTTCTCCGCCTCGGTGGTTCCGGAAGCGGCTGCTGTACTGGCGGTGGTGGCGGTGGAGTAACCGCTACAAAACGCAAATCCTCCGAGGGATCCTGCTGCTGCTGCTGTGAGTGGTAACTGGGAGTAAACACCCAGTCGTATTGGGCAAACCTTGCCTCATAACTGTCTGGACCACGATAAGGTGATCCATGATATGACGAACCATCCGAAATCTCGATGGGGTGAGTAGGTGTTCCGGTTGGCGGCTGGGCAGGTTCCGGATCCTCTTCCATGTCCATGGAGAAGTGGTCCTCCGGTCCCAACGGGTTATAACCCATTGGCTCTTCAATTTGGTTTGCCGGGTTGAACCGGATTTGAAAGTAGGGTGTTGGGTCGTTGAAGGAATGGTGTGAGTTGGGGCGTTGAAGGGGTATGAAAGCGTGATGTGAGTTGTGCGGCTCGTTCTCCGATTGAGGCCCGAAAGAGTTGAGGTAGGAAGGTGAGGAGCTCAGCGAGACTAAACGCCTCGCGGGTTCAAAAGAGGTCCTCCAGTCTTCTTGAGGACTGGAACTCTTGGTAGCAGATGGGGTTCGCCGGTGGGAAGGTCCGGCCTCGTGATCGTTGGGGGCGATGAATGGCCCCTAGCCTCTTCCTCTTCCTCGGAATCTTGGCGGCATTTTTGTTGGTCCTGTCAAACAAAAGAAACAACAAAAGAAAACAATAAAGGACAAAGCAAAAAAAGTCAGAATTAGTCCTAAGTTCCTTGTCTAGACTCGAAAGTCGAGGAATGTGCATACTGTGTCATTGAGATTAAACACAAAAGACTAGTGTTTAATTCACTCAATGTTGGCTCTGATACCAACCTGTCACACCCCAATATTTACACGTATTACCGGTGGGCCCGCTGGGGAGTATTGTGACGTAATTGATATCATCATAGACAATTTACCACAGGTTAATACACAGCGGAAGTCGAAAGATAAAAACATTACAACCCGAATAAAAGTAATATCAACGTATTACAACGGAATGTAAAAGATCCACAGGCGGATCAAGTTAAAAGGAACATTGTTCAACATATTTACAACATCTAAGCTTGCAAGACTCTTTATTGATGCTAGGAGTAGCCAGCCTATTCCGTTTAGTACCTGCACTTAGCCTTTTTGGAAAATACGTCAGTTTACACTGGTAAATACAATTAACCGACTCATTTTGGAAATGTTTAAGAAAATTGATTTGAATGCACAAGGCACAAAATATCTTTTATAACTTGGGACAATTATTTAAAAATAATCTTGTATACAGGGCCGGTTAGAAGAGCCGGACGAGATTAGCTGACACACCACAGGTATAATACCCACAAGGAATTTTCCTTATTGTGGGGTACCTTTTATACATACGCAACTGTCAGGTGTATGCCTACACACCGTGCTTAAGTCGTGGCCATTTCAATGAATGAGCCAAGGATATCCAGGACATGGTCATTAACCCCCCCCCCCCAAAAGCCATATACCAAACAAAACAGATTAAAACGGGTTATGCAATATATATTAATAACAATCCGATTTAAAACAATTACATACCCGACCAAGCGGTATTATTATAATACCGTATCCCAAGCCCGTATAACGGAAAATAAGTTAAAAGTATTTACCTGAGCAAGTATAAATCTCAATCAGCGAGTGCAAGTATCTTTTACTGGTCTCCTAATCTGGAACGAAGGTTTTAATAACCTATTAGATTCCTAACGGGTCTTAATTAAGCCTAAACTTAGACCTGTTAGTTTTAAAAGAAGATATACAGTTCAAAACGCACGATTAAGCGAAGACCGGGTTAGAATGTGGTTTAGACCCGACAAGTTTGTATACTTGTATAATATGGGTAAACTAAACACATTCTGTATTTTGAGATAAAAATGATAAGGTTTAACCCGTTTCGGCTAATTTATGCAAACTAGTTACATAAACCGTACCGAACGCGATAAATGCATAACGGGTAACCAAATGAGTCATGAATAGGTTTCCTAAGTTAATATGCCCTAAATATGTTGTGATATCAGTGGGATACCTTCCATTATGCTCAAAATGGATTTAAACTCAAATTATGCCCCGTAGGGGTATTTTGGTCATTTTAAAGCTTATAAAAGAGTTTAAATATTAATCTGAGTTTCAGGTCTGATATAATCAGTAAAAATATTTATTTTTATCAGTCATAACAGTAGGGTATTGCATATATGTGAAATATATCTTTTATAACCAAACTATGCACCGTAGGGGCATTTTGGTAATTTCACATAAGCTTTAAAGGTCAAAATTAGAATTCTGAGTTCAAAACTTTTGCTTGTTGTTTAATTATAAAAATTTACTTAAAACATCAGTAGGTATTAAGTTTTATATACCGAAATTAGTTTTGATCCGCCTGTGGATCCTTTACAGTCCGTTTGTAATACTTTGATATTACTTTTTATTCGGTTTGTAATGTGATTCATCTTTTGCTTCCGCTGTGCATTTAAATTGTGGTGTTTGAGTATGATGATATCAACTACGTCACGATACTCCCCACCGGGCCCACCGGTAATACGTGGAAAATCGGGGTGTGACAGGTTGGTATCAGAGCCAACATTGAGTGAATTAAACACTAGCCTTTTGTGTTTAATCTCAATGACACAGTTTGCACATTCCTCGACTTTCGAGTCTAGACAAAGAACTTAGTACTAATCCAAATTTGTTTTATTTTAATTTTAATTTTGTCCTTTATATTTCTTTGTTGTTCTTTTATTTGTTTTGACAGGTTCAACAAGATGCCACCTAGATTTCGTGGAAGAGGTAGAGGCAAGGGGCCACTCATCGCCCCAAACGATCACGAGGCCGGGTTATCACACCGGCGAACTCCATCTGATTCCTTAAGCAGAAGTCCTCAGGAAAACTGGAGGACCCATATAGAACCCGCGAGGCGTTCAGTCTCGCTGAGCTCCTCACCTTCTTATCTAAATTCTTTTGGGCCTCAGTCTGAGAATGAGCCCCATAACTCACACCATTCTTTCATACCCCTGCAAAACCCCAACTCACCCTTCAACGATCCAACACCTTACTTCCAAGCCGGTTCAACCCGGCAAACTTAATTAATGAACCAATGGGTTATAACCCGTTGGGACCGGAGGACCATTTCTCCAGGGATATGGAAGAGGATTCGGAACCTGCCGAGCCTCCAACCGGAACGCCTACTCACCCCATCGAGATTTCGGATGGGTTTCCCTTTCTTGGATCACCTTATAGTGGTCCCGACAGCTACGAGGCGAGGTTTAACCAGATCGACTGGGCGTTTACTCCCAGTTACCACAACTCACCGCAGCAGCAACAGCAGCAGCAGGATCCCTCCGAGGATTCCCGTTTTGTAGCGGTCACTCCACCGCCACCACCACCAGTGCAGCAACAGCCTCCGGAGCCACCGAGGCGTAGGAGATCAACCGCACGGATGTCCGTGCGAGGGGGAGTCTGTATCAGCACCCCCAACCTTCAAGCGACAGTCATTATCCGCCACTATACGAAGACCCACAGATGGGTGGGCCTTCGAACCCTGTTTCTAAGGTGCAGTCTGCGCCAGTCGCACCGCCACCAGTGGGTTATAACAACCCAATTCTTACATACGCCGGTTCAGCGGCGTACAACCCATTTGAGCAGCCGGCCCACACCAACTACAACTATGCTGAAGTTGACCTATACCTCGTGGTGGCAAACTACAACGCTTATCATCCCGAGGGGCCCTTTGGAGTCCCATATCAGACTGGGTATCCACCCTATGGGTACCAATACCCGCCACCTCCTCAACCTCCACATCAGCAGCCGCCGCAGCCGCAATTGATACCACCAGAGCGACAACCGGAGGTTCTTGAAAGGTTGAGCCAGGTTGAGCGGGAGGTCCAAGAAGAGCGTAGGCAAAACCGAGGAATTTTCAAGGGTCTGGCGAATTTAATCAAGGGGAAGACCAAAAAGGGTCATTAAATCCTTTATCTGTTTATTTGTATTTCCTTAATGTTTAATCAGTTCCATATTTGGTAACACCGGAGCCCAAGCGAATAGCTCGTTTCATTGGGGGTTTAGCCCTAGAGATCAAGGCCAGTGTCAAGGCATCACGACCTGCTACTTTTAGGTCAGCAGCTGACCTATCCTTATCCCTTACCTTGGATGCGGTCAGGCTAAGATCGCATAAGAACTCGGAGGAAGGTAAGAGAAAACGTGAGGACGACAACTCACGACGGCCTGAGAAGAAGTTTAAGGGAACCACAGACCACAAGAAGAAGTTTGGGTCTGGCAAGGGTAGTCAGCAAGCAGATGAAAAGCCAAAGTGCAAAACCTGCCAGAAACGTCACTTCGGAAAATGCAGGTTTGAATCCAAGTCTCAGTCAAAACCATCTGCATGTGGGTTATGCAAATCCAAGGAGCACAAGACGATAGAGTGCAAGAAGATAAAGGAAGCAACGTGCTATAACTGTAACGAGAAGGGGCACATCAAAACCAACTGCCCTAAATATGCCAAAAAGCCTGAAGAGGTCAAGAAGACCAATGCAAGGGTCTTTCGAATGGATGCACGAGAAGCCGTTCAGGATGATAATGTGATCACAGGTACCTTTCTCATCAATGATGTTTATGCAAGGGTATTATTTGATTCGGGTGCGGATAAGTCATTTGTAGATGATATGTTTTGTAAGTTGTTGAATTTACCTGTTAAAACCCTAAGCGTGAAATATGAGGTAGAGTTGGCCGATGGTACCTTAGAAACCGCATCAACCGTGTTAGATGGATGTTTCATATCCATTAGGAACCACTCTTTTCCGTTATCCTTACTTCCTTTGAAATTAGCTGGTTTCGACATAGTGATAGGCATGGATTGGTTATCTCATAACCAAGCCCAGATTGTTTGTGACAAGAAACAAGTGGTGACCAAAACTCCGTATGGTGAGCCACTTACCATATAGGGAGACACTCAGTATGGGTTGCCTAAGCAAGTGTCCATGCTTAAGGCATCAAAGTGTTTAAGGAAAGGTTGTGTCATCTACATGGCACAAGTAACTATCGATGAGCCAAAACCCAAGTAACTATCGAATATCCAGATGTATTCCCTGAAGAACGACCTGGTTTACCGTCAGATAGGCAAGTGGAGTTCAGTATCGACATTATACCTGGAGCAGCACCTGTTGCAAGAGCACCTTACTGGTTAGCCCCAACTGAGATGAAAGAGTTGAGAACTCAGTTGGATGATTTGTTGGCAAAAGGATTTATTAGACCGAGCTCATCTCCTTGGGGAGCACCAATTATGTTTGTAAAGAAGAAAGATGGATCAATGCGGTTGTGCATTGATTATCGTGAGCTAAACAAGGTTACTATCAAGAATAGATATCCATTGCCCAGGATCGATGATCTGTTCGATCAATTACAAGGGGCAAGTAACTTCTCTAAGATTGACTTAAGGTCTGGTTACCATCAGCTGAAGGTTAGAGATGAAGATGTGCACAAGACTGCATTTAGAACTCGTTATGGTCACTACGAGTTCTTGGTGATGCCTTTTGGGCTCACTAATGCACCAGCAGCGTTCATGGATCTCATGAATATCGTATGCAAGCCCTACTTGGATAAATTTGTCATCGTCTTCATTGATGACATTCTTATTTATTCGAAAAATCAGGCTGATCATGAGAAGCATCTTCGTTGTATTCTTAAACTTCTTCAACAAGAAAAGCTCTACGCCAAGTTTTCAAAGTGTGAATTTTGGCTTCGTGAAGTCCAATTCCTTGGACATATGGTTAGTGAGCGTGGTATCCAGGTGGATCCCGCTAAGATTGAAGCTATCCTGAATTGGCAAGAGCCGAAGACGCCCACAGAGATTCGCAGCTTCTTAGGTCTGGCAGGATACTACAGACATTTTATTGAGAATTTCTCAAGGATTGCAGCACCCCTAACTTCGTTGACTAGAAAGAATATTAAGTTTGATTGGGGTCCTAAGCAACAAGAATCCTTTGATATTCTTAAATAGAAGTTAAGCAATACTCCTGTGTTGACATTGCCTGAAGGAATTGAAGAATTTGTAGTTTACTGCGATGCATCGCACACTGGCATGGGATGTGTGCTATTGCAGAAGGGTAAAGTTATTGCATACGCTTCCCGACAATTAAAAGTACACGAGAAGAATTACACCACCCATGATTTAGAGTTGGGTGCCGTTGTATTTGCACTAAAACTTTGGAGGCATTATTTGTATGGTACCAAGTGTGTGATCTATTCTGATAACAAGAGCCTTCAACATCTATTTAATCAGAAGGATCTGAACATGAGGCAGCGACGATGGATGAAGACACTGAATGATTATGATTGTGAAATCAGATACCATCCAGGTAAGGCGAATGTGGTCGCCGATGCCTTAAGTAGGAAGGAAAGAGTTAAGTCCATAAGAATTAATGCCAAGACCATTGAATTAAAGAACAGTTTGAATGAAAGATTGTTAGCCGCTCAGAAGGAAGCCGTATTAGAAGCTAACTATCCTAATGAAAAGTTGGGAGTAGCTGCCGAGCAGTTATCTTATGGCAAGGATGGAATCCTAAGATTGAATGGATGAATATGGGTTCCGATCTATGGAGGACTTCGGGATGTTATTCTTCAAGTAGCCCACAGTTCTAAGTATTCTGTTCATCCTGGCAGTGACAAGATGTACCAGGATTTGAAGGCAAATTATTGGTGGATAGGCTTAAAGAAGTCTATAACTACTTATGTTGCCAAATGTTTGACGTGCGCGCAAGTTAAAGCTGAACACCAGAAGCCGTCAGGTCTGCTGCAATAACCTGAACTTTCCACCTGGAAGAGGGAAATGGTGACTATGGATTTTATCACCAAGTTGCCAAAGACAAAGCGTGGAAATGATACTATTTGGGTTATAGTGGATAGATTGACCAAGTCAGCCCACTTCTTACCCATTAAGGAAACACACAGCTCGGATAAGTTAGCTCAGCTATACGTGGATGAGATTGTATCTCTCCACAGAGTGCCAGTGTCTATCATCTCTGATAGGGATACAAGGTATACATCGCATTTCTGGAAAAGCTTCCAACAATCCCTAGGCACTCGATTGAACTTCAGCACTGCATATCATCCGCAAACGGATGGTCAAAGTGAGCGAACAATTCAAACACTGGAAGATATGTTAAGGGCTTGTGTTATTGATCTTGGTGGAAGTTGGGATGATCATCTCCCATTGATTGAATTTTCATATAACAATAATTATCATTCCAGTATTCAAGCTGCACCTTTTGAAGCTTTGTATGGAAGAAAGTGCAGAACACCCGTTTGTTGGGCAGAAGTTGGAGATGTCCAACTAACAGGACCTGATATAGTCCTGGAGATGACATATAAGATTGTACAGATACGAGATCGTCTCAAAGCTGCTAGGGATAGGCAGAAAAGTTACGCAGATAAAAGGCGTAAACCTCTAAAGTTTGAGGTTGGTGACAAAGTGTTACTGAAAGTATCACCCTGGAAAGGGGTAATGCGATTTGGTAAGAAAGGTAAGTTAAGCCCAAGATACATAGGACCATTCGAGATCATCGAATGTGTTGGAACAGTGGCTTACAAGTTAAATTTGCCTGAAGAGCTCAGTGGAATCCGTAATGTGTTTCACATATGCAATCTGAAGAAATGTCTAGCTGATGAATCACTAGTCATACCACATACGGATGTGCATATAGATGAGAGCCTGAAATTTGTGGAAAAACCTTTGTCGATTGAGGATCGACAGGTTAAGAAGCTTCGAAGGAAGCATATGCCGATCGTAAAAGTTAAATGGGATGCCCGTAGAGGTCCCGAGTTTACGTGGGAGGTAGAGTTCGCAATGAAAGAGAAGTACCCTTATTTATTTCAGTAAATCTAGAGGTCGAGATTTCTTTTAAGGGGGTGAGGATGTAACACCTCGAAAAATCATGTCCAATATAGTATCGACACGTGTCATGGACTTTAAACGTGTAACAGATTGATTAAGAGGGACTAAAAGTTGACAACAAAGAAAGTATATGTATATAAGGATACAAAGTGTCAACATTTGATAATTATGCCTTTCAAAAACCCTACACGATGTTTATAACCTTAAACGAATGAATTATGAAGCGTATGAAGCCATTTGTGAAAGAAAGTGAGAGATTACAAACTACAGGGGTTAAATGTGTCAACATGTTTAATTTATCCCTCTGAGTGACCTTTTAGCGAACCCTAAGCTTTGTAACGATTAATTATGCTCACGAGAATAAGTGATAAAAATTTCACAAGGTTTCGATTCCGTATGAGAAAGTTATGCTAACATTCGTGTATGAGGGCTTAAAAGCGTCAACGTTGAAATTTATGACTTTTCGGGTGATCATATAGTTAACCAAGGACTTAACAAAGTTTGGTTATGTCTTGGAGCCCTTAAAGGTCAATTTGGAGGGTCAAAAGTGCAATAAACGAAGTTAAAACCACTTTTAAAAGGACCAGGGGCTGAAATGCAATTGTTGAAACTTATTTAACTTGTTCTGGCCACTCATACCGGCCGCGTAAGACCTGTGTGGTCACTTACGCGGGCCGCCTGGGACTGCCAGCGACAGAAAAGCTTGGCAGCTGCCTGTTAAGGCTGTTTAACCGACTCAAATGGCTTGTTTTGCATACCAGGAGCTGCACCAACAGGTTTTCATGCATAGGGGGCACCTGTAAGCATCATATAACACCTGTAGACTTGCTTGGCATCATCCTATGAGATTAAATTCACTATATAAGCACCCTCTTTGTTGAAACATTTCACACACTCACTTGAAAACTTTCACAACTCATTTTCTGGAGATCCCTGGAGCTCAAGAGCACTTCCTAGAGGTCATTAGTCGTGCATAGGACTTCAGTAAGTGTCCTTAACCTTTCTTAATTCAGTTTTACTTAGTTTATTAGCCTAAAGTCAAACTGTCGTAATTAAGGTTTGACTTCGTGATTAATTAAAATTTGTCCAGTCAAATCTCGAATTGAAAGTACCTATGAGTTGGTAATTATGTGGGTAATAAACCCTTAAAAAGGCACTCTCTAATTCCCACTCTAACTAGGTCAATTGTCGGGTCAAACTTGATCATAAAAAGTCAACAGAAAGCTAATTTTCAAATAAATGCATAATTAGCAATGTAGAAGCCATGCAACCTATTTTATCACTAACATAACTTGGTAATTAATGTAAGAACATGTCTAAACATGTTCAACCCGACAATTTTCGGTATAGGCTCGGTTCGGAACCGAAAGTCGCATAATTAGACTTTTGCTTTGACTTTCAGTTCTGACCCAATGTAGCATGTTTTAGAAATGCCTTAGAGCTTTATTAGGACCAGGTTACATGTTAGTATAACCCTCTATGATTATACAACTTGCTTCATTAGTTATCCGATTCATATGCATGTTTCCGTTATATGCCTAAATGTTGACTATTATGCCATTTTGACCTTAAAACAAGAATTTTGAAAATGTGAGAGGACAAAATTCTTTATTACTGATTTATAAACATGTCCCTAAATTTTCACGTCAGTTGGAGGTCTAGATTAAGAGTTATGCTCAATAGCGTAATTAGAAAGCTTTTTATTAATTAAACGACGTAATTAGCATAGAGCCCATATAAACCAAATTTTTGATACCAAAATTTTTACCTACTGATGTAAAATAAAATTTTGGGATTTTTGAATATTTTTATTTATTTTTATGCTGGGCATAACATAGGGTTATAGCTTTGATTCGGTAATTGTCGGTTTTGCCCTTTTGGCCTATAAAATGAGTTTTACATAATATTTTGATACCAAACCTTTTGCTACTGATTTTATATAATAAATAAAATATTTTGAGTCTTCTGGAATGATAAAAATATCAGCTTTTCTTTAAAAACCCGGAAATCGCTTAAAACCGTCTTTTTACGCGTTTAAAACGCATAGTATGTATTAAAACCATTTTTCTCATATAAGACTTAATACCTACTGATGTTTTAAGCAAATTTTTATATTTTAACAGTGAGCAAAAGTTTTAAACTCAGATTCCGTATTTTAACCTTTAAAGCTTATGTAAAATTACCAAAATGCCCATACGGTGTATAGTTTAGCTATAAAAGGTAAATTTCACCAATATACCATACCCTACTGTTATGACTTGTAAAAATAAATATTTTTACTAATTATATCGGACCTGAAACTCAGATTTATATTTAAACTCTTTTATAACCTTTAAAATGACCAAAATACCCCTACGGGGCATAGTTTGAGTTTAAATTCGTTTTGGGCATAATGGAAGGTATCCTACTGATATCACAACATGTTTAAGGCATATTAACTTAGGAAACCTGTATATGACTCACTTGGTTACCCGTTACGCATTATTCGCGTTCGGTGCAGTTTTTGTAACTAGTTTGCATAAATTAGCCGAAACGGGTCAAACCTTATCATTTTTGTCTCAAATCCAGAATGTGTTTAGTTTACCCATATTATACAAGTCTTTAGAATTGTCGGGTCTAAAACACATTCTAATCCGGTCTTCGCCTAATCGTGCGTTTTGAACCGTATCTTCTTTTAAAACTAATCGGTCAAAGTTTAGGCTTAATTAAGACCCGTTAGGAATCTAATAGGTTATTAAAAACCTTCGTTCCAGATTAGGAGCCCGGTAAAAGCTACTTGAACTTGCTGATTGAATACGGTTGAGATAAATTTGAATATTTGCTCAGGTAAATACTTTTAACTTATTTTCCCTTATACGGGCTTGGGATACGGTATTATAATAATGCCGCTTGGTCGGGTATGTAGTTGTTTAAATTGGATTGTGATTAATATATTTACATAACCCGTTTTAATCTGTTTTATTTGGTATATGGCCCTTGGGGGGGTTAATGACCATGTCCCGGATATCCTTGGCATCATTCATTGAAATGGCCACGACCTAAGCACGGGGTGTAGGCATACACCTGACAGTTGCATATGTAAAAACTGGTAACCCACTTTAAGGAATAAACCTTGTGGGCATTATACCTGTGGCGTGTCAGTTGATCTTGTCCGGCTCTTCTAACCGGCCCTGACGGACGACAAATAAGTAAAACTGTATACAAGATTATTTTTAAATAATTGTCCCAAGTTATAAAAGATATTTTGTGCCTTGTGCATTCAAATTAATTTTCTTAAACTCTTTTCAAAATGAGTCAGTTAATTGTATTTACCAGTGTAAACTGACGTATTTTCCAAAAAGGCTAAGTGCAGGTACTAGACGAAATAGGCTGGCTACTCCTGGCATCATTAATCAAGTCTTGCAAGCTCTAGATGTTAAAGTCTGTTGAACAATCATCTTTTTATCTTTTGATCCGCCTGTGGATCCTTTACAGTCCGTTTGTAATACTTTGATATTACTTTTTATTCGGTTTGTAATGTGATTCATCTTTTGCTTCCGCTGTGCATTTAAATTGTGTTGTTTGACTATGATGATATCAACTACGTCACGATACTCCCCACCGGGTCCACCGGTAATACGTGGAAAATCGGGGTGTGACAGGTTGAACATGCTTAGACATGTTCTTACATTAATTACCGAGTTATACAAGTGATAAAACAGGTTTCATGGCTTCTACATTGTTAATTATGTGTTTATTTGAAAATTTGCTTTCTGTTGACTTTTTACAATTAAGTTTGACCCGACAATTGACCTAGTTAGAGTGGGAATCAGAGGGTGCCCTTTTAAGGGTTTATTACCCACATAATTACCAATTCAAAGCTACTTTCAATTCGAGAATTGACTGGACCTTAGTGATTAATCACTAAGTCAACCCTTAATTACGACGATTTTGACCTTAGGCCATTAAACTAATAAAACACGATTAAAAGAGGTTAAGGAAGCTTACTGAAGTACTTAGCACGACTAATGATCCTTAGGGAATGATCTTGAGCTCCAGGAGACTCCAGAAGTTAAGTTAGAATGGTTTTTGAAAGTGAGCATTTGAACTTGAGAACAAGAACTTCTTATATAGTGACTT
The DNA here is from genome assembly GCA_030545235.1 of Helianthus tuberosus. Taxonomy (NCBI): domain Eukaryota; kingdom Viridiplantae; phylum Streptophyta; class Magnoliopsida; order Asterales; family Asteraceae; genus Helianthus; species Helianthus tuberosus. The sequence continues at coordinate 172,471,450 of CM060424.1, read as the reverse complement.
TGATGTAACAAGATCATCCCAAATGTCCCTATTGTTGCTACCAGATGATCACAGCTACCCCTATTGCATGAAATCCCATTTGCACAGCCCCTGGTATCAGTTTCCATGCATATAAGTCGGTTAAACAGGCTGAACAGGCACCTGCCATGCATTTTCTATCGCTGGCAGTTTCAGGCGGCCCGCGTAAGACCTACACAAGGTCTACGTGGCCGGTATGGCTCCCAAATCCGGTCACCAAGTTTGACAGATTTGCAATTTAGGTCCCTGGTCCTTCTAATAGTTGTTTTAACTTATTTTATTGCACTTTTAACCCTCCAATTTGACTTTTAAGGACTCCAAGTCATAAACAAACTTTGTTAAGTCCCCGGTTAGTTTTACGATCACCCGAAAGTCTTAAATTGCATCGTTGACGCTTTTAACCCCACACTTACGAATGTTAGCGTATCTTTCTCATACGATATCGAAACCTTGTGAAAATTTTATCACTTATTCTAGTGAACATAATTAATCGTTACAAAGCTTCGGGTTCGCTAAAAGGTCACTCAGAGGTATAAATTAAACATGTTGACACTTTTAACCCTTGCGGTTTGTAAACTTTCACTTTCTTCCACAAACGGCATCATACGATTCATAATTCATTCGTTTAAGGGTATAAACATCGTGTAGGGTTGTTGAAAGGTATAATTATCCAATTGTTGACACCTTGAATCCTTTTATGAACATACATTCTTTGTTTGTTAACTTTAGTCCCTCATATTCAATTCATTACACCTTTAGAGCTCATGACATGTGTCTTTATTATATTGGTCGTGATTTTCCGAGGTGTTATAGTGATGGTGGTGATGGAGGAATTAACAAGTGTTTTTCTCACTGATTCAACATATACGCAGAGTAAACGGTGACTGAAATACCGATGAATGTTTGCGAGAAAATTAGGAATTTGATGATGAATGCAATGAATGTATGAAAACAATTAGTCCTCATTTTGCAGAGAATTGATCAATGAGTTTGGTTGATTTTGCAGAGAATTTGTGAGAATTTTGGTCCAATGAAACCCTAGCTTCAGATTTGTTACAGCGACACCGCCATGGGAGGAGCCGACGACGACAGAAACATCAGCAGCGGCGGTGGTGCTTCACTTTCCGACGAAACGTTATGATAAACCCCCTAACTCCTCATTTCTTTAAATCTTCTCAGATTTCGTTTTTCTCCGGTTAGTACCTTTCGTTTCAGGTGGTTGGGTGGTGGTCCGACGTCTATGAAGACGTGGTGGTGGTCCCACGGCGGCACTACCGCTGGAGCCATGGCTACGGACGTGGTGGTGGACTTGGTTCAGTTTTGTCCGGGTCGGTTCGGTCAACAGAAGATCGGATTACGGGTTCACATCAGACTAGTTCGTGTGCGACACAGATATGGTTCGATTCAGTGGGTCTCGATTCAGTCTCAGGTCCGACGTGGTTCGAGTTGGGTTAACAACAGCGGTGGCGGTGTTATACAACTCAGCTTAGGTTTGTTCGACACCGGGTTTTGCTCGAGTTCAAATTTGGTTTGGGTTTAACTCACGCGGTTCAAGTTTCGGTTTGGGGCAACTCACCACAAAACGGGTTCGGTCAACTCGGTAATGACCCGAGTCAAACTCGGGCAATGGCAGCCAAAACAGTCGACTCAAAGACCCGGAAACATTTAACGGCGCGAAAATTTATAGTTATATAGTTTTAGATTTTAGTTAGTTACGCGACCGAGCTCGACTCGATTCGACTAGATACTAGCTTATTTTAGATATATTTAACGAGAAATTTTATATATAGTGGTTATATTGTTGAAAATGGATTGAATTTTTTGAAAATATATCGACACTTAGTTGTCAGGATCGTCCAAAAAACAGAGGAAACGTAAAAAGTTTAACGTAAAAAATTATTTTTTTAACGTAGAACGTAAACTTTTTAAGGTAAAACGTAAAATTTTTAACGTAAAACGTAAACTTTTTAATGTAAAAACGTAAAGTTTTTAACGCAAAACGTAAAAAGTTTAACGTAAAGCGTAAAAACGTAAAACATAAAACGTAAAACGTAAACTTTTTAATGTAAAACGTAATTTTTTTAACGTAGAACGTAAACTTTTTAACGTAAAACGTAAACTTTTTAATGTAAAAACGTAAAGCTTTTAACGTAAAACGTAATTTTTTAACGTAAAACGTAAAAGTTTGACGTAAAACGTAATAACGTAAAACGTAAACTTTTTAACATAAAACATAAACTTTTTAACGTAAAACGTAAAACTTTTTTTATGTAAATTGTAAAACGTAAAAAACGGCGCGTTAAAAAAACGACGCGTGAAAGAGTCGGGCGTAAAAACGGCGCGTTAAAAAACGACGCGTGAAAAAGTCGGACGTAAAAAACGGCGCGTAAAAAACGGCGCCCAAAATAAATTTGTTTTGTTAAAAAATCTGAATTGTTAAAAAATAACCATTAATATAATAATACAAAAATAGTAATAAAAAACAATAAAGACAAAAAGACAAAATTGTGTAAATTTACTAAATTAACCTTTTGAATTAAAATATTGAAGACATAATAAGACAAAGAATATTTAATAATACTTTTTAATTACTTTTAATCTCATCCATTGATCTTGAAGATCTAATGGTTGATAAGTGGTTCTCTCGGTTCTTACAACTGGGGGTGGTTTTCATTTGAGCGCTCCCCTATATATATATATATATAGGAACGGGATCAGGAGAGAACGATTCGAAGTGTGAGAACAGTGAGAACGATTTTCAGCCATAGGATCTTTGTGATTTGTGGCTAAGATGATGCGGTGACATTTTTGTAAATAATGGGAACCTTATAACTACCAGAAGAGGTAAAATTGAAAGATCCAAACAAGGGTGCACATGCTAATCACATGCCATTTTCCCCATCATATTTAAACGCCAATAACTTTTTTATACGTGATTATTTTTCTAAAAAAATTACACCATAAAACTCAGCGTTTTTTATCTTTCCAACGAGTATACTGTTGATATACTTTTCGAAAAAAAATGAAATGGGTTTTATGGCGTTTTTCTGAACTGGGTGTTTTATGGCGTTTTAGACTAGTTATTTTTATGGCGTTTTTCTGAAATATGTGTTTTTATGGCGTTTTAACTAGGTATTTTCATGGCATTTTTCTGAACTGAGTGTTTTATGGCGTTTTAAACTGAGTTTTTCATTGTGTTTTTCTGAACTGAGTGTTTTATGGCGTTTTAACTGGGTATTTTTCATGGCGTTTTTCTGAATTTGGTGTTTTTATGGCGTTTTATTTGAACACCCAGTTCATGTGTGTGAGTTTTTTTGACAATATTACCCCTTAGTGTAATTTAGCATTAATGCCAGATGTCAACTCCAAAATCGTTCTCACCGTTCTCACACATTTCACTGTTCTCTCTAAATCCTGACCCTATATATATAGGGTCAGGATTTAGAGAAAACGGTGGAAAGTGTGAAAACGGTGAGAACGCTTATGGATTGTCCGATCAAAACAATCTATGGACTAGATTGGCGCGGTGGCGTTTTCGTAATAACACGAATTCTATTAAGTAGACGTGCTTCATTAAGGGTAAAAGAGTCTTTACACTTATATACCAAAAACGCCAAACTAATGAATAAAATGCCATTACTGGCCAAAACACATCCTTATATAAACAAAACATCTCAGACATAAAAACACACCCCCAGAACCTGAAACGCCATATTTCTACTATATACCATTCATATTACAAACGCCAAAAATCCCAAAAACATCAAACACACCTACTCAAAACGCCAAAACACTCAAACATCAAAAATTCCAAAAAATCAACGTTTCTTTCAGATACACTATTTCCTCAGTAAAACGCCAAAAATGACAAACATCGTTTCTTGTATATTCAATATTGTTCTACGCCAAAGTTTCGGAGAATGCATTCTTCCCTGAGGTGCTGTGACTCAAATAACATTTTGCTGCATGACATGGACAAATCATAAACAAAAAGATGCTGGTTTCAGACTTATGTCAGTTTTATGTTTTGTTATTGATGAATATTATAATGGCATGAAGGTACTGATAGGCCCACGTCCCCAAATTTAAATAAAGTAGTCGTTGATGTGAAAACCCAGTTGCAAGGATCCGATCCAGGGGAGAGTTCGATCCAAGTTTCATGGGTTACATTGGTCCAAGTCAACACCTAACTACCATGCAGCAATTTCAGCCACTGCTACGTTTCCCATTATTGCAATTTTATTTTCTGATTTATTTTCTTTTATTTAATTCAGTAATGTTTCCTTAATTTCAGAGGTAGTGGCTAGTCAGTTATTTGTTTTTTCCTTTTGTATTGCAAGACGGATGAAAGTTGGAGTTCAGTTATCAATCACAAAATTTCTCTTGGAGAAAACTCTAAAATTTCCATTGCTATTCCTATTTGGCTAATAGGGAGGTGTTCTTTGGAGTCTGAATAGGTTGTAGGTGGTGAGATATGTATCCTATATCCTGTTTAGAAGTGCCCGACGAGAGAACGAGTGGTGAATTATCTGTGTCTCATTTCGATCGTTGATTACCGTTAGAGTTCAAATTCGAATTTTTAGCCTCTGTATATCATCTTGGTATCAGAGCTTAAGGTTTAATTGACCATTATGGATACTCGCAGTACTGCTGAATTGAAGAAAGTAATCGAAAACCTTGAAGCCGAAAAGGTGGAGACGGCCCAGCAAATGAAAGTCATGCAAGAACAAATCAAAGAGCTTTCTGTGAATCGCAAGAATTTATCAGATCAGGATGAAAGTGGAAGTGGAGATGAAGTGCATTCGATTCGAGGATCGGGAAGCGGCGGAAAAACAGGTTCTGGTTCTTTTTATTCTAATGACTTTAAGATTGATATTCCCGAGTACGATGGCAGACTCGATCCCGATGAGTTTGTAGAATGGATTAGAACTGTTGAGCGAGTTTTTGATTACCGTCAGACCACTGAGGCGAACAAAGTGAAGGTGGTAGCGTTGAAGTTGCGAAAGTATGCGTCTACGAGGTGGGCGAATGTTTGTACTAAACGGGAACGCTTAGGCAAAGGGAAGGTGAAAGATTGGGCTAAGATGAAGCGGTTGATGAAAGAAAAATTCTTACCTTCGTACCATATCCAATCCAGTTTTTCGTAACTCCACAATCTGAAACAATCAGGTCGAACTGCTGAAGAATACACCCGAGAATTTGAGTATCTCATTATGAAGTGTGACTTACCCGAAGACGAAGACGAACCCCAAACCTTAGTTCGATATTTGGGAGGACTGGACACTCATATTTCTAATGTGGTTGAGCTTTATCCATATGCCACGTTGGAAGAGTTATCCATGTTAGCCCATAAAATTGATTTACAACACAAATTACAATTACGACATGCTAAGTGGGTTGAGTTTTTGCAAATTTTCACTTTCACCATTAAGCACAAGTCTGGGAAGTTGAATAAAGGTGCAGATGCTCTCTCTCGTAAATTTTTATTATTATAGACTTTATGCCCTAGGGTTATTGGTCTTGATGCTATTAAAGATGGTTATTATATCGACTCAGAGTTTGGAGATTTGTTCGTACGTTGTCAGACTCGAGCGGTCGGAGACTTCCAGTTGGTGGATGGTTTTCTTTTCAAGGGTACCAGGCTTTGTATACCTAAGGTTAGTCTTCGAGAATCGTTGATCAAAGAAGTACATGAAGGTGGGTTGGCGGGGCATTTTGGGGCTGACAAAACAACACTGATGCTCAAACAACATTTTTTCTGGTCAAAATTAGCTCGTGATGTTGATCATCTGATTCGGCGATGTGCCACTTGCCATTGAGCTAAAAGTCGTTCCGCACCCCATGGGTTATACATGCCTCTTCCTGTCCCGAATGCACCTTGGGAAGATGTAAGTTTGGATTTTATCACCGGGTTGCCTCGTACCCAAAGCAACAAAGATTCAATTCTCGTCGTCGTTGATCGATTCTCTAAAATGGCACACTTTCTTGTGTGTCATACTACATATGATGTCGTTCAAGTTGCTAACCTATATTTTCAGGAAATAGTTTGTCTGCACGGGTTACCAAAATCAATTGTAAGCGATCATGATGTGAAGTTTTTAAGTCATTTCTAGGTAACATTGTGGAAGAAGTTGGGTACAAAGCTAAAATATAGTACTTCCAGCCATCCGCAAACCGACGGCCAAACCGAAGTCACAAATCGGACTTTGGGAACTCTCCTGCGATCACTAATCAAAACGAGTATCAAACAGTGGAACGATTTCTTGGCACATGCTGAATTTGCATACAATTGAGCTCCACACAAGACAACATGTTATAGTCCTTTCACAATTGTGTATGGCTGTAACCCTTGTGCTCCTATTGATTTAGCCGTGGTCGATGTCGCTCACCACTTTAGTTTTGAAGCGAACCAAATGGCCACTGATATTCAAGCACTACATGATAAGGTTAGGCAGCGAATCAATCAAATGAACGAACGGGTCAAGCGGCGGGTGGATAAAGGACGTCGCAACCTTGTCTTTCACCCCGGGGATCTCGTGTGGATTCACTTTCGCAAAGAACGGTTTCCTTCCAAAAGATGCTCGAAGCTTAATGCACTATCAGACGGTCCATTCAAGATCCTCTCCAAAGTTAATGACAACGCCTACAAAGTTGAACTACCTGGCGATTCTGCAGTTTCAGCTACCTTCAACATCGCTGACCTGCAACCATATTATGATCCAGCTGATCCTCTTCCAAATTTGAGGACAAACTCTTTTCACGATGGTGAGGATGATAGGCCCACATCCCCAAATTTAAATAAAGTAGTCGTTGATGTGAAAACCCAGTTGCAAGGATCCGATCCAGGGGAGAGTTCGACCCAAGTTTCATGGGTTACATTGGTCCAAGTCAACACCTAACTACCATGCAGCAATTTCAGCCACTGCCACGTTTCCCATTATTGCAATTTTATTTTCTGATTTATTTAATTCAGTAATGTTTCCTTAATTTCAGAGGTAGTGGCTAGTCAGTTATTTGTTTTTTCCTTTTGTATTGCAAGACGGATGAAAGTTGGAGTTCAGTTATCAATTACAAAATTTCTCTTGGAGAAAACTCTAAAATTTCCATTGCTACTCCTATTTGGCTAATAGGGAGGTGTTCTTTGGAGTCTGAATAGGTTGTAGGTGGTGAGATCTGTATCCTATATCCTGTTTAGAAGTGCCCTACGAGAGAACGGGTGGTGAATTATCTGTATCTCGTTTCGATCGTTGATTACCGTTGGAGTTCAAATTCGAATTTTTAGCCTCTGTATATCAGAGACGAATGACACTGATGAGTGGTTTGAAGATACATATTCAAACAAAAAACTCATGTCATTTTGTCTTTCCAAACGGCCACAAAAACACAAGCATGACAAAGCCAAACCGCCAATGAACATGTTTCAAAGAAGAAAATGACTGATGACAGTGAAGATTTGGAAGATGAATTGTTTCTATTTTTATTTTTTTAATTTTCTTTTTCTGTTGTTTGTTATCTATCTTTCAACTTAGAATAAAAAAATAAATTATATTAATAAAACGCCAAAAAGTCATAATGATTGTGAAACGCCATAATGCAGTAAAACGCCAAAAAACTCCCAACTAGAATAAAAGTAATTTGGAGAAGTATTATAAAAAAGCTAAAAAAGGAAAAAACGCCAAAAACTACTTAAAGCCATTAAAAAATGCCAACCTTGGAAGATGGAACGTCTATGACCCTAAAAACTCATAAAAAGCTGAACAAAACTGTAAAAATGCACACAGTAACTGAAAAGACGACTACTTTATTAATATCATTTATTATAAATAAAATCCCGCCTAAACTACGCGCTAAAAACATCCTATAAGAGAGACGTCTCTGCACAATCAACTGATCAAAAACCAAAAACAACGCCATGTTTCCTAGAGACCATTCACTTTAAAACGCCAAAAAAATAGTTAAAAAAGCCACAGATGCGGAACCTCGTTTCTTCTATATTGAGTATGGTTCTGAATGAAGTTTCACTGAATGGATTCTTATCTGAGGTGGGTATCTCTATAAGCTTTTGCTGAATGAGATGGACAAATATTCATGAAAAAGAGACCGATGACACTGATATGTCATCATGTCACTTTGTTCTTGATGGATATATTGATGGTATGAAGAGATCAATACATTCGAGCAGGCGTTGGTCTTCAACATGTCACCAAACAAGTATATATCAAACCACAATAAAGGATGCCACAAAAAATAAGCTTCTTCAAAAGACGGGCGTTATGTAGGAAAATAAGGATCTACATAAGGTATTCAAAAACAGGTTCAAAACGCCAAAAAGGTTAAAGTAGAAGAGGCTGATGACAATGAAGATTTGGATGAGAAATTAGATTATAATTTTTAATTTTTTTTTTCATTTTCTGTTGTTTCTTATCTAATTCTCTGTTGTTTATTATCTAATTCTCTACTAATAAAAAAAATTGAGTATAAAACGCCAAAAACTACAAACACCAAAACGCCTGATAGTGTGAAAACTGTGAGAACGGATGGCTAGCAAAGCACGATGTTGCTATATAAAACGCCAAACAAAGTATTACTGGAAAAATCAGCACTAATTGACAGATGAAATTGAACGAAACAGTAATTGCTAAACAGTAAAATGAAGACACGCTAACATTATTGCCAAACATTTATTATATTAAAAGCCACTACATAGAAAATTGAATTTATTTATCTTTTCAAAACGCCATAATTGCTTGTCACATTATAGGCCTGTATCATACATAGCACAACACTTGATAGAAAAAAATAAACATCAAGAAAATAACTGATGTTTTTTACATTATAGGCCTGCATCCTTATCTAAAAACAATAAAAACGCTAAATTTACTTAAAACGCCAAAATGTTTACTATGATCCTGATATAAAAACAATAAAAACGCCGAGTATTTATTAAACGCCAAAAAATGGAAAGGTGATGTGACACGCGTTTAAAAAAAGAAATATGAAAGGACAAAAAAGCCCCTCCGCCCTCTCTATGTCGCATGACACGTGTTGGGCCAGGATGCGTTCTCACCATTCTCACACCTTCTACCGTTTTCTCCTGATCCCGTTTCTATATATATATATATATATATATATAGGGGACCGCGAGAACCACACCATCCGGGGCGCCGTTGACCAAAATTTTTTTACAACTAGATGTGTATATTATAAACACATTCATAAAAAAAAAATTTTAAAAAAAGGCCGATGGGGTAGTTTTTTACACCACAAGTTTGGTGTAAAAAAAAAAACAAAAAAAAAAAAAACACCAAACTTGGGGTGTAAAAAACTACCCCCTCGGCCTTTTTAAAAATTTTTTTTTTACGAATGTGTTTATAATACACACATCTAGTTGTAAAAAAAAAATTTTGGTCAACGGCGCCCCGGATGGTGTGGTTCTCGCGGTTCTCATAACTCGGGGTGGTTCTCATTCTAGCGGCTCCCTATATATATATCGTCCTTTAATCTATTATGTCATTTAGTGTAAACTTACATTTGCACCCTATTTAATTTGATTATTGTGTTCTTTTTCTTTTACTTTGACTAAATTACTTTTATACCCCTAAACATTAATAAAGTTGTCATAAAGCTCCTAAACCGGTTGAATTCCGTATTGTTTGATTTTTTTCTTATTTTTTATCTTTAAAACCGAGTTACGACAAAATTGTATAACACATTTAGATATTATTTTGTTTATTTTTATGAATTCATCAGTTGTTATGGTGTGCGATATGTTCTGAATTTCAACCGTGTCTGCGGAACGCGCGACTGACTACTATCCTTGTTAACTATAATAACAACAACAAACTTAAATCTATGACAAGTAAACCATTTAAATTCACGCACCATTTATCACACAGCAACACTGAATTTTAAATGCCGTATAAGCACAAGCTATCAGGATACGATGACACATAAGTGGTTATGTGGTTACGTAACTACTGATGTACCCTAGTTTTTTTTTTCGAACGGTAAAAGGTATATAATGACTCTGCTCCTAAATTACCTCAAATTAATTATAATTTACCCTATGTTAAAATTTGAACCTTTATTTTTCTCCCAAAGAGATAAGAGTCTCTACCACCCAGCAACAACTGGAATGGCATAGTTGAAACAATATAGTTCTTCGATTTTCCGTATTTCAATTTGAAAAAGTATTTAAAAAAAATTCATGGTTAACTAGCATTCTAGATTATAGCTAAGTTTAGTGTAATCGGGATAGACTTAGTGACCAAAGTAAATTGTGATACACATCAAGCAAGTTAGGAGGTGCGGAAGTACACGCTTGTTTGAGTGGTCAGAATGCCCATATCCTAAATTCATGATATAAAAAATGACTTGAAATATAAAATATTCAACTACACTTTTAATAGTTTGTCATTTTAATAATTGTAAGTTTCTAACAGTTTTAGCATATTATATATTATATTTTTATGAATATATAATATGCTAATATGTTCGATATCGTCGTTCAGAACTTCAGATAATGATTTTAGGTGTTGTTTGACAACTTCTGAATGGGTAAGTGCTGAACAAGTAAGAGGTCAGTATCCTTAAGTGCTGAACCAGTAAGATGTCTGAACCATTAAGAGCCGGTATAATGCTTATCCATTCAGAAGCAAATGTTTGACTAATTCTGATAAGATGACTTAACAATTCAGACTCAGTATAATGCTTAACCATTCAGACTCAGTATAATGCTTAACCTGTCAGAGGCAAATGTCTAAACCATTCAGACATTTGCTCTCGAAAACAAACAGTCTGAACCATTAAGTGCTGAACTAGTAAAAAAATTTGAACCATTATAAGTCCATTAAGAGCTGAAACAAACAACCCTTAGTTTTTCATCCCTAGCCATTTAAGATTAAGCCCATCTAAATAGCATGTAGATAATTTGTTGATGAAGAGGTTATGGACTTGGTTTGAGTGGTATTTACTGGGTTCAGTTCTTGTTGTATAAATGAACTTGACCCAAGTTCTAACTTAGGCGTTAGGCCCATTACTGGGTTTAGTTGTTATTGAATAAAGGGCAAATTACTTTTTGAGTCCTCGTTTTTATTAGTTTTAACAACTTGAGTCCAAAAGCAAAAAGTTTAACGACCTGAGTCCTCATAAGCATTTTCTTTAACAATTTGAGTCCAAATTTCTAACTCCATCCACCAATTCTGTTAGCTATGAGGGTAATTTGGTCATTTACACACAAAATACAAGTCTTATATGAACATTAGTACAAGTCTCTTCTCTCTATCTCTAAACACCACCGCATAGCCACCATCCCACCACTACCCCACCACCGCACTACCGCCACCTCCAAACACCCACCACCACCGTCTCACCCCCACAACCAGTGCCGCCCCACTGCCACCACCATCCCACTACCGCTACCTCCCAAACAATTATGTCCACATATTAAATTCCTTATATACATTCTTCTAGTATCTGGAACTGTTTTCAGGAAACTATGAAAATTCCCATATAATTTTGAAGTTTAGTGGTGAAATGTTTGACTTCCAAAGTCAAAGGGTAATCAGATAATAACTTTCAGTGCAAAATAGCCGAAATTCAGATATACCCATGATTAATCAATGTAAAATAAACAAATAAGGTTATAAATTTCTTCAAATCATGACTGTAATCACTGTAATTTGATAAGGAATGATGATGAAACCTGAAGAAGTCAAAGGAGAATGAAATAAAGAGGGGTGAAACTTGTTGTTGAAGAAGGTGAAGCTAGGGTTGGGTATTGCTTGAACTGCTCTTATGGTTGAACCGAAAATACGATTCACCACCAAAAAACTAAAAAAAGAAAAGAAAATGAACAACGAGCTTAATTCTTTCTTTCCTTCATCATCATTATTGAAGGTGAGATTGATGGGTCTGGGGTTTTTGATAGCTTCCGATGGTAGACGACAAACAATATTCTAGGCTTTGAAATCGGAGTTGGAGAAAATGAGATCTTGAAGTAGAGCTTACCATAAAATGGTCTCTAGTGTCCAACAAAGATGGAGAAATAAAGACCGATGACCAGAAAATAATGCAGGTAAATGGTGGCTGACAACAACGGTGTAAGGTAATAGTCACAGGTGAGCGTTAATCGTCTCTGATTTGGCTTTCATTCTTCATTAGCATTTTCCGATGTGGTACAGCGGTGGTGGAGGGGCTACAATGGTGGTGGTGATGTGATGTTGGTGGAGGTGGTGGTGGTGCGGTGTTGGTGCGACGATGACGGTTGTGGTTGTGGTGGAGTGGTGATGGTTGTGGTTGTTTTGTTGAGAGAGAAGATAAGAGAGAGAAAATGATTAGGTAGACTGGTAGAGAGAGAGATGTGAATCTGGAGATAGAGAGGCATGTGAATGGATGGAATTTGTTTATATATTTAGTAATAGTTTTAATAATAATAAAATTGTTTTTTTTAAGTATAAGGGTAATTTGGTCATTTAACAAAAGTTAACAGAATAATTCTAACAATGTTAAAAACTTGGACTCAAATGGTTAAGAAAAGTGGCTATAGGGACTTAGGTCGTTAAACTTTTTGCTTTTAGACTAAAGTGGTGAAAACCCATAAAACACAGGGACTCAAAAAGTAATTTATCCTTGAATAAATGAACCACCTAAACATTTTCTTATTAAGCATATGAAAAATACGAAAATGTTTTGTTCCACTTTCCTGTAACAGCTTTCGTTTTATATAAGGCTGGAGGGTGTAGGATGGAGTCTCTAGGGGCTTTAGCAGGACACGTCAGCGCCACCTAGGATCTACGTCAGTCAGAGGGCTTTATAATGCCCTCCTTTAACTTGCAGGATGTAGGATAAAGCCCTATATTAAACAAAATAAAAAAAAAAAAGAATTGATTGGATGAAACCAGGTAGGCCCCACTCGATCATGCCAATGGAGCTCGTTACCATGGTGAAGCCGGGCCTATAGCGCCCCGTCGTAATCTGCTCGGTGTGTGTGTGAGGGGGGGGGGGGGGGTGGCGCCATAGCAGCTGAGTTGGCAGGGATGGGGCCCCCACACCCTCCCGCCTAATAACTTAAAAAAACTGAAGTTATAGTATACTAAATCAGTCATACATATCTATCTATATAATAAAAGAAACTACTTTAGGGACACTTGTCATCATATTAAGTTATCTCTTATAGATAATTATTATTTTAATTTAATCTCTTCTAATTAATTATAAATAATCCTTCTACTAAATATTATTTAATTTAATATCTTATCCTCCTACTAAATATTATTAGTTTAGTATCTTATGGATAATTATTATTTAGTTTAATCTCCTTCTCATTTATAATATTATTTATTTGAATTAATTATATTTGAATGTTTTGTTTAGTTTGGTATCAAATAAATTTTATGAAACTTAAAATAAAATTAACTAATCGTATTTATCATTTATACTTTTACGGAGTTTTAAATAAATGGTTAAATTTACTGAGACTTCTTTAACAAATTTTGCAACAACAGAATAATCTATTTTTATCACGAAAACCAAACTTTGTATTAATATATTAAATATTTTTATTTTCACAATACAAAATTACATTTACTCGACCCATGTAACACATGAGGTTTTTTAAGATATAACTTTTTATTATTTGATATATAAAATTAGATTTATTCAATTCGTACAATACACGGGGTTTTTTTAATGATATATATTTTTTTATTATTTAATACAGAAAATTACATTTATCCACACCGTGTAATGCACATATTTTTAAAGATGTAATTTTTTTATTGTTTGGTATATAAAATTACATTTATTCAACCCGTGTAATAAATGAGGTTTTTTAAAGACGTATTATTTTATTATTTTGTAAACAATATTACATTTATTCAACTCATGTAATACACGTGGTTTTAAAGATATAACTTTTTTATTTGGTATACAAAATTACATTTATTCAACCCGTACAATATGGTTTTTATAGATATAACTTTTTTATTATTTAATATATAAAATTATATTTATTCAACCCGTACAATAAATGAGGTTTTAAAGATATATTTTTTTATTATTTAGTATATAAAATTTATTTATTCAACCCCGTGTAATACACGGGGTTATAACATAGTATAATAACTTAAGAAAACTATAGTTATAAACTATTCAGAAAAGAAATTTATGCTTTATGCTAATTAAGGATTACTTAAATTCAGCATATATCAAATGCAACAAAATTCTTTTATCCTTGAGCCGATGTAATTGTGTTTATCTGCGGCTATCTTCGTCTTGGAGATAGTCCGTTGGTGTTTGTTTAATGAAGTTAACCTTAAAAAAAAAGTTAATTACACAAAAAAACCCACGCTAAAACTTGAAGTGGTTCATATACTTTACTTATTACGAAAACAGTCTAAAACTACATCAATTTGATCAACGAAACCCACGCCTCATGTAAAATAAATAAAGTACCATTATCTTAGATATTTATTAAATTTTTAAATCAAGGTAATTATTATTATTATTATTATTAATATTATTATTATTATTATTATTATTATTATTATTATTATTATTATTATTATTATTATTATTATTATTATTATTATTATTATTATTATTATTATTTGCATTTGACTTATTTTTAAACGAAGGGTATCATCAATGTTGAATTCTTTATCACCGCTGGCACTATTAAATCCATCATTGATTTCATCTTCTCTGTCTCAATCTTTTCGGTTCTCGTATATCATCCATAGTATATTTTCCGTCTTCATCAAAACTAACTCGGCCACAATAAAAATTAAAAAATTATCTAAAATCAATTCTGAAATAATTAAAGTGTGTTTACTTTTGTTTAGGAATTTTCTTGCTAAAACCTTGTCTGTTGTCTCTTACCATAATCAAGCAAAAGGACCAAATAATAACACCATGTTAAAAAAGTTAATAAGTAAATGACAAACCTAATGAAGTTGACGGGCTCATACGCAATACTCACGAACAACGATTTAACACCCCGAATTACTAATAGTCTTAAAAAGAAAAAGGGGTTGTTTGGCAACATCTGAATGGTTAAGTGCTAAACCAGTTAGAGCTCTGAACCATTAAGGGCATGTTTGGCTAAGCTTTTGGAAACAACTTATTGACTTATTAGCTTTTCGGAAAAGTCAGTATGGAGTGTCTTATTGACTTATTGACATTTCCCCTCACATACACCCTCATTGTCAAACATCATTTTAGAGATGAAGAAACACGGAACTAATTTTAGAGTTAATTAGTTTGGTTTATGTTTATGTTTCTTTCATAATGATTAATCTTCTTTTAACTGCTCCGACTTGATCCGATCTTCTTGCAAAACAGAACACCGTTAGCTCGTTAAGAGGGGAATATGGGGGTTTCCCTCTTAACCAGACTCCGGCGTGAGAATAAGTATCTGCTTTGAGAAAATAATTGAGTGTTAAGAGTGAGAGTAGAGGGAATTGAGTGTTTAACCTGTGCATGGAGGTCTCTATTTATAGCCGGAAAGGTGTAAGAGGAGTTGGGCTGATGGGCCTTGGGCCGGACGGCGAAAACCAGAGAATATGCTCTTTGTCTCTCTGGTATCGATCGTTAGTGTCTTCTAGAAGATCTCCGGTGCTGGCGCACCGTGATTGGAGCCACGTGTCTCAGTTGTCGGCCTCGTTGTCCCTCTGCCATCAGTAGGTAAGTGGAGATCACGGGGCAGATGTCGCCGCCCCCTGATTGGTGTCATGTAGGTGTCTTTGTGTACTTTCTGTCTCCTGCACGTCAGACGATCGTGGAGCACGATTGAGCACAGCCTGGAGGACGCTGATTGGCTTGTTCTTCTGCCACTTGTACCTTTGGTACTTTCTGAAGTGGCCTTGCGCTTTGGCTCCCGCGCGACCTTTGCTGAGCACGTCAGTAGCCCGCGTAGGATTGCAGTAGGTGAAGGCTCTTATTTAGAATGCTAAGTATAAAAGTTGATGTTATCTCTCTTTTGGACCTCGCGCGAGGTCAGACTCTGCTTGAGCATCCCGCGCGGGTCTAAGATTGATTACCAAACTGATTAAGGAGTATGGTCCAACGCGCGACCTGAGTGGTCTGCGCGGCATTTTTGGGACCATACCCCTTCAAGTCCCCCCCAGTCAAGTGCTGCATCACGCGCGAAGTGAGTGGTTGGAGCTCTGGACTTAGAAAAAAGGGAAGTGCCGTGTTAGAAAAATGCCTGTTAGATCTTGGTGAGTCGCGCGCGTGTAACTGTCTGTCAGTTACTACGGCGCGACTACCAGATTTGTCAGTTGAAGATCCTCTGCTTTTGAGTTTCTGCGCGCAGGTTCATTGGAGAATTGTGAATACTGCGCGGCCTGGGTAACTTCTGCATGAAGTTTGTAGTAAATTTGAGCGGGAAAAACCTCGAATTTTGAATTCTGACAGGTTGGTGGGAAATGTCGTTGATGGCGACGTTTGAGTTGACTGCTGACACGGCCATCATCAAGTTGTCACTGACGGTTCGGTTTTCCGTCAGTCGAGTGAGGCCCACGCGCACGTGGTAACCGTCACTCCGGGAATTACGACGTACGTGGCAGCTGCTGATTGGATATGCGCGCGGTGAATCCGACACGTCTACTCATCACATTAAATGCGATGAGTATATATAGTCGATGAGAGGATAGACGAAGATCATAATCCTTTCTATTTATCTTTTCTCTCTATTTCTTCTTTGAATCTTCTTTGAATCTTTAAACCTTCAAAGAAACACTAGCAGATCTTCAAGTTTTTCCTTGAATATTCAAGTTTTCCAGAAAATATTCAAATCTTCTAACTGAATATCTATGGCTGAAGAAGAGAACCCAGGTGACGAAGGTCCCCTCCGTGTCCTCAAATGGGACCAGGGATTGTTTGAGCAGATTACTAGAGGATTCCGGTTTCCACCGAAGTGGGATGCACGATATCCCGGTCAAAACCAGACAGCCGCCGACGCGTCGCCGGGGTATATTACCCTCTTTGAAGATTTCTTTTTACAAGGCAACTTCCGGTTGCCGGCGACGGAGTTCATGGCCCATATTCTTCATTATTATGGGTTTCATATCTCACAAATGATTCCACCCGGCATGGTGAGGGTGAGACACTTTGAATTTTTATGCCGATCCCATGATATAGAGCTCACAGTGGAGAAATTTAGGGTATTTTAACAGTTGATTAGGAACATGGGATTCTACTCTTTTGGCAACCAGGGGTCTGCCAAGAAGATCCTTCTGAATCCTCCGAAGAGTTTCCATGACTGGAAACAGAAGTTCTTCTTCATCCGAGAGGAAGTTATTCCGATTGCGATGATCTTCCATGCACCGGATGGATCGAGAAGGAGGAACTACCGATTCCAAAGAAAGAAGACTGGTACCTGAAACTCACTGCCACACTTAATCGAGTTTTCGGTGAGAACGTCCTGGTTGCGGCGCAGATGAGTGACCAATGGCCTGAGGATAGCAATGAGGTGCCCGTGTTGATGTTTCAAGATAGAGGTTAGTTACTTCTTTGATTATTTCCACCTTTTATAATTCAGTTGCACCTAATCATTGATTTTGAATGCAGAGGCGCACCTTTATCAGGCTGCTTTCCCCACCTTTGGTGGATCCATGGGGGTGCGCCCGCTGGAATCAGGGGAGCAATATTGGTATGAGCGGATCAAAGGTCATTTTCTGTATCCTCTTGCTGGAGCTTTTGCCAATCCTCCCACTGCAACCGAAGGTACGCATATACCTAACCCCAGGCCCTTGCAACCTGTGACTTCTGCTGGGAAAGAGATTCTTTATCTTTCCAGTGAGGAGTCTGTAGGGTCTTCAAATGGGGAGCTAAGTTTCTGGTCTAACATCTTTGCAGGTGTGTTGCGCGAACTTGGGATTGATCAAGAGGAGAAGAAGAAAAAGCCAAACAAGAAGAAGAAAGTGATTACCATCGATGCTGAACCATCCAGTAAGAAAGGCGGGAGTAGCCGCGCAACTAGTGGTGTTTCTAATAAAGGTACTCACCGATTCCGGCAGAGTAACCTAGATGATTACGTTGTTGCAAGTGACTCACTTGAGGGCTTGTCCCGTATAGGTGAGAAGAAGACTGGCGCCGCTGGTTCAAAGAGTTCGGTAAGCGCGGGTTCAAGGAACCCAGATGCTAGCGCTACTCCTTCGTCCATCGCGCTGGATGAGGAAGAAGAGGAAGAAGAAGAAGGAGAACCTGCTGTTAAGTTGATAAGCCGGAAGAGAAGCAGAGAGGAGACTGCTGCGGGCGTGCAGGAGGCGCAGAAGACTGGGGGAGCCCCAGTAATAGGCAAACAGAGCAGTCTGCGCTCTCTCTACAAATTCTCTCCGGGTTAGTTTTACGACTTCCTTCATGCTTTCTTTAATGAAATTTCTTTTTAACACTTGGTTTCTGCAGAGGCCAAGAAGAAGACCCCTGAAAAGAAGGGTGTTGAGTTTAAAGACCCCCAAGAACCGGCGCAGAAGAGAACCAGGGTTGTGATCAAGCCTCTTAAGTCTGCTGGGTTGGAGGCTGAGAAAGAGAGGGAGAAAGAAAAGGAGAAACAAAAAGAGAAGGAAAAAGAGGCGAAGAAGAAGAAAGCGGGTGAGAAGCCTGTCGATGATAAATCTAAGGAGACCGAGACCGCTGCTACTACCACGCAGGATAAGACGCAGGGTCCGGAGGTTACTCGTATCACGGGGCTTGACCAGCCCCTTCATGAAAAAGAGCAAAGAGCTACTCGGGGCAAAGGACCCGAGGTTGTTAAACCAATCGAGCCTGCGCAGGTTGGTGCCCCCACCCAAACTATTCAAGTGACTTATGCTGCTGGGGGGTCAGCTGGTGCTGCGCATAAAGAGACTACCACTACTGAAGGTGGTGCGAGTGCTGGTGGTAATGTTCGAGAAAGCGCGGCTGGAGGTGTTGGAGGGGCGATGCCACAAACTCCTATCGGTCCTAAGGATACCTTAGGCGATATTTATTACAAAACCTACACCGAGGAGGCTCGCGGAGACGCTCCACACCAAGCTCCGTGAGCGTGTGTTAAGACAGGTCAAGGACTTTGAGAAGATGAAGGCTGCATTTGCTGAAGAGAAGGCCGCCTTCGATGCGGAGAAAAAATCTGAAGAGTGGGGGCGCGATGGCCTAAAGAGCAAGCTACGTGCTGCTGAAGAGCTCTTGTCAAAAGAGCGCGCTGACTGGAAAGAAATATGCTGTTTGCTGCTTGCAACAAGATTACCGACCTTGAGGCTCACATTGCCACATTAACAAAGAAGGTTGAGGATGTTGAAGCAGACAAAGAGCGCGTTGAGGTTCAACTTTAAGCCTTAGCCTTTTCTTCTTTATATTGTTTTTTACTTGTCGAAATATTACTAAGTCGTTATTTCACCCCTCGCAGGCTGAGTTGAAGGCGCAGGTGTCCACCATGGACAAAGACTTGCATGCCAAGGATGTCGAGATTGTGGAGTTAAAGCGTAGATTGCGTGAGCAGACTGACAAGAACGAATCCTTGGAGATTGATCTTGAGGCTGAAAGAGTTAAGGCTGCTACCGCCGAGGAGGCCAAACAGAAGGCCGACGAGGTGCGAGATATTAGCACCTCTGCTCTTAACGTAGCCCAAAACAATTATGCCGAAGCTCAAGCAATCGTGGACACTCTAGTCTCCGACTCTGAATGGTTGCGTGGTAGAGGGGTAGTTCTGGTAAGGTCCCTCTTTTCTTTAATTTAGGCTTTATTTCTTGTTGCCTTAGTTCTTATCCATTGCCTTTCTTGTAGATGGCTAACTCCATTCTGAATGCCTCTGAACTGGATGCGGCTGTTGCCGCTCTCATAGATGCCTCACGTGCGGTTGGTCATCGTGGAGGTTATCTAGAGTGTGCACAACATGTTGAAGAGGCATTAGGGCAGGAGTTTGGTGTTAGTCATTACTCAGTGACCAATCAGGCTGATGCTGCATTAGCCCGCGCTAAAGGGGTTTATTACCATTTATCATTACCTGTGATGGATTTGGTTGCAGAAGAGCTAAAGCATGACGACTGGTGTTCACGGCTAAAGACTATCCTAGACCCTCCACAGACTGTGGAGTTATCTGATGAGGAAGAAACAGCCGGTGGTGATGGCGATGGCGATGATGGTGATGGTTATGAGTAGAAAATAGTGGTGATAGGCTTTGTGCCTTGTACTTTTCTTTTTAGATGTTAAAAATGTAACTTATCGTGCACTTGCGCTTTTTGAATGGAAATTCGTTGATGTTTAGCTACTTTGTATGTGATCATTGCGTGGGCTCGCTTTTTGGAATGTGACATTGACGCTTGTTTTTTATGTCAAGTTACAATTATTGCATTGTTGTTAGAAACTTTGGTTAAGTTAGTGTCACGGCCCCCGACCCACCCTGGACGGAATCGGGAGTCGCGAACAGCCCAGTGGTACCGGTGATTATTTTGAAAACGTTGCAGCGGAAATTTCATCAGGACCGTGAGTTAGGAAAAATATCAGAGTTTAGAAACACCGGATTATATTTATTAAATAGATGGAATAAATCCATGTTTTACAAAGGTAGCTTTAATAAAGATAAATTTGATTACATAAAACAATATTTCTTAATTTTAATTTAATTAATAAAATAAGCCACTTCTTGATGCCTTTCAGTGCCGTATCCAACGCTTACTTCCATCTATTGTAATTTCCTGAAAAGTATTTTAAAAAGGTTTTGTCAGCGGGAAATACTGAGTGAATCATTCTATTTTGCATAATGATGCATAGTTATTAATTACAGCATAAGAGCGATTACAATGGCTTCTATCTTATTTTTATCTGGCATTCTGTCACAATGGTGACATGTCACAATGGTGACGATGGTCATACCACTATTAGATCAATGAACCTAAATAGTGATGATTATCCCTGTAGGTCAATGAACCTAACAGTGATTATCCCGAGTAGGTCAATGAACCTAACTGGGAGAAAATTAGTAATGTGCACAATACCCCACTAACCAGTAATTCAAGATATCCACGACTTAGTCCCTGTAATTATAACCTTGAAAATAATTTGAGGTATTGTAAAATAATTGATAAAAAGAGAATGACTCACATTATAATCATGAAGATTCATACTGGTAGAATTTAATCTACAGATAAGCTTTGATAGATTGCAGATTTATACAAACAGAGCTTAGCCTATTGATTAGCCTTGTAACCTAGTGCACACGAACTGGGTAAGTAACTAATACAGCAGTTACGACAATTCACAAGATTAAACCCTCACAACGATTTACAAGTGCAATACTTACAATTCAGCGGATTCACAACGAATGACAGAGTATAGTCCGAGTTCGAACAGCACTCAAACATTCAAGTCGAAATCACGATGAATAACAAAGTATAAACTCAATTTGAGCGGCACTTAAACAATCGTTGGATAGTTATAATCGATCGGACGTTGAATCGTAATAGCGATCTAGTTAATACCCTGTATCGTAGCAGCATCCCCTCTACTAATTAGTGATTTTGTGACTGTTTCGACTATAACTCGATGTACAGAAAAAATTTGAATGTCGTAATGAAACCAGAAATCAAGTGCCAATGCCTGCTATTTATACCCAAAATGGACATTGCTTACGGACCGTAACAATATTCCCTTACGGTCCGTAAGGGACACGTAAAGCTCATAGGTTTGCCGCGTGTGTTTCTAGCCTAGCTGAGTCAACGGAATCGATAAATTAAATTTTGACAACGTTTTATAAGGATAATCGTTAAGTAGAAAATACCCCCCCTGAGTTTTAGGGGCCCTGATCCTGATTCTGATTGTTCTGAAATTTTTTAGGGTTTGTGTAGAATTACTTGGGTGACTCAATTAGGGTTTCCTTTTAGATAAAATAATAAAATAATTAGGACTTTTAATGAGGGTCGTTACAGTTAGCGCGAATAAATGTAAGTGTGGCTCGTATGTGAGTATAACTGCCCGGTCTCGTGCTATGCCCGCAGAGGACCTTGGAGGCATAACTCGAGAGCTCGTAATTTACTGGAGTGTTTTCATGCTAATCAAAAGTTTAACATGCATTTGTTACGTAGAAGTCATGATGCTAAAAACAAAAGGCATAGTCAATGCTTTCATTAAGTAGCTTTGAAACAGGCGTTAGGCCAATCATACATCGTTGAAATAAAAAGGGCGTATAGCCAACATAGGTAATAAAAAGGGCGCGTAGCCAACATAAGCGGATAAAGGCGCATGGCTGAGGGTAGTCACATGTAACACTTGCGCAATTGTTGCGCGTTCCACGTGCGCGGCATGATGTATCCATCTAGTGTGCGCAGCTTGTATGCCCCTTTTTCTAGCACCTCATGTATTAAGTTTGGGCCTTCCCACTTTGGTGCTAGCTTTCCGGGGCGTTCAGCATTGGAGGCTTCATTGTCTCTGAAGACGTACTCTCCTGGAGTGAAGGTACAAATGCGCACTCTTGCATTGTAGTACCTTTCCAACTGTGTCTTGTACTTGGCCTCTTTGATTTGCGCTATTTCACGTCTCCTTTCGAGTAGGTCCAAGTCTAGATGACGCACCGCCTCGTTATCGATTTTGTTGACCGCTGTCAAGCGCAGCGAGGGGAGGCCAATTTCAGCTGGGATAACCGCCTCTGAGCCGTAGACCAGGCTAAAGGGGGTTTCGCCAGTGCTCGTTTTTGGCATGGTTTGATGAGCCCACAGGATGCTCGGGAGCTCATCTACCCAGCCTCCTCTCTTAGTGCCCAGACGGGCTTTTATCCCTTCAACGATACTTTTGTTAACACTTTCTACTTGGCCGTTGCCCTGAGGGTGCGCAACGGAAGAGAAAGTGTGTTCGATATTCATCTCTTTCATCCATTCTTGAAGGTCTTCAGAAGCAAAATTGGTGCCATTATCGGTTACAATCTTGAGTGGGAGGCCAAACCTGCAAATGATGTGTTCCCATATGAACTTGCGCACCATCATTGCAGTAGTTGAGGCGAGAGCTTTGGCCTCCACCCACTTGGTGAAATAATCAACGGCAACGATTATAAACTTCACAACACCAGGAGCTTCAGGGAAAAGTCCCACCATATCAATCCCCCACTGCTGGAAGGGCCAGGCAGTGGACACAGGGATTAGATCATTTTTTGGGCGCAGGGTTTTTGGGGCGTGCCTTTGACAGGAGTCGCATTTGCACAATTCCTTTAGAGCGCCAACGTGCATCCCTGGCCAATAGTAACCAGCGTTCATTATCTTCGCGACAACCATGCGCGGGCACGCATGAATGCCGCAGATGCCTTCATGAATCTCCCTGATCCGGTAACTTGCATCTTGGGGGTCCACACAGCGCAGAAGTGGCCCCAAGAAGGATCTTCGATACAAGATTCCACCATTCATCTCATAGAATAATGCTTTGTTCTGTATCTTCCTTGCCTCTGCTTTGTTCTCAAGGAGGGTTCCTTCTTGTAAATACTGGATGATCGGGGTCATCCAAGATGGTTGCCCTATCTCAATCACATTCACTTGGCGCAACAAAACCGACAGGTTTTTTAACACTTCGATTCTTACATCTTTGGCGAGATGTTGAAAAGCTGTTGAAGTGAGCTTGCTTAAAGCGTCTGCTGGTTTGTTCTCTGACCGATTGATATGAACAACCTTGTATGATTTGAACTGCTGAAGCAACTCCTTCTCCTCCTCTAAGTATGTCACACCCCGATTTTTTCCACGTATTACCGGTGGGCCCGGTGGGGAGTACCGTGACGTAGTTGATATCATCATAGTCAAACAACACAATATTAAATGCACAGCGGAAGCAAAAGACAGATTTATTTCAACCAAATAAACTGTAATATAAAGTATCACAATGTAGTTGAAACAGATCCACAGGCGGATCAAAATAAAGATAACACCGTTCAACAGACTTTAACATCTAGAGCTTGCGAGACTTGATTATTGATGCCTGGAGTAGCCAGCCTATTACGTATAGCACCTGCACTTAGCCTTTTTGGAAAATACGTCAGTTTACACCGGTAAATACAACTTAACTGACTCATTTTGAAAATGTTTAAAAATTGATTTGGATGCACTTAGGCAAAAATATATTTTATAACTTGGGACAATTATTTTAAAATAATCTTGTATACAGTTTTACTTATTTGTCGTCCGTCAGTGCCGGTTTGTAGGGCCGGTCTAGATTAACTGACACGCCACAGGTATAATACCCACAAGGCTGATTCCTTTAAGTGGGCTACCAGTTTTTACATATGCATCTGTCAGGTGTACGCCTACACCCCGTGCTTAGGTCGTGGCCATTTCTTTGAATGATGCCAAGGATATCCGGGACATGGTCATTTAACCCCCAAGGGCTATACACCAAATAATACAGAATAAAGCGAGTTATGTAAATACATTAATCACAATCCGATTTAAATGACTACATACCCGACCAAGCGGTATTATTATAATACCGTATCCCAAGCCCGTATAGGGAAAATAAGTTAAGAGTATTTACCTGAGCTAAATACAAATTCAATCCCAGCCGTATATCAAATCAGCAGGTACAGATAGCTTTTACTGGGCTCCTAATCTAGAACGAAGGTTTTTGATAACCTATTAGATTCCTAACGAGTCTTAATTTAAGCCTATGCTTAGACCGGTTAGTTTTAAAAGAGGATACGGTTCAGAACGCATGATTAAGCGAGAACCGGATTAGAATGTGGTTTAGACCCGACAAGCTCGTATACTTTTGTAATAAGGGTAGACTAAACACATTCTGGATTTTGAGATAAAAAGACAGGGTTTAACCCGTTTCAGCTAATTTATGCAAACTAGTTACATAAGCCGATCCGAACGCGAAAAGTGCGTAACGGGTAACCAAAAGAGTCATATACAGGTTTCCTAAGTTAATATGCCTTAAATATGTTGTGATATCAGTAGGATACCTTCCATTATGCCCCAAACGAATTTAAAACCAATTTACGCCCCGTAGGGGTATTTTGGTCGTTTAAAAGGTTATAAAAGAGTTTATTTATAAATCTGAGTTACAGGTCTGATTTTTCTAGTAAATATACTTAATTTACTAAGTTATATCAGTAGGATATGACCTATATGTGAAATTTATCATTTAAAACCAAACTATGCACCTTAGGGGTATTTCGGTAATTTCACTTAGGCTTAAAAGGTCAAAACTGGAAACCTGAGTTTAAAAACTTTTACTTACTGTTAATATATAAAAATATACTAAAAATATCAGTAGGTATCAACCTTATATGTTTAAAATAGTTTTAGTACATACTATGCGTTAAAAACGCTTAAAAAGGCGATTTGGAGCCATTCTCGGGTTTTCAAAGGAAAGCTGATATTTTTATAATTCCAGAAGGCTCAAAATACTTTATTTATTAAATAAAATCAGTAGCAAAAGGTTTGGGGTCAAAAGGATTTGTAAAACTCATTTTATAGCCTAAAAGGGCAAAACCGGCATTAACCGAATTATACTTAGAACTCTAAGTTATGCTCAGCCTAAAAATAACTAAAAATCTCAAAAAATCCCAAAATATTATTTTATATCAGTAGGTAAAAATTTTGGTATCAAAAATAGGGTTTAGATAGGCTATATGCCAATTACGCCGTTTATTTAATAAAAAGCTTTTTAAATTACGCTAATGAGCATAACTCTTAATCTAGAGCTCAAACTGATGTCAAATTCTAGGTGCAAGTTTATAAATCAATAACTAAGGTTTCTACTCTTTTACTTTTTCAAAAATCACGTCTTATAGACAAAAGGGCATAATAGTCAACATTTAAGCATTTAACGGAAACATGCATGAACTAGGATTTCTACGGAACCAAGTTGTGTAACCTCGGAGGGTTATACTAACCTATAATATGGTCCTAATGGAATCCTAAGGCATATCTAGACTAAGCTAAATCGGGTCAGAACTGAAAGTCAAAGCAAAAGTCAACTTTTGCGACTTTCGGTTCCGAACCGAACCTATACTTAGAATTGTCGGGTTGAATCATGCTTAGGCATGTTCAACTAATATTCACCAAGTTATTAAAGTGAGAAAACTGATTTTATATCTTTTATATTAATAGTTACGTATTTTATTTAAAACTAACCCGTTTGACCTTTGTTTGACCCGACAATTAAACTAAGTAAACGTGGTAATTAGGAGGTGCCCTCTTGGGGGTTAATCACCTACCTAATTACGGTCACGTAGCCATGTTCGTTGCGAACCATGGTTCAACCATTTAAAAGTCAAAGCGTTTATCGAAAACGCTTGACTTTTTGGTTTAAAACGCTAAACGATATAAACTAAGCACGAAAGGATACTTACAAGAGTCCAAAGGACTTAGGGAGGTTCTCAAAGAGTTCAAGATCCTCCAAGAATGGGAGAGCAACCAGAAGATGGAATGAGGTGTGAGTGAAAGTGGAAAAACCCACCTCCTTATATACTTTTCGGGACCTCGTAGGATCGCGACAAGTGTCGAGGAGCTAAATTCAGATCATGACATGTGTTAAGTGGTTTTGTTATACCATGTGCAGCCCCTAGAATCGAGTTTGTGGGTATTGGAAACCATCTAGAACAACAGCCAGCAAGAAACAGCCTGTTACCAGCTGTTTTTGCATCAGACCAGCCCACGCGGCCCGCGTAGGGAACTCAGCAGACTCACGCGGGGCCGCCTGTATGTCCACACCAGCAAAACTTGTTTCAGAATGTGCAATATCAGTCCCTGCACTTATAAAAAGGCTTTTCTGATACGTATAGGGCCTATTACACTCATTTCAAGGCTCCACTATAATGCCCACACATAGGGGACATGAAACACGCTAAAAAACATGTCGGATGTCGGTTCGTTTGGCCGTACGATTACGTTGTGTGTCTAATTACGACGAAACACGAACGGATGCTAAAAACGAAACAAACGACGCGACGAAAGGAATTTTATCAAGCCGAACACTAAAATAAAATGTTTTAGTGCTTACATAAATTTTTGGGTGTCCGAAGATATTCAGAATGTGAGATATGCACGACATTGCAAACTTGTGCACTTTTTGACACTTTTAGTCCCTGCATGACATAAAAGTTTATTTTTGCTCACGAAACACCTCTAAGCCTATATCTAAGCTATATAAAGAATAAATAGGGTATGTTTAACTCCTGTTCATATTCCGGAAGGTTCGATACCCTACGAATCGGCATACTTTTGCCATTTGACGCAAATAGCCCTTTAATTGCGCAAAGTAGCGTGAAATGCTGTTTAATGCTATCCAAGCCTTCCATGGCCCATATCTATCCTTCCCAAGCATATACTTAAATATTACTACGCTTTCGTTCTCTTAGATGGTCACCGAAAGGCGTAGATTCTAAAGTTGACGCTTTAGGTCCCTCTATTGCGCATACTTGCGCATCTCATCATTTAATAGCATTGAAGCCTCACCTAATCCATATTAGGCATTCTTGGAAGTATTATTAAACATCACGATGCTTCGGGTTCACTAAAAGGTCATTCAGAGATATAATTGAACATATTGACACTTTTAGTCCCTTTAACTTGCAAAGTTGCGCGTAACTTTACTTATAAGCATAAAAACCTTAGATGGCCATTATTTGGAATTCCCGAGAGTATAATCAAATATCATGAAGCTCCCAGTTTATTAAAAGGTCACTCAGAGGTAAGAATTAACATGTTGACGCTTTTAACCCTTCATTGCGCAAACTTTCAATTAATTTCGCAAACGGCTGCACTTAATCATCAAGTGGCACATTTGTGAATATAAACATCGTAAGAAACTTATTTTAGGTATGTTAACACTTCCAGTCCTTTCATAATCAAAGTTTTTCGATTTTCTGAAAAATTAGTCCCTAAATTTCAGTGTTCGACTTCATTAGGGTTTATTACACGTGTCAATACATCATTGGACGTGATTTTTACGAGGTGTTACATCCTCACCCCCTTAAAAGAAATCTCAACCTCGAGATTTGCTAAGATGTTGGAAGTTCTTTTTGTCGCATAATGGACTTAACTTCTATAGTATATCTGGAGTCTTTCCAAGCTCCCAAAGTGACCTTTATATTAGGTATATGTATCCTTTTGGAGCTTCTTAACCTGTCGATCCTTAATTGATACAGGTTGCTCATTATATCATAACTCTACATATCATTCCGTGATAGTGCTTCTCGACTTATTGGTGAAGCACATCCTTAAATCATTAGTGTGGGTCACACTGCGAGTTCCACCAAGCTCCTTAAATAGGTCTTATCTTGTAAGCTATTTAATCTGGATACATTCGAATCCTTCGAATGACTTTATATATTCAGAGCTTAACTAATCTGATAGTTACAACTTGGCACACCCTTCTAGGGTGTTATCTTTTGTTGAACCTTATTCCTTAACAAGAACTTAGGAGGTTTGCTATTTTCATTAATCCTTGATTTTCTGCCGAATACTGGAATCTTACAAATGATTTCGTATGATCTTATTCGTTGTTTCCAAGGCAACTTTAAGATCCTGGTAATTGGACTTACCAATCTTCTGTTTATTAATAGATGTTTAACATTCCATCTATACAAGGTCTCCAAAGGAGCAGCCTTGATACTTATATATCAACTATTATAGAAAAGCTTAATTTAAGGTGAGATGGTTATTCCAACCATTGCTTAAAACTAATGGAATAGCTAATCCTTGCCGTTAGTCGAACAAACCGACGATCCTGGGTAGCTTATGGCAAATTCTTAATTGTTGCCTAATTAGGGTTGCGGTAATCAATGCATAAGCAAAATGAACCGTCTTTCTTAATTAATTATACCGGGTTCTCAGGATATTTAGGCTATATGAATCCTCTATTTTAAAACTTACTTAATCAGGGTTCCGGTTCCTCCAATGATGGTACTACCCGTCCTGGGGATTTCTTAATAATACAGCCCTAAATAGGATATAAACCTTAACTCTACCTGCCTCTCAGGGGTAAAAGGGTAATCTTAGGAGAAGATAATCAAGATACAAGGAGGTTACAGAGATTTTTCCGAATCTCAGGCTCCAATTCATCTATCATAGTCCGTATCAGATAAGTGGCATATTTATGTTACAATTCAACGAATTCCTTAATCGGGAACATTTACTTGGACAATTCCATTCTGGATATCTTCTTTGAATACCATTAGTTGACTTTAGTACTATATGACCACCGGGATATCCTTGTGGTCCCATGCATTAAACCTCCATACTGATCAGGCATGGAAGCAATCTATGGAACATATTAAGATACACCAATCCTCATATGGCGCTTTTTATCATACCGTCTGGTATTCGTAATCAATAGAGATCAAGGAGATATCAACTATATATGCTGACGCATTTTCTCGAGAGAGAGGATACTTCAAAAATTCTACGACTGAAGGCTTCTGACAGGAACAGAAGAAATGGTTCTCATGATTTCGCCTGTAAGTTTTACATTACGTTTAATATCTGGGTTCTTACAGGAGAGTTTCTAAAAGTTTGCTAAACTTATGGTCTTATGAGAGACTTAGCAGCACCTGAAACCAAACGTAACTAATAAAAACACAATAAGGGGTTTATCTGGTGTCATTATTAATGTGAGATGCCTTTAATCATTTAATAGGAGGGTTAAGCGCCTCCATTCTTAATCCTTTTAAACTTAGCTGCAAAATCTTTGACAAATTTTAGGGCAGTCTCAGCTTTGACTAGTTATTTCTTAACCTATATAACGTGAGTAGCTGAGGTAGATCCATAATGGATTTATAATGAGCAGGCTTTGAAACCTTAATGTGCCCTCTTATTGCCGTTACTAACCACCAATAATTATTGCATTAAGCTTAGGTTTTGGGTAATTGGAATAAGGTACTATCTCAGCCAATGAATTAAAATTTTTTATTTTTTATTTTTTTATTTTTATTTATTTATTTTTTTTGCGACATACTGTCGACATTTTAGAACTTTTATGGTGAGAGTCAGCAAATTCTTATTCCATCTTTTTTTCCATTTCGATGCGAATAATAGGTCTTTCTAATAAGGTCCTTAACACTCGGTCCATCCTATAATGTATAAGGGGATCTCTCTTATGGACTCCATTAATGTCCTCACTAATCAAGGGTATTACCATCGAATGCTTGTGATGCATACCTTACCGTGTGCTTTCCAGCATAACTGCTGACATACCTAATGGTTTCTACTTCATCCAACAATTTCTTGTAATCGATGGTCCCTTTTTACTATTGAAGTCTCTTGACTTCCAAGAGACGAAGCATTTTTAAGTACATCCTAAAGAATGGGCTCCTTGCCACATATGATTTTATTGGTATTATTCTTCGCATATGAAGTATGAATAAAGCTCTTATCATGAGTAGCGACATGTGTTTTAGAGCAAACAACATTTGGCTTCTTGAATCTTCTCATGACTTTTCTTATAACCTTTCTAACAACTGGGTTAACTTCAGTTTTGGAGATTAATTCCATTAATATTGAGGTTCACACTTGATACACCATTAATATTTGTCGCATTTCTAGTATCGCGACTGTTGTTTGTTTCTTCTGAGTTTTCCATACTCGAAGCTTTGTTGTTAAATACCAATTTCAATAAGTGCTTAGGTAACCCATACCTAGTGTTTCCTTGAATTGTCAAAGGCTCCCCATAAGGAGTCTTGATAACTACTTGCTTCTTATCATTCTCAATATAGGCTTGACTTCTAGGATGACCAATTCATTCCTATCACTATGTCGAGTCCCTTATTATTTAAATGGAAACAAGGACATCAGAAAAGAATGATTCCTAATGGATATAAACATCCATCTAATATTGCTGGAGCAGTCTCTGAGGTACTATCGGTCAATTCTACTTAACGCTTAGAGTTTTAACATGCAGATTTAATGATTTACAAAATCTGTTGTCTATGAAAGACTTATCTGAACCTGAATAAAATAATACTCTAGCATGAGCGTTATTAATAAAGAAAGTACCTGTTGTGACATTTTCATCCTGAATAGCCTCTTGAGTATCCACTTGAGAGCTTCCATCTTCGGTCTTCTTAGACTCCTCAGGCTTCTTGTTTTTATTTGGGCAATTTGTCTTGATGTGCCCTTTTTCATTGCAACCATAGCAGGTTGCGTCTCCCAATCTCTTGCAATCCAAGGTCTTATGCTCCTTGGACTTGCAGATTCCACAGGGTAGAGGCTGAGATTCAAATCTGCATTTCCCGAGGTGGTATTTCCTACAGGTTTTGCATCTGGTCTTTTCACCGGTCTGCTGGTTGTCCTTCAAATCCTTGCATTCATGGGTCTTGTGATCCATCTCTTTACAGATGACACATCCCCTGGTCTGCTCATAGAAGCATTTTCCGAAGTGCTTCTTCTTGCAGGTTTTACATTCGGGTTTTGCCTCCTTTGGTTTGGACTAGTTATAGCTTGAACCGGTCTTACCCTTTTTGAGTCCCTTATTCGGGGTATTATCGTACTTTCGCTTATGATCCTCTAACGCTCGGTCCACGACCTTGTTTATGGCTGTATCTAACATAGCCTGTAACTCAGCGCCCGTTAAGTTCAGTCTTGCATCATTATTCTGATCAGCTGGATGATTGTGAGCTTCAGATGAGTCGGCCATGGTGAAGCTTAGTAGGCTACAAACCAAGTATAAATAATTGGTTTAATTATATGGTGAATTGTCGAATTTGATGATTAAATAGTCATGGTACAAATATACCATATAGGCGAATAGATAGTATCAATTTATTTGATTATGTTTTGCCCAGGTTTTTAAATAAACCATCTTTGGCGTTTAAACGGAATATAACCCTACATATTTATTAGTCAGGGGACATAAATCACGACTGTCAATGTCGTACTGACGTTTTATATATAGCACAAGGGCTTGTTCCCAAGGACTCTCTGATGGCATAGATGCCTTGTCACCAGGGAAATTTTATAACATAATCGATGATTCCTTCGGATCGGAAAATTTCATAGTTCATTGTTTTGACAAGAAGTTATGAAATAAAACTATCTTTTTATGTATACATCTTTGCCCGAAGGTATTCATCCCAATGGATGTTTTGATGTGTTCTTCATGTTCGACGTTTAGTAGCCATGATTCCTCTTGATCATTTAGGCTAATTTAAGGGGTTTGGAAAATTTCTAATATAAGGATGACAAGTGTGATTTTATCGCATCACTGTTGTCAGGAGTGTTAACATGTTTTCAGATGTTAACAAGGATAAAAATTCTTTTAAACAGGTCTTACCATCATAGCTAGGTCTTTAATGACATCCTAGCTAGGTTATTCCTTTTAGGATTCTCTTTTAATATGTATACTGGCAGAAAAGGAAATCATCCTAAATTTAATTAAAATATAACTATGGCAATAAGACTAAGTCACAAAGGCAACTTTAATTTATAAGCCATGATTTTTGTAGAATCAAGGTATTTAGATTTGAACGTTGTTCATTGCCCTTTCTTGACGAGGAGTTGTAGGCTACGACTGTCTTTTGTCTTATATGACAATGGGTATAGCCCGTAGGCATTATATCCTTAATGGATGTTTAATTCTTCTAAATAGGAAGGAATTTCGGGAGAATCCATTATAAGGATGATTTGTGCGATTTTATCGAACCACGTCTGCCAGGAATGTTAACATGTTTGCGGATGTTAACAATGATTTGAATCTTTTGAATAGGTTTTTATCATCTTGACCTTGTCTGAAATGACATGTGGCTAGGTTTACCTTTAAGATTCTTTTTAACGCAGAACAATCCTAAATTGAGACGTTAATAAGGATCTGAATCTAATTGAGGAACTGCCATCTTGGCCCTGTTCTTAAAATGACACATGGGCTAGGTCTTGTCATTTTAGATTTTGCCATTTTATTGTAATGGTATATCTTATAAAAGGAATGTTATTATTCATATTTTATGTTCATATATAATGATGTATATAACATTCAGATAAAACATTCCAAGGATTTTTAAAAGAGGTTCAGAATTGCCCTAAACAAGACTTGAAAGGAAAAATGTTGTCCATGAAGGGACTGAAAGATAAATATGTCCTTATAAGGACTTATTAAGGAAACGGACTTCAGCAAAAGGAGTTTCTTCTTCATTTTATTTCTGAATGCTTCTCCTTGGTTGCACTTTAATCCTAGTCGTAGTACGAAGCTCGGCCTTCCCTAGGCTTCAAATGGGGAGAATTTCCATTATGGCTTCTTTGCTTGGCGACATATTAAAGTATATAGAATCGAAGGCAATAATTCTCCGAATAGAGATGAGAGTATTCCTATGTTAAGTCTAGACTCAGGAAGTTTAAGAAATGTGCTACTGTGTCATTGAGATTAAACACAAAAGGCTAATGTTTAATTCACTCAATGTTGGCTCTGATACCAACCTGTCACACCCCGATTTTTTCCACGTATTACCGGTGGGCCCGGTGGGGAGTACCGTGACGTAGTTGATATCATCATCGTCAAACAACACAATATTAAATGCACAGCGGAAGCAAAAGATAGATTTATTTCAACCAAATAAACTGTAATATAAAGTATCACAATGTAGTTGAAACAGATCCACAGGCGGATCAAAATAAAGATAACACCGTTCAACAGACTTTAACATCTAGAGCTTGCGAGACTTGATTATTGATGCCTGGAGTAGACAGCCTATTACGTATAGCACCTGCATTTAGCCTTTTTGGAAAATACGTCAGTTTACACTGGTAAATACAACTTAACTGACTCATTTTGAAAATGTTTAAAAATTGATTTGGATGCACTTAGGCAAAAATATCTTTTATAACTTGGGACAATTATTTTAAAATAATCTTGTATACAGTTTTACTTATTTGTCGTCCGTCAGTGCCGGTTTGTAGGGCCGGTCTAGATTAACTGACACGCCACATGTATAATACCCACAAGGCTGATTCCTTTAAGTGGGCTACCAGTTTTTACATATGCATCTGTCAGGTGTACGCCTACACCCCGTGCTTAGGTCGTGGCCATTTCTTTGAATGATGCCAAGGATATCCGGGACATGGTCATTTAACCCCCAAGGGCCATACACCAAATAATACAGAATAAAGCGAGTTATGTAAATACATTAATCACAATCCGATTTAAATGACTACATACCCGACCAAGCGGTATTATTATAATACCGTATCCCAAGCCCGTATAGGGAAAATAAGTTAAGAGTATTTACCTGAGCTAAATACAAATTCAATCCCAGCCGTATATCAAATCAGCAAGTACAGATAGCTTTTACTGGGCGCCTAATCTGGAACGAAGGTTTTTGATAACCTATTAGATTCCTAACGAGTCTTAATTTAAGCCTATGCTTAGACCGGTTAGTTTTAAAAGAGGATACGGTTCAGAACGCATGATTAAGCGAGAACCGGATTAGAATGTGGTTTAGACCCGACAAGCTCGTATACTTGTGTAATAAGGGTAGACTAAACACATTCTGGATTTTGAGATAAAAAGACAGGGTTTAACCCGTTTCAGCTAATTTATGCAAACTAGTTACATAAGCCGATCCGAACGCGAAAAGTGCGTAACGGGTAACCAAAAGAGTCATATACAGGTTTCCTAAGTTAATATGCCTTAAATATGTTGTGATATCAGTAGGATACCTTCCATTATGCCCCAAACGAATTTAAAACCAATTTACGCCCCGTAGGGGTATTTTGGTCGTTTAAAAGGTTATAAAAGAGTTTATTTATAAATCTGAGTTACAGGTCTCATTTTTCTAGTAAATATACTTAATTTACTAAGTTATATCAGTAGGATATGACCTATATGTGAAATTTATCATTTAAAACCAAACTATGCACCTTAGGGGTATTTCGGTAATTTCACTTAGGCTTAAAAGGTCAAAACTGGAAACCTGAGTTTAAAAACTTTTACTTACCGTTAATATATAAAAAATATACTAAAAATATCAGTAGGTATCAACCTTATATGTTTAAAATAGTTTTAGTACATACTATGCGTTAAAAACGCTTAAAAAGGCGATTTGGAGCCATTCTCGGGTTTTCAAAGGAAAGCTGATATTTTTATAATTCCAGAAGGCTCAAAATACTTTATTTATTAAATAAAATTAGTAGCAAAAGGTTTGGGGTCAAAAGGATTTGTAAAACTCATTTTATAGCCTAAAAGGGCAAAACCGGCATTAACCATGGTTCAACCGTTTAAAAGTCAAAGCGTTTATAAAAAACGCTTGACTTTTTGGTTTAAAACGCTAAAAGAGTCCAAAGGACTTAGGGAGGTTCTCAAAGAGTTCAAGATCCTCCAAGAATGAGAGAGCAACCAGAAGATGGAATGAGGTGTGAGTGAAAGTGGAAAAACCCACCTCCTTATATACTTTTCGGGACCTCGTAGGATCGCGACAAGTGTCGGGGAGCTAAATTCAGATCATGACATGTGTTAAGTGGTTTTATTATACCATGTGCAGCCCCTAGAATCGAGTTTGTGGGTATTGGAAACCATCTAGAACAACAGCCAGCAAGAAACAGCCTGTTACCAGCTGTTTCTGCATCAGACCAGCCCACACGGCCCGCGTAGGGAACTCAGCAGACTCACGCGGCCCGCCTGCATGTCCACACCAGCAAAACTTGTTTCAGAATGTGCAATATCAGTCCCTGCACTTATAAAAAGGCTTTTCTGATACGTATAGGGCCTATTACACTCATTTCAAGGCTCCACTATAATGCCCACACATAGGGGACATGAAACACGCTAAAAAACATGTCGGATGTCGGTTCGTTTGGCCGTACGATTACGTTGTGCGTCTAATTACGACGAAACACGAACAGATGCTAAAAACGAACCAAACGACGCGACGAAAGGAATTTTATCAAGCCGAACACTAAAATAAAATGATTAAGTGCTTACATAAATTTTTGGGTGTCCGAAGATATTCAGAATGTGAGATATGCGCGACAATGCAAACTTGTGCACTTTTTGACACTTTTAGTCCCTGCATGACATAAAAGTTTATTTTTGCGCACGAAACACCTCTAAGCCTATATCTAAACTATATAAAGAATAAATAGGGTATGTTTAACTCCTGGTCATATTCCGGAAGGTTCGATACCCTACGAATCGGCATACTTTTGCCATTTGACGCAAATAACCCTTTAATTGCGCAAAGTAGCGTGAAATGCTGTTTAATGATATCCAAGCCTTCCATGGCCCATATCTATCCTTCCCAAGAATATACTTAAATATTACTACGCTTTCGTTCGCTTAGATGGTCACCGAAAGGCGTAGATTCAAAAGTTGACGCTTTAGGTCCCTCTATTGCGCATACTTGCGCATCTCATCATTTAATAGCATTGAAGCCTCACCTAATCCATATTAGGAATTCTTGGAAGTATTATTAAACATCACAATGCTTCGGGTTCACTAAAAGGTCATTCAGAGATATAATTGAACATATTGACACTTTTAGTCCTTCTAACTTGCAAAGTTGCGCGTAACTTTACTTATAAGCATAAGAACCTTAGATGGCCATTATTTGGAATTCCCGAGAGTATAATCAAATATCATGAAGCTCCCGGTTTATTAAAAGGTCACTCAGAGGTAAGAATTAACATGTTGACGCTTTTAA
Organism: Helianthus tuberosus; assembly: GCA_030545235.1. Taxonomy (NCBI): domain Eukaryota; kingdom Viridiplantae; phylum Streptophyta; class Magnoliopsida; order Asterales; family Asteraceae; genus Helianthus; species Helianthus tuberosus. Next base: position 172,434,852 of record CM060424.1, on the reverse strand, counting down.
CCCTTCATTGCGCAAACTTTCAATTAATTTCGCAAACGGCTGCACTTAATCATCAAGTGGCACATTTGTGAATATAAACATCGTAAGAAACTTATTTTAGGTATGTTAACACTTCCAGTCCTTTCATAATCAAAGTCTTTCGATTTTCCGAAAAATTAGTCCCTAAATTTCAGTGTTCGACTTCATTAGGGTTTATTACACGTGTCAATACATCATTGGACGTGATTTTTACGAGGTGTTACAAAGTACAAAGCCATAACTTCGCCCTTCGCATCATACAATCCATTAATTTGACTCGTGATCAGGAGGGAGTCGACATGCGCTTGTAAGTTTTGAGCTCCCATCTTGATGGCTAGGCGCAGGCCTGCCAAGAACGCTTCATATTCTGCCTCATTGTTGGTATTTTTGAAATCCAACTTGAAGGCATAGGTGAACTCATGCTTCTCTGGGCTAACAAGGCACAATCCAGCTCCTGCGCCATCTTCATTCGAGGCCCCGTCAGTGTATAACAACCATAACCCATCTGATGTGTCTTTAATGGGAGTATCAACAACTTCACAATCTTTGATCTTATCTTCTGGAACTTCAGTGATGAAGTCCGCTAACACTTGGCCTTTAATGGCTGGGCGCGGCCTGTACAGAATGTTGTGGCCCCCAGCTCGATTGCCCACTTTGCTAAGCGTCCTGAAGTCTCTGGTTTTTGCAGGATTGTGCCAATATGAAAGTTAGTGAGTACAGTGATTACATGCCCAGTAAAATACCTGCGCCGCCTCCGGGAGGCGTGTAGCAGCGCGAGCACTAACTTTTCCATTGTTGAATATCGTGTTTCTGGATCCGTGAGCACCCTACTAACATAGTAAATTGGAGTATGAACTCCGTCTCTTTCTACCAACAATACTGACCCAACTGCCTTGTCCGAAGAAGACAAGTACAGAATGAGTGGTTCCTTCTCGAATGGCGCGGTTAGTGTAGGGAGCTTGATCAAACACTCTTTCATTTGCTGGAAGGCAGCTTCTGCTTCTGGCGTCCATTTGAACTCTTGTTTTTTCACGCAGTTGCGCAAAGTACTGATAAAAGGGTACGATTTTGCAGCGTGGTTTGATAGAAATCGGTTAAGCGCGGCTAGGCGGCCGGCTAATCTCTGCATTTCTTTGATCGTGCTCGGTGACGGCATCCGCTCTATGGCTTGAACTTTTTCGGGGTTAACCTTGAAACCGCCGTTTGTAACCACGAAGCCAAAAAACTTGCTTTCTTCCATAACAAAAGAACACTTCGCTGGATTCAGCTTTATGTTCACGCTTCTCAAAGAGTTAAACGTATTCTTTATGTCCTTTAACATCTGGTCCTCCTCGGGACTTTTAATCACAAGATCGTCAATGTAAACCTCGATATGCTTTCCGATGTCATCAACAAATATCGTATCCATCAGACGCTGGTAGGTTGCGCCAGCGTTTTTAAAGCCGAATGGCATCTTTGTGTAACAGAAGATTCCGATGTCGGTAGGAAAAGTTGTCTTGTCTTCATCTTCCAGCGCCATTTGGACTTGATGATACCCCTTGTAACAGTCCAAAAAACATTTCCACCTGTATGCTGCGAGAGAGTCTATTTTCTTGTCGATCTCAGGCAATGAATAACAATCTTTGGGGCACGCCTTGTTGAGATCCGTGTAATCGACACACATTCGCCATCCTCCATTAGACTTCTCAACCATAACAGGGTTTGCAACCCAACTTTGATAGCGTACCTCTCTCAGTATACCTGCCTTTAGTAGTTCACAAACTTACTCATTCATGGCTTTAGTTTTATCCGCTCCTAGGCTGCGCCTTCTTTGCACTTTCGGCTCGACGGATGGATAAGTGTTCAAACAACGTTCAGTGACGTCGCGCGGGACACCGGTCATGTCGGCCGGAGTCCAGGCGAAAATGTCCACGTTTCTGAACAAAAGTTGTTTGAGGTGCGTTCTGATGTTTGGTGAGATTGCGTGGCCTATCGTCACCGTCTATTTTGGGTATTTGCGGTTCAAAACCCGTTTTTCTGGTTCGGTCGTTGAAATTTTTGTTGCCTTTGATGGGCGTGCATCCTCTGCTGACATTACTTCTTTCTTTGCATAGATAATCGCCACCCCCGTCTCGGTTGGGAACCCGATGGCTGAGTGGGGTATGGAGGTTACGATGTTTAGTTCTCCTTGGATTTCTCTCCTAATTAAAACATCGTGCCTTGATTTGACTGGCATCACCATGAAATTGACATTTATAGTTCTTGAATGCTTCCCGTCAGATAGCGTGACGGGGAAGCTGATTTGGCCTAGTGGGAAGACCATCTCATTGCAGAATCCCGATAGAGGATAATCAACCGGCTCGAGTCTCGCTTTATCTTCATCATCAAACTGATTGAAGCATTGCTCGTAGATGATATCAGCTGTACTTCCCGGATCAATGAATATGTATTCTGTTTCGTAATGACCGATAATATCGGTAATGACGACGGGGCGCGTGGTCTCCCGCGTACTACCGGAAAGATGACCTATTGCTCTTGCCATGCAGGTTTGAATGGGCGCTTGCCTTTGTCTCTCGCGCTGTACCTTGGTCCATTGACCATGTTTGTTTCTAGGCGCCTGACCTTCTTCTGGTTTCCCTCATCGTTGCGCTGAATCTAGCGCATCTCCTTGCACACATTCTTGACCAGATGGCTTAACTTTCCGCTTTCAACGCTTTCTCGATTTCTTGCCTTAAACTGATACAGTCATCCGTCAGATGAGATGTATCTTTGTGAAAATCGCAGTACAGGTTCGGGTCTTGTCCCTTCTTGTTTGTCATAGGCTTTGGAGCCTTGAAATCATGATTCTCCGTCATGAGCACCTCTTTCGGTGTCTTAATGAGCGGAGTCCAGTGCTTTTCTCGATTCTCATTCCGGACTGCCTTTCGATATCCGATTCTATCAATCGTATCTCGCACATCTTCTTTGTAGCGCGATCTTTCCTCATAACCGCTGGATTGTCTAGTATTCCATTCATGATTTCTGTTCTTGTTGCGCTTGCCATAGTCGCGCGAGCTTCTCTTGGAAAAGCGGTCTTCGGTGTAAAAGTTTTTGGCTCCAGCTAGCGATTCTTCAGTTTGCGCTACTATCATGGCGGCCTCCATGAGCTTGTCCCATTCCTTGGGCATACCGTCTTTTCCAGTGATAGTTCTGATGAGACTATCACATCGAATAGCGTTCTTGAAGTGAGCGCGCATGAGCTGTTCGCTTACACCACCGATTTCCAAACACTCCTTATTGAAGCGAGTGATGAAGTCTTCTAAAGCTTCGTTTTCTCTGCGCCAGATATCTGTTACTTCAGACGTATCGCACTGATAACGTCTTTGCTGGCTGAAATGGTTTACAAACTGTGTTCTGAAATCGACCCATGACGTGATTTTTCCAGGCGGAAGGCTGTCGAACCAGGCGCGAGCAGCCCCTGTGAATGTCTGGATAAACAGATGGCACCACATTGGCATGTTCCATCCTCCCATAACACCGAACGCTTATAAATACTCGAACATGATCGTTAGGGTCGGTGAGACCGTTGAACTTTCCCACTGTTAGGGGTAGTTTTTCTCTTGAGAGCGGGGCTAGAGCAATATTTGGAATAAACTTCGAGTGTTCAGCAGCTTCAGCTGGCCTATAGGCGAGGCTGAAATCTCGTTCTGCCTCTTCGCTGTATGCGATGAGCTGCCTTGGCTTGTAAGACTCGTGATTTTTCTGCAGACGGTTGAAGACTGACGAACCCTCGTCATCTTGCCAAGTGGGATCATTCAGATATGTGTCATCCCATTCGTTGTTCATGTTGCGTGGCCGTAGCCGGCTATGAACTGGACGTTTGTGCTGCATATAGGATGGGTGATCATCGTACGTGTCTATTTCTACATATGTGTCGCATGTGTCGTGCACGCTTGGCCTTCTCAGAGGGGGAGGTCTGTTGATTCTTCCTTGAAAGTTCTGCTGTGGGGGCGTCTGGTGCGCCCCCTGAGTTGGACCCGGAGGAGTAACCAAGGATGGCTCTGCTTGTAAAATCGCCTGCTGTGCGCTCAATGACTGATACGCAGTATTGATGGTAGCAATTTTCTTGGCGTACCAGGAAGCTAAAGTTTCGCCTTCTGGGAGCCCTAGTAGCGCCGAAATGTTCAGATTTGGAGCTGGGTTTGAAGGACCAGCGACATGACTTGCTGGGGTTCCCGTTTGGGTGATGCGAGTGAAGCTCGCGCGGGGTCCCCCAGTGTTCGTTACTTCAATTTCACTTATCTCTTCGGCAGGTTGGACTTGGACATTCGGATTGTCCTCCCCCAATCCTGCGTTAGAGTTTGGGCAAAAACCGAAATCAGGAATAATTCCTTGACCAACCATGATCGAAGGAACAAAAACTTAGAAAAAACTCAGAAAAAGAAGATGGGAAGTGATTGCAAAAATCGGTGGGCGCCAATGATGAAACACGGAACTAATTTTAGAGTTAATTAGTTTGGTTTATGTTCCTTTCATAATGATTAATCTTCTTTTAACTTTCTGAGCTCCGACTTGATCCGATCTTCCTGCAAAACAGAACACCGTTAGCTCGTTAAGAGGGGAATATGGGGGTTTCCCTCTTAACCAGACTCCGGCGTGAGAATACGTATCTGCTTTGAGGAAATAATTGAGTGTTAAGAGTGATAGTACAGGGAATGGAGTGTTTAACCTGTGCATGGAGGTCTCTATTTATAGCCGGAGAGGTGTAAGAGGAGTTGGCCTGATGGGCCTTGGGTCGGAAGGCGACAACCAGAGAATATGCTCTTTGTCTCTCTGGTATCGACCGTTAGTGTCTTCTAGAAGATCTCCGGTGCTGGCGCACCGTGATTGGAGCCACGTGTCTCAGTTGTCGGCCTCGTTGTCCCTCTACCATCAGCAGGTAAGTGGAGATTATGGGGCAGATGTCGCCGCCCCCTGATTGGTGCCACATAGGCGTCCTTGTGTACTTTCTGTCTCCTGCACGTCAGACGATCGTGGAGCACGATTGAGCACAGCCTGGAGGACGCTGATTGGCTTGTTCTTCTGCCACTTGTACCTTTGGTACTTTCTGAAGTGGCCTTGCGCTTTGGCTCCCGCGCGACCTTTGCTGAGCACGTCAGTAGCCCGCGCAGGATTGCAGTAGGTGAAGGCTCTTATTCAGAACGTTAAGTATAGAAGTTGATGTTATCTCTCTTTTGGACCTCGCGCGAGGTCAGACTCTGCTTGAGCATCCCGCGCGGGTCTAAGATTGATTAGCAAACTGATTAAGGAGTATGGTTCAACGAGCGACCTGAGTGGTCTGCGCGACATTTTTGGGACCATACCCCTTTAAGAGAATATGACTTTTCAAAAAGCCAATAAGTCAATAAGTTGTTTCAAAAAGCTTAGCCAAACATGCCCTAAGTGCTGAACCAGTAAGATGTCTGAACCATTAAGAGCCTGTATAATGCTTAACCGTTCAGAGGCAAATGTCTGAGCTATTAAGATTAGAGGTCTTAACCATTCAGACTCTGTAAATGCTTAACCACTCAGAGGTAAATGTCTGAACCATTCAGACATATGCTCGTGAAACAAACAGTCTGAACCATTAAGTGCTGAACCAGCAAGAGGTATGAACCATTAAGAGCCTCATTAAGAGGTAAACAAACAGCCCCAAAGTCGGTGGAAACCCCACCGGCTTTGCCTCCCCCTCCCCCCATACTTTCATGATTTTGCAATTTTAGCCCCTTGACTTTGGTACCTTCAAAATTTCATAAAATGGTAAATTTAGTCCCTAAACTACTACTCCATTTTACAAATAGTTTGCTTTTGACGGCCCAACTTTGTGATAGTTTCATTTTCAGCCCCAACTTTTTTATAGTTTACTTCTTACCCCAAAACTTTATCAAATTTTATCTTTACCCTTTCTTAGCCCTTAAGTTTAGGAAATGCAATTTTTAACCACTTAACTTTTTATGAACTTTGTAAATGCCACTTTGACCCCCTCGAGAGCTTTTGTCTTGACAATATAAATTCGAGTTAGTCGGGTCGTGTATAATACGTTATGATTGTACGATAACAATTCGATTTACGTTACATTTTGATCCAATTGCAATTCAACTATATGATACACTGAGTTCAATTGGATACGTCAAAACGTGCGTTTTCATATGTTTAATACATCACATAATGTTTGGACTAATCCGTTCGATATTTGCGAAGTGCCCGCGCCGAAACACGCGCGGATCTTATTACCAGTTTGATATAATAAGGGAAGAAATATTTTGGGGGAGGAGATTTAATAATTGGTGAATTTGATTTTTAATTTGTTTTAAACAACAATTCTCGAATTTTTCTAGAATAAATACATAACATGTATCATGTCATGTAACATTTTAACTCTCAACCTTATAATGATGGAGTTAACCGCTTAGTTGGCGGGTGCCCCTTAGGGACATTCAAATTTATCATTTTATATTGTTAAATTATAGTAGTGAATTGTAAAATTTTGAATTTAAAACTTGATGTTAAATGAGAGCGTTCACATCTATCATTTTTATCTCTATAATTACATTCACTATCTTTTTTCTCTGATTTTTAATTAAATAATATTTTTTATACCTTTATAATTACCTTTTCTCTCTCTTCTACTCACAACCATTTTCTAAAAATATTAAAAAAAATACAGGGGTTAACAATGTTTTTTCATATTTACAGATAGTAATATTTTCTTTCTCCTCCACTTATAACTCTTTATAACCACTGTCTAGAATATGGAGAAGTCTCTCACAAAATTTGATGGACAGGAAGTGCATGCTCCGAAGACTTGGAATATGTGGAATTATGTGCTGAGGGGTTATTTATGCCAAGTATAAATAATTAGAATGCAAAAAGTGTGTTCTTGGTAATTTAACGAAAAGCTTCATAAATCTGTAAACTTAAAGTTGGAAAAGTAATCTTAATACTGGTTCATTTTTAGTTTTTGAAGTAGATCTGAGCATGGAAGTGGTTTGTGATCAGGGGCGGACCTACCTCTTTGGTAGGGGTAACCCCCGCTACTCCTTGGTCTGAAAAACTTTGAAAAAATTAGTGTAAATTTTGGAAAAATTTGACGTTTTTTCGATTTCGTTACGGCTTATTTATAACACTTTACCCCTTGGTCGGAATTCTAGATCCGCCACTGTTTGTGATATTCGTTTGTTTGAAATGACCATCACTTGAATCCATATTGAGTCTGTTGGGAAAACAAGCGGTCTCAAAGAATCCCAACAACCCTCCCAAAGCTAACAATAGAGAAATATAACTGGACACAAGAATATACGTGGAAACTCCAAAACCGGAGAAAAACCACGGGCCTCCAGAGAGAAAGATCCACTATGCGACAAATTTTTACAATCACACAGACTAATCTCTCAAGCCTCCCCCCGCTCAATTACAACCACACTTCTCCGAAGCGTTTAACCAAAACCTTCCAACACTCTAAGACAAGAGAACTAGAAAAGAAAGAAGGAACCAAACACTTCAAGTGTATTTTTGGTTGGGGCACTTTGAAACCAAAGCCTTGGACTCCTTTTATAAGCTTGGAGTCCTCCCAAGCTTTCATCCTTGCACCGATGTGGGATGGTCACATTTTTCATATAGCCAAAAAAATCCTAACAAATCTCCACCTTGGATATATGAAAAAAAAAACAACCACATCAAAGGAACACCGTCTTCAACCGACGACCATACTCCACCATAAAAGAGTATCTCCACTTAGAATAGACCATTCTAAGAATTTCTTCTCGGCACATGTTGAAAAAACCTGCTGAAAAATTTATGGTGCAACTTCCCCACTTGGCATACCCGGAAGTTCATCAGCCATCAACATCAATTTTTCACCACACATCTTGCATCTATGCCAACCCAATGCCCATGTGTAAATCCGTGAACCCGCTAACAAAATTGCATCCCCTTTCATGGTAGCGCGGGCATACCATAGGGATGACATAACTTCAAAGGAATTCATCACCGTCAATAACGACGGAGACATTGTTAGCTGACTTGGAGCTGCTTGCCGAATCTGCTCCACCTGGACAATTTCTCTTGACATGCCCAGACTGTCCACACTTCCAGCATACAGGAATCTTCTGTGAGTGCTTCTTCTTCCCGTTCCCGCATATTAAAACCATTCCTTCTGACGAAGTATGACCGCTACTACCCAGTCTTTTCTCTTCAGACAATAGCTTCTCAGTAACATCCGCATACTTCAGGGTTTCTTTCCCATACATCATAATGGGCTTCATATGCTCATAGGAAGATGTCAAAGATAATATGAGCCTTAGTGCTTTATCCTCATCTTCAACCTTCACTCCAATAGCCTCCAGTTCTGACACGATATTATTAAGAACACTTAGATGATCTGAAATTTTTGTATCTCCATCCATACGAAGGGTATGAAACTGTTCCTTGAGATACAACCGATTTGAGATGCCTTTGCCTTGATACAACTGCTCAAGCTTCTCCCACAAATCCTTTGCAGTTGATATCCCATGCACATTTGCAAGAACATTCTTTGCTAGACACGAACGAATCGCACTTGTCGCTCTCAAATCCAAATCTTCCCATTCTTCATCATCGTCTTTACTGGTTCCGCTTGAATCCTTGCTTGAAACAGGGGTCGGTTTCCCCCTCAACGCCTTGTGTAACCCAGATTGAATCAACACATCCTTGACTTGAACTTGCCACAAACCAAAGTTGATTCTTCCATCATATTTCTCTACGTCGAACCTCATGGGACTGTATTTCGACATCGTATCCGTATCTTCAAAAACAATATTGTATACTAGAACACCAAGCCTATAAGCAGTACACCCAACAAAGGATTCCCAGGAAAGAGAGGTGGGTACAATGTACACACTTAAGTACCAAGTCTTTCCTAGCCAGAACCTTCCCAGGGCAAAATGCGTATATCCGGCTCGCGTATAATTTTACCGTATACAAACAGTCAACCGAATCAACCGAATCCTCGTTTCTGATGTGAAAGATCAGACTAAGCTGCAACCACAGAGCATACTACGAACCTTCAAAATACCTGGACACCCTCCAAGAAAATCCGTTTCTGATGTGGAAGATCAGACTAAGCTGCAACCACAGAGCATACTACGAACCTTCTAAACCGAGACCTCCCCCAAAACCTGGAGCTCTGATACCACTTGTTGGGAAACAAGCGGTCTCAAAGAATCCCAACAACCCTCCCAAAGCTAACAATAGAGAAATATAACTGAACACAAGAATATACGTGGAAACTCCAAAACCGGAGAAAAACCACGGGCCTCCAGAGAGAAAGATCCACTATGCGACAAATTTTTACAATCACACAGACTAATCTCTCAAGCCTCCCCCCGCTCAATTACAACCACACTTCTCCGAAGCGTTTAACCAAAACCTTCCAACACTCTAAGACAAGAGAACTAGAAAAGAAAGAAGGAACCAAACACTTCAAGTGTATTTTTGGTTGGGGCACTTTGAAACCAAAGCCTTGGACTCCTTTTATAAGCTTGGAGTCCTCCCAAGCTTTCATCCTTGCACCGATGTGGGATGGTCACATTTTTCATATAGCCAAAAAAATCCTAACAAATCTCCACCTTGGATATATGAAAAAAAAAACAACCACATCAAAGGAACACCGTCTTCAACCGACGACCATACTCCACCATAAAAGAGTATCTCCACTTAGAATAGACCATTCTAAGAATTTCTTCTCGGCACATGTTGAAAAAACCTGCTGAAAAATTTATGGTGCAACTTCCCCACTTGGCATACCCGGAAGTTCATCAGCCATCAACATCAATTTTTCACCACACATCTTGCATCTATGCCAACCCAATGCCCATGTGTAAATCCGTGAACCCGCTAACAAAATTGCATCCCCTTTCATGGTAGCGCGGGCATACCATAGGGATGACATAACTTCAAAGGAATTCATCACCGTCAATAACGACGGAGACATTGTTAGCTGACTTGGAGCTGCTTGCCGAATCTGCTCCACCTGGACAATTTCTCTTGACATGCCCAGACTGTCCACACTTCCAGCATACAGGAATCTTCTGTGAGTGCTTCTTCTTCCCGTTCCCGCATATTAAAACCATTCCTTCTGACGAAGTATGACCGCTACTACCCAGTCTTTTCTCTTCAGACAATAGCTTCTCAGTAACATCCGCATACTTCAGGGTTTCTTTCCCATACATCATAATGGGCTTCATATGCTCATAGGAAGATGTCAAAGATAATATGAGCCTTAGTGCTTTATCCTCATCTTCAACCTTCACTCCAATAGCCTCCAGTTCTGACACGATATTATTAAGAACACTTAGATGATCTGAAATTTTTGTATCTCCATCCATACGAAGGGTATGAAACTGTTCCTTGAGATACAACCGATTTGAGATGCCTTTGCCTTGATACAACTGCTCAAGCTTCTCCCACAAATCCTTTGCAGTTGATATCCCATGCACATTTGCAAGAACATTCTTTGCTAGACACGAACGAATCGCACTTGTCGCTCTCAAATCCAAATCTTCCCATTCTTCATCATCGTCTTTACTGGTTCCGCTTGAATCCTTGCTTGAAACAGGGGTCGGTTTCCCCCTCAACGCCTTGTGTAACCCAGATTGAATCAACACATCCTTGACTTGAACTTGCCACAAACCAAAGTTGATTCTTCCATCATATTTCTCTACGTCGAACCTCATGGGACTGTATTTCGACATCGTATCCGTATCTTCAAAAACAATATTGTATACTAGAACACCAAGCCTATAAGCAGTACACCCAACAAAGGATTCCCAGGAAAGAGAGGTGGGTACAATGTACACACTTAAGTACCAAGTCTTTCCTAGCCAGAACCTTCCCAGGGCAAAATGCGTATATCCGGCTCGCGTATAATTTTACCGTATACAAACAGTCAACCGAATCAACCGAATCCTCGTTTCTGATGTGAAAGATCAGACTAAGCTGCAACCACAGAGCATACTACGAACCTTCAAAATACCTGGACACCCTCCAAGAAAATCCGTTTCTGATGTGGAAGATCAGACTAAGCTGCAACCACAGAGCATACTACGAACCTTCTAAACCGAGACCTCCCCCAAAACCTGGAGCTCTGATACCACTTGTTGGGAAACAAGCGGTCTCAAAGAATCCCAACAACCCTCCCAAAGCTAACAATAGAGAAATATAACTGAACACAAGAATATACGTGGAAACTCCAAAACCGGAGAAAAACCACGGGCCTCCAGAGAGAAAGATCCACTATGCGACAAATTTTTACAATCACACAGACTAATCTCTCAAGCCTCCCCCCGCTCAATTACAACCACACTTCTCCGAAGCGTTTAACCAAAACCTTCCAACACTCTAAGACAAGAGAACTAGAAAAGAAAGAAGGAACCAAACACTTCAAGTGTATTTTTGGTTGGGGCACTTTGAAACCAAAGCCTTGGACTCCTTTTATAAGCTTGGAGTCCTCCCAAGCTTTCATCCTTGCACCGATGTGGGATGGTCACATTTTTCATATAGCCAAAAAAATCCTAACAAATCTCCACCTTGGATATATGAAAAAAAAAAACAACCACATCAAAGGAACACCGTCTTCAACCGACGACCATACTCCACCATAAAAGAGTATCTCCACTTAGAATAGACCATTCTAAGAATTTCTTCTCGGCACATGTTGAAAAAACCTGCTGAAAAATTTATGGTGCAACTTCCCCACTTGGCATACCCGGAAGTTCATCAGCCATCAACATCAATTTTTCACCACACATCTTGCATCTATGCCAACCCAATGCCCATGTGTAAATCCGTGAACCCGCTAACAAAATTGCATCCCCTTTCATGGTAGCGCGGGCATACCATAGGGATGACATAACTTCAAAGGAATTCATCACCGTCAATAACGACGGAGACATTGTTAGCTGACTTGGAGCTGCTTGCCGAATCTGCTCCACCTGGACAATTTCTCTTGACATGCCCAGACTGTCCACACTTCCAGCATACAGGAATCTTCTGTGAGTGCTTCTTCTTCCCGTTCCCGCATATTAAAACCATTCCTTCTGACGAAGTATGACCGCTACTACCCAGTCTTTTCTCTTCAGACAATAGCTTCTCAGTAACATCCGCATACTTCAGGGTTTCTTTCCCATACATCATAATGGGCTTCATATGCTCATAGGAAGATGTCAAAGATAATATGAGCCTTAGTGCTTTATCCTCATCTTCAACCTTCACTCCAATAGCCTCCAGTTCTGACACGATATTATTAAGAACACTTAGATGATCTGAAATTTTTGTATCTCCATCCATACGAAGGGTATGAAACTGTTCCTTGAGATACAACCGATTTGAGATGCCTTTGCCTTGATACAACTGCTCAAGCTTCTCCCACAAATCCTTTGCAGTTGATATCCCATGCACATTTGCAAGAACATTCTTTGCTAGACACAAACGAATCGCACTTGTCGCTCTCAAATCCAAATCTTCCCATTCTTCATCATCGTCTTTACTGGTTCCGCTTGAATCCTTGCTTGAAACAGGGGTCGGTTTCCCCCTCAACGCCTTGTGTAACCCAGATTGAATCAACACATCCTTGACTTGAACTTGCCACAAACCAAAGTTGATTCTTCCATCATATTTCTCTACGTCGAACCTCATGGGACTGTATTTCGACATCGTATCCGTATCTTCAAAAACAATATTGTATACTAGAACACCAAGCCTATAAGCAGTACACCCAACAAAGGATTCCCAGGAAAGAGAGGTGGGTACAATGTACACACTTAAGTACCAAGTCTTTCCTAGCCAGAACCTTCCCAGGGCAAAATGCGTATATCCGGCTCGCGTATAATTTTACCGTATACAAACAGTCAACCGAATCAACCGAATCCTCGTTTCTGATGTGAAAGATCAGACTAAGCTGCAACCACAGAGCATACTACGAACCTTCAAAATACCTGGACACCCTCCAAGAAAATCCGTTTCTGATGTGGAAGATCAGACTAAGCTGCAACCACAGAGCATACTACGAACCTTCTAAACCGAGACCTCCCCCAAAACCTGGAGCTCTGATACCACTTGTTGGGAAACAAGCGGTCTCAAAGAATCCCAACAACCCTCCCAAAGCTAACAATAGAGAAATATAACTGAACACAAGAATATACGTGGAAACTCCAAAACCGGAGAAAAACCACGGGCCTCCAGAGAGAAAGATCCACTATGCGACAAATTTTTACAATCACACAGACTAATCTCTCAAGCCTCCCCCCGCTCAATTACAACCACACTTCTCCGAAGCGTTTAACCAAAACCTTCCAACACTCTAAGACAAGAGAACTAGAAAAGAAAGAAGGAACCAAACACTTCAAGTGTATTTTTGGTTGGGGCACTTTGAAACCAAAGCCTTGGACTCCTTTTATAAGCTTGGAGTCCTCCCAAGCTTTCATCCTTGCACCGATGTGGGATGGTCACATTTTTCATATAGCCAAAAAATCCTAACAAATCTCCACCTTGGATATATGAAAAAAAAACAACCACATCAAAGGAACACCGTCTTCAACCGACGACCATACTCCACCATAAAAGAGTATCTCCGCTTAGAATAGACCATTCTAAGAATTTCTTCTCGGCACATGTTGAAAAAACCTGCTGAAAAATTTATGGTGCAACTTCCCCACTTGGCATACCCGGAAGTTCATCAGCTATCAACATCAATTTTTCACCACACATCTTGCATCTATGCCAACCCAATGCCCATGTGTAAATCCGTGAACCCGCTAACAAAATTGCATCCCCTTTCATGGTAGCGCGGGCATACCATAGGGATGACATAACTTCAAAGGAATTCATCACCGTCAATAACGACGGAGACATTGTTAGCTGACTTGGAGCTGCTTGCCGAATCTGCTCCACCTGGACAATTTCTCTTGACATGCCCAGACTGTCCACACTTCCAGCATACAGGAATCTTCTGTGAGTGCTTCTTCTTCCCGTTCCCGCATATTAAAACCATTCCTTCTGACGAAGTATGACCGCTACTACCCAGTCTTTTCTCTTCAGACAATAGCTTCTCAGTAACATCCGCATACTTCAGGGTTTCTTTCCCATACATCATAATGGGCTTCATATGCTCATAGGAAGATGTCAAAGATAATATGAGCCTTAGTGCTTTATCCTCATCTTCAACCTTCACTCCAATAGCCTCCAGTTCTGACACGATATTATTAAGAACACTTAGATGATCTGAAATTTTTGTATCTCCATCCATACGAAGGGTATGAAACTGTTCCTTGAGATACAACCGATTTGAGATGCCTTTGCCTTGATACAACTGCTCAAGCTTCTCCCACAAATCCTTTGCAGTTGATATCCCATGCACATTTGCAAGAACATTCTTTGCTAGACACAAACGAATCGCACTTGTCGCTCTCAAATCCAAATCTTCCCATTCTTCATCATCGTCTTTACTGGTTCCGCTTGAATCCTTGCTTGAAACAGGGGTCGGTTTCCCCCTCAACGCCTTGTGTAACCCAGATTGAATCAACACATCCTTGACTTGAACTTGCCACAAACCAAAGTTGATTCTTCCATCATATTTCTCTACGTCGAACCTCATGGGACTGTATTTCGACATCGTATCCGTATCTTCAAAAACAATATTGTATACTAGAACACCAAGCCTATAAGCAGTACACCCAACAAAGGATTCCCAGGAAAGAGAGGTGGGTACAATGTACACACTTAAGTACCAAGTCTTTCCTAGCCAGAACCTTCCCAGGGCAAAATGCGTATATCCGGCTCGCGTATAATTTTACCGTATACAAACAGTCAACCGAATCAACCGAATCCTCGTTTCTGATGTGGAAGATCATACTAAGCTGCAACCACAGAGCATACTACGAACCTTCAAAATACCAGGACACCCTCCAAGAAAATCCGTTTCTGATGTGGAAGATCAGACTAAGCTGCAACCACAGAGCATACTACGAACCTTCTAAACCGAGACCTCCCCCAAAACCTGGAGCTCTGATACCACTTGTTGGGAAACAAGCGGTCTCAAAGAATCCCAACAACCCTCCCAAAGCTAACAATAGAGAAATATAACTGAACACAAGAATATACGTGGAAACTCCAAAACCGGAGAAAAACCACGGGCCTCCAGAGAGAAAGATCCACTATGCGACAAATTTTTACAATCACACAGACTAATCTCTCAAGCCTCCCCCCGCTCAATTACAACCACACTTCTCCGAAGCGTTTAACCAAAACCTTCCAACACTCTAAGACAAGAGAACTAGAAAAGAAAGAAGGAACCAAACACTTCAAGTGTATTTTTGGTTGGGGCACTTTGAAACCAAAGTCTTGGACTCCTTTTATAAGCTTGGAGTCCTCCCAAGCTTTCATCCTTGCACCGATGTGGGATGGACACATTTTTCATATAGCCAAAAAATCCTAACAGAGTCGTCACTCATACAAAATCGGCAAATCGCTACAATCACTTGGCTAGATTAAGAGCTATATCTTATAAAACAATCATATTTTAAATACAAGGGTTCATAAGATTATAAGCATTTAAATACACTATTGATAAACCTTTATAATATTAATATCTTTTTAGTTAGCTCAAATTATAGTTTTCAAATTCAACCGATTTGAAATTAACATATAATATAACATAATATGTATGATTGCATATGGGAGGCGTATTTAAATTAGCACGCCAAGCCACCCCTTTTTTTGACAAACAAAGTTATAATCATTAGTCACTCCACCGCAAAAGCAACCAACTTTTTGACAAACAATACTTAGAACCCCACAACACACCCCTATCTCACTACACTCTTATCATCATCGTCAAACTCTCTTTATATCTTTTGTCACCAAGGACTAATCAATCTGTTTGAGGCCTAAAGTAGATATTAAAACCGGGACTGTTTTCGTAAATAGAAAAGAAAAGAAAAGAAATTCTTATTTTTTTGCTTAAGAGCCTAACACGTGGAAATATAATGCCATATTATTTTGTATGCGACTTCCAAAAAACATAAAATCACACAATACCAACATAAATTCGAGAGATAAAAAACCGAGTTGTCAGCAGTTAATGGTAATTGAAGCGTAAGAATCGAATGTGAATCCAACATAGTGAAACACAAAAAATATTAGAGGCCCCAAGTTTGGGTTTATTTCTGTAAAGTGGAGCCACTCTTTTTGTCACTATTAAACCTCTATAAAAGAACCTTGCCTTTTAGTTTCAACTTAAAGGGAATCAAGATATGCACAACTGCAATCAAACACATTCAAGTCCTCAAACTAATGGACTCTAACCATCTTTTTCTCACTTGGGTTCTTCTTGTTTTCTTGTCAATGCCCACAAAGTTTCTCATCCAAGCTCAAGCCATCAAGCCCACACGACTCCTCGACCTCGCGATTCAAAACTACACCTTCAAGTCCTTCAAGAACTTCAAAACCGGCACATCATATAATATCCATTTGCCCTCGAATTTTACGGGGATCAACGTTAGCACGGTTAAGTATCGTAGCGGAAGCCTCAAAAGGTATGGTGCCAGTATTCAAGAATTTCACTTGGGTGTTGGTGTGAATGTTCATCCATATGTAGGGAGAGTCCTTTTAGTAACACAAAATCTTGGAAACAATTGGTCTAATATTTACTATGACACTTACATTTACAACCAATTAGTAGATTATCAACTTGTGTCTCCTGTGTTAGGATTACTAGCTTATAATGCTGACTCAGATTCTAAAGAATTAGAGGTTAAAATTCAGTCCCCAAAAGTCAATGGAATAAAGATAGATTTTAGCAACTACACCATTCAAAAGAATGACACTTTGCATGGTAAGATGCAAATGTGTGCAACATTTGGTGATGATGGTAAGGTGACACTCCAAAAAGAGGTTGCACCCAACATTTGTGCCACCTCAAGCCACGGCCATTTCGGGTTGGTGGTACAGTCACCAATGTTGCCAGAGAGGAAGAAGATAAAGCGGTGGAAGGTGGTGTTTGGAAGCTCGGCTGGGGCGGCTATTGGGGCTTTTCTTTTGGGGTTGCTTCTAGTTGCCATGTTTGTGAATGGGAAGAAGAAAGCAAAGATGGATGAGTTGGAAAGAAGGGCTTATGAAGAGGAAGCACTTCAAGTTTCGATGGCTGGACATGTGATTCGAACTCATAATGTTCATAATCATCATCAACCTCGGTGAGTTTAGGTGTTTGTTTGTACCACATTGTATCCAAAAATTCTTTGTACTACGTTTGATTGTAAAATGTCTTGTATTTTCCCCTATTATTTTTTACAATAGCAAAAAGTTTAAATACCACCTAAAACTATCTACAAGAAGCTCATCCAGATGAGCATAAACTCCAAATCCATCACACACATGGACATGAATCAAACATATACATCTTACATTCGACAGTACGCTAACCTTAACACGAAGCTCATCCAAGAATTATCGGACTACTGGCAGCAACCGAAAGCAAGTGGAGCTAGAAAAAAGTCCAACTTAAACGCGCATAACTTTTTCTCCGTCTGAAGTTAGCAGGCCGTAAAATATGGGTGGAAACGGGGTAATGGGGCCATACCCAAATTTCTTATTTAGAACACCGTTTTTCATCTTGACGGTTTTTTCTCAAATTTTATGATTTTGTCAAACACACTGGACACAAAACAAATATTTTGCTTAATAAATCGTTCAAATTAAAAAAAATAAAGGTTGGAAATCCCTTGTATCTTTTGGTCAATAAGGGTTCATATCAAACATTCTAAATTCAATGAACAATTATATCAAACACACTCTAGATACATGTGATGTGCTCCAATGATGAACAATTGTTTGTTTTTAGTTTAATTGTTTGTTCTTTTATAATTTTCATGTAATTGTTTGTCAAAAATTCTTTTGTTAAGTGTTAGTTTGTAATTTTTATGGAAAATAGATGTTCAACTAGATATTGTTTGATTAAAGTTTGGTGTTTGATTAAAGTTTGGTGTATGTAGTATGATTAAAGTTTGTAGAAGTTAAAAAACAAACAGTCTTCTTCTTGCAGACTGCAGAGATTTGTACACCTCTTCGGCTGTAGATGTCTGCAGATGTGGTCGGCAGACTGCAGACGTTTTACTTTTGAAAAAACAAACAGCACCTAACTGTAGCTGGACATTATTGGGTTAGCTTAATTATTTGATCAATTACTAGCCTATTAGCTTAATAAGGCTTTGAAACCATCTTATATGTTCTGATCATAAGGCTCATCCTAATTCCTAAATACTTTTGAGCTTATATTGTAGACAGAATCTAGTCTTTCAAGATATTAAATAAGTATGTGATGCTCAGTGGAGGCTATAACATTATATTAGTCGATATTATATAGAGTGGACTTCAAAGTTCAATATATATATTATTTTAGTGTCATGGTATCTAGACACCCCCAAAAAATCAGTGTACATCCCTTAATATGAAGTGTATAGCACAATACGCTTCCTATAGGTTTAAAAGCAATAAATGCTAAACCAATAGGAACCGTATAGGCCAATACGCTTCCTATTCGCTTGCTGAAACCTCCTGCCCTCTGCCATGCAGAAAGTGCAGATAGTCAGACCTGAAAAGTACTGACAACTTTTGAAAACTGAGTTCAACAGGAGGCGTATTGGCCAATACGATTCCTTTACAGTTACCAGGAAGTGTATTCAGCAATACGCTTCCCATCGGGTTTGCAAGAGTCAACGATCCTGATGCTTTGTTTTCATTGGGTAAAAGGATTTCACACGGATCACACAGATTTGTGTTTTTAGGCCGTAATTTTATATAAAATAAAATTAATTATAATTTTTTTTTTCAAATTAGCAAATTACAAACAAGTGGCAGGTAAACGGGCAACAAGCTGCGCCGCAACCCCCTTTTGAATTGCAAAACCAATCCTACTAAAGACGAAACGACCCTTAAAGGTTGAGAGATTACTATTCGCAACCTGTTGGACCCTGTTCAGCAAAACCATCCCTATTACCCCACGCTGCCAGGGCCCGCTGAATACTAAGACATTGTAAGGACTTCCTATTCCCCGACCTGCGCTCCTGACGGTTAGAAGGCCTGAAAATCCGCAACGTGGCAACAACAAAAGTCTCACCCACGCCTCAACAGACTCTGATTAATTCCAACAAAAGTCTCATATGGTAACCAAACATGAAATGGAATGGTAATGATCCATTGTATTCCCTCGTTCATTCCATTACCTCATCCATTCTATTACCCCATACCAAACACACCCTAAATGCGACACCAATAGGAATCGTATAAGGCAACACGATTCCTATTGGTACGATGTACCACCTCGCTATGACATACACGCAATATGGTTCCGTTGTCAGTAAAGTATATGAAGCGTATAGGGCAATACGTTTCCCATGTGAGTAAAGTAAGTAAAGTATAGGAAGCGTATAGGGCAATATGGTTCGTCTTGGATGGGAGGCGAGGTTTTACCGATTATTCCACTGCCATTCCTTCGGGCGGGTAGAGGTCGGGTTTCCGCGTATTTGGGAGAGCCAAGAGGCTGGTGGCGGTTGAGTAGTCGACCTTGGCCACAGCGCCCGGTGTCACGGTGGTTGACACTCGTTCCTTTCCGTTCAAAATAAAAAAAAAAGATGATAAGAGCCATATGCTGCTTTTGAAAAAAAAGAAATCTATAGGAAGCGTATAGGGCTATACGGTTCCTCTGGTCCCATAATCATTACATGAAAAGTGTCTGAAAAGTTGTACTTCAAGTACACGTATAGGAAGCGTATAGATCAATACGCTTTGACCCAGAGGAACCGTATAGCCCAATACACTTCCTGTAGGGTTAGGGATGTGCAAATAAAAAGAGGGGATGTGTAGATACCGAGAGCCTTATTTTAAAGCAAAGTTTTATTATTCATCGCTTACCCATAAAAATTTATAATCCTAATGGGATGGATGTAAGTACAACAAAATGTCTTTTCCAGTACTGGAAGTAGAATTATTACATCATAAGAAAAATGACTCAAAACCCTTTTAAAATATAGGGTATAAACTGAAGTGATGATACATAAATCATCAACTATATACGAAAAACAAATTTGCAAACATGGACAAATTAATGGAAGTTGACTTTGGCTTGGTAGGTCAACCCTAGGTTCCAGTTAGCCGGGGCGACATTGTAAGCCGTAATGGTCTGTTTTGTGGTGTATGAAGTTAGCCTGAAGGATAGGGCTTGACCCTTAAGAGTTGCGAAAGCTTGGTAAGAAGCACCCCAGTTATGGCTCATGCTCATCCAACCGGTCTTGGTCCCTTTGACCCACATCTTCTGGATGTCACCAGCTCCACCAACATTCATCACATACACCAACAACCAGTACCCGTTTCCTTGAAAAGAAAATCTGATCCCCCCTTTCCTGATGCCATTGCATGGAACCCTAAAAATACCCGAAATTTGATTAAAAAGTTTCCTTTAATTTGTGGAAAAAAACAGATACTTTCTACTAGGAGTGTTCATAAACCGACCAAACCTCCTAAATCAAAGAAAGTGGGCCGATTTGGTCCGCTATAAATATTTACAGTCTGGTGCATAGTTTGATTTTAACGGCTTTATGGTTTACAGTTTGTAACTTGGAACCGACTCTTTAACATTTATTAATTATATTTTTTTTCATATGAATATAAAATTATCTCTCTTATTCATTATCAGTCTTTATCATTTTTTTGAAACTTAATACAAAATTATATTTAAAAATATTTATTTTTATCTAAAATCATCAAACCGTGAAAATTAACCCGCCAATTCGGTTGAACCAGAACGTGAACACCCCGACTATCTACTAATTAAAGAAACAGAAATGCACCTGCGGTACATGACTGGGACGATGCCGGCTTTCCATTGAGCAATTTTCATGAACGCGGGCTTAGACATGTCGAAATGGGTTCGGGGAGGGTTGCACCATCCTCCGTTGTTCGAATCCTTAGCCCAGTTGGGTGGGCAAAGGTTGGTGGCAGTAACAGTCGTGTGACCTTTGTAGCACCATTTAGACTGGACACACCGTATTTGGTAACACTGACCACATGCGTATCCATCACTAAATATTTTTGAGCTCAATGCAGCTGTATTAGTTCCATATCCGTTGGTAATCAAGTTTCCATATCCACAAGCGCCCCCTGAAACATTGATTATAGATTATTCTTATTTACACACCAAGTTAAAAACGATTATATATGTTACATGCATGTGTTGCATACCCATGGTTGATGATGCAGACTCATCACCATAAAATGTGGCGTGGGCTAGGGTCCATGGGCTTGGAACGTAGCCATGGTAGAGTGCTCCAGTAGGGTTTATGAGCCAGGTTAAGATGTTCATTGTGACAATGCTAAAGAAGCTCCATGAATGATAAAAGGAAGCCATTTTGATTGAGTTCTTAATTGATCTTTGAAGGTGTGATCGATGCTTACTGACTTCAACATCAAAAGATCCATCTATTTATAGGGCAAAAAAGCTAGCCAATATTTTGTGGAAATGGTGGCTTTTGTGACCGTACAAGGTTGACATTTGTAAGTCAACTTGCTTAAAATTTTTAAGATAAAATTTGTAAGTCAACCTTGCTTCTAATTTTTTAAGATAACTTTTGGATGTTCATAAATGAAATCCTGCGAAACGTGCGAGCAGGTTCTATGCTAAATTCTTACTTTTGATACCCATATTATATAAGTTAATCGTTATAATAAGAAGGAATAATCTATTTTAATAATCCAAACTATTAGTTGTTGGCCGATAATTGTCTCAACTAAAAAAATAACTAGTGGTGGTCTCAGTTTAATTTTCACATTTTGTAAACTAATGAACCTTTACTAATACAACCTTAATTTCTTTTTGTCCCCTTATCTTTTTCGGTTTAGTAAAAATCCATTGGTTTACAATATATGAAAAGGCGGGACCACCATTGGTTATTTTTGAAGTTAGAACCGTTGCCGGCCAACTACTAATAGTTAGGATTATTAAAATCTATTATTCCTAATAACATTATCCAATGACTAAAGATTATATCTCAATTTAGTAATTAACCAATGGAATTCCATTCACGGGGCGGCGAGAATTCAGTATACCCACAAATCGATCTAGTAACGGTAGTTCAAAAGTACCGGAAAATACATAAACCTACGTGTATCCAAACTAAAAAAATATAAAAATAAATACTGGTAATGATGTTCAGTCGGTCCAGTTCAGTTTAGTACGGTGCGAATACAACTTTTGGTATCGATGCGATACAAAAGATAATTTATGTTGAACACAACTCCATTTTCAATAAAATTTAGGGTTATTGGATATAAATAACCACAACTTTCAGTTGTTGGCCACCAACACTCCCAACTACCTGAATGTTTATCTATACTCTCAAGTTTTAACTTATTTTTCTCTACCACTCCCAAATTTGAAGTGTTTATAAATATTTCGAAAGTTGAGTGTTTATATAAGTGAGTTTTTAAGCTTTTAAAGAAAGTGAGAAAACTTAAATTAACTAGGGGTTACCCACCCGCGCGTTGCGGTGGAGAACCCCTTGTAATCCGATTAGTGTTGAAATGGTCTTATTTCTCGCTTTGATTGGCCGGTACGGCCCTCTCTTTAAAAAAAAAAAAAAATGAACACCGTCATAGATAACTTGTTTACTTTAAACCATCTTAGCATACTACTTACATTTTAATAATGCGTTCAAGCCCGATTAATAACTCAACAATTCCTTAATTTTCTCAAAGTGTTTGTTGTCCTCCACGGATTCTTCTAGTTCCTCATTTAGATGGCCATAATCCTAAGGCTTGTTTTGAAAGTTTTTAGTGTAGCTCTTCTTTGGATTGGGACAGTATGATAACTTTATGCAGCAATTTATTTACACTATCAACTATATAAAAGTGTTTTTAATATGATATGTTATACAAATCTTTTTAGCAGGTGCACTATCATTTTGGTGGCTTAAGAATCAATCCGAATCTTCATCATAATGGCAAAGTTTGCTTGAGCCTTCTAAACACTTGGGTTGGTTCCAAAAATGAGAAATGGACACCTGTGAAGCCACAACTTGTGATCCTCGAAGAATCTCCTAAGAATATGAAAGATCTTGAACATCAGCAAGAGTTTTTCTTATTTCTTTTTTAATCTTGATGATAATGAAAAGATGAAATATTATAAACTTTATACCTCATATGCTAATTAAATAGCTGACTTATGGAGGTGGGAATTTAAACTAATTATATTGATACCTGAGCCTTCAACTCGGTTATTCGTTGTAAAGATCTTTCTTCTATACACGCACGTTTTTTGTATTCTTCTTCAAGAAATCCAGTTAACTCATATCTCAACTTAGCCATTCCCTGAGCTAACTCTTCAGCTTCTTAAATTTTTCGTCCTTTAGTTGTTCCTGCCAACAGTAAAATTAACCAACAATTTTGACCCGTCTGTTATATCATATCACTTAAATGTTAACATACCTTCAGTTGGTTCACACGAAGTTCATATTCATGTAGTTGAGCTTCATATCCGTTTGATTTCCTCATCTTGATTTCTAAAACTTCATTGCTTTCAAATGCATTAAGCTTCTCCCTCAATTCTTTATACTCTTCAACTAATAGCGTAACATTTTGAGCATTTTGTATTTGAATCTTGTAGTTCTTAGCAAGTTCCTGCATCCTACAATGTTCTTGAGCAGCTTCTCCGTGAGTTTTTTAGCTTCAAGAAAACTATTATCCATGGCCATTAAATCCAGTTGCATGCTTTCTGTATCACATTGAAAATCTAGCGCGATATCTGAAATCGACTCCTCTAAGTTTTTCTATATATAATGTTGAATTATGTAACTCTTGTTCTTTGTTATCTAGTTTCTTCGTTATAACCTCCTACTTATCTTATCCAACATGGTTTTTTACTTCGGAAGATGACATAATAGCGTTTTCAACCTGTTTAAAAATAATTAAAATAGATGATAATAAGTATGAAAAAGAAAAATATATCATACCGTTGGTGTGTGTAAGTGTGATATGTTTTTATTGATATTTTAAGCTCATTTTACACATTAGTCAAGTTTTAAATTTATAAAACACGATATCCTACTAGTTTAATTATATATAAATTTATAAGTAGGTACCTTATAGCTTCAAAGAAAACGACATGCGAAAAGCCACACCCAATCTAACAAACATAATTTATTACTTCATATTTATTTTTTAACTTCAAAACAACACCACTCTCGTATGGTTTGAGAAATAAGGTTTTGTCAAACACATATACCTACTCTCTAAATACACAATGTATTTGTGTTATATTCTTATTTCTTAAATTCAAATAGAATTGATTAGATAGTTGTTGGAAATTTGTGAAAATAACACTTTTTAGAAATATAGGAAAATGATTTTTCCTAATTTTGGACTTTAAATAAATATAAGAAAACGAGCGGGTTTTATATATTTATTTGCGGGTTTGTGTTCTATGTTGGTTATGCGTAAATCGCTTTCGCTACTATTATACTATCAAAACTTGTATGCTCACCTTTACACTATGTGTATTGACTATTATTTTAACGTATGTGACAGGTGTTTAGGATGCTTGCTATGCTTGCCTTGTGGAAATCGAGCTAGGGAGTCTAGAAACAAAACTAAATAATTCATGAGTTGTCAGAACATTTGATTGTCTTTTGAGAAACAATATGTCTGTAATAACTACTTTTATTTGATATGTTATGGTATGGGACATAGCGTTAATTATCTGGCAATTTTAGTTGTTATGGATTCTCTTGGACAATTTGTTTCGCTCAGTGCCGCGCCCCGATGTTTCCGCCAACAGTTGGGGTGTGACAGAAGTTGTATGTGATTCATGGGTCATAGTTTGCCCATAAGAATCAAGAACGAGAGACTTAGAACATTAGATAAAGTAGCCCTAGTTCATGACACATAATCATAACCCGGTCATCATCATGAATTCGGCTATGTATGTGTGTGTGTGTATATATATATATAGTTATATAGTAATCCTAAGCTAAGTCCATCAAGAGTATCATAGAATGTCATGTAAGTCAAGTATGGATGATTATCCTCATTGTATGATTCACCAATGCACAAATCACCACAAAGATGATTCGGATGGTCATAAATGAAAAGAAAATATACAACTAACTAATATGTCTTCAAGTAGCCAAGTAAAATCTAACCAGGGTGAGCCGTCTCAACATGGAAAGAGTTAACTAAGTGTTGGAGGCTAGACAGGGTTGTGTTACTTTAAGAATAGCAAACTACTTGGAATAACAAGATTAAAACATCAAGTGAGGTGTGGAACAAGTTAGGATAGCCAAAACTTCCAAGGTTCACACTTTCACTAAAGCACAAGTCTTGCCATATGAACTATGGTAGACTTGGATGGTTTCTATCACTTGTGGGTTGTCTTAAACCCTAAAAAAACAGAAAGTTTAGAGGGTGTTTACACCTCTAAACTTGCAGGAATCAAGCTCTAATAAGTCCCATAACCATAGATGAATTTAGGAAGATGTTAGGCATAAGATTCTTGAAGAAAATTTGAGTTCATGAAAGGTTAACCATAGATTCATCCAAAACAGAAAGTTTGGACCTAAAAATGGTGTTGTTCCACCTTGGTTTACCATGGTAAACATGTGGAAACATTCCTAGAGGTGTTCCAAGCTTTGTAGAGGAAGAAATGGTGAAGAAAAGTTGAAGAAAAGTGAGTTTGAACTCACTTTTGCACTTGAAAGTTTCTGCCTTGTTCTTGAAATCCCAGCAAGTTTGAGAGTGTTTTGATGATTTAGAAGTGTTTGGAAATTGCAAATGAGGGTTAGAATGATTGCTTATATAGTGGGTGATTAGGTGTAGGTGTTAAATGAGGTTTAAAGACAATTGGGTGAGAAAAGTAGGTGAAAAACTAGCCAACCCGGGAGCTGGAAGAGGCTGGCTGCGGATCGGTACCTCAGGAGACACGCGGAAAAAGACCAGGATCCTCTCGCGTGTCACCTGGGAGTTATGTCAGCAAATTTTCATTTTTGGCCCCTGAACTTTGTAATTAGGTTATTTTATGCCGTAAACTTGCATTTTAACCCGTTTTTAGATATTCAAAGTGTCACACCCCAACTGATGGCGGAAACATCGGGGCGCGGCACTGAGCGAAATAGATTGTCCATGAGTATCCATAACAACTATTAATTACCAGATATTTAAAACATCAGGTCCCATACCATAACATATCTAAATAAAACAGTTATTACAAATAATTGTCTCATAAACAAATTCAGAGCCGACAACTCAGATTTTAAGTAAGATAGTTTGTTTGTTTCTAGACTCTTTCCTAGCCTCGATTTCATCACACAGCAAACAAGGCATCCTAGCATCTTAAGCACCTGCCACATACGTTAAAGTAAAAGTCAATACACATAGTGTAAATGTGAGCATACAAGTTTGATAATAGCACAATAGAGTTCAAAATCGTTTACGCATCACCAGCATGTATAACGTGTAATGTGAAGCATGTAAGTTATCGACAAAGATCTTATCAATACCAATGACTGCGAGTTGAATGCGAGTAGCGAGTGCGCAACACATATTCACCACTGTGAACACGTGAAGTAATTGTACTTAACAACCCTTGAGTGAACAGGTGCTGAGTCCAAACTATAGTACTATCGTTGCTAAGGCAGGTAGACAGCAATCAATGTGTTAACATAACAAACAGGCATTCATCGAGTCACGTATAACATGCATTAGAGGTCAGCATATAAATAGTGTTTGCGTTGTGTGTTCGATGTGATTTAGAATAAGTAACGTATGTAACACCCAAAAGTGCATAAAGCAAAAAGGGATCGAGTATACTCACAGCGGTAGAGTTAATGGATTGAAGGGAGCGCTAGAGCGGAATTAGCCTGAATAGTTAATGATAGCATAAGCGAAAGTCGGCGTGTAAAATGGTGCATGAATAGCAAGGATCGGAAGGTAATCCGATCGGATGGCCATTCGATTGGATTGTCACCTCGTTTGGTGATGATGTGTTTGTGTAAGATGGTTTGTACTTTGAAGTTTTCGTTGTAGCATTTCAAAAATAGGGAAGTATCTCTACCTTTCAGGTCGGTCGATCGAACGATCGTTCGATCGGACAGCAATCCGATTGGCGAGACTTCTCACTTTGAGAACAAGTTCACAGCAGGACGGTCACTCAATCGGATGGCTATCCGATCTGGTGGCAATCCATACGTACTGAACATGTTGAAAATTGTTTAAGTACAAAGGTTCTAAATGTCACACGATCGGACGGTCACTCGATCGGATGGCAATCCGATCGGGTGGTAATCCATTTCAATGTTCAGATCCTTGAATAGTTTGAAAAATAGTTTAAGTATGGAACCAAGTGCAACCCGATCGGACGGCCGGTCGATCGGATGGCATCCGATCGGGTGGCAATCCGATAGACGGCAATCTATCTCGAGACGCTTTGATATCTTGCTTGAACAACAGAACCCTTACCTCAGCCCAAGTGACCCGACCGAACAGGAATCACCCTAGTCTGGCCGGTTCACGGTTCGAGTCGGTAGTTCATGTTCAAACCCGAAATCAATATCTTTCCCAGATAGAATTCAGATATGGAACTAATGCATCACTAAGAAAGAGTAGACGATCAGAACAAGCTCTGATTCCATCGGGTTTGAGTGCATTGAGTGTAAAAGAGTTGAAAGAAAGTTGGAAAACCTTCTCTCAATCCTTTTATCCTTGAATTCGTGTAGATCTAAGTGAAAACATTGATAAATGTTGTGGAAATCCTTCAGATCTAAGTTGTGCTTGGTGGAATGAGGCTAAACATTGAAGTTCACAAGAACTCCATGATGACATCACCCTAGAACACCTCAAATCCGGTGATTTCACAGTTAAAAGTTAAGATTCAAAAGATAGAAAGGTGTAGGAGTGCGTGTAGATCAAGAAAGTACAAAATTTAGGTTGAAAACTTACAAGAATCACGAGAAATCGAGAGAAAGAGTGGCTGGAGCGAGCTGAGTCGGCTGTCACATCAAGTGATGTGACATATGAAGGGTATTTATAGGGTTTCCTAAAAAGGAAAGTGAGGAAAAGGCTGGTCTATCGGGTGGCAGTCCGATCGGGTGGCAACTCGATCGGGTGACAACCCGATCAGATGGCAATCCGATCGGATGGCCACTCGGTCGGTTGGCCACTCGATCCACTTGTCCGATGGGATGAGTTTTGTCGTTTTGATTTGAGTGTTGAGCGTTGCGATGCGATTCAAGCGAGCGATAGAATTACTCATTAAATTACTTTTAATCCCAACTACTATATCTAACATACAATCACTATAATCAACTTTGCGTTTAGCGTTCTCGATTCGATTGCGATGCGATAGATTGCGATTGCGATTACACCTCAACATAAACATAACATGCACAAGTAACACATAAATAGTACACACACGTAAAACAATATCCAGAACACATAATTCGAGTTGCGGGTGCGTTAGCGATAAGCGATAAATCGATTAAATACGCGATTAATATGCGATTAAACCTCGATTATTAATAGATACTCCCCATAATACAACTAAAGAGATAACATAAATAGATTATCTACAAGTCAAAGAAGTCAAAACAGGAGTTGACCAAGGAGTGACAGATCGCAACTAGCAATCTTTTCTTCCTTTGACTTCAATCTTGACCTTGACTTTGACTTTCGAAACACGGGGTGTTACAGCCTCCCCTTCTTAAGGGAATTTCATCCCGAAATTAGGTCGAAGCCATAACAAACAACTGCGGGTACTTCGCCTTCATGTCGCTTTCGAGTTCCCAAGTGAACACTGCGCCTCGTTTGCCTTCCCAACGAACTTTCACAATGGGAATGCGTGAGCGTCGGAGTTGCTTGGTTT
Source organism: Helianthus tuberosus (assembly GCA_030545235.1). Classification (NCBI taxonomy): domain Eukaryota; kingdom Viridiplantae; phylum Streptophyta; class Magnoliopsida; order Asterales; family Asteraceae; genus Helianthus; species Helianthus tuberosus. The sequence goes on along the minus strand of CM060424.1, from coordinate 172,405,904 downwards.
GGTGGTCCATGATTTCGACAGGCTTCTCCACGAAGTGTAGTGTTTCGTTTACTTGGAGATCCTTGAGTGGTACATGTAATTCATGCTCAGCCAGGCACTTCCTGAGGTTCGAAACGTGGAAAGTCGGGTGAACGTTTCCAAGTTCCTCCGGTAGTTCGAGTCTGTAAGCCATTTTTCCGATCCTTTCCAAAATCTTAAAGGGTCCAACATATCGAGGCGCGAGCTTTCCTCTCTTGCCGAATCTGACCACACCCTTCCAAGGTGATACCTTTAGGAGTACATGGTCGCCAACGTCAAATTCGAGGGGCTTGCGTCGTCTATCGGCCTAACTTTTCTGACGACTCCGAGCTTTCAGTAGATTGTCTCGAATTTGGAGGATTTTGTCAGTCGTTTCTTGCAATAGCTCAGGACCGGTTAGTTGCGAGTGCCCGATCTCGTGCCATACAATAGGCGATCGACATCTTCTTCCATACAATGCCTCAAATGGTACCATTTGAATGCTGGAATGATAACTGTTATTGTACGAGAATTCGACTAAAGGTAAGTATGCGTCCCAATTACCTCCGAAATCTATGACACACGAACGGAGCATGTCTTCAAGCGAATCGTTCTTTCAGTCTGACCGTTGGTTTGGGGATGGAAAGCGGTACTTAGATTAAGCACAGTACCGAGAGCAGATTGAAATGTCACCCAAAGATGCGAGGTAAACCGAGCATCGCGGTCAGAAATGATGCCGCGAGGCGTCCCATGTCGACAAATAATCTCTTTGGTGTAGATTCGGGCTAATTTTTCTACCTTGTAGTCTTCCCGTATTGGCAGAAAGTGAGCAGATTTAGTCAACCGGTCAACGACAACCCAGATGCTGTCGTGACCTGTGGGTGTGCGCAGAAGTTTCGTTATGAAGTCCATAGCTATACTCTCCCACTTCCACCCAGGGATCTTGGGTTGAACGAGTAAGCCAGAGGGTCTTTGGTGCTCAGCCTTGAGCTTCGAGCAAGTCAGGCATTTCGAAACATAGAGGGCGATATCCCTCTTCATGCCCGTCCACCAGTACTTGTAGCGCATGTCCTGGTACATCTTGTCGGCACCGGGATGAATATAATATCGGGATTTGTGGGCTTCGTCCATCAAAATCTGTCGTAAATTGGTCCGTTTAGGGATCCAAATTCGGTCCAGACAATGGAATATCCCATTCGACTTATTCTCTAGCTGGGCTCCATCAATGAGAATCCTTTCCTTCTTCAAAGTGCGCTCATTAAAGCAGGCATGCTGGGCTTCGCGGATGAGGGTTTCAAGGTCATATTGGGCTTGAATACTACGGGCGCTGAGCAAATTACTCCGTCTGCTGAGAGCGTCAGCAACGATATTTGCTTTGCCAGGATGATAACGAATCTCACAGTCATAATCGTTGACAAGTTCTACCCACCGGCGTTGACGCATATTTAGTTCTTTCTGGTCAAAGATGTGTCGTAGGCTCCTATGATCGGTGAAGATCATACACTTGGTACCATAAAGGTAGTGTCGCCAGATCTTTAACGCAAAGCTCGAGGTCGTGGGTTGTATAGTTCTTTTCGTGGATCTTGAGCTGACGAGATGCGTAAGCGATAACCTTGTCTCGTTGCATGAGAACACAGCTAAGGCCAAGGTTTGAGGCATCACAATAGACTATAAAGTCATCGTTTACGTCGGGTAGTGTCACACCCCCAAAATTCACAAGCGGAGTATCACCGCAGGAGGCGTGACTGACCAGGATCCAAGCCACCAATCATGTTGAACTCATAACAATTATTCCAAATAAAACTTTCATTTATTATTGATAGAAGTGTTACAAAACATTATTTAACGTTCAGCGGAAGCATAATACATTAATCAAGAAATTCATAAACCAAGTGTGTGAAAGCCATTAGATTCGTCTTGCATTTCCATGTATCTCGACCCATGACCACTCCAGCATCCCAGACAGCAAGTTCCAACAATATGCACCTAAAGGCCTGCAAGGCATGTATCAACGAGTCAACAACAAAGTTGAGCGAGTTCACAGTTGGTTGTCCAGTTTTAATGTTGTTCCAAAAACCATAAGTTCATTTGAAAATCAGTAGTTAATCAGTTCCTTGTTTCCTAAACCATAAGCAGTGGGGGTTACCCCATGTTATCCACTAGACCCGTTACCATATCGACTACTGACTGAAGTAAGTTGGTGCCCTAGCGTCAATGTCTATCATCATTGACGTGCCCAGATCCATTAGTTCACGCCCGTCCTCTGCGGCACGGTGTGAGGCTTGTCAAACCTAAATAGCGCTATCTAACTAATGACCCGCTCGCCATTGGCCCAGCGATTAAGTCGATATAAAAATGAGGGACTTCATGATAGAGTTTTTGGTCTAGTATCAGTGTTATCACCCTTCAATAAAGAGGATGTGGTACGTGTCCCCAAACCAGGAGATCACGCAGGTTCCGACTAAATCCTTAGTACGTGTTATCACCCTTCAATAAAGAGGATGTAGTACGTGTTCCAAACCAGGAGACCACGCAGTTTCCTATTTAATCCTTTACCCATTCCCAACCACCGGGAATCCCATGCCTTGTAGAAAGTGTGAACTCACCTTGGTTTGCTCGGATTGCTAATTTACTTTACCCATTCCAAGTTGGTCAACCAAACCCTACCGTGGTTACCAAAGATAGTCAGTTTCGTAAATACATATCCAATTCACGTATTCAACAAGTCACACGTAATACCATTGTAACTTAACACATAGCAAGCATTTAGATCTCATGCACGTTTATGACACAGGTTCATGTTTCCAACAATAGTTGCCAATAACATCAGGTTCATAAAGAAATACGTAATATTCCGAATTGCATTTATCACAATGATCACCGAACAACACGTAGCACATATCCTATTCTCATACGAATCCACAACTCATGTGAAAGACCCAATTACAACATACAACAGAAGAGTTTCTACTCACACGAAGTAGATTAGATCTCTCATTCTTAAATAGCTTGTTACCATGCAACATATAGCATTTAAAAATCAAATTACCCAATAACACATACATTCCAACTGTTATTGTTCATCTGCATGGCGAAGAACTAAGCTTCGTCGAGGATGGCCATGATGAAGAACCTATATGGTTATTTAACAACAACATCGTCATCAAAAATTCAAATCAAAGCAGTCATAACACTTAAACTCATGGAATACTCATCATCGGCCACTCCTAGTTCTTGTGCATGATCATAACAACTATTCATCATTTTAACATTAGAATCTGGTCAAGATCGAACCCATCCAACAGCGACTCATGTTCATGTTCACATTGATTCAAGCATCACATATCATCATGTACAAACACATAATCATCATGAAATTACATGATCATGGGTGAACACCACAGCAACTTCCAAATCCCCATAGTCAGTTTGTCATCATATATTATGGCAAAACCAACTTAAGAATTCTTTAATACCCTCACACTCTACAAGACCCTACACCACCGATTATTATTATTTCCTTCATGGTTAACCCTATTTATCAAAATTACTAATGCCACAACATCAAATCACCATCAAACAACGATTTATTGAATACATCATGCACAACCATGGCTACTAGTAATACCCTGATTCATAATTAGTCACATGCTAACAAGTTATCAACCAATGCCACATACACAATTCAAATGCCACACCTACACGGTCAATTCTGCAAACCTATGCACACATTCACACGTACATAATGCACATGCATGATACAGATTTCAACACTTTCACTTAGAATCATAATCATTCACCTAGTCTATGCATATCATTCAAGAATTATAACAAGTATTAATACCCTAACCAACAAGCATGCCTTCGGCTGAACGTGTCAAGACATCAACTCAAAGTAACAGATTACACTAATTCGATTAATTTGCAAAAGAACAGATAAGCAATTATAAACAAACATAGTTGCTAATCAAATCGTTCACATATGCACGCAATCTTATTAAGCATATCCGCAAGCAACAAGATCAAATAGTTAAGGATTAAAACAAACATGAACTCACTAACCAGAAACCAATCACTGGAACGACGCTTCGAAGGAAGGGGGTATCCACTGCCGTGCGTAGAAGATAGAAGAGAGTAGGGTTTGCAAAGAGTTGTGAAGCCTTATGCATAATGCACGTAACAAAAGGGGAGAGGAGACGGGCTCGGTTTGGGTCTGTGGTAATGCAAGGAGCCGCATACAATCCATTTGTGTGCACACCATGGCCGGCCCAAGTTACTTTTCTCCATTAAGATGTAATATGTTCGGGTTGGGCCTGCCTGATATACGTGGGCCTAGGTTGGGCGAGTGGGGTGTGGCCGCAGGCCTAAACGTGTGTGCGTTAAGCAAGTTTGCGGCCCATACAAGTTAGTTTTCATGATTGCCTAAACGACACATAAAAGCGTTTAGCGATTTCTTGTAAACATACACATCTAACCAACTAATAATGCACGAGTAAATAATTAAACACAGAACACACGCTACAAGGTGTGGGATTTCAAGCAGTGCTAACCTTAATTATCCGGGTTGTCACAGGTAGAGTGAGAACATGAGCATTGCAAAGCATGTACTTGAGGGATTGAAAGGCAGTCACTTGTTCGTTTCCCCAAATAAAAGGCTTGCCTTTTTGCGTGAGGGAGGTGAGCGGCACAACGATTTTAGAGAATCCTTCGATAAATCGGCGATAATAGCCCGCTAGTCCGAGAAAAGAACGGACTTCAGACGGGTTCTGAGGTGTGACCCAACTCTTGACAGCTTCGATCTTCGTGGGGTCGACGTGAATACCTTGACTATTGACAATGTGACCGAGGAATTGAACCTCCTCCAGCCAGAATTCACACTTGGAGAACTTGGCATAGAATCGATTCCCCCGGAGTAGCTTGAGAACCAAACGTAGATGTTGCGCGTGTTCGGTTTTCGACTTGGGATTGATCAGGATATCATCGATGAACACGATGACGAAGAAGTCGAGAAAAGGTTTACACACGCGATTCATCAGATCCATAAAAACCACGGGTGCGTTGGTTAAACCAAAAGGCATAACAACGAACTCGTAGTGGCCGTATCGAGTGCGAAAAGCGGTTTTAGGAATATCCTCCTCTTGTATGCGTAACTGATGGAAGCCTGAACGTAGATCGATCTTGGAGAAACATGTAGCACCGTGTAACTGGTCGAACAAATCATCAATGCGAGGCAGAGGGTAACGATTCTTGATCGTCAGCTTATTCAGCTCCCGATAATCGATGCACATCCGAAACGACCCATCCTTCTTTTTGACAAAAAGGACTGGTGCGCCCCAAGGAGAGGTGCTAGGGCGAATGGAGCCTTTGTCAATCAATTCCTAGAGCTGACTCGAGAGTTCGCCCATTTCGGACGGAGCGAGTCGATAAGAAGCGCTGGCAATAGGGTTTGCTCCAGGAATGAGGTCGATGCGAAAGTCGATATCACGACTTGGAGGTAGTCCTGGAAGATCTTCAGGAAAAATGTTAGGGAATTCACAAAAAACAGGAACGTCTTTCACTTTAGTCTTTCTTTTCTTTTCCTTCTCTGCTACTACGATGTTAGCCAAGAAAGCTCTGTATTACTGGCGGAGATACTTACTAGCTTGGATACATGACATGAGCTTGAGGTCTTTCGAGAGAGTTTCACCATACACACACAATTGATCACTATTGGCGAGCGAGAATTGAATCATCTTATCGAAGCAAACAACTTCGGCATGGTTTTCGCGAAGAAAGTCCATGCCTATTATGACATCAAAACTACCGAGCTGCATCGGAATAAGGTCGATAGGAAAGATGTGATTGTTGAGTTCGAGTGTACAATCACGAAGAACAGATTTGATGGCGACGGTTCTTTCGGTGGCAACTTCAACATCGAACATCGAGGGGAGATGGGCGCGCTTACGATTAAGAAGCTTTTCGAACTCAAACGATACAAAACAATTATCAGCTCCAGTATCAAACAAACACGAAGCATAAATACAATTCACAAGGAACGTACCATTAACCACGTTGTTGTCAGCCTGAGCCTAGCGCACATTAATATTGAATGTTGAAGCACGAGCGGCTTGTTGCTGTTGTTGCTGAGGTTGTTGCTGCTGCTGCTGCTGCTGCTGGGGCTGCTGCTGTTGTGGCTCTTGCTTCACAACCCGATTGGGGAACATGTTTGCGAAGTGGTTGGGATCACCACACACAAAGCAGACTTTAGCATTGACCGCAGGTGCCGGAGCTGCTTGTTGGCCTTGAGGGGCAGAGAGCAGAGCTTGATGAGCAGTAGCTGGAGTTGGTGCTTGTGGAGGACCTGTACGGCAGTTGGCGGTGAAGTGGCCGTACATATTGCAGTGTACACAAAATCTGCAGGCGATTCCCACTGGGTGGTGATAGGTGCAAGTCGGGCAGGCAGGGTGAGGACCAGTATAAGCACGCTTTGCCGGCGGTGCTTGGGTTATCGGCGCCACGACATGGCGGTGTTGAGTTTGCTGCTGCGCTAGTACAGCTTGGAGTCGGTCAGCAGTGGTTACAGCACAGTTCTTGTTGCTGGAGTTGTTGTTGTTCTTCCTCTTATGACGAGAGGCTTTTGAAGACTGAGGAGCGGCGGCGGTTTCAGCTGTTGGTGCGGTGGTGGCTTCATGTAGATTCTTGGCGGCTTTATCCTAGAAGCCAAACTTAACTCGCTTGTCGTTTATTTCAGCGGCAAGCAGGTAAGTTTCCTCGATTGTTGCTGGTTTTGAAGCTTGCACAAAATCTGCGACGCAATCTGGCAGAGCTCGAATATACTTCTTGATCGCTACATCGGGAGTCTTGACTTAATCAGGACAGATTATGCTAAGATGCTTGAAGCGAGCAGTTAAAGTAGCATTGTCACCATCCTTCTGCTTGATATGCCAGAATTCGTCCTCCAACTTTTGGCGCTCGTGGGGAGGGAAGAACTCTTCCAACATGATGTCCTTCAACTCATCCCACGTCAAACCATAAGCTGCATCGTTTCCGTGTTTGTTTCTCTCGGCCGTCCACCAATCTAGCGCTCGGGATTGGAAGACGCCGGTAGCATTCACAATGTAGAGATCGTTAGGACAGTCACTCTGGCGCAAGGTGACCTCGATCGAATCAAACCATTGGAATAAGGCCGTAGGACCATCTTCGCCAGTAAATTCTTTTGGTCCGCAAGCTTTGAACTGCTTGAAGCTAAAAGCAGCTTTGGGGGTATCGGTCCTTGATTCTTCAGAAGATTTGCTCACATTTTCGTACAGTTCACTGACGATTTGAGGGACAACCTTCGCCATTTGTTTAGCAACTTGCGGTGAGGCGTTTATCTGCTTGCTTTTGGCGAGCCACTTGAGTAGCGCGAGATCCAGATGACGACATTGTCCGCAACAGACATCGCCCCAGGACTCAACACAAATTTCGATTATTCCTAGTATAGTCTAGCGATTACCATAAAGCTCAGGAACACGTACCCACGTACACACAGAATCACATAGGCACATAAACACATAAGCACATAATCACGTAGAGCACGGAACACATAAGCACGTAAGGCACAGAAGCACGTGAGGCAGTCAGAATACAGAAACCTAGCTATATGTTGCACGTATTCCCTATCCTTCACAGCTCGTACAGCGATTAATTATAGCGATTGCGAGTATCGAGCAATGATGGCGAATAATGACCAGCGATTTGTCGACGATTGTGTAGTGCGTTGTGTGATAAGTGAAGCAAAATGCGTTAAATCAAACACGCAAATAAACAAAACCACATAAGTTACATAAAATCCACATAAAATCGACAAATATCAGAGTCAGCAATTACGGGCTCAGAATCGAAACACACAGAAATTGAGAATAGATTGTCTTCGGCTAGGTAGACTTCGACTACCCAAAGTGATTCAACTATTCACAAGGACTTTAAGTGCACACTTTGGCCTTCTGGACTGTGCTCTCGCTTCGATTCGAGGGATCGGCACACATCCTGCTAGCTATGGTGTGACTTCAAGTCGTTGGAGTCCATCGAGACTTTAGTGAGAGTTTTGTAAATCCACATTAGAGAGTAGAACGAGTAGTCAAGGTTTGGGTTTCACCCCTGACTTAGCGACTACGTTCCTGTTTGTGTGGTATAACCACGAGATAGATAAGAGGATTTGCGTCGAAGCATAGATTTCACTCCTAATTCAACGCAACTTCTCTTGTTTTATAGTAAAAATAGTAGTTTGAACGAGTAATCTGGTCAAGAGTTTGCGGTTTTCACACCTAATCTTAACCAGATCATTCGTTTGTGTGTGTAATCAGCCTTAAGAAAGGCTAATCCTGCGCAGAACGGTAGTATGCGATGTTCGCGCAAGTATGTAATGTACAACGAGTTCGAGCGAGAAATAGCGAGAATAGCAAGTAAGCTCGTACAAAACCCCTACTGGGCATGCACAAGTCGGTCTGTTGGTACTTAGACTATAGACTAGGTCGTTTATAAGACAACGACCCGGACTAGGTCGAGTCTTGCCTAATTCCCTATAATTATGGCTCTGATACCAATCTGTCACACCCCAACCGATGGCGGAAACATCGGGGCGCGGCATTGAGCGAAACAGATTGTCCATGAGTATCCATAACAACTATTAATTACCAGGTATTTAAAACGTCATGTCCCATACCATAACATATCTAAATAAAACAGTTATTACAAATAATTATCTCATAAACAAATTCTGATCCGACAACTCAGATTTTAAGTAAGGTAGTTTGTTTGTTTCTAGACCCTTTTCTAGCCTCGATTTCATCACACAGCAAACAAGGCATACTAGCATCTTAAGCACCTGCCACATATGTTAAAGTAAAAGTCAATACACATAGTGTAAAGGTGAGCATACAAGTTTAATAATAGAATAATAGAGTTCAAAATCGTTTACGCATCACCAGCATGTATAACGTGTAATGTGAAGCATGTAAGTTATCGACAAAGATCCTATCAATACCAATGACTGCGAGTAGCGAATGCGTAACACATATTCACTACTGTGAACACGTGAAGTAATTGTCCTTAACAACCCCTGAGTGAACAGGTGCTGAGTCCAAACTATAGTACTATCGTTGCTAAGGCAGGTAGACAGCAATCAATGTGTTAACATAACAAACAGGCATTCATCGAGTCACGTATAACATGCATTAGAGGTCAGCGTATAAATAGTGTTTGCGTTGTGTGTTCGATGTGATTTAGAATAAGTAACGTATGTAACACCCAAAAGTGCATAAAGCAAAAAGGGATCGAGTATACTCACAGCGGTAGAGTTAATGGATTGAAGGGAGCGCTAGAGCGGAATTAGCCTGAACAGTTAATGATAGGATAAGCGAAAGTCGGCGCGTAAAACGATGCATGAGTACCAAGGATCATATGGTAATCTGATCGGATGGCAATCCAATCAGATTGCAATCCGATCAGATGGCCAGTCGATCGGGTGGCAATCCGTTCGGATGGCCATTCGATTGGATTGTCACCTCGTTTGGTGAGGATGTGTTTGTGTAAGATGGTTTGTACTTTGAAGTTTTCGTTGTAGCATTTCAAAAATAGGGAAGTATCTATACCTTTCAGGTCGGTCGATCGAACGGTCCTTCGATCGGACAGCAATCCGATTGGCGAGACTTCTCAGTTTGAGAACAAGTTCACAGCAGGACGATCACTCGATCGGATGGCTATCCGATCGGGTGGCAATCCGTACGTACTGAACATGTTGAAAATTGTTTAACTACCAAGGTCCTAAACATCACACGATCGGACGGTCACTCGATCGGATGGCAATCCGATCGGGTGGTAATCCGTTTCAACGTTCAGATCCTTGAATAGTTTGAAAAATAGTTTAAGTATGGAACCAAGTGCAACCCGATCGGATGGCCGGTCGATCGGATGGCAATCCGATCGGGTGGCAATCCGATCGGACGGCAATCCGTCCCGACGGTCAGATCGTCCTTAACACTTGATTTCTTTTGAAGTTTTGTAGCTTTGAACGAGACGCTTTGATATCTTCCTTGAACTACAGAACCCTTACGTCGGCCCAAGTGACCCGACCGAATAGGAATCACCCTAGTCCGACCGGTTCACGGTTCTAGTCGATAGATGATGTTCAAACCCGAAATCAATATCTCTCCGGGATAGAATTCAGATCTGGAACTAATGCAACACTAAGAATGAGTAGACGATCAGAACAAGCTCCGATTCCATCGGGTTTGAGTGCATTGAGAGTAAAAGAGTTGAAAGAAAGTTGGAAAACCTTCTCTCAATTCTTTTATCCACGAATCCGTGTAGATCTAAGTGAAAACATTGATAAATGTTGTTGAAATCCTTCAGATCTAAGTTGTGCTTGGTGGAATGAGGCCAAACATTGAAGTTCACAAGAACTCCATGATGACATCACCCTAGAACACCTCAAATCCGTTGATTTCACGGTTAAAAGTTAAGATTCAAAAGATAGAAAGGTGTGGGAGTACGTTTAGATCAAGAAAGTACAAAATTTAGGTTGAAAACTTACAAGAATCGCGAGAAATCGAGAGAAAGAGTGGCTGGAGCGAGCTGAGTCGAGTGAGAGCTGTCACATCAAGTGATGTGACATATGAAGGGTATTTATAGGGTTTCCTAAAAAGGAAAGTGAGGAAAAGGCTGGTTGATCGAGTGGCAACTCGATCCTATGAAAACCCGATCGGATGGCAATCCGATCGGATGGCCACTCGGTCGGTTGGCCACTCGATCCACTTGTCCGGCGCGATGAGTTTTGTCGTTTTGATTCGAGTGTTGAGCGTTGCGATGCGATTCGAGCGAGCGATAGAATTATTCATTAAATTACTTTTAATCCCAACTACTATATCTAACATACAATCACTATAATCAACTTTGCGTTTAGCGTTCTCGATTCGATTGCGATGCGATAGATTGCGATTGCGATTACACCTCAACATAAACATAACATGCACAAGTAACACATAAATAGCACACACACGTAAAACAATATCCAGAACACATAATTCGAGTTGCGGGTGCGTTAGCGATAAGTGATAAATCGATTAAACACGCGATTAATATGCGATTAAACCTCGATTATTAATAGATACTCCACATAATACAACTAAAGCGATAACATAAATAGATTATCTACAAGTCAAAGAAGTCAAAACAGGAGTTGACCAAGGAGTGACAGATCGCAACTAGCAATCTTTTCTTCCTTTGACGTCAATCTTGACCTTGACTTTGACTTTCGAAACACGGGGTGTTACACAAAGTGCAGTAAAGTATAGTATGAGTGTATGCTAGTATAATTTGAGTGTCATGAATGTACGTATAAGTATTAGCTCGTATAACAAGTGTAGGTTTGCAAGTAAACATGTATTTAAATGGTTGACTATAAGTATGACATGTATGTATAAAATAAGAATTTCATTATGATCGAAATCTCGGATTACAAAGTTGGAAATTATATACGAACAAGATACGAATACAAGTTTCCATGAATAGAAATACGATTACACTTTTTAAATAAGGAAAGTACAAAATGCGTAGCGTTACAGTCTCTCCTCCTATAGGAAATTTCGTCTCGAAATTTATTTAAGAGGAATACTTTGGAAAAAATGCATTTTGGCTAAAATCGAAATTTTGAAGTTTGAAGCGCGTTGAAAATGCATGGAAATTTTGAGGAACAAAAAGTGTACGTTTGTAAATGTAGTTCGTTTGACTAAGGTGATTTGAGGCATTAATCATAGGTATGAGTAAAACGAGCATGCGTGTGTATAGGCAAAGTGTGTTTGACCAAGTTCGAATAAATCAATGGAAGACGTATTTAAAAAGGATGCTACTTATGAAGAAAAGTTCTTTGTATAAAATAGAAGGTATTATGATGAAAAGTGCAGCCCGCACCGTAGGTTGTAAGAAAATTTTATCGGTTCTATGGCGTATTAGTAAAATCACATGTTTGTAGAAAATTGTTTATCGGTGGAAAACTCGGATGGTAAGATTTATGATTTCAAAAGGTTTTGGTGGTAATGGGCCGACAAAGTAAGGTTTATGCGTAATAAAGAATAGAAGATAATTTTGGATAGTAAAGAAGTACCTTGACAGAACTGAACCGGTGAGGATATTTGCTTAAGGGGTTGGTTGCGGATCGGTACCTCAGGAGACACGTGGAAGAAGACCAAGATCCTCTCGCGTGTCGCCTGGGAGTCCTGTCAGCAAATTTCCATTTTTGGCCCCTGAACTTTGTAATTAGGTTATTTTATGCCGTAAACTTGCATTTTAACCCGTTTTTAGGTATTCAAAGTGTAGTAAAGTATAGTATGAGTGTATGCAAGTATAATTTGAGTGTCGTGAATGTACGTGTAAGTATTAGCTCGTATAACAACTGTTGGTTTGCAAGTAAACATGTATTTAAATGGTTGACAGTAAGTATGACATGTATGTATAAAATAAGAATTTTATTATGATCGAGATCTCGGATTACAAAGTTGGAAATGAAATACGAACATAATACGAATACAAGTTTCCGTGAATAGAAATACGATATTACACTTTCTAAATAAGAAAAGTACAAAATGCGAAGTGTTACATCTAAAGACTCTGTATAAATTTAAATTGATTTACGTTTTTTATGTAAATTTTATCCGGAGATGAGTCAGGTCAATTACCATACGTTTTTGTGCTTATTTTTATGTGCGTTTTTAGTTGTTCTACGTTTTGACGTAAATTTGTTTGGAAACTAGTCGGGTCAAATGTAAAAAGTTTTCTTTGACGATATAAATTCAAGCCAATTTAGATTTCCACACCGTTGTAACGCGCCGTACCATTCTTTAACTTAAAAAACACCATTTTCTTACGTGCTTATTTTTATGCACGTGTCAGTATAATTTAAAGTTGGGTTAAATATAGTACATTTTCGTGCTTATTTTTATGTACTTTTCAGTTGTTCCACGTTTTGACATAATTTTTTTTTCCGGAAACCAGTTGGGTCAAATATTATACGTTTTCATTAGACGAGATAAATTTGAAGTACTCTACGTTTCAACGCCACAACCACCTATTGTTATTTAAAACAATTGCATTTATTTCTTGAGGCACCTTTTATATACTTTGTTTACAAATTTTTTTATAATCTTTATCTTATTTTGTATAGATTACTTCTTGAAACAAGTTATATATCATCACATTTTTAATTAAATAAAAGATAGACCACCAGTTACGTAAAACGCAATGAAAAAAAAACCTAAAAAATGACATTTTTCTAAAACGCAATGCACAAAAAACACAAAGAAATGACTTATTTGTAAAACGCAATGGCCAGAAAACACATAAAAATGTGTTTTACCTAAAACGCAATGCACAAAAAACACAAAGAAATGACTTATTTGTAAAACGCAATGGCCAGAATACACTTAAAATGTCTGTTTCTAAAACGCAATGGACTGAAAACACATAAAAAAGTGTTTTACCTAAAACGCAATGCACCAAAAACACAAAGAAATGTCTTATATGTAAAACGCAATGGCTAGAAAACACTTAAAAATGACTCATTCTAAAACGCAATGGACTGAAAACACCTAAAAAATGTGTTTTACCTAAAACACAATGACTAAAAACACTTAAAAATGTGTTTTTTTTTTCTTTCTAAAACGCAATAGCCAGAAACCACATAAAACTCTCTTATTTCTAAAACGCAATGGACACATAAAACTGTCTGTCACTGTGAAATTTGACGAAATTTGAATGATAGAAACACTTATCAACACTCGAATCGAACGAATCGAGTGATTATCTCCAAAATCACCGGAAAAAACGAGATTTTTTATGAAATTAAACTGGGTTTTCTTCAAAAAAAAGCTGAAGAACACGTTGATCGGGTTCTGAATCATTGATTTGTGATGAAAATCGCATTATAATGTAGTGATTATTGAGATAGAAAGTGAAGAAATAGTTGAAGATGGTGGGTTTTGAAAATGATGGGTTTTTGAATTTACTGGGTTTTGAAAAAGGAAGAAGAAGGAGTTTGATTGACTAAAATACCCTTTCTCTTTATTTTAAAATTTGTCACATGCCATAATCCTATGGCTTCCTATCCTTCCTAGCGAAAATTAACTTCCTATTTGATCTTTACCCCCTTTTATATACTTTGTTTACAATTTTTTTTATAATCTTTATCTTATTTTGTATAGATTACTTCTTGAAACAAGTTATATATCATCACATTTTTAATTAAATAAAAGATAGACCGACTTCCTTTGAATTTATTTTTGGGTATATATTCTGTGCGTATACATTTACGACATACATTTTCGTGCTTTTCAAATATACCCTTGTTAAGTGTGTTTTTTGTACATTTAAATTTTATAAACAACCAACCATATATAACACACAACTAAAAAAAGTGTTATCCCGCCGTGTAACACGGGTATAACTTCTAGTTAAATACCCATGTGATGTTCACTCGATGCTATAAGATTATACAATCAAAATATAAATCTATATATGGCATGAACTTCAAAGTTCGATATATATAATTTCAAACTAAAATTTAAGTATTCATCGCTTAATTACCCATTAAAATTATTCAATTCTAATGGGACAGATGGCGAGTTACACAACATGACAACTACTCCATAGGAGGTAGAATTACAATGGAAACCGATATATCATAACAATGACTGAAACCCTTTTAAAATATAGGGTATAAATTCAGGTGTTGAGAGATACAATCATCAGCTATACATAGAAAACTTCTAGACTTGAATTGAATCAATGGAAGTTGACTTTGGCTTGGTAGGTCAACCCTAGATTCCACTTAGCCGGGGCGACATTGTAAGCCGTAATGGTCTGTTTTGTGGTGTATGAAGTGAGCCTGAAGGATAGGGCTTGACCCTTAAGAGTCGCGAAAGCTTGGTAAGAAGCACCCCAGTTATGGCTCATGCTAATCCAACCGGTCTTGGTCCCTTTGACCCACATCTTCTGGATGTCACCAGCACCACCAACATTCATCACATACACCAACAACCAATACCCATTTCCTTGAAAAGAAAACCTGATCCCACCTTTCCGAATGCCAGTGCATGGAACCCTAAAATACCCATAATTTGGTTAGAAAGCTAGCGGTTAGCCAAATTCCTATTAAGTTAACATGTTGAAGAAAAGGTTCCAACTTGTTGAAAAATGAGCTTGATAAAATGGCGTTGACTTTTAAAAATCTCCAATCAACCAATCATTGTCCCTTGGCGTAGCAGATTTCAATCTTTGCGCAACAAATTTCAATGTTGGCTCAAGAAATCCATTATCATGCGCTAGATAGAAACCTGCTACATCAACACAACACGGTGTGCTATGTAGAAGCTTCTGGTTGGCTGAAAAAGTTTCTTAACTAAAAACAAGATCAGTCAAATGATTTGGTGTAAAAGAAAAAAAATTCAAAGCTATTTTGTCATACTCATTGGTCAAAATGACCAAGCTAGTGATTTTCCATTTCACTAAAGTAATAGAAATGAACCTGCGGTACATGACTGGGACAATGCCGGCTTTCCATTGAGCAATTTTCATGAACGCGGGCTTAGCCATGTCGAAATGGGTTCGGGGAGGGTTGCACCATCCTCCATTGTTTGAATCCTTAGACCAGTTAGGTGGGCAGAGGTTGGTGGCAGTAACGGTTGTATAACCTTTGTAGCACCATTTCGACTGGACACACCGTATTTGGTAACACTGACCACATGCGTATCCATCGCTAAAGAGCGTTGAGCTCAATGCAGCTGTATTGGTTCCGTATCCATTAGTAATCAAGTTCCCATATCCACAAGCACCCCCTAAAACATTGATCAAAAAATATTGTTATTTACACATCATATTATAAGCCATTTGATGATAATTAGACTATGTTACATGCATGTATTACACACCCATAGTTGCAGATGCAGACTCATCGCCATAAAATGTGGCGTGGGCTAGGGTCCATGGGCTCGGAACGTAGCCATGGTAGACAGCTACACTAGGCTTTAAGAACCCGGAGAAAATGAGTGTGACAATGCTAAAGAAGCAGCAAAAGCTCCATGAATGGTAAAAAGAAGCCATTTTGTTTGATTTCTTGATCTTTGAATATGTTGTGAAATATGTCTAACTGGTGTGTATTGACTTCAACATTAAGTGACATCTATTTATAGTACAAAAACTAGCCAATATTTTGTGGAAGTGGGTGGCTTTAGTGACCCTTACAGAGGTTGACATTTTGTAAGTCAACCTTGGTTACAATTCTTAATTAATATGTATTGGAAGTACAAGAACAGTTCAAATAAGAAAAGTGATCTGGATGTTCAATGAAATCCTTTAAACGTGCTAGCAGGTTCTATGTTAACTTGTTAGGCTATACACGTGTCCTAACATCGCCAAAACTTGGTTATATATATTATTATATAATTATATAAAGTGTAAAGTATTGATACATATTATATAAGTTAATCGTTATAATAACATTATCCATTGACTATAGATTATGTCTCATCTAAATAATATGTAATTGCTAATAGTGATTAATTTTTTGGGGGTTGTCGGATGTTAAAAACAATATTGATAGTGCACGTCTAATTAGTCTCCGCCGACTTTGTTGTACCATCGGAATTTATCGTATTATAGTGATTTATATATGATGATCACTTATAAATAGATTTAAAAGTTGGTACGTTTGTTGAAAGAAAATGACGTGCGAGAAAACACACCGGACCTAAAACAAACATAATTTATCACTTCATATGTATTTTTTTTTTTTTAGTTTCAAAACCACACAACTCCGGTAATTTGATAAAAGGGATCTTGAAAAATGTTATTTTTTGTTACCCTCGTTTTGTCCCCTTTAACTTTTCCTTGCCACAATGTGCCCCGTCCAACACGGCCGGTTAGGCCAGGCCCGTGTAATAAAGTCGACCGCCTTGATTAAACCGAATGCGTTAATCTCACAGGTCCTTAACCGTCCGTAGTTGTAAACATCCAATGCCTTCGATGATGTTCCAACCGTGTTTGTCACAGGTGATGTGGTGGCGGCACTCTTATCACATGTTACGGGTCAACGCAATGCTTAATTATTTTTTGTTAAATACAAAATACATTTGAACCGCCTATAGCTTAGACAAGATTGACCCGTCAGTGAATCATGAGCGGTCGACGGTAGTTTGGTTAAAAAATTAGCACTTAACTTGTCGTTAACGTGGCGACCAACAACAATCTACATGTTGTGTCGCCGGTAAAATACGAGTACCACCAATAAAATAGGGACGACCCCCGGTAAAATAGGAGTACCACCAATAAAATAGGGACAACCTCGGTAAAATACCAGCAAGCGTGGATAATTTTTAGGGCTGGCATAACGGGTCAACCCGATCTGTTAAGACACGAACCCGAAACACGTAAACACGAACACGACACGAAATCTTATCATGTTAGATTTTCGAAACACGAACACGAACCTGTTAATAAACAGGTTACACGAAACGACCTGTTAAGACATGAAAAAATGACCAACGTATCATACGACCTGTTTAAGACACGAGCATGACCTATTTAAGACACGAACACGACCTGTTAAGACACGACCACGACATGTTTAAGACACAAACACGGCCGAATTGGAGAAGCTATGAACCGAATTGGGAATTGTGGTGTTTGTGAAAGAGATTTAAAAATTAGGGTTTGGATTGTGGAAAAATAATCGTGTGTGTTTGCGTATAATCTCATAGGTCCCACGACTGATGACCCCATTTCCACACCCATATATAATTTTTTTTAATTATTAACATGTACTTAACGGGTCTTAACAGGTTAACGGGTTTTAACCTGTTTAGACACGAAACCTGTTAAGGTCTTATCGTGTCGACCTGTTTTAGACACGAAACCTATTAAAGTCAAACACGAAACATGATAACTTCGTATAAGTTCGTGTCGTGTTATCGTGTTCGTGTCAGAATTACCAGCCCTAATAATTTTGTTACTTCTAAATACAAAAAGCTAGTGAAAAGAGGCCGTCTGCTTCCTTTCACACACTAAAGTCTTCATCATGTTTCACACACTAAAGTCTTCATCATGTTATCACAAATATAAAGCTAGTTAAAGATGAATTTTATATATGAGCATTACTTCAACACTTCAGTTTTCTTTATTTATTTTGCAATTACAAGCTTGCGTTTGCAAAAAAAAAAAAAAAATAGGATCCCTGAAGTAAAAACGTAAAATGTGTTTTACCTAAAACGCAATGGACTAAAAACACATAAAAATGTGTTTTACCTAAAACGCAATGCACCAAAAACACAAACAAATGTCTTATTTCTAAAACGCAATGGCTAGAAAACACTTAAAATGTCTGTTTTCTAAAACGCAATGCACTGAAAACACATAAAAAAGTGTTTTACCTAAAACGCAATGCACAAAAAACACAAAGAAATGTCTTATTTCTAAAACGCAATGCACAAAAAACACTTAAAATGTTTGTTTTCTAAAATGCAATGCACTGAAAACACATAAAAAATGTTTTACCTAAAACGCAATTCACAAAAAACACAAAGAAATGTCTTATTTGTAAAACGCAATGGCCAGAAAACACTTAAAATGTCTGTTTTCTAAAACGCAATGGACTGAAAACACATAAAAAGGTGTTTTACCTAAAACGCAATGCACAAAAAACACAAAGAAATGTCTTATTTGTAAAACGCAATGGCCAGAAAACACTTAAAATGTATGTTTTCTAAAACGCAATGGACTGAAAACACATAAAAAAATGTTTTACCTAAAACGCAATGCACCAAAAACACAAAGAAATGTCTTATTTGTAAAACGCAATGGCCAGAAAACACTTAAAAATGACTCATTCTAAAACGCAATTGCCTAAAAAACAAAAGAAAGTGTTCTCTGTAAAACGCAATGGACTGAAAACACCTAAAAAATGTTTTACCTAAAACGCAATGCACCAAAAACACTTCAAGAATGTGTTTTTCTAAACCGCAATGGCCAGAAAACACATAAAAATGTTTTAGTTCTAAAACGCAATTGCCTAAAAACACCAAAGAAAGTGTTCTCTCTAAAACGCATTGAACCATGACAATAGTTTTGTCAGTGCTGTGAATTGTCTGTGCTGTGAACTGTCTGAACCAATGCAGTTTACGAATGCAATTTCCAGCCAGGGGCTCTGCCCCTTCGACCCCGCTAGGGGCTGCCGCCCCTGGGACCCCGCTACCATGGGCGCTGCCCCCGGACCTTCGCCAAGATCGTAAAACGCAATGACTAAATCAAAAACCCAGATCGTAAAAATTAAATTAAAGAATTTCTTACATGGATCGAAGTGATTTCTTCAACAATTGACGAATTTTGAATGATTGAAACACTTATCACGCTCGAATCGAACGGATCGAGTTATTATCTTCAAAATCACCGAAAAAAACAAGATTTTGTATGAAATTAAACTGGGTTTTCTTCAAAAAAGCTGAAGAACACGTTGATCGGGTGTTTGAATCATTGATTGGTGATGAAAATCGCACTATAATGTAATGATTATTGAGATAGAAAGTGAAGAAATGGTTGAAGATTGTGGGTTTTGAATGTCACGGCCCCAGCCCCGGTTTGACCCGGTCAGGAGCCGCGGGACAGGAACCCGTGGTATTTATAATGCGACAGCGGAAGATTTTTAACAGGATCTTTTTAAAACTTGAAATGCCCGATTATTTTATTTCATAATTCGGGATAAAACCCCGGTAATTTACAATAAGGTGATTTCACTGGGAAATCTTTATTTTACAAAACATGTTTCTTTATTTATATTGAGGCACTTCCTTAAGCTTGTAGTGCTTCGCCACACTTTTCCTGGATCACAACAGATCACCTGAAACATGTTTGAAAAAGGTTTTGTCAGCGGGGAAATACTGGTGAATCATTCTTTTTATTAAAACGACGTGTTGTTATAATTTACAGTATTAAGAGCGATTACAATGTTTATACATATCAACCATCTACCCATGGTATTTATCACTCGACCACCTATTGGCTATCTCGTTGTCCAATGGTGTCTGTGATTATGGTCATATCACCCCTTGGCTAACCCGTTGTCCAATGGTGACGGTTATCAAGTATTGTATACAAAACCCCACATACCGGTTGTATTTTGGAGATTACAAAGACTTAATCCCTGTAATTATAACTTAGAAAATAAACATGATTTTGAAAGCAATTTGGTAAAAAGAGAATGACTTACATTGCAGATTTATTTGAGCAGAGTTTAGCCTACTGATAAGCCTGTTAACCTAATTTAGCAATAATGCACACGAAACTAGGTTAGTAACTAATACAACATTTACGATAACTCACGAGATTAAAACCTTCATGACAAATGACAAAACGCAATACTTAAACATTCATCGAATTAACAACGAATGACAAAGTATAAACCCAATTTGAGTAGCACTAAAACATTTATCGGATAGTTTTCATCGATCGGACATTGAATCGTAGTAGCGATCGAGTTATTACCCTGTTATCGCGACAGCGTTTCGTGTTCGTGTGTGTTTTTATAGTGAACAGTGTGTTACTCAGTGTATAAAGCGAGTTTTAACGTCGAAATAGCGCCAAACTTCAAGTCCCAGGCCCCTGTATTTATACCCTAATTTGGACCCGCCCGCGTGTCGCGACAGGATCCTCCGCACCTGTCGCGTGTCGTGGGGGAAGCCCAAATAGGGCAGGCTTGCTTGATCACCAGCCTAGGCCTGCTGAGTCGACGTTTCATGAAATTTCAATTTCGACAGCAATTTATAAGGATAATCGTTAATGGGGAATACCCCCCCTGAGTTTTAGGGGCCCTGATCCTGATTCCGATTGTTCTGAAAATTTTAGGGGTTACGCAGAATTACTTGGGGGTCTTAATTAGGATTTCCTATTGTTTAAAATAAAATAATAAATAGGACTTTTGATGAGAGTTGTTACATCCTCCCCACCTTAATAAAAATCTCGTCCTCGAGATTTACTGGAATAATTGAGGATATTTCCGTTTCATTTCTGATTCTAGCTCCCAAGTAAATTCAGGTCCTCTCCTTGAATCCCATTTGACTTGGACCAGCACTAGTCGTTTGTGCTTGAGAAACTTGATCTTTCGGTCTTCTATTTGTAGTGGTTTCTCTACAAATTTTAACTTTTCATTTACCTCTACATCTTGAAGAGGTACTACCAGGGATTCGTCAGATAAACATTTCTTGAGATTGGATACATGAAATACGTCATGTACTCCAACTAACTCTTTTGGTAGTTGTAAGCGCTAGGCAACTGGTCCTATACGTTGGATCACTGAAAACGGTCCTACGTATCGTGGACTTAGCTTTCCTTTCTTACCGAATCGAACTACTCCTTTCCAAGGAGAAACTTTCAAAAGTACTCTATCTCCGACTTGAAATTCTAGTGGCTTACGTCGATTATCTGCATAGCTCTTTTGGCGATCTCGAGCAGTTTTCAGTCTTTCCTTGATTTGAGTAATCTTGTCGGTGGTTTCTTGTACTATTTCAGGACCAGATAATTGACTTTCTCCTATTTCTGCCCAACACACCGGACTTCTGCACTTTCGTCCATACAGTGCTTCGAATGGGGCAGCTTCATGTCTTGCATGATAACTATTATTATAGGAAAATTCAATTAAAGGTATGTGGTTGTCCCAATTTCCACCAAAATCTATCACACATGCTCTGAGCATGTCTTCCAGGGTTTGTATCGTCCTCTCACTTTGTCCGTCTGTTTGAGGATGATATGCCGTACTTAAATTTAGTCGTGTTCCCATTGCTTTCTAGAAACTTGTCCAGAAATGGGAAGCGAAACGACTATCCCTATCTGATACAATGGAGAGTGGAACTCCATGTAGGGATACGACTTTGTCTACATACAATTTGGCTAACCTTTCCGTGCTAAAGGTTTCCTTCATGGGTAGGAAATGAGCTGACTTAGTTAATCGATCCACAATTACCCAAATCGCATCATTACCTTTTCTGGTTTTGGGTAACTTAGTAACAAAGTCCATTGTTATGAGTTCTCATTTCCATACAGACATTTCTAGTTGTTGTAGTAGACCTGAGGGTTTCTGGTGTTCTTCCTTAACTTGTGAACAAGTAAGACACTTAGTGACATATCTAGCTTTGTCCTTTTTCATTCCTATCCACCAGAAATTACTTCTTAAATCTTGGTACATTTTATTATTTCCAGGGTGCATGGTATACCTAGATTTATGGGCTTCCTCTAAAATTGTATCTCTTAATTCTCCTTGTTTAGGTACCCAAATTCTTTTCTTGTGAAATCTCCAAATTCCATCAGCTCCTTGCTCCATTTCCTTTATTCTTCCTTTCATTCCTTCAGCATCATCCTTGATTACTGTTTCTTGAACCTTCTTTAATTGTTCCATTAAATCTAACTGTAGATTTAATCTAAGAGCACGAACCCGTCATTGTTTCTCATGATACTTACGACTTAAGGCATCTGCAACTACATTTGCTTTTCCTTCGTGATACTGAATATCACAGTCGTAATCGCTTAGAATCTCCATCCATCTCCTTTGTCTCATATTTAACTTTTTTTGCCCAAAGATATATCTTAAGCTTTTATGGTCTGTATAGACAGTAAACTTACCTCCATACAGATAATGTCTCCAAATCTTAAGGGCAAAAATTATGGCTCCTAACTCTAAGTCGTGAGTCGTATAATTTTCCTCGTGCTTTTTCAATTGTCTTGAAGCATACGCAATTACCTTCTTGCATTGCATTAGTACACATCCTAATCCTAGCTTTGAAGCATCACAATATACTTCAAAATCTTCGGTTCCTTCTGGTAAGGCTAGAATTGGAGCGTTTGTTAACTTTTGCTTCAGAATCCTAAAGGCTTCTTCTTGTCTAGGTCCCCATTCAAACTTAACTGCTTTACAGGTTAACTTAGTTAATGGTACAACTATCTTGGAAAAATCCTTAATAAAGCGCCTATAGTATCCAGCTAATCCTAAAAAGCTTATAATTTCCATAGCTGTTTGTGGAACCTTCCATTTGGTGATCGCTTCTATCTTAGTAGGATCTACGTGAATACCTTCGTGATTCACCATGTGTCCTAAAAATTGCACTTCCTGTAGCCAAAATTCACACTTCGAGAACTTGGCGTAAAGCTTTTCTTTTCTTAACAATGTTAAGAGTGCATGCAGGTGCTGACAGTGTTCATCCTGATTTTTGGAATAAATAAGTATATCGTCGATGAAGACAATTACAAATTTATCCAAGTACGGTTTACAGATTCTATTCATCATGTCCATGAATGCTGCAGGTGCATTCGTTAATCCGAAGGGCATGACTGTAAACTCGTAATGACCACACCTAGTTCTGAAAGCAGTTTTAGGTATGTCTTCTTCTTGCACCTTCAACTGATGATATCCGGGGCGTAAATCTATTTTAGAAAAGTATCTAGCTCCTTGAAGTTGATCGAAAAGATCATCAATCCTAGGTAATGGGTATCGATTCTTAATTGTAACCTTATTCAGGTCTCTATAATCAATACACATTCTCATTGACCCATCTTTCTTTTTCACAAACAACACTGGTGCTCCCCACGGGGATGAACTAGGTTGTATAAATCCTTTACTTAGTAATTCATCTAATTGTTTCTTCAATTCTAGCATTTCGGTGGGTGCTAATCGATAAGGTGCCTTGGCTATCGGTGTAGTTCCGGGAATTAGATGAATCCTAAATTCTACTTCCCTATTGGGTGGTAATCCTGGGAGTTCTTCTGGGAATACATCTGGGTATTCTGATACTACAGGAATCTCCTTAAGTTCCTTACCCTTAGTGCTAATGATTACCGAAATCATATACACGATTCCTTGTTTCCGTTCATAACTAGCCTACTTTCATTACTGAAATGAACTTCATGGGTTTTCGCGGCTTATCTCCTGTAATCATGATTAATTCTCCGGTTGGTGCACGAATCTCTATAGAGTTCTTATCACAAAGGATTCGAGCATGGTTGGCTACTAACCAATCCATTCCTAACACAACATCGAACCTAGCTAAATTCATTGGTAATAGGTTTGCATGAAATTTATGACCTGAAAGTTCTATATTTTCTTTTTGCAAAGCCTTATCTATATTAACAGAATTCCCATCTGCTGTTTCGACTGTAAAAATCTGCCTAAGGTTGGTTAAGGGTAAGTTAAGAGCTTGGCAGAATGTAGTATTTATAAAACTTTGGTTTGCACCAGAGTCAAATAATACTTTTGCGTAAACGTTGTGAACTAGGAACGTACCAGCTATCACGTCAGGGATTAGCTCGGCTTCCTGAGTAGTTTAACTGGAATGCTCGAACATTCTTCTTGGAAGCTCCGTCGGCTGGTTTGGCTTTATTGTCTGCTGGTTTAACCAATTTAGGGCATTCTGGTTTGAAATGTCCTACTTCTCCACAGTTATAGCAGATCTTTGTTTTCTTTTTGCAGTCTTCTTCACGATGTCCTACAACTTTGCAAAAGTTGCAGGTTACATTGCATTTTCCAAAATGTTTCTTTCTGCAATTCCTGCAGAATGGCGGAGTTGAGGATTGTCATGTTCCTCTTTTCTTGAAGTTGCTATTATTACCCACACGAAATCCTTGGGTAATTTTCTGAGCCAGTTCCTTTTTCCTGTTTCATCTCTTGTGCGTATCAGCTCATCAGTTAGGGTGTTAGCTAATTCTACCGCATCGTCAATAGTGCGAGGTCTCACAGCTTTAACGATATTACGGATTTCACCAATCAATCCCCAAATATAGCGAGAAATGAGTATCGGTTCTGGCGAAGCAAGTGTTGGTACCACTCTAGCATATTCGAAGAATGTCGAAGTATATCCCTGACAATCTACACCCATCATCCGATGGTTCAGGAATTTATTTGCCATTTGTTCTTTTTCGTATTCGGGACAAAATTTTCTTTCTATTAGCTGCTTAAATTCCTCCCAACTCATGGCATAGGCCGTATTTCTTCCTTTGGCTTGAAGTACCGTATTCCACCATTCTAGCGCCCCTTCTTTAAAAAGATTTGACGCATACATGACATTGTCTTCCTCAGCACATTTACTTATTATAATTACTGCTTCAGTTTTCTCCAACCAACGCAGTGCCGCAGTCGCCCCTTCATTGCCTGCGAACTCAGCTGGTTTACAAGCAAGGAATTCTTTGTAAGTGCAACCAGGCATTGCAGCTTTCATTTTCTTAGGGGCCTGCCGTGAATCATTATTGTTGTTGGTATGATTACCGCCTCCGTTTACGCTATTACTGAAATTATCTTCAGAAGTAAGTTTGCTAGGAATAATTTGTTGAGGCTCAACAGGTTTCTGGGCAGCAGCAAGAATTGCTGGAATAGCATTGGCTATTCCTTGAGCAACGATATTTTCTATATCTTGCCTAGTCATAAATTGATCCTCCCGGTGTTGCTCAGATTGGTTAACCTCGTTAACTGGTTCATTATTAGCGTTTTCCATCTGATAATTAATATATATAATTTATTAGTATAGAGTAAATAACAATTATACACAAAACAATCATACAAATTTCACAACATGCATATAGCCAAAATTATCGATTTTTCGATTCCCATTTTATATATATATATTATGCATCATTACACACCGTTATCTTACAAAGGTTTTATTCGTAGGTTATTTTACAGACTTATTTTATTATTATTATTATTATTACTATTATACAATCACAGCTTTACCACCATCCTATCCCTAGGTACTTTAGAAGCGATGTTCCCTCTCGTCGTACTTCCAGGAGATCTGTTCTCCTACCCCCCGAATCCTATTCCCTGCACCTATCAGCTCCTCGCCAAAATGGCGGAGTTCAGCTAAGTTTTCATTGCTCATTGGTGGGTTCGGTATAGGTTCTGGGTCGAACCGAGGGAAAAATGTATAAGGATTATTTAGGAGGTCTTGAAACTGCCAGTCATTGGTCCACCACTCGTCCATTCCTAGAGGTTGAGTATGGATTAAAGGTTCTGGGATGGCAGGTTCCAAATTTATTGGAAGTTGAGTTTCAGCAGGATAAGGATAAAGGTTATTATTGATAGGTCTAATGATATCACATCCTGCCAGTATGTGATCCAATTCCTCCTGTAGTGGTAATTCCTTGGCTTGCCTCGAACTTTCCCCAATTTCTATTTATGTTTGCCTATCACCTTCCCCGATCTCAACCCGTTTTCCTTTATCTATGGGATTATCTATTTTGGGAATCTTTCTAGTTGCTGGTTTTCTCATGCGTACACGCCTCCATCCTACAAATCTTCTCCTTTTCTTAGGCTTTGATTTTCCAGAGGTGAAGCGTTGAATTCCATAGGTTCTTCTATATCGGGTATGTAACCAGTAAAGTCTCTGGAAACTTCTATTTTCACCGGATAAAGATTGAGATTCTAAAGGGCTTCAGATAACTCATTCATGTTGTTTAGCATATATGCAAAATGCATAAAAATGCTAAGTTAAAATTTTATAACAAAATTTCACAGATAAACATTCAAGTATTATTGCATACTGTGTAACTAATTTAATACAAAGGACAATTGACAATTAAAACATACTAGGGTTTATTGTAAACTTATTGATTTACTGGGAAAAATTTTCTTTAGGGTTTCTGGATTGTAAATGATATGGGTGCTAATATTAGGTCAAGGTATTTAAAATTTTGCATTCACTGCTACAGTGGCGAACATATAGAAATCAGCCAATTTTTCATCTAATTTGTCTTCCCATGGTGGGTTACTGTCTAGTTTCTGGGTTTCCTGATTAACCCTCCTTTCTTTTGGTTGTGATTTCTTTCTTTTCTCCACTACTAGAAAATACACCCTTCTTGACACGCGAAAAATGACACGCACTTATTTTATGACATTCAAAAGCGTGTGTCAAGGAAAAAATGTCATGGTTTACAAAATTTAATAAATCTATGACATTCTTTTTGTGTGTCATGTTTTTAGCGTCATAAAGAAAACAAGATCTATCTTAACACACAAACAATGACATGCACTCATTTTATGACATTTGAAAGAGCGTGTCAAGAAAAAATATGTCATGGTTTTATAAATTCAATATATTTATGACACATTTTTTTGTGTGTCATCTTTTAGCGTCATAAAAATAAGATTTATCTTGACACGCGAATAATGACACATGCTTATTTTATGACATTTAAATGCGTGTTTGTGTTTTATTATTTATGTAATTTTTATAATTAATAAAATATTATTAGTTTTAATTTGAAAAAAAAATATAATACTTAGGTTTTTTTTTGAAAGGTAAACTTCATTAAAACCGGCCGGCTTGGCTAAAAAATGCAGGACCGCACCAAAAACCGACTACAGCATATACAGAGGATAATTACACTATTCTCTCCAAACAATGTTACTATGAATGGACCTGCTTTTTAACCAAAAAAACTAAGAGGCTTCACCTCCCCAAAGATGTCGTCACTATCACCTCTACCGTTTGAGAATATCTTCGAATTCCTAGATTTCCATAGGCACCAACAAGTCACCACCACAAGCCCACGGACAATCTCCTTAGCCTTCGAATTACCGCCAATACTTTTATGATAAACGAGAAGATCCCTGAAGGAAAAAGCGTAAATAGGCGAAATTTTGGCCCAATCACTTAAACGATTCCAAACCCGAATAGATGTATTGCAAGCCGTGAATAAATGATCGGCGAATTCGATCACTTCCCGGCACAGAACGCAATCTTCCGAGTCAACCGATATATTTCTCCTAACCAACGCTTGTTTAGTCGGGATACGATCGAGCACCACCCTCTAGATAAAAATGTTGCATTTGGATGGAATCCACCTACAACCCTTCTCTGAATAAACGTTCTCCGATAACGTTTGCTCCGAAGCCAAATCTTTGAAGGAATAAGAAGAGTACTGACCTGATGCATCTGGAAGCCAGCACCACCTGTCCTAGTCTGTAGTTCGGACGATATCAGTCACCGAAGCCGAAAAATCGATCATCTCCGCCACTTCTTCCGGTGTAACCGGATGTCTAGACCACTCCCACGACATAGAGACACCCACTCCCGCAGCCGATAAACGTTCATTCGCCCAGCAACTTTTATTTTTATCTAACGCGAACAGATTCGGCCATTTAAACATAGGAGGGGTATCACCAAACCAAAGATCGATCCAGAAACGAATGCTATTTCCCATCCCCCAAAACCCCTTTAATGAGACTGTGAATTCTTTTGCCCTTTAACAAAACTTTAGATTCCATTCTTGTGATGTTTTTCCAAACTCCCGACATCCCCGCTTTGGAAGGCAAATACGACCACTTCCTACTTTTTCTATGACAAGCCGAAACAACTCTCCTCCAAAGGCTCTCTTCTTCCACCCTATATCTCCAAACCCACTTAGACAAAAGAGCGTCATTCACCGTTTTGAGCTTACAAATGCCGAGCACACCGAGTTTTTTAGGAAGAGTCACTACAAAAAAAAATGCCATTTAGTGGCATTCACTTTTAGTGGCAATTTACTTTTATGCCATTAATTTTGATTTTAATGGCACTTTTTGTATGCCATATTTACTTAGCATACACTTTTAGTGGCATTTAGTCCTTATACCACTAATTTAGAGTTTTAATGGCACTATACATATGCTACTAAACTTTTTAGTAATTTTTAGTGACTAGTGGGAATGCCCGCGCGTTGCGGTGGGTGTTATGATTTCTATTACGAACCACAACCCATGTTGGGTTTCGATGAGAGCTTAGATGGAAAAAGTAATATATCATGTATGTGTCTTGCATATATTTAAACGTTACTCACTACTAACTACATGGTCATGATAAACTACAAACTCTATGATGATTGATATTTTCAACACGTTTCTTCAATATAAATGTTTGTACTGACATTTAGTTTGATAAATAACAAAAATACTTGGTTATGGCAGAAATCAAACAAGGCTCATATCCAAAAGATTGTGTTCTGGTCTTTGATAGTATCTTTGCTTGATCTGTATCTAAATATTCTAAAAGACCCTAACTTCATTTCTATCTTCTATGTAAATTGGATATAAAAATGTAATCAACTTTACAAAAATTTAATCAACATATCAAATTACCATGAACACCGCGATGCACGCTCCCAAACGTCATTGCCCGCTGATGGATGCCGCATTTGAGTAATTCACATTGACATACTGTATCATAACCTTTTTCCACATATGACTACTGCATTAATATCTTGTTGCAAGCATTACAAAACAGTTAGTGCCAAATCTACATAACATCAGAAAATTAAAACTATTAAGGAACCAATCGTAGAATAACACTTTTATCTCTTCGACCATGCTGCTCAGCAACCCAGTTCTGCAATAGAAGTCTTTGCAGTCCTCTATTTTAATAAGCACCAAATAGTTTGATACATAATTGTTTGTATGGCCCGTCTTTTCTTCACACTCAGTCCTGCTCCGTTTCTACTTTGTAGCAGCTCCTTTACAGAAACACAACTTTGCGACATCTAAATTATTAGGGACTAAATGTGTTATAAAGTGCAAACCACATGGACCATCCGTGTACCTTTGACAAAAGTTGGGGAGTAAATGCGTTACAAAGTGCAAAACTCCGGGACCATTCGTGTACTTTTGGAAAGCTAGTGTCCAAATCCAAAATTTTGAGAAACCACACGGACTATCCGTGTACTTTACTCTTTCTTTTTTCACATGTGGCATCTGATGTAGTGGCTGGCATGTCATCAATTCATCAGATCAATCAGTGACAAATCAGCAACTAAAATGAGTTTAGTTGCTAATACCGGTAATAAGCTGCCTTCTATTATGCCCCTAAATTCTAAAGTTGGTTGCTAAAAAAAGTGCCAGTTTGTTTATGTTTAGTGCAGTTTGCCCTTTATTTTTCATAAATCACAAAGAAAATTATTAAAAAAGAATACACAGTATGCAGGTGCATACCTAACTAATAATGTAAGCTTTATAAGGTTAAAAGGGACAGGGATACCTTAGTGACAATCGATCAAGGTAGGTTTCACGCTCAATTGGGAACCATTTTGGGAACTGATCAAAGATCCATGAGACCGCAAACCATATCTCACAAATGACAGATATGAGCCATAACGCGTATGCGTTATTAACAGGGTGTAGGATTCTATAATGAAAAAAGAGACCAAGAATCGCCATACGAATCATTATCACCATTCGGTATGGATTTATCTTGCTTGAAGAAATTGCCAACTTTCTTGAAAGTGGTGCCTTCCCTTATCCATCCTATACATACATTACAAATAAATTTATTCTTAAAAATTGCACCCTCAATGCATAGGTATAAATATATATATATTTATACCTATGCATTGAGGGTGCAATTTTTAAGAATAAATTTATTTGTAATGTATGTATAGGATGGATAAGGGAAGGCACCACTTTCAAGAAAGTTGGCAATTTCTTCAAGCAAGATAAATCCATACCGAATGGTGATAATGATTCGTATGGCGATTCTTGGTCTCTTTTTTCATTATAGAATCCTACACCCTGTTAATAACGCATACGCGTTATGGCTCATATCTGTCATTTGTGAGATATGGTTTGCGGTCTCATGGATCTTTGATCAGTTCCCAAAATGGTTCCCAATTGAGCGTGAAACATCAATTACACTTTATTGAACCTAAAAACATTTAGACTCGGCAGATAGTTTACTTAAAAGTGTCTAATCACAATTAAATGCCAAAAATACCCTTCTAAAGATAAAGCGGCGGCATGAACCTCTGAAAGGGTGGCAAAACCCGAACCATTATATGCGCCCCGCCCAATATTGTGGCGGAAAGAAAGACCCACCTCAGAACCACCATGACCATTTGCAAGATCAAACTCATGGTCCAAATCATTGACCTTCCTCATCTTCATCACCGTCAACTCGCGGACTCCCTAACCATGATCCAAGTCATTAATTTTCACAAAATTTCAAAATATTCTTCCCCTTTAATAACTAATTAAATTAAATTTGTAACTCCTTTTCAAAATATATATTTTTTTTCAAATTAAAAAAACAACTTAATTTAAAGTTTAGAATAAATTACTAGTTGTATAGGATAAATTACGAGTTGTGTAGGATATATTTCGAGGTGTGTAGCATAAATTTCGACTGTGTAAGATAAAATTCTATAATGTGTAGGGTATATGCAGGAAAATTTTAATATGTGTAGGTTTTGTAGATTATATGTAGGATAATTAATGATTAGTTGACTAATTAATTAAAGAGTTAAAAATTTATGATATGAGTTATAAATGAAATAGTATTTTACTAATATGCCATTTCTTCTTTTTCTTCTCACATTAAATTTCTTCTCAAATGAACCTTTCCCTACATTTATAAGGGCGTATAGCTATTAATTTATCGTGTATAAGCTTATAACTACCAATTAAAAAAAAAAAATTTCCCCCAAATCCTTCCACTTCCCTCTAGAAGTTTTCGTATCTAAAACGCAAGACCGCCTCTTCAATTCATATTCCCCCCAAATTCACCATTCCCATCTATCTCTTTCTCCCTCTCAATCAGACATGGATAATCTCATTTTTATTGTTTTTCCTCTTTGTTTTCTTGTTAGCAATCTCACTCCTTTCTCCCTAGCGTAACTAGCAACCTTCACAAGCACCAGTGACCCGCGTTCTCGACAACCATCGAAGACCCTCATTCTCATGCATCATCTCTTTTATCTTATAGTGAATTGTGAGTTTTAGTTACAGTTGTCTGCGTTTAAATTTTTACCAGCTTTACTAAACTTGCCCTAATTTCGAGTTTTAGGGAAAAAACCGAAGGGATGGAGGTCCAGATTGGGTGAGATCTGGTGGTTTTCATATGGAGAATCTAATCTTTCTTTGACCTGCATAGCCAACTAAACTCTAGGCAGGTATCATTTCATGTCTTCAATTATTCATGTGAATTATATCGTTTGGGTACATTTATGTTGTTAGGGTTTATAAGTTTCTTTAGCACACACCTCATCTTGTCTAATTACAGGGTTGGGGTTTTCTGTAGTTTAGTTTCTCAAATAATAAGCTTTGATTATTGGATTGATTTGATTTCCGAAAATCATTAATCTAATTTTTTTGGGGTGTTCATCTCTGCATGAAATTTTACGGCTCATATGTGGATTGCAATTACCCTGTTCATCGTGTAAATTGATTTAAAAATCTTCGGAACACTGAATTTTGTATATTGACTAAAGATCCACATTTGATTCATCTCTAGATCTTAATGCTAACTCCATTAACACTTAAATGGGTTCAGCCGACCATTTTAATTTGTTTTTGTGGACTGATACAAGACATTATGGGTAATGAATTCTATTTTGGTGCTTACAAGGTAAGTTTTGAAATTTATTCTCTTTCAGATCGTTTGTGTGTTCAATTCATGTAACAATCAGATGTATTTTACTTGTCATTTAATATTTCTATTGAAGTGTTGATATTTTTTTAAGCAATCATATGTATTGTACTAGTTTTATGACTTTCTTTCTTGGAAATGCTTAAAAATTGTATGAAACACTTCAATAGAGATCACTTTTTTATGAGTTTCAACTAGGCCTGGCAAACAAAACCCAAATGGGTTATTTTGGGTTATTTTGCGTAATTTTAAAAATGAGACAAGTCATTTTGGGTCAGGAAATAATAATGGATGGGTCAGGATGGGCTTTTAGATATCAATTTTGATCACACAAGCGTAGTCTGTAACTCACACTCCACTGCTTGATCAACAAATCTTAGACTTAGACATTTAGTCACCCTTTTATTGCTCCCTAGATATCATAAAGGTTCCCATTTTAAGTTTAACACATGCATACTTCATTACCGCGTTTATAATATCTTGTTCATGTGATATCATAATTGTTTCAGGCCTACAACAAGCTCTTCGAACTTCCAAAAGAGCCCGAAAAGCACCTTTTTTTATACAATTTATAGGTTTGCCCTCGTCACCTTTTATGTAGTTTCTGCAGCTGTTGAGGTGAAAAATTGTACCTGAAGAACAGGCTGAACATTATTTTATATTGATAAGGTTGTTCCTTAATATGCCATTCTTATGATTTGCGTGATTATACAGTTGAGATGTTTACATAGAATCTCAAAAGTTTATCTTCTTCAACGTTGGATGTGGAACTAAGGTTGCTTTACATTATCAATTCGTACAGGCTTTGATTCGATTGTTCTTGAAGGTATGGCACTTCTATTCTACCCATTTACAAATGATTGAAGCAGTTTCTATTTTTTTTAACAGTTCAGACCAAAAATCTAGCTTGAAAGGGGTATGGGTTAAACGTGTCAGACAACTAATTTAAGGTATTATTCAATTCGTACAATCTACACATAATTATACCCAAAGCTTTAGATGAGCATTAATAATATTAGAGAACACGATGCAATTGTTTTACCCTTTTTCCAAAATTTGAAAAAACAACAAAGGAGAGGAAGGAAAGAGTTACTTGGGGAACTGGGGAACAAGGGTGAAACCAAGTTTTACTAGAAGGGGTGACATCTAATAATCAGAATCATCTTCACCTTCATTACAGCTGTTTCCTAAGTTATATACGCTAGTGACTGAATAATCAGAATCATCTCCACCTTCATCTCTCATGTATCATGAGTTTTTCTTGATATATGCAACATGTTTTATCATATTTTGTAGTTATAGTTTAGGCTGGTGAGCCGGCTCGGGCTTGTTTAAGCTTGACCTGTTTCTAGCTTTTTTTTTAGATGAGCTCGAGTAGCACACGGGTTTACACACCTAAATTGAGGCATTTTGACCAAAATGATTTTGTCCTTTTCACTCTCTAAGCTTTGTTCATCATCAAAAGCCCCATTTTCAAGCCTTGATAGTTAGTTGTGTCACTAGACTATCAGAAGGAATGGTGATCCTTTATTTAGTTTTATGTCAATTACATGGTTTCTGTGTTGTAACTTTTCATCATAAGTAATCCTTATCGTTTATTTTTTTGTTGAAGGTTTATTTTTTTGTTGAAGGCACTGGAATATTAGCAGCCAAAGTGGGGCCATTTGTTTGGGCATTTTGAAGGATCAGTGGAGCCCATCCCTTATATTTTTCTCTTGCCACTCTTGAACCTGAAGGTTAGTGATGCGCAAAACCAAGAATAATGGTTTAGTTTATATTTCTAGGACCAATTCTGAATAGGATGGTGAGTTGAACAACATAAGTATTATAGTTAACTGAGTTAACATTAAGTCGAATATACTTTGATATAATTTCGATTTTTATAGGGCAATGGCCGTGTATGCTTCACGAAGCGGTGCCAACATAAGGGTTAAACTCATCTGGATCAACGCTAGGGTGAGCACTTAATCTCTTTTTTAAAATGTGGTTGGAATGATACTGTAAATACTGAAACCTTTTACTTTAAACTTAAATCGCAACGGTTTCACATTTCTTGATATTTTTAATTAGGGAAAATTACGAAAATGTGCCTTGACCAAGTGAGTTTACGAAAATGTCACCTTCCTGCGTCGTTGGAAGCTCCTCACAGCCTCGGAAGCGTCCGTCTATCATCTTGATGCGTCTGTTCCCTACAATCTGACACGTGTCTCACACGTGTGCAAAATGTTCAAGCGTCTCTTGATTATTGTTTATGCGTCGGTGACGCAATGATTGCACGGCTTGCGTCCCTGGTTTCATATCGTTTTTAAAGCGGCTGACGATGTATTTGGCTGACGCACCGTAATGGTCCGGATAAAGTACCGCAATGGTCTGGCCGACGCTTTCCCCAAGCGTCCCGCTGACGCACCGTAATGGCCTGGCCGACGCCTTAATAATGACTGGCCGACGCTTCTTAAATGAAAGCCCGACGCTTTAGCTTAGGCCGACGCTATAAAAATTTATGGCCGACGCTTTAAATTTTTTGAAGTTTAAGTCTCCGGCGTTGGTAACGTTTTGTAAGTCAGTGTTTCCGGCGTTACCACCAACGTTTCCGAATCCACTCTCTCCGATCTCACCAATGTTTCCGAAGCCGATACCTTGGTCTTGCCCCAAGTTATCGAAAACACTATTTCCGAAAATAACGTTGTACCCTTGTTGGTTGAAATCTGCATTCCAAAGGTTGTCCATGTCGGCCGGGACCACGTGATTGGCACCGCAAACGGGTCGGGTCAAAATTTTTTTGTGAGTGTTTGACACCGGAAACGGGTCGGGTCTCGTGGTGGTTCCTGGTTTAGCGTCAATGGCGTTGGGGAATGAGGTGGAGATGTGGTCCGTCCACTATGGTGCGTCTGGCAGACGCTAGAAGAGAACACGTGTAGGCATGGCAAACGTCTCCAGACGCTTCACGCTTTAATGGCGGACGCAATAAGGGGGAACACGCAATAAACGATGGCAGACGCAATAGGGGGAAGACGCAATAAGGGGGCAGACGCCATTAAATATAATCGGGCGACGCAATAAGTGGACAGACGCAATAAACGGCAGACGCAATAAGGATGGCAGACGCAATAAAAAAATATAAATTAGAGAAGCCGAGCCAAACAAATTCAAAAAGTCGGCCAAGCCATTAGAAGCGTCGAGGAAGCCATCGGAGGAAGCGTCGGCAAGCCGTTCGAAGCGTCTGGGAGCCAAAACTTTTAGGAAGATATGATGCGTCAGCGAAACACAACGCCGGACGCATATATTTACTTTTTGGTTTTGACGCGTCGACCACCGACGCTTGAACATTTTGTACACGTGTGAGACACGTGTCAGATTGTAGGGAACGGACGCATCAAGATAATAGACGGACGCTTCCGAGGCTGTGAGGAGCTTCCAACGACGCAGGAAGGTGACATTTTCGTAAACTCACTTGGTCAAGGCACATTTTCGTAATTTTCCCTTTTAATTATGTAGCGTCCACGTCAGCTGGGAGGTATTGAATGCGGCTACTATGTGATGAAATTCATGAAAGAGATAGCTTACGAAGGAGTTGAAATACTTAACAATGATAATGTAAGTTTAGGCATATTTTAGTTTGCATGTTAGAAAAATATGTACTTATATGCCCAAACAAATGATTAAATTCATAGATCTAGATTAGATTAGTCTTGAAATTAAGTATCTAAACAAATGCTTAAATTCATAGATAAAGATTAAATTCTGATTTTTAAGATTTACTTTATTTAGTTGTTGTCTCAGGTTGGGCAAGGAGTGGAGGAATACTCGGTTGCGGATATTGATGACATTCGCAAAGATTGGTCGACTTATGCGGTTACCTCTGTTTTTAAGTGACACCGTATTTTTGGTGTTGACGATGTATTGACAAACAAATTTTTTTTGTTAACGTTAAAATATTTGTAGTATACTTGGCAAATGATTATATAATGGGTTGTTTTTGTGTGTGTGTGTATTTGTTTTATGAAATAGATTTATTGTTTTTGTTATTATACATGTATCCAGAGCAAATTCGTAATTATATAAAAAAATATTTTTTAAACAATTAAAATCATGACACGCGTAAATAAATGTCATATATATGTGTCATAAATGCTTGTCATGAATGTGTGTCATTAAAAAGTGTCATAAAATGAGTGTCATAATTGTGTGTTATTAAATGTGTGTCATTAAATGCGCGTCATAAATGTGTGTCATTAAAACATGACACACAAATGCATGTCATGTTAATTTTATGACTCCTCAATCAACGACACGCTTTTGCTTGTCATAATTACTGTTTTATGACGCGCAATGTGCGTTAAGAAATGTGTATTTTCTAGTAGTGCTCCTGACTTTTTCTAATAATCAGACTTCTCTTCTTAGGAGAAAGTGGTTTTTCAAACTGTGCCTTACGAACAAATATTCCTTCCTCAGTATCTGTTGGGTATTTTGAGGATGAAGTTCCTTTTTCTTTCGGTGCAATATCAAATTTACTCAAATAATGAATCATGTAATCACAGAATAGCAATTAGTAAAATTAAGTATTTTATAAAATACTTAATTGGCTTAAATCAGTGGCTCTGATACCACCTTTTCCTGTCACGGCCCCAGCCCCGGTTTGACCCGGTCAGGAGCCGCGGGACAGGAACCCGTGGTATTTATAATGCGACAACGGAAGATTTTAACAAGATCTTTTTAAAACTTGAAATGCCCGATTATTTTATTACATAATTCGGGATAAAACCCCGGTAATTTACAGTAAGGTGATTTCAGTGGGAAATCTTTATTTTACAAAACATGATTCTTTATTTATATTGAGCCACTTCCTTAAGCTTGTAGTGCTTCGCAACACTTTTCCTGGATCACAACAGATCACCTGAAACATGTTTGAAAAAGGTTTTGTCAGCGGGGAAATACTGTTGAATCATTCTTTTTATTAAAACGACGTGTTGTTATAATTTACAGTATTAAGAGTGATTACAATGTTTATACATATCAACCATCTACCCACGGTATTTATCACTCGACCACCTATTGGCTATCTCGTTGTCCAATGGTGTCTGTGATTATGGTCATATCACCCCTTGGCTAACCCGTTGTCTAATGGTGACGGTTATCAAGTATTGTATACAAAACCCTACATACCGGCTGTATTTTGGAGATTACAAAGACTTAATCCCTGTAATTATAACTTAGAAAATAAACATGATTTTGAAAGAAATTTGGTAAAAAGAGAATGACTCACATTGCAGATTTATTTGAGCAGAGTTTAGCCTACTGATAAGCCTGTTAACCTAATTTAACAATAATGCACACGAAACTAGGTTAGTAACTAATACAGCATTTACGATAACTCACGAGATTAAAACCTTCACGACAAATGACAAAATGCAATACTTAAACATTCATCGAATTAACGACGAATGACAAAGTATAAACCCAATTTGAGTAGCACTTAAACATTTATCGGATAGTTTTCATCGATCGGACATTGAATCGTAGTAGCGATTGAGTTATTACCATGTTATCGCGACATCGTTTCGTGTTCGTTTGTGTTTTTATAGTGAACAGTGTGTTACTCAGTGTACAAAGCGAGTTTTAACGTCGAAATAGCGCCAAACTTCAAGTCCCAGGCCCCTGTATTTATACCCTAATTTGGACCCGCCAGCGTGTCGCGACAGGATCCTCCGCACCTGTCGCGTGTCGCGGGGGAAGCCCAAATAGGGTAGGCTTGCTTGATCACCAGCCTAAGCCTGCTGAGTCAACGTTTCATGAAATTTCAATTTCGACAGCAATTTATAAGGATAATCGTTAATGGGGAATACCCCCCCCCCCCTGAGTTTTAGGGGCCCTGATCCTGATTCCGATTGTTCTAAAAATTTTAGGGGTTATGCAGAATTACTTGGGGGTCTTAATTAGGGTTTCTTATTGTCTAAAATAAAATAATAAATAGGACTTTTGATGAGAGTTGTTACATTAAAAATGGTGGGTTTTGAAGTTACTGGGTTTTGAAAAGGAAGATGAAAAGGTTGGATTGACTAAAATACCCTTTTTCTTTATTTTAAATGTTGCCACATGTCCTAATCCTATTGCTTCCTACACTTCCTAGCCAAAATAAACTTCCTATTTGATTCTTTCCCTAAAAACAAAATGAAAGATCGTCATTTGTTTTCTCACAAGCATACCAAATATAATAGAGATAACAAGAATATTAAAGTTCTAATAAGCATGCGAGAAAGTTTGGACTGAAACAATTGGTACAGTATCCATACCCATACACATACACGTACTGGTATTGAAAATACCAATATCGGATTTGAACAGAACTGGGTATCAAATACCATACTAAATATATTGGTACGGTACGTGTATTTCGGTACGGTACCAACTTTGGTACCATTTTGTTTTTATTTAGTTTTTTAGCATTCGTACGGATACTAAGTAGGTAAAATTGACATGAGTACCGATATAGTACTAGTACCAAATAGGTACGATTGGTACGAGTACCAATACGATTCGGGCACAATATAGGTAAAATCAATACTAGTACTTTAAATACCATAATACTAAATGAAAAATAATATAAAAAAACTTTTAAAGGTCTATATAAATTCGGTATTAGTACCTGTTTTACCTGTACCCATACCAATACCGAAAGTACCGAATACCAAAATCAATAACACTGGGTACCGATACATGTACCAAATACCTAAAATCGGCACGAGTATGAGTACGGGTATTAGGAAAAAAAAAGCACATCCCTAGAAACCAACTTGTAAACTATTTTTCATCATCGATCCTTTCCTTTTCTAACTGGGCCCAATTGGGTTTTTGCTGACGTGATGTTTTATATGACACAAAACCTTGTTATTTGCTAATGTGGTTGCTTATGTGGCACAATCACCACCACCATCAGCAACCACCACCACCACCGTCATCCACCATCAGCACCACCACTACCCACTAGCACCCACACCAGCACCACCACCACCTACCCACACCAAAATCGGTCGGTAGAACCCTTTGGAGCCGAGACCTCATGATCTAAAACCCCTAAGTCATCATCCCTTGGTTCTTCGCCGGAAACACCCCTTTGCTCAAAACCCTAGCCGTCGGATCTGGTGGATCAACCTCTAGCCGTCGTAGTTGGCTTAGATGGTTGGAATCCAACATTGCCATCACGAAAACCATAGCTGCTACTCTTCACCGCTATTTCGGCAAATAATCACCACTACAATAGTCGTCCATACCGTCGGAGACGCAGTTGACAGCCGTTGACTTGCCGAAATGGTGGCTAGCCTTCCTAATCTTTCAAGATTTCTCAACTCCCCCTAAATTTCTGTTGTGATTGTGTGTTTGGTTTCAAATTTCTGCTTTAAGGGTTCTATCCGATCAATTTTGGTGTGGGTAGGTGGTGGTGGTAGTGGTGGTGGTAATAGTGGTGGTGGGTGGTGGTGGAGGTGGATGTGGAGGTGGTGAAGATGCCACATAAGTAGCCATACTAGCAAATAACAAGGTTCTGTGCCACATAAGCCATCATGTCAGCAAAAAACTAACTGGGTTAGACCCCATTAGTATAGGATCGGTGAAGAAAAATAGTTTGCAAGTTGCTACTCTTGTTGGGAATTTTTTAAGTTGGAAATAATGCCAGCCAAGGGGTGAAAGTTATCCTTAGCTTAGAAAACATGAGGCAGCATAACATTAGGATCATTTAGAGGACAAGAACACTAGGATCATTTAGAGGACAAGCTGGAAACATCTCATTTGGTAAGGGAACACATTCAAAACAAGTTGATGTTGGTTTTGGTGAATCACCGCATCCAATAGACGATGATGCTCCCCTTGCTTCAGTTCTTTGTATGTGGTCCCGGCCCGTAGCTCTCTCTAATCATCCATAACAAAGTCCCTTAAAATAATAATGCTTGCCATGAGGTCACTATTCATATCCTACGTGTAGTCCTGTACAACATCAACCTTTTCCGAGCGTACCAATAGTTGAGAGTCTTTTTGGTAGCAATCTCTCTGTCCTCTATGATAGAGGTAAGGCTTGTATACAATCAACTATTTTTCGACCCTACCAACAACTTGGTTGTTATTGAAATTGCATAGGGTATAATTGTTATTAGGAACAACTAAGTTGGGTATAAATAGGAATTTCTACTGGATTACAATTGATGAGTTTTGTACTTTATGTTTCCAAATACTACACGGTTTGTCCTTTTGGCCTAACTCAGTTAGTTTTTTTTTTTGTTAAATCTAGTCATGTGTCTTACACACAAGGGCAACTCTGTCATTTTACCTTTGAAAGGGCTAATTGTGTAAATAACTAAAAAAAGGTTTAGATAAATAAATAATAAAATCATATATATACACAAAAAACCCTACTTTCTCTCATTATATCCCTCTTTCTCACCCCTCCATCTCTCCCACCGCTACCACCTCCTACCACCCCCATCACAACCGCCACCTGCACCTGCGACCCCCATAACCACCGCCAACTGCACCTGTCGCCTCCATAATAACCGCACCTACACCTGCCGCCTCCATAACCACCGCCACCTGAAACCTGTCACTACGACCTGCTAATCGCCGCTAAAACCTAATAACACCACCACTACATCGTCGACGATCTGTGGAGATCGAACAGATCGGAGCCCCCGTTAGCACCACCACTACAGTGATGAAATTAGGGTTATTTATGGTTTAATTGAAAGATTGGAAACCCCCCCCCCCCCATCGTCGATGATTTGCTGTCCTTCAGTCTGAGTTACTTGTGGTTTGATTGAACATATCCAAACCCCCCATCGTCGATGATTTGCTATCCTTCAATTTGAGTTATTTGTGGTTTGATTGAATTTGTGAACTTGTGTCGGTGGGATTGACAGAAATTAGGGCTTTATGCCCAAAGATGGAACCTGGGAATAATAGAGGGTGGTGGTGGCAGTGGAGAGAAGTAGAGAGGAGGGGGTATAGTGACTCTCGATTATATTATATTAATATATTATTACTTTTTAAAATTTATTTTGTTTTAATTGTTTAAATATTTTTAAATAAATGGGTAAAAAGACTAAATTACTCTTGTGTGATCTGATTTAATGAAAAAAAACTAACTGATTTAGGCCAAAAGGACAAACCGTGTAGCATTTGGAAACATAAAAGACAAAACTTATCAATTTTAAGGTAAAGGATATCAATTTTAAAGGTAAAGTACACCGCTTGAAATTTTGTATAAAGATAAAGGACAATTTTTGCAATTCACTCGGTTATTTATTTATTTACAATATATTGGCTTTCATCCCTTTCGGTTAAAATGCAAGTATGATACGAAGCACTTCCATTTCAATGTTTCATTATTCATAGCGCTTATAATATCAACATCTAGAGTGTCTTTTTATACAAATTAACTACATTTTTAACATATTGTGATGGCACTCCAACGATCTTGGCATGCATATAAAACTCTAAAACAGTCTTTCATAATTTAATTAAACGTTGTTTGGACTATCTTTACTCGAGTAACTCATTAGCTTATTGGATAACTTATTAGCTTTACCCATTTTAATAAAGCTGTTAAACCATTTTAACTGTTTTGATAAGGCTCATCCTAAAGACTTATAAGCTCATATAGGAGGTGGATAGAGTAATAAGCTGAAGGTGGTTTCTTAAGTAAACTTTTACCCAAACACCTTAAGTGAAGAAAATTAAATACACATGTGATGCTCACCGGATGGTATAAGATTATATAATCAGAAGTAAATCGACTATTATTCATCATTTTAAATAAGAAAAGTTCTATCTATTATTCATCACTTACCCATTAAAATTTTAAATTCTAATGGGACGGATGGCGAGTACAACATGACAACTACCCCAATGGAGGTAGAATTACAAGGAAAATGAACATGATATCTATGTAGCAAGACCACACAAATATCGTAACAAAATGACTTAAACCCTTCTAAAATGTCGGGCATAAACTGAAGTGACGATAGATATATCATCAGCTATACGAATCGAAAATCTTTAGATTTGATGGATCAATGGAAATTGACATGGGCTTGGTACGTCAACCCCAGGATCCAGTTAGCCGGGGCCACATTGTAAGCCGTAATGGTCTGTTTTGTGGTGTGTGAAGTTAGCCTGAAGGAGAGGGCTTGACCCTGAAGAGTTGCGAAAGCTTGGTAAGACACGCCCCAGTTATGGCTCATGCTGATCCAGCCGGTCTTGGTTCCTTTGACCCACATCTGATGGATGTCACCAGCACCAGCAACATTCATCACATACACCAATAACCAGTACCCATTTCCCTGAAAAGAAAATCTGATTCCACCTGTCCTGATAGCATTGCATGGAACCCTAATATACCAAAAATTAGTTAGAATATTAGTAGTTAGCCAAGATCAAACCACCTTTCCTAATGCCATGGCATGGAACTCTAGAATACCAAAATTTTATTAGAATGCTTGTAGTTAGCCAAAATCAAATTCTATTTGTTGTGAAACTTAAGCTTTTTACTAAGGGAAAATCATCAAAATGTCCATCTTCTTCAATGAATTTGACAAAATAGGTTTGGCTTATAAATTTTTATAATCAATCAGTAAGTGTCCCGTGGCGCAACACATTTCGCGCCACAAATTTCAAAGTTTGCGCAACACATCCATTATCATGTGTCAGATGGAAATCTATTGCACGCGATAGAAACATATGTGGAAGCTTTTGTTTTGCTAAAACAATTTCTTGACTAAAAACAAGAAAATTCAAATCATATTTTTTATAATATAAAAAACCTAATGTTATTTTGTCAAACTCATCGGTCAAATGACCATTTTGGTGCTAAAGAAATAGAAATGCACCTGCGGTACATGACTGGGACGATGCCAGCTTTCCATTGAGCAATTTTCATGAACGCGGGCTTCGCCATGTCGAAATGGGTTCGGGGAGGATTGCACCACCCACCATTGTTAGAATCCTGTGACCAGTTGGGTGGGCAGAGGTTGGTGGCCGTAACGGTTGTGTAACCACTAAAGCACCATGGAGACTGGACACACTTTATTTGGTAACACTGACCACATGCATATCCGTCGCTAAAGAGTGTTGAGCTCAGTGCAGCTGTATCGGTTCCATATCCATTAGTAATCAAGTTTCCATATCCACAAGCACCCCCTGAAAGAATGATTAAAGAATATTGTTATTTACACACCATATTAAATACTATTAGATGATAATTAGACTATGTTATATGTGTTATATATATACCCATGGTTGCAGACGCAGACTCATCGCCATAAAATGTGGCGTGGGCTAGGGTCCATGGGCTCGGGGCGTAGCCATGATAGACAGCTGCAGTAGGGTTTATGAACCTTGAGAAGATGAGTGTGATAATGCTAAAGAAACAGAAAAAGCTCCATGAATGATAAAAGGAAACCATTTTGTTTGATTTCTTGATCTTTAAATGTGTTGTGAAATCTGTATGACTGAATGATGCTTCTTCCACATTAAGAGCCATCTATTTATAGGACTAAAAACTAGTCAAATTTTGCGGAAGTGGGTGGCTTTTGTGACCCGCACGAAGGTTGACATTTGTATGTTAACATTGTTAACAATTCGGTATGATGTATTGCAAGAAGTATAGGAACAGTTTAAATAAAAAAATGAGTTTCTAGATTAAAAGTACTGATG
The DNA here is from genome assembly GCA_030545235.1 of Helianthus tuberosus. Taxonomy (NCBI): domain Eukaryota; kingdom Viridiplantae; phylum Streptophyta; class Magnoliopsida; order Asterales; family Asteraceae; genus Helianthus; species Helianthus tuberosus. Next base: position 172,361,784 of record CM060424.1, on the reverse strand, counting down.
TAAGACCATATCCTAATGTTCATGAATGAAATCCCATGAACTTCAAAACGTGCTAGCAGGTTCTATGTTAATTTGTTAGGCCATATTTGGTTATTATATATAAGTTTATCGCCATAATAACATTATCCATTGACCGAAGAGTATATCTCCTTTTAATAATACCTACGTAATCGCTAATAGTGATTATATCTTTTGGATTTGTCGGATGACAAAAGCAACATTCATACCGCACGTCTAATCACTATTCACCGACTTTACCGTACTATCGGATTTTTAGTAAAGATACGGGTAAATATGCAATTTTTTTAGGTTTAGTTAATGCCAATCTATCTACACATCCGGCGAGTCTATTTTCAAACTTTTGTGCCCTAGACGACTCGTGGCACTGAATTTAAGAGGTTCTAAACTGGGTGTCAGGCACTGCATTTAAGGGATGTATACGCCTAATACAGGCCTAGATGGAGCGTCTTGTAGGATGATGTTTTTTTGAGTGAAGAATTGGGTGTTTTGGTGGGGTAATTTGATTTGTTTTTGATAAAAAGTTGTATTTTTTTTTATAAACATTATACAAATATTTTATCTTTTACTTTAAAACTATTAGCTCGTTTAAGTATATCGTTCAAATATTTTACCGTTTTCAACATTATACCCTTCAAAGATATTAGCTCGTTTAAATATTATATCGTTTTTAATATTTTACTTTTTCAAATATTACTCTTCCATTAAAATATTATATCGCCTAAACATTACACCGTTTTGAACATTTTACCATTTCAAATATTATATCGTCTAAATATTAATTACCGTTTGAACATTATATTGTTTCCGTATTATACTTTCAATATCAAGGTTTTTACTAAATATTACAAAATATCAATGTAAGACAAACAATCATTATGTAACGGAACAATTGAAAACAAACTTAATATGACATATATAAGATAAGTTTGTACATATGACAGGTAACCCTTATCTCTCTCGTCTATCATGCGCCTCCCGAACCAACCAACCCACCAAATCCATAACCCTGTCAAAATCGGCTCGTAAACGCAGATCTACTACAACTCCTGGGGCATGACCTGAAATAAAGTTTTGTGGACACTTGAGCACCCCGGGGGGTGGTGGTGGTTGTGGCATCGCTGTACCGTCAATATCCACTGGAGGCTCCTGCACGCCCACTGCATGCTCGGGCGGAGGATAGACTGGATCGAAGTGCTCGGGCAGCGGATCTGGATAGAATAGATGACATGCGTGGGTTTTAAACCGCTCGCCGAGTAAGTCGAACCTCTTAATAAGTTCATCTCCCACATTGTCTGAAAACCCAGCCTCGTCGACTGTATGGCCGACAGTAAGTGTGGGTCCGTCTCCGATAAATGTCCCAAAGAATGGGTAATAACGGTCACGTATGCGCTGCCATACAAAAGTCTGCGCTCCTTCCGGTGATAGGTGGAGGCGAAGTACTGAGCCAGACCGTGTGCAAGTGCGCACGACCTCCTGTACAGCAAACAATAAAAGAACACGACGTCCGTGGTCGTACACCACTCACGGTTATGGTCGCGAGCCGTGATGGAAGTAGAGATCAGCCTATGTAGATACCTGCAGATAGTGTTAGCAAAAAACAGAAATTAATAAATAGTAATAAGAACCACAATAATTACTATAATAAACGCACGTACCTGTATAATAGGTCAGGAACTTGTGAAATCTTCGCCTTGGCCTTAACATTTTCCCAAGTATCTGCCCCCCACCTATCACCTGCCACATTCCTAGAAGGGTGGGTTTATCAACCACTCCTAGCCTCTGTGTATAAACATCTGTAGCGATCTAGACCTGCAAGTATATACCGCAATGAACCGAAAACTCTTCTACTGTCATCGCACACCAGCAAGCCGGAAAAAAACCTCGAACGGAGGGGGAGGACCCTGTGGCTGTGCACGCCACACACGACGATAAGAACTCGACCAACAACTCTCTGTAGGACGGCGTGTGTGATAACTCAAATAGACGGTCCCACAGAGAATCCACCGTAATGAAGTAACGGGCTCTAGCAGTCTCACCAATAGCATCCAGTGCATCTAGTCGACCGTGACATGCTCTCCGACGTGCATCCTCTTAAGTTTTGTGCAAAGACGGGCAACATTGGTGCCGGGAGGAAACTCCAAGTACGGGTGAGTGTCTAGTGGATCCGGTGGTGGTGGCGAAGCCTGATGCATACCCAATGGATGCGAAAGGTGGATCTGCTCCTCTATCTCGTCCATAATCAACCTGAAAAATATAGTATACGTATAATAAAAAAATAATAATTAAAATAATCACAATATTAACAATAATAATATTATTAAAAATAATAATAATATTAATCATAACAAAAGAAATAAAAAAATAGCTTGGGTCATCTATAAGCGCGTGTAGGGGAAGACGGGGCGTCCTGTTCATCCCCAACTTCAACCTAATTTACGGTTCAAGTGTAAAAGAAATTAAAAGATACAAAAATGGGGGTTAAAATACATACTTGTCACTCCTCATGACTCCAAATGTGGTCTCTATATGCTCCAAATGTACAATCCAACGTATGTATGTGTGTGTATGAGTGGGTGTTTTAGGGTGTTATGCAGGGTCATCTTGAAAAATATTCTTCTCAAATAGTTAATTACCATTTTAACCCTGAGTTAGGCGTAGACTGGGGGTGTCTCAGGGCTAAAATGGTAATTTACCATTTTCTTTTTTGAAATTTTTAAACTCCGGGGGAAAGGGGTTGCCGCTCAAAGTATACGCCGCGTAAAGGGTAAGACTGGGCGTCTAATGTTGTCTAAAAGACTATTATACCCCTGAGTAAAGGCTAGACTGGGGGCAACTCATGGCTATAATGGTCTTTTGGACCACACTGGACGCCCAGTCTTGCCCTGTACACGACCTATATTTTTAGTTTTTCTTTGTTTTCTCTTTTTAATATCAATAACACTCATATTAATTATAAAAAAACTCATATTTATATCAATAACACTAATATTAATTATAAAAAACTCATATTAATTATAATAACACAAATATTAATTATACAAAATCATATTATTTATAATAACACTAATTTTAATTATATAAAAATCATATTAATTATAATAACACTAATATTAATTATACAAAAATCATTCTTCCGATTCATTGTCGATGAAACCAATACTCGGGTTTGGGTTTAGTTTCGGATTCACTATCGATGCATACCATTCTACATGGGGCATATACATATCTTCCCTTTGTTCCGCAGTGCCTCTTCGGTGTGCCAACCATAGATTGTTTGTTGTCGGCATTGGTTAATCCCCTTCCAGCTTGACATGTATGAAGTGGTTATCATTAACAAGTGCGAGCGTTATCAATCGAGGTTGTCGATCAGTAGGAGGTCTCAATATCGGAAAGAAAGTAGAACTCCCAGCAATGTTTAACAGTTGCACGACTATACTGTACCTTTGTGCAATAAGAAGCCCTGCGTGGGGCATTTCCACCTAGTGACTCGAGGGACAACGTTCCACTGAATCCTAAATTAGGCTCGTACGTAGCCTTTTAAAAAAGCCTCCCGATGCTTCAAATATTGACCACCTTGTCGATTAGTTTTGATCCATCTCTTGTACAAGATCTTACTGAATGTGCCCCCAGAAACCTACTCCCATACCTAAGCTCACAGCTACAGACCGAAACCCACAATGTCCGTCTGGCTTCACATCTTGTATACACAAGATGTATCCGTGAAACACTGTTGGAAGTTGTGACTTAAACTGTTTGATAATTAACACGTTATCGTCCCCCACTATTAACGGAAACCCGTTATCATCTCATATCTCCTTCTTTATAGAAGTCGTTGAACGACTTTGGCCCAGTTTGGGTTTTTGAGACTTTATGACCGAATATTGAGAGGCCTGTGACGGAACGTATGAGTTGTGGTAGAGGGCATCAGATTTACTTTGTTGGGAACCGGCAAAGGAGCTGTTTGCATCACCGAAGGAGTTTCTCCTCAAAGATTCATCTCTACGGCGTCTTGGTCTAACCTTTGTTGTACTTTCTTTGTTGTTGGCCATCCATGAATATCTTGTTGGACAATTAGTGGTTTCTTAGTAGATTTGGTTGGAGTGAAAACCGCTTTAATCTTTGACAACAATCTTTTTTTTTCTGAGCAGGGGGTGCGACTCTAATTGTTGTCTAACAATATTGAGCTCTTCTACAACATCAACGTCATCATCTATCAATTTACACAGTAAAAAGTTAAGCTTCCGCCAGAAGACGTCTACGTCTTCGAGTTGAATCGGACGCTCTGCATGGTTAAAACAATACACTGTTTAATCCACATGAATAACAGAAATATATCACACAAGGGTTTTATGTTTAACAATTATTACCTGCACGTACGTACTTTTCCAAGCCAACAAGCACACGACAACCCACAATTGTACCACACCTGGCAACCACATGATGAATGAAAGAGCAGCAACACGTCTAGTTCCTAAGTAGCTCTCCACTCAACAAGACAAGTGGTGTATGGGAAACTTTTCCATGATGGTGGTTAAACAACAGTATTCTGTGGCTGTTCATTGTTTTTATCGTTTCTCGAAAACTCTTCCTTATTTCACCGAATTGTGTTTCAACTATATCCTGGATACATCTAACTATTCGGTCCAGCGAGCTCTTATCTCGGATGTATCTCTTCAAATTGGTGTGCTGGTTCTCAACTCTGTTGGTGGTACGCTGACCAAAGGGTCAAGATTGACTGCCAACTTTGCGCGGATATTATTAAATTGGTGGAAGCAAATCACCCTAGTAACCCTTCTAAGTCTCACATTAGGGTGGAAGGAAATCACACAAGCTGCAAGAATGTAGGCGCTGAGAGAATCCCAAATTGCTACCCTATCATGTTAAAATAATGGGATTTTATTGATTAACGAACCTAGATTGTTGTCTATTATAGGGATTAGGGACTTCTACGACTAATTTGGGAATACTAGAGTTTTAAGTAAAAACGTTTTAAATTGTTTAATAAAAATGAAAATTGTTATAAGTGTTATTATTTATTTATTTATTTAATGGAACGTATTTATGGTATATATATATTTTTTTGTTCAAAAAATTTATTTTATAACCTGAAAGGTAAACATTTTTGGGAATTTCCAAAATGTATTTTTTTTCTTTCTTATATACAATTTTTGAATTATAAGTTCTGTAATAAATAAAAAAATACGTAACAAATCAATTTTTTAATAGAGCAAACTAGGTAAAAATACATAACAAATCATTTTTTTAATAGAACACACTAGGTCATGATTCATTTTTCAAATCAATGGTTAAGATGAAAGTGTAGGAGAAAGGATGAGTGCAAGGGTATCTTGTGTTAGGAAACTTTATTTGTAAGTATTGAAGAAAATCACAATCAACTGGATCTATGAAGAGATCACAGTCCTGAAGATCACGAACTAGAAAAAGAAGATCAGATGAGACAACTGGAATGCATAGCATCTACTTCAAAGAAACACAAGTTGATCAAGAGCAGAATTGGATTATCAGAAAAGGTCACTTCTAATGGATCTGATGATATTTCTGAATCAGCTTCTGACGATTCTGATCATCAGGATTTTTCTGATGATTTGTTCATCAGAATTTCTGATGAAGTGGTTTATCAGAATTCTGATGAAATACCCCACTTGTCTGAAATTGGCTCTGTCCTGCCACACTTACTGAAGCAAGTTGACATTAATTGATATCATGATGAAAAAGGCAACTTGAATGTTGGATTCAATGAATATGTCAATTGGGCACTTTTCGCAGGAATTATTGCATGAATAAACTATTGTTTATTCATGCACCCAGCCTTCTATAAATAGAAGGCTCAACCAGGAGAAGCAAAGTGAGTTTGAAGCTTAGCATTTACACATACATCAAAACTCCATTGCCCTCTCACCCATAGAATTCAAGATTCGTTTGTACTAGATAATAATCTTACAATCACCTTGTAAACCTTTTTGTTTTCAAAGTGATATAAACTTGATAATTCTGTAGGTCTTGTTTCTTGAAAGTCTGATTTCCATTTCCGCACATTTTTTCACATCTACTGAAATCACTTGCCATATTACGTGAAAAGAAGTTGTTTTAAGGACGAACTGGGTCCAACAATTGGTATCAGAGTAGATTGAATAAACTATTTTCAAACGATCAATCGCTCATCTTATTTTCTCTAAATATGGCCAGCTTTCAATCCTGGAATAATGCTTTTAACATTGGTTCTATGTCCAAACCTCCGACTCTGGTCAGAGAGGAATACCCCCAATGGAAAATCAGGATGGTCAATTTCCTTAACGGTCATGACCGAGCTCTGTTTCAATCCATTGAAAGGGGTCCACATACACCAATGACTGATATACCTGCTATTCCAGCAACTGACCAATCACCAGCTATCCCTGCCTCCCGCGCTCCTAAAAGTGAAATAAACTGGAGTGCAGAAGACAAGGACCTGGTGGCTGGGGATGAAAGGGCAAAGTCACTTTTAATAATGGCCATCCCCAATGACATATTTTCACAAGTCGATGCATATGCATCAGCTAAGGAAATATGGGATCAGTTGGAAAACCTTTGTGAAGGAGGAGAAAGGATGAGAAGAAACAAGAGAACAAACAATGTCTCATCTTATGAAAGGTTTAAAAGTTTGCCAAATGAAAGGTTAAATGATACATATCAAAGATTTACAAAACTTTTAAATGAGCTAAAGAAATTTGGTATAACAAAATCAAACGATGAACGAAACATAAAATTTCTTGATGCACTTCCTAGAGAATGGAGAAGTCTAACCATGACTTTATCATCAACCTTAGAACTAGGAAACATGAGTCTTCATGACTTATACAGCATCTTGATCCCCAGAGAAGAAGAAATATTTGAAGAAACCATTCAAAGAGGGGGATCTTTAGCTCTTATCTCCAACTCACAAAGATCAACAACAACCAATGATCCACAACCATCAAACAGCCAAAATCTTGAAACATCTGATGCATCATCAGACTTTTCAGCTTTTGCTGAAGCAATAGCACTGCTCACCAAAACATTTGAGCAGAGGTTGAGGGGAGGAAGCCAGAGATACCAGAGGAGTGACAAAGGAAGGATGGATGGAAGATCTAAAGAAGAGGTTAGATCTAAGGATAAAGGGAAGGCTGAAGTTGTGTGTTACAAGTGCAAGCAGAGAGGTCATTATGCATCAGAATGCAAGACCAAAAAGCTGAAGTATGTTGCCTATTATGAGAAGAAGCTTGAAGAAGCAAAGAAGCAGCAACAAGTAAGCTTAATTGCTGGAACAGATACATGGTTATCTGATGATTCTTCTGATGATGAAGAAGAAGAATTGGCAAATTTCTGCCTGATGGCACTTTCTGAAGGACTACCAGAAACTTCAGAACAAAAGGTAAATTTAGACAATCTTGATCTTGAACACAAGCTAAATAAGCTCATGTCAGATTTTCTAAATCTTCAAGAAAAACATCAATCAGATATTAGAAAATCTGATGAGTTGCAAAGGACTTTGAATAAAATCATTATTGAAAACCAACTTCTTATAGACGATAGTTTAGATCAAAGAGCAAAAATTGAGTTTTATGAAAATGAAAGAAAAGATCTTTACAAGAAAATCAATGACAAATAAATCAATGTAAGAGGTTTTCAACAGGCTAAAGAGTTCATAAATTTTATTGAGTCCACACCAAAGAACAAAGGAGAGGGTTTAGGCTATACAAGTTCTACAAGATCAAATAGAAATAAACCCACTATCTTTGTAAAAGCAACTCATCAGAATTCTGATAAATTTACATCAGAATCTGAATCTGAATCTTGCAAAACAACCTGTTCTGAATACTCTTTTGAAAAACCAAACTTCAAAACAAACAATGGTGAATGCAGTCAAAAATCTGTAAAAAAATCCAGAAGCAGTTCACTCATCTTTTCAAAATTATCCACTCATTCCATCACAAGAAGAAATATCAGAAAATTCTGATAACTCTTGTATGTGTGTTGACATACTGAAGCTTGTTCAACACCATCTTCAAAAGAAAAATGTAAAATCTGTTATGGCTCAGCATATAACAAAGTTTCTGATGTAAAAACAAGAAGAAGAAAAAATAAAGTGATTAATATTCCATCAGAAATAGTACCCAAGCATGCCTGGGTACCAAAAACCCTCTAATCATTTCATTTCAGGACCATCATGTGCAGCAGATCTGGTACTACGACTCAGGAAGCTCCAAGCACATGACTGGGGACAGGAGCTTACTCAGCAACTTTGTTTCAAGGCTGGGTAGAATGGTAAATTTTGGAAATGGAGTGAAAGGAAGGATAATGGGATATGGATGCATAAGGTATGGATGCTTGACCATAGAGAAAGTAGCCTATGTTGAAGGCTTAAAGTATAACTTGCTAAGCTGTGGTCAATTCTGTGACAAAGGTTTTCAGGTAACCTTTTTACCAGAAAAATGCTTGTTAATAGGTATAGATGATAATAAAATCTATTTAAGTGGGAAAAGAATAAGAAAATCAATTTACTATTTTGACTTCAAAGAAAAAAGTGAACATCTAAAACTGTGTTTATTTTCAAAACTCAACAAAGGAAGTAGTTGGTTATGGCACAAAAGGCTTGCCCACTTAAATTTCAAAAACCTAAGCAAACTAGCAAGCAAAGGTCTGGTAAAAGGATTACCTTTGATATCTTCAAAGAAGGATAAAATTTGTGAAGCATGTGAGATGGGAAAATCCAAGAGAAGCTCACATAAATCAATTTCTGAGTCTTCTATTTCACAAAATTTGGAACTTTTACACATGGATTTGTGTGGACCCATAAGTACAGAAAGTTTTTCTGGAAAGAAATAAATACTAGTAATAGTAGATGACTTTTCCAGGTACACATGGGTAGAATTTTTTAGAAAGAAAAGTGAAACCCCTGATCTGATCATTAATTTTATTAAGAAAATTGAAAATCTGTTAAAACTAACAGTAAGAAGGATCAGATCAGACAATGGAACAGAGTTTAAAAATGCAAAAATTGAGAATTTTCTTGTAAGTAAAGGAATTTCTCATGATTTTTCTGCTCCAAGAACACCCCAACAGAATGGGGTGGTTGAAAGAAGGAATAGGACCTTGGTAGAAGCTACCAGAACCATGCTTGCTTATGCTAAATTGCCCACTCACTTTTGGGCAGAAGCTATAGCAAATGCATGTTTTACACAAAACAGATCCATAATCAACAAAAGGCATAACAAAACACCCTACAACATTATAAATGGAAGAATACCAAGTATAAAATTTTTGCATACATTTGGTTTTAGATGTTTTGTTTTTAATGATTTTGAAAGCCTTGAAAAATTCGACAGAAAAGCAGAAAAATGTATTTTTCTTGGTTACTCTTTGTCATCAAAAGCATATAGAATCTTTATTCTCAATATAAGGACAATCAGAGAAAGTCTGTATGTTTCATTTGATGATTCACCAGAAACAGAGGTTTCTGATGAATACTTGAAAGAAAGAAATTTTTCTGATAAACAAGAAAAGTATGAACATCTCTTTGAAATGTTAAATGAAGATTTCCTAGAACATGATAATTCTTTCAAAAACAAATCAAAAGATCCATCATGTACTAACTCTGTAGAACAAAGGTGTAGTACATCAGAACCTCAGAATTCTGATATCTTACACACAATTGAAGCATTTGTTCAGGGGGAAACTTCAAATCCATCAGAACCAACAACTTTTCACAACAAGTTAAGATGGATCAAAGGACATGTTCATTCTGACATCATAGGCAATCCTGCAGATGGTGTCAGAACAAGATCTGCCACTGCACATGAGTGTGCATTTTCTGGGTTCTTAAGCAAGATAGAACCCAAATCTGTCAAAGAAGCTCTAAGTGACCCAGACTGGATACAGGCCATGTAAGAAGAGCTTGATCAGTTTGAAAGGAGCAAGGTGTGGGATCTGGTACCCAAGCCAAAAGACAAATATGTCATTGGTTCAAAATGGGTATTCAGGAATAAATCTGATGAGAATGGCATAATCACAAGGAACAAAGCAAGGTTAGTGGTCAAGGGTTACTGTCAACAAGAAGGTATTGATTATGACGAAACTTTTGCACCAGTAGCTAGATTAGAAGCTGTAAGAATTTTTCTTGCTTATGCTGCATCCAAGGATTTAAAAGTTTATCAAATGGATGTAAAATCAGCTTTTTTGAATGGTAAAATTGAGGAAGAAGTTTATGTGCATCAACCAGAAGGCTTTGTTGATCCAAAATTTCAAAATCATGTTTATAGATTAAACAAAGCCTTGTATTGGTTGAAGCAAGCTCCTAGAGCCTGGTATGAAACTTTATCAAACTTTTTACTCGAATCTGGGTTTACCAAAGGAACTATTGACACCACTCTTTTTCTCAAAACACACAAAGGTCATACTTGGCTGGTCCAGATATATGTTGATGACATTATATTTGGATCAACTAATGAAAAATTTTGTGACAAATTTCAAAAATTGATGACCAGCCACTTTGAAATGAGTATGATGGGTGAGTTAACCTTTTTCTTAGGGTTACAAGTAAAACAAAGAATTGATGGAATATTTTTTAGTTAATCAAAATATGTAAAAAAACACTTCTACAAAAATACTCACTTGAAAACTGCTCTGCTTCAAAAACTCCCATGGCAACAGGGAACAAGTTAGATTATGATAAGGATGGTATAAGTGTTGATATTAAAACCTATAGAGGGATGATAGGATCACTGCTTTATTTAACTGCACGCAGACCAGATATCATGTTTGCAACATGCTTTCTGGCCAGATATCAATGTGATCCCAAAGAATCCCATCTAAAAGCTGTAAAAAGGGTTTTTAAATATCTCAAAGGCACATCAGAAATTGGTCTCTGGTATCCTAAGGATACAAACCTTGAATTAATTGCATACACAGATGCAGATTATGTCGGGTGCAAAATTGACAGGAAAAGCACATCTGGTTCCTGTCAACTCTTGGGAGAAAAATTGGTATGTTGGGCAAGCAAGAAACAAAACTGTGTTGCCACATCAACAGCAGAATCAGAATATGTAGCAGCAGCAAGTTGCTGTTCACAAGGGCTATGGATGCAAACTCAACTAAAAGATTATGGAGTAACTCTAACAAGAATTCCAATTCTATGTGACTCAAAGAGTGCTATTGCAATAACAGAAAATCCAGTTCATCACTCAAGAACCAAACACATAGATGTCAGATACCACTTCATAAAAGATCATGTGGAGAAAGGTAACATTGAAATGTATTTTGTTCCAACTGAAAATCAAATTGCTGATATCTTTACAAAGCCTCTTGATGAAAAGAGACACAATTTTTTGATCAGCAAACTAGGCATGGTTAATCTAAATGATACAGATTTTTCAGAAAACACAAAGACACAAATTGAAAACCAACTTGTTGAACATCAAAATTCTGATATTCATAGAACAAATCAACTAGCTTCTGATGAAACAATCCATCAATCTGATGGAACACCAGAAAATCTGATGAATGATCAATAAATGATAATTTATCAGATAATCTGAGGAAATATCAGAATATCTGGTGAAAGCACTAGAAGTTCTGATATAAAATCAGAAACTATGTTGAAACATCAGAATAATTTGTAATAATTTTTTCATCCTCATGCACATTCCAAATATTGTAATTACTTATTTTCGTGTATATTTTGTTTTTGTATTTTTTTGTTTTATTATTAATTTAAAAAAAAACAAAAAGGGGGAAAAGTAACATGCATACTGATGAAGTTCCATACAACTGTGATAATCAACCGTCTCAAATTTTTTCAGTTTATTGAATTTCATTTTTCTTCTGCAAATGCATGCAACGTCATTTTTTCATAAGGAACTTAAGTGACACGTAGGCACTAGAATAATTAGGAGCTATGAAAGTAGCCGCCTAGTCATTAAATGCTTACTCACACATGGGGCTTAGTAGACTGTCACATTCACTGTTACAATCACTGCAACAGATATCGTCTTAATTGAAGAGAAAAAAGTTGGCTGTTAATATCACTTTCATCTATAAATATTAACAACCTGAAAAGAACTTTCTTCACAAAAATCATCTCTTCAAAAGCCCTTCGACAGAATTTTTCTTATCTAAAAATGGGTCACCCAAAATTGATGAAAGCCACTCAATTCCCTCTTCCGTTTCACAGACTTCATAATCTTATATTAAGATCCAACTTGGAAGGACCTGCATGGGAGGACTGCAGGTTTGTGTACAATATGATCATGCAAAGTCCTTTGGGTTTTTCTGTATCATCACATGTCACCATTTATCCAGAACTTCTCCAAGAGTTCTGGTGGAACTCTCAAATCATTTTTAGTTGTACTTCCGTGTGTATTGAAAGTGAGGTCATGGGGGTAAGGATCACCCTAAAAGAGGAAACAATAAGAAATGTCCTCAAACTAGGTGAAGATCATGAAATCAAATTTCTGGAGAAAGTAAATGTGCAACAGACCTTGACTGAAATGGGCTATCATACACTCAACTCGTCAAGGGTTGTTAGAAAATCTGGTTTTATACCACCTTTCCAGTTTTTGGTAACACAGCTAAGTGTCTGCTTCTCCAAGAAGATTGGACACTTTAACGAGCTGTCTCATAAGATGATGGAAGTGGTTCATGCTATAATACAGGAGAAACCTTACAATTATGCCAAGTTCCTCATGAGAGATCTAGAAGCAAACATCCACGACCGCCAACCCTTTCTGATCTACCCACGATTCGTAACCAAGGTGATCACAAGTCAGCTGGACTTCGGAGGAGTGAGAAGCTGCTATCCAAGGGCCGAGCTGGTACTTCAAGAAAACATTAGTGAAGCCACCCTGACGCCATCATCGAATCACACCGGTCGAATAACCAGTCTTTGGTTATATGTGAAGTGCATGTACAACGTATTAGAGGAGGAGGAGTAGTTGTTTTTTTGTTGTTTTATGTTTTGTTTTTTTTTTATAACAGGTTTGTTTTAATTTTTTTTTCTTTCTTCATTTCTTAATGGTAATAGATCTAGGGGGAACTAACACAACATGTCTGATAAAAACAAAGAAAATTTGGTGGATCACACATGAGAACTGACAGGAGTTAGTAGAACTCAGAAAATCTGATGATCAATCAGAAAATCTGGTATTTATTCAGAAAACTCATTAAACAAATCTGATCATTCACCAGAAAACTGTGAAAATTCTGACAATAAATCAGAAAATCAAATTTTGTTTTGGAAAGCCAGGAAGTTTAATATATCATCAGAAAAACAATTCTTTTAACCAGATTTAAAGAAACTTATGAAAATCTAAAATTTTAAGAATAAGTTTCTTCCTAAAATATTTTTTCTGAGGACTGGAACAAGCTATATGAAAAAAAAATATACCTCCGGTATATCAGAACAAAGGTGTGGAGTTCAGAACTGCAAGACTACAATGTAAGTAAAATCTCAGAACTCTACTTATTCCCTCTCATCTCAAAAAAAAAATAAAATTCTGATGATTTATCCACTAAAAATGAATCAGATGAATTCTGATGATATATGCAGAAAATACAACTCTTAAAAGTTTTGTTCAAAATTTTCTGATATATATATATCATCATGAGAAATACCTGGGGAGACACACAAAAGGTTTCTATTGGACCTTTTAGAAGCAAAAGGGGTCCCACAAGAAGAAAAGGTGCAAGTTGGAAATTAGTATTTATCCGAAAAATCATTGGAATCTCTAAAATTCTTTAAAGGATTTACATTAAATTAGAGATAAACCAAAGGTTTTTCAAAAACGGTTGTTTCCTTAAAAGGATTAAAACATTATTAAGGTGTCATTAAACACCTTGATCACAAACAACCTACGATAAAAACTCAAAAATCTTTGTCCGTGTACACTATAAATACCTCATTCAAGACAGGGACTTCCATCTTCAACCTTCAAATTCAAAACCCTAAAACCCTTTTCCGAAAACAAAACCCAAATTCTCAATGGCTGCTATCAATATCAACATACCACCAATTGAACACTCAGTTCCCTTCATCACTGAAGCTGAATTTCTTCCATTAAAGAGCAACAATGAAGCAATGAATGATAACATCGAAGAATATGATATGAAGTGTCAAATTCTCATTGAAATTCTAACCAGATGCCCGATAGCTCAAGCTCTTACAAAGACCAGAGAGGTACCACAAGAACTCATACAACAAGTTGTAAAAACTCTCAAAATCTCAAGTCAAACTGAGCTAATAGCACATGTATGGGGAAATATCTTTATTAAAATTTCACCAGAAAAGATAAGGGAATGTTTGGAACTACCCTTACATCAGAGATTTGAAAAAGCACCAGAAAGAGAAGATATGTTTTCACAACTTGATGCTGTAATGGGTTACAAAACAAAGATTTCAAGAATCAATGAATTCAAGAGAAACAAGCTACCTGCCTTCTGGCAAGTTTTAATGGAAATTCTGAACAAGTGTCTATCGTCAAAGATTGGAGGTACAGATCAGATAAATATGAACATTCTAACAATCATGTTCAGTCTCATTAATGGATTGAACATTGATTTTGGAGCAGACATATTTATTCTGATCAGAAGATCAATTCTGACTAAAGTTGGAAGAATAGATTCACATCTACCCTTTCCAAGATTTCTATCAATCATAATTTCTGATGCTTTTTTGAAAAGAAACATAGAAATTCCAGCATCAGAAAATATGTGGAAGACAGAAATTATGAGACCTTGGACTGCTGTAGGGTCTTGGAAGTCAGATAATGATGTACCTGTTCTGTCAGAAAAAAAATGATGAATCTGGTACCAGAAGAATCACCATACAGAGCAGAATACCTGAAAATGTTGAACAAAAAGTCAGAGAACAAAAAGTCAGAGAACAAAGGATTTTTTGAACATGTGTCCCCTATGGAGCATGATGCACAGGAGTCAAGCACACCAAGAATGGAACAGCAGGATGAATTTAATCATCATTCAGCTGATGAAGATGTAAATATGAGTCCTGTGGCTGAAGAACATCATGCTGAAGACTCACACATAGGAGAAACATGTGTACAACAGTCTAAAATATACATATTTTATGATTCTGAGAATGATTCTGATGAATCAATTCAAGGAAAACATGAAATCTTACTTAGAGATACTATTTCTTCAAAACAAGATGTGAGTAAAACCAAAGACCCATTTTCTGAATCAGATTCTGAGGAGGAAAATGTGGTGGCAACAGGTGGAGATCAGCTTGCTGATCAAGGAAACCTGGATGAGAAAACTAAGAGTTTCTCAACAACTCATGGAGAACCTGAAAAGGTTTAAGGATATGAGGAAATCCAGAACTTAAATATGTTTCAATTTTCTGGTGAGGATATAGGGAATTTGGAATCTTCAAATCCTCTTAACCTCAGAACAGCAGAAAATGTGATTTCTGCTGGTGTTAGAAGGGAAACATCAGTTGTTTCTCCTATCGCCCAAGGACATCAATCTATGTCCCCTAAACAACTTCACAAAGAACTTGAAGACACAACTACTACTGTGAAAACAGCAACAGAAGAAAAACTTGATCTGATACTAGAAGAAATCAGAAATCAAAAGTCAGATATCAAGGTTTTGTCAGAAACTGTCAAAGCTGTGCAGAAGAAAACAGAAGACAATGTTGCAGCCCTCAACAAATTGCAAAAGTCATCCGAAAACAAAAAGAGATCATCAAAAATTGAGAAAGCTCTCAAGGAACTGCGTGATATCAAGAAAAATATGGCTGAAGTTGCAACTGCAGGAGAAAACTCAAGTTAAGGAAAGATTCTTGAAGAAATACAGTTCCTCAGAGCCAACAACAGCAACATGGCTGAGGCTTTTGAGAAACTGTTGATGGAATTGACTACATAAAGAAATCAAGAAAACCAAGAGTTTCAGAAACAAGAAGAAACAAATACTCAAGCTCTTACTAATGTTCATATGTTAGTAAATAGATTGCAGTATAATGTTGCCAGACAAGCAAATGTTGATCTTCATGAACTGAAAGCCCCAATTCCATAAGAAAGACATGCAAGGAGATCAGAAACTTCTCAACAACAACCAGAAACCAATCAACAAGCTCAAACCAAACAAACAGAAACTTCAACTTCTCATAAACAGAAGCAACCCATGGGTCCACCACCAGAAAAACAAAAGATACTCATGGGTCCTCCTCCAAATGTCCCAAAGCCAGACACATCAAGGGTACAACAAAAAGACCATGTTCCAGTACAGCCATCTTCTACAACCATCACAGGAGAAACAGAGTTAAGCATAATGATGGATACAAAAGAAAAGAGAAAAATGGAACATGAAGTGACTTCCTCAAAAAGGCCAAGAAAAGAAATGATAGAAGATTCAGAAGGGAACATCAGAGAAATGGATGTGTTGAAAGGTGATTTACACACTATTATGTACCCTGAATGTAACAACCCTCATTAAAAGTCCTATTTATTTTATTATTTTATCCAATAGGAAACCCTAATTGAAACACCCAAGTGATTCTGCATAAACCCTACAAATTTCAGAACAATCAGAATCAGGATCAGGGCCCCTAAAACTCAGGGGGGATATCCCCTACTCGACGATTATCTTTATAACATGCTTTCAAAATTGAATTTCTCGATTCCGTCGACTCAGCAGGCCTATACCCACACGTGGCTATCCTATAATGAAAATCCAACCCTTACGGACCGTAAGGGAGGAGTCTTACGGTCCGTAAGCATGTCAAAAATCGTGTAAAAATAGCAGACATTGGGACTTGAATTATGGCGATTGAACGACGATCAAATTCCAATTATACGCTGAGATATCGTCCAAACACTCTAAAAACACACACGAATCACTAATTAATATAGCGGGGTCCTGCTACGATGCCGGGTATTGACTCAATTGCTGCTACGATTCAATGTCTGATCGATTGAAACTATCCGACCGGATGTTTAAGCGCTATCCATTGTCATTAGTCGTAATTACGACAGGATGTTTGAGTACCACCCGAAATCGGGGAATACTCTGTCATTCGTTGTGAGGGTTTTAATCTCGTGAGTTATCGTAAATGCTGTATTAGTTAAATACCTAGTTCGTGTGCACTAGGTTACAAGGCTAAATCAATAAGCTAAGCTCTGCATGTATAAATCTGTAACATATCAAGGCTTATCTGTAGACTAAACTTTGGCCGTATGAATCTGCATGATTATAAAGTGAGTCATTCTCTTTTTATCAACTATTTTACAATACCTCAAATTATTTTCAAAAGTTATAATTACAGGGACTAAGTCGTGGATATCTTGAATCACTAGCTAGTGGGGTATTGTGCACATTACTAATTTTCTCCCAGTTAGGTTCATTGACCTACTAGGGATAATCATCACTATTTAGGTTCATTGACCTAATAGTGGTATGACCATCGTCACCATTGTGACACGGCGCCAGATAAAAATAAGATATAAGCCATTGTAATCGCTCTTATGCTGTAATTAATAACTATGCATCATTTTATATAAATAGAATGATTCACTCAGTATTTCCCGCTGACAAAACCTTTTTAAAACGCGTTTCAGGTAATTAGAGTAGATTGGAGTAAGAGATGGATACGGCACTGAAAGGCATCAAGAAGTGGCTTATTTATTAATTAAATCAAATTAAGAAATATTGTTTTATGTAATAAAATTTATCTTTATTAAAGCTACCTTTGTAAAACATGGATTTATCCCATCTACTTAATAAATAAAATCCGGTGTTCTAAACTCTGATATTTTTCCTAACTCACGGTCCTGATGAAATTTCCGCTGCAACGTTTTCAAAAGAATCACCGGTACCACTGGGCTGTTCGCGACCCCCGATTCCGTCCAGGGTGAGTCGGGGGCCGTGACAGAAGGTGGTATCAGAGCCACTGATTTAAGCCAATTAAGTATTTAGAAAATACTTAATTTTTATTAATTGCTATTTTGTGATTATGTGTTTTTTTATCTGACTAATTTTGTACAGTATGGGCAGATCTTTATATGTTAGCCACTGATTTAAGCCTTTAGGTGTTGTAACAATAATACCTAAGTTTGTATAAAAGAGTTAGGAAATTGTTGTTAACTGGTAGCACACATGATAGCATTTAGACTTGAACTTAAGAAAATATGCCTTAGTATAAGCTTCGAGATAAGCTAAGTATTTGTGTAAATAAAGTATGATGGGTTCTGGTATACCATTAGAATGGTAATTAGAATATTGCAAGATATGATAAATAAGCAAGAATTAATAGTAATTATTGCTTATTGATATTACTTGGTCTAGAATAAGATATGTTACGGGAATACAAATTTCCTTAATTCTGGATAAAAGCCTAATAAAAGAGGCACTTTTAAAAAGATACTATTTATGGGAAATAGAAAAATTTCTCCGGCAAGACTAGGTATGGTGTAGCAGACTCTCCAGTTTGTCCGGATTTAATGAGGTTACCGCTCCGGCGCGAATCGGATAAGACGGGGTATGTAATATGTCAAACAAGTGACAAGATTTCCCTAAATAGTATCATGATCTGATATCTGACTGGTTTTTGGAAATATGAATCTGTTAAATACATTAACCTGATAGATGGAAGCTATCATATTCAAAATAGTCCCAACAAACACTTCATTTGTTTTGAACCATGATAGGCTTGTTTAAATCTTCGACTCCATTGAGTCATTTCTTTGATCACGATCACCTTGTACTGACATTTACACAAAATTTAAAGCTTGCACTAATCTCGTTTATATATATCATATACGGATTTAATTATTTATTTAATTATATATTAAATTGCTTTATTGATAAAAGCCATCTTAACACAAATTGTGTGCTAAGATAATGATACACAAATTCTTGTCATATTTCAGTGTATCTCTTAAAGATTCTTACAACATCAATCGAGCCTTTCATGATAATTATTGCTTTAACATCTTCAATCGAAAAACATTATATAAAATTAATTATATATGGAAACTTACATAAGTGATTACCTAATTTATAAAATAGTATTACTATATTCTTATTAAACCA
This sequence comes from Helianthus tuberosus, assembly GCA_030545235.1. Classification (NCBI taxonomy): domain Eukaryota; kingdom Viridiplantae; phylum Streptophyta; class Magnoliopsida; order Asterales; family Asteraceae; genus Helianthus; species Helianthus tuberosus. The sequence continues at coordinate 172,342,683 of CM060424.1, read as the reverse complement.
TTGAGGTGAAGAAATTATATTTTTATATATATGTATAAAAATATTTGAGTTATACTCTCATTTAAGTGTATGTTTAGATATTTATTACTAATATCAGTTTTATTATTAGTAATAAAATATTAACAGTAATAGTGTTAGTATTATTTTAAAATACTAGGGTTATTGTCAAGGGCAGATATTGAATAGCCTAGCCTTAGTTAGGCATGGACTGGCCACCTATGTTTAAACAAGGCAGCACTAACCAATATCCAACCATGATAATGACTAGTTAATATATATAAATTAAGTCATCATACTTATTTAGTAAATCTTAATTATATATAAAAATATTTTACTTTGTACTATAAGGAGAAGACATATTTTCATAAAACAATACAAGAATTAGAGGAACGAATAAAATTATATAAATAATTATGTATCACATGTTTTGTGGTAACTATGTACCGTAACACTTTAGCAAGAAAATGACCATATAAGAATAATATGGTAGTTATCAACTACGTTGGGTTAGGGATACATTATAATATATAAGAATAATTTCCGTTTTCATTTATTTACAACATTTGTAAATACATTCACAACGTTATATGGTTTCAAAATGAAAATAAGTAATCACATAGAATTGACCCATTAAGTGTTATATATTTGTACAAATATTTTGTACAATAAATTTTTTTACACCTTTATTTACAACTTTTATTAACGTTATAAATAGTAGTGATTTCTTTTACAAAATAATAATACTAAAATATTTTGTAAATGTAATAACTTCATTACGGTGTTTTATAATATATATTACATAGTAAATATGAGTTATTTTACATAGTATAGTAAAATACTAAAATAATATTTATTTAAAAGTGGTGACCATTTACATATAATAAAAATGCGTAATAAATAATATATATTACATAGTATTTATATTTGATATACAGTTCAGACAAGAACACAAATAATATATATTACATTTTCTTTACAAAATATAATATAATAGTTGGTCATGCCAAAACAACTTGTTCTTATTATATTTTGATCTCTAAAACATAGTATGAAAAATATGGTCACTAATAGTATACTATCACATTGTTTCACAATTAAAATAATTTGGAACTTTAAATAATGATACACTAACTCTATTGTCTTTTGGTGTATCTTTGCAATTCACTCATCTCAGCATATTGATTTTCTGATATCATAATTTAATAGTTGACAAATTATTTTGCTTCTATTTCATTTCAAACTTGTTGATTCTAAGTCTCCCTCAATTGCCAATCAAAGTAAGCTTTATTTTGACAAAGAATTTTATTGATTCTAAAAATCCTTCACATTCATTTTAAATATCTATTGATCATATATCTTTTGGTTTGAACCTAGTCACTTTGGAAATTATATCATTTCATTTCATTCGTTTGTCATCGATTTCTTGAACTAATTCAGTTGAACCATTGAATCATATTTATTGTACAACTCGTATTCACAAAATTTGATATTTAAAATCTGTGTCATTTTGTTAAGGGAAATTGGCCTGTAATAATCCTATCTAGACCTTATTAGCCATTAATAATCCCACCTCAGAATATTCCCCCCACCAGTCCCACCTTTCACCTATTTTCCCTACAATGGTCCCCCGTTAAAAAAACTTAACGGAGTTAAGCTTTTTTCCAAATTACAAAAAGATTTTTTTGGCTTTTGATTAGAACGACGATACGAATCCATTGATGCAAAACTTGCCTCAAAACAGTGCTCCAAACCATGAAAACGGCGCTTCAATTCGGGTGTTTAAATTTCCAATTAACAAAAATCCAGTCACTTGGAGCACCATTTCGAAGTAAATTTTACATTAATGGACTCGTATCATCGTTCTGATCAAAAGCCCTAAAAATCTGTTTGTAATTTAGAAAAAAGCTTAACTCCGTTAAGTTTTTTTAACGGGGGACCATTGTAGGGAAAATAGGTGAAAGGTGGGACTGGCGGGGGGAATATTCTGAGGTGGGATTATTAATGGCCAATAAGGTCTAGGTGGGATTATTACAGGCCAATTCCCCTTTTGTTAACTAAAATATGACATAAGTCTAAAAGAAATATCATAACTCAAATCTCGAGGACGAGATTTTTATTAAGGTTGGGAGAATGTAACAACCCTCATTAAAAGTCCTATTCATTTTATTATTTTATCCAATAGGAAACCCTAATTGAAACACCCAAGTGATTCTGCACAAACCCTACAAATTTCAGAACAATCAGAATCAGGATCAGGGCCCCTAAAACTCAGGGGGGATATCCCCTACTCGGCGATTATCTTTATAACATGCTGTCAAAATTGAATTTCTCGATTCCGTCGACTCAGCAGGCCTATACCCACACGTGACTATCCTATAATGAAAATGCAACCCTTACGGACCGTAAGGGAGGAGTCTTACGGTCCGTAAGCATGTCAAAAATCGTGTATAAATAACAGACATTGGGACTTGAATTCTAGCGATTGAACGACGATCAAATTCCAATTATACGCTGAGATATCGTCCAAACACTCTAAAAACACACACGAATCACTAATTAATATAGCGGGGTGCTGCTACGATGCCGGGTATTAACTCAATTGCTGCTACGATTCAATGTCCGATCGATTGAAACTATCCGACCGGATGTTTAAGCGCTATCCTTTGTCATTAGTCGTGATCCGACAGGATGTTTGAGTACCACCCGAAATCGGGGAATACTCTGTCATTCGTTGTGAGGGTTTTAATCTCGTGAGTTATCGTAAATGATGTATTAGTTAAATACCTAGTTCGTGTGCACTAGGTTACAAGGCTAAATCAATAAGCTAAGCTCTGCCTGTATAAATCTGCAATATATCAAGGCATATATGTAGACTAAACTTTGGCCGTATGAATCTGCATGATTATAAAGTGAGTCATTCTCTTTTTATCAACTATTTTACAATACCTCAAATTATTTTCAAAAGTTATAATTACAGGGACTAAGTCGTGGATATCTTGAATCACTGGCTAGTGGGGTATTGTGCACATTACTAATTTTCTCCCAGTTAGGTTCATTGACCTACTAGGGATAATCATCACTATTTAGGTCCATTGACCTAATAGTGGTATGACTATCGTCACCATTGTGACATGTCACCATTGTGACACGGCGCCAGATAAAAATAAGATAGAAGCCATTGTAATCGCTCTTATGCTGTAATTAATAACTATGCATCATTTTATGTAAATAGAATGATTCACTCAGTATTTCCCGTTGACAAAACCTTTTTAAAACGCATTTCAGGTAATTACAGTAGATTGGAGTAAGAGATGCATACGGCACTGAAAGGCATCAAGAAGTGGCTTATTTATTAATTAAATCAAATTAAGAAATATTGTTTTATGTAATAAAATTTATCTTTATTAAAGCTACCTTTGTAAAACATGGATTTATTCCATCTATTTAATAAATAAAATCCGGTGTTTCTAATCTCTGATATTTTTCATAACTCACGGTCCTGATGAAATTTCAGCTGCAACGTTTTCAAAATAATCACCGGTACCACTGGGCTGTTCGCGACTCCCGATTCCGTCCAGGGTCTGTCGGGGGCCGTGACACTGAAGAACATCTAAAGAATTACTATTGGAAAGGTCCAGAAGACAACCCAAAGAGACCACTCTCTCCAATGAGCAAAAGTATTGTTGAAAACAGAAACAATGGAGGTTGGGTAATTTTACACAAGCACATGACCAATCCAATAGTATCAATTGAAAGAATTGATACTTTGACCACTGGAGGAGGCATCTTAGGCAATGAAGCACAAAACAAGTATACCTTGATCAGAAAAGATAACAGTGAACAAAAGGTTACTGATGCAAATCTGGCTGATGATATTCACCCATTGGGAATAGTCAAAATGAAGAATATCATTGATGAAATGAAAGGTAATTCAGTTATAATCAGAAGAGCCCTTGAAAGTCTCAAAAGTGCAGGAGCAAAGTTATACAAAAGGGCTGCACTGGCAGACTTTGATCTATGTATCAATTTTGAGTACAGCAACAAAGTGCTAATACCTCCTCCGAACACTTCAATTCCAGCTGAAATCACTTCTAAACTAGTAAGAACCGGAGCAATCTTTGATCAACCAGAAATGTGTGTAGTCTTCAAAGATGCTAATGAAGAGGAAGCTCTGTTCAGAATCAGTGAAATATGCAGGTATTCAAATCAAACACTAAAATATATAGGAAACTGCATGAATGAAAAACAAGAGCAGCTCAAAAAGAAGGGAAAGAACAATGAAAAGCTGAGAAAAACAATTGAAGAGTGCATTGAAAATTGGATGGAAGCAAGAGGATGGTATAAAGAAATGTACAAAGAAACTCAAAAGGCAATTGACCACAAGAAAAGGCTGAAGCCTGGAGACAAATACAGAGGTGGAGTGAAGATCATTTAATGATTTAATGAGATTAAGATTCCTGTTTTTGAACAATATTTTATTAATGTCTGATTTATGGTTGGTTTGACTATGTTCTATGTATCTGAACTTAGTTGTTTTTAAATTTCTCTTTCAAAGAAAGTTGTTTATGTTAGATATAGAGATAGTTCATTTTCTTACAATACTTAGGGGGAAACTGTTAGGAAACTTTATTTGTAAGTATTGAAGAAAATCACAATCAAGTGGATCTATGAAGAGATCACAGTCCTGAAGATCACAAACTAGAAAAAGAAGATCAGATGGGACAACTGGAATGCATAGCATCTACTTCAACGAAACACAAGTTGATCAAGTGCAGAATTGGATTATCAGAAAAGGTCACTTCTGATGGATCTGATGATATTTCTGATGAAATATCATCAGCTTCTGACGATTCTGATCATCAGGATTTTTCTGATGATTTGTTCATCAGAATTTCTGATGAAGTGGTTTATCAGAATTCTGATGAAATACCCCACTTGTCTGAAATTGGCTCTGTCCTGCCACACTTACCGAAGCAAGTTGACATTAATTGATATCATGATGAAAAAGGCAACTTGAACGTTGGATTCAATGAATATGTCAATTGGGCACTTTTCGCAGGAATTATTGCATGAATAAACTATTGTTTATTCATGCACCCAGCCTTCTATAAATAGAAGGCTCAACCAGGAGAAGCAAAGTGAGTTTGAAGCTTAGCATTCACACATACATCAAAACTCCATTGCCCTCTCACCCACAGAATTCAAGATTCGTTTGTACTAGATAATAATCTTACAATCACCTTGTAAACCTTTTTGTTTTCAAAGTGATATAAACTTGATAATTCTGTAGGTCTTGTTTCTTGAAAGTCTGATTTCCATTTCCGCACATATTTTCACATCTACTGAAATCACTTGTCATATTACGTGAAAAGAAGTTGTTTTAAGGACGAGCTGGGTCCAACATCTTGGGAAAATCCTATTTATGTACTTTCTCTCTCCACATGCAAGGCACATGCATATTCCACCCTCATTTTTTAAACGTTCATAACTTTTTTATATGACAATATTTTTTCATAAAAATTTCACCGTAAAATCGAGCGTATTTTTATCTTTAATTTGAGTACCATATTACTATATAAAATATGAAAACTAAAGAAACTCACTAAAATGTGTTGTATTTCTATGTTGTATAACATTTTTTGTGCTGGATTTTTTACTATATTTTTGTGCTAAATTTTTTTATGCTGGATTTTTTTATCTTAATTTTTTTTCTCAATTTTTTGTGCTGGATTTTTTTGTACTACATTTTTTTGTTGAATTTTTTCGTGCTATATTTTTTTGTGCTAGATTTTTTTTTGCTAATTTTTTTGTACTACATTTTTTGTGCTATATTTTTTTGTATTGGATTTTTTTGTGCTAGATTTTTTTGTACTATATTTTTTTTGTTGTATTTTTCAAAAACAAAAGGGATGCCACATGTCATTTTCACTCATATTTATAAGAACCAAAATACCCTTCATTCCTACTTATTAGGAGTGCCACATGTCATCATCACAATCCTTCTTAGGCTACTTAGGCAAAATCCACTTTTTAGTGGATCCTTCCCCTATATATATATATAGGTTCCTGTAAAAAAAGACCTAAAGTGTGAGAAAGGTAACAAAGAATATCAACCATTAGATCATTCTATATCAGATCAAGGTTATAATTGTAATTCTACCAATAATTCTAATTAAGGATTAAATATATGTAACCGATTTTTCTGAGTTATTTTAGGGAATTCGAATTTTGAATATTTTATCAATATACGTAAATATTACAATTCATCTTTCATCCAATTCATCTTTTATCAGTATACGTATACAATTCATCTTTCACCCAATTCATCTTTCATCCAAACATCTGTGATTACCAGTTCGTAATTCTGCATGGTGAACGACGATCCAGGTAATATCATTATGTTGTTTTTTCGTTTATTATGTAATGGTAATTAATATTCGTCAAAGAAAAGCTTCAATTTTCAATCATCTGTTATGTCAATTTTCAAGAACACCAGTTCATAATTCTGTATGGTGTTTTTTTGCATGGGTGATGTTCATTTAGTATACCAGTTTATTTAATGACACCACGTGTAATCCTTTCAGGGTGTTTTATATGTAAATAGTGATTTGATGTATACTATTGAATTTGGAGGGGTTTTTTATAACAGTTGTTTATTTGATATAGTTGATTAGTTGCTTGTGGTGTTATGTTGTACATATGATGTTGTGGTGTTTGTTGTGTTTATGTTGTAATGTATGTAACAAAATTCTAATTTTTTAATGGTGTTTTATAGGTTATGATGTGGTAGGACGACATGACTGTGTACTATACATGCAAAAGATTCGAATAGTTTGGGTTGTTGTGCTTACACAACTTTTGTGTGCTTAGGATGCTTGATATTAGGGAGTTTCCAAAACGCTATATCTTATGACGTTGGACTCGGGAGGCTGTTCCCAATAGTGCCCCTGGTGCTATTCTAGGTATCAACGAGAGTGAGGATTGTTATACTAAAGTTAACCGGGTTGTACGTGAGATCACATATTCTACGGAGTCGGTTATTAACAAGCTTGTCGCCAACTTTGATGAGCTGTGCTCATTCAGGGATCGTGTTGTTAACTATTTCAAAACACCTGATGAGGCGATGGTCAATGCCCCACATAAGAGCCGTCGCGAAAGGTTTGCTGAAATTACCGGTAACACACAACCATCAGATGTAACCGTTCGTGTTCCCGTTGGAACTAGATACAAAGGTATGGGTAAGCCTGAACGTATGAAGTCCAAATGTGAAATTGCTATAAGTCAGTTGGGCAAAAAGTGCCGTCAGTGTCAAAACTGTTTTAGATACGGGCATAACAGACGTACTTGCAAAAACCCTACCCGGACTAAAGAACAAGCTAGTGCCGAGGAGAACGGTGAAGAAGCTGATGAAGGTGACGAGGAGGAAGATGTATGGGAAGAAGTTGAAGAAGCTCTGGATAAACAAGATGAGAACGAATCAGACGAGGAGGATGGAGAAGAGGACTAGGAAGTTATTTAGAGACGTCTAAACATTTGGTTATTTTTAACGTATTTTCTTTTTGTTTCGTACATTGTTAGGTTTTCAATGGTTTTTCGGATTCGTAGAAACTCGTGGTTTTATTTTGTTTGGTTCTGGTCGAATTTTATATTACCGGTGACAATGTTTTATATTTTGTGTTTTTGTTTCACTTAAATCTGTTTTTTTTTTTGTTAATAAATGGTGTTATATTTTATTCATGGTGTTTTATTATGTATGCTGGAAGTTTAATGGTGTTACTTATTTGCACACAGTGTTTTAATGTGCAAATTAGTTGTACTGTTTTTATTTATATGTGTTGGATCTATTCATGGTGTTTTATTATGTACGTTGAAGCTTAATGGTGTTAATTCTTTGCTCATAGTGTTTTATTGTGCATAACAGTTGGTATGTTATTTCATTACGTCAGTAACATGTTAACACTTATTTCGTACAATCCCTCTGGTCGCGGATGAATCACAAAGGTCATTACATATTCTTTGAGACGAAAACGGTGTCTAACTAAATGAAAACACCAAAATAAAACATTTAAAAGAGAAACAGTTTACCAAATGAAATCAGGCTTTACATAGACAAATTATACCACGATCACAACGAGCGACCAAATGTTGTTACCATTGTTTAAAACCCATAAAAAGAGGGGGGGTTATTGCACGGACCTCCCGGCCGCTGGAGTGATCCCACTCCACAAGCTAGCTTAGCCCCATAGCTGCCTGGCGGTTAATACCCACTGAGCTGTCGTCTTGGCGGTCTTGCGCCTACCAAGACTCGAACCTGGCTCTCTTGGGAAAGAGAGGGTGAGGCTGGCCAACTGGGCTACCCCAGTTGGTTATATAAAAGAGTGCTAACATGCTAACACATCATATAATCTAAAATTGCCAAAATTGTTTTGTTTTCTAACAGAAAGTTGATGTTGCTTTGTCGTCCACCTACACGACACTGCCCAACCTTTCACCAATCCGACCGATTGCATTCTCTTCCATTCTCACCCTTTCATCCTCGTCTAAGCGTGTGTATTCTTGTACTTCTCGCTCTACATCGCCCCGTACCGTGTTCACGTCACTTAGAAGCATTTTAGAGAGGTACTTCTTATGCAGATCCTCGATTTCTTTCGCTTGATCAGGAAAGATTTCTTCTTTGATGTCTCTCTCATGCGAGAAACCACACATCCAATGTCCCACGTTTGTTCCTATTCAATACCAAATCATTAGCATTGCTCATATTTCATGTATAGTTTAAGTACAAGTATTTTAGTTATTTTATTAAGAAACAAAAATGACACGAGCTTACCATTGTAAGTTTCCATATGTTGCATCAGTAAAATACGACAGTCGATGCCATTGTAACGTGTTAGCCATGGGAACACCAGTCGAACTGGTTCTGTATTCCTCAGCCTTGGAGCGATTTTTGGATGTATTTAACTTAGATACCGACAAAATGTACTTATCTGCAATTACACATTTTTATTGTTAAGAAATATATTTTTTTACACCATATGGTTACGGCAGTCACATATATATAAATCTACACCAAACTTACCATCTTCTCCACATTTCCGTGGTATCTTTCTAAGCCCGCATCACCTTCTATGTTGTGAATAATAAAGATCTCTTTTGTTTTCAAGTTGAAAAACAGGAGATAGTAGTGTTCCCCTGTCAAGATAGGTATAAACACCATCTGGAAACCTTTAAACCTTTTTGCTTCTGTCCCAGCCAGGACAACGTTCATGTTTGTTGTAAACTCTGCTATGCGGTCATCATCAGACATTGCAAAATCTTTTTCAAGCTGTGGTGTTATTCAAGTAAACAAAAATAAGGTATGGTGTTATTCAGCAATCAAACAGTCTACATGTTAAACAACCCAAAAAAATTGTAAACATAGAATAAGCTATGGTGTTATTAAGAAAACACAAACAAGCTATGGTGTTATTTAGTAAACACAAACATGTGCAAAAATACAATAAGATTTGATGTCGTACAACTAAACCCAAATAAGCTATGGTATTATTCACTATGTTTACATATTATGGTGTTTTTACAGTTACTTAATTTCAGAATTTGGTTAATTAGAATAAACCATGGTGTTATCTAGTGACTTAACATAATATTGGGTGGTGTTATTCAAGTAAATAAAAAAATAAGCTATGGTGTTATTCAGTTACTTATCTCCAAATTTTGGTAAGCACAACATGTGTGAACATACAATATGCTATGGTGTTATTCAAGCAAACCCAAATAAGCTATCGTGTTATTCATCTCTGTGATGAAAACAGCAAGCTATGCAAGGAAAGGATCACTAGTGTATATGATTTTCATAATCATTAACACTAAAGGAAAAGAATTGAAAGATATTCCCGTAGTATCTAAATTTTCAAATGTTTTTCCAGAAGAGTTACCTGGATTACCGCCAGATAGAGATGTTGAATTCAGAATTCACCTAATACCAAGGACAGCAACGATTGCCAAGGCACCTTACCATTTAGCACCAGCGGAAATGCAGGAACTGAAGAAATAGTTGGACGAACTTCTGGAGAAAGGTTTCATACAGCCTAGTTCATCACCATGGGGAGCACTAATCTTGTTTGTCAAGAAGAATGATGGATCAATGCGTATGTGCATTGATTACCGAGAGTTGAACAAGGTTATGATTAAAAATCGTTACCCACTACCGAGAATCGATGATGTGTTCGATCAACTTCAGGGAGCTCGATTCTTTTCTAAGATCGATTTACGCTCAGGACATCATCAATTGAAAGTACAGAAATAGGACATTCCTAAAACTGCTTTCAGAACAAGGTACGGTCATTATGAATTTACAGTCATGCCATTTGGTTTAACCAATGCCCCAGTCGCATTTATGGACATGATGCACAGAATATGTAAACCGTATCTGGATAAATTCATAATTGTCTTTATAGATGATATTCTTATTTACTCTAAGAGTAAAGAAGATCATGCAGAGCATTTGTTTATACTTCTGAATTTGCTGAGAAAAGAAAAGCTTTATGCTAAATTTTCAAAATGTGAATTTTGGTTAAACGAAGTGCAATTCCTTGGACACCTGGTTAATCATGAAGGACTTCATGTAGATTCCACAAAAATCGAGGCGATTACTAAGTGGAAAGTCCCTGAATCACCAACGGAGGTGAGAAGTTTTCTTGGACTAGCAGGTTATTATAGACGTTTTATTCAAGATTTTTCTAGAATAGCCATTCCCTTAACGAAACTAACTTGCAAATCAGTTAAGTTTGAATGGGTACCAAAACAGGAAGAAGCTTTTAGGATTCTAAAGAAAAAGTTAACCAACGCACCTATACTCACGTTACCGGAAGGAACTAAAGACTTGATAGTCTATTGTGACGCTTCTAAGTTAGGTTATGGAAGTGTGTTGATGCAACGTCAAAAGGTTATAGCCTATGCCTTTAGACAACTTAAGAATCATGAAGAAAATTATACAACCCATGATCTAGAGTTAGGAGCCATAATTTTTGCCCTTAAAATTTGGAGACACTATCTTTATGGTAGCAAGTTTACTATTTTCACCGATCATAAGAGTCTAAGATATGTTTTTGGGCAAAAAGAGTTAAATATGAGACAGAGATGCTGGATGGAGATTCTGAGTGATTATGATTGTGATATCCAGTATCATGCAGGAAAGGCTAATGTAGTAGCTGATTCTTTAAGTCGAAAGTATCATGAAAAGCCAACACATGTATGTTCTCTCAAATTAAATCTGCAAATAGATTTAAACGAGCAAATTAAAGAAATGTGGGAAACAGTAATCAAGGACGACACTGAAAAATTAAAAAGAATGATTAAGGAATTAGAACAAGGGACAAGTGGAATTTGGAGATTCCATAAGAAAAGAATCTGGATGTGACAACCCGATATTCCAAGACTTTTCCTTTCGCGTCACCTGTTTTACAATCCTGTTTTATATTTCGGTGTACGTTGTATCACGTATATTATTTTAAAATGATTTTAGTATAAGTTATTTATTTGGTGATTTAAGGATTAATAAAAACCTATTATGACAAAAACACTGCCCGATGAAAAATAGGATCTTTCGCCACATATAACCTCGACGAAGAATGGATCTTCGTCGAGGATGGTTCTTCGTCAAGCATGGGCTTTGGCCCAGAATAGTTCACGGCCCAACTTCTTGTGTGTTTGTTTAAAACCTACGTAACCGGTGAGCATAATCAGAAACCCTACATTATCTCTCCCTCACCCGACGGCAGTTCTCTTTAATCGTTCGAAGTCTCGAGTCTTGATCAAATTGGCCCACTTGATATCACGGTTAACATTCTTTTGTTGGTAGTGTATTGTACTTATGATGTTATTTGTTAGATGTTTGACTAGGGTTTCATACTATTAAGTTAGTGATAATAAAAACTGTGATCATGAATGGGTTGTAACGTATGGTGTGATGAATTGATTAGGGCTAGGGAATTGCACGCTAGCATTAGAAACTGTTAGTTTATCAGTTTGATTAATGTTTGAGTGGATGATGATTAGTCAGGTTTATTATATGAAACTGATTTTGAGATCGGAACTGTTGTTCGATGTTATTCGGAGATGTGATTGATTTGTGAAACATGCCAATTACTTGTTAACTGCTAATATGAAACTGTGTAATCACGAATGAAAACTAACTGAAGTATATGGTTAATCTGTTTGGTTGGATTATTGAATTTGTTTACTGGAATTGTGGAAACCTTAAAACTGTCAAGGGTAGTCGACGAACCATAGGTTGACGAAGGATGATTCTTCGTCGACAAGCATCTCGACGAAACATGGGGTTGTTCGTCACACCTCATCTCGACGAAACATGGGGTTCTTTGTCTTACCTCGCCCCGACGAAGGATGATCCTTCGTCACAAGGGATATTTCGTCATGTAAGTAAATGAGTTGAACAGTAGGTGCCTATGATGTTGATGATGATGGATACTTGTGTGTGTATACGATCCTTGTTGCATGTCAATGAGAGTAAGAAACTTGGTTCGATTAGTTGGTATAACAAACTCACCTGTTATGTTATGTGTTACTTTGTGACATTCAAATGAGATGTTAGCTTGCATTAGAAAGGTGTATTTGCTACCTGATATACTGTGATCTTGTGTGTTGGGATTGAACCCTATCAGAGGAACAGATAATTAGAGCCAAAACTGGTTCACAACAGTGGATTCATCATAAGCAGTAGTTTACACCAGGCTTTCCCCTTGAAAGTTTTTATAACATCTGATGTCCTCTATCCACTACCCGTATACAACAGCTGCTGTCCTTCAAACTGCTGATGAAGCCCTGAAGACTGTTAAGTATTAAACACTACTGGTTCAATCTACTGATGCTATCTAAGTACTGCTGTTGATTAAAGAACTGCCCACTCAAGGACTGATCAACTTTGAGGAAAGCACTGATAGTCAAACATCAGTGCTGATGGAAGGAGAAAGCAGTAGTTTAATTTGTCACTTGTATTGTATAGAATCAGTTGTTAAGTTAGCAGTGTTTGTATAAGAACAGTGGTTAAAGGTTGTTAGATGTCACTTTCATGGTGACGTCAGCATAGATGTTTCAGTGGTTTGATTTGCCTATAAATGGAACAGTACCCTGTACTGTTACATTTGATTGACTGAGTGAGTTCTTCTCCTCCAATCCTTTCATCTTGAGCAATCAACCAGTGAGCAACATGCTGAGGGAGAGCTTTAGTATGTAAGCATGTCTGTAATCATTTCTGTATTGTAATCATTCGACTCAATGATAAGGATGTGTTTACTAAAACTATTTTCCTTTTGATTGTGTTAGCAAAGTTTATTTTCAATTCCGCTGCATTAGATCTCTGTTTAACATTCATTTATTGTTCAAGTATTACAAACAAACACAATCAAGAGGGCCTCTGATCCTAACAATTGGTATCAGAGCTTGGACAGTCAAATTCGATCTAACAATCAATTTGACATAACAGTCCAGCTCAAAATTCATTGATGCCAAGGTTGATCGTATTTAGTTGAAAAACAGAGTAACGAGTGATCACGTTCAAAGTTGCTATTCAAAAACTCTGTAAAACAACCAAGATGTCATAAGACACACAAACTTTACATAACAAGTGATATCATGCATAAATCACCTATAGTTTTCAGATCTGAAAATATGTCTGATAACTATGGTATAATTATTTTATTTACAAAATCGATTTCAATTGTTGTTATGAAGTTTATGTTGTTTCCATCATGTTTGCTACTAAGGTGTGTACCTCAGGTCAACAAAAACCTATGTTCGTAAAAACATTAGTGATTTTGTTAACATAAAAAGAGGGAAATTAAAACTTTAGTTATTAGATCTTATGTGTTGAAAAACAGGTTGAGAATCCTGTTAAAAAGGACCAAATCAACTTTGTTAAAAATACATTAAGAAAATCAGGTGTTAAAATAGTCCAAATCATATGTAATGTGAGATTTGATATAAGCATTTACAAATATGGCCAGATCTCTCAAAACATTGCTGCAAAATGATTCTGGAATAAGTATTCCTTCAATAAAAACCTCCCAGTGAGTATTTCAGTACTTATGAATGGAAAGGGAAAAAAGGGAAGAAGAAAAATCACAAAAACTCAAAAGTGTGTTTATCTCAAAACTTTTGAAGTCAAAAGAAAAGAGTATAAATGTAAAACACTTAAGAGTCCAAATTTGGGTGAATAATGGTCATCAAGCAACTGTGTGCATTCATTGATTCAGGGAAGTTCAGGTAACAATAGTATCTCCTGTGATTAAACTTACAAGAGGACTAGACAAGTTTTTCAAAATCATCACATGGTAACAAAGTCTATAACAGGACTTTCAAAACTTATGTGAACATATCTCCTCATTTTTTTTTTGAAATCAATTGACAAGGAAATGGTCCCAAACAGTGGTTATTACAATGAATTTCAAACCACTGACCATTTTCATAAAACTTGAGAGTAATGTGATTATGAGTTTAATTGGAAAATATACCAGATCCTTTTTGATGATGTTTTCAGAAAAACCTTTAATTATTTTTCTTGAAAAGTTTTTTCTCAAATAAAACAGGATATATTATTCTTTATTTTTTTTTTAGTGATATATTTTGTACTTTTACTTGTTTTTTATGGTAAAAGTTTCAATCACCTTTCAGGATGTAGAACCCTTATTTTTGGTGATATTATCCTTGAAAATAGATCAAAAGGAAATGGTGCAAGTGTCAAGGTCATGTCAAACTCAAGTTTGTTTTAACACAGATCAAAGATTGATTGCTAACAGACCTTAAAATACCTGGGTACTCATGTTTTAATTCAAACATTATGACACAAAATGAGTAGCCATAGTAAAAGGTTTCCATCATCTGGGGTACTAAACCACTGTCAGGAATCTATAAAAGCTTCAAAACTTGTAATAGACATGTGGCAAAACCTTGAATGCAAATTCCTGTAAAAACTGCTGACATATTAAACTTGACAATTTGCATCTAAAATGTATTTTGTTGAGGATGGCAATCTTGCAGATATTTCATAATCACCATCAACAGATGTTGGACATGATATTGTGGTTTCACAAGACAAAATCATTCCTTTCATCAGAGCAGCAGATGTTCAAAACATTTGTCAAAAGCTTATCCACTGTTGCACTAACGGTTGCTGACATAATAGCCCTCAAATCCTTACCATTACCTTACCCCTAACCACTGATGATAGAACTCCATCAAAAATGGATAACTATCAATATTGTGTGATATCACTTTCATCCATTCCTCTACATTCATTTTCAAATAGTTGTTGGATCATTAAAATCACCAACAGTTGTTAACTCAGATGATTCACATTAAAAAAAAACATTTGTTCTGGTAAATGTTGTCCATTGCTGAAAGTCAACCTCTGTTCTCTTATTTTCTTGGTAATCACTGTTGTTCAAAATCAGTGTTTTATCCACTGATAAAGCTATCCACTGATAGTTAAAATCACCCACTGTCTTCATTTTGACCATTGTAACCACTGGTATTTGCTTCATTAGTGGTTTCCTAAACAACTGTCCTCCATTATTCATCCTACCATCAGAGGTTGGCACGTGGTCAGCTCTTAGCCATCAAATCCTTATAACCGTTGCCATGTCAGCATTCACTTTTTCCTTTATAAAATCCTGATCAAAACCCCCAAACAGGGTTTTGCACTGTCAAATTGAATTTCAAAATTCCTTTCTCAAAGCAGTTTCCATCCTTCCGTCTCAAATCATTCTTCGTTTTTCTTCATCAAAATGACAAAATCGAAATCAAAATCATCCTCATCTTCCAAAAAGGTCACTCAAAAGGACGCTGAACCCATTGAAATCCCATTGAAATCTCCTCACAATTACTTGGGTCTACTCACAAAACCCACCACCACCAAAACCTTCGATTTCATCATTGACACACTTGTAGCTTCAAAGTACAAAACCTTGTTGACTGCTGATGCTCCTATTTACGAACAAACCCAGAGAGAATTTTGGAAAAATGCCACACTTGAGTATCAAGGTGACACAGTTATAGCCATTAATTCTTCCATAAAGGGCAAAAAGATTCAAGTCACTCCACAATCTATTTCAGAACTCTTTGCACTCGATGATCAGGAAGGTAAAACTTCTTTTTCCCAAAAACGAGTTAAAAATTGATTTTCTTGAAAGAGGGTATGGTGCGGAAATAAAAAGGGACACCTTACAAAAAGGCTTCTTCCCTTCTGCACCAAGGTTTTTATTCCATACCCTTTTGATGTGTGTCTCAAATAAAAAACTGCTTTTAATGAAATACCATTAAAGATCCAATATCTGGGTTTTGCTAATTTACACAATGAAAATTTTAACTATTCCTAGGAGATCTTTGATGATTTGGTAAAAAAATGTTGATAGCAAATCATTTCTACTTTTTCCAAGGTTCTTAAGCTACTATTTTGAACAAAAATTCGGAAAGGAAAATGAAAATTTGCTCATCCAAGGTGAATCTTTTCAAACACATGGTTTAACATCTGAAACATTCACTAGAATGTTAACACCTGCAAAAACACAAGCAGAGGTTCCTGAGCAGACTTTAGCAGCTACCACTGCTCCTCAGGTATTTGCTGCTGAGCCCACTGCTCCAGATGATCATAGTAGCACACCCACTGCTATGAAACCCACACCTGCCATCACTAAAATGCCTAAAAAGAGATCATCCAAAAAGCCCCCCAAACCCACCAAAAAGGCAACTCTGGAAGATGAGAACCCAGAACCACTGCCAGTGACAACACAAATGTCACCAAAAACCACTGCTGCTACTTCCTCACAGCAGATGGAAGAAAGATCTCCACCCTTGCCTCAAACTCCTCCTGCATCCTCACAAAAGGATCAGGTTGTAAGCACAGGGACCCCACATTATGAAGCTCTGGATCCAATTGGATCCATCTTCCTCACTCCTGATCCCAAGGACATGTCTCTTTCAACACCCATATCTTCACCCCTCTCATTACCACAATCCATAATACCCTTGTTGCATGCAGTTGCTATAGCTCAGACACAAACCAGTTCCTCTCAATCACCTGTCACTGAGAGTACACTCCCACAAGTGACTAGGTCTGATGCTTATACCTCTGCTATCCCAGCAACAATTGAGGAGGTTACACTGCAGGAGTTACAAGTAATTCCTGACAGTAGTTCAAGTGGAGCAGCAACTACAAGTGTTGGATCAACAGATCTACATTTGGCCAGTTTTTTCATCAATCAGACTCCCTTGAAGGCAATTTCTTCTATAGCACCCCTGATAACCACTAATGAGTATCTTTTGACCACTGGTACCATCAAAAGGTTATCAAGTGTTGAAGAAAGAATACCCCAGACCCAAGAACATGGGGCATCAATGGGTGATTTTTAGGATTCGTTCCCTAAGTCACACATTGATACAACCACTGCCGATGGGAAATCAGATGATCCCATTAAGTTGGGTGATGATTTAAAATATAGGGAATTGACGGGTAGAATTGATAATCTTGATACATTTGTTGCTGAAATAAAGGATATGTTACAACAGTTGTTGAAAGCTCAAAAGGTCTCAACCACTGCTGCTCCAACTCAAGCATTTGCACCACAACCTGCACCTGCTGCAAATGAGCTCTGGAATTTGTTTCAACCACTGCTCATCCATCAAAACCAAGTAGCTGATCAGAAACATGAAATACAGGTTCAAAAGATCAGAAATACTATGGAAGCAAGATTTAAAGATACTCAGGCTGATATCAGGGCAATAAAGGCCCATTTGCTAAACACCACAGGCACTGCTCCTCCCACTGTTCTCTTTATTGATAACCCCCTCCAGATAATGCCAAAAAGGGGGAGAAAATCAAGTAGTGGAAGCAGAAGGGAATTGAAGATGGTATCTACATTGAGCCTCAACAAGATAGTATGCTCAAAAACATCCCTTTGCCAGATGGATCCAAATAGATTGATGTTACCACTAATGCTATTGCTGAAGCATTAGCTGAGATAAAAAGGGATAGAGGGGCTAAGGATAAAGCCAGGTGGGAACAGGAGAAAAGAGCTTTTATGGAGCTGAATGCACAGGGTACTTCTGAGCCAAAGGATGATGAAAATCCTAAGGATGAAAAGAAGAAGCCCAATAGACAAGTGAGGCAACCCAAACACACACCATCCAGACCTACAAAGCATGCCTCCAAACCACCTCCCAAAGGCTCCAAGCATCAAACCTCTACCCAAACAGCTGTTGTAACTCCTGTTGTATCAACAACTGTTGATACATCAGTGGTTTCAGCAGCTGTTAAAACTAAAACCATCACTTCAACACACACCACTCCAACACACACCACAACCACTGTCCTACCACCACCATCACCTAAAATCACTTCAACTACATCACCACCCACCAAATCACCACCTGCTGAAAAGCAGAAGACATCTACTGACACATCAGTAGTTGTAATGACAACAGAGGTTGAAACACCAGTTGTTTCAACAGCTGTTTGCCAACCATCTACCACTGCCCTCACCATACAACCCATTGTCACATCACAACCAAAACCACCTTCACCCAAAAAGCTTTAGATAAGGAAAAGAAAATTTCAAGAGAATAATGATGATATACCAGCACCTACTCCTTTATCTTCCACACCCTACAAAGTTATCAAGCCACAACCATCCATTCCACCAACTCTAGCCAAACCAATAAACCCTGCTAATATTGTATCCATTGCTGCAAGTTATCCACTGGAATTGGAAGCTGTAAAGGATGAGATGAGACAATTCTATATGGTGGATGATCCTTCAAAAAGAAGATTTCCTTCTCTCATGGGCTTTAGGAACCCAGCAAATATGGATGAGTATCTAAAACTTAAAGCCAGGCAAGCAGATATAAGAGCTACACTTGAATGTAAAGATCAAGGTGATAAAGCCATTTCTGAGAGAATGGAATTTTTGCTCACTAAGGTCAAACAAATGGAAGATTATGCAAGAGACCTGAGTAAAGATATGTCAAATATGCCACCTGAAGCTAACCTACAAAAGGAAATGAGAAAGGATTATCTTGCATTCATCAAGAAAGAAAAGTTTTATCCAGCTAAAGAAGAACAATTCAGTGAATGGCCACTCATTGCGCTAAAGCATGAGGTAAACAGAATCGAGAGAATCAAGAATGATCCAAGTAAGAAAAGGACAGCTCCAAATTGGAGCAAAAACAAAAAGGCCATTGATGAACTTACCTCAGAATACAAGAGGAAGAAACAAGAGCTGGTGGATACAAAGGTTGGACCTGCCAAAGCCATAGCAAAATGGACAAGGTAATACACAGATGAGGCTTATGAAAGGTTAAGGAAAAGAAGGATGACAGATCCTAGCTTACCACAGAAGCCTGAATACAAAGAGCCAAAACAGATCAATAATTCTAAACCACTATTCACATCAGCAGATGTCTCAGTCGTTGAGTTTGATCAAAGAAAGAAACAAGAGCAGATTGAAAAAGAAACTGCAGAAGACATAGCTGCAGCAAATGACATCATAAAATTGGCTTTCAAACAAATGTCAGCTGAAAATTCTGAACTAGCAAAAGCTCAGAGTACTGCTCAACAAATTTTCACAAGGCCACAATCTCCCAACTCATCAGTAAATAAACCTCTCCCAAGAAACCCATTGGGTTCAAAAATACTAAAATGGATGTCTGATCAAAAGACCCATGTATTGACACTGATCAGATCCAATGGAGAAGTAAAGCACATATCAAAGGAACAAGCACTGGGCCTGGGTGTTGAAGATCTACAAGATCTCCTTGAGCTTATACTGTGTAGGGATGAGGATGATACAAGTTCTATGGATTTTGAACTGCAATTTAAAAGACAAGTTAGGGAACTTCTGATGAGACAATAAAGATCCAGAATAATGAAGGGTTTTGGTAATATCTGTTCCAGGGGGAGATTGTTGGGATTGAACCCTATCAGAGGAACATATAATTAGAGCCAAAATTGGTTCACAATAGTGGATTCATCATAAGCAGTAGTTTACACCAGGCTTTCCCCTTGAAAGTGTTTATAACATCTGATGTCCTCTATCCACTGTCCGTATACAACAACTGCTGTCCTTCAAACTGCTGATGAAGCCCTGAAGACTGTTGATTAAACATTGCTGGTTCAATCTACTGATGCTATGTAAGTACTGCTGTTGATTAAAGAACTGCCCACTCAAGGACTGATCAACTTTGAGGAAAGCACTGATAGTCAAACATCAGTGCTGATGGAAGGAGAAAGCAGTAGTTTAATTTGTCACTTGTATTGTATAGAATCACTGGTTAAGTTAGCAGTGTTTGTATAAGAACGTGGTTAAAGGTTGTTAGGTTGTTAGATGTCACTTTCATGGTGACGTCAGCATAGATGTTTCAGTGGTTTGATTTGCCTATAAATGGAACAGTACCCTGTACTGTTACATTTGATTGACTGAGTGAGTTATTCTCCTCCAATCCTTTCATCTTGAGCAATCAACCAGTGAGCATCATGCTGAGGGGGAGCTTTAGTATGTAAGCATGTCTGTAATCATTTCTGTATTGTAATCATTCGACTCAATGATAAGGATGTGTTTACTAAAACTATTTTCCTTTTTATTGTGTTAACAAAGTTTGTTTTCATTTCCACTGCATTAGATCTCTGTTTAACATTCATTTATTGTTCAAGTATTACAAACAAACACAATCAAGAGGGCCTCCGATCCTAACAATGAGAGATATAAACTGTGTGAAAGTAATGACTTGTTTTATTGTGAAACTGATAATATTGTTAACCACGGTAGGGTTGGTTGTTTAACTGGAACGGGTAATTTGATAAATAACGAGCAAACCAAGGTGAGTTCACTGCTCTTTTTCCAAGCATGCGTCCCGGGGAGGGACATCTTGTAAACGTTCCGGGGAGGAATGTCGGGTAATTGGGTTTGACTGGAATGTTAAACCTGGGATGTTGGTTAATACACTCATATCTATCATTTAGGTCCCTTCTACTGAGTTATTGCCGGGGAGGCAACGGGGTATTAGTTAATAGCGCTATTTAGGTTTGGCACCCTCACACCGTACTGGGGAGGACGGGCGTGAACTAATGACCCCAGTCTTGACCATTGCTTTGATAGAGGCATTGGGGAATAGGGCAAATAATCTGGAGCCATCGGCGGTAATCGAGTTATTAACAATATCAAATCATTTAAATGTTTTATACTTATATCTCGTAACTAAAACGTGTTAACAAACTTTGAACTCACTAGCGTTGTCTGATACACTTGTCTGCATGCTTGTAGGACGTAAGGTTCATGGATTGGAACTTGCTATCTGGGAGTGCTGGAGTGGTCATGGGTCGCAGCTCTTGGAAAGAAGTTTAATGATTATTGCACACTTGTTTTGAATACTTGAATAACTATTTACATTATGCTTCCGCTGAATGAATTTGGTTTAAGTTGTGTTTTGGGATTTACTTTATGAAATAAATGGAAACTTTTATTTAATACTATGTTATGGTTCAATGTGATTGGTGGCTGGACCCTGGTACGTCACACGTCCTGCGGTGTTTTCGCATGTGGTATTTTGGAGGTGTGACAGTTTGGTATCAGAGCCACTGGTTATAGTGAACTAGGTTTTAAAACGCTTTTATAAAACCAGACTATAACCGAGCAACTCCGAAATCGACCATGACACTCAGCTCCAGATCGCAAGGTTCGTATCTCGTTTACTTATTGCATAGTATATCTAATACACATTCATGTATGATGTTGCATGTGATGGCACGCTTAGCACTACAGACTGAATTCATGTGTATTTGCCTAGGTCACAGTGTGATATCCCGTTAGACTTTCGTGGTTTATGT
Organism: Helianthus tuberosus; assembly: GCA_030545235.1. NCBI lineage: Eukaryota > Viridiplantae > Streptophyta > Magnoliopsida > Asterales > Asteraceae > Helianthus > Helianthus tuberosus. The sequence continues at coordinate 172,320,791 of CM060424.1, read as the reverse complement.
TCTGGAGTGTCTTCTGCTTTACTACTTGAATTTGAGGAACCTTTTAGCATGAGTTGGGAGGAGCTGGGATAAACATGAAAATCACATTGCTATTATGGGTGCACACATAATAATAATAATGTGGGGTGCATGTGAGTCCCAGTAAGGCTTAACGAGTGTGAAAGGGGTTCCGCTCTGTTGACGAATGTGAACTTAGTAGTCTATAAAAAAATCATCATGAGTCTTGACTCCTACCTTATCTCGACTCTTAACCTTTTCCTTCTCTTATATAAAATCATGAGCGGACGAGGCCATGGACGTGGTCACATCGCGATGACTCAGGCTGAGTTGACAAACTTGATTAACACACGTGTGGCTGAGGCTTTGGCAGCCTACCAAGCTGGTACGATATGTGCCAAATACTCTTTAATCTTGTGTCTCGTACTCAACTCTTACCTCTGTGTTGTATTTTCTTTCGTCCTTAGGTCAGCAAACGCATCAGAATCAAAACAATCTGCCTGCTTGTACGTTTAAGACGTTTATGGATTGTAAGCCACAGACATTCAGTGGGATTGAAGGAGCTGTGGGGCTACTTCGATGGTTTGAAAAAGCGAAGTCAGTGTTCGCTATGTGTAACTGTCCCGTGGGGGACCGTATGAAGTATGCTACAGGCACTTTGGAGGACGGTGCCTTAACTTGGTGGAATGCCCAGGTGCAAATGTTAGGCAATGAAATGGCTAATGCAACGACTTGGGATGATTTCAAGGAGTTGATGCGGGAGGAGTACTGTCCTCGTGACGAGATTCAGAAGCTCGAGAACGAGTACTACAATCTGAAGATGGAGGGGTCCGAGAGCGAGGCTTACACGAAACGATCTCATGAGCTAGCAAACATGTGCCCTAACTTATATCGACCCCCACCTCGAAGAATCGAATTGTACATCAATGGCTTAGCGCCACCAGTAAAGAGTTTGGTCACTGCTGCAAACCTTAACAACTTGCCTCAGATCGTCTGTTTAGCATATAAGATTACTGACCAAGAGGTCGAGCGCGGTTCGCTACCGCCCCGTGTTTCTGCTACTACCCCTGCTGCTACAGCTACCACACCTGCTAGTGATAACAAGCGTAAATGGAATGATGCTGACAAAGCAACCAGTGTAAGTAAATCGCAGAAAAGGCCTGACAACAGCAATAATCGTAGTTTCAGTCAGTCATCCTCAGTTAACCAAGGCCAGGGCAGCAATCAGAGCCAAGGCTCCTACGTTGGTAGGAAGCCTAAGTGCAACAATTGTGGGTATCATCATCACGGACCGTGTGTCCAGGCTTGCCATAGGTGTGATAAGGTAGGTCATATGGCAAAAGACTGTAGAGCTCCGTACCCAAAGCAGCAGCAGCAAAATCAGCAGCAGAATCAGCAGCATTAGCAACAGCAAAGGCAGCAGCCCCATCAGAATCAAGGCTTTAGGATGGGGTGTTTTCAGTGTGGGGATGAGGGTCACATTAAATGGGATTGCCCTCAGCTGAATTAGAACACCAATGATAGCAACAACCGTCAGAATAACAATAACAATGCTGCGAACAACAATAACGACAACAATGGGGGCAATGGAGCTCGTGGAAGGGTGTTTACGATTGGTGCTGGTGATGCTAGGAATGACGGCAATGTCGTGACTGGTACGTTTCCTGTGAATAACCTCTTTGCTTCTGTATTATTTGATTCTGGTTCTGATTGGAGTTATGTGTCTCTAGAGTTCAGTCAACGATTAGGGTTAACTTCAACACCTTTAGAAGCTAAGCATGTAGTAGAATTAGCTGATGGCAAAAAGATTGAAGCTTCGCATGTCCTTTTTGGGTGTAAATTAGATCTTGTGGGTCAAGTGTTTGATATTGACCTCCTTCCTATTACCCTCGGTAGTTTTGATGTAGTTGTCACACCCCAACCGATGGCGGAAACATCGGGGCATGGCACTGAGCGAAACAGATTGTCCAGAAGTTTCCATAACAATTATCATTACCATTCAATTTAAATAACATGTCCCATACCATGTCTCAAACTGTAAACAAATTATTACAGATAGAATCTTGGCAAATAATTCTGTTCCGACAACTCAGATTTATACATAGATAGTTTATTTATTGGTTTCTAGGACCTCTTTTCCTAGCTTCGATTTCATCACAGCGCAGAGAGCATCCTAGACCTTTCCTAGCCTCGATTTCACAGTGAGCTAGGCATACAAACAACATAAGCACCTGTAACATATGCTAAAATAAAGTCAATACATAATGTAAAGGTGAGCATACAAGTTTGATAATAACATATAGAGTTCGAATTCGTTTATGCATAACCAGCACGTACACATAGTGAAATGAAGCACGTTAGTTATCGACATAGATCCATCGATACCAATGACTGCGGGTTGACTGCCCGGGGTAGTTCGCAATACATGATTACCACCGTAATCAATGCAAGTAATTGTCCTTAACAACCCCGTGTGAACGGGTGCTGAGTCCAAACTATAGTACTATCGTTGCTAAGGCAGGTAGACAGCATTCCATGTGTAAACATAACAAGCAAGCATTCATAAGCCACGTATAACATGCATTAACGGTTAGCGTTCAAATAGTATTGAGTAGTGTGATTGATGTGATTTGAATAGTTGTAACGTATGTAACACCCAAAAGTGCATAAAGCAAAAAGGGATCGAGTATACTCACAGCGGTTGATGGATTGAAGGGAGCGCTTAGCGAGTAAAGTTAGCCTGAACGGATTGATAGCATAACAAGAGACGCGTAAAACGGAAAACAAGCGTTGGAGAGTCGGATAGCTGGTCGATCTGACGGTAGTTCGATCGGACGGCTGACCATTCGGTTGACAGTCCGCTCGGACCGCTGTCCGGTCGGTCGGTAGGCCGATCGGATGGCTGTTCGAGTGGATTGTTTCTTCCTTTGAGAAGGATGTGTTTGTGTATGATGGTTTGACTTTTGAAGTTTTCTTTGTAGCATTTGAAAACATTGAAGTACCTTTACCCTTCAGGTCGGTCGATCGGACGGCTGTTCGATCGGCCGGCAACCCGATCGGTTAGGTATTTTAATGAATTGTAGCGATTTGCCTTGGATTGGACAGGTGTTCGATCGGACAGGTCAACAAGTCAAAAACTTAATGATTTGCTGACCGATCGGTTGGCAAGTCAACAATAGTCAACAACTTTAAATGAAATGCAAGGTGTGGTGCAGTGAATCGAATAACTGATCGATCGAACACTAATGCTGTTCGATCAGACAACATGCATGAACAACTATGACAAATTCTTAGCAAGGTGTCACCTGATCGGACGGCTGTTCGATCGGGTGGCACTCCTAGTGCATCGAACATGTTGAAAAATCGATTAAGTGTTGAAGTACAGTATCTCATGATCTAAAGAGTAATCTGATCGGACAGTAGTCCGATCGAAAAACAGTTCGTTCAATACTAGTCTTCAAAATAATTTGATTAAGTGTGGGACCATGTGTTAACCGATCGGCTGGTCGGTCGATCGGTTGACTGTCCGATCGGCTGGCTGTCCGTTCGGACAGCAGTCCAATCGGTCAGCACCCTGACCTGATCTGCCTATTCGTCTAACACTTGGCTGTTCTGTTTTTTTGTCGTTTTATTCAGGTATTTTGGTAACGAGTCGAACCATAGACCCCTCGTCCTTACTTGGTTCCCCTGGTCGGACAGGAATCACCCAAATTCGGCTGGTGAACTGTTCAGAACGGAGTTCGTCATTTGACCCGAAATCGGTTAACCTCGGGGATAGAATCCGGATCTTGAGCCATGCAACCACCGGAGTGATTTGTAAGCCGGCACAGGCTCTGTTTCTATCGGTTTGAAGGCATTGAGTGAAAAGAGTTGAAAGAAAGTTGGAAAATCCATCTTTCAATCCTTTTCACCGGGTATATGTTTAGATTTATGAAAGATCTTTGTTTATTTATGTGGAAATCGGCTAGATCCAAGTTATTCTTGGTGGATTTAGGCCAAAACATGAAGTTCTTCAAGAACCCATAATGACATCATCCTAGAACACTTGAATCTTGATGATTTCACGGTTAGAAGTTAAGATTTGAAATATAGAAAGGTGTAGGAGTGCGTGTAGATCAAGAAAGTACAAGATTTAGGACGAAATCTTACCTGGATTGAGAGAGATCGGAGAAAAGGTGAGGAACACGAGCTGGTCGGACAGAGGTTTCCAAAAGTAGAAAAGGATGACAATGACAGGGGTATTTATAGGATGCTAAAAGGGGAAAGTGCTGGCCAATCGGCCAGGCAACTCGATCGGACAGCCTGTCTGATCGGACAGCCTGTCTGATCGGACAGCCTGTCCGATCGGCTGGCTGTTCGATCGGCTGGTAGCCTGATCGATCAGCTGCACGTTTCGAGCGTTCGGTGCGACGACTTTTGATATTTCGATTTCGGTTGCGAGCGGTTCGATACGATAGGGTTTCCTAGTCAAATTACTTTTAATCCCAACCACTCATATCTTGCGCTATCCTTTCTCCACTAATTATCATAGTTCGATTGTGATTCGAGTTCGATGTCGATTGAGTTCGATTGCATTTCGAGTTCGATTGTGTTTCGATTGATTACCACAACATAACATAAATAAACATGCACAGGTAACACATAAGGCACACACACACGTATAACAATGATTAAAATACGTAGTTCGAGTTGCGTTTCGATTCGATGTCGATTTGATTAGCATACTTTGGTTATCTGTAAGTCCAGGAACACTACACATATCAAACACTAATCAAAGCGCGGAATACTGAGAAAAGTGTTAAGAACAAGAACACTCAATCGATTATAACCAAAGTGCACACGGTTTCTAGAGAACCGTCAGGTACACCCACAAAGAATTCGAAAATAATAATGAAGAACCTCTAAAAAATGTCTAACCTAATAATGAACTAGGTTCACCCTATTTATAGTTACATAGGGTGACCTAGTTACAGACTGGGTCAGGCCCACATGCACAAATAATTAACCAAACAAGCCCAAATCACTTAAATAGCCCAGATGGCTTATTCTATTATTATCTAACCCACTACAAGGCTAAGCCCAACAACCTATAATTGTGTTTGATAAAGATAGGCGTAAACCTACACCATTATAGGGCCTTACAATATCCCCCTAGGTTTATGCTGTCTTTATCAAACTGTTGTCAATATCATGTGTCTGTGGGAAGATACTTCGGGGGTGTTTGGGTTAGCTTATTTTGGAGCAACTTATGACTTATTAACTTATAAAAGTTAATAAGTTGTTTTTAGAGTGTTTGGGTTAGCTTATTTTAGAGGATTTTGTGTGTGTGAGAAGTCATTTTTGAGAAGTCAGGATTTAAGACTTCTCACTTATGACTTATATAAGTTAATAAGTCATTTTGAGAAGGAATGCCAAACACCCACTTCATGTCTTCAACCTGAAGCTTGGGCTCTTTGTTCTTCTCTTTCACGATCAGCTTTGCTTGAAAAACTTGTTGAAAAGAATGCAAGCGGAGGATTCTCAGCAACTCTTTTCTTTGTCAATGACTTCTCTTTCAAGCAGGTTCACATGTACCTCTTCAAATGTACTATCACTGTCAGACGATGACACGTATCTGGTTCTTCTGACTCAGGCACATCTTGTTGTTGTGATGCTTCATACTTTGTCAGCAACATCTCAATCTTCAACAACCCCTGTTTCTTGATTTAAAACAATTTTCTGCGCATGCTCAAAAATTCATAAGCAAAATTTCTAAGCAACAGAGGGAAGTACCACATGAACATTTGGTACATCCAAGTATTTTTACTCGGATTTCACAATTCAGATTTCATTCAATTTATGATGATCAATCAAATCTTCAAGAACGGTTAAATTTTTAATAAAACAAATAAACATTCTATTTTTTTAAATATAACTGAAACACAAATAAGCAAAGAAACTAATATACAATTACAATTTGCAATGGGATCAAATCACAGTGTTTCGGGCCAGACTACACTTATCAACACTAATTTACTTTGGGTGATCCGAGCGATTGCCAGTATATTTGTCCACTTAAACTTATCTCCCTAGGACTTTTTCAAGTGACGGTCTGCAACTGATTTATCATGTTTTATTTTATATTATATGAACACTCAAATCAATCACGATCAATTCCCGGAATTTTAGATTTGAACATACTATCATACGAGTAGTTTCCCTACCACATATTTCACAAGCCCGTTCTAGGATTCTGAAATCTTGACTAGGACTGGATTGAGAAGAGAAAAGAATAGATCAGCAGCAGAGATGGATATAATATACAGATCAAATGAGATTTTCTCAGTTTGATATAGGTTTTTATTTTTGGGTTTCTTTTAGGCACTAGAGGGCCTCTTTCGGGTGTAATTGATCTATAGCGCGACAACGTACAGCTAGGTCAGCATGTATCTGGATGCAGCAGAAGCTGACTTTGCCTAGCACCTCCAGGTCTTTGCTCACGCAAAACAGAGGAGATACACGAGTTGGTCAGAAAAGATTTCAGAACTAGAACGAAATTGTGTGTATCGGGACGTCACACACGCATTCAAATAACCATGTCCTAATTCCAAGTGACGTTCTTTCCTGAGGTCATAGATTAATATTAGTGTTCTACGCAGTTCCAGTCAAAGAATCTAGCCATCAGGATAAAGCCTACCAACATATCGCTCTAGAGTCGGACCGTTTCAATATTGGTCTTACATGAGTCAGCCTTAATCCACATTGTGAAATTATTTCATTTCCCATATATGCAACAAAATATTTTTTGATTTTTCTGTTTTTCGAATGTTTTTGTATTTTCTCATTTTCTCTATTTACTGATATCTCAAGATATCCCCCTAAATTTGTGCGTAAATCTTACGCGCAAATTTACCTGACAACGAGAAAGTATGTACAAAGAGAAACACAAAAGAAAATGAAAATATTTTTGTTGTTTTTTTCCTAACCGTTCCATCATAAGATTCAATGACTCATCAGTATCAAAATTTGATCACAAAATTTAAATTGTACCTTTCTCGCTGATCTTGTCTTACTTACTTCTCTTATCTCCTCAAAAAGAAAATATCAACTGTAAAAGAATATACCTTATTGCAACAGTGAGATATTACCCGTTATGTCTCTGGAACAACCGCTATCAACATCCAAGGATTGTCAACAGCTCCTCCTTGGTTGTCCCTGAAATGTAAGGAGATTAGTAAGACATTGGTACCCAGGCCATCGTGGTCCTGGGTATTCCTGAAGCATCAATGTACGACACTTCTCGAAAACACATGCCCCATTTTGATTCAAGGACTGGTGATGTTGCTGCTTTATGTTTTGCCTTCCAAACTTGTTTAGGCTTCTCTAATTTCTTAGGAGCCTTGGGCAAAACATTCTGCTTTTCAACCTTTTTGTTTTTCAAAACTTGTTTTGGTTTCAAAGCTTGTTTTCGTTTTGTTTTAGCAGCATTCCAGTCCCCATCAGATGGTTTAACCTGGGGATGCTTATTCATCATTGCCTTTGGTTTTTCAACCTTCATTGGCTTAGAATAAGATATGTCCCTTGGTGTAACCTTCTGATGTTGGGTATAATACGACACGTAGGGACGATGTGTGCAGTTTCTTGCAATGTGACCGAGTATGCCGCAGTTGTAGCAGGTTTGCTTTTTCACATAGGGAGCATAACCCGGTCCATTCCATCCAACCGATGCTGAGTATGAGTTATAAGATTTGTTGGATGATTTGTTTGCAGCCTTTTTGCCCTGCTTCATCTGTCTCTGTTTACAACAGTTAGCACATTCACTAGATTTAGCATTTTCATTTTTAACTGTTGTCTTTAGAGGCACATATTTATTTGAAGGGCCTCTCAAAGCTAGCTCAGAAGCATCCTTTCTCACATAAGGAGGAGCATCAGCAGACAAATTTGATGTTTTTGGACAAACATCATCAGCTTTTTGACAAACAACATCATCCCCCTCAACCCAATCCTCAATAATTACTTTGTCTGCACATGAAGTAGAGGCATCAGTAACATTCACACATTTAAAATCAGGAACTGGCCTTGTTATGTTAACTTCAGATGTTGTGGGCTCAGTCACTGTTTCACTGGTTGATTCAGCTGAACCACCTGAGTTACATTCCTTTTGTAGTGGCTCTGCTGAATCCTTTGCTGCTGAGTCAGCTGCTTCTGAAGACTCACAGCTGGATTCACAAGATTCAACTGATTCCAATTTCTCAGAATTAGTTGCTTCAGGTGATTCACATTTGGAATCAGATGGAGCAGTTGACTCAGTTTGTTTGCGAGACCATTCAAAAAACTCATTCAACATAGCAAACTCAAAGTTGAGAGATTTTGTTTCAGACTCTTTCTCTTGTTGTTGTACTTTGGGTGAATTTTGAGAAAGACTTGACTCAGTATTATCTAATACTTGAAAATGTTTGTCAATATTAGCATTATTCTCAAAATTTAAAGTCTCGATCTGGTCTGAAACAGCAGTTGGTTTGAAGAATGTTTTCTTTAAGGCCTGTTTTTCTAAAGTGATTTCTGTTTTATCAGGCCTTGTGATCTTTACTTTCCTAGATTCCACAGGCTCTACCTTTCTATCCTCGGGCTTCCCATATTCCATTTCAGGCAAGTCGGCTATCTCCTCATCAGTCATGGGAATTGAGGTGTAATTGTGATTGTATGGTGGAGGTATGCATACAAATCCCAATCCCTTATTCCTTACTTCCTTTTTGTTATACTTTAACTGTTGATTTGTCATTTTCTCGACCTTTTCGCTTGAAACATCAAATTTTTTGAAATTAAATTCAGTATTTTCGAAAGTCGATTTTAAGTTGTTTAATTCAACAGTTAATTTTTCAGATAGCTCCTTGAAGTGGAGATATCGACATTTTGCTTCGCTTAGATCACTATGCAACTGTCGAATGTCACGTTTTTGAGCCTCTACCACTTCCTTATACCCATCCAGTTTCGTTTTAACTTCGTAGCTACTGGATTTGGTACATTGAAGTTGCATAGAAAGCGATTGAGCCTGTTCTTTAAAACCTTTTACTTTCTCTCTACATTTTAAAGTACAACAAACATCATCTACACATACCTCATTGGGAATGGGAGTGAAGTCGTGAATTTGAATCCCTGCATCAGAAGTGGATGAGCAAACTGCAGCGGGCAATGGAGCAGTAGAAGCAAACTGCATTAGATGTGTTGCATTGAGCCTTCTGCTTTTCAGCATTGTCATATGATTTGATGAGTGAGATCAGCTCATCCGTCTTCATTTTGTAACAGCAGCAGTCGGTTGTTACAATTATCTGATTAACATTTCTAGACCAACTACAGCTTGCCTGATCTGGAATCCTTTTAAGAACATCTAGAAGCTTGCTGTTGCACGTGCGAGTAGACACCACCATCTCTGCCTTCTCCATTTCAGAGAGCAATTCAGCAAACCGGCTTGTAAGTGCTTCTATAGATTCACCATATGAATATCTGAATCCTTGAAATTCCTGCTCAAGCACTTCTCTCTTAGAAGACATTTTTAAGAATTTTAACTGTGATCCCCCGAAAGTATGATCCCCCAAAAATGTGATTCCCCAAAGATGTGATCCCCCGAAAATGTGCGTTTTAACTATTTCTTCAACACAAGCCCAAAGCAAGAACCCGTGTACTCGCTAACTCAAGCCTTTGAAAAATGCACTAACCAGTTTCCCTGTACCACGCCTCCAAACCTGTCAAAACTTATCACCAAACAACAACCAAACCCCCTTTTTTATTAGATTTCAAAATGTAACTAATATAACTATTATTTTTATTATAATTATTATTAATAATTTAGTAATGATTACCAAATGATTATGATTATTATTATACTATTATTATTATAAAACCTTAATTAAAACAAAAAAAACAAAACAAACGTTGTTTCTTCTTCGTCCAAACAACACGTCCCGAACCCTAATTCAAAACCAAACACAGCCGCCAAAGATGATGATGATCGTGATTATGATGATCGGAGTTGCAGGTTGGTAGTGTGAAGATGATGCTATTTGACGATGATGAACAGATGGTGATGGTGTGCTTGTGCGGAATCGGAATCGGTTTTCGGGAATGATGGCCGGAGATAACGTTGGAAAAGATGAAGCAGGTCGTAGGCTGGTGTTTCGGAATGAGTACTATGATGGTGAAGATGTGCGATGTCGAAAAGAACTCGAACTCGAAATCTCGAAACCGAAACGGAGATGGACGGTGAATGAAGGATGTCGGATGATGAAGATTATAACTGATGATGTTTACCGAATAATTATGGTCGTGTGTCGGTGATGATGGAAGATGATGTGATGATGATCAGAAAGACGTTTCGGATGAAGACGATGGTGATTGTTGTGGTGAACAACGATCTGTTGCAGGTTGTTTATGGTGATGCGCGGTTTCGGAAAACTTCGAAAATCAACTCGAAAGAAGATGATGATTACAGTTTTTTGATGATGATGTGGTTAGATGTTGAAGATAGATGAATGATGACTGTTGGATCGCACAAGATAGAGTCGCACAAGATCGTAGTCGCACAAGATCGCAGTCGCACAAGAATGTTGGATCGCACAAGATAGAGTCGCACAAGTGATGATGTCTGCTGTTGAGGAAATGACAAGGAAATAACCAATCGCACAAGGAGGATCTGAATGTAGGTGAATCGCACAACTTTGAATTGAATAAGGAAACACTTTGACTTTTTAATTTCCCAGAGCCCTCTTCAATCGCATAACACTAAAGCAGCCAATCAAATCCCAAAAATCAAGGAATAGATTTTAAAATTTATTTGCTTGATTCTTTCCACCAAACCTCCTAAAACGTGCAAACACAAATCAATTCTTCCCAAAAAGATCAAATATGCAAAATTTTCAAAATTTTCTTGATCTTCAACCACGTTCTTCGAGTTCTTCGATCTTCCAAAAAAAATATTCTTGTTCTTCGAATGATATCCAATGAACCGAGCCTTCGCAAGACTACTTAGGCTCTGATACCAATTGTAAGTCTAGGAACACTACACAATCGGGTATCAAACACTAATCAAAGCGCGGAATACTGAGAAAAGTGTTAAGAACAAGAACACTCAATCGATTATAACCAAAGTGCACACGGTTTCTAGAGAACCGTCTGGTACACCCACAAAGAATTCGAAAATATAATGAAGAACCTCTCAAAGATGTCTAACCTAATAATGAACTAGGTTCACCCTATTTATAGTTACATAGGGTGACCTAGTTACAGACTGGGCCAGGCCCACATGCACAAATAATTAACCAAACAAGCCCAAATCACTTAAATAGCCCAGATGGCTTATTCTATTATTATCTAACCCACTACAAGGCTAAGCCCAACAGCCTATAATTGTGTTTGATAAAGATAGGTGTAAACCTACACCATTATAGGGCCTTACATTATCGTTTCGTTAACTTTATCGCATTGTTACTTCCTACAGTTCACAGTCGTAAATCGATTAGATGGCGATTGTAATACGTCGATTGTTGTAATTATTGACACTTACTCCACATAATACAACTAAATTAAACACATAAAAGAAATTCTCTACTAGTCAAGTTGCGTGAAATCGGTCGTTGACTTTGACCTTGACTTTGACTTTGATTTCTTGAAAACACGGGGTGTTACAGCCTCCCCTTGTTTATGGAATTTCGTCCCGAAATTAAGCTGGAAGTTGTACAACACCGTGAATCACGTGGAGAACTTTCTCTTTCTAGACTTTCTCCTTAAACAACTGCGGGTACTTCGCATTCATGTCGCTTTCGAGTTCCCAAGTGAACTCTGCGCCTCGCTTGCCTTCCCATCGAACCTTCACAATAGGAATGCGAGAGCGTCTGAGTTGCTTGGTTTGGCGGTCCATGATTTCGACAGGCTTCTGCACGAAGTGTAATGTTTCGTTCACTTGCAGGTCATCGAGTGGAACGTGTAAGTCGTGGTCGGCTAGGCACTTTCGGAGGTTTGACACGTGGAAAGTCGGGTGGACTTACTAAGTTCCTCCAGTAGTTCGAGTCTGTAGGCGACTTTTCCGATCCTTTCCAGAATCTTAAAAGGTCCAACATATCGAGGCACGAGCTTCCCTTTCTTGCCGAATCAGACCACACCCTTCCAAGGCGATACCTTTAGGAATACGTAGTCACCAATGTCAAATTTAAGGGGCTTGCGTCGTCTATCGGCATAACTTTTCTGTCGATTCTGAGCTTTTACCAGGTTGTCTCGAATTTGAAAAATTCTGTCTGTCATCTCTTGTAATAGCTCAGGACCGGTTAATTGCGAATGCCCGATCTCGTGCCACACAATAGGCGATCGACATCTTCTTTTGTATAAAGCCTCGAATGGTGCCATTTGAATGCTGGAATGATAGCTGTTGTTATACGAGAATTCGACTAACGGTAGGTATTTGTCCCAATTACCACCGAAGTCTATGACACACGAACGGAGCATGTCTTCAAGAGTACGAATCGTTCTTTCAGTCTGACCGTCGGTTTGAGGGTGGAAAGTGGTACTTAGATTTAGCGATGTACCGAGTGCCATTTGAAATGTTTCCCACAGTCGTGAGGTAAATCGAGCATCACGATCAGAGATGATGTCGCGAGGCGTACCATGATTACAAATGATCTCGTCGGTGTAGATTCGGGCTAATCGTTCTACCTTGTAGTCTTCCCGTATTGCCAGAAAGTGAGCTGATTTAGTCAATCGGTCAACCACAACCCAAATGCTGTCGTGACCTGATGGCGTGTGCGGTAGCTTTGTTATAAAGTCCATAGGTATGCTCTCCCACTTCCACATGGGGATCGGTGGTTGTTCGAGTAAGCCAGAGGGTCTTTGATGTTCAACCTTGACTCTTGCACATGTCAGGCATTTTCCAACGTAGAGGGCAATATCCCTTTTCATGCCGGGCCACCAGTACTTGTAGCGAAGATCCTGGTACATTTTGTCAGCACCGGGATGAATAGAATACCGGGATTTGTGGGATTCGTCCATCAAGATTTGTCACAAATCGGTTCATTTGGGAATCCAAATTTGGTCCAGAAAGTGGAATATCCCATTTAATTTGCTCACAAGCTGGGCTCCATCATGGTAGATTCTTTCCTTCTTCAGAGTGCGTTCGTTAAAACACGCATGCTGAGCTTCGCGGATTAGGGATTCGAGGTCGTATCGGGCTTGAACATTACTAGTGCTAAGCAGATAGCTCCGTCTGCTGAGTGCGTCGGCAACAACATTTGCCTTGCCTGGGTGATAACGAATCTCACAGTCGTAATCGTTGAGAAGTTCTACCCATCGGCGTTGACGCATATTAAGTTCCTTCTGATTAAAGATATGCTGTAGGCTCCTATGATCGGTGAAGATCGTATACTTGGTACCATACAGGTAGTGTCGCCAAATCTTTAACGCAAAAACAACTGCGCCTAGCTCGAGATCATGGGTTGTATAGTTCTTCTCGTGGATTTTGAGCTGACGAGATGCGTAAGCTATAACCTTGTCCCGTTGCATGAGAACACAACCAAGACCAAGGTTGGAAGCATCACAATAGACAATGAAACCGTTGTTTCCGTCGGGCAATGTGAGAACAGGAGCATTGCAGAGCTTATGCTTGAGGGTTCGAAAGGCAGACTCTTGTTCAGTTCCCCAAACAAAAGGCTTGTCTTTATGCGTGAGAGCGGTAAGTGGCACAGCGATCTTTGAGAATCCTTCGATAAATCGTCGATAATAGCCCGCCAGTCCGAGAAAAGAACGGACTTCAGATGGGTTCTTAGGCGTAAACCAACTCTTAACAGCTTCAATCTTCGCAGGATCGACGTGGATACCTTGACTATTAACAATGTGACCCAGAAACTGAACTTCCTCCAACCAGAATTCACACTTGGAGAACTTGGCATAGAGTTTTTTCCCCTGGAGTAGCTCGAGAACCAAACGTAGATGTTGTGCGTGTTCGGCTTTCGAATTGGAATATATCAAGACATCGTCGATGAATACGATGACGAAACGGTCGAGATATGGTTTATACACGCAATTCATCAGATCCATGAAAACCGCAGGTGCATTGGTTAAACCAAAAGGCATAACAACGAATTCGTAGTGACCGTATCGAGTGCGAAATGCGGTTTTGGGTATATCCTCTTCCAGAATGCGTAGCTGGTGATATCCTGAGCGTAGATCGATCTTCGAGAAGCACGTAGCACCTTGAAGTTGGTAAAACAAATCATCGATGCGGGGTAGGGGATAACGGTTCTTGATAGTTAGCTTATTCAATTCCTGGTAGTCGATGCACATCCGGAACGTCCCATCCTTCTTTTTGATGAAAAGGACCGGCGCGCCCCAAGGAGAGGTGCTTGGGTGAATGAAGCCGTTCTCAAGAAATTCCTGGAGTTGGTTTGAAAGTTCACGCATTTCAGACGGTGCGAGTCGATAAGGAGCTTTGGCAATAGGGTTTGCTCCAGGAATGAGGTCGATACGGAAGTCGATATCACGACTTGGAGGTAGTCCGGGAAGATCCTCTGGAAAATCATTAGGAAATTCTCGAACCACAGGAATGTCTTTTACTTCCTTCTTTTCTTTCTTTTCCTTCTCCGCTACTACAATATTAGCCAAGAAAGCCCTGTATTCCTTGCGGAGATACTTGCTAGCTTGAACACATGACATGAGCTTGAGACCTTTCGAAGTAGTATCACCGTAAACACACAATAGATCACCATTCGCGAGCGAGAATCGAATCATCTTGTCGAAGCACACCACTTCAGCATGGTGTTCACGAAGAAAGTCCATGCCTACTATAACATCAAAACTTCCGAGTTGCATCGGAATAAGGTCGATTGGAAAGATGTGATTGTTGAGCTCAAGAGTACAATCACGAAGAATAGAATTGACGGCGACAGTTCTTCCGGTAGCGACTTCAACATCGAATGTCGAGGAGAGTTGGGAGCATTTACGACTAAGGAGTTTCTCGAATTCGAACGACACAAAGCAATTATCGGCTCAAGTATCAAACAAACATGAAGCATAAATACCATTCACGAGGAACGTGCCATTGACCACGTTGTTGTCGGCTTGGGCTTAACGCACGTTGATGTTGAAAGTTCGTGCGCGTGTTGCTTGTTGTTGTTGCTGCTGGTGTTGCTGCTGCTGCTGGGGCTCTTGTTTCACAACCCTGTTTGGGTACATGTTGGCGAAATGGTTAGGATCGCCACATGCGAAGCAGGCTCTGGCTTTAACCCCGGGTGCCGGAGGAGCTTGTTGACCCTGAGGGGCGGTGAGTAGAGCTTGATGAGCAGGAGCTTGTCAAACACGGCAGTTGGTAGTAAAATGGTCGTACATATTGCAATGAGCACAAAAACGGCAAGCAATGGCAGTCGGGTGGTGGTAGGTACAAGTAGGGCAGAGCGGGTGTGGCCCAGTGTATGCACGTTTTGCAGGCGGTGCATTAGCCATAGGCGCCGCTACTTGACGCTGTTGGACTGGTACAGCTTGAATCGGTGCAGCAGTGATCGCACAGTTCTTGTTGCTGGAGCTGTTCTTTCTCTTGTTCTTCCTCTTGTTGCTCGATGAGGTGGTGGTTTCAGCAGTTGGTGCGACGGTGGTAGCTTGATGCAGGTGCTTTGAAGTTTTATCCCAGACACCGGCCTTGACCCGCTTGTCGTTGATTTCAGCGGCCAGTAGATAAGTTTCTTCGATCGTCGTAGTCTTAGCCGCTTGCACGAAATCAGCAACATAGTCAGGCAGGGCTCGGATATACTTCTTGATTGCCATGTCTAGAGTCTTGACCTGATCGGGACAAATGATGCTGAGTTGTTTGAAGCGAGCAGTGAGTGCAGCATTTTCACCATCCTTTTGTTGTATGTGCCAAAATTCATCCTCTAGCTTCTGACGTTCATGAGGAGGGCAGAATTCTTCCAGCATGACTTCCTTGAGCTCGTCCCACGACAGTCCGTAGGCTGCATCGTTCCCTCGCTTGTTCCTCTCGGCCGTCCACCAGTCTAGTGCACGGTACTGGAAAACGCCGGTAGCATTCAGAGTTCGGAGGTCATCGGGGCAACCACTCTGTCGTAGAGTGACCTCAATGGAATCAAACCATTGGAATAGTGCAGTAGGACCTCCCTCGCCAGTGAATTCTTTTGGCCCATACGACTTGAATTGCTTGAAATTGAAGGCTTTGGTGGTAGCTTTAGGAGCTTCGGTTCTCGATTCCTCAAACGACTTGCTGGCGTTCTCGTAAACATCACTCACAGCCTTTGCTACACTTTTAGTGATGATGGCCGCAAGGCGTTTGTCTCTCTTTTCTTGACGAGAAAGTAAGGGATGACGGGATCCAGATGACATTGTCTGCAACAGACATCGTCACAGGACTCAACACATTGTATTCGAATCTCACCCCACACGTCTACTACTTACTAAAGCTCAGGAACACATACCATTACGTAGGCACATAAACACATAATTAATTAGTCACAGATTCACATAAACACAGATCCACATAGTCACGTAAGCATATAGAGCACAGAGTCACAGAAACACATAACCACATACGCATGTAATCACAGAGTCACAGAAACACCTAATCATGTAGTCACAAGAGGCACACTGGATCATATAGAGACACGTAGAGCATTCTAACTGCCTCAGAATACAGAAACTTGTCATTCAAAGTTTGCGAGCGTTCGAATATAGCATTCGCGTTTGATACATCGAGTCGTGTAGTATAAGCGTTGCATAAGGTCGTCCATAATTCAATGATTTGTTAACGTTTTGGGATAGGAATGCAGTGCGAGTCGTATGTGTCGATCGGTGTGAAAGCAAAAGTCGAGTGAAGTTCCAAAAATTTAAACACATAAACAGGTATACACATATATAAGCACATAAAATCGACGAAACATCAGAGTCAGCAATTGCGGGCTCTGAATCCAGACACATAAAAATCGAGAAATACGTTGTCTGCGGCTAATAGACTTCGACTAACCAAAGTGATTCGACTATTCGCAAGGATCCGTTGTGCACATTTGACCTTCAGGACTATGCTTCTGCCTCGATTCTTGGGCTTTTGGCACACATCCCGCTAGTCATATTGTGACTTCAGGTCGTTGGAGTCCGTCGAGACTTTTGTGAGAGTTTTGTATAAAAGCGGAACAAGTTGTCAAGGTTAGGGTTTCACCCCTAGCTTAACAAATTTGTTCCTGTTTTTAATAAAATAGAGAAGATTATTCATCAAAATACGGATTTCGCTCTTGATTTGGCATAATTCTCCTTGTTTGTAGATAAAATACGGGTTGATTAAGCAACTTTAGTCGAGAGTTTGCGGTTTTCACACCTATTCTCGGCTTAGTTACTCTTTGAAAATTCGAGTGCAATGATAGTGTAGCATAAGCGAGAGTAGCGAAAATAAGCTCGTACATAACCCCTACAGGATATGCACAAGTCGGTCTGTTGGTTCCTAACTATAGACTAGGTATCTAAGACATCGACCCGGACTAGGTCGTGTCTTGCCTAATTCCCTATACTTATGGCTCTGATACCAATCTGTCACACCCCAACCGATGGCGGAAACATCGGGGCATGGCACTGAGCGAAACAGATTGTCCAGAAGTTTCCATAACAATTATCATTACCATTCAATTTAAATAACATGTCCCATACCATGTCTCAAACAATAAACAAATTATTACAGATAGAATATGGCAAATAATTATGTTCCGACAACTCAGATTTATACATAGATAGTTTATTTATTGGTTTCTAGGACCTCTTTTCCTAGCTTCGATTTCATCACAGCGTAGAGAGCATCCTAGACCTTTCCTAGCCTCGATTTCACAGTGAGCTACGCATACAAACAACTTAAGCACCTATCACATACGTTAAAATAAAGTCAATACATAATGTAAAGGTGAGCATACAAGTTTGATAATAGCATATAGAGTTCGAATTCATTTACGTATAACCAGCACGTACACATAGTGAAATGAAGCACGTTAGTTATCGACATAGATCCATCGATACCAATGACTGCGGGTTGACTGCCCGGGGCAGTTCGCAATACATGATTACCACCGTAATCCATGCAAGTAATTGTCCTTAACAACCCCCGTGTGAACGGGTGCTGAGTCCAAACTATAGTACTATCGTTGCTAAGGTAGGTAGACAGCATTCCATGTGTAAACATAACAAACAAGCATTTATAAGCCACGTATAACATGCATTAACGGTTAGCGTTCAAATAGTATTGAGTAGTGTGTTTGATGTGATTTAAATAGTTGTAACGTATGTAACACCCAAAAGTGCATAAAGCAAAAAGGGATCGAGTATACTCACAGCGGTTGATGGATTAAAGGGAGCGCTTAGCGAGTAAAGTTAGCCTGAACGGATTGATAGCATAACAAGCAACGCGTAAAACGGAAAACAAGCGTTGGAGAGTCGGATAGCTGGTCGATCTGACGGTAGTTCGATCGGACGGCTGACCGTTCGGTTGACAGTCCGCTCGGACCGCTGTCCGGTCGGTCGGTAGGCCGATCGGATGGCTGTTCGAGTGGATTGTTTCTTCCTTTGAGAAGGATGTGTTTGTGTATGATGGTTTGACTTTTGAAGTTTTCTTTGTAGCATTTGAAAACATTGAAGTACCTTTACCCTTCAGGTCAGTCGATCGGACGGCTGTTCGATCGGCCGGCAACCCAATCGGTAGGGTATTTTAATGAATTGTAGTGATTTGCCTTGGATCGGACAGGTGTTCGATCAGACAGGTCAACAAGTCAAAAACTTAATGATTTGCTGACCGATCGGTTGGCAAGTCAACAATAGCCAACAACTTTAAATGAAATGCAAGGTGTGGTGCAGTGGATCGAATAACTGATCGATCGAACACTAATGTTGTTTGATCGGACAACATGCATGAACAACTATGACAAATTCTTAGCAAGGTGTCACCTGATCGGACGGCTGTTCGATCGGGTGGCACTCCTAGTGCATCGAACATGTTGAAAAATCGATTAAGTGTTGGAGTATAGTATCTCATGATCCGAAGAGTAATCCGATCGGACAGTAGTCCGATCGAACAACAGTTCATTCAATACTAGTCTTCAAAACAATTTGATTAAGTGTGGGACCATGTGTTAACCGATCGGCTGGCCGGTCGATCGGCTGACTGTCCGATCGGCTGGCTGTTCGTTCGGACAGCAGTCCGATCGGTCAGCACCCTGACCTGATCTGCCTATTCGTCTAACACTTGGTTGTTCTGTTTGTTTGTCATTTTAGTGAGGTATTTTGGTAACGAGTCGAACCATAGACCCCTCGTCCTTACTTGGTTCCCCAGGTCGGACAGGAATCACCCAAATCCGGCGGGTGAACTGTTCGGAACGGAGTTCGTCGTTTGACCTGAAATCGGTTAACCTCGTGGATAGAATCCGGATCTTGAGCCATGCAACCACCGGAGTGATTTGTAAGCCGGCACAGGTTCCGTTTCTATCGGTTTGAAGGCATTGAGTGAAAATAGTTGAAAGAAAGTTGGAAAATCCGTTTTTCAATCCTTTTCACCGGGTATATGTTTAGATTTATGAAAGATCTTTGTTTGTTTATGTGGAAATCGGCTAGATCCAAGTTATTCTTGGTGGATTGAGGCCAAAACATGAAGTTCTTCAAGAACCCATGATGACATCATCCTAGAACACTTGAATCTTGATGATTTCACGGTTAGAAGTTAAGATTTGAAAGATAGAAAGGTGTAGGAGTGCACGTAGATCAAGAAAGTACAAGATTTTGGACGAAATCTTACCTGGATTGAGAGAGATCGGAGAAAAGGTGAGGAACACGAGCTTGTCGGACAGAGGTTTCCAAAAGTAGAAAAGGATGACAATGACAGGGGTATTTATAGGATGCTAAAAGGGGAAAGTGCTGGCCGATCGGCTGGCTGTTCGATCGGCTGGTAGCCTGATCGATCAGCTGCACGTTTCGAGCGTTCGGTGCGACGACTTTTGATATTTCGATTTCGGTTGCGAGCGGTTCGATATGATAGGGTTTCCTAGTCAAATTAATTTTAATCCCAACCACTCATATCTTGCGCTATCCTTTCTCCACTAATTATCATAGTTCGATTGTGATTCGAGTTCCATGTCGATTGAGTTCGATTGCATTTCGAGTTCGATTGCGTTTCGATTGATCACCACAACATAACATAAATAAAGATGCACAGGTAACACATAAGGCACACACACACGTATAACAATGATTAAAATACGTAGTTCGAGTTGCATTTCGATTCGATGTCGATTTGATTAGCATACTTTGGTTATCGTTTCGTTAACTTTATCGCATTGTTACTTCCTACAGTTCACAGTCGTAAATCGATTAGATGGCGATTGTAATACGTCGATTGTTGTAATTATTGACACTTACTCCACATAATACAGCTAAATTAAACACATAAAAAAAATTTCTACTAGTCAAGTTGCGCGAAATCGGTCGTTGACTTTGACCTTGACTTTGACTTTGATTTCTTGAAAACACGGGGTGTTGCAGTAGTGGTTGGTATGGATTGGTTGTCTGAGCATCAAGCCGAAATTCTCTGTAAAGAGAAGATCGTACGTATTCCTCTCCCCGGTGGAGAATCTTTATCGGTTCAAGGGCATCGTAGTGGAGCGATGGTTGGTATCATCTCAACTATGCAAGCGCAGAAGTGTCTACGAAAGGGGTATCCTGCTATCCTAGCAATTGTTACTGATACTCCGTCTGAAGAAAGAAAGATCAAAGACCTGCCAGTTTTTCACGAATTTCCTGATGTATTTCCTGAGGAACTACCTGGTTTACCTCCTTACCGTCAAGTGGAATTTCAGATTGATCTTGCACCAGGAGCAGCTCCGAATACTCGTGCTCCTTATCGTCTTGCACCTGGGGAGTTGCAAGAGCTATCTAATCAACTTCAAGAACTGTTGGATAGAGGTTTTATCTGACCCAGTACTTCTCCTTGGGGAGCCCCAGTTCTGTTTGTAAAGAAGAAAGATGGGTCCTTTCGTATGTGTATTGATTATCAGGAACTCAACAAGGTGACTGTCAAGAACTGTTATCCTCTGCCACGCATCAACGATCTGTTTGACCAGTTGCAAGGGTCAAGTTTTTACTCGAAAATCGACTTAAGATCGGGCTATCATCAGATGAGGGTCCGAGAGGAGGATGTTCCTAAAACAGCTTTTCGAACGCGGTATGGCCATTATGAGTTTCGGGTTATGTCGTTTAGGTTGACGAACGCACCAGCGGTCTTCATGGACCTCATGAACCATGTGTGCAAGCCGTATCTTGACGATTTCGTTATAGTGTTCATCGACGACATTTTGATCTACTCTAAGAGTAAGGAGGATCACAAGCGCCACCTGCGTCTTATCTTGGAGCTTCTGAGGAAGGAGCAGCTTTACGCGAAATTCTCTAAGTGTGACTTCTGGATTCGAGAGGTACACTTCCTTAGCCACATTGTGAATGAATTAGGGATACACGTGGATCCTGCAAAGATTGATGCTATTAGAGATTGGGCGGCACCGAAGACTCCTTCAGAGGTGCGACAATTTCTTGCTCTCGCTGGGTACTATCGCAAATTTATTAAAGACTTCTCGAAGATCGCCCAACCTCTCACCACACTAACACAGAAAGGCGTTGCATACTTATGGGGAACGAAACAAGAAGATGTTTTCAGTTGCTAAAACAAAAACTCTGCAGTGCACCAATTTTGTCTCTACCTGAAGGTACTGAAGATTTTGTGGTATACTGCGATGCTTCTATTCAAGGTCTTGGTTGCGTGTTGATGCAACACGAGAAGGTGATAGCTTACGCTTCTCGACAGTTGAAGGTTCATGAGAAGAATTACACGACTCGTGACTTAGAGTTGGGAGCCGTGGTTTTCGAGTTGAAAATCTGGAGGCATTATCTGTACGGTACCAAATGCACCATCTACACCGATCACAAGAGCCTTCAGAATATTTTCGACCAGAAGGAATTGAATATACGACAGCGTCGCTGGGTAGAATTGTTAAACGACTACGACTGTGCAATCAAGTATCATCCGGGTAAGGCTAACGTTGTAGCTGATGCCCTAAGTCAAAAGGAAACGAAACCCAAACGTGTCCACGCTTTACAGCTCTCTATCCACTCTAATTTACCCGATCAGATCCGTTCGGCTCAGATTGAAGCGTTGAAGGAAGAAAACATAAAAGCAGAGTACCTGCGAGGCATGGAGAAATGACTTGTAGAGAGATCTGATGGTATTCTCTACTTCATGGAACGGATATGGATTCCCTTGTTTGGTACCCTTAAAGAGCTTGTGATGGACGAAGTACACAAGTCTCGATACTCTGTTCACCCGGGTTTGGATAAGATGTATCAGGACCTCAAAGTCATGTATTGGTGGCCGAAGATGAAAGCTCACATCGCGACGTATATGAGTAAATGCTTGATGTGCTCAAAGGTCAAGGTGGAATATCAGAAACCGTCTGGATTGCTGCAACAACCAGAACTACCCATGTGGAAATGGGAGTAGATTGCCATGGATTTTGTCATTGGGCTACCGAGAACTCAAAGTGGAAACGATACCATTTGGGTGATCGTTGACCGTCTCACAAAGTCAGCACACTTCCTCGTGATCAAGGAAACTGATAAGTTCTCTCAACTTGCTGCAGTTTACCTAAAGGAAGTGGTCTCTAGGCACGGGGTGCCGACCTCTATTATCTCTGATCGTGACCCGCGTTTCATTTCAGATTTGTGGCAGTCGATGCATAAATCATTTGGCTCACGTCTCGACATGAGCATTGCTTATCACACACAGACAGATGGTCAGAGTGAACGAACCATCCAGACGCTTGAAGACATGCTGCGAGCGTGCGTGATTGATTTTGGCAAGGGTTGGGAGAAACACTTGCCTTTGATAGAGTTTTCTTACAACAACAGTTACCATTCCAGCATCCAAGCAGCTCCATTCGAAGCATTGTACGGACATAAATGCCGTTCACCTCTCTGTTGGGCTGAGGTAGGGGACAGCCAAATCACCGGTCCGGAACTTGTGCTGGAAACTTCGGAAAAGATTGTTCAGATCAGGAACCGTATGGCGGCAGCGCGCGACCGTCAGAAAAGCTACGCTGACAACCGTAGGAAACCCTTGGAGTTTGCGGTAGGCGATCATGTAATGTTTAAAGTCTCACCCTGGAAGGGTGTGGTACGGTTTGGGAAATGCGGCAAGCTTAATCCGCGTTATGTAGGGCCGTTTAAATTCTGGAACGGATCAGTAAGGTGGCATACAAGCTCGAGTTACCTGATGAGTTGGGTAACGTTCTTGATGTTTTCCATGTTTCGCAATTAAAGAAGTGTATGTCCGATGAAACACTTGTGGTACCACTCCAAGAACTAACGATCGATGACAAATTGCAGTTTGTCGAAGAGCCCATCGAAATCATGGACCGGGAAGTTAAGGTTCGTAAGCATAGTCGAATTCTAATCTTGAGAGTCCGTTGGAACTCAAGACGTGGACCGGAGTTCACATGGGAGCGCGAGGATCAGATGAAGCTCAAGTACCCTCACTTATTCCTAGCTGACAAATCCAAATCTGATGCAACCAGTGAATTTCGGGACGAAATTCCCATTCAAGTTGGGGATGATGTGACACCTGGGGAAAATTCACAGTCATCCTGATCTAACACCTTGCTGTTTTGGGATTGCTTATCAAATTTCGGGACGAAATTTCTTTCAAGTTGGGGATGATGTGACAACCCGAGATTCCAAGACTTTTCCTTTTACACGTCACCTGTTTTACAATCCTGTTTTATATTTCGTTGTACGTTGTATCACGTATATTATTTTAAAATGATTTTAGTATAAGTTATTTATTTGGTGATTTAAGGATTAATAAAAACCTATTATGAAAAAACCTTGCCCGACGAAAAATAGGATCTTTCGCCACATATAACCTCGACGAAGAATGGATCTTCGTCGAGGATGGTTCTTCGTCAAGCATGGGCTTTGGCCAAGAACAGTTCACGGCCCAACTTCTTGTGTGTTTGTTTAAAACCTACGTAACCGGTGAGCATAATCAGAAACCCTACATTATCTCTCCCTCTCCCTCACCCGACGGCAGTTCTCTTTAATCGTTCGAAGTCTCGAGTCTTGATCAAATCGGCCCACTTGATATCACGGTTAGCATTCTTTTGTTGGTAGTGTATTGTACTTATGATGTTATTTGTTAGATGTTTGACTAGGGTTTCATACTATTAAGTTAGTGATAATAAAAACTGTGATCATGAATGGGTTGTAACGTATGGTGTGATGAATTGATTAGGGCTAGGGAATTGCACACTAGCATTAGAAACTGCTAGTTTATCAGTTTGATTAATGTTTGAGTGGATGATGATTGGTCAGGTTTATTATATAAAACTGATTTCAAGATCGAAACTGTTGTTCGATGTTATTAGGAGATGTGATTGATCTGTGAAACATGCCAATTACTTGTTAACTGCTGATAAGAAACTGTGTAATCACGAATGAAAACTAACTGAATTATATGGTTGATCTGTTTGGTTGGATTATTGAATTTGTTTACTGGAATTGTGGAAACCTCAAAACTGTCAAGGGTAGTCGACGAACCATAGGTCGACGAAGGATGATTCTTCGTCGACAAGCATCTCGACGAAACATGGGGTTGTTCGTCACACCTCATCTCGACGAAACATGGGGTTCTTCGTTGTATCTCGCCCCGATGAAGGATGATCCTTCGTCACAAGGGATATTTCGTCGTGTAAGTAAATGAGTTGAACAGTAGGTGCCAATGATGTTGATGATGATAGATACTTGTGTGTATACGATCCTTGTTGCATGTCAATGAGAGTAAGAAACTTGGTTCAATTAGTTGGTATAACAAACTCACCTGTTATGTATGTGTTACTTTGTGACATTCAAATGAGATGTGAACTTGCATTAGAAAGGTGTATTTGCTACCTGATATACTGTGATCATGTGAGAGATATAAACTGTGTGAAAGTAATGACTTGTTTTATTGTGAAAATGATAATATTGTTAACCACGGTAGGGTTGGTTAATTAACTGGAACGGGTAATTTGATAAATACCGAGCAAACCAAGGTGAGTTCACTGCTCTTTTTCCAAGCATGCGTCCCGGGGAGGGACATCTGGTAAACGTTCCGGGGAGGAATGTCGGGTAATTGGGTTTGACTGGAATGTTAAACCTGGGATGTTGGTTAATACACTCATATCTATCATTTAAGTCCCTTCTACCGAGTTGTTGCCGGGGAGGCAACGGGGTATTAGTTAATTGCGCTATTTAGGTTTGGCACCCTCACACCGTACCGGGTAGGACGGGCGTGAACTAATGACCCCAGTCTTGACCATTGCTTTGATAGAGGCACTGGGGAATAGGGCAAATAATCTGGAGCCATCGGCGGTAATCGAGTTATTAACAATATCAAATCATTGAAATGTTTTATACTTATATCTAGTAACTAAAACGTGTTAACAAACTTTGAACTCACCAGCGTTGTCTGATACACTTGTCTGCATGCTTGCAGGATGTTAGGTTCATGGATTGGAACTTGCTATCTGGGAGTGCTGGAGTGGTCATGGGTCGTAGCTCTTGGAAACATGTTTAATGATTATTGCACACTTTTTTTGAATACTTGAATAACTATTTACATTATGCTTCCGCTGAACGAATTTGGTTTAAGTTGTGTTTTGGGATTTACTCTATGAAATAAATGGAAACTTTTATTTAATACTATGTTATGGTTCAATGTGATTGGTGGCTGGATCCTGGTACGTCACACGTCCCGCGGTGTTTCCGCATGTGGTATTTTGGGGGTGTGACAGGATACCCATACAAGGAAACCTACACCACCGAATTTTAGAAGAAGCCCAAAAGTCTAAGTATACGATACATCCTGGTAATGATAAAATGTATCAAGACTTAAGAAAGAATTTCTGGTGGATAGGAATGAAAAAGGATATAGCAACCTATGTTGCTAAGTGTCTAACATATTCACAGGTTAAAGCTGAATATCAGAAACCCTTAGGTTTATTACAGCAACTAGAAATGCCTATAAGGAAATGGGAATTGATAACAATGGACTTTGTTACTAAATTACCTAATACACGAAAAGGTAATTATGCAATTTGGGTGATTGTGGACAGATTAACCAAATCTGCTCATTTCTTACCAATGAAGGAAACTTTCAATACGGAATAATTAGCCAAGTTATATGTAAATGAAATAGTTTCATTACATGGAATTCCTTTATCTATTGCTTCTGATAGAGATAGTTGTTTTACTTCTCATTTTTTAGACTAGTTTCCAGAAAGCAATGGGAACTAAGTTAAAACTAAGAACAGCTTATCATCCTCAAACGGAGGACAAAGCGAAAGGACAATTCAAACAATGGATGACATTCTTAGAGCTTGTGTAATTCCATGTTCGGAGGAAATTGGGACGATCATTTACCATTAATAGAATTTTCCTACAATAACAGCTATCATACCAGTATCAATGCTGCACCATTTGAAGTACTTTATGAATGAAGGTGCCAAACTCCCTGTTGGGCAGATTTTGGAGAAAAGCAACTGTCTGGACCTGAAATAGTACAAGAAACAACGGACAAGATTATTCAAGTCAAGGAAAGACTAAAAGCAGCACAAGATCGTCAAAAGAGTTATGCTGATAACAGACGAAAACCGTTGGAATTTCAAGTAGGGGATAAGGTATTATTAAAAGTTTCTCCATGGAAAGGAGTAGTCAGATTCGTAAAAAGGGGAAAGCTAAGCCCCAGGTATGTTGGACCTCTTGAGATTATTATAAGAATAGGACCAGTAGCTTACCAGCTACAACTGCCAGAGGAAATGGCAGGAATACATGATGTATTTCATGTATGTAATCTCAAGAAATGTTTAGCAGATGAATCATTAATGGTACCTCTTAAGGACATAGAGGTAAATGAGAAACTTAAGTTTGTGGAGAAACCACTGCAGATAGAAGATAGGAAGATCAAGAATCTCAAACACAAGAGATTAGTTCTAGTCAAAGTGAAATGGGATTCCAAAAGAGGACCAGAGTACAATTGGGAGCTCGAATCAGAGATGCAAAGGAAATATCCACACCTGTTTTAGTAGACCTCGAGGACGAGATCTAAAACAAGGTGGGGAGGATATAACAGCCCTCCTAAAACCTTTAACATGCCTTACACGTCTTAAAAGATACCCCGTATACGAAAAAACCAGCATAAAATAACTTATATTAATAAAAATCAAATAAAAACAAAAACATATGGTCCTAGCGGGGTGCGACCCAGTCAAGCCAATACTGTCGCGGGCCGCGACCCGTTGACACCAGGTGAACCCTCATGATGCCACGTGTCCCTATGCGTGGTGAAGCTAGACCGTTGATTCATCCAAGCTAGGGCCTACCCTAGTGGCCTCGCGGGCCGCGAAAGGCTAACCACAGGGATTCGTGTGGCGTGAGCCGACCATCGATCAGACTATATAAGGAGGCCTCTGGCCTCAGTTTCGATCGTTCAATTCTTTTCTTTCCTCTGTCCCTATAATAGCAATAGTGTTGCTCGATATAATACCCCTAAAAAGCGAAGCTCTGCCTCGTTGTAAGTATTATAACCCCTGGTTACATATTAGTTACTCTACCCGATTGATCTAGGGCTCTGTAACGCATGTCAAGGCTCTGCCTGACTCAGTCATTGGAGTTCTGTCTTGGGGGTATGGCTAATGTAAATTGGGTTATCTTACTAACACATGTGCATTGTTTAATTTTAATAGATTATAACCAGGAAGTCACAAGAAAGTAGTAATATTATCTAAAACAGCAAAGTGAGTACATTCTCTTTTTGTAAACTCTTTTTGTGAGTCATTCTCTTTTTCTACCAAATTGTTTACCAAAACCTCAATGGTTTTAAATTATGATAACAGTGATTGAGTCTATGTATTCTGCAATTACTGTCGGTGTGATGGGGTTTTGTATACATTACTTGTTACTATATTGTGAATAGTAGCATGACCACAATTCAGGATTGAGAGTACCGTGGGTGGTAATTGGGTAGATATAAACATTGTAATCGCTCTCAGTACTGTAAAAGTATAAAAGCTTGTTTTGATTAAACTGGGATGCACTCGTCAGTATTTCTTGTTGGAAAAACTTTTTAAAACGCGTTTCAGGTAACTTAATGTGAAGCCAATAAAATCCAGCTGGATAGCAGTGAAGGCTTGGAAAAGTGGCTATAAAAGTTACCTAAATAAGAAAGAAGTTTTATTTCAATAAATTAGGGTTTATCCCTATAAACATATTATAATGGAAACTTGGGTTTTTCCCATGTATTTATTATTTATAAAAGTGTGGTTTTTAACTCTGATAAACTATTTCCTAACTACGGTCCTGATGTTTAATTTCCGCTGCCAAATTAATAAACACCGACACAACCGGCTCTGTTCATCTCGCAGCCGCCCGCCCCTCGGGGCAAGGGGTCAGGGGTTGTGACATATATAATATTGGGTGGTGTTATATTAAGTAAAGGAATAACTTGCCAACATTCCTGCGTTGCAGAATAATTTTGGGGCTGTCCCCATCCTCCTATTTTTTTTCTTCAGAGTTCAAGACTGCTGCCCAGGCACTGATGACATTCACATGTACAGTTACACCAGGCATCATGGATTCAAAAGGCCCCCTCATCACCGACATGTTACCGCTGTTGCTGAACAAAATATCCCTACAAACCGAAACACCATCGACTCGAATGTATATTTTAATATAGATTCAAAATAATTGTAACGTATAATACACTACATAAACACAATATAAAGGTCCAGTTCAGATTCATACCATATGTTTCCTACAACACAAAATATACATCGAGCCAGTGTGTCTTCAGACTTATCACATTTGTTTCTCAACGAGACAGCGCGCTCGACGTACGGTGACCGCAGTGCATTCGAAAGAATGACTATTCGTTTCGGTCTTGGTGATCCACCTCGCTGATCAGATTGCGTTACGTCATTACGTTCTTCATCCGTTACTACGTCGGCCAGCCTTGTTGACAAGTTCACCGCTTCAATTCCCGAAACGTTGAATCTTGTCTCTGGTTTCTTTTCACTTCGTACCTCTTCAACAACTCTATCCATCTCTGCGACAAACGACGACGTCATTGGTGAAAAGGGTGAAGTGTACTGTGTTATACCATCTTTATTTTGCACGTTTGCTGGAGTATTATCTCCGCCTAACGATACACTACCTTTTTGCAGATCAATGGGTTCAGCTGCTTCAGCCACATCATCTTCTTCAGCTTCAACGTTTTTATTTCCCTTTTCCACATCATCACCCTCCTTTTCTTTCTCATCTTCAACTATAAGGTGTTTTTTGATTATCTCCTTCCACTCCATTGCTTTCCGTTTCAACAGATCACTCTCGGGGAACATCTCACATGATTCTGTTAAAGTGTTATTGATTTTGTTCACGCATATCTCAAATCCTGTAAACAGGTTATCCAACAAATTTGATCGAACCTGTACGAAACCCTGGTTTAATAACATATCAACAGAAATAACATATAGCGTCAAATCTAGTATGAATCATAATATGTTTACCAGCTCAAAATCGCCGTCAGATGTTCCTGATGGTGATGGAGTGTTCGCGTACTGTGAGACCATCGGAATGCGGCATTCGCCATCCGCACCTACAAATAATGCACATGTTTGGGTGTCAGTTTGTGACAGTAAGTAATCTGCACAGTGTCTGTATATACCCAAGTGTGCATCATCATCTTCGATATCTTCTATACCTTCATCAATCAGCTTCTTCGTTTCCATTTACTTTTTTCGTGTGGTTTTTTTCTTTTTGATTGGGTTTTCACCACATTCAACGTCGTCGCCTCGTTTAGTTTTTTTCTCTTCCCTCCTCTTCTTCTTCTCATGTTGTTTTGTGTGCATCGTCTCCAAATCCCATTCAAGATTGTTCAAATGATCATCATCGACAAGTTCAACAATATTTGAACTGTGTGATGAAGGTATCTTCTTTATCTCAATTCCGTATGCAATCTGCGACAATATTTTACAATAAGTTTCAAAAGATTTGTAAACAGCTTAACATGAATGGTGTTATTCAGTTATATATGATGTTATTTAGTTATCTAGGGGGTTATTCAGTTATATATATTGTTATTTAGTTGAATATGGCGTTATTCAGTTATCTGTGTTGTTATTTAGTTAACTATAGTATTATTTAATTTTCTATGGTGTTATTCAGTTATATATGGTGTTATTCAGTTACCTATGGTGTTATTCAGTAAGCTATGGTGTTATTTAAGTTATCCATGGTCTTATTCAGTAATCTATGGTAGCTTATCAGTTATTTAACTAAAGATGTTACTCAATAATTTTGTAATACTAGATGTTAAATACGACCAACTTACCGCCAGTAACAACATTGGCCCTTGGAAAGCATCCTCACCACCATGCCAGACCGTTTTCGTTCTGTTGAGACACGAGACCATGTACGAACGCCAGTTGAAGCTTTTGATATCCACGTGCAGCTGTATACATGAAATGTATCGCACGTTCACTGTATTATTCTTCGTGGTTTCACCTAGGAGTGAGAAGTAGAGAATCAAGAAGTTCACCACAAACAGCCTGCCGTGATCAGCCTGCCAATCTAATATGTAATCCATCAGCTACAACGACGACAATTGCTTGGTATCCATATGCGAAAACTGATTTCTAAACTCTTGGACAACAACATCCTTCTTTTTGTTCGCTTTCTTCTTCTCAACAAGATTTGTTGGTCCCATAGGTAGCCAGAAAACACGCTTCACCAGCTCCGATGTTATTTCTACAATGCGCCTGCCTCCCACATTCAAAACACATGCGTCTGGGTTGTAATTTGAAACCAATCAGTTTTCCAATGCAGTAGGCACACATGTCACCTTATAACCAAATATCGACCCAAACCCAATTTCCTTTACCGTCTGATGTTGTTCCTCATTGAGGTCGGCTGCTAGTGTTATCAGATTATCGATCCCTACCTTTGGCTTAATCCGTGCACCCTGTGAATGGCTGATATGGCTGCATCACTGTTTGATGCATTCCATGAGTCGGTGGTCTTTTTGTAGCCGATTTCCGTCGCTTTCCCGGTGGGGTGTCGACAAAATCGTTATCCTGGTCTCGCAGCCGATCTACAACAATTTTTAATATTTGTTTTAGTAAACAAGTACACCACAAGATAAACACTTCAATATAATACATGTGTTGGATGTTATATGGACGGACGGGTGTACGACTAGTTGACTATCATTCCCAACTTGATCCTCTACTTCACGCATCTCTGTTGTAGTTCAAATCAATTGTTATCATGTCTTATACGCTAACAAATTATAATCACAATAGCCTTTTTTCCTTCTTTACCTTGTGTGTTTTTTTATCGATTGCGGAACATCTTCTGTTGTTTCCGCATTACCAGCATCATTCCTTCCAGCATCACCATCTGTTTAATATAAAGCAATTTTTGTCAACTCATCATCAAACATACATACTCACATATGGGCTACTTAGCATACTGTAGTGTTTTTTGTTTGTTTATACTTTAAACTACATTGGGAATACCGTTGTCCTCGTTATTTGATGTTTCTGAGTCACTACATACCAACGGTCTTTCAAATGTGTTTTTGAAACGTGATTTGTACATTTTCCCTCTAAGCCGATGGCTTGACCTGACTATAGAAGACATTTAAACACTATATTTAAAAGACTACATCTAAACAACTTATCCTAAATCTGGTTTCAAACAAATTTAACAAAACCATGGCACATGATGTTTAGGACCCTACACGGATATATAACAATATCATAGAACTGTTAACAATATCACAAGTTAACATCACAAACAAAATACAGTTAACAATATCATAGAACTGTTTACCATAAGATGACACCATATCTACCAACAACAACATATATAACACAATTCATACAAAAAAATCATATGTTTAAATCAATCTGTTAAAAACACCATGTAACAGTATACGTAACACCATACTTACAAAAAAAATCATATCTTTAACTCAACCTATTTAATAACACCACATAACACCATAGTTGGAAAGACCAATATACATAACACCATGCGAATGCTTAACTCAATATGCTTAAAAACACCATATAACACCAAAACTGGGGAGACCAATATACATATCACCATACATACGCTTAACTCATTATGTTTAAAAAAACACCATATAACACCATATCCAATTAAACATGAACCATATAACACCTTGTTTAATAAAAACACCATGTCCAACAACAACAACAACAAACACAATCTTCATAGCACGGTTAACTGATAAACATACATAAAACACCATTATAACACTCCTATTCTACCAAACCCTAGATTTAACACCATTGAACAATCGATCAGTTCCTTTTGTTCTTTGTTAACATTAACTATCTTAAAATATAAAAACACCATTACACTTCAAAAAAATCAAAGAAGAATGACGAACCTTTTCTAAACTCAGATGTTGTTCTCTTGATTGTTGGAAGTTTAAACCGTCGGCTTGTAGTGTCTTTTCGAGTTGAATCAACCATCTTCTTCTTCGTCCTTCTTTCGAAATTCTCAGATGACGAATTGTGCCTTTTCCGCTTGTATACGAGTTCAATTTTAGGGCTCATTGTCATCTAATGTAGATTAAAATCTTTGGTGGGAAGAACACCCTGTTTTTTTCGAGTGGAATTATCGCAATGAGAGAGAAATCAGGAGCTATTAGATACGGTTATTGATTTGAATATGTGTGAAAGGCCTATTTTACCCCTACGAAATCAAATCAGTATTAAAAAAACACTATTTTAATTACAATATTGCCATTTTAATACTAACCATTAGATCAATGATCTAATGGTTTAGATTCTTTCTTACCTTTCTCACACAAAACACCTTTTTTACAATAACCTTACCCTATATATATATATGGGACCGCTAAAATGAAAACCACCTCTAGTTGCGAAAACCGTGAGAACCACTTTTCAACCATTGATCTTGGGAGATTGATGGATGAGATTAAAAGTTTTAAAACTAATATTAAATTTTTTTTGTCTTATTATGTTTTTAGTATTTTAATATCAAAATGGTAGTTTAGTAAATTTGCTTGTTCTTGATTTGGGTTTGAGAGAAGGGAGATGTTTTGATATGAGAGAGAGAATGGATTCAATTTTAGGGGTTTGAAAATCTCTGTGTGAAAAGGACTATAAAGACAGAGGATTTGACATTTGGTGTAAATTACTAAAATAACATTTACGTTTTAAAACAATAGTGTATAGGTGTCGTAGTCTGATTGATGGAGATGAGTTCTCGCGGTTCTCGCAACTGGGGATGGTTTTCATTTTAGTGGCTCCATATATATATATATATAGGGTAAGGTTCATACGAGATCCACCTTTATTGCGAGAACCACGAGAACCAATATGAACACAACCAAAAATACCTAAAAAAACCTAACCCCCCACCCCCAAAAACCTAACACCCCCCCCCCCCCAAAAAAAAAAAAAACCTAACCCCCCCCCCCCAAGCTAAAATACTAAAAACTAAACCCCCAAAAAAACCTAAAAAATATTTAAAAAATACATAAATTTTTTTTAATATTTTTAACATTAAAATTGCTACTTTTAGTAGCTAAAAATTTTTTTTTAAATTAAAAAAAAATTGCTACTAAAAGTAGCGATTTTTGTATAAAAAATATTTAAAAAAAAGAATTTTTTATATGCATTTTTAGCTATTTATAGGTATTTTTGTTGTGTTCACATTGGTTCTCGCAATAAAGGGTGGTTCCTAACGGATCCTTGTCCTATATATATATATATATATATATATATATATATATATATATATATATATGGCAAGGATAACTCACTTGAGTTGAGAAAACCTTGAAAACTGCATCATAACCCTTGATTGTGTTTGATCGACGGCTATGAGCATTAAAACAATGATAAATTGGTTAGTTGTACTTTAAATCTGAATAAAGTTACTACAAGGGTAGTTTGGGAAAGTGAGTACAAAATAGTCAGATTTCTACTTTTCAATATTTATCATTACACTTCTTTTTTGCTCCGCATATGATATACCAACTACTTTTCAATATTCTATGTAAAAAGTATAGTAATGCATTTAATGCATAAGCAGGTAAAAAAGAGGAACTCCTTCAAAAAAGATGGATACAAATTCGATTAAATTATTACTTATGTAACCTTTATATTTTTTTTTTTTTGGTTTTGTTACATGTGTATATGACAATCTATTTTTTAACCGGTACTGATGGCAGTAAGTGAATCTGATAAATCCTATTACTGAGAAAAAACATGTTATAAACCAAGGGGATCTTATGGGCACCAAAATTTCGTCTCACCGGGGGTGTGATAAACATAAAACGCAATGCCCTCTGCATTCCCTACAAAAAAAAGTATTAAAAATAAGTATGGGTGTGTAATATGTTACAAAAAGAAGATAAAAAGCGTGACACGCGTTAAGACAGAAGGTATATTATTTTGATATACAATATTTTTAACAAAAAAGATGAGCATGGTTACAAACATAAAAAAAGTAAGTCAATAATTAGCAATATGTATCTAACATAAAAAAGTTCTAAAATTTATGTACCATAATCAAAATAGTCTATAATATGTTAGATGGTGTTCTTGTATTTTGATCGTGTGACATTGTCTCTGTTAGATTAAAATAAATGTTTAACAAAAATAGTATAAAAATAAAGGACCAAATCCAACCATTGATTTAAATTTGAAAGTCAATGGTCTAGAGTAAAAAACCCATCAAACATGATGACTAGTAACATCTGATTAATAAAATAGGTGATAGTGTATAAAGTAAAGTACAAACATATGTCCTCCAGTAAACAACTATCACTAGATTAGATTGTCACATTAAAAAGTAATTTTTGTAAAAAAATAAAAAAAGCCAAGCCCTACATTAAACATAATGACTACTACTTTTTGGCATTTCCAGTGTACAAACCGTCAAAAAAAAATACATATACTATATAATTTGTTGAAAAGCCTTTTGTGAAAATATGTTACATAAACTATGTGCATTATAAATGTAACATGATATTAAAAAACTAAAATGTTTTTGTTAACATTTTTTCTATATAAAAATACCCACGTAAAAATAAATGGATCTAAGATATTAAAAAAACACTTTG
Source organism: Helianthus tuberosus (assembly GCA_030545235.1). Classification (NCBI taxonomy): domain Eukaryota; kingdom Viridiplantae; phylum Streptophyta; class Magnoliopsida; order Asterales; family Asteraceae; genus Helianthus; species Helianthus tuberosus. The sequence goes on along the minus strand of CM060424.1, from coordinate 172,285,546 downwards.
TATCAACACAAGAAAATATAATTTGCAATCATGGGTAATGGATGTGGGTGTTGAGAGGAGTACTAAAAAATAAGTTACTTCAAAAAATAATGCTACATCAAAACTAATGTCTTTTATACTCTCTTTCATACTTTTACTTTTGATCTAATTCTCCTTTTTTTCATTTTTTATATACAGATGTTTTGTTTTTTTTTATATTTAGATGTAACTGACACAAAAATTGTTACCTAAATCATTTTTATTTGTATTACATTAAAAATGTAACATATATTTTTTAATTATCAATTTACGCCACATTTGTAATAACGCACTTTATTTCTAGAACATAAAATGTTACATAGAAACGTAACATATAATTTTTCTATGATCAAATGTTACATAAAACGTAACATATCATTTTTACATGATCAATTTTACGTCACATATGTAACAACCACTTTTTTTGTAACACAAAAAAAGTAACAACAAACTTTGTTTCCGTAACAGTTACTTTATTTTTACAATAACCTGGAAAAAATGTAACAACACACTTTATTTTTACAGTAATTTAAAAAAGTGTAACAATGCATTTTATTTTCTGTAACGGGCATTATTTCTGTAACAAAAAAAATTTAACAGGCATTTTTGCTTTGATTGTTACATTTCTAACACAAAAAAAATGTAACAACACACTTAGTTTCTGTAACAGTCACTTTATTTTTACAATAACCTGGAGAAAATGTAACAACACACTTTATTTTTACAATAATCTAAAAAAAAGTGTAACAATGCACTTTATTTTCTGTAACGGCCATTATTTATGTAACACAAAAAATGTAACTGACATTATTTATGTAACACAAAAAAAGTAACATGCATTTTTTCTTCGATTGTTACATTTCTAACACCCAGTTACATAGTGTTACATAAAAAATGCCTAGATCTTGGAGTTTCGTAACTAAGACTCAAAGAATTGTTATGAGAATTGTTACATCAAAAATAAACTTCATTAACGATAATCCAACATAAGTAGCGTAACAAGCAATGTTACAACATGTATATAAAAAATATAACTTCATTAACAAGAATCCAACAACAACAGATTTTTTAGATTCAATCATCGTAACAATAAACAAGAAAGTAACTTAAATTTTAATCCAATACATAAGAACTTAAATCAAATTGTTTCCATTTGTTCAGATCAGAAAACAAATTTTACACAAAAAAATGAAAAAAATCAGTATTAAAAAACAACATATCCAGAAAACAAGAACTAAAAAACATTCAACTTCTTGAACAAAAAAATAAAAAAAGTTGCAGATCTACAAAACACAAAAAATGAAGATCTACAAAATACAAAAAAATGCAAATCTGAAAAAAAAAAACCCTGAAAACAAACATACTTATGGATCTCGACGATCTTTTAGATCTGGAACATCATATTCAACATCGAACATCTTTTGGATCATCTTCAACATCGAACCGTTATATGAGATACCGTCTTCAACATTGAACATCTTCAACCGGATCTGGAGCATCTTTTGGATCTGGTAGCATCTTGGAACTGGATCATCTTTTTGGATTCGGATCATCTTTTTGGGTCTGGAGCATCTGGATGATGATTCAGATATCAAAAAATAATTAACTATGAAACTGAATATCATATTGTTACACTAAGATAAATATAAAAATGAAATTATGAACCTCCAACATCTTCAAAATCTTCAATATCCGGTTATCAAACTCTCCTGTCGGACTTATCGCCAAGATACGGTCACTCTAATACTTAAAAATTAAACTCTCAGATTCGGTCATCCTTAAACAATGAAGTTATGAACCTCCAAACCGGACTTCTCTCAAAAACCCACCACACTTTCCGGCAAAAAAATCAAATATAGGATGAATTGTGTTTTTAAATGCTTGAAGTTATATGATAAAGAGACGTAGAGAGAGAAAGAGAGAGAAATTAAAGTAAAGATGAATTGGAAGAAGATGGTACATATGAACTAATGGTTTCAATTAATGAGTAAAATGATGTTTTGGGTACATATGAACTGGGGTGAGTTTTCAAAACAAAAGTGGATGTGATGACTGCCATGCAGTCTGATACACTTCACATTCACTCTCCCTAGAAAATGTAAAAAGACTCATATACCCTTTTTTTTATCATTTGGTGTCATATGACGTGGTTCAATACTAACCATACATATAAGTTTCCTAGGTTTTCTTAACTGGGGTGAGTTTTCTCATTATAATTAGCCTATATATATGGGGTCCGCTAAAATGAGAACCACTTCGAGTTGTAAGAACCGTGAGAACTACACCGTACGGGGCGAGGTGGACCAAATTTTTTTTCACAAACGTAGATGCGTGTATTATAAACACACTTGTAAAAAAAATTCAAAAAAAAAAATTTTTGAGCACCACAAGTGTGTGTTTACGGGTACCGTAAATTTTCCGGTAGGATTTACGGTACCCGTAAACACAAACTTGTGGTGCTCAAAACTACACACACGACATTTTCTTTTTAATTTTTTTTTTTACAAATGTGTTTATAATACACGCATCTACGTTTATGAAAAAAAAATTTGGTCCACCTCGCCCCGTACGGTGTAGTTCTCACGGTTCTTACAACTCGAGGTGGTTCTCATTTTAGCGGTCCCCTATATATATATATATATATATATAGGGTAAGGTTCATGCGAGAACCACCTTTATTGCGAGAACCAATGTGAACACAACCTAAAATAGCTAAAAAAAAAAAACCTAAAAAAAACCTAACCCCCACCCCCCACCCCCCCAAAAAAAAACCTAACCCCCCAAGCTAAATGCTAAAAACTAAAAATATAGTTCTTCTAGTCATCTATAATACTCTACTTTTGATAAACTTTAAAGATAAAACAAAAAGAAGGTCAATTCTAATATTAATAAATTGGGGAAAGTGAATACGGTGTTGTTAGACACCTAAGCTTGTATGCAAAACCTATCAAAACTACGTAGTTTTGATTAAAAATATCCTTTTTATAAGTTCTCAATTAGAAAACATGTTATACCCAGTTCATAAATCACGTCACTGTTCCGTGCTTTAGAACATCTAGGGCGGCCCTCAAATCTTCTTCGTTTGTTCATGGGTGTATTTCAAAGGTATAATGACAAGTCATGTATCATTCGTCAAGTTTTAAATTTGTTGATGGAAGTCATGGAACCTTAATTTTGCATGCTTACTAATCATTATGCATATGTTCTAACCACCTAAACATAACTGCCTCTGATGGAATCCAAGCCCAAATCCCAAATTTGAGAATAATCAATTACATTGATTGATTACGATTTCATGTATGTTATAAGTTTTACATGTTTTTTGTTGATTGATTACACCCTTCAACTATTGGTCTGTATATCAATGTATTCTTCACATCTTTTTTCTCTCATCTGTTGTAATTTTTTTGTATTAGATTAAATATTTCCTGCTCATTGTCGTCCAAATTTCTAACTTCCCAACTTAGCAAATCTGGATTAAACAGATCGATTGTGTCATAATATAAGAAACTAAATGAACTTTGGTCGCTATGCAGGGGAACTAAAATGGATTGGGTCACGGCCACCTATATTGAACTAAAATGATACGGGTTGAGTAAGTAAAAAATATGGTGAATTAAAATAAAACAGATCAAAATAAAAATATAATAAATAAATGAAATTGGGTTAACACATAGAGAATTAAATGGAATTGGGTTTGACGTTCTTGATTATAGGTCCCAATTTTTCTACTCGCTCATGGTCCCGAATTCTCAGGGACGGTCTTGAATGTAACCACCAGCCTCTAAAGTCTACAGTAGAGACTATCTGCCAACTAGTCTACACAAAAGATTCTCATGATCACAAGAGATAAGGAAGTAACTCAGTAGTATGAACAAATTAAACCATCTTGTGGGCCAAAGAACATTCTCCTCTCTTGCATTAATAAGTTTCAGCTATATATCCCTAATGAACAAATAATACTCAGATTACTTGATAAACTACAAAAGAATACACTATAAGAATGAGATTTATCATTCATATAAAGAATCTTAAGAAACTGTCCAACTGTGATAACTAATCAAATCTTCCAAGAGGGTCATTAATTCAAAACCCAGAAGGAAATTGCCAAGTGTATTTAAATGCTAGAAGATTAAAGATCTTGATTTTGAAAGATTTCTTTAATGAGTAGCATTGGCATAAATCTATATACATGAGATAAAATTCAAGAACAAATGTATTGATCTAAATTTTGCAGAACCTTGAATATTCTTTTAAGATGCTGTCAATCTGCCTTGTAAGTAGTTTCACACGTCTTGGTTACAATATGATTGAAAGAAAGAGATAATTGAATTGTTAGATCATGGTAGGATTTTGGGGTATTTTATTGCCATGGAGTGTTCTAATTACAAAGAACAAAATGCCTAAATATTTACATTGAGACAGACGATACTGAATTTCACAAAATTAGGGTTCCATCAAGAAACTCAAAAGCTCATATTCGTAAGAGCACAAAGATATCAACAAAAACAATATCTTTCTCTTCCATGTTTGAATGAATGTTGAAGATGCGAGATTCGCCGGAAAGTTCGAAAAGCGTATGAACGAGAGACAGCGGGGGACCAGTTTTGTGAACAAGGGGGCCATTTTAACCAAAATGTGAGTTTTTAATCAAAACTACGTAGTTTTGATGGGTTTTACGTACAAGCTTAGGTGTCCAACAGCACCGTATTCACTTTCCCCTAATAAATTTTGATCTGCAAAAGTTTTATTAAAAAAATGTAACTGAAGTTACTTACCTAGTGAGGAATTATGAATCTTCTAGACATAGGATCCCACATTTAGTGTGAGCTTGAGCTTGCTCACGTCTCGCCGATTGCCATATCATCACCTAAACTCTGAAGCACCAAACATATGTTTTTCAAGTTGTTGCAACAACTTATAGCTATGATTAGCAACCAACTTATGGTTGTTAACTATATCAGTAATTCAGTATCTCTATATGTGATTTTAAAAACATTAAGATACCTGAATTACGAATGATTCGACTACGCAAGACTATTTAAAACAAGGATGGATTTACCTTTTCACTAAAGCCAGCCCTTTCTACACCTTCATAAGCTGTCTCAGTTGCAAGAGGGAGAGCATCAGCGAGTTGGTTCGAGCTCAATAAGCAAAGCCCAGGTTCATTTACTAAACAAATTTTTAGGCTTGGGCTCGGCTCGTTCTTAACGTATGATAAAATCATTACCCTTTTCAACTCCAGAAGCCACAGTGCCAATTCCAGCTTACACCACAAGCTTAACAGATAAATTAGCGTAGCAGATACCCTAACAGATATTCCTGTACCACAAAAGAATATAACAGATTTCAGTTTCATTTATATGAGTTTAAATACACCTATGGATCGAGTTTAAATATACTTGTGTGGTCTGAGTAATTACGAGGCACTAAAACAGAAGCCAAAGATCCTTGACGTTACCAAAGTAAACAAAAATAAAACCGTTCATCACCTTTGCCGAAATTACAATTTTTACAAATCAGTATTCTTTTATATCATTTGGAAAAGTAACGATTGTTTTAAAAGAAAGCAAGAATAGAGATCTTACAATGCTTGGTGAGTGCTTAATATAAGTTAACATCACCGTATCCTCTTGAATATGTTAGTAGTTCTTCAACCTTTATTCCTCCTGAAGAACCGTTTGTGGTTTTCTTGATCCTGCGCTGGTTTATAAATTCAACTTCTGCTATAAAAATGCAAAAGAGCCTAACGGACATGTTAATTATGAAGGAACTCATCATGCTAATTATCATTCATCAGCACCTAAATTTTAAATCTGTATTTTAATCCGAAATTATATATGTGGAACAAAATAAATATAACATATCACCTAACCATCGGCAATTTAGAAACACATGATATTGTCCACCACTTTCTTCAACAATTGTCATAGCCTATTAGATTATAAAGGCGAATGAAACATGAGCAAAAAAATGTCCATGGGAAACTGATACAGCTTATATGCAATACATAGTTTCAAATTGGTCACTAAACACAATATTTATATTAAATGTAGGTATGTATACAATACATAGTTTCAAGAGTTAGTCGATACCATCCGTGACAGCGAGTGACCAGGTTGACATAATTCGACACAAGTTGACCATTTGAACAGCTTTGACCGTGCTTGACCCGCTCGCCAAACAGCCCCCAATCGCATCCAAACTTGTTAGACAAGCCCATCTCAATCAAAGCATACAACAATTCACTGCAACAAATTCACCACTGCAGAAGAAAATTACTGAACCTTTGAAAAAAAAATGGTTTAGGAGGCCATATACATCAAACATAGACTTCAACATTCCTCTTTATCTATTTTATTTATTTCACCCATTTGGGATAAAACACAATCCAACTTTTTGAGTGTAGACAAAAATTCATTTATTTGACCCACTTGGCCCGATTACTTATAGATGGGTCAGAATAGCCAACTCTATATGTAATGAATCGATTAGCTATGGCAAAACTTTTTTATTACGGACACCGTTCGTTTTAACAATTATATATATAAACACACACATAAAAATCGCAAAAGCGGTGACTCTTTTGAAAACTTGAGAGCGGATACTTAGAATAACAAAATAACCAAACAAACCTTTTTGCAGTGGTTCTGGTAATTGGTACATCAAGCAGATCACAGAATTGAAACAGCTTCTCCTTAGGGAACTTGTCAAGCTTTTCATGCACTTTAGTTTTTTTCTTTTCCCGCAATGATAACAAATATCTAGCTTGTAAATCTTAGTCATAACAATCAATATGAATATATGATTACTTGTATACTTAGACCCATGGAGTTCATCAACAACTTAATAATTTAGTATCATGAGGTGGCAATTTTATCTCTGAAACGTCAAACAGGTCAAATAAAAAATTACCTTAGAAGGAAATGGGTTGAAAATCTCGTAATGAGTATTTTTACCAAAGAAGTATATTTATAATTGATAGAAGATAAACTTGGTAATGTTATATGATAGTTGACATCTTAACATGCTATTTCATTTATATAAATTTAAAATGCAAATTCTAAAAAAAAAATGCAAATTGTGCCTCGACTTTCGACTGAACCCTACTACCCATTGCAGCCGATGATAAAAATTTCCCGTTTTGACTTGTTACCCAACCAGTTCATTTTGCCACCATTGATCACTTACATTCCACACCTGTAGTGAGTCCTTTACTCTTTTATCACCAACTTAAAATTGTGTACCATATTTAGTATCAGATTCATAGTATGTATGTTGCAACCCCCGTTCCCTATTTACCCGGGAATGGGCGGCCGCTGCCAGTTTTTGTGGTATCGGTGATTATCCATTTGGCAGCGGTATTTATATCAGGATCGTATTTAGGAAATATTTTATCAAAGTAAAATACCACGCTTTTATAATATTAAACATATGGGAAAATCCCAAGTTTCAAATACACACATTTACATAGGGATAAACCCTATTTTATAAAAAAAATATCTCTTTATTTAGGTAACTTTTATAGCCACGTTTCCAACCCTTCAGTGCTGTCAAGCTGGCTTCTACTTGGCTTTCACATTTGTTACCTGAAACGTGTTTAAAAAAATTTTGTCAGTGAAAAATACTGGTGAGTGAAACCCAGTTTAATCAAGAGAGGTAAAACCGTGTTTCAGTATTGAGGGCGGTCACGCAATTACATTTGTTTCCATCTACTTTAATTACCACCTACGGTACTGTCAATCCGACTTGTGGTCATGTTACTACTCACAGTGTAGTAACAAATTTTGTATACAAAACCCCAACATACCGACGATAATTGTAGAATACAAATACTTAATCACTGTTTAATTTTAATGTAAAGCATTGAGGTTTTGTAAAAACAGTTTGCAAAAAGGAGGATTACTCACATTGCTACTTTAGGGTTTTTCCTGTGATTTTCCTGGTTATTATCTATAAATTACACAATGCACACTTGTTAGTATAATAACCCAATATTTATATTAGTAATACCCTCCCCGAGACAGAATTCCAACGACTACGTCGGGCAGAACCTCGACAGCCGTTACGGAACCCTAGATCAATCGGGCAGCGTATCTAATACGTAACCGGGGGTTATGATACTTAAAACGGGCAGAACTTCGTTATTAGGGGGTATAATGCTCGGAAATTATAATTGCTATGTAGAAATTCGAGAGAGAAAGAGAGAATGAACGAGTTGAGACTGAAGGTCAATGGCCTCCCTTTATAGGGCCTGATTTCGAGTTTGTCGCGCCCCACGAAGGCCACACCAAAGGCTTATGCGGCCCGCGACATAGGGGGTTTATGGCGTAGCTTGGCCCGGTCATTCGTAGAGGTTCAACACGCATGAGGACACGTGGCAGCTCCGGAAGAGGCCTGGTGTTCAGGTGCTCGCGGCCCGCGTAGGATGGGGAGTAGGTCGTCGCGGCCCGCGACAGATAATAAAAATTGACTTTTATTTTATTTTTAATTATATAAGGTATTTTGGGCTCTGTTTTCAGATACGGGGTGTATTTTAAGACATATAGGGACATTCTATATATATATTAGGGGTGTCGGAATAAATTTTGGAGGGTTGTTATATCCTCCCCACCTTGTTTTAGAACTCGTCCTCGAGGTCTACTGGAATAAGTGTGGATATTTCCTTTGCATCTCTGATTCAAGCTCCCATGTGTATTCTGGTCCCCTCTTGGACTTCCATTTCACTTTGACTAGAACTAGTCTCTTGTGTTTGAGATTATTGACTTTCCTGTCTTCAATCTGTAGAGGTTTCTCTACAAACTTTAATTTCTCATTTACCTCTATCTCCTTAAGAGGCACTACTAGAGATTCATCGGCTAGGCATTTCTGGAGATTACACACATGAAATACATCATGTATTCCTGTCATTTCCTCTAGCAGTTGTAGCTGATAGGCTACAGGTCATGTTCTTCTGATAATCTCAAATGGTCTGATATACCTGGGGCTTAGTTTTCCCCTCTTGATGAATCTGACTATCCCTTTCCAATGAGAGACTTTCAATAACACCTTGTCACCTACCTGAAATTCTAACGGCTTTCGCCTATTATCAGCATAGCTTTTCTGTCGATCGTATGCTGCTTTTAGTCGTTCCTTGACTTGAACGATTTTGTCGGTTTTTTTCTTGCACTATCTCAGGTCCAGATAATTGCTTTTCTTCCATTTCTGCCCAACAGACTAGGGTTCGGCACTTTCGTCCATAGAGTGCTTCTAATGGTGCAGCATTGATACTGGTAAGATAGTTGTTATTGTAAGAAAATTCTATTAATGGTAAGTGATCGTCCCAATTACCTCCGAAATCAATTACACAAGCTCTAAGCATATCCTCCATTGTCTGAATTGTCCTTTCGCTTTGTCCGTCCGTTTGAGGATGATAAGTTGTGCTTAGATTCAACTTGGTTCCCATGGCTTTTTGGAAACTTGTCCAAAAATGAGATGTAAAACGGCTATCCCTATCAGAAACAATTGATAAAGGAATTCCATGTAATGAAACTATTTCATTTACAGACAACTTAGCTAATTGTTCCATATTGAAAGTTTCCTTCATTGGTAGGAAATGGGCTGACTTAGTTAGCCTGTCTACAATCACGCAGATTGTATCATTACCTTTTCTTGTTTTGGGTAATTTGTTAACAAAATCCATTGTTATCAATTTCCATTTCCACACCGGCATTTCCAACTGCTGCAATAAACCTGAAGGTTTCTGATGTTCAGCTTTGACTTGTGAACAGGTTAGACACTTGGCAACATAAGCTGCTATATCCTTTTTCATTCTTATCCACCAAAAAATTTCCTTAAGTCCTGATACATCTTATCACTTCCCGGATGCATCGTATACTTAGACTTATGGGCTTCTTCTAATATATGGTGACGTAGGTTTCCTAATTTAGGTATCCACATCCTGTTCTTATGGAATATCCAAATTCCATCTATTTCTTGTTCTAATTCTTTAACCATTCCTTTTAATTTCTCTGTATTGTCCTTGATTACTGATTCTTGTGCTTTCTTAATCTGTTCGTTTAAATCTACTTGCAGATTTAATTTAAGAGAGCGTACTCGTTTTGGCTTTTCGTGATACTTTCGACTTAAAGCATTGGCTACTACATTTGCTTTTCTTGCATGATACTGGATATTACACTCATAATCACTAAGAATTTCCATCCAGCGTCTTTGTCTCATGTTTAACTCTTTTTGCCCGAAAACATACTTTAAACTTTTATGATCTATAAAAATGGTAAACTTACTACCGTAAAGGTAATGTCTCCAAATTTTCAGGGCAAAAATTATAGCTCCTAATTCTAAATCATGGGTTAGATAATTCTCTTCATAATTCTTAAGTTGTCTAGAGGCGTAAGCTATAATCTTTTGACAATGCATCAACACACATCCATAACCTAACTTAGAGGCGTCACAATAGACTACAAAGTCTTCAGTTCCTTCTGGTAACCCTAGTATGGGTGCGTTGGTTAATCTTTGCTTAAGAATTCTAAAGGATTCTTCTTGTTTTGGCCTCCATTCAAACTTAATAGATTTATAGGTCAACTTAGTTAAGGGAATGGCTATTCTAGAAAAATCTCGAATAAATCTTCTATAATAACCGGCCAATCCTAGGAAACTTCTAACCACGGTTGGTGACTCAGGGGTTTTCCATTTGGTAATTGCCTCAATCTTTTTGGGATCCACATGAATTCCTTCATGGTTGACTAAATGCCCAAGAAATTGTACTTGTTCTAACCAAAACTCGCACGTCGAAAACTTTGCATAAAGCTTTTCTTTTCTCAATAAACTTAGAAGTGCATGCAGATGTGCTGCATGTTCCTTCTTACTCTTAGAGTAAATGAGAATATCATCTATAAAGACAATTATGAATTTATCCAAATATGGCTTACATATTAGGTTCATCATGTCTATAAATGCGGCTGGGGCATTGGTTAAACCAAATGGCATGGTAGTAAATTCATAATGGCCATACCTTGTTCTGAAAGCGGTCTTAGGAATGTCCTCTTCCTGTACCTTTAATTGATGATATCCTGAACGTAAATCGATCTTAGAGAAAAATCGAGCTCCATGCAATTGATCGAACAGATCGTCAATTCTTGGTAATGGATATCGATTCTTAATCGTGACTTTATTTAATTCACGGTAATCAATGCACATACGCATCGATCAGTCTTTCTTTTTGACGAATAAGATCGGCGCTCCCCATGGCGATGAACTTGGCTGTATGAATCCTTTTTCTAACAGTTCGTCTAACTATTTCTTTAACTCTTGCATTTCTGCTCGTGCCAAGCGGTAGGGTGCTTTGGAAACTAAGATACTATTGGTGCTATTCCTGGTAGCAGATGAATTCTGAATTCAACTTCCCTGTCTAGTGGTAGTCCTGGTAATTCTTCTGGAAACACATATGGAAACTAAGATACTACTAGGATATTCTTCAGTTCTTTTCCTTTAATGTTAATGATTATGGAAATTAAATACACTAATGATCCTTTTCTTACATAACTGGTTGTTTTCATCACAGAGTTGAATTTTGTGTATCTAGATGGCTTATCTCCTTTAATTGTGATCTTTTCATCCTTAGGTGAATTTAGTTGGATTGACTTTTGATCACATAGAATACTGGCTTTATTGGCTATTAACCTTTCCATTCCTAATACAACATCAAATCCTGCCAGTTTCATTGGATAAAGGTTTGCAATAAACTTTTGATTTAAAATTTCTATTCTTACTCCCTGCAAGATTTCAGAAATCTTAATGGTTTCCCCATTTGTTGTTTCTACTAGACATTCTTGTGGGAGTTTAGTTAATGGTTGATTGAGAAATTTGCAAAATGAAGCATTAATAAAACTTTGGTTTGCACCATAGTCAAATAATACTTTAGCAAAAACATCATTAACTAAAAACGTACCGGCGATAACATCCGGAATCATCTTGGCTTCTTCTGCCATTAGAACAAATGCTCTAGCATTTTTAGTGTTCTTGTTGTTCATGGCTGGAGCTAGTTTCGGACAGTGTGGCTTGATGTGACCTTTTTTCTCCACAGTTGAAGCATACTCCATTGCTAGGTTTCTTCCTACAATCTTCTTCCTTGTGTCCTAGTATCTTGCAGAAGTTGTAGTAAGTGGAGCATCTTCCTGAATGTTTCTTCTTGTAGGCTTTACAGTAAGGTGCAGAGGTAGAACCTACATTTTTCCCACGGTTGGAATTTCCATAGCGAAATTCTTGAGTAAGCCTTTGAGCTAGGTTCCTCCTCTGGTCCTCTTCTCGTGTACGTACTAACTCATCAGTCAAGGTGTTTGCTAGTTCTACAGCTTCTTCTATAGTTTGAGGTCTAACCGCCTTGACTACATGCCTAATCTCACTGATTAATCCCCATATATAGCGGGAGATTAATACAGGTTCTGGCAATGCAAGGATCGGCACTATCCTAGCGTATTCGAAGAATAGCGTAGTGTAACCTTTACTATCCACTCCAGTCATTCTAAGGTTTAGGAACTTATTTGCTATCTGTTCTTTTTCATTGGGAGGGCAGAATTTCCTTTCCACTATGTTTTTAAATTCCTCCCATTCCATATTGTAGACTCGGTTACTTCCCCTAGACTAGAGGATAGTGTTCCACCATTCTAAGGCTGAGTTTTTAAACAGATTGGAAGCAAACATTATCTTATCTTCTTCCGCGCACTTGCTTATTTTTAAGACTGCCTCAGTCTTTTCTATCCAGCGTAGAGCTGCAACGGCTCCTTCATTGCCCGAGAATTCCATTGGTTTACAAGACCAGAATTCTTTATAAGAACAACCATAAGACATGGTTCTTCTTCTTTTGGGAATGGGCACTTGAAGTATGGGTCCATTATTGACGCTGTGTTCTGGTTCAGTAGGTCGTTTACTACCATTGCTACCTTTATTTTCCGCTTCCTTAACCGTTTTAATAATATATGGCATCGCGTCTATAATTCCTTGTGCCACTATGTGTTGGATGACACTGTTATCCACTTGGTTTCCATTATTATTGTTATTCTAGTTATCGTTATTCTGGTTATCCTGGTTCACTTCGTTGTCCATCTGAATTTTAAACATTTGCAACATATTAATATACAAAATAATACTTAATGCAAAAATCACACAACAGACATATTGATCAAAATCGTCGAACATTGCGACTTTTTACTCTATTTTATATATTATGCGTCTAATAAACACTGGAACTGAAATATAGAATTACAATATTCTTATGCATCCGTAACTTATTTATATATATATAATTTTTTTTCAAACATACACACATATGATATATTATTATTATTATTACTATTATTATTACTAATGGTACGGGTTCATCCAAAATTCCATATTACGCTGGTCATATTTCCAGACGAGCCTTTCACCTATCTGCCTCATCCTCTCACTTCCTTCTAAAATCTCCTCACCAAAGGTTCGGAGTTCTTGCACATTTTCAGTGCTCATGGGTGGTGTAGGGGCTGGTACTGGGTTTGGGAACTGGGGCATGGGTTCTTGGTAAGGGTAAGGGTTCTCTAGGATTTCCCTGATGTATTGGTCGTTATCATAATAGGGGTCTAGAGGGTCCAGGTCTGGGTAGGCTTCTAGGTTTGGCATGGTTTTATCTTCTGGTATAGGGTAGTTTTGTTGGTAATCCCTATGGTCGTCAAACCACGGGTCGTAGTCTGGGTCTGAGGGATGGGGTGCTGGTACTCTAGGTATCTCAGCTGGGTCTATGTCAGGCATTGGGATTTGGTTTCTGGGTTGACTTCAATTTCCATTGGTTGTGTGGGAAATAGTGGTAAGGGCTTGGGTGCTATGAGTTGCTCTAGATTAGGGTCTGTAGCTGTAGTTGCTAATATATGAAAATTTGCTAGACTCCTATTGAGCATATCCTGAGTGTGGGCATCTGTTTCTCTCTTAGCGGCTGCTAAAGCTCGCTGCTATTGTAACTTTTTCATCCTTTTTCTACGTTCATGCGCTCCTCTGCTGAACCATCCTCTCTTCTTGGGAGGGAATGACTCTTCAGATTGGGCCTTGAACACAAATATCCCATCTTTGTTGTCAGCCGAATACCCTAAGAGGGTAGACTGTGAAGAGGTGCCTTCGTCCCTAGATGAGTTGGACAACTGACGGTAAGCGTCTGAAGGTCCTTGGTCGCTCATACTGTAAACTAACAAATTGTCAAACAACACACAACAATAATATACAGATATGTACATAGTTTCGTAATAATTTCCTAACAAAATGAATAAATTTTGATGTCAGCAGAACACTTCTGTGGCTGAATCAGTGGCTTGGCTCTGATACCACGTTCTGTCGCAACCCATGTTCCCTATTTACCCAGGAACGGGCGGCCGCGGCCAGTTTCAGTGGTATCGGTGATTATCCATTTGGCAGCGGAATTTATATCAGGATCATAGTTAGGAAATATTTTATCAGAGTAAAATACCACGCTTTTATAATATTAAACATATGGGAAAATCCCAAGTTTCAAATACACACATATTCATAGAGATAAACCTTATTTTATAAAAATATCTCTTTGTTTAGGTAACTTTTATAGCCACGTTTCCAAGCCTTCAAAGTTGTCCAGCTGGCTTTTACTTGGCTTTCACATTTTGTTACCTGAAACGTGTTTAAAAACATTTTGTCAGTGGGAAATACTGGTGAGTGAATCCCAGTTTAATCAAGACAGGTAAAACCGTGTTTCAGTATTGCGGGCAGTCGCGCAATTTGTTTCCATCTACTTTAATTACCACCCACGGTACTGTCAACCCGACTTGTGGTCAGGTTACTACTCCCAGTGTAGTAACAAATTTTGTATACAAAACCCCAGCATACCGACGATAATTGTAGAATACAAATACTCAATCACTGTTTAATTTTAATGTAAAGCATTGAGGTTTTGTAAAAACAGTTTGCAAAAAGGAGGATTACTCACATTGCTACTTTAGGGTTTTTCCTGTGATTTTCCTGGTTATTATCTATAAGTTACTCAATGCACACTTGTTAGTATAATAACCCAATATTTATATTAGTAATACCCTCCCCGAAACAGAATTCCAACGACTATGTCGGGCAGAACCTCGACAGCCGTTACGGAACCCTAAATCAATCGGGCAGCGTATCTAATACGTAACTGGGGGTTATGACACTTACAACGGGGCAGAACTTCATTATTAGGGGGTATAATGCCCGGAAATTATAATTGCTATGTAGAAATTCGAGAGAGAGAGAGAGAGAGAATGAACGAGTTGAGACTGAAGGCCAATGGCCTCCCTTTATAGGGCCTGATTTCGAGTTTGTCGCGCCCCGCGAAGGCCACACCAAAGGCTTACGCGGCCCGCGACATAGGGGGTCTATGGCGTAGCTTGGCCCGGTCATTCGAATAGGTTCAACACGCATGAGGACATGTGGCAGCTCCGGAGGAGGCCTGGTGTTCAGGTGCTCGCGGCCCGCGTAGGATGGGGAGTAGGTCGTCGCGGCCCGCGACAGATAAAAAAAATTGACTTTTATTTTATTTTTAATTATATAAGGTATTTTGGGCTCGGTTTTCGAATACGAGGTGAATTTTAAGACATATAGGGACATTCTATATATATTAGGGGTGTCAGAATAAATTTTGTAGGGATGTTATAATGTATCTTAAATATTGCAGATCTACGTGCATATGTATTCACTTTTCATACATTATAAAAACCCAAAAAAACCTTCACTTTATCACTCCATTCACATTATCAGTTCACAAAACATTATAAAAACCCAAAAAACCAACACATATCTGAAAGTATTACACAAATCTAACATAGATACATCCCAAATCAGTAGCAAAATTGTTTAAAAAAACTTGTAACACATAAAATTTAACAGCGTATAAACATAAACTACAGAAAAACCAAAAAAAAAAACGATTGATCAGGTTAAAAAGAAAGGTACCCATCTGGCCACCAAACGGTAGATCTGTGTCATCGTCATCATCTTCCACTCACAACCACCATCGCTGACAACCCATGCAGATCTGTGTCATCATCATCATCTTCCACCCACAACCAAACGGTAAATCTGAAATATTACACAGATCCGATTCAAATAACAAAAAAAAGATATGGTAAAAAGAAAGGTACCGAGCGGTCAAACCAGTCGATCTGTTGTCGGATCTAGAGAGATTCAACATTGAGGAAGCATAGATCTTGAAGCGACTAGTAAAGAAACCCTAGAATCGCCTGGAGAAAGGGAGGATATGGTAGTGATGATATTGAGGAAGTCAATCTAGTGTCGGATGTAGAGAGATTCAACACAGAGAAACCCTAGATCTTGGAGCGACGGGTTTCTCAGTGAAACCCTAGAATCGCCAGGGGAGAAAGGGAGAAGATGAGGAGAGCAGCGACGATGGTTTTGTCCAAGAAACCCTAATTTTGATGACCCATGTTGTTTTAGTGGGTTTGATGGATTGGTGGATGTGTTATGCATTAAATATTGTACAATAAGCTTGTAGGGGTTGTAAATGTTGAAAAAGTGGCAAATGACCATTTCTGCCCTTCGGATATGCTTTTATATATAGTATAGATATATAGGGATGGGTTCTAGAGTGAATACTAGTGTATTTGTGAACTGAGTGAACAAATCCTGACAATTGATTTACATCATCATATCGTAAAATACACTAGTGTATTTTCATCATCAAATCCTGGCCATTGATTTACACTTGTGTATTGATAATGAAGGGCTAGGATTAGTTCACTAGTGTTCACAATCAAAGGGGTTGTTCATTTGATACATATACATATACATATACATATACATATACATATACATATACATATATATACATATATATATATATATATATATATATATATACATAGGGTAAGGTTCATGCGAGAACCACCTTTATTGGTTGTGTTCACATTGGTTCTCGCGGTTCTCGCAATAAAGGGAGGTTTCTAACGGATCCTTATCCTATATACATATAGATATATATATATATATATATAGTGTGAGGTTCATTGGGGAACACTAAAAAAGTGGGGAACAGTGGCGAACCGACTCAAACGAACTCCGATTGAACTCATTCAAGTGGCGTTGGAACCGGCTCGTCGAACTCTAACTAGGATCTCTTAACCCTAAATCATAACCCCTAAACCCTAAATATATTAGGGTTTGGCTTTTATGGGTTTAGCTTAAGGGTTTGGGGTTTAGCTTTACGGTTTAGTGTTTAGCTTTAGGGTTTAGCTTCAGGGTTTAGCTTTAGGTTTAGCATTTAGGGTTTAGCCTTTAGGGTTTAGCTTTTAGGGTTTATAGTTTAGATTTTACAGTTTAGCTTAGGTTTTAGCCTTATTTTTTAGCTTTAGGGTTTAGAGTTTAGGAGTTAGGATTTATGTTGGTGCATATGTCTGTCGACTTCGTCTTGTATCGAGTCTTGTAATAGATTAGATAGATCAGGGCACGTAGTATGAGGAAACGTGAAATAGGTATGTTGTAGCCATTTCACACGAAATGGAACAGGTCCATTTCGCACGAAATGACTCTGGAAAAGTCGTGTGAGTCCATTCCACACGAAATGGGCATGCCTATATATAGCTGAGCTTGGTAATTCATTTGTAAGGTTCTGATTCCGATACCGAGGTGCTGCCGAAGTGTCTCCAGCCTGTAAAACATTGTGAAATCAATATACGAGACAGTTAAAGCGATTCTGTGTGCAAATCAAGCTGATTCAACATCGATACGTTTGTTTCCGCCTCTCGTATTGATCAAAAACTCTTCTGAACGACTCATTTGGTTGTCATAACGATCCTACAATTGGTATCAGAGCTCAGGAGGAAGAGTTCTTACCGATTTCAGCTTGATTTCATCAAAATTCTGATTTCTACACCTTCTTTTACAATATTTTTCAAAATTGAACAAGATTTCACGGATAAAATGGCTTGATTTTCTCACATAACGTGCGAAATACTGTTTTAACAAACTCTTGAGAGAATCGGACGTAAAATCAACCTAAAACCTGATCAATTTGTCAAAAACATGGCCGATTGGATGACATCAGCACCATTTCGCACGAGTTGAACCTTCCATTTCGCACGAAGTGTACCCATTTCGCATCAAAGTGTCATTTCGTTTGAAACATACAACCATTTCATATGAATTGGGCATTTGTGACTCATTTCTCATGTATTGAACATTTGTAATCCAGTTCGCGCGAATTGAACATTATCCAGCTCGTTTGAGATTTGTTTTCAGGTTGTGTGAAGGATTTCAGTTCGTTTCAAGATCATCCAGTTTGTTTGTAAAGTCTGATTTTGTGAACTTTTGATAACCATAACATGGATTCTGAATTCTACAATGCATTTGCTACCGCTCCGGGTACTCCTGTTACCGTTGCTCAGAGTGTAACCATGAAAAATGAAACTGATGGGTATTGAAGAATATCATAGTTGGAAAGAACGTTTTGAGAATTGGGTTCAAGCAAATCATCTAAGATCTTGGGAATGTATTGAAACTAAGTATGCTAGACCACTGTCTGATTTGGGAGTTGCAAAGATTATTTCAGAATTTTTAGATAAAGAGAGAGATATGTACAAGGCAGAAAAAATGTTGGTCAGTCTACTTCAACAAGCTGTGAAAGAAGATATTTTCATATTACTTCAACATGATGGTAGTGCTTATTCGATTTGGGATGCACTTCGCAAAAAAAAATCGAAGGAAGTGCAGAGATGATCAAGAGTAAAAAATCATTATTGAAGAAAGAATTTGAATTGTTTACAAGTGTGTCAGGTGAAACTACAAAGACTCTCATTGAGAGATATTGTCATCTAGTGCGTTCAATGTCTCGATTGGAAATTACTAAAACTCCAGAGGAATGGGTTGAGAAATTAGCCGATGTGTTACCTCAAAAAGAATGGGGTACATACCTCATGATTTTAAAGAATTCCAGAGAGTATAGTAGATTGTCGATTGCACAGTTTATTGAGAAACTTGAGGGACAAGATCTTGAGCAACAAAAGATTGCTAGAATGAACAATTCAAGCGGTCAACAAGACATCAAGATGTACTACAAAGGAAATGTTCAAAATGTTGAAGCAAGTCCAAAGATCCAAACCGCTTTCAGCGCAGAGAACTCATCTGGATCAGTTAATCAAAGCTCAAACAATACTAGTGGTTTTTCTTCATATCCAAGTGTAAATCCGAGTGTTCAAAGTTCAAACAATGGTAATGGTCATATGCTACAATGCAACATCGCATTGCACCTTCAGAATGGTCAGAATTTCTCTGAAGAAGTCGCTAAAGGTCATATGGCATTACTTGTTACCGTGTTAGAATCTTATGAGGGTTTGATTGCGGGAAGAATCGGAAATCCTATGCTAACAAAAGAGGATTATGATCAGATTGATGCTGAGGAAATGGAGCTTATGGATATTAAGTGGTGTTTAGCGAGTGTGTTGAGGAGAGCTGAGAAATTTAAGCAGATTACAGGAAGAGATAACTTCCGTGATGCTAATGTTTCTACTTTAGGTTTTGATAAATCTAAAGTTACTTGTTTTCGATGCAGGGAAAAAGGACATTTCAAGAGGGAATGTACTAATCGAGAAGCAGGTGGAGCTCAAAATCCATTCGGGAATAATGATTATTATAGGAAAGCTATATATCAACAAGTTGTTCAACAACCGTCATCATCCCATGCTATTGAAGATGGAAAGCAGAAAACTTATCTTGTTAATCAAGATGATGAAAGAGTGCCAGAAGGTTTTAGCTGGGACAAATATATTCTGGCTGATTCAAAGTTTAGAGCATTCATTGCACAAATAGTTCAAGAACCAGAGTTGATGAAAGAGTGGATGGATGTGTTTGCAGATGATGAGAAAAGCCAAGATGAAGAGTCTGTTTCTTCATAAAATTGTTCAGAAAAGACACAAGTCTTTGATCAGTCATCAACTGATAGTAGCGATGATGAGGAAGAAATTAATCAAATTAACATTGGCAAAACTCATTTATCTCATGAAAGTTTCAAATTTTATTTTGCAGATAAGTTAGAGAAGCTAAAAGAGAGACGAGCAGCAAAAGAAAAGAAAGAGGTAAAATGCGAGAATGTTGCTCAGGAAGAGAAGTCTGAACAGAGTGATGAAGTTAAAGTTGTTGAAATTGAAAAGATTGTTGAAGTCACAAAACCTTGTCTAAAATGTTTGGAACCATGCAAACATTGTGAAAAGAAAGATAAAAAGTGTAATGAGCTTGACAATATGAAAGAAAAATTATTGTTTGATATCAAGTATGTAAAAGAATCATATGATGTTTTGAACAGAACTGTTAACAGTTTGCAAAAGAAAAACTCAGAAAGGGAAGATGCTTTAATAATGATGAATGCTGTGATGATGTCTAAGCAGAAGGCCATCAATCACTATATTGGAGAATGTGCAAAGTTGAAGCAAGAATTGGAGACTGAAAAGATTGAAAATGAAAGAATAAGACGTTTGATGCAAAGTTATTCAAGTTCTGATTATTTGATTGATAGAATTTATCCTACTATGGCAGGTTTTGAAGCCTTTCAGGACAAGAAGTCGGAAGATAAGGATACTGGTAAAAAACAAAGTGCAAATTATAAAAAGTGTCTGCCTCCGATCTGGGAAGGTTATTCTCCCAGAAAACCAAATGAGTTTTGTTGTGAAAAAGAGGAAATGATAGTACATCAGTAGACAATCACAGTACGCTAAAGCATTGGAAAGTGAAAATGGGATAAACGGTCTCACTGATGATATGCCAGTAGGTTTTCGCACGCTTAGTAGATTGTTGTCGAGATATAAACCTAAATATCAAACGCTTACTTATCTCGTGGGGAACATCTTTCGGATATATGGGTAACCCCCGAAATCTTGTTTGAAGGGCTTTCTATTTCTGACATACTAGGTCTTTGTGCGTGGTGATATCTGGGGTATTATACCTGGACTTCTGATTTTGCGGGAGCAATAGCCTAGTCCTCGTATAATACTTTGCATTGCTTTAATCTTAAAGCTCGCCCTCAGCATAAAAAATGATGAAACATTGAAAAATGCTAATCACGTGCTGTTCAAGAAAAGGTTCTCTGAAGGGAAAACACCTAAAGTCAAACCATCATCTCTCTGATTTTGCGGAAGCAATAGCCTGAGCTCTCATGGTCTCGCATTTAACCCCTTACAGATATCATTAGTGTACATTCACCTGTAAGACTGAATATAGAAGTCTGGATACGGGAGTATATTCTGAGGTGGTACACGCGAATAAGTTTAAGTCCTTTAAAACACCTAATCCGTATCTCGAAACAGTTGAACTTTGTGTGAAAAATTAAGTGGGTCAGTATACTGACAATCTAAGTGAATCGTTTAGAACTTAAAGTGTTTAAAGCTCAATGGTGCTAGTGATTTGTCTCAAAAACTGATATGATCCTCTTACACAAACTCACAAAAATATTGTCTGTAAATATTTCTTTACTGTTTTTCTTTAAAAACAAAAATCCAAAAAGAATATGTTTTAGCATAAAATTTTGAAAAATCAAAAAGATTTTATTTCATCTTATTTTCGACAACTGATGTTGAAAAGCTGATTTTCAAAATTCCGAGTGCTAAACATGAAGAATGACAATTGGTTGGGAGAGTTTGTTTTGAAATGAAAATTGTTATAAATAAATCTACCCAAAAGTAAGTTTGAACTTGATATAAATTATTGATGATTGGACGATATCTACAAGTGGTTTCTAAATTTGTCAAATTTTAAATTTGTGAAATTTATTTTGAGGTAGAGATTTATACAGGTCCTAGTGTCTAAGCCTGAGCAGAGTTTGAGCTAGGTTTCGATTCTTAGAACAAAAGCTATGCCAGACTGCGATCCCGGAACAACTTAAGGGGGAGTCTGCTAGCAAAGGGGAGTCTGAATGCAGTAGAGCCAGTTTCTGATCCTAGAACTGTGATTAAGACAGAAGCTGATGTTGCTGATGAGTGAGAAAAAGAGGAGATTGAAGATTATTAGATCAACATCCAAGGGGGAGGTTAGCTGCTAATGCTGAAAAGAAAAGTGATAGAGATTGAAAGATGCTTACAGTGTCAGACACTTTGGAGAGAACGAAGACTGATCAAGACCGAAGACTTGTCATACTGAAGACTCGACACCGAAGACTTCGTCAACATCCAAGGGGGGAGTCTGTTGGTGCATATGTCTGTCGACTTCGTCTTGTATCGAGTCTTGTAATAGATTAGATAGATTAGGGCACGTAGTACGAGAAAAACGTGAAATAGGTATGTTGTAGCCATTTCACACGAAATGGAACAGGTCCATTTCGCACGAAATGACTCTGGCCAAGTCGTGTGAGTCCATTCCACACGAAATGGGCATGCCTATATATAGCTGAGCTTGGTAATTCATTTGTAAGGTTCTGATTCCGGTACCGAGGTGCTGCCGAAGTGTCTCCAGCCTATAAAACATTGTGAAATCAATATACGAGACAGTAGTGATTCTGTGTGCAAATCAAGCTGATTCAACATAGATACGTTTGTTTCCGCCTCTCGTATTGATAAAAAACTCTTCTGAATGACTCATTTGGTTGTCACAACGATCCTACAATTTAGGATTTAGGGTTAAGAGATCCTAGTTAGGGTTTGACGAGCCGGTTCCAACGCCGCTGGAATGAGCCCAATCGGAGTTCGTTTGAGTCGGTTCCCCGCTGTTCCCCACTTTTTTAGTGTTCCCCAATGAACCTTCCCCTATATATATATATATATATATATATATAGGAACAGGATCAGGAGAGAACGCCTCAAAGTGTGAGAACGGTGAGAACGATTCTCAGCCACAAGATCCTAGTGGTTTGTGGCTGAGATTTATGCTGTGACATTTTTGTAAATAATAGGGGCCTTGGAACTAGCAGGAGGGGTAAAATAGGAAGATCCGAACAAAGGTGCACATGCTAATCACATGCCATTTTCCCCCATCATATTTAAACGACAATAACTTTTTTATACGCGATTATTTTTCGAAAAAAAATACACCATAAAACTCAACGTTTTTTTATCTTTCCAACGAGTATACTATTGATATACTTTTCGGAAAAAAATAACTGAGTTTTATGGTGTTTTTCTGAATTGGGTGTTTTATGGTGTTTTAGACTAGGTATTTTCATAGCATTTTTCTGAACTAGGTGTTTTTATGGCGTTTTAACTAGGTATGTTCATGGAATTTTTCTGAACTAAGTGTTTTATGGCGTTTTTAACTGAGTTTTTTCATGGCGTTTCTCTGAACTGGGTGTTTTATGGCGTTTTTAACTGAGTATTTTCATGGCGTTTTTATGAATTGGGTGTTTTTATGGCATTTTATTTGAACATCTAGTTCATGTAAGTGGATTTTTTGACAATATTACCTCTTAGTGTAATTTAGCATCAATGTCACTTGTCACCACCAAAATCGTTCTCTCCGTTCTCACACTTTTCACAGTTCTCTCTAAATCCTGACCCTATATATATCAAAACTAAAAGTTAACACTAATAAATTATGTTTTTTTACAATTATTACTCATAAGATGTAATTTACAACAAATTTTGCGGGTTTTCATTGTTCCATTGCTACATATGGAATTGTGCACTGTGTTTCCGAGTTTAATAAAGAAGAGAAAATGAATTAATAAGAGAAAAGAAAATAAGTGGAAAGAAAAGATTTGATTAAATATTGTGTTCCCGAGTTCGAGAGAAATTAAAAGAAAACAAATGTGTTAAAAAAAATTTACTTCCAAATCTCTCCAATTTAAAAGAATTTAAAATGAAGTTTCCCTTCCATTTCTCTCTATTTCCTTTCTTAAAAAACCTCTGGAACACGACTTTTTTTTTAAATCCCTTCAAATACTTTTTTTTGAAACTCGGGATAAAATTCAAATCCGTCACATCAGCATGCCAACAGGACGAGGAATCCCTATTCCTTAACCCATTCCCATTCCCACCGGGAATTACCATGCTTTGTAGAAAAGTGTGAACTCACCTTGGTTTGCTCGGTTAGATTAGTTACTCTAATAATCAGGAATTAAGCACGTCCTAACATGGTACAGATAACAATCAGTTTCACGTGCATGCATAATACGTATCCTACGCACGGTTTATCTACTCATTACTTCTATCACATAGCACGCACTCACGTTAACATTTCACGCCCATATAAATATCCCATCTATACCCATTCAAAAGCAAACATACGATATTGCACATAACACTTTCATTGACATATAACACGTTAGATCATTCTCAGATAACCTACCCGACATTTAGACACGCAAATTGCGACTTATTTCGTTTCAGCTTTAACATTCAAAACAGGGCTGTTTTCGGGAATTTTAATAAAATAGTTAACTTACTCCAAAAATCCCCAAACATTTACATAATATTTTAAACAATCCAAATATTACTGTGTAAAAATATCGGGATCTAATTCATTACCAATATTTTATAAAAAATCATTTACCGGACTGCAATCAGATTCGTCACTTTCTGACTGCAGTCCACGGAATAATTCATTTAAAATTCATCGTAAGTCCGATTTATGAAATTCTAGTTGGAGCATTACAACGACATCAGTGGTCATCTACAGTACAAATTTCATGAGCTAATTCTACACAGATTTCAAGTTATGACGAAAAAAATCACACACATTTTCTGCAGTAGAAACACAGCTTTTGCTGTTGTACAAAACGGACCTTTAAAAATAGTAAACGACCTCGAAAAAATATGATTCCAGTGCCATTTGATTCGATTTTAGAAAATAAATAATTTAGACTTTGGAAAATCAATTTTTCGATTTATAACGCTCCGTTTACAGCCAACTAAAGTTGGCTGTAAATGTTACTCAGCATGCTTTTTATAGTTTAAATGCCACTACAATGCACACATACGATCACCATACTTTCTAATAAAGTTCCATATCATGATCAATCATCATATTACTAGAAATCAACATGCAATCATCATCCATCTACTAAACAACATCAATCTAACAATATATCATCATATCATCATATTTCATCTCATGATTCAAGATTCAAGATTTAAGTCTTTTAGTGTTCTAGTTATTTTATCATAATACAATCTTTAACCACTAAAACATGAAGCAAACATGAATTTAAAGAAGTCTTACAACTAGCTTAAAGCTAGGGAAGATCAATAGAGAAAGGGTGATGAAAGTGGATGATAAAAGCAATGGATGAAAGTTCTTCAAGCTTCAATCTCTACTGGTATGCTTGAGAACCTTAACATCTCGATCAGTAATCTCTACTGGTTCCTCGTCGAATAGCAGTTGATCATCGATAGTGAGCTCCTTAAGAGGAACTATGAGGGTCTCATCTGACAGACACTTCTTCAGATTCGACACATGGAATACGTTGTGAACTCCGCTGAGTTCTTCAGGTAGATTCAACTTGTAAGCGACTTTGCCAATTTTCTCAATGATTTCGAACGGTCCGACATAACGCGGATTGAGTTTGCCTCGTTTTCCAAAACGAACTACACCTTTCCAAGGTCAGATTTAAGTAGCACTCAATCCCCAACCTGGAACTCGAGTGGTTACCTTCGCTTATCAGCATAGCTTTTCTGACGGTCACGAGCTGCCGCCATTCGTTGTCGTATCTGAGCAATCCTCTCAGTCGTGTCTACCACAAGTTCTGGGCCTGTGATTTGGTTGTCACCAACTTCTGCCCAACAAAGAGGTGATCGGCATTTACGTCCGTACAATGCCTCAAACGGAGCGGCCTGGATACTGGTGTGGTAGCTGTTATTATATAAAAATTCCACTAGAGGTAGATGTCGCTCCCAGCCGTTACCAAAATCAATCACACATGCCCTAAGCATGTCTTCAAGGGTTTGGATGGTGCGTTCAGATTGCCCATCCGTCTGTGGATGATATGCCGTGCTCATGTCTAATCAAGAGCCAAAGGACTTGTGCATAGCTTGCCACAATTCAGATGTAAAACGTGAGTCACGATCAGAAATGATGGAGGTTGGCACTCCGTGCCTTGATACTACTTCCTTTAGGTAGACGTCTGCTATAGTAGAAAACTTATCTGTTTCCTTGATAGCCAGAAAATGTGCAGACTTGGTCAGTCGATCCACTATCACCCAAATAGTGTCATTTCCGCGTTGAGATCTAGGCAGGCCAGTAACGAAATCCATGGAAATTTGCTCTCATTTCCATGTCGGGATCTCTGGTTATTGGAGTAGGCCTGATGGTTTCTGATATTCAATCTTGACTCTCGCACAAGTCAAACATTTACTGACGTAAGTTGCTATGTTGGCTTTCATACTAGGCCACCAATACGTAGTCTTGAGATCGTGGTACATCTTATCCGAACCAGGATGTACTGAATAACGAGACTTGTGTGCCTCATCCATCAAAAGCTCACGTAGATTACCATAGAGTGGAACCCAGATGCGCCCGTTTACATAGTAGGCGTCGTCTTCCTTTTGTTCTAACCGTTTTCTTGATCCTCATAGGGACTCCTCCCTGATGTTCTCTGTTTTCAATGCTTCAACCTGAGCATCTCGTATCTGAGTAGGAAGACTAGATTGGATGGTAAGTTGTATCGCTCGCACACGTTTAGTTGTAGTATCCTTTCGACTGAGGGCGTCGGCCACAACATTGGTTTTGCCCGGATGGTACTTGATCGCACATTCGTAATCATTCAAGAGCTCAGCCCATCGACGTTGTCGCACATTTAACTCGTTTTGCTTGAAGATATGCTCGAGACTCCTGTGATCGGTGTAAATGGTGCACTTGGTACCGTACAGGTAATGTCTCCATATCTTAAGTGCGAAAACAACTGCTCCCAGCTCCAAGTCGTGCGTAGTGTAGTTCCTTTTGTGAACTTTAAGTTGGCGTGATCCATAAACGATGACTTTATCTCGTTGCATCAACACACAGCCCAATCCTTGTATGGATGCGTCGCAATAAACCACAAAATCATTTGTGCCATCAGGTAACGAAAGAATAGGCGCGCTACAAAGTCTCTCCTTTAAGTACTGAAATGCGGACTCCTGTACATCACCCCAACGATAGGTGACACCCTTCTGAGTCAGTGAAGTGAGAGGTTGCGCAATCTTTGAGAAATCCTTGATAAACCTTCTGTAGTATCCTACCAAACCCAAGAATTGGCGGATTTCTGTTGGTGTACGGGGTGCAGGCCAGTTCTTGATCGAGTCAACCTTAGATGGATCAACATGAATCCCATCCTTGTTTACCATGTGGCCTAGAAAGTGGACTTCGCGAAGCCAGAAGTCACATTTCGAAAATTTGGCATACAACTGCTCTGTTCGAAGAAGTTCCAAAATAAGCCTCAGGTGTTGCTCGTGTTCTTCCTGACTCTTCGAATAGATCAGGATATCGTCGATGAAAACTATGACAAACTTATCCAAGTAAGGCTTGCACACTCGGTTCATGAGATCCATGAAAACTGCAGGTGCATTCGTCAATCCGAAAGGCATAACCAGAAACTCATAATGCCCATAACGAGTCTTGAATGTTGTTTTAGAGATATCCTCGTCTCAGACTCTCAGTTGATGGTAACCTGACCTCAGGTCAATCTTGGAGTAGAAACTCGACCCTTGCAACTGGTCGAATAAGTCATCAATGCGTGGAAGAGGATAACGATTCTTCACAGTCACCTTGTTGAGTTCGCGGTAGTCAATACACATTCCGAAGGTACCGTCTTTCTTCTTCACAAATAACACTGGAGCTCCCCAAGGCGAAGAGCTAGGGCGAATAAAAACGTTGTCGAAGAGGTCTTGCAATTGAGTGGACAATTCCTCTAGTTCCGATGGGGCTAAGCGATAAGGCGCGTGGGCTATGGATGCTGCCCCAGGAGTTAGCTCGATTTGAAACTCGACTTAACGATGAGGCGGAAGACCAGGTAATTCCTTGGGGGAATACCTCAGGAAAATCGCGTACAATAGGAATGTCTTCAATTCTCTTCTCTTCTATTGATGCGTCAGTAACGAGAGCTAGAATGGCAGTGTGACCCTTTCGCAAACACTTCTGGGCCTTAAGGAAAGAGATGATGCCCACAACAGCACCACTCTTATCGCCACGAATCACGAGGGGTTCTTCACCAGAACGAGGGATGCGGACAATCTTCTCGTTGCAAAGAATTTCCGCTTGCTGATGAGATAAACAATCCATCCCAATAACAACGTCGAAACTACCCAGAACGATAGGAATGAGGTCGATAGAAAAGGTCTGATCAGCAAGAACAAGATTACAACCCTTAATTATGTGTGTGGCCTCTAAACTTTTACCGTTTGCTAGCTCTACCATGTGTTTGGTGGTCAAAAGTGTTGGAGTACGCTTAAGCATTTGACTAACTTTTAAGGACACGTAGCTAGTATCGGCACCCGAATAAAAAAAACAGTAACATAAAATTCATCCAGTAGAAACTTACCCATCACAACGTTGGGATCATTCCTAGCATTACCCAGTCCAATCACGAAGGCACGACCCCTTGCCCCATTACCATTGTTGTTTCCCCCATTGCCGTTTCCATTCCCCTGATTGTTGTTGTTCTGGTTCTGATTTAGCCGGGGGCAGTCTCTCTTGAAATGGCCTTCAGCACCACATTGAAAGCACCCTTTGTTGTTACCTTGTTGTTGCTGCTGCTGGCGTTGATTCGGTGGGGCTTGCTGTTGCTGCCGATTCTGATTCGCTGGACGCTGACTCCTACAATCCCTTGCAATGTGACCAAGCTTGTTGCACCGATGACAGTTGCCTCTACTACATGGCCTGCTGTGGTGCAAGTTACAGCGATTACATTTGGGGTGATTCCCCTTGTATCCACCCTGCCCTTGGCTTCCAGAAGGCTGCTGACTGGGGCTCTTATAGTCCTCAGTCCTTCGTTGCTGTGATTGAGACTGAACAGAGGTAGAACCTTTGCTCGAATTTCCATCCCATTTTCACTTGTTGTCGCTAGGAGCATCAGGAGTAATTGTGGCACTGATACGTTTGGGCAGCCTGTTTTGCTCCACCGCCTGGTCAGTGAGACGATGAGCTAGTCGTATAACTTGCTGAATGGTACCCAGGTTAGCTGAAGTCACGTGACTCTGAATCTCTGGTACAAGACCCTTGAGGTACAGCTCAATACGTTTGATGGGAGGGTCTACCATAGTAGGACACAAGATGGCCAGCTCGTTTGACCTCTTCGTATATGCCTCAATTTCAGACCCCGTCATTTTCAGATTGAAAAATTCCACCTCTAGCTTGTGGATGTCGTCACGACTACAGTACTCTTCCTTGATCAAATCTTTGAAGTCATTCCATGGGGTGGCATTAGCAACCGCCAGCCCTAGCAGTTGAACCTGTGCTTTCCACCAGGTTAACGCAGCACCTTCGAGTGTTCCAATAGAAAATTTCACCCTACGATCTTCAGGGCATTCACACATCTCAAAAACAGACTCAATCTTCTCGAACCAGTGAAGAAGACCTACAGCTCCTTCTATGCCGTTGAAGGTACTAGGTCGGCAATCCATGAATGTTTTGAATGTACATATGGGAGGCTGAGCATGTTGACCTATTGCGCGAGAATAAAAGACAAGGTTAAGCATAAGAGTTGGTTCGCGAGGGTAGGATCTAAACGTCCTAAGATGGGTTGATATGGCAGGTTATACCTCCTGCAGGGACAGCTGCGAGTGCCTCCGCCACTCGTTCGTTGATTAGAGCCGTCAGCTGGGCTTGAGTCAAGTTCAAACGTCCACTCATGATCTTCACAACGAAGCAACGTAAGTGAGAAAAGTGCCGTGAAAGTGCGTAAGCGTGGGATGACAGAAGAGAGTAAGCACACAAGGTTCAAATAGCAGTTATCACGTTAACTAGTGCACTATGTGAACTATCAAACAGTCAATATAAACATAAATCATACCACTTATTGTGTCGAGTCTTACACGTGGAGTGAAGCGTCATTGTGGATCGTTGAGCACTGTACAGGTTATAGTCTGGTTTTGTCAAAAAGCTTTTCCCTTTTTAAAACCAAGTTCACTATAACCAATGGCTCTGATACCAATCTGTCACACCCCCAAAATCCACACGCGGAGTATCACCGCTTGGAGGCGTGACATGACCAGGATCCAGCCACCAATCATATTGAACAATGTATTTAAAATAGATAAAATCCAACCACACAATATAATTGGTGTTCAAAAACTAGTTAACCAACTTCAAATTAAACAGCGAAAGCATAAGACGTAAAACCAAAACATAAGTTCAATAAGTTCATAAAGTTTAAATGTTTAGAACGAGACATAACAGTCCATATCCACAACAACCTCCTCCTCGTGCAAGCTCCATAAGCATCTAACGACCTGCAAAGCATGTAGTAACGAGTCAACAACAAAGTTGAGTGAGTTCACAATTGGTTGTCCATTTTAGAGTTGTTTCCAAAAACGTAGTTTAATCTTAACCAGCTATCCAGCCGTGGAGGTTACCCCATAGTTCGAAAACGTTTATTAGTTAACCCATTTTTACTTCGGCCGTTTCAGCCGTGGGGGCTACCCCATGTTCATAATCCCTGGCTATCCAGCCCGGCACTCCAGCCGTGGGGGCTACCCCATTTTTAAACTACCAGACGCGTTACCATATCGACTACTAACGAATATAAGTTGTGCCCTAGCGTCGGTGTCTATCATCACCGACGTGCCATAGTCCATTAGTACACACCCGTCCGAACGGCACGGTGTGAGGTTTGTTAAACCTAATAGCGCTATTAACTAATGACCTGCTCGCCATTGGCCTCGGCGATTAAGTCGATATAAAATGAGGGACTTCGTTGATAGAGTTCTAGTCTAGTAAATCTAAATTGGTCCCAACAGGACGAGGAATTCACATTCCTGAACACGTCCCAACAGGACGAGGAATCCCTATTCCTTAACCCATTCCCATTCCCACCGGGAATTACCATGCTTTGTAGAAAAGTGTGAACTCACCTTGGTTTGCACGGTTAGATTAGTTACTCTAATAATCAGGAATTAAGCACGTCCTAACATGGTACAGATAACAATCAGTTTCACGTGCATGCATAATATGTATCCTACGTACGGTTTATCTACTCATTACTTCTATCACATAGCACACACTCACGTTAAAATTTCACGTCCATATAAACATCCCATATATACCCATTCAAAAGCAAACATACGATATTGCACATAACACTTTCATTGACATATAACACGTTAGATCATTCTCAGATAACCTACTCGACATTTAGACACGCAAATTGCTACTTATGTCGTTTCAGCTTTAACATTCAAAACTGGGCTATTTTCAGGAATTTTAATAAAATAGTTAACTTGCTCCAAAAATTCCCAAACATTTACAGAATGTTTTAAACAATCCAAATATTATTGTGTAAAATATCGGGATCCAATTCATTACCAATATTTTATAAAAAATCATTTACCGGACTACAATCAGATTCATCACTTTCTGAATGTAGTTCACGGAATAATTCATTTAAAATTCATCGTAAGTCCAATTGATGAAATTCCAGTTGGAGCATTACAACGACATCAGTGCTCATCTACAGTACAAATTTCATGAGCTAATTCTACACATATTTCAAGTTATGATGAAAAACATCACACACATTTTCTGCAGTAAAAACACAGCTTTTGCTGTTATACAAAACGGACCTTTAAAAATAGTAAACGACCTCAAAAAAATATGATTCCAGTTCTATTTGATTCGTTTTTCGAAAATACATAATTTAGACTTCAGAAAATCAATTTTTCGATTTATAACTGTCCGTTTACAGCCAACTGAAGTTGGCTGTAAATGTTACTCAGCATGCTTTTTATAGTTTAAATGCCACTACAATGCACACATACGATCACCATACTTTCTAATAAAGTTCCATATGATGATCAATCATCATATTACTAGAAATCAACATGCAATCAGCATCCATCTACTAAAGAACATCAATCTAACAATATATCATCATATTTCATCTCATGATTCAAGATTCAAGATTCAAGTCTTTTAATGTTCTAGTTATTTTATCATAATACAATCTTTAACCACTAAAACATGAAGCAAACAAGAGTTTAAAGAAGTCTTACAACTAGCTTAAAGCTAGGGAAGATCAATAGAGAAAAGGTGATGAAAGTGGATGATAAAAGCAATGGATGAAAGTTCTTTAAGCTTCAATCTTCACAAGACACCTTCTAGTACTTGGATTGATCTTGAAAATGGAATGATGGTGGTGACAAGGTGGTGGTGGTGGCGGCACAAGGGAGGGCCAGGAGGGAGAGAGAGGTGTTGAGGGAGTGGGGTGATCTTGTAAGATATGAAAATGATATGGAATGATTTGTTGATCTAAGGAACCATGCTTATAAAAGATCTCATCTTATATTTTGTACAAAGATTCAAGCAAGATCCCATTAAAATATTGAAATGAAATCTAATGTGGGGTCCCCCACTTAGGCCGTAAATTTCATATGGGGGGGGGGGGGTATTTGTAAATTTTGATGGTTAGGTAAATGGTTGGAAGTTAAATGTAAAAATCTAGTGTTATGTGTGTATGGCACATTTTATAATGTGTTGGGGTATTCAGGGACCATAACTAGTCCAAAAATAATAAGACAATGTTTCTTGCAATATTTTGGTGTCCTGGGTAATGTCCGGTTGTTCGGTTAGATACCGGTTCGTTAAAGTGCTAAGTTATTCCGTATAGTGTCTTTTATGTAACTATTTGTAACACTTTTAATTCTCAACACTTAGGAAAACATACAGGACCATCTAGTCAATTTTCTACACAATCAATAAGCACAATTTAATATTAATTAATCGTACGGATACATGTAGTTACGAGGGTTGTCACATCCTTCACGACTACCAGTTTCAAAACCATAGAATATATTCTCACATATGGTCTTGAGAATTACTAAGAAACCATCCTCGTATGCTTCCAGCTGTGCATCTGGGTGCCAACTCCGATGATTCGTGGGGTTGATGATTAGTTTAATTATGTAGTTTGTTTAAGTTAAATTATCTACTTTATTTAAGTTTAATTATCTAGTTTGTTTAGGTTTAATTATCTATTTTATGTAATATTTTTAATTTTAATAATTTTTTATTTTATATTATTTTTATCTTATATATTTTTTTAAAATTATGTTATTTTTATTTATATATTTGTATGTAATATTTTTTATTTTAATAAAAACTTTTAGTTTATACTCCCTCCGTCCCATTAAAAGTGTCCTATGTTGAATTTTCAAAGTCTTTATTTATAAACTTTGAACTTAAATAATTTTGTTTGTGTTAGATAATACTTGATGAAAGTTATATAATTTGAGTGTGTTTTACAAGTGTTTTTATCGGGTTAATTTTCATCAAGTTTTATATAACACAAAAAATATATAACTAAAGTCAAAGTTTATAAATAAAGACTTTGAAAATTCAAAATATAACACTTTTAATGGGACGGATGGAGTAATATTTTTATTTTATGTATTTGTTTTTCTAATTTATGTTAGTTTTGTATTTAGACATTTATTTTATTAATTATTAATTTAAACAATTTCAAGGTTTTTTTAATTAATCTAAATGAGCCTTTTTTATTTTAAATTGGTTTAAAAAATTAGGAGGCCCACGTTATCATCACCGGACCTATCCGGTGTGCCAAACCTGACGGGCCTAGCCATCACCTCCAACGGTGCCATGCGTTTGGTTTGGGGTTTGGGGTTTGGATTTCGGACAAGCATCTCCAACAATCGTTGGAGACGCTCTTATAGGAGTCATCTATAGGCGATGACGAAAGTGATAAGAAACAATTGTTTATTTTATTGTTATCATAAGCTAAATTCATCACTAACCCATTAGAACATTTTAATTTTAATGGGATGGATGAGAAAATACAAAATGATAACCACTAAACTGATACAAAATTAAAGAAAAAGAAAACTAAGTAAAGATGTGATGATCAAGAAAGTCATCAACATAGTGAATCAATGGAAGTTGACATGGGCTTGGTATGTCAACCCTAGGTTCCAATTAGCCGGGGCCACATTGTAAGCCGTAATGGTCTGTTTTGTGGTGTATGAAGTTAGCCTGAAGGAGAGGGCTTGACCTTGAAGAGTCGCGAAAGCTTGGTAAGAAGCACCCCAGTTATGGCTCATGCTGATCCAACCGGTCTTGGTCCCTTTGACCCACATATTATGGATGTCACCAGCACCAGCAACATTCATCACATACACCAACAACCAGTACCCATTTCCTTGAAAAGAAAACCTGATCCCACCTTTCCTGATGGCATTGCATGGAACCCTAAGATACCAAAAAAACAATTGTTAGAATAGTTAGCAGTTAGCAAAGATCTGTGGAAAAATTAATACTTTCTAGTAGGGGTTTGGCTAAACCATTGAAACCGACCAAACCGTCTAAACCAAAAAAGTCGGTTGTTTTGGCTAGTTTGAAATACTTCTTGTTCGATTTGACGTCGGAACTAAACGCTCAAAATGTATTATTTACTTTTTTTTATTTTTAGGAATATAAAGTTATGTATCTATATTATATTCATAAACAATCCTTATTATTTTTTTCAAAATCAAATAAATATATATATTAGAAAATAGAATTTTTATGGTAAAACCGTAACGTTGTATGATTTAGAAAAAAAATTAGTGAGAATCTAACCAAAGGAACCCTCTGGAAAAAGTTCTTGGGTTCGGCACTGTGAACAACCCCTACTTTCTACTAAAGAAATAGAAAATGCACCTGCGATACATGACAGGAACAATGCCGGCTTTCCATTGAGCAATTTTCATGAACGCGGGCTTAGCCATGTCGAAATGGGTTCGGGGAGGGTTGCACCACCCACCATTGTTTGAATCCTGAGACCAGTTGGGTGGGCAGAGGTTGGTGGCCGTTACGCTTGTGTAACCACTATAGCACCATGGAGATTGGACACACTTTATTTGGTAACACTGACCACATGCGTATCCATCGCTAAAGATCGTTGAGCTCAATGCAGCCGTATCAGTTCCATATCCGTTAGTAATCAAGTTTCCATATCCACAAGCACCCCCTGAAACATTAGTTAAAAAGTATTGTTAGTAATACACACCAAATTAAAACTATTAGATGATAGTTAGACTATGTAACATGCATGTATTGCATACCCATGGTTGCGGATGCAGACTCATCGCCATAAAATGTGGCGTGGGCTAGGGTCCATTGGCTCGGAACGTAGCCATGGTAGACAGCTCCACTAGGCTTTACGAACCATGAGAAGACAAGTGTGACAATGCTAGAAAAACAGCAAAAGCTCCATGAATGATAAAAGGAAGCCATTTTGTTTAATTTCTTGATCTTTGAATGTGTTGTAAAGTTCTATAACTGATCATTGCTTTTTGACTTCAACATTAGAAGCCATATATTTATTTATAGGACTAAAAACTAGCCAATGTTTTATTTGGAAGTGGGTGGCTTTTGTGAGTTGTGACCCTCACGAAGGTTGACTTTGTAAGTCAACATTGCTCACAATTCTTTAACATGTATAAGAATTAGTTCAAATAAAAAATATATAAGTTCTAAGGTAAGTACGGGATGTACAACAATATTCTAATGATCATGAATGAAATCCCATGAAGTTCAAAACGTGCGAGCCAGGGCCGGCCCTCAGAATTCATGTACCCTGTTCGAGCTCGAAAAAACGTGCCCTTAGGGCCGCCCAAAATTCTTTTATTTTATTAGTTTTTAGAAAATATTTGGGTGTTGGGCTCATTAACCTAATGGGCTAAATAGTTTAAACAATATGATTTTTTTAAGTGGGCCTATGTTAATATTTTTTGGTTATACCCTATTAAAAAAAATTTTACATATATAATATCGGATTTTTTTTTAAAAATTGTGTGCCCTACAAAATCACGGGCCATGTTCGGTTGTCCTCCCCGCCCTCCTTCAGGGCCGGCTCTGGTGCGAGCAGGTTCTATGCTAAATTCGTTAGGCCATATAAGATCGTATAATATTTATTATATAAGATTTTTATACATATTATCTACGTTTATTGTTATAACTAGGTTTTTACCCGGGATTGCTTCCCGGGCTCGGGAAAGTTATTTAGATTAATTAATTACTATTTGTTTGTAATACGACCACATTACATCAACCATCTCATTCAATTCAACAACGACTTCAAATCACCGGATTAGATCATGAACTCATATTAGAGGACAAACAAAACCACAACAGGACCATATGAATAATATAATTTCCACTTTTACATCAATGCACTTACATGATAGGGTGATTTGGGATTTTCAAAAAAAAATCTTTGTTTTTGTACCTCATTTACAAAATAAGATGTTGACCAAATTTGAAACAGATGTTAACCAAAAGTCAATAAGATATTGACAAATAGTCAAACAGATGTTGAGCTTAAATAGATGTTTGGTTTAAGGCCAAACATCTGTTTATGGCCAAACATCTGTTTAAGGTCAAACATATGTTTAAGTCCAAATATCTGATATAGAATAAGAACATCTGTTTAAGGCAAACATCTGTTTAAGGTCAAACATGTGTTTAAGATCAAACAACTGTTTAAGTCGAAACATCTGATACAAAAGGCCAAACATCTGTTTAAGCCTTAACAGATGTTTAACTTGTTAACATCTGTTTAAGGCAAAACAGTTTAAGCCTTAAAAGACCAAACAGTTTTAACCCACAGTGGTTTTAAACCACCATTTTAACCAAACAGCGGTTTCGACCACAGTTTTCTGAACAGTAGTTCCAAACATCTGTGGACATCAATCTGTTGACCAAAGTCAACAGATTTATCAACCACTGTTTTATTTTCAAACATCTGTTCCCAATAACAGAGCTTTGATCATTTAAACATACATTAATATTACAAGCTTTTACACTCTCAAACCTAAATATTTATAAAAAGTACAAGTGTTAAACAGCATACAAAGTTCATCCATCTGTTGACCCAATTCAACAGATGTATCAACCACTGTTTAATTTTGAAACACCTGTTCTCAATAACAAAGCTTTGATCATTTAAACCGACCTTTGCCAATATTACAAGAATTTACACTCTCAAACATCGATATTCATTTACTTAATTTTAATAACAAACATTATTAATAATTTTAACACAACTAATTATATAAAAGATACAATTGTCAAAACAGATAATAGCATTGAATAAAATACAGGATCCTAATTCCTAATCTATTGGTGAAACAGTAGTTTCGATAAGTAAAGCTCCTTTCGGACCATTGTAGTTGTCAACATGTTGGAGGTATTTCAGAAGTTCGTTGGTGAGATCAACTTCAATCATATCCCCCCAGATGCTTGTTATCAACCACTTGTTGTCTTCAATTATATTAGTACTTCGGCGTGCATCTACGTAACCAACTACACGAGGATTATTGAAAACAAACATCTTCTTCCAGCCTTCTTCTTCATA
This sequence comes from Helianthus tuberosus, assembly GCA_030545235.1. Classification (NCBI taxonomy): domain Eukaryota; kingdom Viridiplantae; phylum Streptophyta; class Magnoliopsida; order Asterales; family Asteraceae; genus Helianthus; species Helianthus tuberosus. The sequence goes on along the minus strand of CM060424.1, from coordinate 172,248,039 downwards.
TCTGAGAAAATCAGCAGTTAGCTCAGCAGACTTTCCAATAACAATCAAATGCAATCTCTTTGCAATGGTCAAAAAATGCCCTTGGCAAGGATTGACTACAATACTCTCAGGAAAGTGAAGCATTCTGAAAGTCTCACTAACAACATCAAAACAAACGATGTTCCTCTCACCTAGTGGATACCAATAATTTGAAACCATAAAATATATGGTTTTATCAGCATAAACTCCTGTAGACCATGAATAACGACTTGAAGTATAATTGTTTACGTTACTGAAATTTATTGTTGTCCATGACTCACGACGTCGTGAGTAAACACGAGCAGCAGTTACATTACGGTAACATCTGATGTTCAGCACTTTGAGATCATTGAACTTATCAAAATAAATTCCACCGGTATCAGAGTTTCGATGATGATTATAATTAAAGTAGTCATCACACAAAACCTTATACTGCCTGATAGTTGGATTCCAAAGAATCAACTGACAGCAAATCCCTTCATTCGAAACTAACAACAACCCATTAAATGAAGATAGAATACGTAAGAAGCTAGAGTGGACATTGTTAGGAAAACTTAAGGTTTTACTACTAACAACATCCAACTTACCACCAACTACGTTGTCAATGACAATTGACGTGTCTTTAAAGGATAATAGTTTCTTTTGTACTGAATCTCCACTTCGGAGAGCATGCATCATCTGAAATGCATGACTTGACAATTCCCTATAAAAATTCTTGGAAAGACACTTGAAACGGCAAATATCTTCTGCAGAAAGCCTTGTGAAAATCTCGTCAACAATCACTTGAAACCCAAATTTTGCCATCCTGCAAAGAGCCTTGTGAAAATCTCGTCAACAAAATTTTTGAAGATGATTGAGTAGATAGATGAAAATGGTAATGATCAAAACCTCTGCCAAATCTATTTTATATACCCAATGAAGAAGGCTATAACTAAATACATCGTCAGACGAAAGAATATCATGCGACACTTATTAGGCTTTTAATGCATTTACACGAGAAAAATATAAAATTAAACACGTTATTATAATTACAATTAACCTATTCATTTACCTATAAGACGCCTTTAGCATAAGAGAGAAGTGATTGCTTAACGTGCATTAATTGCAAAGTATATATCCCAAGGCATTTTGAATTTGAAATTACCGGTAATTTCAAAACCACTGCTATGGTATATGTTTGCCAAAGGAAATATCTGCTAAGTTATACTTTCTTGGCTATGGGTAGTAGTTTGCTGATCTGATTTGAAAGCAATTGTCATGATGAGTTTTCTAATAGAACAGAGTATGAGTTAAAAATTTTCTGCAAATAATAATTATTTTAACTTGTTCTCAACAGGTAATTCAAACACATAAGTAAACCCTTCTTGAATGTATAGCAATAAACATTTAAAATCGTATTAGTAGCAAGATAGGATTTAAATTAACATAGATTAAACAATATAAAGTTCATCAATAGGAATGTACATACCAGTTGCTGAAGAAAAAATAATAAAACCTCAGGTGATTGAAGTGTAGAAGATGGAGGAAAAGAAAATTGAAACCCTAGAAAATGACTGGGGAGAAGTGATTTTTGAAAAAAGAGATGATAGATATTTGATGTGTAATGATGATGAAGAAATACTGACGGTTGTGCTTTTAACAAAAGTAGTTTGACTTTGGTCAAACAAACTTTGGTCAAACAGCGTTTTAACATTCCTCAAACAGTGTTTTATCTATTATAATTAGCTTTTAACATAAGTAGCTTGACTTCGGTCAAACAGGGTTTTAACATTGCTCACAATGATTACAACCTAGTAAAAACTTCTTTGTAAACAACATTACTTATTTGTTGGTTTTCCAACAGCGTCGAATATTAGTATTTTAACACCTTCTCTGGTCTTGACCCTTGATAATGCAACATACAACTGACCATGAGTGAAGACAGGATCTTTCAAATAAAGACCAACCTTTGATAACGTTTGTCCTTGACACTTGTTAATTGTCATAGCAAAACAAACTGATAAAGGAAATTGTCTTTGTTGAAATTGAAAATGTATTTTTTTGTCAAACGGGATCATATTAATCCTTAGAATAAAAACTCTCGTGCCAAAGTTCCTACCAGATATAACTTGAGCTTCTATAACTCGTTTACCAAGAAAAGTAATTTGAAGCCATGAATTTAGAATTAATAACGCAAACTACAGTTAAGTCAAACAGCTGATGGAAAACTTTTAAGCACTGCTAGTGATTAAAACACTGATGGTACTTAACCAATAATAGTGAACTACGGATTTTTAACAACTGCTGCTGCAGTAAACAGTAGATACAGAAGCAGGGATTAAGGATTAAGTGTTAAGGAAGAGCAGTGGTTAACATATGCTGATATCACCCCAAAACTTATAAAATATGTTGAAAAAAAGTAATATTTATGTTTAGAGAAAAATGCAATTTGCGTCCCTGTGATATGTGTGAAACATCAACTTGATCCCCTAAATTCATTTTTTGGTTTTTTGAGCCCTTGATCTTATAAATTCATAACAGTTTGAGTCCCCCCCCCCTCACACTTCCCTATGTTGACTGTTTGACAATTGTGAAATATCCTTTAATTACCCTAAAGACCGATCACACTTCTCAAAAATATCTGAAAATCTCTACTCCGAACACCAATCATCATCTTCATCTTCATTGAATCTCCTCACCAACCATTTGTTGTTATAACAATCCAAGGTAAAATCACATACCTAAAACATGATCGACACTATGGTTTACCCTCTGTTCTTGTTAGATGCTTGTGTAACCCTATGTAAGTTGATGTTTGATGATATCTCATTTTCACCACTGTATGAAAGTAATAGCTTTTGTGTGAAAATATTGTTTGATTATTGTGGGAAATATTGTTTGATTATAGTGGGTTTTTGGCTCGGGTATCAAAACAGAGGTTTGGGTTTTGGTTATTATAAAGGTTTGTTTGTGATGTTTTTGGTTTTATCTGTTTATTAATACTGTTTTTTTGGTTTTTGGCGTTAATCTAAGATTGTTTTTGTGTTATAGTTTGTTTGAAATGTTTAAAATATACAATCGATTAAAACAGGGACAGGTTTCTTAAGTATCTGCTGTTAATGTTGAAATCTGAGTTTCTTAAGTCTCTGCTGTTCATGTTGAAATTTGGGTATGGTTGTTGTTTTGTTTCTCATATAAAGTTGGTTAAAGACTATATGTTTTGGGTTCATCGTATTGGTCATTTGAATGTGTTTTCTTCATTTCAGATCAACTGTGTTTTGGGTTCCTCATCTTGGGTTCATCATATATGTATACTTATATGCATTATGAAAGTACTGTATCAGCCGTCTTACTATGGATATTTTTATTGTACAGAATGGTTGCGGATGTAAAAATACGCAAAACACCAACTACGAAAACATTGGCGAGAATACTTGACAACCTCCTAGAAGTTAGTGCGATGCACATAAGGAAGTGATTGATCAGAACGATCAATTGCTAAAACATAAGCTGTTTGGTGCATATGAATGAATATAACCCCAGTGGCAGATATGAAAATACCAAGCTTGGGAATTTCAAGGAAAATCGAAGAGCTACACCAAAAAGGGGGTTATCAGCTACATTCCGAAGTGCACCATTCACTCCTTGAGTTTTCATTATAAAGAAATTTGAAAACTCGTTGTATGTTACAATCTTTTGTTTTCGAGTCTGTAAGTTCTGTCAAGTCTACCAAGTTGGATATCCTTCTGATGTGTGTAAAATGCAACATATAAATTACATCAAATGAGGCATAAAACTAACCCTTTTTTAGTGCTAATATTGGAAAAAGAGTGTTTTTGTCTTCCTTTTGTATTTTCAGGATTAAATGAGCTCAAAAACGCAAAAGAAGCAAAAAGACAGCTAAATCCAACATAAATACAAGAAAAGGAACATTAGTGGACTGCCCGAACCCTCAACGGCACCTTCCAAAAGCAAAATAGAGAAAACAGAAGACTGAACACGCCCCGTGCTCAGCCAGCACGGGGCCGTGCCCAAGAAGCAGCAGAAAAGACAAACCTATAGAAGCTTCTATTGCCCATCACGGGGCCGTGCTCAGCGGACACGGGGGCGTGTCGAAAGTACAGCAGGCGCATTTATTGTAATTGCGAATTACAATTAATGAGGAGAGAGAGTGTCAGACGGACACGGGGCCGTGCCCAGCGGACACGGGGCCGTGTCCAGCTCTCTGTTCAGCCTATAAATAGGAGTGCTTGGATTCATTTCATCTCATCCCTTGGCACACCACCTCTCTCACACTTCATCCACCACCCACCACCATCACAACACCATCATCCACCACCATCATCCATTGTCCATCGTAGAGTGTGTGAGTCGTCTCGGGATCCAAGATTGATCGTAAGAGTTCTTGACAATCAAGGCCATGTTTGCCTAAGTCTCTTACATCACTTGGTGAAGACAAAGTGTCTAGTATAATACTTTTTATTTCTAATCTTTTGCACTTTTTATTTGGTTTTGTATTAATGACTTTAATAACTAGTTACTTATGTTGAAGGTGATCTTTCCTTATCGTTTGTCCGTGGTGTCTTGGCATTATTTTACTGTCTATATAAAATAAAGGATTTTCACCATTCATATCTCCACGGTCTATATGGAGATATGTTGGCTACCTGGTAGGGGGTTAAGGGAACGGTTTGGTAAAGGTCTTGCCATTGTTCAGCGTTTAGAGGTCCTGCAATGGACCTGGGTCAAATTTAGTAGGACCTCCTTCAATACTTCACGGTATTGGATGGCGGGGGTCCAAACTCTTTGATCCCCTCATAAGTTAACTACTATTAATACTATAACCCGGCTATTTAGGACTGTATCCCTGCTGACTCAGACTACTTAGCCGAGGGTAACGTCACCGCCAAAAGCGGGGCCTACCACAATACTGCATTAATAACTTAATTCATTATCTTCCAATAATCCACCCTTTTAGGATTGTATCCCTGCTGACTCAAACTACTGGGGTGAGGGTAACGTCGCCTTCAAAAGAGGGGCCTACTACAATAACTAAGATAATCTCTTAATTATGTGCAAAAGTGCGGAAATAATCAAAGGTTATACTAGATACGAGTCGGAACCAAGTGATTCATCTTGTCTATCTGTTTTTCTTTTATTTTTATTTTCAGCATTTTAGTTAGTTTTATTTTTCTTAGTTTAAAACATTTTTCTAAACTTTTATTTTGGTTAGACGTTGAGGATAAACCGGTACTAAAAGCTCTTGTGTCCTTGGACGACCTCGGTATCTTACCAACGCTATACTACACTCAACGATGGGTGCACTTGCCCATATGTGTGTTTAGTGTTAGTGAAATATCGTGTTTTATAAATTTAAAACTTGGCTAAAATAAGTGTTAAAAAGGGCTTAAAATATACACCTAATATATATAACACTTTATCGCACATCAAGTTTTTGGCGCCGCTGCCGGGGACACAAGGATTTTGAGAAAGTTTAAAATCGACGGCCTAATCAGTTTTTCAAAACCTTTTCAAAACGCGCGCACATTTTTCTGCATTTTAGTTTAGTTTGCATTTACAGTAGCCTGAACACGGGGCCGTGCTCATTGAACACGCCCCCGTGCTGCATATTTTTAGTTAGATACCCAGATACAGAGTCTGAACACGGGTTCGTGCTCGCTAAACACGCCCCCGTGCTCAACGTGACCAGTAACTTTAATTAAAACGCCCAGATACAGATCCTGTACACGGGGCCGTGTTCACCAGACACGGGGCCGTGTCCAGCCTTCTGTTTCAATCTTTGTTTCATTTTCTGGTCCCGAGACTCAGTTGTGGTCTGCTGAGTGATTCTTATGGATCAATACTCAGGAGGTTACAACTACACCTATGATGAGGATGATTATAGGGGTAATTATTGCACAAATTGTCGTCATACACGTTCGATTCAAAATAATCACTCGTATCAACCATCCAATTCATACACTTACTATGAGGAGCCCAGGTACGAGCCATCAACTTCATACACATCCTATGAAGACCAAAGGTATGAACCTCCTCCCTCATACTCATATTTTGATGAACCAAGGTATGAGCCTTCTTACTCATACTTTGAGGAACCAAGATATGAGCCACCACCTTCATATGCTTATTATGAGGAACCTTGGCGTGAACAACCCACCTCATATGAGTATTATGAAGAACAAAATTACGAACCTTATCCATCATATGCTTACAATGAAGGACAATGGTGTGAACCATCAACTTCATATGGGTATTATGAGGAACAAAGGGTCGAACAACCGGATTCAAGCTTAGAAAATAATGATTCTTTTTCTATAACCGAAGTAACCGATAGGATATTAGAACACATTAGAGTTATCGATCGATGTATAAAAGAAGCTCGCGCAAGGGAAGAGGAGTCCCGCGCAAGAGAAGAATTAAAAAGGGAAGAGATAACTAAAAATGAAAAAATGGAAGAACAAATAAGTGAAAAACCGACACATGAGCTAAGCAACGAAAAAGGTGAGTCCAATAACGTTAAAATCCAAGAAGAGTCTAATTTTGAAGAAATTAATCTCTTGACACCTTCTTTCGAAAATCATTGTTTAGTACCCACTCATGCTAAGTTTTTAAAAGAGTTAAACACTAACACTAAAATTGACGAAACGGTAAGTGTTAAGTTAACTAATGATCAAACTTCGCTAATAAAAGAAGACCCATTTGAAATTAACATTACACCGGTTCCATGTTTCTTTCAAAATTCGTTTATTAGTAATGTCACAATCGATAAAGATCTTTGTGTTAACATAATGCCTAACTACATTTTCGAAAAATTAAGTATTAGTGATTTTTCTCCACTTCAAATACCCATTTTTCTATCCAATCGGAAAGTAATAAAATCAATCGGTATAGTTGAAGATGTTTTGGTTCAAACAAATCAAATGGTAATCCCAGCCGACTTTGTCATCCTCGATGACGCTCCTCTAATGTTGGGACGACCATTTGTAAAAACTCACGAAGCTTTGAAAAACCGGAAGTTCAATAATTTACCTCTTCAATTAGGGGCATTTAAAAGAAGTGTCGATCTCGAACGATCAATGAAATATCCATTCGGCAATAATGACCCCCTAATTGAAGATGAAGATGAACCACCCGATACAAGTGAAGAGATTGACCACTTTGTTGAAGAAGAGGTCGCCATAGAACAAACTTTTAAAGTTCTTGATCGAAACGAGCAACCAAATAAGGGGTCTCCTAAAGACCCACCACTTGAGCTCAAAGAACTTCCAAAAGGTTTGGAATATGCTTTTCTAGACAAAGATGGTAAGTTACCTGTAATTATTTCGTCTAAATTAGATAACTTAGAAAAAGAAAAACTAATCACTCTTTTGAAAAAACACAAAAATGCAATAGCTTGGAAACTTGTTGACATAAAAGGAATTAGTCCTTCTATGTGCACACACAAAATTTTGATGAATGATGACTACAAATCAGTCATACAACCACAACGTCGCGTAAATCCAAATGTTCAAGAAGTGGTTAAAAACGAAGTCATCAAATTACTTGACGCCGGACTTATCTATCCTATTTCCGATAGTCCTTGGGTAAGTCTCGTCCAAGTAGTTCCAAAGAAAGGAGGTATGACGGTAATTACTAACGAAAAGAATGAATTAATACCAACAAGAACCGTCACAGGATGGAGAGTATGTATAGATTATAGACGATTAAATGAAGCAACAAGAAAGGATCATTTTCCTTTACCCTTCATTGATCAAATGTTAGAAAGATTATCCGGTCATAAATTTTACTGTTTCTTGGATGGTTTTTCAGGTTACTTTCAAATCCCGATAGCACCCGAAGACCAAGAAAAGACAACTTTCACATGTCCCTATAGAACTTTTGCTTATCGACGCATGCCGTTTGGTCTATGTAATGCCCCCGCAACATTCCAACGTTGCATGGTAGCCATTTTCCATGACATGATAGAAAAGACAATGGAAGTCTTCATGGACGACTTTTCTATCTTTGGGGATTCATACGACCAATGCCTCGATAACCTTGAACGAATGCTATCCCGATGTGAGGAAACTAACCTCGCCCTTAATTGGGAAAAATGCCATTTCATGGTAACGGAGGGAATAGTACTCGGTCACAAGATCTCAAGCGAAGGAATGGAGGTGGATCGAGCCAAAATAGATACCATTTCTAGGTTACCTCCTCCATCCTCCGTAAGAGCTATTAGAAGTTTCCTAGGGCATGCCGGATTTTATAGGCGGTTTATCAAAGACTTTTCAAAAATCTCAAGGCCTCTAACAAAATTACTTGAAAAAGATGCTCCTTTCATCTTTGACAAGGATTGCAATCAAGCATTTCTAACACTAAAGGAAATGCTAGTCAATGCGCCTATCATGATAGCACCTGATTGGACGTTTCCTTTCGAAATCATGTGTGATGCTAGTGACTTTGCAGTTGGAGCTGTCTTGGGACAGAGAAAGGAAAAGCATTTCCACCCAATATATTATGCTAGTAAAACACTTAACGATGCACAAGAAAATTACACAACAACTGAAAAAGAGTTACTAGCTGTGGTATTTGCTTTTGATAAATTTCGTTCTTATCTTGTTCTTTCTAAAACTATAGTCTATACAGACCATGCAGCCATTCGATATCTCTTTAAGAAGCAAGACGCAAAACCACGTTTGATTAGGTGGATTCTACTCCTCCAAGAGTTTGACATTGAAATCAAGGACAAAAGAGGAGCAGAAAATACCGCAGCAGATCATCTTTCGCGCTTAGAAGACCCAGCTTTGGAGGCAACCAGGGACGAGCAAATCAACGAAAAATTTCCAACTGAATCCTTGGAAATGGTGGAATTTAAGGAAGAACCATGGTACGCCGACTTTGCTAACTACCTAGCTAGCGGAATAGTCGCAAAAGGATGGCCACATCATCAAAGAAAAATATTCTTTGCCAATGTGAAACACTATTTTTGGGAAGATCCATATCTTTTCAAAATGTGTGCCGACCAACTCGTCAGACGATGCGTACATGGTAGTGAAGCACGAAGAATTCTCCGCCATTGTCATGAAGGTCCATACGGAGGACATCATGGTGCTGCCAGTACCGCACGAAAGGTATTCGATTCAGGATTTTATTGGCCAACCATTTACAAAGATGCTCAAATCTTGTAAAGACATGTGATGCTTGCCAAAGAACAGGTAATATTTCTTCCAAAAACGAAATGCCACAAAATGGCATTCTTGTTTGTGAAATTTTTGATGTATGGGGACTTGACTTCATGGGACCTTTCCCACCATCAAAAGGAAACAAATACATACTTGTGGCAGTGGATTACTTGTCTAAATGGGCCGAGGCCGAGGCACTTCCAACAAATGATGGAAGAGTAGTGGTAAGATTTCTGAAAAAATTATTCTCTCGTTTTGGCACACCTAAAGCTTTAATAAGTGATAGAGGTACCCATTTTTGCAACCATCAACTTGAAAAAAATTTAACAAGATATGGGGTCTATCACCGGGTTTCGACAGCATATCACCCTCAAACAAACGGACAAGCCGAAGTGACTAATAGAGGGTTAAAACGAATACTCGAAAAAACCGTAGGATTAAATAGAAAGGAATGGGCTGATAAATTAGATGATGCTTTATGGGCTTTTCGAACTGCTTATAAAACAACGATAGGTACAACCCCATATAAGCTAGTCTATGGAAAAAGTTGTCATTTACCAGTAGAAATTGCACACAAAGCCTACTGGGCAATCAAAAATGTAAACTTAGATCTAGAATTTGCTGGTAAAAATCGATTTTGTCAAATAAATGAATTAGACGAGCTTAGGAATTATGCATACTCAAACTCCGAGATTTATAAGGAAAGAATGAAAAATTTACATGACAAACATATTAAACCTAATGAATTTCGGGTGGGAGACTTAGTTCTTTTGTTTAATTCACGACTTCGATTGTTTCCTGGTAAATTAAAGTCTAGGTGGTCAGGACCTTTTTCCGTCACCCATATTTTTCCACACGGTGCAGTAGAAATTAAACCTCGAAATGGGCCACCATTTAAAGTCAATGGCCAACGGCTGAAACTCTATCAAGGATTCATTGAGGATGAGGAAGAAGAGATCTCGCTTCAAATCGTGGAAGAATAAAAACATCATGCCTGGTAAGTTACGAACGATTGAGACGACAAAATAAAGCGGTAAGTTTTCTAAACCATAGCTTATGGGGAAAAGGGGCACTCACACGCGCGCACAAAAAAAAAAAAAAAAAAAAAAAAAAAAAAAAAAACTGCTCGGCACGAGGCCGTGTCCGCTGGACACGAGGCCGTGTTCGCGCTGCAGACGGGATAAAACCCCTTTTTCAAAACAGTTTATTCATTCCACACGCCCCGTTTCCCCACAAAAGCTCTGGTTCCAGGCGATTTTTCGCGAAATTCCAACGTCTCTTACCGATCTAACAACGTCAAGGTATGATTCTATCACTCTTAGTAGTTAGATTAGTTACTTGCATGTAGTTAATACACCACAAATTTGGGGAAAAATCTAGGGTTCTTGATGTTCATCCGGATCGAACCTAAAATTTTTGCCTAAATCTGCTTGCATTTAGTTAGATTAGTGTTAGGGGAAGTAAATAAACTTAGATTGTTCATAGATTCACCCGATTTCTTACAAAAACCCCAAAACCCTTGTTCTTGAACCGAAAAAGACAAAATTGATAAGGTAAACGGGATATTTTGGGAAAAACGGTGTTTAGGGTTTCATTTTCGGGGGAAACCGCACCTAATGGACCAAAAATTTTCAAGTTTTCGAAACCGGGTCGAAAATTGAAGTTTTTGAGTAACAGAACTCTGGACACGGGGCCGTGTCCGCTGGACACGGGGTCGTGTCCAGCCCACTGTTTGCAGTTTTGTCCGAAAACATTTCTGTTTCGTGCTAATCTTTGGTATATTCTTTCAGATGGCAAAATTCACAAGGTTCAATGCAAGTGAGCTTGATGCAAGGGCAAGGTATGAGGTTCTCCAAACAAGACCCGAAGAGTACCCGAGGAGAGCTTGCACAGATCTGTTAACCTTGGTAAACCAGCTGAACCGATTCAACAACATCGTTACGGGACCACTAGCTATTGCATTAAACACTAGGCTTCAATCAGTACATCAATGTACCATGGAGTTCTACAGTACCTTCAACTTCGATTCAAGGTGTGACCCATTTGACAATACTGGGGTTGTATTTCGGTGTGGAGGAACAATGTACTCGATCTCCATGGCACAGTTTGGAGCCATAATAGGTCTATATCAAGAAGAGGAATCGGGAAACGAAGAAAATACCGGGGGATTACGAGACTTGGAGGTGAATGAAAGACAAGCCGCATGGGCTCAAATCGGTGAAGGAATCTACGACCCTCGTAGCACCAAGAGTACAAAGCTGAGGGATCCGCTCTATCGCTACATTCACAGGATCCTCACCTACTCTCTAAACCAACGACACGACAGTAGTGGTGTTATAGGGTTGAAAGATTTGGTTGTCCTCCACTGTATCCACAACCAAAAGCCTCTTGATGTTCCGTATCTCCTGTTGAAAAACATGCATCTCAACCGCCTTGCTCGAGCTCCAACGCCTATCTTCTACGGAGGATGGGTGTACCGTCTTTTTAAGCATTACACGCGAATTCCAAGAGCCTTTGAAAGAAGCCCATGGTCGGGACGAGTTGACTACCACATTTGCCGAGCCATGAACTTACTCTATGAGGCGGAAGACGGAACAGTGAGTTTCCAAAGAACGCAAGGCTATGCATGGAACCCACAGGAGGCCCTAGTTCTTCACGCACCACCTCCCCACCACCAGTATCCACCCCATGGTGATCCGGGTCAATCCTCCTCACAAGGAGGCGGTTTTCCTAATTTTCAAAGCTTACATGATCTTATGCAGGAAAACCTTATGTGTACCAGGAACGCCTACAACCTCGCCAACAACACATACCACCGGGTCGGAGCTATTGAACGCAACATCAACGATATACAAGACGATATCAGCAGCATCCGGGAGCATATGGCGGGGCATGGGGATGGAGGTGATGATAGCGATGAAGATATGGATTAGAGGGTTTGGAGGAGCAGGAGCGGGTTGATGGCGAGCCCACAGGTTTAAGTCCCTTTATCTATCGAACGATTGGTGGCCTGCGTACCAGAAGTTGAACAATTTACTTTCCTTAAACACTTTTATTTTCCGTTTTATTTTTCTTTTACTTTATGCTTGGAACAATTAACTGTGGTAATGTAGGATGTTTGTATTGCTTGGTGTGGTATTAAGTGTTGAAACAGGTACAAACCAAGGCTTGGGGTGCTAAGCCTCAGCACTTATAGGGCCAGGATGGAAAAACCGGAGGAAGAAACCTGTTTTTCAAGCTTTCAGACTGTCCACACGGGGACGTGTCCAGCCAACACGCCCCCGTGCTCACCTCCCAGACCTGCTGTTTGGCTTCTGTTCGGCAGAATTTTGTCAGACACGTGGCCGTGTTCAGTGGACACGGGGCCATGTCCACCTTCTGTAAGTTCTTGTTACTGGCACCTGAACACGGGGTCGTGCCCACTCAACACGGGGCCGTGTTCAGCGCCCAGTAACACAAATTTTTTGCTTTTTAAACACTATTTTACACATCTAATCAACCTAAAAATTTATTTTTGGGACACATTGAGGACAATGTGTAATTTAAGTGTGGGGGGGATGCTAAAACCTTGAATTTTGCAAGTCCTAAATACAAGCCTTACACAAAACTCTATTGGAACCGCTAATCACCCCAAATTTTTTCAAAAATTTCATTTTTTACTTGTCTAGGTTTAACTCGGGAAATTCAAGTTCTCAAAAAGGTTATATTTTTACAAATTTACAACCGATAGCGTAGTGATAAAAAGAACCAACATAAGAAAATTATGAAAAGGCATAGCAAACTTATTTAAAATTTGATTATATACTTGATCACATAAAAACCCATTCCCACAAAAGTGAGTTTTGAGCCTTTATTGAGCACACAATTACATATCATTTGACTAAATGCTCATTTTTCGTTTCTTGTGTGAATAGCTGCTTGGTTCTTACGACTCTAGAACTTGCCATGACAATACATTCCCGGTCCTTATCAACTTAAACCCGAGTAAGTAAATGATGGAGGCATTAGGACTAACCCTTTTCATTTCTACACCATTATTTTTCTTTTTTACCACCTACCCAAAAATCCCCCTAGTTAGCCCCTTTGAGCCTAAACCTTTTCGTTTCATCACCCAAACAAAAACCCTTTCATCCACCAAAACCTTTTTCATTTTTAACCCTTTATTTTAGTAACAAGTTCGGTTCTTCGTGAAAAAAAAAATAAAAAATAAAAAAATAATAATTTTGTGATAATGATGAAGCAAAAAGAAAATAAACAAACAAGTTAATCAAAAATAACTTAGTTTGAATAAAAGCTTCATCAAAATAAAAAGTTGCAAAAATACGAAAACCGACACTTGTTACGCTTTTAGCCCTTTTTCTACTAACCACTAACCCAACCACCTACCTTTAACCCTAGCCAACCCTTAACCCACAAAGTCCTCTTGATATCTACAAAGGTATAAAAGTTAAAAAGGAGGAGGATTGATTTCTTGGCAAGCCTATGGTAGGAATAAGTTCCGTGCCGCTCTCGAGTGATTCACTAAAAATACACCTTCGGCCGAGTGTGAGTGATTTCCCCGCGAGGTATGTGAACTTGTATATAAATAGAATTTTAAAAAGGCATGTTATGCCCAAATAAGTAATTTCTTTTATGAACAGTTCTAAATAAATCATTACGAATAGGAGTGTAAATAAATAAAAATAAAACCCAAAAAGATCTTGGAAATCCCGACACTCTACGACAAGCCCAAAACCTTCTCTTCTACCTATTCCATTTGGGAGTGTAAGCCACATATTAAAGAGTTTTGCTTGAGGACAAGCAAAAGTTCAAGTGTGGGGGTATTTGATGTGTGTAAAATGCAACATATAAATTACATCAAATGAGGCATAAAACTAACCCTTTTTTAGTGCTAATATTGGAAAAAGAGTGTTTTTGTCTTCCTTTTGTATTTTCAGGATTAAATGAGCTCAAAAACGCAAAAGAAGCAAAAAGACAGCTAAATCCAACATAAATACAAGAAAAGGAACATTAGTGGACTGCCCGAACCCTCAACGGCACCTTCCAAAAGCAAAATAGAGAAAACAGAAGACTGAACACGCCCCGTGCTCAGCCAGCACGGGGCCGTGCCCAAGAAGCAGCAGAAAAGACAAACCTATAGAAGCTTCTATTGCCCATCACGGGGCCGTGCTCAGCGGACACGGGGGCGTGTCGAAAGTACAGCAGACGCATTTATTGTAATTGCGAATTACAATTAATGAGGAGAGAGAGTGTCAGACGGACACGGGGCCGTGCCCAGCGGACACGGGGCCGTGTCCAGCTCTCTGTTCAGCCTATAAATAGGAGTGCTTGGATTCATTTCATCTCATCCCTTGGCACACCACCTCTCTCACACTTCATCCACCACCCACCCACCACCATCACAACACCATCATCCACCACCATCATCCATTGTCCATCGTAGAGTGTGTGAGTCGTCTCGGGATCCAAGATTGATCGTAAGAGTTCTTGACAATCAAGGCCATGTTTGCCTAAGTCTCTTACATCACTTGGTGAAGACAAAGTGTCTAGTATAATACTTTTTATTTCTAATCTTTTGCACTTTTTATTTGGTTTTGTATTAATGACTTTAATAACTAGTTACTTATGTTGAAGGTGATCTTTCCTTATCGTTTGTCCGTGGTGTCTTGGCATTATTTTACTGTCTATATAAAATAAAGGATTTTCACCATTCATATCTCCACGGTCTATATGGAGATACGTTGGCTACCTGGTAGGGGGTTAAGGGAACGGTTTGGTAAAGGTCTTGCCATTGTTCAGCGTTTAGAGGTCCTGCAATGGACCTGGGTCAAATTTAGTAGGACCTCCTTCAATACTTCACGGTATTGGATGGCGGGGGTCCAAACTCTTTGATCCCCTCATAAGTTAACTACTATTAATACTATAACCCGGCTATTTAGGACTGTATCCCTGCTGACTCAGACTACTTAGCCGAGGGTAACGTCACCGCCAAAAGCGGGGCCTACCACACTACTGCATTAATAACTTAATTCATTATCTTCCAATAATCCACCCTTTTAGGATTGTATCCCTGCTGACTCAAACTACTGGGGTGAGGGTAACGTTGCCTTCAAAAGAGGGGCCTACTACAATAACTAAGATAATCTCTTAATTATGTGCAAAAGTGCGGAAATAATCAAAGGTTATACTAGATACGAGTCGGAACCAAGTGATTCATCTTGTCTATCTGTTTTTCTTTTATTTTTATTTTCAGCATTTTAGTTAGTTTTATTTTTCTTAGTTTAAAACATTTTTCTAAACTTTTATTTTGGTTAGACGTTGAGGATAAACCGGTACTAAAAGCTCTTGTGTCCTTGGACGACCTCGGTATCTTACCAACGCTATACTACACTCAACGATGGGTGCACTTGCCCATATGTGTGTTTAGTGTTAGTGAAATATCGTGTTTTATAAATTTAAAACTTGGCTAAAATAAGTGTTAAAAAGGGCTTAAAATATACACCTAATATATATAACACTTTATCGCACATCACCTTCTATGTTTCTAGGTATGACGTTTTGTGTCCGTTATGTATGTTTAACATAATGCAAGTGTGCATTTATGTTGTCTTTAATTGTAATAATGAATTTAACATGAATTTAAAATGAATAAAGCAAAATACTGTTAAGTGAAACTACTGTTAAGCGAAACTACTGTTATGTGAAACTACTGTTAAGTGAAACAGCTGATGAAAAACTTGTAAGCACTACTAGTGATTAAAACACTAAGGGTACTTAACAACTGATAGTGAACTACTAATGGTTAACAACTGCTGATGTAGTAGTCAGTGGATAGAGAATCGTGATTAAGGATTAAGTGATGCTACTTAACAACTGATACATGAGTTAAGGATTAAGTGATGCTACTTAACAACTGATACATGAGTTAAGAAGTTATAATTTCACTTACTATGTATATTTCGTTAAGATGAATTAGCTGCCGTAGAAGATGAACGTGAATTCTTTGACATCTCAATATTTATTTAACAATATAGATAATAATATGTAAAGAAAGATCATAGTCATTATAATATTAGAACATAACAGTATAATAAGTAGATAAGTTTTCAGGAATTCAAAACCACACAATGAGTCCAAAACATAACCCACCAAACACCCAAAAGCAACAAAACGAAAACCATAAGTTCAACATGGCAACAGCATATGAAATCAACACGTAAATGTATCTGAAAATACTGAAAAAACTATTTTTCAATCTTTGGAATCAAAAGCGTCGAAACACCAGCATCTTCATCCTGACACAGTTCATCACTGATGCGGCGCTTTGTCGAGGAGCAACCTAATGCATCATCCACATCGAACACTTCAAGAATTTTACGTTTTGTTTCATCTGAAGAGGGATTCTTAGTGCCTACCAGTGGTTGGGATAAAGGGGTAACATTGTCACCACAGCATGACATCTCATCCTGATATAAAAAGACAGTAAGTACTAACGTTTCAAAAAATTTAGTACAAATAAACAAATTCTCATATTACCTTCATAAGGTCAACAGGAGTAGACAAACTGCAGGAATCTGGAACATCCAACGATTCGGACTGCTCATGCTTTAAGTACATAATACACAATAACATAAAATACACACAATGGTATAAATCTATTTCAAAAAGATATAACTATAAAATTAAAAGATTCACATAATGAAGATTTAAACCTGGTTAAGAGTGAATTTGGCGGAAAGCGCAGCAAGGATCTCATCATCGTTAGTGGCCATTGAAATACCATAGTTTTCAACCTGATGCTCAATGTTATAGTCTTTAACACTTATGATGAAAGCATACCTCTTTCCAATCAATGTGTCAAAGATCTCAGGATATGGGTTCGGTATGTCTCCAGAATTAACAACCTATGATTTTATCAAAATTAATATAAATTACAATAAGCAGAATGATTCCATAATTGAGAACATAGAATTTTATAAAAATTAATTTTAAGTTATATTAACTACATGGCCAAACAACTGAATGCATGTATTTGTTACCTGATCTTGGATTGTAAGTAACTCTTTTGCAGATTTGTTAAGAATCTTGTAAGCTTCGAAATCAAACAGTGTCAAAGACACAGTACCGGAAGAGTCTTGCACCCTAATAGGTATCTTGAACCTATCAAAGTTAAAAACAAATGAAAACAATAGTATTACTAATATGAACCGTTCATATTAGTATTTAGTATAAGGAAATAAAAAACTGTAATCTCAAACCGCGGAATAGAATAGATGTCGACTCCTCCACATTTATCATTTGTACAAACCAACGATTTTGCATGATCAACATCAAATGAACCATCCGCATTTTCTTTCGCTACAAATATTTCCTCCACACCTGACTTACAGTGGTTACAACCATTGTAATACCAAAGTTTATCAGTGCATATAGCTGTGATTGTGGCAAGAATCAAAACCTTCTTTGTCTATCAATATCAAACAAAAATAATAACACTTAGAAAAGAGTATAAAAAAACTCAGCATGTAGAGTACTTATAAGAAAATACACACCGTTGATATCGTTCCAAGGAAACCACTAAGCATGAAATCAGGGTTACTAAGAAACTCATCTTCAACACTTGAGATAACATTTGAACCAACATGCTCATTTGATGAAGATGAAGTTGAAATTTTCTCTACATACCTAAACAGATTCATGCGATCAAATTAAAACGTAAAAATTAAATGTAAGTACAAAATAATAATATTCAATGTTTATATGCATATTACTAACTATACCTCTTCCTAAAAGAGGAAATCTCTTCAATGTCAGTGTCAATAAAAAGTCTGCTCAGCTCAAACCCATTTGCAACTCCACGCTTGCCTGAATTTAAAAATAAAAACAAATGTAGATCAATATAAATACTGTCAAATTTAAAATGTATAAACAAATACAACGTTTAAATTACTAAAGATAAAAAAAAATTAAACTAATTAAGTTTAAATTGTACCTTTGTAAAGGTTGACCATACCAAAATGACAAAGGATAACAACATATTTCTCTCTTTTCTTATCATTCATGTAAGCAAACATGTCAATAGCAAAACCATCCCACAAAGTAACCGGACACTTTTGGCCTCTAAAATATTAACATAAAACATAATAACATCAAGCAACCTTATAATGGTTTAAACGTCAAAATGCAACAACTTAATAAAAAGAACGCACTCAAGATCTTCAAGTCTAAGATTAAGTCTCTTGCCCTTGTTCCCATCCTTCTTTGACGTATCATCTAGATTGAAATATACATCCACATAACCAATCCAATCTATAAACAAAAATATATTGTTAAAAGAAAACAGCATTAAGAAGTGATAACAATAAAAAAAAACAATAAGACAAAACAATAGATATATATCATGTAGTGATTTACATACCAATAACTGTATTTACTTCAATTTTATTTTTAACAACATCCTTGAGGTTAACGAAATTAAAACGGTATTTCGGTCCAGACCAGTCAAAGCATTTCTCAACAGAAGTATAGAAATAAAGTGATATTTTGTCATTTCTATTGGTATACTTAGCAGAGGACTTATTAGTAGCAAGAGAAGGTTTGGTGATAAGAAGACATTCATCCAACTGAAGGAAGTCTTTGAATTTTCCAAGCATTTTATGCAAACAGCTGGCTTGTATCATAGTTCCCTAAGAATATGAAACATCCGATTAAATAAAAAAGGTGTTATACTAATTTGGATATTCATATGTCCAAAAAAATGATAAGACAACTATATACGGTACCATCTCATCCATGAAGATCATATCAAGACGATATATTTCATTTTTGTTATCATTCATCATCTTCTTCGAAATGCTAACAATCTTAACTCTAATCGAATAGTTGTTTGAGAATGTATTAAGATCGTTAAGCATGCTAACCTTTGCAACCTCCATTTGAAGACTGTACATAAAAAAAAGAATCTTGTAAATAATAAGTATTGCTAAACGTAATATGCTAATAATACAATAAGCATGGATGTTCTTAAAAAAAATATCAAGGTTGGAATTCAAGGTTACCGATTATCCAATAAAAATTTTAACTGAATGCAGTGGCAAATGTAATTTCAAAGGTAGGGAGTGTATATCCCTATATGCTGCTTTATTAAAATAATAAAATATTAGAAATGATATGCAAAATAGAAAAAAAAAAAAAAAAAAAAAAGAGAAAGAACGTCAATTTTAAATTACCATTTTGTATATTTATCATTTCAAAATTACTGACTTGATTTCAAAGCAATTGTCATAATGACTTTTCTATATTTTATTTTAAATTTAATTAAGAAATAATAACCATCAATTTGAAATGATGTGATAAATACTGTTACATCAAAGTGTATAGGAATGTTATTAGTATAAACATGAAGCAACTGTTCAATTAATAGTACAGATCAAACCACTGGAGTGAGGACTGTTCCGAAACACTATTACATAGTAAAAACAACTGTTCCGAAACACTGTTACATATAAACACTGATGCCATAAAATGGTTACATATAAAATAATGAGGTAATGACATCAAACAACTTAACAGTCTACAAAAAATTGATGCGGAACTCCTGTAGCATATAAACACTGTTAACATAAACAAATAAACAAACGTTGATGCTGAACCACTATTGTAGTTTGACACTGTTGTTGGACGTCATAAATTTCAGATTTAATTTCAAAGGTATGCAAAGTAATTAAATATTAGAAAGGACATGCAAAGTAGAAAAAAAAAAGAGATAGAACCAAAATTTTAAATTACCATTTTGCAAATTTTAAATTTCAAAATTACTGACATTATCAGTAACTACTGACTTGATTTGAAAGCAAATGCCATAATGAGTTTTTTAAATTCTATTTTAACTTTAATCAAGATATAATAACCGTCAATTTGAAATTCAAAATTTGCTTAATCAAATGTCCAAAGCTTAAGAAATCAGCATTAATTACTGATTTGATTTGAAACAAATAGTCATCAAGAATTTTTTTTATTTTTTATTTTAAATTTAAATTTTATCATGAAAATAATGTTGGTGGAACTCTTGTAGGTAATTGGAATGTAAAGATTAGGTACAATGGTAAGTTGATTGTAATTGTAGTTTTCATTTCATAATTTGATTGTAATACTATACCCAAACAATCAAGATGAGGAGCTTACTATTAATCAAAGTGTATATGAATTTTATTAGTATAAAGATGAAACAACTGTTCAATTAATAGTACAGATCAAACCACTGAATTGATGTGATAAATAGAGTTACGTATAAACAACAGTCCTAAACACTATTAAATATAAATTAAATATAAACACTGATGCCATAAAAATGGTCACATATAAAACACTGAGGTGATGACATCTAACAACCTATCAGTCTTTACAACATTGATGCGGAAAACACTGTTACATATAAACATTGCTAACATAAACAAATAAACAATAGAAAAACTAAAGTTGATGCTGAACCACTGTTGTAGTTATCCACTGTTGTACGTCATAAATTTCAGATTTAATTTCAAACGTAAGTAGTGTATATTCTTATATGCTGCTTTATTAAAGTAATTAAATATTAGAAATGATATGCAAAGTAGGAAAAAAAAAAAGAGAACGAAAATTTTAAATTACCATTTTGAATTTTTTGAATTTCAAAATTACTGATATTATCAATAACTACTGACTTGATTTGAAAACAAATGTCATCATGACATTTTTAAATTTTATTTAAACTTTAATCAAGATATAATAACCGTCAATTTGAAATTCAAAATTTGCTTAATCAAATGTCCAAAGCTCAAGAAATCAGCATTAATTACTGATTTGATTTGGAACAAATAGTCATCAAGATTATTTTTTATTTTTTAATTTAACTTTAAATTTTATCATGAAAATAATTTTGGTGGAACTCTTATGTCATTGGAATGTAAAGATCAGGTAAAATGGTAATTTGATTGCAATTCTAGTTTTCATTTAATAATTTCAATCTATTACTAATTAACAACATCAATAATAAAAATGTGAGCAGTTACTATTTTTTAGGGAAACCGCTGATGGTCCATATCAGTGGATGCAAAAAATGTAAAAGTGACCAGTGGCTATAACTTCCGATCAGTGGAAACGGAGGTTGTCTCTCAGCATAAAGAAACGGAGGTTGTCTCTCAGCAGTGGATAACATTTAACAATCAGAAGTTTGAACGAAAACAGTGGTTCCAACAGACTTTAACAATCAGATGTTTGAACCAAAACAGTGGTTCCAACAGACTTTTAAGGATTAATGAAAACTATCATTTTTTACTATTTTAAATATCTTTGACCTTAAACAAATATTTCACCTTCAATATCAGTTGTTTGGAGATAAACAGATATTTGACCTTAAACAGATGTTTGAACATAAAAACATATTTCCTGTTAAACAAATGTTTGACGATAAATAGAGGTTTGCCCATAAACGACCTTAAACAGATGTTTGAACATAAAAACATATTTCCTGTTAAACAAATGTTTGACGATAAATAGAGGTTTGCCCATAAACGACCTTAAACAGATGTTTGAACATAAAAACATATTTCCTGTTAAACAAATGTTTGACGATAAATAGAGGTTTGCCCATAAACATCTCTTTGTAAAAAAAAGACGAATTTCAAAAACATTATATCCAAATAATCATAATGAGGAACTTATTTAACATCCAAGTGTACTACATTTTTATTTAATAGTATAAAAATCAAACAACTGTTGTATTTATAATACAGATCAAACAAATAACGAGTTGTGATAAATACTGTTACATATAAACACCTCATAAGAAACACTGATAATTAAATACTAAAGTTACGTAAGAACCACTGATAATTAAATACTAAATTTAAATCCGTTGTAGATGCCGAACCACTGTTGATACTAAACAGTCGTTTTCCTTTGGTTAATCAAACTCTAGGTACATAAAGTCAATCATTGTATATCTCCCACAATCGACATGAACTCCATGGAAGGACTCAATGCATTAACATCAGGATTTATAGAAAGCTGATCTCTAGTGAACAGACCAAGTTGCAGTACATGAAAACACTTCTTCAGCTGGTGAAGAAGAGCCCTGTCCTCATATACTTAATCCTTAACTTTGTTTATAAAGAACTGTGGTTTAAAACAAACTTTATGTTTTTTTTAATACAAAAAAGGCAGGAAAGACCATTGCTCTAGTATATTACAACAGTAGCAGATCCTTTCTTGGACAAGTCATCATCATCTGCTGCACAAGTCAATTATAATCATCATTTACTCATAAGAAAAAATTATTTTAACTGTAAATTTAATAATCTTTCTTTGTGTTTAATTAAACTTTAAACTTCTTTGATTACAAACCTATAATTAAACTTTAAACGATGTTGGAACAATGATACTGGAAAGGACAGTAGAACAATCATCATCATTATCATCTGCAACAGATCATTGAAAATAATCATTTAGTAACAACTCAGATAACAAAACTTAAGTAAAAATCAAAAACAAAAACACATACCATGATTATGGAGAACCATTAGCCGGCGACACATCTCTTGATCTAACTCTCGAACGAAACCCTAACAATGGTTACATGAAAAGACACAAAACACAAAGGATTAGTATAAATAACAGGAAATCATGAAACTATTTCAACTAAAAAAAAGAAGAACAAACCTTTTGATGAAGTAATCGATGAACAAAAGATGATTTTATGGTGGCGTCTGGAAGAAGATTAAGGTTTGTGAAATTTGAATTTGAATCGCCTGAATATAGAGAGAGAAAGAACCCTAGACGTTTGTAAAGAAAGATCAGAAGTGAGAAGAGAGGTTATATAAGGAAAAGAGGATGGCACTGTTGGGCGGGAAAAAGGGCATTTAGGGGCTCTCTGGTATTGACACGTTGCCCAAATAACTTTCATTTATTATATATAATAGATAACATTATCCATTGACCCAATAATATATCTGATTAAATAATATATACGTAAATACTAATGCTGATTATATATTTGGGTTTGTCGGATGACAGAAGCAATACGATATTGCACGTCTAATTATTCTCTAGACTTTATCATACTATCGGATTTTGTAATATTATTGCTAAGTTGATATATACAAACCTAAGAAGTAAGGAGTTTGATTTTTAAATAAATAAATTGGAAATTAGGCTTATTTCTTAATTTATAATTACTTTAATATTTATTTCTTAATTTTAAAACCACACCGCTACTCACACTGGCTTGAGAAAACACATCAATAAGATATAAGAGTTTTTTTTTCAAAAACAATCAATACCATATAGTTATTCCGAATGATATTTAGATCAAGTGGTGGAAAGTTTTCATATCTATTGAGAGATGGATGTTCAATTTCCACTTGGTGCAGAATGAGGCCTTGGTGGGCAATGATAGGAGACCCAGGAAACCTGAGTTTGATTCTTGAGCCAAACCGGTTTTACCGGTAATTTCACCGTTGTGCCTACGGGCGGGTGGGTTACCGGGTTTTCCCCAGAATTGGTTGTGGATTCCAGGGGCGGACCTAGGTGAAGCCTAGGGTGGGCGGGCGCACCCCTTAGAAAACAAATTTAGTGTATATTTTATGCAAAAAAAAACCTGACCGCACCCCCTGAAAATATGCTTGAACCACTCATCTGCACCCCTATCAAATAATTTCTGGGTCCGCCACTGGTGGACTCGGGTTACTCTCGGAGTATTTCGTTTGTCCAGTGGGTGCTCCGAGAGTGCTAGGGTTTGACTCTGTTGGCCGTTCAAAAAGAAATACCATAGTTATTAAAATCTCCTGGTTCATGCGTGTCTTGGTGTATATATTTTGTAAACAAGACCCATAAGTTTTTTTTTTTTTTGGCTCTTGATTCATGCGTGTCTTGGTGTATATATTTTGTAAACAATACCCATTAGGTTTTTTTTTTTTTTTTTTTTTGAAAGGCAATTTTTTTTTAAATCCTGTGGTCTGTCTTTGGACTTAAACCCAAGACCTCTTACTCACAAAATATTTAAATGTTTTACCTTTTGACAATGAACCACCACTTAATTGGTAGAAGACCCATTTGTTATGCTTCTAGTTTCTAGGTTCTTGCGCGCAATAAATATCAATTTATTATGTATTTTTATTTAATGTAAAATTATTGATATTCTCCACAATATAAGGTTCCGTAATAACGATTGAAGAAAATTTCATCTATCTAGATTTCTAATCTGGTTTAGAACTTTAGAACTTTTAATTTTTGAAAGTACATTTGAATTTTCACTATTTTAGAATTCAAAAGATAATATTTATATTTTTTTCATTTAAGTGCGTTTTTTCCCAGTCCCTCTCTTTTTTTGCGCCTTGCAACTAGGCCTTAGGTGATGCCTATACGCTTTATGTGCATTTAGCGCCTTTGATAACTATGATTTAAAAGACTTCCTACTTTCACTCAACATCTATTCACCCACCTACAAACACTTTTAGAGTCTCTAGAATTGCCTATATATATATATAAAATTTAAAAAAAAATACTCCTCAAAAGAAACTTTAAATTGTTAGACTATGGGTAGTGATGAGGTATGTGGTTTGGACTTTTTCGATACGTGGCGTCTACGTCATCTTAACCAAACCATTTGGTGAAAAGGTTATGTATGTGAAACCATTTGGTTTGGAATTAAAAAATAAATTAAAAAAATGTCTAACATCACTAGCCGTTGGCTAGTTTTTTTGAAAAGCAAACACATCACCGCGTAGTGTGAAGCACAAGCAAGAGCCGAAATTAGCTCTTCACAAGGGGAGGGGATGGTGAAGCCCTCGTGGTGGCTAGTGGTTTGGCCAACCACGAGGCCATTACGTTTGGTAGTTTGTGAACTCACGCGTGTCTAGCTAGAAGATAGAGGGAGGAAAGAGAGACAAGCATTGACGTGACGAGCAGAGAGGGTTAAATGTTCGTGCCAAGTGACGGGAGGACACCATTTCTATGAAAGTATCGAAAAAATGAGAGCCATCAGTGGGGGCGCTTCTCGTTCGCAAGGAGCATCTTTTTGTAACATGTATGTGTTATGTTGACTTGTGGCAATTGTGTTGGTTGGTGTTATTTAGTTGGTTAAGGTCCCTTTCATATTATGAGGGTTGTGGTGATCCTCATATTTTCATGCATACATTCAACTATTTGTATTCCTATTGATCAGGATGCCGGAGACAACGGCGGAGAAAGTCAAGAATGTCAACAACAATGACATGATAGTTCATGAATTCTCTTTTCAATTTTTTTTTCTACAATACCGAGATATTACATAGTTGAAACTCTAGTTAACTTAATTATCTGAATTCTGTAACATGTGTGTCTTGTAAGTTTGGATTGTAAGAACATCATAGTCCATGGTCCACTATTACAAACATGATTCTTGTAGTCAAAACATATGTATATATGTATAATGTAGGATGTTATTACTTAAAAGTGCCATTTATGAACATAGCATGCACCCAATGTAAAGTATACATATGAACATACATAATCCATGGTCTCATGTTATACACATGAACATACATCGACTATGACCGAAACGTGAATGGACACTTATGCAATACTGCCTAAACAAATGCATGACTATTTTTTAAAACCCTAGGCACATTTACAGTAGCATCATTCTTCAAACAAACTCCACTCATGATCCATAATTTGATAATTAATCCCTCCTGCATGTGTTTCATTTGGTTTGTAAATTGTAACTGATACAAATTATAAAAACTATGGTTTAAAAGATTTGGGTGAGCTACAAATGAAGTTGATAAAACGTTGCGGAAATAGAATTCATACCGTCCAACTCAAGCTTTACTTCCTTCCGGCAATGTTATCAAGCGAGTATCTTTATCGAACACTAATCCCGTTTGACAGCTGTCATTTGATGGTCAAATGTAACATTAATGTTTATGCAAAGGTGAATTGCATCAAGTGGGTAAGGCAGGTTGGTTAACAGGTCAAAATGTGTCATCATTTAAAGAGTGTCAAATGGGTCAATTTGAATGCGGGTCAAAATGGGTCATTTTTAATGGGGTCAAACTGGGTGTGCACAATTTTTTTTACACTTCAAAAACAATTTAAGCAGTAACATGACTAAACAAACTACAATATTCAGATAATAATCCAGACTTTTTTAAGAGTAAAGTACACGGATGGTCCCTGTGGTCTACCAAAATTTTGGATTTGGTCCCTAGCTTTTCAAAAGTATATAGATGGTCCCTATGGTTTACAAAAATTTTGGATTTGGTCCCTAGCTTTTCAAAAGTACATAGATGGTCCCTATGGTTTGCACTTTGTAACGCATTTAGTTCCCAACTTTTTCCAAACGTACATGGATGGCCCCTTTGGTTTGCACTTTGCAACGCATGTAGCCCCTAACTTGGACATGTAAACATCTTTAGATTTGTTGGCTAGGGAATAAATGCGTTACAAAGTGCAAACCACAGGGACTATCCGTGTACTTTTGGAAAGCTAGGGACCAAATCCAGAATTTTGATAAACCATAGGGACCATTTGTGTACGTTACTCTTTAAAAAAAACAATTTTGAGTTGTTTAAAGTATCAGAACTTACTTCACACATTTGACATTGTTAGTAGTACCCCCACTGGAAATTGACAATATTGTTCCAAAGAATGAAGTATTCTCTGTTCCACAGTTTGGACAAACGCCCTGAAGAGATAAAAATTTAGATATTATTATATAAAATAATCAAAAGATTAGTGTTAATTTGTAAGATCCAAAATTTGATTAAGTATAATGCTACCTTCAATATCAAGAAATCCCTCACAATGACGTTGGTTAGTGTAAACGATAACCACAATATCAACGGTATAGCCGCGAACCAAGTGAAGATGAAACTAAATGGCTCTGGAAGCTGATAAAAATATTTACAATAATAGAAAAAAGAAATGGTAAGACATATAACGTAAAACTGGATAGAGCGTTTTAAATTTGCGAGAACATATAGGTCATAAAACAACATGTACCTCCAAAAGGTATGTGATTTCAAACCCAGTAATGTCATCTAGGAAGAAGAACCTACAATACACAAACATATATAGAGAAATTAAAATGGAAAGTTGACATCATTATGAACTGAACGATGAAAGTAGGATAGTAAGTAAAGTGATACTTACAATCCTAATGCGACAACAGCAGCTGGTACGTTTATGAGGAACATCTTGAAGTAATCAACAGTGAGATCGCTGTAAACCTATAACCAAATACGTATATCAGTAGCGTATTATATTAGAATACTTTATTTAAAATTGTTTTATTTTTATGCGAGGGTTTAAAAGGCACATACCTTTCTACTGCGAAGACTGCATCTGGGACCTTCAGCTACTATGTCACTTCCGTCTTTCTGAAAGTAATTGAAGAAATGACGTTGTATCATGTATGTGTGACAATAGAAAATCAAACACGAAAGAAAGAATAAAACGAATGTCATTTTTTAGTACTAAGGACTTGTTGTCAACAATAATACTCATCATTTGCATACCTTTAATTGCATCTTTAATTGGTCAAACTCTTTGTCACTCATAATTGGATTACCGGATACATAAGCCATTGAAGCTTCTAGAAACTTCTGTTCATCAGAGCCTGCAACGTATATAACACAAAGTAAGAATATACACAGAAATTTGGCTGACATCTTGATCGCGTTATATTTACATGTTTGATAGGTGACGTGGAAAACAAGTAAAGATATACATACTTAGCATTACAACACTGCTTCCTTCCCACATTAGTTCTTCCTTGAGATTATCAAATTCCTCATTTGACATGATCGCTTTTCCTTCATAGTAGAATGCCTATGGAAGAAACAGTAATGAACAATATGTAATATGTAAAAGTGTGCGTTGAAGTAAAAAGGGATGGCTTTACTTGTAATGCTTGAAGAAATTCTTGTTCCATTTCTCCGATTGTCTTCTTCTTTTGTTCGATACTGCAATAAGGCATTATGTTGCTGTCAACAACATCATCTTCTTTAACTTGACCTGAATGAAACACAACACTCCGATTATGAATTTAAGTTAAGTTGCATGATTGTGAAAAGCATCACAAACTAAGTGTCCATGTTTTTTCTCCTGGGCAACCATAAAAAAGCAGGCTCTAATTGTGGAAAGTGAGTGTATTAATAATAACATGTGCCTCATTTTCCAACTTAAGTATTCAAGTGTAGGCTTCTCTTTCATTGGACTTTACTCTTGAACATAAACAACCCACATATATTGGACAGTTTGGGTCTAACCTGTCCTAGTAAAAAACATGAATCCTTCTAGGAAGTAAACCCACAAGGTTCTAGTTATTTCAAACCAGCCGCTATGAATCATTTCATTAGTGCAGGTCTCAAATTATTTGTGGAAGTAGGTGGTTTAGGAACACGGCCATTACTTCACGTGTTTTTATTGTACTTCTAGGCAGTTCACTACCCCAAGAAGCGAACTCATCAAGTTCCCTTAAGTGGCAAGCGAACTCCATAAACTTTGGTGAAAAATTGTAAGTGCCTGGTTAAGTTTGGTAAACAAAACTCAAGGAATTCACTTACCACACCAGCAAACTCTAAAAAACATTGTCAGACTTGTCATGAGTTCGCTTACATCGGTAACTACACCGGTAACTAACTACCTTCAAGAACAAAAAGTTCTAGAAAACCTACAAGTACTAGTCTTATGAGGCAGGTATAATGAGTTGGACCTGCATGACACTATCTATTGGTTGAAATAATTTCAAGTGACATGTTATTGTTGGAATAAGGCCCAAGAATCAAATCAATACACACAAACACAAGAAAAGCTATTTTATGCCAACTCTCCGCTCCAACCCTTTCATTCTTGTAATCTCAATAACTCGAAAGCTAAAACTGAATACATAACCCTCTATTTATACCAGACACAAACTAATCCTAATTCCTAGCCAGCTTAGACTCTATACAAAAAAAAAAAAATCTAACAGATAAACCTAAACATTTAAACTAAACAATTTATTTAAATCTTTACTTTATCTCCTTTTCCTCATCTTTATATTCTCAGATAAACTAATCAGAATTATCTGTTTGTGAACACTTCATGAACCAATCGACGTTGTGTTCGTTCGTTTAATAAATGATTGAACATGAACAGCTGTTCATTTCGTTAAATGAATGAACATGAACGGAGGGTCGCGTTCACTCATTTATATTCGTGAACGTTTGGTAACATGTTCGTTTATCGGTTTATGTTCATTCAATCGTTTGTGTTTGATCGTTCATTAGAGTTTTGAATTTTTATATCTTATTTAATTACTTCAAAATTCCGACCGATAAAATATTTATTAAATATTAGTGATTTAATGTATGGTATATCACGCATATGTTTATCAGCGCTTGTTTGTGTTCGTTTATGTTCGTTTTGTGTTCGTTTGCGTTCATTAACGTCCGTCACCTAAAACTAACTAACGAACAAATACGAACATGTTCATTTCATTAATGAACTGACACGACTTATCAAAGATCAAAACCAAACCAAACCCTAACCTGGCTGATCAGTGGTAGCTCTAATCATAATCAACCTCCGTTGACTCGCGAACTCTCTTCCGATCAACTGAACCGACTGCATCTTCAACGCAGAGAACCGATGATAACCAGATAAACATAAACCACCAGACGGTCTTCGAATCGGAGCAGTGAAAAACCGAGAAGAAGTTATGGTAAACCCTAATTTGGAGGCCATATTCCCCGGCGCCGGTGACGGTGGAGCAGTTGAGTGTAAGAAATGGTGATTGAATTCATTTATTTTGGTAAGAATTGGACAAATTGGAAGATAAGGTAAGGTTTGAATGTGTGGAGGGAAATTGGTGATGGAAGAATTTTGTTGAATTTTTGTTTTTTGTTTAATTTGGAAATGACAGGTCAGCTGGTTAGAAGATGGAGAATCGGAATGAAATCTGGTTTTGGTGACGTGGAGGAAGCCACGTTAGTTTGTTAGCTTGTTGGGAGTCCACGTGTAATGTTTTAACTACGACTGACGTTTACTCTTTAGGTGTGTGCAAAACGTGTATTACGGTTGTATCGGTTGAACCGTCCAGTTAATCCGCCTGTTACACCCAGTTCGAGATTGTCGTGTGACATATTATACGTCTGAAAATCTATGTCACTCATTGCTTGGGCAACACTCTTGCTTGTTGGTTAATCAAGGTTGTAGCTGCGACGAGATTTTGTTGTCTTGCATCAATCAATGCTTGCATCCTCGCTTCCTTCTTTTACGCGTAAGCTTCTATTTTCTCGCCTACTACTCAAGTTTGACTTGACGAACACGAAGTCTTGCCTTGTGCCCTCCTCTTGGGTTGTGTTGGGCTAACTTCTTCGTTCATGTCTGGCATCGACTTATCAGATGCACCAAAGTTAGCCGAATCCGAGGATTTTCTCTTGTTAGAACTTCCACCAAAATCTTCATTCAACAAAGTGATTTGACCCCATTTTGTGATGTCTTTAACAACTTTCCACACCCCAATGTGCTTAAAGCCTTTTTTTTTTGTATTTTTCTCGATAGTCTAATCTTGAAGAGCATTTTCCATAACATTCAAAGCATTGCACCCAATTTTACGTAAGCGATCCTATGTGTTTAAAGTAAAAATAATACATGAATGTAACTAAAAAGAAAAAAACGTTAAAGTGTAATTAAAAAATAAATTAAAATAAAATAAAAAATGTACCGCTTGAATATAAGACCGTTGAACCAATTCATTACAGTCAACATGGAGTCCATTTTGACTTAAATTGATCGTGTGTTGGCTCGCTACTACACCTAGCGCAATGAAGTGTTTAAAAACGGCTTTCCACAAACCATCTTTTTGTCGGTTTCCTTTTTTCCGGTTTAACGTTCGTGGACGTAAGCTTGAGCCAATATTTCTTCCTCTTCGGGTTCCGGTATTTCCTCGTTTTTCTTGTCTTTACCGTTTCCCACATCCTCCTCTACAAACTCGTCACCCACAACTTGCATTTCTTTCAAGTTAGTTTCAAATTGTGTTTCTCAGACGTATTCCTAATCATCATCAACATCATAACGAAGTTTCTATAGGTTTATTTTTCAAAAATGAGGTGGTTCACGTTTCTTCTTCAAAATGAGATGGGTTCCTATACGTTGCAAACGCATAGAAGTTATGCATCGCTTCCGGAGAGAAATCGAGCCGAACTGGTGAAACCAGAGGTGGTTAAAAAAAATAGTTTGGTTGTTGCCCATATATATAGGGCGTTGGAAGGGATTGTGTTGGAATATGTTGCGTGGGTTGGTGTGGTATATACGCATCACCACCAAAAGCAACGCGAGGAACCGAACACTCTTAAACCGCCATCCCCTTGGGGATATCTTATCGGAAAAGATTAAGCATGATCATGCGTGACAAAGTTTCTCAACTCCAAAACTTTTGATGTGTTTTGGACCGTATTATATGGGTAATAATTTATTATGCCAGTTTGTTTTAGTTTTCAGTTAAACCAGACCTAAAAGTTCTATGTAAAAAAAATTTCTTGGACCTAAACGTCTAAATAAATATTCAGTAATTATGGAACCTGTATTACATGAGAATAAATATTTTTTGCAATATACGCATACACATGTATTTTTAATTGCAAGTCCACGATTATATATGTCACACCCCCAAAATCCACAAGCAGAGTATCACCGCAGAGAGCGTGACATGACCAGGATCAAGCCACCAATCATATTGAACATTATAAATAAGTAAATAAAACCCAACACAATCAATATGATTAGTGTCACACAATTAAGTAAAGTCTAAGTTATCAGCGGAAGCATTAAGTTCAAAACCAAAGTATAATTTAAAAGTTCATAAAAATTAACATGAACACATAACGGTCCATGTTCCACAACGACTCCTTCTCCTATGCAAGCTCCAGCTAAGTACCTAACGACCTGCAAAGCATTTAGTAACGAACCAACAAAATGTTGAGCGAGTTCACAGTTGGTTGCCTGTTTTTAAGTTGTTCCAAAAACCGTAAGTTGTTTCAAAACCAAAATGTCGCAACCCCCGACCCCTGCCTCGGGAGGCGGGCGGCCGCGGCCTACTCAGAGATGGTGGTATCGGTGTTTATCATTATTTGGCAGCGGAATTTACATCAGGACCGTAGTTATGAAATATTTTATCAGAGTAAAATACCACATTTTCATAATAGTAAACACATGGGAAATTCCCAAGTTTCTTTTACAAACATATTTATAGGGATAAACCCAAATTTATTGAATAAAACATCTTTCTTTATTTAGGTAACTTTTATAGCCACATTTTCCAAGCCTTCAGTGCTCTTCAGCTGGCTTCTATTTTGCTTTTCACATTTTGTTACCTGAAACGCGTTTTAAAAACATTTGTCAGTGGGAAATACTGGTGAGTGAATCCCAATTTAATCAAAACATATTTTATCCTTGTACAGTATTGAGGGCAATCAGCAATTACATTTGTTTATTATTCTACCTTAATTACCACCCACGGTACTGTCAACCCGCCTTGTGGTCAAGTTACTACTCACAGTGTAGTAACAAATTTTGTATACAAAACCCCAACATACCGACGATAATTGTAGAATTACAAATACTCAATCACTGTTAATTATAATGTAAAAACAACTGAGGTTTTGTAAAAACAGTTTACAAAAAGGAGATTACTCACATTGCTAATTTAGACTTTTTCCTGTGGTTTCCTGGTTATAATCTAATAAATTAAACAATGCAAACGCGTTAGTATAATAACCCAATATTTACATTAGTTATACCATCCCCGATACAGAACTCCAACGACTACGTCGGGCAGAACCTCGACAACCGTTACGAAGCACTAGATCAATCGGGCAGCGTATCTAATACGTAACCGGTGTTAAAATACTTACAACAAGGCAGAGCTTCTCTAATTTAGTGGGTATAATGCCCGGGTATAATTTCTACACTACAGAAATCATGAGAGAATTTCGTGTTTTGAACATCGGAAATGAACTGCCGATGCTCCCAATTTATAGGAGCTGGTCGATGGTTTCTCGCGCGCCGGGTAAGAGACCTTCAGGGTCTTCGCGGCCCGCGACATAGGGTGTGTATGGCCTAGCTATGTCGAATCACAAGTGTAGGTTTGACGGATGGCATGACACGTGGCACGCTAGGGTTCCGCCTGTGGTCTAGCTGTCGCGCCCCGCGTAAGCCGAAGACAAGGTCTTCGCGGCCCGCGAGTGCCACAAGAATTTTGATTTTATTTTATTTTTGTAAAATTAAAGGTATTTAAGACCGGTTTTTGTATACGGGGTGTATTTTAGGACGTATAGGGATGTTCTAAATATTTTAGGAGTGTCGGAATTATTTTAGGAGGGTTGTTATATCCTCCCCCACCCTGTTTTAGAACTCGTCCTCGAGGTCTACTGGGATAGGTTATGATATTTCCTCTGCATCTCTTATTTAAGCTCCCAACTGTACTCTGGTCCTCTCTTGGAATCCCATTTTACTTTGACTAGAACTAACCTCTTGTGTTTAAGATTCTTGACTTTCCTGTCTTCAATTTGTAGAGGCTTCTCTACGAACTTAAGCTTTTCATTTACCTCTATATCTTTAAGAGGTACTACTAATGATTCATCGGCTAAACACTTTTTGAGATTACATACATGAAATACATCATGTATTCCTGCCATTTCCTCTGGCAGTTGTAGCTGATAAGCTACTGGTCCTATTCTTTTAATAATCTTAAAGGGTCCAACATACCTGTGGCTTAGCTTTCCTCTTTTGATGAATCTCACCACTCCTTTCCAAGGAGAAATCTTTAATAATGCCTTGTCTCCTACTTGAAATTCCAATGGTTTTCGCATGTTATCAGCATAACTCTTTTGCCGATCGCGTGCTGCTTTTAGTAGTTCCTTGACTTGAATAATCTTGTCTGTTGTCTCTTGTACTATCTCTGGTCCAGATAATTTCTTTTCTCCAATTTCTGCCCAACAGACTGGGGTTCGGCACTTTCGTCCATAAAGTGCTTCGAATGGTGCAGCATTGATACTGGTATGATAGCTGTTGTTGTAGGAAAATTCTATTAATGGTAAGTGATCATCCCAATTTCCTCCAAAATCAATTACACAAGATCTAAGCATATCTTCCATTGTCTGAATCGTCCTTTTGCTTTGTCCATCGGTTTGAGGATGATAAGCGGTGCTTAGATTTAGCTTGGTTCCCATTGTTTTTTGGAAACTTGTCCAAAAATGAGAAGTAAAACGGCTATCTCTATCAGAAACAATTGATAAAGGAATTCCATGTAATGAAACTATTTCATTCACATACAACTTGGCTAGTTGTTCCATACTGAAAGTTTCCTTCATTGGTAAGAAATGAGCAGATTTAGTTAATCTATCTACAATCACCCAGATTGTATTATTACCTTTTCGTGTCTTGGGTAATTTGGTAACAAAGTCCATGGTTATCAATTCTCATTTCCATACAGGCATTTCCAATTGCTGCAACAAACCTGAGGGTTTTTGGTGTTCAGCTTTGACCTGTGAACAAGTTAGACACTTGGCTACATAAGCTGCTATATCCTTTTTCATTCCTGTCCACCAGAAATTTTTTCTTAAGTCTTGATACATTTTATCACTTCTAGGATGTATCGTATATTTAGACTTATGGGCTTCTTCTAATATTCTGTTACGTAGGTTTCCTAGTTTAGGTATCCAAATCCTTTTCTTATGAAATCCCCAAATTCCATCTGTTCCTTGTTCTAATTACTTAATCATTCCTTTCAATTTTTCAGTATCTTCCTTGATTACTGATTCTTGTACTTTTCTAATTTGCTCGTTTAAATCTATCTGCATATTTAATTTAAGAGAAAGTATTCTTTTTGGCTTTTCGTGATATTTTCGACTTAAAGCATCGCCTACTACATTAGCTTTTCCTGCGTGATACTGGATACTACAATCATAATCACTAAGAATTTCCATCCAGCGTCTTTGTCTCATATTTAACTCTTTTTGCCCAAAGACATATCTTAAACTCTTATGATCGGTGAAAATAGTAAACTTACTACCGTAAAGATAATGACTCCAAATTTTCCGGGCAAAAATTATGGCTCCTAATTCTAAATCATGGGTTGTATAATTCTCTTCATGATTCTTAAGTTGTCTAGAGGCATAGGCTATAACCTTCTGACGTTGCATCAACACGCATCCATATCCTAACTTAGAAGCGTCACAATAGACTACAAAGTCTTCAGTTCCTTCTGGTAATGCTAGTATGTGTAACACCCCGAAAACGGGTTTGGGTAATTAAACCCCGTTAATACATAAGACGGAGAAAGTACCGTAAGTGGTAAAAGTAAACTGGTAAATATTAGGAATTTATTTAAATAATCCTAATATTTATTTAAAGTGAACAAGAACTTTCAAGAAAATAGAAAGCTAAAAGGCCCGATTTAACGGGACTTAAAGTAAAATGGGTTACAACTTCCCGAACCTACCAAGTTAACTAGGAATAATTCTAACCTAGTTAGAAAGTGACTTATGAGTGGGTTAAAACACTTAAATTAAGAATTAAGGAAAAGTGGAGGGACCTAAGTTGTTAAAATTGAAACCAAAATTGATAAAACAAATAAAAAAATAAACCAAACACCCCAAAATGGGAGTCTGGTCGATCAGAAGAAAGACAGGGGCGATCCTCATGCTCCAAACCCTAGAAAACTCACAAAAACTCTCAATTGGAGGTGCAAATCTGGTCCAAAACGAAATCCGAGCTTAGAATCGTGATCCTCATCGCAAGGGGGTTGTAAGGTATGTAAAATTTGATGTTAATTCTCTACTTGAAATTCTCATGAATTTAGGGTATTCGAAATTTGTTGATGCATGCTTGTTATATGGATGAAATAGGAACCTTGTAGTGTTTAGGAGTAAACCCTGGACAAGATAGGTTGAAATCGTGCCTAATTTTAGTAAAAAAATCCATGAACACCATTGAAGGTGATTGTTGTTAGGGTTTTTGATTGCTAAAATGGTGTTATGATGTCAAGAACTTGCTCAAATTGAAAGCTGAATTCAAACGACTCTTTATCAGAATTTACAGCCGACTTGTATCGGCTGTAACCTGGACAAAACGTGATAAAAACATGTGTTTCTTGAGTCTAAAATGTAATTCCAGGAAATATCTTTAAAACCCCACTGGAATCGCATTTTTTCGACGAGAATTGAGCGTTTTATGAATTTTTCCGTATCAAAGGTTCAAGCTGCGTTTTCTGGCAGAATTTGCAGCCCATTACGAATGTCATAACTAAATTTAGGAATTGAGTTATGGTCTCAAATTCTTACTGTAGAAAGTTTTAAGTGATTAAAAGAATCGCCAATTGGAATTTCGTCAATCGGATAAACGAGGAATTTTAAATGAATTTTTCCGTAAGCTGCAGTCAGAAGTGACGAATCTGATTGCAGCTTAGTAAATGAATTTTTATGAATTTTTGGTAAAGAGTTAGATCTTGAAATTTTAACACAAGGCCTAACCCTCTGAGATGTACGCCACATAAAAAAATCATAATTTTTGAAGACATGTAAACAGGTTAAACAAGTCACCAAAAACAACCCATTTTCAGTGATATGAAATGCCTAAATGAAATCGCGGCCTACTAGTTAGTATGTAAAATTTGATTTCGTTAAGAGTTCGGATGAAATATGCCTAAGTGAGTTCATTGAACCAAATGTGCATTTGAATATGTTGATAAGTCAATTGACTTTTAAAAAGTCAAACTGACCAATGATTAGATCGAATGATAATTTTGATATGGACGAATGATAAATTCGACATAAAACCCGTAGGATGGAATAGTCGTAAATGATTATGACTAATCTAACCGTCTTACGAATTGTGATGATGATAGTTTGACTCT
Organism: Helianthus tuberosus; assembly: GCA_030545235.1. NCBI lineage: Eukaryota > Viridiplantae > Streptophyta > Magnoliopsida > Asterales > Asteraceae > Helianthus > Helianthus tuberosus. The sequence continues at coordinate 172,210,938 of CM060424.1, read as the reverse complement.
AGACAAGCTAGATGAAGACTTGGGAAAGAAGCGGGTCAAACGGATCAAGTACGCAGAAAAAGAGCATAACCGGATGCAAGGTAAGTAAAGCTTACGCCCTCTTTTGTAAGTTATGTGTTTATTCATAGGTTGTAAATACGACAAAAGCTATATTTGAAATATGGTTCCGGCACGAAATGAAACGGGTCGGGACATATAAAATAATGATAAACCATGTTTAATGGTAAAATGGGCGAAATGGTAATTGGTCACGAGATGACATATATATAAAATGAGTTTTTGAATGGCTACTTATTAAGGTAAGCCTAAACGAATAAAAAGAGTAAAACGACGAATTAGTCATGTGTAGACGAAAAAGAGTTGAAGTTTTAAAACAACACCATTTAATATTAAGCACAAAATATTTGGTAGTCTAGACCAAACGGGTCAAATGGTAATATTTATACCATTTGACAATTAACGACTAATAAGTGTATGTCGAGTCTCATGCTCGCAGGGTAATTGGTTTATGAATTAGCGAGGCTATGAATTAGCATATTATAGAGACAAGGTCTTAAAACGGGTCAATATGTTGACCCGAGCCAGGTACGCTTATATATAGATTTATAGTTAAAAGTGTTTAACTTCCCTTCACGGGTCAAAAGGAGTAGATAGGTAAAACGGGTTAAGAATTCATAAGAAACCCGCAATTTGAACCTTGCACATTAGTAAATTGATATAACGTGATATGCATGATATTTTGAATATGATTGATTGATCTTTGATATTGGTTCATATGTAACATATTAGAATTTCGAGAAACTAATGTATTGGTATGTTAGAAGAGCGAAATCCGAGATTTAGGCTTGAGTATAATGAACAAAGCAACCAAAAGATGGATTTACAGGGACTACCGTAAGTTACGGTAGTACCGTAAGTTACGGTAGAGGTCAGGAGCTTACGGTGTGAGTCTACTGGTTTACGGTGGACCATTATTGGAAATTGACCACCGTAACTTACGGTGAAACCGTAAGTTACGGTAGGGCCTGAATGTTTATAAATTTTATATAATTGTAAATTTTCAAATTCATTTCGATCGTAGTTTCGATCAAGTATCATTTCTAAGCATTCTAATATAAATGTTTATGTAAACATTTCAGTCTTAGGTACTCAAGGATTATGGGTGACGATCAAGCAACTTTTGAAGGACCGAACACATACTCTTGAAGCTTCCGCATAAATCAACTCGGTTTAAACAATGTTTATGATGTAAACTGTTTGCTAAACAACTTTTGAAATGTTTAAACGACGTACTCAATTATGTTATGTCGTATTATTTTAAAATTGTAAAGTTTCAACAAACCCGTATTTTTGTAAAGTATATGTAGTCATAATTACATGTTGTTTGTCGTATACTTTACAAAAACCATTAAATAATGACAAGGGTGTTACAAGTTGGTATCAGAGCTCATGGTTAAAGAGTAAATTGTGTTCGGTTCGAGGCTTGATCGCAAATCCGGTAAGTACATGTATGTTAATAGTTTAGCATGCTAAGGTGTTGTAAACAACACATAGGGCTATCGTGTGATACACGTTACCCCAATTAAATTGATTGATATAGTTGACGAAAATACGCGCGTTGACGCGTATAGTAGAAAAAGCCTTGTATTATAATACGGGCGATTATTGGAGTTGACGTTACTAACTTTTGTGAATGTTTTAATTGAAGGACACTCGCGTTTGAAGACGACGAGAGTCAAACGAATTGTGGATATGATGATGGAACGGTCCGAAGTATGACAAAAGGAGCATGCTCACCGAGGACTAAATCGCGTAACGACCGCGAACAAAGTTAATGGCAAGGAACGCCCGTCGGGGCAAACATTACCAGGTGCACATTTTAAATAACCGCACAAATAGTAATATGCAACAAATAAGTAGAAATTGAAAGTTGCATATGTAGATTAAAAACTTGGAAAAAAAAAACCCGAATAGAAAATGTATTCGGGATATTGTTTCCAAGAAGAACAAATAGAGCCGTTACTTACATAGGGCGTGATGTAAAAACTATAAAAAGGTCATGTGTGTCATGTGTTAATCGCTTACTCTGGCCAAGTAAGTAGTGGCATATGATACCATGAACTTCTTATGGCGGACACGTTTACATCCGACGTAGTAAGGGCGGGGTGAATGGGACTAATTAAAAAGTACCCAAATGAATCAGATAAGCAAAATATTTGATAATAATGTAAATGCACAACCGAGTGAAGGAAGCGTATTACATTAGGATAATGAGCCCGAGTGAAGGGACGAAGAAACATGTAAAATGATTTAGACAAGTATTGGGAGGGAGTGTACTTACACTCGAACCTAGAAAAACGCAAGCATGTAAAATGATTTAGACAAGTATTGGGAGGGAGTGTACTTACACTCGAACCCAGAAAACGCAAACATGTAAAATGATTTAGACAAGTATTGGGAGGGAGTGTACTTACACTCGAACCCAGGAAACGCAAGCATGTAAAATGATTTAGACAAGTATTGGGAGGGAGTGTACTTACACTCGAACCCAGAAAACGCAAGCATGTAAAATGATTTAGACATGTATTGGGAGGGAGTGTACTTACACTCGAACCCGGAAAATGCAAATATGTCCCTTAACGGGTCGTTTTTGTAAAACGTCAAACTTAAGGATAAAGTCAGAATATAAAAATGAAGCGAGGTCTTAATGCATACTGGGAGGGTTGCAATAATAACGACTTCGGTAAAACACCTGGTTGATGGGTAAGAATTAAACACATGCGTAAACCAAGAGACGTGAACGCGAAGAAAAAAAAAATCAAAGGACTTGGAATACGAGTTATGACTATAAAATCTCGTATATAGAAATTGTGAGTAAATATGTTCAACTATTCGAAGTCGAATGGGTTGAATAAAGAATAAAGTTGATTGTTTATAAGTGATGGATTTCACATTAATAGGTCAAACAGGTTGAATACAATATAACGCCGAATGGCACAAATGAGCGCTAGCCAGATAAAGGTAGCGTTAAATGCAAGAGAATAATGAGCCCGGTAATGGGATATAACCAAATAAGAATATATGCAAATCAAATAACAGTAAGCATAAGAAGAACTGACGCATAAATGACGTGAGAAGTCATAAAATCGGAAAATTGTCCGAAAGAAAACCATTATAGCCATGAAAATCCAATTAAGGTTAACGGGACCTAAGCTTGAAACCAAACGATTCTTCGAACAAAAACAGGGTGCCTTGACACCAAACATGTATTTTAAGAATGACATGAGTAATGAGTGATCTACGGGATCAACATAACCTTTAGGGTTATAAACAAATGAAAGATCTACGGGACTAAAACGACCTACGGGTCATGATTAGAAAGAAGTTATAAGGACTTCGCCCAAAAGAGGTGAAAGTCTAATAAAAATAGCCCATAAGGCTAAGTGGTGAAAAAAAAAAAAAACTACGGGTTAATTAGATAAAGCGAGGGAATCGGTTGATAATCCCCAGCATAAAACTAAGACTGTGAAAGAATAAATTATGGACTGTCAATATCCTGGTATGGATAATTGACAAAAGTTAAATAGAAGATTCTAAAACTAAAACTTCGGTTTTAGTAAGAAATAACGTTTTTACAAACATAAATTCTGATAGGAATTTATATTCGAAACATACAAGTCTTGACACTGATAGGCGCAAGACGATATATTCGAAAAGTGATATTTTCGAAAATGAAAGGTTGATACAAACTAAACACGATGTGACACGATCACGGTTAGGAAATGTAATGTGAAGTAAAATCACATTATAACCAAGTGAGCGGTAAAAAGTAACTGGACTAAAAAGTCTAGTTAGTGAGACCGGTTAAGGTCTGCAATTCAAATCAAGAAATTTGGTTTGCTTGTAAGTGGTAGATTCGGTATAACTGAACCGAATAAATAAATTTGAAAACAAAAGAATTTGTTGCTAAAAGTGAAGGATTCCACTAAAGACCTTTAAACGGGTCAAAGTAATGGATTCATAAAGAATTCGATAGCATATGAAAGCGATGGATATCGCTAAGTTAACTAAACTAGTGGGAATAACGAGACTACATTATTCCAAGTTGCACTATGTCGTATGAGATACGTAGACAATTAGTGACCAAAAAGATGTTACCATACTTATCTGGTAATACTAACAATTGGTTAAAGGTATAAGTAGTGTTTAAAAGAATTCTCGGCTCAAATACATTGAGTTAAAACTCAATGAATTATGTAAGAAAAGGTTTCGAGGACGAAACCTCTTTAAGGGGGGTAGACTTGTAACACCCCGAAAACGGGTTTGGGTAATTAAACCCCGTTAATACATAAGACGGAGAAAGTACCGTAAGTGGTAAAAGTAAACTGGTAAATATTAGGAATTTATTTAAATAATCCTAATATTTATTTAAAGTGAACAAGAACTTTCAAGAAAATAGAAAGCTAAAAGGCCCGATTTAACGGGACTTAAAGTAAAACGGGTTACAACTTCCCGAACCTACCAAGTTAACTAGGAATAATTCTAACCTAGTTAGAAAGTGACTTATGAGTGGGTTAAAACACTTAAATTAAGAATTAAGGAAAAGTGGAGGGACCTAAGTTGTTAAAATTGAAACCAAAATTGATAAAACAAATAAAAAAATAAACCAAACACCCCAAAATGGGAGTCTGGTCGATCAGAAGAAAGACAGGGGCGATCCTCATGCTCCAAACCCTAGAAAACTCACAAAAACTCTCAATTGGAGGTGCAAATCTGGTCCAAAACGAAATCCGAGCTTAGAATCGTGATCCTCATCGCAAGGGGGTTGTAAGGTATGTAAAATTTGATGTTAATTCTCTACTTGAAATTCTCATGAATTTAGGGTATTCGAAATTTGTTGATGCATGCTTGTTATATGGATGAAATAGGAACCTTGTAGTGTTTAGGAGTAAACCCTGGACAAGATAGGTTGAAATCGTGCCTAATTTTAGTAAAAAAATCCATGAACACCATTGAAGGTGATTGTTGTTAGGGTTTTTGATTGCTAAAATGGTGTTATGATGTCAAGAACTTGCTCAAATTGAAAGCTGAATTCAAACGACTCTTTATCAGAATTTACAGCCGACTTGTATCGGCTGTAACCTGGACAAAACGTGATAAAAACATGTGTTTCTTGAGTCTAAAATGTAATTCCAGGAAATATCTTTAAAACCCCACTAGAATCGCATTTTTTCGACGAGAATTGAGCGTTTTATGAATTTTTCCGTATCAAAGGTTCAAGCTGCGTTTTCTGGCAGAATTTGCAGCCCATTACGAATGTCATAACTAAATTTATGAATTGAGTTATGGTCTCAAATTCTTACTGTAGAAAGTTTTAAGTGATTAAAAGAATCGCCAATTGGAATTTCGTCAATCGGATAAACGAGGAATTTTAAATGAATTTTTCCGTAAGCTGCAGTCAGAAGTGACGAATCTGATTGCAGCTTAGTAAATGAATTTTTATGAATTTTTGGTAAAGAGTTAGATCTTGAAATTTTAACACAAGGCCTAACCCTCTGAGATGTATGCCACATAAAAAAATCATAATTTTTGAAGACATGTAAACAGGTTAAACAAGTCACCAAAAACAGCCCATTTTCAGTGATATGAAATGCCTAAATGAAATCGCGGCCTACTAGTTAGTATGTAAAATTTGATTTCGTTAAGAGTTCGGATGAAATATGCCTAAGTGAGTTCATTGAACCAAATGTGCATTTGAATATGTTGATAAGTCAATTGACTTTTAAAAAGTCAAACTGACCAATGATTAGATCGAATGATAATTTTGATATGGACGAATGATAAATTCGACATAAAACCCGTAGGATGGAATAGTCGTAAATGATTATGACTAATCTAACCGTCTTACGAATTGTGATGATGATAGTTTGACTCTAGACAAGCTAGATGAAGACTTGGGAAAGAAGCGGGTCAAACGGATCAAGTACGCAGAAAAAGAGCATAACCGGATGCAAGGTAAGTAAAGCTTACGCCCTCTTTTGTAAGTTATGTGTTTATTCATAGGTTGTAAATACGACAAAAGCTATATTTGAAATATGGTTCCGGCACGAAATGAAACGGGTCGGGACATATAAAATAATGATAAACCATGTTTAATGGTAAAATGGGCGAAATGGTAATTGGTCACGAGATGACATATATATAAAATGAGTTTTTGAATGGCTACTTATTAAGGTAAGCCTAAACGAATAAAAAGAGTAAAACGACGAATTAGTCATGTGTAGACGAAAAAGAGTTGAAGTTTTAAAACAACACCATTTAATATTAAGCACAAAATATTTGGTAGTCTAGACCAAACGGGTCAAATGGTAATATTTATACCATTTGACAATTAACGACTAATAAGTGTATGTCGAGTCTCATGCTCGCAGGGTAATTGGTTTATGAATTAGCGAGGCTATGAATTAGCATATTATAGAGACAAGGTCTTAAAACGGGTCAATATGTTGACCCGAGCCAGGTACGCTTATATATAGATTTATAGTTAAAAGTGTTTAACTTCCCTTCACGGGTCAAAAGGAGTAGATAGGTAAAACGGGTTAAGAATTCATAAGAAACCCGCAATTTGAACCTTGCACATTAGTAAATTGATATAACGTGATATGCATGATATTTTGAATATGATTGATTGATCTTTGATATTGGTTCATATGTAACATATTAGAATTTCGAGAAACTAATGTATTGGTATGTTAGAAGAGCGAAATCCGAGATTTAGGCTTGAGTATAATGAACAAAGCAACCAAAAGATGGATTTACAGGGACTACCGTAAGTTACGGTAGTACCGTAAGTTACGGTAGAGGTCAGGAGCTTACGGTGTGAGTCTACTGGTTTACGGTGGACCATTATTGGAAATTGACCACCGTAACTTACGGTGAAACCGTAAGTTACGGTAGGGCCTGAATGTTTATAAATTTTATATAATTGTAAATTTTCAAATTCATTTCGATCGTAGTTTCGATCAAGTATCATTTCTAAGCATTCTAATATAAATGTTTATGTAAACATTTCAGTCTTAGGTACTCAAGGATTATGGGTGACGATCAAGCAACTTTTGAAGGACCGAACACATACTCTTGAAGCTTCCGCATAAATCAACTCGGTTTAAACAATGTTTATGATGTAAACTGTTTGCTAAACAACTTTTGAAATGTTTAAACGACGTACTCAATTATGTTATGTCGTATTATTTTAAAATTGTAAAGTTTCAACAAACCCGTATTTTTGTAAAGTATATGTAGTCATAATTACATGTTGTTTGTCGTATACTTTACAAAAACCATTAAATAATGACAAGGGTGTTACAAGTTGGTATCAGAGCTCATGGTTAAAGAGTAAATTGTGTTCGGTTCGAGGCTTGATCGCAAATCCGGTAAGTACATGTATGTTAATAGTTTAGCATGCTAAGGTGTTGTAAACAACACATAGGGCTATCGTGTGATACACGTTACCCCAATTAAATTGATTGATATAGTTGACGAAAATACGCGCGTTGACGCGTATAGTAGAAAAAGCCTTGTATTATAATACGGGCGATTATTGGAGTTGACGTTACTAACTTTTGTGAATGTTTTAATTGAAGGACACTCGCGTTTGAAGACGACGAGAGTCAAACGAATTGTGGATATGATGATGGAACGGTCCGAAGTATGACAAAAGGAGCATGCTCACCGAGGACTAAATCGCGTAACGACCGCGAACAAAGTTAATGGCAAGGAACGCCCGTCGGGGCAAACATTACCAGGTGCACATTTTAAATAACCGCACAAATAGTAATATGCAACAAATAAGTAGAAATTGAAAGTTGCATATGTAGATTAAAAACTTGGAAAAAAAAAACCCGAATAGAAAATGTATTCGGGATATTGTTTCCAAGAAGAACAAATAGAGCCGTTACTTACATAGGGCGTGATGTAAAAACTATAAAAAGGTCATGTGTGTCATGTGTTAATCGCTTACTCTGGCCAAGTAAGTAGTGGCATATGATACCATGAACTTCTTATGGCGGACACGTTTACATCCGACGTAGTAAGGGCGGGGTGAATGGGACTAATTAAAAAGTACCCAAATGAATCAGATAAGCAAAATATTTGATAATAATGTAAATGCACAACCGAGTGAAGGAAGCGTATTACATTAGGATAATGAGCCCGAGTGAAGGGACGAAGAAACATGTAAAATGATTTAGACAAGTATTGGGAGGGAGTGTACTTACACTCGAACCCAGAAAAACGCAAGCATGTAAAATGATTTAGACAAGTATTGGGAGGGAGTGTACTTACACTCGAACCCAGAAAACGCAAACATGTAAAATGATTTAGACAAGTATTGGGAGGGAGTGTACTTACACTCGAACCCAGGAAACGCAAGCATGTAAAATGATTTAGACAAGTATTGGGAGGGAGTGTACTTACACTCGAACCCAGAAAACGCAAGCATGTAAAATGATTTAGACATGTATTGGGAGGGAGTGTACTTACACTCGAACCCGGAAAATGCAAATATGTCCCTTAACGGGTCGTTTTTGTAAAACGTCAAACTTAAGGATAAAGTCAGAATATAAAAATGAAGCGAGGTCTTAATGCATACTGGGAGGGTTGCAATAATAACGACTTCGGTAAAACACCTGGTTGATGGGTAAGAATTAAACACATGCGTAAACCAAGAGACGTGAACGCGAAGAAAAAAAAAATCAAAGGACTTGGAATACGAGTTATGACTATAAAATCTCGTATATAGAAATTGTGAGTAAATATGTTCAACTATTCGAAGTCGAATGGGTTGAATAAAGAATAAAGTTGATTGTTTATAAGTGATGGATTTCACATTAATAGGTCAAACAGGTTGAATACAATATAACGCCGAATGGCACAAATGAGCGCTAGCCAGATAAAGGTAGCGTTAAATGCAAGAGAATAATGAGCCCGGTAATGGGATATAACCAAATAAGAATATATGCAAATCAAATAACAGTAAGCATAAGAAGAACTGACGCATAAATGACGTGAGAAGTCATAAAATCGGAAAATTGTCCGAAAGAAAACCATTATAGCCATGAAAATCCAATTAAGGTTAACGGGACCTAAGCTTGAAACCAAACGATTCTTCGAACAAAAACAGGGTGCCTTGACACCAAACATGTATTTTAAGAATGACATGAGTAATGAGTGATCTACGGGATCAACATAACCTTTAGGGTTATAAACAAATGAAAGATCTACGGGACTAAAACGACCTACGGGTCATGATTAGAAAGAAGTTATAAGGACTTCGCCCAAAAGAGGTGAAAGTCTAATAAAAATAGCCCATAAGGCTAAGTGGTGAAAAAAAAAAAAAAAAACTACGGGTTAATTAGATAAAGCGAGGGAATCGGTTGAGAATCCCCCGCATAAAACTAAGACAGTGAAAGAATAAATTATGGACTGTCAATATCCTGGTATGGATAATTGACAAAAGTTAAAGAGAAGATTCTAAAACTAAAACTTCGGTTTTAGTAAGAAATAACGTTTTTACAAACATAAATTCTTATAGGAATTTATATTCGAAACATACAAGTCTTGACACTGATAGGCGCAAGACGATATATTCGAAAAGTGATATTTTCGAAAATGAAAGGTTGATACAAACTAAACACGATGTGACACGATCACGGTTAGGAAATGTAATGTGAAGTAAAATCACATTATAACCAAGTGAGCGGTAAAAAGTAACTGGACTAAAAAGTCTAGTTAGTGAGACCGGTTAAGGTCTGCAATTCAAATCAAGAAATTTGGTTTGCTTGTAAGTGGTAGATTCGGTATAACTGAACCGAATAAATAAATTTGAAAACAAAAGAATTTGTTGCTAAAAGTGAAGGATTCCACTAAAGACCTTTAAACGGGTCAAAGTAATGGATTCATAAAGAATTCGATAGCATATGAAAGCGATGGATATCGCTAAGTTAACTAAACTAGTGGGAATAACGAGACTACATTATTCCAAGTTGCACTATGTCGTATGAGATACGTAGACAATTAGTGACCAAAAAGATGTTACCATACTTATCTGGTAATACTAACAATTGGTTAAAGGTATAAGTAGTGTTTAAAAGAATTCTCGGCTCAAATACATTGAGTTAAAACTCAATGAATTATGTAAGAAAAGGTTTCGAGGACGAAACCTCTTTAAGGGGGGTAGACTTGTAACACCCCGAAAACGGGTTTGGGTAATTAAACCCCGTTAATACATAAGACGGAGAAAGTACCGTAAGTGGTAAAAGTAAACTGGTAAATATTAGGAATTTATTTAAATAATCCTAATATTTATTTAAAGTGAACAAGAACTTTCAAGAAAATAGAAAGCTAAAAGGCCCGATTTAACGGGACTTAAAGTAAAACGGGTTACAACTTCCCGAACCTACCAAGTTAACTAGGAATAATTCTAACCTAGTTAGAAAGTGACTTATGAGTGGGTTAAAACACTTAAATTAAGAATTAAGGAAAAGTGGAGGGACCTAAGTTGTTAAAATTGAAACCAAAATTGATAAAACAAATAAAAAAATAAACCAAACACCCCAAAATGGGAGTCTGGTCGATCAGAAGAAAGACAGGGGCGATCCTCATGCTCCAAACCCTAGAAAACTCACAAAAACTCTCAATTGGAGGTGCAAATCTGGTCCAAAACGAAATCCGAGCTTAGAATCGTGATCCTCATCGCAAGGGGGTTGTAAGGTATGTAAAATTTGATGTTAATTCTCTACTTGAAATTCTCATGAATTTAGGGTATTCGAAATTTGTTGATGCATGCTTGTTATATGGATGAAATAGGAACCTTGTAGTGTTTAGGAGTAAACCCTGGACAAGATAGGTTGAAATCGTGCCTAATTTTAGTAAAAAAATCCATGAACACCATTGAAGGTGATTGTTGTTAGGGTTTTTGATTGCTAAAATGGTGTTATGATGTCAAGAACTTGCTCAAATTGAAAGCTGAATTCAAACGACTCTTGATCAGAATTTACAGCCGACTTGTATCGGCTGTAACCTGGACAAAACGTGATAAAAACATGTGTTTCTTGAGTCTAAAATGTAATTCCAGGAAATATCTTTAAAACCCCACTGGAATCGCATTTTTTCGACGAGAATTGAGCGTTTTATGAATTTTTCCGTATCAAAGGTTCAAGCTGCGTTTTCTGGCAGAATTTGCAGCCCATTACGAATGTCATAACTAAATTTAGGAATTGAGTTATGGTCTCAAATTCTTACTGTAGAAAGTTTTAAGTGATTAAAAGAATCGCCAATTGGAATTTCGTCAATCGGATAAACGAGGAATTTTAAATGAATTTTTCCGTAAGCTGCAGTCAGAAGTGACGAATCTGATTGCAGCTTAGTAAATGAATTTTTATGAATTTTTGGTAAAGAGTTAGATCTTGAAATTTTAACACAAGGCCTAACCCTCTGAGATGTACGCCACATAAAAAAATCATAATTTTTGAAGACATGTAAACAGGTTAAACAAGTCACCAAAAACAACCCATTTTCAGTGATATGAAATGCCTAAATGAAATCGCGGCCTACTAGTTAGTATGTAAAATTTGATTTCGTTAAGAGTTCGGATGAAATATGCCTAAGTGAGTTCATTGAACCAAATGTGCATTTGAATATGTTGATAAGTCAATTGACTTTTAAAAAGTCAAACTGACCAATGATTAGATCGAATGATAATTTTGATATGGACGAATGATAAATTCGACATAAAACCCGTAGGATGGAATAGTCGTAAATGATTATGACTAATCTAACCGTCTTACGAATTGTGATGATGATAGTTTGACTCTAGACAAGCTAGATGAAGACTTGGGAAAGAAGCGGGTCAAACGGATCAAGTACGCAGAAAAAGAGCATAACCGGATGCAAGGTAAGTAAAGCTTACGCCCTCTTTTGTAAGTTATGTGTTTATTCATAGGTTGTAAATACGACAAAAGCTATATTTAAAATATGGTTCCGGCACGAAATGAAACGGGTCGGGACATATAAAATAATGATAAACCATGTTTAATGGTAAAATGGGCGAAATGGTAATTGGTCACGAGATGACATATATATAAAATGAGTTTTTGAATGGCTACTTATTAAGGTAAGCCTAAACGAATAAAAAGAGTAAAACGACGAATTAGTCATGTGTAGACGAAAAAGAGTTGAAGTTTTAAAACAACACCATTTAATATTAAGCACAAAATATTTGGTAGTCTAGACCAAACGGGTCAAATGGTAATATTTATACCATTTGACAATTAACGACTAATAAGTGTATGTCGAGTCTCATGCTCGCAGGGTAATTGGTTTATGAATTAGCGAGGCTATGAATTAGCATATTATAGAGACAAGTTCTTAAAACGGGTCAATATGTTGACCCGAGCCAGGTACGCTTATATATAGATTTATAGTTAAAAGTGTTTAACTTCCCTTCACGGGTCAAAAGGAGTAGATAGGTAAAACGGGTTAAGAATTCATAAGAAACCCGCAATTTGAACCTTGCACATTAGTAAATTGATATAACGTGATATGCATGATATTTTGAATATGATTGATTGATCTTTGATATTGGTTCATATGTAACATATTAGAATTTCGAGAAACTAATGTATTGGTATGTTAGAAGAGCGAAATCCGAGATTTAGGCTTGAGTATAATGAACAAAGCAACCAAAAGATGGATTTACAGGGACTACCGTAAGTTACGGTAGTACCGTAAGTTACGGTAGAGGTCAGGAGCTTACGGTGTGAGTCTACTGGTTTACGGTGGACCATTATTGGAAATTGACCACCGTAACTTACGGTGAAACCGTAAGTTACGGTAGGGCCTGAATGTTTATAAATTTTATATAATTGTAAATTTTCAAATTCATTTCGATCGTAGTTTCGATCAAGTATCATTTCTAAGCATTCTAATATAAATGTTTATGTAAACATTTCAGTCTTAGGTACTCAAGGATTATGGGTGACGATCAAGCAACTTTTGAAGGACCGAACACATACTCTTGAAGCTTCCGCATAAATCAACTCGGTTTAAACAATGTTTATGATGTAAACTGTTTGCTAAACAACTTTTGAAATGTTTAAACGACGTACTCAATTATGTTATGTCGTATTATTTTAAAATTGTAAAGTTTCAACAAACCCGTATTTTTGTAAAGTATATGTAGTCATAATTACATGTTGTTTGTCGTATACTTTACAAAAACCATTAAATAATGACAAGGGTGACTCATGGACTTTCCATTTAGTAAGGGAATGGCTATTCTAGAAAAATCTCGAATAAATCTTCTATAATAACCGCCCAATCCTAGGAAACTTCTAACCTCTGTTGGTGACTCATGGACTTTCCATTTAGTAATCGCCTCAATCTTTGTGAGATCCACATGAATTCCTTCATGATTAACTAAGTGTCCAAGAAATTGCACTTCTTCTAACCAAAATTCGCATTTCGAAAATTTAGCGTAAAGCTTTTCTTTTCTCAGCAAATTTAGGAGTGCATGCAGATGCGCTGCATGTTCCTCTTTACTTTTAGAGTAAATGAGAATATCATCTATAAAGACAATTATGAATTTATCCAAATATGGCTTACATATTCGGTTCATCATGTCCATAAATGCGGCTGGGGCATTGGTTAAACCAAATGGCATGACAGTTAATTCATAATGGCCATACCTTGTTCTGAAAGCGGTCTTAGGAATGTCCTCTTCTTGTACCTTTAATTGATGATATCCTAAGCGTAAGTCAATTTTCGAAAAGAATCGAGCTCCTTGTAGCTGATCAAACAAATCATCGATTCTTGGTAATGGGTACCGATTTTTAATCATGATTTTGTTCAATTCTCGGTAATCAATGCTCATACGCATTGATCCGTCTTTCTTTTTGACGAATAATATTGGTGCTCCCCAAGGCGATAAGCTTGGCTGTATGAATCCTTTCTCCAACAGTTCGTCTAACTGCTTCTTTAGCTCTTGCATTTCTGCGGGTGCCAAACGGTAGGGTGCTTTGGCAATTGGTGCTGTTCCTGGTAGCAGATGAATTCTGAATTCGACTTCTCTGTCTGGCGGTAGTCCGAGTAGTTCTTCTGGAAATACATTTGAAAATTGAGATACTACGGGGGTTATCTTTCAATTCCTTTCCTTTAGTGTGAATGATTATGGAAATCATATACACTAGTGACCCTTTTCTTGCACAACTTGCAGTTTTCATCACATAAATGAATTTCGTGGATCTAGTTGGCTTATCTCCTTTAATTGTGATCTTTTCACCCTTCGGTGAATTTACTTGTATTGACTTTTGATCACATAGAATACTGGCTTTATTGGCTATTAACCAATTCATTCCTAATACAATATCAAATCCTGCCAGATTCATTGGGTAAAGGTTTGCAATAAACTTTTGATTTAAAAATTCTATTCTTGCTCCCTGCAAGATTTCAGTAATCCTAATGGTTTCTCTATTTGCCTTTTCTACTAAACATTCTTGTTGAAGATTAGTTAATAGTTGATTGAGAAGTTTGCAAAATGGAGTATTAATAAAACTTTGGTTCGCACCAGAGTCAAATAATACTTTAGCAAAAACATCATTAACTAAAAACGTACCGGAAATCACGTCCGGAATCATTTTTGCTTCTTCGGCTATCAGAACAAAAGCTCTAGCGTTCTTAGTAGTCTTGTTGTTCATGGCTGGAGCTAGTTTCGGACAGTTTGGCTTGATATGTCCTTTTTCTCCACAGTTGAAGCGTACTCCATTACTAGGTTTCTTCCTACAATCTTCTTCTTTGTGTCCTGGTATCTTGTAGTAATTGCAGTAGGTGGAGCATCTTCCTGAATGCTTCTTCTTACAAGCTTTACAGTAGGGTGTAGAGGTAGAACCTATATTTTTCCCACGGTTGGAATTACCATAGCGAAATTCCTGGGTAAGCTTTTGAGCTAGGTAATTTCATTGGTTTTCTTCTTGGGTACGCACTAATTCATCAATCATGGTATTTGCTAGTTCTACAGCTTCTTCTATGGTTTGTGGTCTAGGTGCCTTGACTACATGTCTAATTTCACTGATTAATCCCCAGATGTAACGGGAGATTAACACATGTTCTGGTGATGCTAGGGTTGGCACTATTCTAGCATATTCAAAGAATGTAGTAGTGTAACCTTTACTGTCTACTCCAGTCATTCTAATGTTTAAGAATTTATTAGCTATCTGTTCCTTTTCATTGGGAGGACATAATTTTCTTTCCACCATGTTCTTAAACTCATTCCATTCCATATTATAGACCCTGTCACTTCCCCTAGACTGGAGAATAGTGTTCCACCATTCTAAAGTTGC
This sequence comes from Helianthus tuberosus, assembly GCA_030545235.1. Classification (NCBI taxonomy): domain Eukaryota; kingdom Viridiplantae; phylum Streptophyta; class Magnoliopsida; order Asterales; family Asteraceae; genus Helianthus; species Helianthus tuberosus. Next base: position 172,195,543 of record CM060424.1, on the reverse strand, counting down.
ATTTTTAAATAAATTAGAAGCAAACATGATCTTATCTTCTTCTGCGCACTTACTTATTTTTAAGACTGTCTTAGTCTTTTCTATCCAACGTAGAGCTGTAATGGCCCCTTCATTGCCAGAGAATTCTATCGGTTTGCAGGACCAGAATTCTTTGTAAGAACAACCATAAGACATAGTTCTTCTTCTTTTTGGAATTGGCATTTGAAGTAATGGTCCATTGTTCACGCTGTGACTAAGTTCAGTATGTGTTCGCTTACTTCTACCATTACTGTTATTATTTTCTGCTTCTTTAACATTTTGGATTATATATGGCATAGCATCTCTAATTCCTTGGGTTACAATGTGTCGAATTGCACTGTTATTTATTTGATTATCATTATTCTGGTTTTCTTGATTTCCTGCGTTGTCCATCTGGATTATAAACATTTACCAAGTATTAATATCACAAAACAATATTAAATGCAAACAATCTCACAACACAAACAGATTGGTCAAAATCGTCGTACATTGCGACCTTTACTCTATTTTATATATATAGGCGTCTAGTACAAACCACAACTGAAATTAAAATATAATACTAGTAGGCATCAGTAGCTATAAGATTATCTAATATTTTTTTCAAGTCACACACACACACACACACACACATATATATATATATATATATTTATATTATTATTATTATTACTACTTAGTGGGGGTCCATCCAGTACTGCATGTTAAACTCGTCATACTTCCAAACGAGCCTCTCACCTATATGTCTTATCCTTTCACTTTCATCTAACAACTCCTCACCAAAAGTTCGGAGTTCCTGTATGTTCTCAGTACTCATGGGTGGTGCGGGTGCTGGTATTGGTTCAGGGTATTGTGGCATCGGTTCCTCCTGTGGGTATGTGTAACACCCCGAAAATATAAAACCCTTAAACTGGAATTAGTAAGGTTTAAATAAACGAGAATTAACTAACTAGGAATTTTAACCTAATTAGTTATAAGTCTAGAAATAACCTAAAGTAGAGTTAAAATTAACTAAAATCAATGTTGAACAAAGTGGAGGGGTTTAAGTTGTCAAAATTGAAAGTTTAATTCTAATAAACAAATAAAACAATACACTTAACACCCCACTTTGAAACCTGGTCGACCAGAACATCAGGGGCGACACCCACCTTCAATCAAACCTAGAATTCTACTAAAATCCACAAATTGAAGGAGCAAATCTGGTCCAAACGAAAATCCGAGCATAGAATCGTGATCCTCATCACAAGAGGATTACAAGGTATGTAAAATTTAAGGATTTCTCTCAACTTGAAATTTTCATGAATTGGGAAAAATCTGGAATTAAGGTTGCATGTGTATGTTATGATGATTGTGGAACAACTATAGTGTCTAAGGACAAACCCTAGATCAATAGAAGTTGAAATCATAAGAAATTTTAGGTGAATCTATAATCACCATGGTAGGTGATTAGTGGGTCATGTGTATTTTGATGAACACTAGAAAGTAGATTGTTAATCTAGTATAATTTAGCAATCTGGAAGTGATTTCAGCAATTAGAAGCTAACATTCATGTAAATTGGTTGATTTATATGAAAATAGGGTTAAATGATAAACTAAAGATGTGATGTTTAATCATGTAAAAATCTGCTTATGAAGTGTTTGTTGAAATGCCTCTATGAAAGTTTAAAAACAGAAATTTCGAGTTTAAACGCATAATCACGATATTCGGTGTATTATGCGAATTATGATTTGAAGAGAGTTCTAAACATGTCTTGAATTGAACTCTATAGGACAAGATACCGGAACGTCGAGTGGACAAGCCGGTGGTGACTCACGGTTGAAGGGCGTGCGCTAAGGTATGTAACTTGACCCGTTACATTTATTAGGCTTGATGATTCTAATGCATAATTGATTAAGAGTTGTTTTGAATTACGCGATGAAGTTGTTATATTGATTGATTGATTAAATTCGGTTGGTACTCGTTGGTAGTCGTCATAGAAGGGGATTCCGTAGACGAGCCAAACGGGTCAAATAATCAAGTAAAACATGATTAATGCTTCGGAATATGATAGATTGTTCCTTGATATAGGTTGATAAATAACATGTTTGAATTGTTAAAATTTGATGTAGTGGTTTGTTAGAAAAGTAAATTCCAAGAGTTGGGTTTTAGTGAAATGAACCAAAAACAAACAAGACATGGATTTCCAGGTACTACCGTAAATTACGGTAGTACCGTAATTTACGGTGAAGGCAGATATGTTACGGTGTGGATCTCCTGTTTTACGGTGATCAAACAATTCCAGGACTCACCGTAAATTACGGTGATACCGTAATTTACGGTGGACTCAGAATAGCTTTTATATTTCTTGATTATTTCCAATGTGATGTTAAACTTTGTGATTACATTATATAACAACGTTAAAACTAATGTTTTTTAACGATTTTGATCCTAGGTAAATTGGTGGATCGTACGGGTGGCGATCAAGTGATTAGCGAAGAACCGAACACTACATTTTGAAGCTTCCGCAAATGTTTTTGTCATACTTAGATTTTGTTCATGGGTTGTAAACAATTAGTTTAAACAAATGTTTCAATTTCCAACCTAGTCATTAGATGACTAAGGTTTATGTCAAATGTTAAACTTATGTTAATCTACTATCTTTTGGTATAAATTAGTGATTTATTCAAGCATAAAATTTACGGTGTTACAAGTTGGTAATCAGAGCTCAAGGTTGTCAATAAGTGTTCGGTTCAAGCTTGATCGATCGTCCGGTAAGAACTAACTTATTTTATTAATAAATTATGTACTACGTAGAGAACAAGAAATGAACAAATATGCATGAAAATGAAAAGAGTGTGTAAGCTCACTCAAAAACAAGAAATGCACGAAACAAGAATGGTTAAATCAAGTTACGAACTTGATTGAACTGAAACAAGAATGGTTAAATAAAGTTACGAACTTGATTAAAATGAAACAAGAATGATTAAATCAAGTTATGAACTTGATTAAATCAAAACAAGTAAAGCATGTGTTATAAATGGAATGTTTAACAAACTATGTAAACATTTCAGAAATAAAGATGGCTGATGGAGGTAATGATAATGCGGTGCCAAGAGTCACCGAGCAAATGAAGGAAGTGTTTGCCGAAGAGGTTGGAAAGGCGATCGAAAACAGCTTGTCGGGCTTTATTGATAAAATTCAAAACACAGTTTTATCAATAGTAGAAGAGAGAATCAAGAAATTGGAAGACGATTCCAATTCAGCAAAGGAAAAGCATGGTAGACGAAAGCCTTGTTCATACAAGGAATTCATGGCCTGTAAACCACCAATATATAATGGGGAGGTTGATCCAATTGTGTGCCAACGATGGCTAAGTGATATTGAAGGAGTATTCGAGAGAACTCATTGTGATGAAAATGACTACGTAGCTTATGGTACGGGTCAACTAAGAGGTCAAGCAAAGGACTGGTGGGATAACAAAAAGAAGGAGATTGGAAGTGAAGCGGCTAAGGCCATGACATGGGAGGAGTTTAAGACGCCGTTTCTTAAACACCATAGTCCCAAAGCGGTCATAAATAGAATCAAGGAAGAGTTCATGCAACTCAGACACAAGGGTAAATCCATAGACAAGATCACGGGGATGTTTATGGACAAGATAAAGTTCTGTGATGATTTGGTGACAAATGAAGAACAAAAGGTCTATTACTACCATAACATGTTAAGCGCGGAGTATAGAGAGTTCATAACCCCTTCAAAATACGAGACCCTTACCGAGATTGTCAATGCTGCTCGGGAAAGGGAGATCGAACTGAAGAAGAGCATAGAACGGGGTGAACAAAGGGCACAAGATGTGAATCCAAGCCCTACTAAGAAGGCACGAACAAACGAAAGCGCAAAGAAATTTGATATGAAAGGCGGGTCGCCAAGTTGTAGAATATGCGGGAAGGGTCATAAAGGCGAATGTCGTTACAAGGATAAGCCTTGCCCCATATGCAAGAAAATGGGACATATGGCTATATCATGCCCGGAGAAAGTGACAGTTTGTTACAACTGTTATCGAACGGGTCACAAGAAGTCGGAATGCCCGGAACTGGTTGAAAAGAAGGATGGGCAAGAATCGAAAGGTGAAGCCCCGAAAGCAAAGGCAATATCTTTTCAACTAACTGCCGCAGAAGCAAAGGTTGAACCTGACGTGGTCTCAGGTATATTTGCTGTAAATTCAATTCCCGCACACGTGTTATTTGATACGGGTGCGAATAAATCCTTTGTTTCATATGGACTTATTCGACATCCTTCATTTATTCTAACAAAATTACCTGTGCCTTTAGAAGTAGAGATAGGTAATAACAAAAGCTTTATTGTTTGTGATGTATGTGAAAATTGTAAACTGAGCATCGACGATGAAGAATATTCGATAAATTTAATCCCTATGTCGATGGGAGAATTTCAAGTAGTCGTTGGGATGGATTGGCTATCTCGACACCATGCAAAGGTCGTGTGCTTCCGTAAAGAGATAAAACTAACATCTCCGAGCGGGAAACACGTCACCATTTATGGCAAAAAAGGAGGCAACCCCATAGTATGCTCAATGTTGAAAGCTCACAAGCTAATGAAGCGAGGATGCAAGGCATTCATGATATACGCAAATGAGCCCGAGAAAGAATCACGAAAGATTGAAGATGTACCAGTAGTACGAGATTATGAAGATGTTTTTCCAGAAGATTTACCGGGGATACCGCCTGAACGGGAAGTAGAGTTCGGGATTGAATTGATTCCGGGCGCGAAACCCGTAGCAAAAGCCCCGTACCGACTTGCACCGTCGGAATTACAAGAGTTGATGTCCCAAATCCAAGATCTGCTTGACAAGGGATTCATAAGGCCGAGTGTGTCTCCTTGGGGTGCACCGGTATTGTTCGTGAGAAAGAAAGACGGGAGCATGCGCATGTGTATTGATTACCGGGAGTTAAACAAACTCACGGTAAAGAACCGATACCCGCTCCCGAGGATAGATGATTTATTCGACCAACTACAAGGGGCGAACTGGTTTTCCAAAATTGACCTTAGATCGGGGTATCACCAACTAAAGGTCAAAGAAGAAGATGTGCCGAAGACGGCTTTTCGCACGAGATACGGACATTACGAATTCCTCGTGATGTCATTTGGGCTAACAAACGCACCCGCGGCTTTCATGGACCTCATGAACCGGGTTTGCAAGCCAATGTTGGATAAGTCGGTCATCGTGTTTATCGATGATATCTTGGTGTACTCGAGAAGTGAAGCTGAACACGCACACCACTTACAAGAAGTGTTAGAGACACTTAGGCGAGAGAAGTTATATGCAAAATTCTCTAAATGTGCCTTTTGGTTACGAGAGGTTCAATTTTTAGGCCATGTCATAAATGCCGACGGAGTATTGGTGGATCCGTCAGAGATAGAGGCTGTGTCAAAATGGAAACCCCCGAAGAACCCTTCAGAAATTAGAAGCTTTTTGGGGCTTGCAGGGTACTATAGGAGATTCATTCAAGATTTCTCCAAGATTGCGTCGCCGCTAACAAAGCTAACCCAAAAGAAAGCAAAGTTTATTTGGGGAATCGATCAAGAAAAAGCGTTTCAAACGCTAAAAGAAAAGCTAACTCAAGCTCCGGTATTGACATTGCCGGACGGAGTCGAAGACATGGTGGTTTATTCGGATGCTTCATTATCGGGGCTCGGTTGCGTGTTGATGCAACGGGGCAAGGTAATAGCCTATGCCTCGAGACAATTGAAGATACACGAGAAGAAATATCCCACGCACGATCTCGAGTTGGCAGCGGTGGTATTCGCATTAAAAATATGGAGGCATTACTTGTATGGGGTAAAGTGCACCATATTCACCGACCACAAGAGCTTGAAATACTTCTTCGATCAGAAGGAGTTAAATATGCGACAGAGGCGTTGGCTGGAAACGGTGAAAGACTATGATTGTGAGATACATTATCACCCCGGAAAAACAAATGTGGTAGCGGACGCTTTGAGCAGAAAAGCGGATTATGTCCCGATACGAGTAAGATCGATGCAACTTGTGGTAACCTCGGGTATAATTGAACGTATTCGAGAGGCGCAATTAGAAGCAGTAAAAGAAGAGAATTGGAAGAAAGAAAGAATAATTGGTCAGTTGAAAGATTTGTCGGATGGGAATCACGGGTTAAAGACTCGATCCGGAAGGATATGGGTCCCACATACCTGTGGAGTAAAGGCGCTTCTACTTGATGAAGCTCATAAATCCCGTTATTCAATTCATCCGGGTGCGACCAAGATGTACAATGATTTGAAACAAAATTATTGGTGGCCCGGAATGAAGAGAGATGTGGCGAAGTATGTGGAAAAATGCTTGACATGTTTACAAGTCAAGGCGGAGCATCAGAAACCCTACGGCAAACTTCAACCGTTAGAAATTCCGGTTTGGAAATGGGAACATATTACAATGGACCTGTTAACCAAACTGCCTAAGACGAATCGGGGTTTTGATGCCATATAGGTAGTGGTGGATAGATTGACGAAAAGTGCTCACTTCATTCCGATTCGTGAGACTTATACGTCAGAAAAGATGTCGGAAGTTTATACCAATGAAATAATAGCCCGTCATGGGGTGCCGGTGTCCATCGTGTCTGATAGGGATACCCGGTTTACTTCGAATTTCTGGCAAGATTTCCAAGAGCAAATGGGAACCAAATTGTTCATTAGCACCGCGTACCATCCTCAAACGGATGGGCAAAGTGAAAGAACGATACAAACATTGGGAGACATGCTACGGGCGTGTATAATCGACTTTGGAGGCAGTTGGGATGTTCATCTACCGTTAGTAGAGTTTTCGTATAACAACAGTTACCAATCTAGTATTAAGATGGCACCGTACGAAATGCTTTACGGTAGGAAGTGTCGAACTCCGGTATGTTGGGGTGAAGTGGGTCCACGTGAACTCGCCCACCAAGATATAGTACGAGCCACGAATGAAAAGATCGATAAAGTTCGGGCACATTTGAAAGCGGCTCAAGACAGGCAAAAAGCGTATGTTGATAAAAGGAAAAGGCCAATCGAATTCCAAGTCGGTGACATGGTCATGCTAAAAGTTTCCCCATGGAAGGGCGTTATTAGATTTAGAAAAAGGGGGAAACTAAGCCCAAGGTTTATCGGGCCATTTAAAATTATCGGAAGAGTTGGCAAGGTAGCTTACCGTCTTGAATTACCGGAGGAGCTAAGTGGAATCCATGGCACGTTTCACGTGTCACAATTAAGAAAGTGCCTAGCAGACGAAACGACCTATATCCATTACGATGATATCGAAGTGGATAATAGTCTAAATTATGCGGTGAGACCGGTGGAGATTTTAGATAGAAAGGTCAAATATTTACGAAATAAACAAATTGACCAAGTTAAAGTCAAATGGGAGCATAGGAAAGGTTCGGACACTACATGGGAGTCCGAAGAGGAGATGCGACGTCTTCACCCTACTTTATTTGGTACGTATTACGGTTTCGGGGACGAAACCCTTTTTAAGGGGGTGGACTTGTAACACCCCGAAAATATAAAACCCTTAAACTGGAATTAGTAAGGTTTAAATAAACGAGAATTAACTAACTAGGAATTTTAACCTAATTAGTTATAAGTCTAGAAATAACCTAAAGTAGAGTTAAAATTAACTAAAATCAATGTTGAACAAAGTGGAGGGGTTTAAGTTGTCAAAATTGAAAGTTTAATTCTAATAAACAAATAAAACAATACACTTAACACCCCACTTTGAAGCCTGGTCGACCAGAACATCAGGGGCGACACCCACCTTCAATCAAACCTAGAATTCTACTAAAATCCACAAATTGAAGGAGCAAATCTGGTCCAAACGAAAATCCGAGCATGGAATCGTGATCCTCATCACAAGAGGATTACAAGGTATGTAAAATTTAAGGATTTCTCTCAACTTGAAATTTTCATGAATTGGGAAAAATCTGGAATTAAGGTTGCATGTGTATGTTATGATGATTGTGGAACAACTATAGTGTCTAAGGACAAACCCTAGATCAATAGAAGTTGAAATCATAAGAAATTTTAGGTGAATCTATAATCACCATGGTAGGTGATTAGTGGGTCATGTGTATTTTGATGAACACTAGAAAGTAGATTGTTAATCTAGTATAATTTAGCAATCTGGAAGTGATTTCAGCAATTAGAAGCTAACATTCATGTAAATTGGTTGATTTATATGAAAATAGGGTTAAATGATAAACTAAAGATGTGATGTTTAATCATGTAAAAATCTGCTTATGAAGTGTTTGTTGAAATGCCTCTATGAAAGTTTAAAAACAGAAATTTCGAGTTTAAACGCATAATCACGATATTCGGTGTATTATGCGAATTATGATTTGAAGAGAGTTCTAAACATGTCTTGAATTGAACTCTATAGGACAAGATACCGGAACGTCGAGTGGACAAGCCGGTGGTGACTCACGGTTGAAGGGCGTGCGCTAAGGTATGTAACTTGACCCGTTACATTTATTAGGCTTGATGATTCTAATGCATAATTGATTAAGAGTTGTTTTGAATTACGCGATGAAGTTGTTATATTGATTGATTGATTAAATTCGGTTGGTACTCGTTGGTAGTCGTCATAGAAGGGGATTCCGTAGACGAGCCAAACGGGTCAAATAATCAAGTAAAACATGATTAATGCTTCGGAATATGATAGATTGTTCCTTGATATAGGTTGATAAATAACATGTTTGAATTGTTAAAATTTGATGTAGTGGTTTGTTAGAAAAGTAAATTCCAAGAGTTGGGTTTTAGTGAAATGAACCAAAAACAAACAAGACATGGATTTCCAGGTACTACCGTAAATTACGGTAGTACCGTAATTTACGGTGAAGGCAGATATGTTACGGTGTGGATCTCCTGTTTTACGGTGATCAAACAATTCCAGGACTCACCGTAAATTACGGTGATACCGTAATTTACGGTGGACTCAGAATAGCTTTTATATTTCTTGATTATTTCCAATGTGATGTTAAACTTTGTGATTACATTATATAACAACGTTAAAACTAATGTTTTTTAACGATTTTGATCCTAGGTAAATTGGTGGATCGTACGGGTGGCGATCAAGTGATTAGCGAAGAACCGAACACTACATTTTGAAGCTTCCGCAAATGTTTTTATCATACTTAGATTTTGTTCATGGATTGTAAACAATTAGTTTAAACAAATGTTTCAATTTCCAACCTAGTCATTAGATGACTAAGGTTTATGTCAAATGTTAAACTTATGTTAATCTACTATCTTTTGGTATAAATTAGTGATTTATTCAAGCATAAAATTTAGGGTGTTACAGTATGGTTTCTCTAGAATCTCCCTGATATATTGGCCATTATCAAAATATGGGTCTAGAGGGTCCCAAGTTTGGGTAAGGTGCTACTGGGTTTTGCATGGGTTCCTCTATTGGGTAAAGTTGTTGATAATCCCTATGGTCGTCAAACCATGGGTCATAATCTGGAGGATGGGGTGCTGGGACTCTAGGAATTTCGGTTGGGTCAAAAGCAGGTACTGGAGGCTGGTCTGCTGGGTTTAGTTTGATTTCCATGGGTTGTGTGGGAAATAGTGGTAACGGCTAGGGTGCAATAAGTTGTTCTAGATTAGGGTCGGCAGCTGTGGTAGCTAATATGTGAAAATTAGCTAGTCTCCTATTAAGTATATTCTGGGTTTGAACATTCATTTCTCTATTGGCCGCTGCTAAGGCCCGCTGCTGCTGTAATTTTCTCATCCTTTTTCTACGCTCGTGAGCTCCTCTGCTTAACCATCCTCTCTTCTTAGGAGGGAACGGCTATTCAAATTGTGCTTTGAATACGAAAATCCTTTCTTCGGTGTCAGCCAAATACCTCGAGGGGGTAGGCTGGGAAGAAGTTCCTTCGTCCTTAGGTGAACTAGACAGTTGACGGTAAGCGTCCGAAGGTCCTTGGTCACTCATACTGTAAACTAACAAATTGTCAAATAACACAAAATAATAGTCTACACGTATGCACATAGTCTCATTGATGATTTCCTAACAAAATTGACAATTTCAATGTCAGCAGAACACTTCTTTGGCTGAAATTAGTGGTTGTAGCTCTAATACCACCTTCTGTCGCAACCCCCAACCACTAATACACTTCTTTGGCTGAAATTAGTGGTATTAGTGGTTGTAGCTCTAATACCACCTTCTTTGGCTGAAATTAGTCTCGAATTGTGTAGTTTCCACTCGAGATCAGGTGGTCTCAGGTCAGGTCTCGAGTCGCAACAAGACCCGCAACCAAGGTCTCGAGTCATGTTGTTTTTGTGCGAGTGAGGTGTGGTCTCGAGTCGAGACTGTGTGGTCTCGGCTCGCAACCCTTGTCGAGACCAATGATGTAACAACCTTCCTAAACTGTAGCCAATAATCTCCGTAACAATCGCTAACATGTTTGGCAGTTTCCAATCAGATCTAACAACAATTTTTGCAACAATTATGCATATCCATACAAACCCTAATCATCATCTAATCATGAACGGTAATCAGTTAACATTCCAAGACATTGAATCAGATCATACAAGTCAGTGATTTCAAATACTAACATGCAACCTAAGTCATGAACATCAAACAACCAACTAATCCTTAATCAGATTTACACCACAAAACTGTTTTGACATGCCATACCATCGATCCTATGATTATCATACAACTCGGATCAACATCAATACTACCAAACATTCATGCATTCATGGATTCATCCAAACCAACTCTATCAGTTTATTAATCTAAGTTCCTAATCATCAATCACAACATAAATCATCATCATAATCAACACATGTTCCAGATTTACAATCTCATTAGTAACTTTCTAGCATGAAACCCGAGTTAATCATATAACAACGCAACATGTGAAGCATAGCAAACTATTAATGATGTAACACTAACCAGAAAGCCGAAGATCGAGATGGAAGGCTTCGAGTGAAGGGTTTGCCGTCGTACAAGGAAGAGAGGAAGAGAGAAATATCTTAGGGTTTGTGTGTGTTTGTGTTTTGTAAAATATGAGGAACAAAACCCCATAATGGGTATGTGTATGCGCAAGGGGCAAGTGGGCCGAACCCATTCTTTGGGTTGCCCTTGGTCTCGAGTCCAAGCAAAGTGGGCCGAGAGAGGATGTGTGCGACTGGGATCAAAGTGTGCGGCCCAAAGGTTTGTGCGATTGGACAAGTGTTGTGCGTCCAAACTTACATATTCACATTACAATCACGTAACACATAACATAACAAAATCATAACATTCCATTGCAATCAAACACATCAATTAGTCACGTATTGTTCATACAAGTTACATCAAAGCACGACGAGAGGTTCTAAAATACGAGTTGTAACATCATCCCCAAATTGAAAGAAATTTCGTCCCGAAATTTAACACGTAATCACTGAGGAAGCTAGTTGGGTTGCGTGGTTTCCTGGGGTATCACAGTATACAAGTTCGAATTTATGGAAGGTGAGATGTTTAAGAATTTTTGGAGTGTTAGAAACAAGGGAAGATGGTTCTATGAATTGGTTATAAGGTCTTTCCCACCTTAAACTAAATGAGATTGTTCCAACTAATTAATAAATGTCATCAATCAATTTAAACCAGGGGCTGGTTCCGGTACAAACCATATTTATCCTACAAACCGTAAGAACAGATCCTAGCACTTAAAAAAAGTTAAATTAGCACATAGCAAAACAATACATACATAAAAGTATCACTTTTAAATTATATTAGCATATGAAAATTAACCAAGATAATTGATTTTTAACACATATTTGAATGATATCACTTTTCTAATCAGCACATTGAAAACAAAAGCAATATCCAAATAAAGAATTAATTGCTTGTTAGCATATTTATAGGGAATTCAATATAATTGATTTTATTTACGATATTATTTTATCATTTCTTTATAATTGGTTGGATGTCACGTGACATTTTTTAAATGGTTCTTACAGTTTGTATACGAAATGTGATTTGTATTTGATCCTACTCCATTTAAACCACTGATCATTATTAATTTAAGATTGATATTGGTTCTTCAAATTTTGATAACAATTAAAGTTATAAGTCAATCCATCCCACACGTACAAATATCTAACTATTAGAGCAAATCACGAGTATTCATTATGAAGGCTCAACATCAAGTCTAGCCGAGATCAAGCTCGGTCTAAGCTCTTGAGCCAAGCACAAAATGTAATATTATGTATTTAATTAGCATATATCATTAAACAATATGATCGAAAATAGTCCATTCTACTTTTGAAACCTTTTTGTAGTTTTTGGCCACCTCAAAAACTTCAAAGTTACAAGTGATGTTGTGGTGAAACAAGTCTCCCTTCTTCTAACAAGCAATTAACATAGCTAAGTGTTGGTAAATACATACAATTTTTACAGCCACCTTTGCGACTAGACCTGTAAATGAACCTGACGAACACGAACATATGCATGTTCGTGTTAGTTCATTTAACTATAGCCGAACACAAACATATAATCGAACATATTTTTTTGTCCGTGTTCGTTTATTAAGATAACTAGGTTATCACCCGGGATTGCTTCCCGGGAAGCAAAAATTAATTTTAAATACTCAAAGTGTATACTTTAAATAATGTGACGTATTAGGTAAGTTAGTCACAAAGTGCATACCTTGTTTTTGGAGCATTCTATAAGCATAGAAGTTCCGCGGATTCGTGTCGTGGATTCAAAAGTAGATAAACGTCAAATAATAATGTCAAAATTGGACTGCTTCCCGGGCAGGTAAAATTAATTTATATTAATCGAATTATATCGTTGAATAAAATGAAAAGGCATGTTTTCAAACGTTATTAAATGTTTAAATAAATAAATTAAACTTCGGTGTCCATACTCTGCTACTATGCGGTACCAAAGGCGGACTCGGGATTTTAATTATTGTGGAGGCGATCAAAACTTTTGCTATGAAATAACACTATTTTTTTTTCATGGGGTGGTTCTCTCCTTTTCTTTACATGTGGGTGCACCCCTATGCTACTTGAACCAATAAGAAGGAACTCGAGGAACCCGAACCCAATTATTATTAATACCCGAACCCGAATACCCATCTTCAGTTTGATAATCCAACCATTCCTAGAAAGAAAGAACCCAAGGAACCTAGACCCATTTATTATTAATATTCGAACCTGAATACCTATCTTCAGTTAACTCACCTGATGGGTTGTATGTATACATCTAAACAATATGCTTGAAGAAGGCAACACCTATGCAAGGTAAAAAATAACATGAATAAACCTAAACAAAACTATAGACTTCTGATTAACCAAGTATTGATCCATTTGGTCCCGTGTACACCCTATTAATAGCAATTGCTACATGTTGACATATTCTGGTGTTATATCAATTGTATAATATTAAATCTTTTCACCAACCAATGTAACATCACAATATACAAAGAAATTTAGCATATATCAAAAGTAAAATAATGAATTCAAGATCAAATATAGAGAATAATTATGATGTAAGATCCATTTGGTTAGTTGACAGATAGATTCTTTACTACCTTAAGAGCCTTTAACAACCCTCCCTTTTTAGTTTACCAGCGGTTAGAGTTTAATACATTTTTTCTCTAAATATTGAATATTTTGACACTTCTAAAACTCTTGAAAGAAATTGGTTCGTTGTTATGTAGTCCAAAATAAACCTAAACATATTTAGTCTGATGGCCATCTTTCAAAATTATGAGACTTCTTTTTTTTAAAGACCAACAAAACCGAAATTTTATTTTTCATATTAACATAATTTATTATGAGGTATAGTTATATCACATAGTAACATAAAGGTTTAAAAATACCATCTTACTAAATTTTCCATATTTTATCTTCATGTCTTCTAATATGTCTTCATAATTTTCATCGTTATCACTTGTGTCAAAGATAGAACCTCGATGGCTTGGTAGGATGTGTGTCAATTGCCCCTGATTGCAACATCAATCTCTATGAATGTAATGATGTTTAAATAATCTAGTGAAATAATCTATTATTTACAGACCTCATAGATTGAAATTATGGTTCCTTTCGTTACCTTCCAAGATAAAGAAGGATCAAAGTTCCTGGATGCAGAAGCTTCAAGATTTGAACCCACATTCTGCAAAACACATATAATTAATTGTTATAATTAATGCATAATAAGGAACTCCATAAAAACCAAACAAAATTATGGTTATTTCACTTGCATCATCAACTTTAGTTAACACAAGACCTTCAAAATTCTTCAGCTGGGGCACAATCATTCTGAGTAAAAATGTTACAGAGTCGCATAATAAAGGAGATTGTGTATATTTCTAGAAAGAAAATATAATAAAACTGAAAAAATGGGGGAAAGATCACTGATTTTAGGATGATTTTCACTTGTTTTTTTATGTCGGCTTCCCTACAGCCAAGTTTAGGATTGTCAGCAGTAAGAATAATACCTTTGAATACATTTGTTTCAGCTCTTTTCACCATCAGAGCATACATTTCACGTCCCTTGTAGACCTAAAAACAAATGCAAAACAGTATAATATTTCACATTGAAATTAAAAAGTTGCTTGATGCAACAATGGAGTACTTGTGTGGGGCATTAGTTTTCTTTAACGGGTTCTCATGGTCACCCAAAGGAAAGAATAAAATAATAGAGTTATAAAAATTGCTTACATATAATTCAAAGAATCGAACAACATCGTAATTGGAAGAAACCTCCTCTATTGTGCATGTACACATGAAAGATAACCCCTGAGAAAACTAAATAAAAAGTAATATTAAAAGTAATCTAATAAGTTGAAACAATTCAATTAATTTACCATTATGATATTACATACAGTCTACTTTTGCTGTCAAGATCTCTCCTAAAACACACACATAAAAGAAACCTTTTCCTCGCCTCTACTGTAGCCAACACCACCACCATGACAAACCCTAACCTTTATCTCTGTTATAACCCACAGAATACCACAAAGATCGAACAACAACAGCAATGATACCCAAAAGGTAACTTATCCGTAAAGAAAAACACAAACAATCAGAGATTTAATTCGCAATTCTAGTAAAACCAACAATCAACAACACACCTGCGAAGAGATATATCTTCAAACCCAGCACATGCAGAAAATGAAGGATCTTCAATCCTAAACAAACTAAACATCAATTTTAAGATTCACAATTAATGGAAAAACAAAGCAGGATCTTCAATCTTCATAAATATCACCTGCAACTAACTTTCCAGATTCAGAACCCACGCGCGCACAAAGAAAGCGACCATCAAATGCCATCGCAATTTGCCTAAATAAGATATAATAGAGAAATTTCATTACACAAATCTCAAGCGCTTTAAAGAGATATGAATCTAGGGTTACCTGTACGATTGAAGAGGATGATCGGTGTGAATATCTAGATGAAGCGGCCAAGAAGATGTAGGAGATTAGGGTTTTGTTTCAGATCAAGAAAATAAAAGGGCTTTATACATGGATTCGGATTGTTCGTTGGATTGGGTTAGGATTTACGGGGCTTCCACAACAAAACCATCTAGTAACACCAAGATTGATTGGGAAAGATGAAGATGTGGAGATAGATTCTGAGAGAGGATGTGGCGTCTAGGGTTTGCTATAGGAGGAGAGGATGATGAGTTTATGAGAAAATAGTATATAAAGGATCCACTTTCCGTAAAGTTGGGTCAATAAAATGGATTCGGATGCCGCGTCGCTGAAAAGCGACCCAGAATTTTCCCGCCAAAATTGTATCTATAAGGCCCTAATATTGCGACACGTGTCCCAAATTTTATTCGTTTATTATATATAATAGATAATAGATGGGCATGTAATCGAACATATAATCAAATATTTTTTTTATGTTCGTTCGTTTAAGACCTAAACGAACTGTACACGAACGTAAACGAACATAAACAAACAAACTTAAACGAACATAATTTAACAAACAATGAACAACACAATAAAACAAACATAAATGAACAAAAATGAGCATAATTGACTAAACATAAATCAACAAATAGTAATTTTTTTATATAAATCAGGAAATAATTATGATAAATTCAATTGGAAAATCCGTTTTTATTACTAGAAAGCCAATCAACAATTAGTTATGTTTATATAAGTAGTTGAGTTAAATGCTTGGTTGGTCCCTGTGGTTTTCAAAAATTTCAGACTTGGTCCTAGTGGTTTACTAATTACACGCTTGGTCCCAAAAGTTGTCAAAAATGCACTCGGTTGGTCCCCAGCCCTAACATCAGTTAAATATCTCAGTTAAGTCCATATTAAATGACCAAAATACCCTTGCTTATTAACAAAACCCTCTTCATCACCATTTTTCTTTACTTCTCTGTGCACACAACACCCACATACCTCTCATCTTCTCTCGATCACCAACACCCACATACCTCTCATCTTCTCTCGATCACTACTCAGACAACCGGAGCTCGTGATTCCGGACGGCCGGCGCCGACTCCGACAAACCCGCACACCCACCTACAACACATCTTATCATACCCTCTATCTCTCTCGGCTCAGAGGTTCCTCCGGCGACCAGGTTACTCCGACGACAACCACACCCACAACCGACACCTGCAACATCTGCAGCACCACCCTTCTTCCTTTGATTCCGGTGACGAGATCGAGAAATGAGATTAGAAGTTCTAGTGAGAGAGACAGAAGTGAGAGAGAAAGAGAGAGAGACGGAAGATCGAGGGTCGGATTTTACAGATTTTGTAGAATTTGTTGATTTTGTAGGTTTTGGTGAATCCGGTTGAGATTTGGTGGAATTAGGGCATTGATTTGTGGAGAACGCGCGCGTGATTTTGTTAGCGAGGTGAACTCGGTGGAATATTGAAGATGGTATGAATATGATGATGGTGATGAAGATGATGATGATGAAGGTGATGAAGAGGGTTTTGTTAATAAACAAGGGTATTTTGGTCATTTAACATGGATTTAACTGAGATATTTAACTGATGTTAGGGCTGGGGACCAACCGAGTGCATTTTTGACAACTTTTGGGACCAAGCGTGTAATTAGTAAACCACTAGGACCAAGTCTCAAATTTTTGAAAACCACAGGAACCAACCAAGCATTTAACTCTAAGTAGTTAGCATGTTCAATTTATGTTTAATATTCATATAAATGTAACTACCTTTGTATTTAAATTTAAACGAACATAAATGAACGAACAAAACATGTGTTCATGTCCATTTGTTTAATTAAATGAACAAAAAAATGTGTTAATGTTCGTTCGTTTATTAAATAAACGAACTTTTTGCCGAATAAGTTCATGAACGTTTGGTTCGTTTACAGACCTAATTGTGACTCGAACGCACAAGGAAAAACAAAATATAAACCAACCCTTACATTTTAGAAAAACTGGAAAAAGTCAATTCGGGCCATATTCACCGGCCCATCTCAAGCTTTTTGTGGGTAGTTATGTTTTCTTTCTTTGTGTTTTTCACTATAATCCATAAACTTATTACAAATCATTTTTTAAGTTTTAATGTGTCACCGTTGAGACTAGAGCCCAAAACATCTTTATCGGTGGGGCCGCATTTAATAATCTTACTCTAGGAAACATATTATTCTACGATGTAGCTTCATTTCATTTTCATTTGACTCGTTCAAAAACTCTTTTGTTATCCAACTTGATCAATCTCCTACGCATCATCTTTTAAGTTTTAATGCGTCTTGGTTGGTTGAGAGTTAAGCCTGAAACATCTTTAGCATTGGGCCGCATTCAATAGCCCTACTTCAAAAAACACGTAGTATTCCATTTCCACTATGTGACTTCATATCATTTGACTCGTTCAAAAACCCTTATGTTATTCAACTTGATAGAAAAACATTTCTATTTTTAGACTCATAACAATAATGCATAATAAAATGAATCCCATCTCCCATTAGATCTTGTTTTTTGTAAATTTTTAATCATCTAATTCTAAACAATTAAATTATCAACGACAATATCTTGTGTTAACAGTCAATATGGTATAGCCCAGTTGGTCAGGGGGTTTTCCACTAAGTGGTTTCCTCCGAAAAGGTCTCAGGTTCGATTCCTACTAAGTGCAAAATTATGTAAATATGTTGGGGTGATGGGTTGATTCCTACGTCATATTCACTATTCTAATTTACCTAAACACTATTGTGTTATTAGTTGTACAGTTTACTTTTTACTTTCACACTTTACTCTTTTAGTCTTAAGTGCATCATGCTTTTCAATATTAATAAAGGGTTTACCTGCAAAAAAATACCTAATATCAATAATAAAAAAAATGTCATCGTGAAGTTTTTAAATGTTATTAATTTGATTTAAATTTAAACTACAATTGTGCTACACCAAAAAAGAAGTTCCATTTACTACTCCAAAAAGAAAAAAAGTAAAAGAAAAAAACGTTGTTGCACATCACTCAGGAAATTCATGTTCAATTACTTCAATAAACAAACACTCAAGCCCCAATTCGTATCCAAATAATCAATACTTTTTTAAAGCTTACTTCATTTGCTTATATTTAGCACATCAATATCCTTTTTAAAGGGTGCTTATATTTGCTTATATATAGCAAATTTGCATAATTCATATCCAAATAATCAATACTTTTTTAAAGCTTACTTCATTTGTTTATATTTAGCACATCAATATCCTTTTTAAAGGGTGCTTATATTTGCTTATATATAGCAAATTTGCATACTTCATCAGCTAAATGCTAAAAAAAATACCCTTAATCTCTTCAGAACATTCTGTGCATTCATAAGAAATATTTGACTCGTACAAAAAAACCTATTGCATCCGTTGGACTTGTAAACCTTATTGCATTTGTTGAACTTGTAGAAAAACCAATTTGTTATCCATAGCAAGACCAATTGATTGCTGTAAAAACCCTTCTGCTATCTACTTGGCTTGTACAAAAACTCTTCAGTCATCCATTTTTTCCATCCATTTTTTCCATTGATGGCTGACAGTTTGCCAAAAAATGAAAAGGTCTCTCACAGATCAAGTTACTCTCAAGTCACTCAAACACCAGAAGATCTTAAATCAAGATTTTATGTTATCTTTGATGGCGAACACAGAGGAATCTACGAAGAATGGTCTATAGTCAAAAGTTATGTTGATAAAACTGACCATCCCTTCAATCATCCATCTACGAAGATTGGTGTAAAAACCCTTCTGCCATCTACTTGGCTTGTACAAAAACTCTTCAGTCATCCATTTTGACCCGGGCAAAAACCCTTCAGCCATCCATTTGACTCGTACAAAAACCTGTCTGCCATCCATAATAAGACCAGTGAACTATTATCAGACACATAGTCCTTGGGGAACAAGGAGCAATATGCAAACATTTGCTTCAAATATAGACGGAGAGCCTAATAGCTTAGGCTAAGGGCCGGAATAAACTAACTTTCATGTTGTATATTCCATATCTCACTATTCAACAGCTCTTCTATTTCGACCGTCTAAGTGTTTTCAAAGCTAATGGCAAACCACCACATTTCTTTCGTAGATTTTCCCCAAACAATTAAGTGTTGGATGTTAGACAGATTTTCTCTACGAGTTACACAGAGTGTTACTTTTCAACGCCCTCACACCTAAAAGGGCGTGAAAAACTCTCATTCCAGACATCATCTAAGACAAGTAAACACCTTATTAAAGAAAGTTCTTTAAAGGCTACTTGAAGAAGATTGGCATTAGCAAAATCTTGATTTCCCCAAAACAAAACCTTGCTAACATTAAACAAATCAAAATCACCATAAATACAAACCCATACCATGAGTTCAACCCCATCTTTCTTCACTTTCTTCATTCTCCCTATCCCACCCATACTAACTATGAACAAGATGCTAACAACTTCAACATCATTAATCAAACCCAAAATAATATTATAAGTAAAACTACCACACGTTGGGATAATCTTCAATCCCTTACTAGATCGGCCGGCACAAGATTCTTGACTCCACGGTCGCTCCGAATCAGCCGGCCGATCTGCAAGATCCCAGAGATCTTGCAGCCACACATGACCAGATCTATGTTTTATCTATGTTTTTTCTACCATTTGTTTAGCTGAGAACAGATCAAGGCAACACCAGCCATTGAAAAATAAAAGAGAGAAGAGTTTTTTTTTAGGGTTTGTGGTTTCTAAGATAAGATGTTTGAGAAGGTGTCGAGTGATTTCGTTTGAATTTAAGGTAAATTTAGGATCTCATGAGTCATCACATGTGATCGCACATGTGTCCCACTTGAAGATATTTAAAGCATATAGTGCGTTAAAGTGGTCCACCTAAATTTTGTAAATTTCCGACTTTTTAGATGATTTTGAAAAATATTGTTTTTTTCTTTATCTTTACTCGTTTTCAAGAAAATTTTTAAATTTTCAAAGCCATCATGTGAAACCCTTGGTAGTATATTGGTATGGGCGGTATCATGTTTTGTTTTTATCAGACAATATCTAACTGTATAATATATTATTATTATTATTAATTCTGTATAATATATTATTATTATTAATTTTAATTAATATAGAAGGAATAGTAATGAGGGTAGGGAAGACGCGTGAGTGTGACGTGACGAGTAGAGAGGAGTAGGGATTTTGAGAGGGTGATAGAGGGTCGTCCGTTGGAGGCCGCTAATGTCGACGTGGATGTGGGTAGATCGTCCTAAACAATGTAGTGATGGAGATGAGCTTATAGAAAAATACCTTATATTGGTTGTCCGCGAGAGGTCGATCATGTCGACTTGGATGTGGGTAGATCGCCCTATGGAACCAATGGAGATGAGTTTATAAAAAAATATCTTGTAATTTGTTTAATTTCTATAGTTACTCATTAATCATATCAGGGTAAAGGGTGTGGGGGGCATGTATTGGGTCATTAATGTCATGTATGACCATTAATGGATTGCTACACCCCCCCCCCCCCCCTCCCTGTCTCATCCACCATGGTTTACATGTAGGGCTGCAAACGAACCAAACGTTCAGCGGGAAGTTCGTTTGTGTTCGTTCGTTTATTAAACAAACGAACACAAACAAGAAATTCCGTCTGTTTAGTTAAATGAACAGAGGGCGCGTTCGTTTATTTATGTTCGTGAACGTGCGGTAACGTGCTCGTTTGTGTTCAATAGTTCATTAGTGTTTTTAGCTTTTATATTTTATTTAAATACTTCAAAATTCCAACAAATAAAATATTAAATAAGTGTCAATGTATTATATATATTTTGTTCATGAACGTTTGCTTGTGTTCGTTTGTTACCATTTGTGTTCATGAACATTAGTTTGTGCTCATTTGTGTTCCTCATCGCTCGTTTTCATTCGTTGCCTAAAATTAACAAACAAACACAAACGGACACGAACAAGTTCATTTCCTTAACAAACAAACACGAACATAAAATCTCGTTCGGTAAGCATTCATGAACATTTCATGAACACATATATTTCTTAACAAACGAACACGAATAAGGACTTCTTCGTGTTCGTTCGGTTCGTTTGCAGCCCTATTTGCATGGATTAAATCATATCAACCATGAGCCTCCTTTCCTTTTTCATTATTTCCTTTTCCTTTTTCACAAAAATAAATTAAAATAAAAGAATAATGGTTTAGGTGATGACCACACCTAAGGTAGAGGTTTTGGATGATGGATTGGAAGTGGGTGACATGGTGCTGATATGAAGGGTCTTAGTGACCATGAGGGTTATGACAACACTCTATAGCCTCATGAAATCATGTTTTATGGATTTCGTGCTTTCTTAATGAGTATTTGGGGTTAGGATATAATAGGAAGTTTATTTGGGTAGGAAGACTATGAAGTGATATTGACCATCCATTTACTTAATAAAGGGCTAAGATTAAATTGGTGAAATTGAAAGGAAAAAAAAAAGGCGCGTGAGTTTGTTCAGTGGCATTCTAGTCAAGTCAAGGCAATAGTTTCTCTCTCCTCCAATCCCCCCCCCCCCAATTTTTTAAACGTTAATAACTCTTTCATACGACATTATTTTTTTTATAAAAATTGCACCAAAAAAACGAGCGTTTTTTTATCTTTAAAACGAGTATACTATTGCTATATTTTTGAAATTTTTTTTGAAAACCCAGTTGCGTAAAACGCAATGGAAAAAAACCCAGTTGTGTAAAACGCAATAGAAAAAAAAAACCTAAAAAATGACATTTTTCTAAAACGCAATGCACAAAAAACACAAAGAAATGTCTTATTTGTAAAACGCAATTGACAGAAAACATAAAGATATGTCTTATTTCTAAAACGCAATAGCTTAAAAACACAAAAGAATGTGTACTTTCTAAAACGCAATGGACTGAAAACACATAAAAATGTGTTTTACCTAAAACGCAATGCACCTAAAACACAAAGAAATATCTTATTTCTAAAACGCAATGACCAAAAAAGACTTAAAAATGTCTCCTTTCTAAAACGCAATGGCCTAAAAAAAAAAAAAAAAAAGTTCTATATAAAACGCAATGCACAAAAAACGCAAAGAAATGTCTTATTTATAAAACGCAATAGCCAGAAAAACACTTAAAAATGTCTCCTTTCTAAAACACAATGGCCTAAAAAAACAAAAGAAAATGTTCTCTATAAAACGTAATGCACCAAAAACACAAAAAAAATGTCATATTTATAAAACGTAATGGCCAGAAAACACTTAAAAATGTCTCATTTCTAAAACGCAATGGTCTAAAAAAACAAAAGAAAGTGTTCTCTCTAAAACGCAATGGACTGAAAACACCTAAAAATATGTTTTACCTAAAACGCAATGACTAAAAACACTTCAAAAATGTGTTTTTCTAAAACGAATGGCCAGAAAACACATGAAAATGTCTTAGTTCTAAAACGCAATGGCCTAAAAACACCAAAGAAAGTATTCTCTCTAAAACGCATTGAACCAGGACAATTGTTTTGTATGTGAATTGTCTGAACCAGGAAGCAGGAGATAAAAAACTGTCTACGAATGCAGTTTTCCAGGTGCAATTATTTTCTGATGCATTTTTATTAAAACAGTTCAACCCCAGCCAAGGGCTCTGCCCCTTGGAACCCGCCAGGGGCTGCCGCCCCTTGGACCCTGCTACCAGGGGCGCTGCCCCCGGACCCCGCCAACTTCGTAAAACGCAATGACTAAATCAAAAACTCAGACCGTAAAACTGAAATTAAAGAATTTCTTACATGAATCGAAGCTGATTTCTTCAACGATTGACGAAATGTGAATGATAGAAACACTTATCAGCGATCGAATCGAACAGATCGAGTGATTATCTTCAAAATCATGAGAAAAAACGAGATTTTGTATGAAATTAAACTGAGTTTTCTTCAAAAAAGCTGAAGAACACGTTGATCGGGTGTTTGAATCATTGATTGATGAGGAAAATCGCACTATAATGTAGTGACTATTGAGATCGAAAGTGAAGAAAAGATTGAAGATTGTGGGTTTTGAAAATGGTGGGTTTTGAAGTTATTGGGGAGAAGAAGGAAGAAGAAATGATACGATTGACTAAAATACCCTTGCTCTTTATTTTAAATGTTGTCACATGTCATAATCCTATTACCTCCTACACTTTCTAACTAAAATAAACTTCTCATTTGATCCTCACCCTGAGTATTTGATATTTTCATTTAAGATTTTAGAGCGTGAAAATATATCTATTAGAATTATCATCACCAAGACTCAAAACTTTATTTTATAGAGCGTGAAAATATAAAGTATTAAAATTATCATCACCAAGACTCAAAACTTTATTTCAATAACCTCTTCAACATATAGAATTTCAATGTAACACTACAAATTTTAAGTAATTTTTTTTATTTATGAAATATTAAAATACTATTTATTATACTTAGTTTAGTAGTACACAGTATAATATTATACTTTGTTAAGGTGCAGTTAAAGATTGTGACAACATTATATTAACTAGTGTTTTTCAATATACACGCGTTGCGCGAAAGGCATTGGGGCTTTCGAAATGTTGTCAAGAGCGATTCTAGCATGATAGCTCCCAAAAAACCAAGCAGAAGAACACTTTAAACAGAAAATTACCAGAAGAAAGCTAAGCGTGAACAACTTCAAAACCCTGCAATTCGTCAAAGTTCATCCATGGGTTGACCCAACCATTCGCCTCACACGTCTTCTTCTTCTCACCTCCATCATTGGCTTCCAGTGTGATATAGTAGTACATTGTCACTACAACCAAGAATGGCCCACAAATAAAAAGAAATCCTTAAGAATACACGAAATACTTTTATGTACATACACATTGTACTTAAATCAGATATTGCAAATTAGATTTCATTTGTAATAGGTTGTTGTATTGTAACTGACCTATTGTAATGTAATCATTCGTTAACTTATATAATGAAAACATCATATTTGATGAATTTATATTTCACACAAAATTGTTAATTTTATATTATAGTTTTATTATTACAGAACATCCAAACACCCCCTAAATCATAAAATAAATAAAACAGGGAACAAATAACCTAAACCAGCAACAACACTCGTTTAGGTGAGTCCAATATCACGGAAAAAACATAGCCAAAACTAAGCGGAGGAACCTAAGGCACTTACCTTACCGAAGGTATCATGGGAGTAACCAATGGCGGTAATGACACATATGTTCAGATCTTAAACCAACAGTTTTGTCACAAGAACATCCTCAAATACTCTATCATCATTCTTAAAATTAAACATGTGTAAGTGTACCCTTTTATTTCACCAATCAAAAATCACAAAGGATTCAAAACAACATATGCTACATCTATATCATATAAACAGTTCATACAAGAATAATCATATCATCATCATCAACGAACATCAGTTAACATAAACAACTTTCAAATCTTGAATATCTAAACAAACAGACATTTAACAATTACACAAGATCAGAAGCCACAAGGGTACGAACAATAGCCAAGTACTAACCGACGGGTTAAGCACGCTTCCGTTGTCCCTTCTGCTGCCGTCGCCTCGTCGGAACTGATCTGCAGCCACCACCGCAGCACCACAGCTGCGGCTGATGTGGTTCCAATGCTGCTATTCATTTATCCAGCTAACACAAAGTAGATCAAGTTTCCACGTTTTTTCCCCTAAACCTGAAAGCCAAACACACCCACATACATTTTCTCACAATTCAAAGAAATACAAAAAATGGATATTTATTACTATTTAGTAAAGTTACAAAAAAAAAAACTGATCAAAATCTACCTGAGTTGGACGCATGGCTGATTCAAGGGCAGATAAACGGTGATCAAAAGAACCCAAAATGGAAACCATGTTATCAGTGATTGATTGAGTCTTGTGCAGTGATTCTCTCATCATGGTTGCTTGCCACTGCCGAGACCCGCATCCAAACATCCACCACCAAATCTCGGACCCTACACCGTCGCACCGTCACCGTCCAGCTTCATCATCATTATCGAAAAACGGCCGGAACAGGGTAACACCGGGCGGCCGCCGGAGAAGTCAGTTGGCAGAAAAAACGACGCCGCTCTCTTTCTCTCCCGTCTCCCTTTCTCTGTTCCCTCTCTGTTCTCGTCGCTGCGCCGCCGCCGTGTGCGGCGGCTCTCTCTTTCTGGTCCATAATTCGTGCGGGTGTGAGAAGAATTCGAGGAAATGAGGGCTGAGTTGTGGGTATAAGATGAAGTGGGGGCTGGGGGTGCTTGTCGGAGAAGAAGGGCGCCGGGCTGCCTGCCGATACCCGGTTCTGGTCGCCGGTGAAGTGAGGGAGAAGACAGAGGGGTGTGTATGGTGATTTCTGGCGTAACAAAGGGATAAACTCAATGTGATTGTGGAGGACTGGCGGCAAACAAAGATAGTCACCGGCAGATGTAGGTGTGTAAAACCGGGGAACCTGAACTGTTGCACTGTTCATCAGAATGTTATGAATTAATAATATATATATGAATACGTAAATACTGATTTCATATGAAACACACTAAATCACTTATTATTCGGGTACCTGTTATGGGGTGCCAGCCGAGGGTGTGGGCTGCCATTTTGGCGTCATTGGGGGTGCGGAGCAACCCCATGCATAGTTGCCAATAACAAGTGTAACGATTATTATAGCGTGCTACGTAGCATACGGGGCAGTGCCGGACTTACAATATTAGCACGGGCTACCCCTCAACCCCGTCTCCGTAACTCCGTTTCCGAAGTGTAAAAATACCCCGTAACTTCGTCTCTGTTATACAAAGGATACCCTTGGTCTAAAAAATAAAAAAAATGGGATACCTCTAAATTTTTGGGCTAGTTCTGCCGTTGATACGGGTCTAGGGTTGTAGCGATAATTGCGACAATTTATTTTATTTTATTGTTGTTTTTTCTTAGCGATAATTGAGACAATTTATTTTATTTTTTTGTTTTTTTCTTAATATTAATAGTAATTATATATAGTATAAAAAGTTTTTGTTAAATATACATGTAAAGTAGTATATATACCAAGGTATTTTGATATAATATACACATAAATTTTTTTAATTTTTTTCTAGTGTATCGCTATTTATAAAATAGCTGCCCATTATTTATCATTATTCACTACGTAGTGTTGTTGATGCATATTTGTGGATGCGGCTCACTTCGGTTTGGCTCAGTTACGAAGTGAAGACATAAGTCAAGATATCCTCCTATCTTGACTCCGTACAATGTTTAGATTGTATTTGATGTAAATCAGCTACGCATGTGCAGACTGTTTCATGTGAGTGTTTTGTTTGCTACTGTTTATTTGTGTTTTGCAAGTTCTGTATGAGTCCAACCTTTCAATGAAAGACCATGGGCCATCATGGAAGTCAACGAAGAATATCATTGGCGAAGAACATAATTTGTCCCATATCCATCCACGAAGAACCTTCGTGTTTCGTGAGAATAGTTCTTCGCCAATACGATCCACGAAAGACCACATATTTCGTGGATTGTCATTCTTCGTCAATTTAGTCCACGAATAACAACATCTTTCATGGGCTTGCATCATTCGCGGTCCATGTCTTGTAGCCCAGTATATCTTTCGTGAGGTTGCAGCATGTTTGCCTATTTAAACAACTTGCAGAACATAGTTTCATCATAGAGCACACCAGTAAAGTTTGAGAGCATTTTCTTATACTATCCTTGTAACTAAACTCTACTGGAATATACACTTGAGCTTTAAACTTTGAATCTTTTCTTGTGTTTGTGTGTTCTTTGGCTACACACTTGGATTCCGCACTCGTGTGTGTGTTATATAACAAGGAAGTAGGTTATCTTGATCCTCCGAGTGGACCTACAAGTGGTATCAGAGCTTTGTCTCTCTTTCTTGTTAAACCCAAGCTTCATGTTGTGTTTTTAAGCAAGTTTTTGAAGGTTTCTGAAAGTACACTTGAGTTTAAAACAAGATATTCAAGTTTTTGAAAGAAAAATGGGTTAAAAGTTAAGGAAAACTTGATTTTTCGTCTAGCCTGTTCTTCGTGGGCATATTTTTCACGAAATACCCATCTTTCCTTAGTGGGCCTGTTTCTTTTTCTTTGTGGACTTGGGCTCACGAAATACTCTATATTCTTCGTGGGTTGCATGTGAAAGTCATTCTTCGTGAGTTTTCAGTATCAATCATTTTTCGTAACACTTTTTTTCGTGACTTTCATATTTGATATTCAACTAGGTTTATACACCAGTGCGCGTTGCGGCACGCTAAACTATGTCGTTCTCTTTGAATGTGAGATATTAACAGTTACAAAGCAACCATTTCTACAACAAAACACATAAGATTCACAATTTCTTTCCTTTGTCGAAAGGTAGTATAAACTGAACAAATCTACAATCCCTTTTTCTTGTAAAGAACCATTGAAAGAATCCCCATGCAAAACTTGAAGTACTTTGCAAATCCTTTCAATATTTCGTCATAGACAAACAGTTCAAAATAACACACTTTTTAAATAAGCTTGAATTTAAAAGGTTTAATTTTAAGTCCTTTGCGATATCGTCTCCTTGAGTATGGAACCCATTCGTCATCCAGGAAATATTAACTTAGTCAAATATTAGAACCTGCGAATGACCAAATTCAACTGAATTAATCAAGTTGTAATCTTGTATATACTATTAATTTGATATGGTTAACCCTGTACGTTCAAAGCCTAAAAGCACACTGCACATTTAATCTGATTGATTATGCTTAGATTATAAGATTAATAATCCACTAATTGTCCCGACATGTACGAAAATAGAAAGATTAAGGCGATATGCCTTTCGAAGTGGAATCAATACGAAAAGGCCGATAAAACATACCAAGAAAGAATAACCCATCATCCAGCCCATGCCCGGTTCCTTGCAAGTCCACAGGGGATTCGCTCTTCCGGCTAGCTCATGTGTTTTCTTGTTTAATCTTCGTAATAAAACCCATATCCACCTATATATATGTCACCAAGAATAACTACTTTTGCAAAAAAAAAATTACAAAAATTTGTAAAAAAGGGAATTAAAT
Organism: Helianthus tuberosus; assembly: GCA_030545235.1. Lineage (NCBI taxonomy): Eukaryota > Viridiplantae > Streptophyta > Magnoliopsida > Asterales > Asteraceae > Helianthus > Helianthus tuberosus. Next base: position 172,167,058 of record CM060424.1, on the reverse strand, counting down.
CCCACGAATTAGTAGTCTTTTGTCCAACTTCTACATTTTATGACGCTTAAACAAAGATTTTAATTTAGTTATTAATGTATACTGAAATAACAAAACTCAATATTATATAAATAAAACTATGACAAGTGGACATTTAAGTGTATTATCAGTTCAGCCGGACCTGGCCCATTTAAGGCAACCCGTTATGACGAGTTACCCAACCCACCAATCTTCCACCTCTACTAAGACCAATAGATTTGTGATAAACTCGAGATTATTAGTATGCGTGATCTAATTAAAACATACTTTAATAAAGATGATTAGATGAATCATCCAAACCCAAATCAACACAATTGGATAATTTGAAAAAGCTCACTCTAGTGGGGGTTTGGATGGCCCAAGATATAACCTACCACCAATAATCCCACCTCTACTGAGACTCACTTGATGTAAATGCAAAAGCATCATGTGCTAAATTCTCCTTATGGTAAATTATGTTCCCATAAGGTGATGTAACCTGCAAACATAACAAAATTAATAATTAGACTACATTTGTTTAAGAATGCACAAAAACTATGTACTATATGGTTCCAAGTTTTCATTCGAAAACAACCATCGACCGGACCTTTTTATATTTCATCCAATCAAACTAGCTAACTTTCTTTGGTTTTAAACGTTTCAATTGGTTTCGACAGTTTATGAACACCTTTGGTTAACGCACTACAAAAATATACCTCACCCGCACATCCATCATCACTTCTGATCAGAAAAAGATGACTAAACAATAGAAGGGTGTTTCCACAGAGCACTAACACACTATAGAGAACAACAATTTCAGCTTTACCCTTTTCAATATTATATATTTTTTAGTAGCCAATCAACAAAATATGCACACTCACCATTCATATCCCCAAAAAGAATGAGGGTAAATTTGGCACTTAGCTTGAACTACTAATATACCTAATTACATATAGGTGATTGGTTGTAAGTAGTATTTTGTGGTATTAAAGATGACTTAAACCTTTTTTTTGTTGCTGGTGTTGCTATACAGCTAGAGGATCTTTCTAAATCTTCAACTATCTGCACCAAACAAAAGTCCACTTAGTTTTGTATAAAAATCAAGAAACATGATTTTAATAAAAAAAATCAAATCAAAATCATTCTGCTGTATATGTGTGTGTGCGCTTTTAATAAAAAAAATCAAATCAAAATCATTCTACTATATACATGTAGTGTAACTTTATAAAAGAATAAAAAGAAGTTGATGTAAGCAATCTAAGGCTCAGATATGCTAAATCGTTGTGGCTACAAACAACACGATTGCCACGCCAAGACAACGAACATAGCAATCCTTGTGACACCTGTGTCACTTCAACCATCAAACAAATACCAAACCAATGAAATATTGTATTTCATACTTGGGATTTGTATAAATATGTGTATCATTTGCACATATCAATTTTTGTTCGATTTCGGGCTTTAAATCGCTTTCGGGAGGGTTATACGCGATCAGATGCGTAAATATAACCAGTTTAACGCAACAAACACTCCGGAACAGTGACATAGGCTTAACATACCTTAAATAACCTATACATAACTTAGAAATAAGTTTTGGAAGGTTTGGTGTGCCGAAATCAAGTGTATTCGCTTACAGGGACTAAATTTGACAAACTGCGAAAGTATGCCAATTTGAACTGTAACGAACATTCCGAAACTTGATCATAAGTTAAATATGCCCTAAATATCCTTTACATAGCTTAGATATAGGCTTTGAGGTGTTTTGTGCGCAAAAATAAACTTTCTTGATCAATAGGGACTAAAAGTGTCAAAAAGTGCATAAGTTTGCATTTTCGTGCATAACTTACGTTCTGAATACATCCGGACATCCAAAAATTTATGTAAGCACTAAAATATTTTATTTTAATGTTTGGCATAAGAAAAATCCATTCGTCGCGAAATTTGGATCGTTTTTCGCGCTTATGCGCATTCCGTCGTAATTAAGCAAACATCGCGATCGTACGACCAAACGAACCGACATCTGGCATATTTTTGAGCATGTTTCATGTCCACAATGTTTAGGCATCATTTTAGGGCCTTAAAATTGGCTTAACGGGCCTTAGAAGTGTCGGAAATGGCTTTAAACACGTACAGGGACTGAAACTGCAAATATGCAAAGTTATTTCTGATCTGTGCTGCCCAGGCGGGCCGTGTAGGATTCTGTTTCCTCTTACGCGGGCCGCTAGGCCCTCCCAGATATGCAGAATTGTTGCAAACAGCCTGTTTCCAGCTGTTTAACACCCAAAACCACTTGCAAATGGTATTTCTCAAACCATGGACTGAATCTATGGGCTCTAATGGTTTTCCAAAACTAGGAGCACACATGGACGGTTGAGATCGAGGCACGTTTTTCGACGAACGATCCTAACGGTGGTCCATTTCCTATAAATACCCCTAACCCATTTCATTTCAAACCCACTTGATTCTGAAGATTTTCTCTAAGTTGGAGTGGTTATCACTTCATACCTGAGAAATACTTGGAAATCAATCTTGCGGGGACCCTTTGTAAGTGTTCCTTCGTTCTTTTATGCGTTTTAAGCTTGAAAGTCAAACTGCGTTTGACTTTCTGTATTGACCAGTTTGTGGTCAATGCGAAGTTCGTTTGAACTTCATAATGTGAGCGTAATCACGATGGTTATAGTCCCTAGTGACTATACCTACTGATTACCACGTTATCTAGGCTCAGTGACGAGTCGTAGTTTCGGCCAAAATGCGTGTTCTTGCGTATTTTGTAACCAAACTACTCTAGGGTATCAAAACCATTTGTTTTGATACCAAAACCTGTTTTCTAACTTGACTAAACATGTTCTAACATGTTTAGCTCGTCACTTTTAGATTTGTGCTTGTTTAGGGTCGTAAGGGTAAGCGATCTAATAAATCGCTTATGCTTTCGAACCCGACCCATTTGGTCGATCATTAGGATCCGACCAAATACTTTAGGTGACCATAGTTGTATAGGGAATAACCTTCCGAGGTTATACCTTATGGTCACATCGTTTGAGTAGTTGTATGATAAGTAGTATATATGCCTTACGTAAATTACCAAAATGCCCTTTTTACGCCAAAATTCATTTTAAGCATATGTAACATAACTTTTGACATCTAAACTGATTTAGCAACAATATTAAACATGTTAAGGCATATCTTACTTGTCATAGGGCTAGTAAAGCAGTCCGAACGCGTTTTACGCGAACGACGCGTTAAAGTAGCATAAGCTACCTAAACGGGTCGTAATGGGTCGTAAGCACTTAGGTTAGGTTTCATTTTAGTATGTGGGCTTTGTTAAACCATACCATATGAGTCCCAATACTCATTTGGTTTACGAAACCTCAAACTATCCAATCTCCCGATTTTAGGTCCGGTTATTTATGTAGTTATCTATATTAGGTGCCGTTTGATTTCCGTGATCCCTCTAGCTTTGCTTGGTTGTTGTTCAAGACTTCTAAGCACCCTCAAGTGAGTACATAGACCTCTCTTTTACTGTTTTTCAAACATTTTGGGGTGAAACACATGTGCCTACTTGTTAATTTCATGCTTTCCATGTTTTCATATCATATACTTGCTATGTTCATTAGTACATTATTAGTACATGATTTCATTGTGTTTTTGCTAGGTATGTCCTTTGTAGCATACTTTGTACATCGTTTTACATGACATTTTATGCTATGTTTGTTCATTTAGTTCATACTTAGTACATCGTTTTACATGACATTTCATGCTATGTATGTTCATCATACTTAGTACATTTATTTTACATTGCATCTCTGTTGCATATGTTCCCGTAACATATAGACACATTATTTTACATCTCTACCTCGTATGCTTACTTAGCATACTAGGTACATTATTTTCATCACATTCTTACATTTTGATATGACATTTGGTTTGTTTGAATGGGACCATATACATTCATTAACATTAGCTACGCCGCTCGTTAGTAGGTAATGGTACCATAGGAATTGACAACTCCCGTTCCTAAAGTCCTAGGTTTGTTTGGATGGATGGAATGACCGAATTCGATTAAAACATAAGACAGATAGTCCTTTCATTTGTTTAAGGGTTTATCACCACAGTCACAAGGCTTGAATGTATGCATTTTCACAATACCGCATAAATGTTTGTATTCAGTATAGCATGCATTTCCACAAAACATAACGTTGATTTAAACCTCGTTTTACTTCAATACATTGTTTTGTGCATTTTTACCTATGGCTTAGTGGATATATATATATATATATATATTTCACTTGCCATACATGACATTTTGTTTATACATTACATAATTGACATTTGACATAGACATTTTGATATTGATATACATATTCCATAGATTGTATTTTGACATAAACATTTTGACATGGTTTACATAAATACATTTGACAAATAGTTTAGACATGGGCAATTTACATTGGTGGTTTGTTTGGGTAAAGTGATTTAAGTAACGAGGCGTGTGTAATATGATACAAGCATGGTGGATACGCCGCTGGTACTTCCTATATATAAGTGCTTGTATGATATTACATATTGTAGCGTTATTTAAATCCTTGTTATTTAGACATATAACATTTTATACAAATAACATATTTTTCACAAGACATTGTTTTACAAACAACTTATTTTATACAAAACTCATTTTACTTGGTTACTCATTTAATCTTACATTATTCTTTTACATATCATCTACTTTATCTTCGTTTTTCAAATGATTTATAAAACAAAACATTTTACAAGGTTCATGACTGACTTTTGTTAAACAACCTTTTTCTAAACTTATAAGTCATGAATCCTATTTTCACAAAACGTATGTACTCGCCGGCATTTTTATGCTGACGTACCTATTTTCACATGTGTTTCAGGATATGATGCATATGATTGATCAAGATACACTTAGGTGGACTTGGGCCTTAGTGACAATAAAAGATGCAAGACTAGTTAATTTTGTTATACTTCTTTGTTTGTTAAGACATTGTAACTCTTTTAATCAATAAAACATTATTTCAATTTTCCATGTGTTATGAAACAATGATTCTGTTACAACACTCCCCGACGATTCCGCCACGTTTTGTTGTTTTACGTGGCCGGGGTGTGACAATCCTTTTATTATCATCATTGCCCCGGTCCCAAGTCCTTGAATTTCAACTGAATGGAGCTACACAGATTTACTGTGCGAGAAAGCGTTCCAAAGTCTTCAACATCAAGTGTATGTCAACTATCATCACACGAGTTCAATTGGATTTTACTCAAGAAACAACAAAAACAAACCATTGACCCTAGAAAACAAAGTCATGAGCCTCTTAGATGAACGTAAGTTCATCATCATCGAATAACTCAAGCACGACAGTGAGTTACAAGTGCTGTTAATGTTGTCCATATTCACAAATCCAAGGGTTCACACCCATCGCCATTAGAGAAACAACTAAAGGCAAATAATATACAAATTCAACTATTCAAGTACCTTTCAGATGTGCCTCCAAAACCCAAAAACACTTGAGCATACATGGAATTAGTTTTTATATGAGGCTAAGGTCAATCTTACAATATATTTGATATATTTGCACAACACCCTCATATTTCTTTGTTTAATAAGATGCAAAGTTAATAATTAAATCAACACTAATGCCATAATGGTTAAAACAATCCATTAAAACCAGACACAATTAACTATCGTAGCTCAGTCCAAAATACTCCCCTTGAATTCTCCATTCAGAAACAATATCAACAACCCAATTTGACAATTTCGCCGGATTTAGAAAACAAACAAATGGATTCAAAATTGAACTTTTTAAGTTGACTTATCTTCTTCTTTGCAGATCATTCACAACCCATACATATCCGTATCATTCAAAAAAACATTGTGGTGTTGACAATATTTGCGAAAGATCTTCATAAAGAAGTAGAGACTAATGGATTCAACAACCAATACACATCCGTATCATTCAAAATTGTAGAGGCAGAAACTACACACAAATATATTTATTAAAAACGCATCAAATCTATACAAATCGACTCAGATCAGAAAGGATCATCATCGTCGCTGAACCTGCTTAGTGGCGCTACGGTTGCAACCGGAGTTGCCATACCAGGTAGCAAGCGAACATCATCGTCGGGTTTGAAAACCGCCGCCACCAAAATGGTTTGAATCCGCCGGCGGTGACCCTCCGGTCACTGCTCCTATCCCTTCTTTAAGGTATAAAGCTGGAAGACACGTGGTGACCACCAAAATAGATCAATCGGAACAACCGACCGTCGAGAGAGACAGAGAGATTTATAAAGAGAGAAAAAGAGGCGGTGATATGGAGATCTAAAACCCTAGAAACACCACTGCGATGGTGGTGGTGGTGGTGTCACAATGGTGACCCTATGGCCACCGCCATCCTCCTCTCTTTCCCTTTTCCCTCTCAGTCTTGTAGTTCTCCCTACTTGATGTGTGAAAAGTACATGCGTTTAAAGGTGGGATGACCGCCCAAATAGGACAAGCAGAAGAAACCACTATGGTAAATCATTATTCATTTCCTTTGTCTATTAACAGATATTAATTCTTTGTGACAATCTAAATCTTTCGTGGTTTTGAAAGTGTCTATATCTTTTGTATACAATCAATTTTTTGTGACTCTTGTCTTTCACAGAAGTTTCACAGTAAGGTTTTAAATTGTTTTAAGTTTACTGTCTTCTATCAACTATGAGTACCCACCATTGGGGTTGGACTCCTGATGCAAATACGAACAACACGTATACGCAAAAGGGTTTAGCACCTTCATGGACTCATTTCCCACACCCTTGTCTTCAACCATTCCATCACAAGCGGGTTTGATTATGGCAAATCAATGGGCGTTTGTTGCCAATCAGAATCAGAGTATCCAAAGCCTTCTTTTAAGCGAGAATGAAACCGAAAGTAACAATCGTTCACCAAAGCTTATGCATATGAACGAGTATCCCAGATGGCAGGATAGGTTTCCTATGTACATTCTTGGGCAAAATGCAGAGTTGTGGTTGTGTTTTACTTCGGAATTCGATCAAGCACTTAAAGAAGCCGGTTCAAGTCCCGCATCATTTGCCGATCTTACGGCCGAGGAGAAGAAGGCATATGATTTAGAGAAGAAGGCGTTCTCAATTATAACTCAAGCCGTAAACAAAGATATTTATCATCAGTTTGTGAGCTTCAAAACGAAAAAGGGTTTATGGGATGCGTTAAAGGTGAGAGGTCAAGGAAATGCGGAGTCACGCAAACTAAGACATGATTTGCTCAAAAAGGAATTCGACGGATTCAAGTGTATGGAAAAGGAGTCGCTGGGAGATATGAGAAGTCGATTTTATCATCTGCTGAGTGAGTTGGGTAGTTATGGGGTATCGTTAACTCCAGAAGAGGTTGTTACAAAGTTTGCCGATGCATTGCCAGTTCAATGGAATGGATTCTTGGAGATTCTGAAGTATAATGGCACTTTGGCCACGACCAACATCTACAATTTCATTCAGCTGTTGGAAAACAAAAATCAAGAAGAAATCAGGAAGGCAAGAAGAGTTCCGGTGCCACAAAATCCTAAGATGTATTATAACAACCCTCCTAAAATATTTCCAACACGCCTAAAATAATTATAGCATCCCTATACGCCTTAAAATACACCCCGTATACGAAAACCGGTCCCAAAATACCTTTATATAATTGAAAATAAAATAAAAACAATTATTTAAGTCTGTCGCGAGCCGCGACAGACTACACGTGAAGCTTACACGGGGGGCGACAGCTTGGCTACGCAGCCTCACCCTGAGCTGCCACGTGGCAGCCTCGTGTCGAGTCTAGTGTCCGAATCAGCAACCCTAGGGCCTACCCTAGTTGGCGTCGTGGGCCGCGAAGCTCTCTTTGGTTTCCGTCACGGGGCGCGACAAGGTCGATGATCAGCCCTATAAATAGAGTCGAGAGGCTCAGTTCACAAACCGTTCATCACACAATTCTCTCTCTAATTTCTGAATAGCTAAAGTAATACCTGGGCATAATACCCACAAAAATAGCGAAGCTTTGCCTCGTTGTAAGTATTTTAACCCCCAGTTACGTATTAGATACGCTGCCCGATTGATCAAGTGCTCCGTAACAGCTGTCGAGGCTCTGCTCGACGTAGTCGTTGGAGTTCTGTCTCGGGGAGGGTATAACTAATGTAAAATTTGGGTTATTATACTAACGCGTGTGCATTGTTTAATTAATAGATAATAACCAGGAAATCAAAAAGGAAAACCCTAAAGTTGCAATGTGAGTAATCTCCTTTTTGTAAATCTTTTTGCAAACTATTTTTACAAAACCTTAAATATTTTACAATGTGATTAGCAGTGATTGAGTCTTTGTAATTCTTCAATTACTGCCGGTATGTTAGGGTTTTGTATACAAAATATGGAACACGTTACCATTGGACAACGAGATAGCCAATGTGTAATATGACCCACCAGTCTGGATTGACAGTACTGAATGAGTAATTGTGTAGATATAAACATTGTAATCGCTCTCAATATTGTTAAATAAATAAAACTCTTCTTGATTAAACTGGGATTCACTCACCAGTATTTCCCACTGACAAAATGTTTTTAAACCCGTTTCAGGTAACAAAATGTGAAAGCCAAATAGAAGCCAGCTGGACAGGACTGAAGGCTTGGAAAAGTGGCTATAAAAGTTACCTAAATAAAGAAGATGTTTTATTAAATAAATTAGGATTTATCCATATAAACGTGATGTAATAGAAACTTGGGAATTTCCCATGTGTTTAATATTATAAAAATGTGGTATTTTACTCTGGTAAAATATTTCCTAACTACGTCCTGATGTAAATTCCGCTGCCAAATTGATAAACATCGATACCACTAAATCTGAGTTCGCGGCCACCCGCTCCCGGGTAATTAGGGGACGGGGGTTGTGACAGAAGGTGGTATCAGAGCTTCAGCCACTGATTTCAGCCACAGAAGTGTTCTGCTGACACCAAAATTTTATTCATTATTTTAGGAAATAATCTATGTGATTATGTGCATATCTGTATATTATTGTTTTGTGTTATTTGACAATTTGTTAGTTTACCGTATGAGTGATCAAGGACCCTCAGACGCTTATCGTCAATTGTCCAGCTCTCCAAGGGACGAAGGAACTTCTTCCTAGCCTACCCCCTTGGGGTATTCGGCTGATACCGAAGAAGGGATTTTCGTATTCAAAGCACAATATGAAGAGCCATTCCCACCTAAGAAGAGATGATGGTTCAGCAGAGGAGCTCACGAGCGTAGAAAAAGGATGAGAAAACTTCAGCAGCAGCGAGCTTTAGCAGCCGCAAATTGAGAAATGAATGGTCGAACTCAGGATATAATCAATAGGAGTCTAGCCAATTTCCACATACTCGCTACCACAGCCGCAGACCCGAACCTAGAACAACTCATAACACCCCATCCCCCAGACTATGACCCATGGTTTGACGACCATAGGAGCTACCCAGAACTCCACCCACAAGAAGAACCCATGCAAAACCCATAGCACCCTACCCAGACCTTGACCCTCTATGTCACACCCCAACCGATGGCAGAAACATCGGGATGAGACGAAGTGTGTATAGATTGCTAGAGACTTCATAACACTATGTGACAATATTTAATTAAATTCGAATTTCATTGCAAGTGCTAAATTGTCATACAATAATCAAAACGAAATACAACATTGTTTTAACAAATAACATAACATTAAAAGATAAACGATTTATAGGTGTGTATCTAGTCCACCCTATTCTTGTTTCATCTTTCATCATACTTCAACAATTTAACCTGCAACATGTATTAAAATAGAGTTTCAATGCAAAAGCAAGGGCGAGTATACAAGTTTGTTTACATAGCATAATAGAATAAAAACTCAAATCCAACATGATTCATAATATGTGATTACTAGTATGCAATTTTGGCGTACAATATGATCAAACCCTAGAATACAACGCATAAAATAGCCTAATCCCAAAAGTTTAGCGGGGTGGTAATGTTTAACTTAACAATACCCAAAAGAATAGCGGGCAGGGCGTTAATCCTATAGCGCTATAATTGTTAAGGTGGGCGAGCAAAGTTAATGAGCATAAAACGTTCCAAATCGTTCACATAGCATACGAGAATAACAAGTAAGTCACATTAGCTTCATGCTTGATCAAGGATTGAGTATGTTTAGTTTAAAGGTTGTTTGCATAATTATACATGTTGCATCCCAAAGTGTAAAAGGGGAAAAAGGGATCGAGTATACTCATAGTGGTTGCAAGCTTTCCTACTTGAAATCCCACGAGTGAGTTGGTGGATGGATTAGTTTGGAGCACCTAGTCCTTCTACACGAGGAAACATAGGTGTGTGAGTTTGGCGTTTAACGGAAGATTATGGATTCGGATTTAACATAGCATAAAGTACAATATAAAAATAATCATCTTTAACTTATACTCTTATATGACACTATGTAACCACTAGGGTTATATTGTATTTCATGGGTAGTACACCCATTAGAACCATATTACGGTTCTAAGTCTTAGATGATATTCTACTACTTTAACATATAAACACAAGTTCAACATTAAAGGTTCGAATGAGTATATATATATCTAGGTTACATATTATTTAGTCCAATAATTCATGTAGGAGGTAGAAGATTAGGATCTTCATTTAGGCACCTCGAGTTATCATGGATGTCATGTATGGGGTAGGAAGAGCAAGCTTCCATTTAGGAACCCCTTGAATGTTCACCACTTCACTTGATGTAAAAACAACCAAGGAGGGTCACGAACTAGGATTTGTACAATAATGTAAACGACCTAACTAAAGAGAAATCATCAAATCATGTGAGGATTTTATGTTGGAACAACCCAAGTTGTTCCACAATCACTCTACATCAAGATCTAAGCTCGAACATGACTTGTGGGTAAAATACCCTAAAGAAAACAGAGAATATTTGAGGTTTAACCTCTGATTTGTATGTCTCAATCAAGCTTCTAACACTTAATCAACCATGGGATAGGTTGTAAGCATTAGTACATAAGTTTGAGATGAATTTTGATAAGTTTAAACAAGTTTTAAAAAGAGTATGAACAAAACAGAAAGTTTTGGTCCTTTTTAGGGCAATTCCAAGTCTGATTTCTCCATGGAGAAACCAAGGAATCAAACCTAAGGACATAACAAAGCAATAGGAAGAAGAACCAAGTGATTTGGTTGAGAAATGAGCAAGTTACACTCACTTTTGTAGGAGTGTATGAATCTGTCCAAGAACTCTGATTTGCAACAGATTGAGAGTGAATTTGTGAAGTGTAATGAGTTGTGAAAGTGTAAAATGGGTTGAAGAAGGTGTGTATTTATAATGGAAGGGATTAGAGGTGATTGGAGGTGGATTAAAGGTGATTGGAGGGTGTTTAGACTTGGGATTTCGTGCACAAAATGAAAGAAACACAAGTTCTGCCGAAGTAAGGTGCTCGCGTAGCGCTAGCACGAAGGCCATTACCCGTCGCGCTACGCCACGGGGTACAACTTTCTGAATTCAAGTTTCAAAAATGACTTTTAGGCCCCTGTAGTTTATAATTAAGGGTTTTTAAGAGTTTTAGGGGTTGTTCTTGTCATATAAGCGTAGTTTAAGAGCAAGACAAGTATGAGTATCATAAACCCAGTATAATTGAGCGTACAAATGTCGAAATCAAGTATCGTTCACGTTCAAAACACGTTTTTATGCATAAGTTAGCTTAATTACAAGTTTAGCACATAGTTTTCAAGAATAACGATTAAACATCAATTGATTCACAAAATCGAACATACGAGCATATATAGAGTGTGTATAACATATTTGTAACAAAATACGAATTTCATTAATGATCCAAGTCTCGGTTTTACAATGATTTCAAAGGAAAGAACGAATACAAGAATATAAAGTTTCCAAGAATAGAAATACGAACAAAACTTTCTATAAATGGAAAGTACAAAAGAGACGGGCGTTACAGTCTCCCCTCCTTTAGGAAATTTCGTCCTGAAATTTGGGAAGATGTAGCGAAAAGATAGGGATACTTCGTCTTCATATCACTTTTAAGTTCCCAAGTAAATTCGGCGCCACGTTTTCCTTCCCATCGAACCTTGACGATAGGAATTTTACTGCGCCTCAATAACTTGACTCCTTTGATCCATGATTTCGATGGGTTTTTCCACAAAATGCATAGTTTTGTTGATTTGGAGATCTTCGAGAGGAACATGAAGTCCCTCATCAGCGAGACATTTCTTTAGATTGGAGACATGGAACGTCGGATGAACGTTGTTGAGCTCTTGAGGTAAATCGAGTTGATAAGCCACCTCACCAATCCTTTCGAGTATCTTGAAAGGACCAACATAGCGAGGGGTAAGCTTTCCCTTTTTACCAAAACGAACCACTCCTTTCCAAGGAGACACTTTGAGTAGAACATGATCCCCAACGTTGAATTCCATTGGTTTGCGTACCTTATCAGCATAGACCTTTTGACGATTTCGAGCCTTGAGTAGATTATCACGGATTTGCTGAATCTTATCTGTCGCTTCTTGTATGATCTCAGGGCCAGTAAAATGTTTGTCACCAATCTCGTGCCAGTTTAAAGGAGATCGGCATCTGCGACCATACAATGCCTCGAATGGAGCCATTTTAATACTGGAGTGATAGCTATTGTTGTACGAGAACTCGACCAAAGGTAAATGCACATCCCAACTACCACCAAAGTCAATGACACAAGAACGGAGAATGTCCTCTAGGGTTTGGATAGTACGTTCAGTCTGTCCATCCGTTTGAGGATGAAAAGCTGTACTGAGATTCAAATGAGTACCCATAGCGGACTGGAAGGTTTGCCAGAGACGCGAAGTAAATCGACCATTGCGGTCAGAAATGATGTCGAGAGGAATACCATGGTGGCGTATGACTTCATCAGTATAGATGCGAGCAAGTCGTTCAACCTTGAAATCTTCACGAATAGGAATGAATTGAGCGGACTTGGTCAAACGATCGATGATCACCCAAATGCTATCGTGACCAGAGGGTGTACGAGGTAGTTTAGTTATGAAGTCCATCGCAATGCTATCCCATTTCCAAACGGGGATTTCAGGTTGTTCGAGTAGACCGGAAGGTCGTTGATGCTCGGCTTTGACTTTTGAACAGGTAAGACACTTAGAAACGTACACGGCAATGTCTCTCTTCATACCGGGCCACCAATAGGATGTACGTAGGTTATGGTACATCTTGTCAGCACCAGGATGAATTGAGTACTTGGATTTGTGTGCCTCGTTCATAATGAGATCACGAAGGTTGTCGCGATCTGGTACCCGGATGCGATCACGACAGTAGAGTAGGCCGTCAGATTTTGAAGAGAGTAGGTCTTCGGAAGCTCCACGTGTTTCTACAGGCATGGAACCTTCATTGATAGACGAATATTGCGCTTCACGAATGCAATTGTGAAGATCCCTCGAGATGTGAAAACAACGAATGTAATCTACATGAGTCTTACGACTAAGTGCATCGGCCACGACATTCGCTTTACCAGGGTGGTAGCGAATCTCGCAATCATAGTCGTTAAATAATTCCACCCAACGTCGCTGACGCATATTGAGTTCTTTTTGGTCAAATATGTGTTGTAGGCTCTTATGGTCAGTGAAAACCACACACTTTGTACCGTATAGGTAATGTCGCCAAATCTTTATCGCAAAAACAACTGCGCCAAGCTCGAGGTCGTGCGTAGTATAATTTTTCTCATGTATTTTGAGTTGGCGAGAGGCATAAGCGATGACTTTGTCTCGTTGCATGAGAACACAACCAAGACCACGATTTGAGGCATCGCAATACACCACAAAATCATCATTCCCATCAGGGAGAGCGAGGATAGGAGCGTTGCAAAGCAAGCCTTTGAGAGTTCGAAAAGATTCCTCTTGCTCAGGACCCCAAACAAAAGGTTTCTCTTTTTTAGTCAACGAAGTGAGAGGAACGACGATTTTTGAAAAATCCGAGATGAATCAGCGGTAATAACCTGCCAATCCTAAGAAGGAACGGATTTCAGAAGGTGATTTAGGCGCGGTCCAATTCTTCACAGCTTCGATTTTTGAAGGGTCAACGTGGATTCCTTTTTCACTAACAACGTGTCCAAGGAATTGGACTTCTTTAATCCAAAACTCGCATTTGGAGAACTTAGCGTATAAGCGTTCAATACGTAAGAGCTCGAGTATAAGACGAAGATGACGTTCATGATTAGTTCGAGATTTAGAATAAATGAGAATGTCGTCAATGAAGACGATCACAAAGCGATCCAAGTAGGGCTTACAAACACGATTCATAAGATCCATGAACACAGCGGGTGCGTTGGTCAAGCCAAAAGGCATAACCACGAACTCGTAGTGCCCATAGCGAGTGCGAAAAACGGTTTTGGGGATGTCCTCATCGAGAACACGAAGTTGGTGATAACCAGAACGAAGATCGATCTTGGAGAAATAGGTAGTGCCTTGAAGTTGATCAAAGATATCGTCTATACGCAGAAGAGGGTAACGATTTTTGACGGTGAGTTTATTAAGCTCACGATAGTCGATGCACATGCGGAAAGAGCCATCCTTCTTTTTGACGAAGAGCACAGGAGCACCCCAAGGTGAGGTACTTGGACGAATGAAACCCTTATCGAGGAGTTCTTGAAGTTGCGTAGATAATTCTTGCATCTCAGAAGGTGCAAGATGATAAGGAGCTTTAGCAACATGAGTCGCACCAGGTACGAGGTCAATACGAAAGTCAACAGATCGAGGTGGAGGAGGACCAGGTAAATCCTCAGGAAAGACGTCAAGGAAGTCGCGCACCACTGGAACATCACTTAAACTCTTTCCCTTGCCCTTTTCTTCCACAACGTGGGCTAAAAAGGCAAGGTACTGTTTGCATAAGTACTTGTTCGCTTGTGTGCAGGACATCAACTTCAGTCCCTTTGAAGGTCGGTCTCCATAGACGTGCAACACATCGCCAGATGGAAGGGGTAAACGAACGTATTTCTCGTGACAAGCGATTTCAGCATGGTTCTTTTGGAGCCAATCCATGCCTATGATGACGTCGAAACTACCCAGTTGCATGGGTATGAGGTCGATAGGGAAAACGTGTTCGTTAAGAGTAAGACGACAATCTCGAAGGACGGAATTGACTGAGATGGATTTGCCATTGGCGACTTCAACGGAAAACGACTTAGGTAGCTTAGAGCGTGTGCAATTTAACAACGATTCGAATTCTAAGGACACAAAGCTTTTGTCCGCCCCAGTATCAAACAGTATCGAAGCATAAAGATGGTTAACAAGAAACGTACCGTTAACGACATCATTGTCATTGCGCGCTTGATTTGCGTTCAGGTTGAAAGCGCGTCCATGAGGAGGTTGTTGCTGCTCTTGATTCCATAGTGGGCATTGAGGACGAAGATGATTGACGTCCCCACATTTGAAACAAGCTCTAGTGGGTCTTGCGTTTTGAGGAGTGGGCGGAGCTTGTTGCGCTTGCTGAGTTGGTGGTGCTTGTTGTTGTTGATAGCGACAAAAGGCGGTGTCATGTCCATAACGGTTACAATTGGTACAACGACGACACCTGGCATTGGCGGGATGGTGATAGTTACAAGTGGCACACTTGGGGTGAATTCCAGTGTACGACTTTTGGGTGTTATCAAGAGCAACAGGATTTGGGTTAACGGGTGGCACAATCGCATTGCAAACAGGGTTCGATTGCTTTTGCTTCTTCCCCCTATTGCTACTCGACTGTTGGGTAATTTGGTTGGCTGGCTTGAAAGAAGCGGGGTTTGCGGCTTGTTTATCGCGTACACGGTTGTTGTTCAGGGAAGCGGCCAAACGATAAACAGCTTCGATATTGTCGAGTTTGGCAGCCTCGATCGTATCACGCATAGCAGAGGGTAACCCATTGATGTACTTCCTTATCTTGCGGTCGGTGGTCATAACGAGGTGAGGAACAATGAAGCTAAGTTGTTTGAAACGGGTGGTATAAGCTAGGTTCTCATCTCCCACTTGCTTTAGCGCCCAAAATTCTTCCTCTAGTCTTAGTTGCTCATGCGGAGGGCAAAACTCGTCCATCATTAGGGCCTTAACTTCTTCCCAAGTCAATGCATAGGCCAGTTCGTTCGAGCGGATGTTCCTTTCGTTCGTCCACCATTCGAGAGCTCGGGCTTGGAATACCCCAGTCGCACTACGTGTTCTGAGCTCATCAGGGAAATCACTGTTGATGAACGTGACCTCCATGCCATCAAAGCACTCGAGCATGGCGGTCACCCCATCATTGCCGGTGAATGGCTTGGGATTGCACGATGAAAAGTGCTTGAAGTTGAACGAAGCGGGCTTGCGTACTTCGACCTTAGAGTCGACGGAAGAGTGAGGAGTTTCAGAAGCTCGAATCTCGGTAATGACCTTTGGAACGACGCGCGCAAATTGATCGGCCATGAAAGCCATCATCTTCTTCGTAGCACGGGACTTTGACTTCTTAGACGAGTTGGAGTGACGAGAAGACATCTAAGATTCAAAAGAACGAATAGGTGAGACTTAATCATAATGTTTGTTTAAGAAAATTGTTTGCATAAATTGATTCACATAGCATAAAGTGTCACATAGCATAAGGGTTCGAATTAATTCACATAGCGTAAAGAGTTTAAACGTCACATAAAGCATAGTCATGAGTCCAACATAGCATAACATGGATAGATGAAAGCATTGTAAATTTAGTTTGTTCACGAGGGATTATTATTGTTTGTGATTGCGATCAACGTGCGAAATGAGTAAAACAAAATTTTGAAATGAACGAACGTTCAAGTATAAAATCACATATAAATTGAGATACATAAAAGAGAGGCTCAATAAAACATAGGATTGTTTCGGGTAGAGAAACGTCGACTATTCCAAAGTGGGTCGAAAGTTCTTTCGAATTAGAGAAAATGTGCTTTGGCCTATAGGTAAGATACTCTCGTCGAGAAGCGATTAACGGTATCTTACCCTTCCGGTTACTACACGTCTCTAATTGATTGAAGCAATCGGGACTTTGGCGAGATTGAAAATCGAGGAATGGGACTTAATCGACGAGATGCGGGTTTCACCCCTAACTTGACGATTTCGTACCCTAAATGTGGTTGGTACTTGTCGGGTCAAAATAAAATTTCGACACTATAACAAGGGTCCACTAGAGTTGAAATGGAAATTACCATTAAGTTGTGGATTTCACTCCTAGCTTAATGGTGGAATTTCGTGCCAAAATAGTTTAAGGTAGAATGAGAGTCGTTTACCAAATTGTGGGTTTCACGCCTATTTTGGTAAAGTTGTCTCGTTTGTGTTACAAGAGTATACAAATAAACAAGAGTGTATTCGTGTTAACCTTAGGAAAGGCATATAAATTTAATCAACAAGAAGTATAGCTAGGAAGCATGCATGGTAGAGTACAAAAGTTTTAAACAACACATAAGAGGCAAAATTCCTAAAACTATAGATTAGGGCAAAAGCATGGCAATTTTCCTAATTCCCTTTAGTTATGGCTCTGATACCAATCTGTCACACCCCACCCGATGGCGGAAACATCGGGATGAGACGAAGTGTGTATAGATTGCTAGAGACTTCATAACACTATGTGACAATATTTAATTAAATTCGAATTTCATTGCAAGTGCAAAATTGTCATACAATAATCAAAACGAAATACAACATTGTTTTAACAAATAACATAACATTAAAATATAAACGATTTATAGGTGTGTATCTAGTCCACCCTATTCTTGTTTCATCTTTCATCATACTTCAACAATTTAACCTGCAACATGTATTAAAATAGAGTTTCAATGCAAAAGCAAGGGCGAGTATACAAGTTTGTTTACATAGCATAATAGAATAAAAACTCAAATCCAACATGATTCATAATATGTGATTACTAGTATGCAATTTTGGCGTACAATATGATCAAACCCTAGAATACAACGCATAAAATAGCCTAATCCCAAAAGTTTAGCGGGGTGGTAATGTTTAACTTAACAATACCCAAAAGAATAGCGGGCGGGGCGTTAATCCTATAGCACTATAATTGTTAAGGTGGGCGAGCAAAGTTATTGAGCATATAACGTTCCAAATCGTTCATATAGCATACGAGAATAACAAGTAAGTCACATTAGCTTCATGCTTGATCAAGGATTGAGTATGTTTAGTTTAAAAGTTGTTTGCATAATTATACATGTTGCATCCCAAAGTGCAAAAGGGGAAAAAGGGATCGAGTATACTCACAGTGGTTGCAAGCTTTCCTACTTGAAATCCCGCGAGTGAGTTGGTGGATGGATTAGTTTGGAGCACCTAGTCCTTCTACACGAGGAAACATAGGTGTGTGAGTTTGGCGTTTAACGGAAGATTATGGATTCGGATTTAACATAGCATAAAGTACAATATAAAAATAATCATCTTTAACTTATACTCTTATATGACACTATGTAACCACTAGGGTTATATTGTATTTCATGGGTAGTACACCCATTAGAACCATATTACGGTTCTAAGTCTTAGATGATATTCTACTACTTTAACATATAAACACAAGTTCAACATTAAAGGTTCGAATGAGTATATATATATCTAGGTTACATATTATTTAGTCCAATAATTCATGTAGGAGGTAGAAGATTAGGATCTTCATTTAGGCACCTCGAGTTATCATGGATGTCATGTATGGGGTAGGAAGAGCAAGCTTCCATTTAGGAACCCCTTGAATGTTCACCACTTCACTTGATGTAAAAACAACCAAGGAGGGTCACGAACTAGGATTTGTACAATAATGTAAACGACCTAACTAAAGAGAAATCATCAAATCATGTGAGGATTTTATGTTGGAACAACCCAAGTTGTTCCACAATCACTCTACATCAAGATCTAAGCTCGAACATGACTTGTGGGTAAAATACCCTAATGAAAATAGAGAATATTTGAGGTTTAACCTCTGATTTGTATGTCTCAATCATGCTTCTAACACTTAATCAACCATGGGATAGGTTGTAAGCACTAGTACATAAGTTTGAGATGAATTTTGATAAGTTTAAACAAGTTTTAAAAAGAGTATGAACAAAACAAAAAAGTTTTGGTCCGTTTTAGGGCAATTCCAAGTCTGATTTCTCCATGGAGAAACCAAGGAATCAAACCTAAGGACATAACAAAGCAATAGGAAGAAGAACCAAGTGATTTGGTTGAGAAATGAGCAAGTTACACTCACTTTTGTAGGAGTGTATGAATCTGTCCAAGAACTCTGATTTGCAACAGATTGAGAGTGAATTTGTGAAGTGTAATGAGTTGTGAAAGTGTAAAATGGGTTGAAGAAGGTGTGTATTTATAATGGAAGGGATTAGAGGTGATTGGAGGTGGATTAAAGGTGATTGGAGGGTGTTTAGAGTTGGGATTTCGTGCACAAAATGAAAGAAACACAAGTTCTGCCGAAGTAAGGTGCTCGCGTAGCGCTAGCACGAAGGCCAGTACCCATCGCGCTACGCCACGGGGTACAACTTTCTGAATTCAAGTTTCAAAAATGACTTTTAGGCCCCTGTAGTTTATAATTAAGGGTTTTTAAGAGTTTTAGGGGCTGTTCTTGTCATATAAGCGTAGTTTAAGAGCAAGACAAGTATGAGTATCATAAACCCAGTATAATTGAGCGTACAAATGTGGAAATCAAGTATCGTTCACGTTCAAAACACATTTTTATGCATAAGTTAGCTTAATTACAAGTTTAGCACATAGTTTTCAAGAATAACGATTAAACATCAATTGATTCACAAAATCGAACATACGAGCATATATAGAGTGTGTATAACATATTTGTAACAAAATACGAGTTTCATTAATGATCCAAGTCTCGG
Organism: Helianthus tuberosus; assembly: GCA_030545235.1. Lineage (NCBI taxonomy): Eukaryota > Viridiplantae > Streptophyta > Magnoliopsida > Asterales > Asteraceae > Helianthus > Helianthus tuberosus. The sequence continues at coordinate 172,147,160 of CM060424.1, read as the reverse complement.
TTTTACAATGATTTCAAAGGAAAGAACGATTACAAGAATACAAAGTTTCCAAGAATAGAAATACGAACAAAACTTTCTATAAATGGAAAGTACAAAAGAGCCGGGCGTTACACTCTAGACCCCTACTGGGATAATGACTAATATATCAGGGAGATCCTAGAGAACCAGTACCCTTACGAAGAACCAATGCCACAATACCCTGACCCGATACCAGCACCCGCACCCGCACCACACCTGAGCACTGAGAATGTGCAAGAACTCCGCACCTTTGGTGAGGATATATTAGAAGGAAGTGAAAGGATGATACAGATAGGGGAGAGACGAGTCTGGAAATATGACGAGCGCAACATGCAATATTGGATGAACCCCTATCAGTAATAGTAATAATAATAATAATAAAATATATATATGTGTGTAAGTTTGAAAAAAAAAAATAAAATAAAATAATCATAATAATATAATCAACTAAAATAGATAATCCTATAGTTACTGATGCATACTAGTATTGTATTTTAAATTCCAGTTGTGGTTGTAATAGATATAGATAGATATATATAAAATAGAGTAAAGGTCGCAATGACGACGATTTTGGATCAATATGCCTGTTGTGTGATTGTTTGCATTACATATTGTCTCTGGGTTGTTGAGCATCTTACTGAAGTAATAGATTGGTGTTTGGACCCCCTCTTGATCCACTATGAGTACCGCGCCCACTGCGTTGTCCACGGCGGACAAGTACATGATGAGTGGTTCCTTCTTGCGCGGTGCGGTGAGAGTGGGTAGCTGGAGCAAACACTCTTTCATTTCCCGAAAGGTGCGTTCTGCCTCCACAGTCCATTGGAACTGTTCTTTATTTAGGCAGTTGCGCAAGGTGTTGATAAAGGGATAGGATTTCGCCGCGTGATTGGCCAAGAGCCTATTTAGCGCGGCCAGCCGGCCGGCCAACCTTGGCATTTCCTTTATCGTTGAAGGTGATGGCATGCGCTCGATCGCCTAAACCTTTTTCGAGTTAACCTTGAATCCATCTTTTGTGAGGATGAAACCAAGGAATTTTCCTTATTCCATTCCAAACGAGCATTTCCCTGGATTGAGCTTCATGTTGATGCTTCATAGAGTTTGGAATATTCTTTCAATATCTCGGAGCATGGTGTCTTCTTCCATGCTCATGACGACCAGGTCATCCATGTAAATCTCGACACTCTTGCTGATCTGATCACCAAAAGTGTCGTTCATCAGTTTTGGGTAGGTTATGTCCACATTGCGCAACCCAAATGGCAGCTTTGTATAGCAGTAATTTCCCTTAGGGGTGCGAAATGCCGTTTTATCTTCATCCTTGATTGCCATCTGTACCTGATGGTACCCTTTGTAGCAATTGAGGAAACATTTCCATCGGAATGGCACGAGATTGTCGACCTTTTCATCGATCTCCGGAAGTGAGTAGCAATCTTTGGGGCAGGCCTTGTTGAGCTCTTTGTAATCAACGCACATGCGCCAGCCCCCGCTTGCTTTCTATACCATATCCGGGTTTGATAACCAAGTATGGTATTTAACTTCCCGCAGGATCCCTGCGGAGAGCAGTTGTTTGACCTGCTCATTCATTGTTTCATTTTTTTGTGGATCCCAGGTTACGTCTTCCCTGGATCACAGGCTTGATACCTGGTAGGGTATTCAATAAATGTTGCGCAACTTCACACGGGACTCCTGTCATGTCTGCAGGGATCCACGCAAAGATGTCTTTGTTCCTTAAGAGAAGCTGCTTCAGGTGTGCCCTTGTGGTTTTGGACAATGCATGACCCAATGTGACCGTTTGTTCGGGGTACTTCACATTAAGTACCAATTTTTCCGGCTCGGTGCTGGGGGTCAGCCTCGCCGTCTTGGCTGGACGCAGTTCGTCCGTTGACATAACTTCTCTGCAGGCGTAGATTATCGTGATCCCCGTTTTGGTTGGAAAACTGATAGCAGAGTGGGAAACGGACGTTATCATGTTGAAATCGCCCTGTGATTCTCTGCCGAGAAGCACATCATATCGGGAGGTGTGGGGTAGAACCATGAAATTTACCTCCTCGATCCGCGTGTGCTTACTGTTGGTAAGGCGCATGGGGAATGTGATTTGGCCTAGGGAGAACATTGTTTCCCCCGCAAAGCCGGCCAACGGGTAATCCACCGGCTGCAACCGATCTTTTTCTTCCTGATCGAATTGGTTGAAGCATTGCTCGTATATGATATCGAAGATGCTGCCCAGGTCTATGAATAGACGATCGATGCAATAGTGAGCCAGGTAGCCGGTGATTACGACGGCGCGCATATCGCGCGATCCGCCTCGAACTTTTGGGAAGACGACTAGTTCGTCGCGCCAGTCGTCGTCCCCCCTCCTTGCCGCTTTGTGTGGCTGTCTGTGGCCTCCATTGATCATGTGGGTAGTTGCCACATACATGGCCTTCTTGCCACTGGAGGTGCCCTCGTCATTTGGATTGATGCGCTTAGTTTGTTTTGGCGCATTCGGCAACAAGTGTTACAGCTTTCCCTCCTTTAGGGCTCGTCCAATCTCCAAGCGGAGACTGATGCAATTGTTTGTGGAGTGGCCCGAGTCTTTATGATATTCACAATATAGGGTCGTGTCCTGCCCTTTTTTAGACTTCGTTGGTTGGGCCGGTCACAAGCATTGTTCGTACGCAAGAAGAACGTCCCTTGGCGACTTTGTGAGCTCGGTCCAATTGTTCTCCCGAGACTCTTTCTTTGATGCCCGTTAATCTCTCTGGCATTTATTGTCACCCTCGCGTCTGGCTGATACCCGCACGTGGCATATTATAGCAACCTTAAAGAAAACTGACACCCTCGAATTATTTTCGACACCCTAATATATTTTAAAATATCCCAATATGTCTTCCTGAATATCCTGAATATTATTAAAAATAATAAAAAAATCAATTTTTGGGGTTTATCGCGGGCCGCGTAGACCCCTTAGGGATCTTACGCGGGCCGCTAGAGATAAAAAACGCGGTAAAACCTTGCGCTGACACGTGTCCGACTCGTGTTGAACCTACTAGGTGATCCGGATCACCTACGCCATTGACCATCTTTGACGCCGGCCGCATAGCCCCTTTGCTATACCTTACGCGGGCCGCGTAAAAGTCGAAGTGAAGCCCTATAAGTAGAGGGCATCGGATCTTCAGTCTGCTCGTTCATTTCTTTTCTCAATCTCGAATTTTATCAAGTGTAGGCATAATCTCGGGTATAATACCCCATAATTAACGAAGTTCTGCTCCGTTGTAAGTATCATAACCCCTGGATACGTATTAGATACGCTACCCGATTAATCTAGGGTTCCGTAACGGCTGTCGTGGTTCTGCCCGACGTAGTCGTTGGAATGCCGTCTCGGGGAGGGTATTACTAATGTTAAAATGGGTTATTATACTAACACGTGTGCATTTGTGTAAATTATAGATCGTCACCAGGAAACTTTAAAGGATAATCTACGACAGCAATGTGAGTAATCTTCTTTTTGTAAATTGTTTTTACAAAACCTCACACGATTAATTATATATTAAACAGTTATTGAGTATTTGTAAGAATACAATTATCATGGGTATGTTGGGATTTTGTATACAAAGTTATGTTACTGCTTTGCGAGGGGTAACATTTCCACAAGTCGGGTCTGACAGTACCATGGATGTTAATTGATATAACTTGGAAACAAATGTAATTGCGAGATCGCCCTCAATACTGTACAATGGTTTTTATTAAACTTGATTAAACTGGGATTCACTCACCAGTATTTCCCACTGACAAAATGTTTTTAAGTGCGTTTCAGGTAACAACCAATTTTATTTGTTAAAAAGAAGGACGGATTAATGCGTATGTGCATTGACTACCGTGAATTGAACAAGGTCACAATTAAGAACCGGTACCCATTACCGAGAATCGATGATCTGTTTGATCAATTGCAAGGAGCTCGATTTTTCTCAAAAATCGATTTAAGGTCAGGATATCATCAATTAAAGGTACAAGAAGAGGACATTCCTAAAACCGCATTTAGAACAAGGTATGGTCATTATGAATTTACTGTCATGCCATTTGGTTTAACCAATGCCCCAGCCGCATTTATGGACATGATTAACCGAATATGTAAGCCATATTTGGATAAATTCATAATTGTTTTTATTGATGACATTCTCATTTATTCTAAAAGTAAAGAGGAACGTGCAAAGCATTTGCACGTACTTTTAAGCTTATTAATAAAGGAAAAGCTTTATGCTAAGTTTTCAAAGTGCGAATTTTGGTTAGAACAGGTACAGTTTCTTGGACACTTAGTTAACCATGAAGGAATTCATGTAGATCCAACCAAGATCGAAGCGATTACCAAATGGAAAACCCCTGAATCACCAACCGAGGTTAGAAATTTCTTAGGATTGGCCAGTTATTATAGAAGGTTTATTCGAGATTTTTCTAGATTAGCCATTCCTTTAACTAAGTTAACCTGTAAATCCATTAAGTTTGAATGGGGACTAAAACAAGAAGAAGCATTTAGAATTCTTAAGCAAAGACTAACCCATGCACCCATACTAGCATTACCAGAAGGAACTGAAGACTTTGTAGTCTATTGTAACGCTTCTAAGTTAGGCTATGGATGTGTGTTGATGCAACGCCAAAAGGTTATAGCTTACGTATCTAGACAACTTAAGAATCATGAAGAGAATTATTCAACCCATGATCTAGAGTTAGGAGCTATAATTTTTGCCCATAAAATTTGGAGACATTACCTTTATGGTAGTAAGTTTACCATATTCACTGATCATAAAAGTTTAAGATATGTTTTCGGGCAAAAGGAGTTGAATATGAGACAAAGACGCTGGATGGAGATGCTTAGTGATTATGATTGTGATATCCAGTATCATGCAGGAAAAGCAAATATAGTTGATGATGCTCTAAGCCGAAAGTATCATGAAAAGCCAAAAAGGGTACGTTCTCTTAAATTATATCTACAAGTAGATTTAAATGATCAAATTAGAAAAACACAAGAATCAGTAATCCAGGATGATACTAAAAAATTAAAAGGAATGATTAAGGAATTAGAACAAGGAACATATGGAATTTGGAGATTTCATAAAAAGAGAATGTGGATACCTAAATTAGGGAACCTACGTCATCGTATATTAGAAGAAGCTCATAAGTCCAAATATACGATGCACCCAGGAAATGATAAAATGTACCAGGATTTAAGAAAGATTTTTTGGTGGATAGGAATGAAAAATGATATAGCAGCCTATGTTGCTAAATGTTTAACCTGTTCACAAGTTAAAGCTGAACATCAGAAACCCTCAGGATTGCTGCAACAGCTAGAAATGCCAGTGTGGAAATGGGAATTAATAACAATGGATTTTGTTACTAAATTACCCAAAACAAGAAAAGGCAATGATACAATCTGGGTAATTGTAGATAGGCTAACCAAGTCAGCTAATTTCCTACCAATGAAAGAAACTTTCAGTATGGAACAATTAGCCAAATTGTATGTAAATGAAATAGTTTCATTACATGGAATACCTTTATCAATTGTTTCTGATAGGGACAGTCGTTTTACCTCTCATTTTTGGGCAAGTTTCCAAAAAGCCATGGGAACCAAGTTAAATCTAAGCACAGCTTATCATCCTCAAACAGACGGGCAAAGCGAAAGGACAATTCAGACAATGGAAGACATGCTTAGAGCTTGTGTAATTGATTTCGGAGGTAATTGGGACGATCGCTTACCTTTAATAGAATTTTCTTATAATAATAGTTATCACACAAGTATCAATGTTGCACCATTCGAAGCACTTTATGGATGAAAGTGCCGAACCCCAGTCTGTTGGGCAGAAATTAGGGAAAAGCAACTATCTGGACCTGAAATAGTGCAAGAAACAACTGACAAGATCATTCAAGTCAAGGAACGACTGAAAGCAGCACGTGATCGACAGAAGAGCTATGGCGATAACCGACGCAAACCATTGGAATTTCAAGTAGGAGATAAAGTATTGTTAAAAGTCTCTCCTTGGAAAGGACTAGTAAGATTCATCAAACAGGGAAAGCTAAGTCCCAGGTATGTTGGACCTTTTGAAATTATTAAAAGAATAGGACCTGTAGCCTATCAGCTACAACTACCAGAGGAAATGGCAGGAATACATGATGTATTTCATGTATCTAATCTTAAGAAATGCCTAGCTGATGAATCACTTGTAGTGCCTCTTAAAGATATAGAGGTAAATGAACAACTCAACTTTGTAGAAAGGCCTCTACAGATTGAAGACAGGAAAGTCAAGAACCTCAAGCACAAGAGGTTAATTCTGGTCAAAGTGAAATGGGACTCTAAAAGAGGACCAGAGTATACATGAGAGCTTGAATCAGAAATGCAAAAGAAATATCCACACTTGTTCCAGTAGATCTCGAGGACGAGCTCTAAAACAAGGTGGGGAGGATATAACAACCCTAAAGAAAACCGACACCCTCGAATTATTTTCGACACCCTAATATATTTTAAAATATCCCAATATGTCTTAAAATACACCCCATACGTGAAAACGGACCCCGAATACCCTGAATATTATTAAAAATAATAAAAAAATCAATTTTTGGGGTTTGTCGGGGGCCGCGTAGACCCCTTAGGGATCTTACGCGGGCCGCTAGAGATAAAAACGTGGCAAAAGCTGGTGCTGACACGTGTCCGACTCGTGTTGAACCTACTAGGTGACCCGAATCACCTACGCCGTTGACCATCTTTGACACGGGCCGCGTAGCCCATTTGCTATACCTTACGCGGGCCGCGTAAAAGTCGAAGTGAAGCCCTATAAGTAGAGGGCATCGGATCTTCAGTCTGCTCGTTCATTTCTTTTCTCAATCTCGAATTTTCTGAAGTGTAGGCATAATCTCGGGTATAATACTCCATAATTAACGAAGTTCTGCTCCGTTGTAAGTATCATAACCCCTGGATACGTATTAGATACGCTGCCCGATTGATCTAGGGTTCCGTAACGGCTGTCGTGGTTCTGCCCGACGTAGTCGTTGGAATGCCGTCTCGGGGAGGGTATTACTAATGTTAAAATGGGTTATTATACTAACACGTGTGCATTTGTGTAAATTATAGATTGTCACCAGGAAACTTTAAAGGATAATCTAAGACAGCTATGTGAGTAATCTTCTTTTTGTAAATTGTTTTTACAAAACCTCACACGATTAATTATATATTAAACAGTTATTGAGTATTTGTAAGAATACAATTATCATGGGTATGTTGGGATTTTGTATACAAAGTTATGTTACTGCTTTGCGAGGGGTAACATTTCCACAAGTCGGGTCTGACAGTACCATGGATGTTAATTGCTATAACTTGGAAACAAATGTAATTGCGAGATCGCCCTCAATACTGTACAATGGTTTTTATTAAACTTGATTAAACTGGGATTCACTCACCAGTATTTCCCACTGACAAAATGTTTTTAAACGCGTTTCAGGTAACAAAATGTGAAAGCCAAATAGAAGCCAGCTGGACAACACTGAAGGCTTGGAAAAGTGGCAATAAAGTTACATAAAATAAAATAGATGTTTTTATTAAATAAAAATAGGATTTATTCCTATGAAAATGTGTGTACTGCAAACTTGGGTTTTATCCCATGTGTTTAATATTATGAAAATGTGGTATTTTACTCTGATCCAATATTTCCTAACTACGGTCCTAATGAAAATTCCGCTGCCAAAAATTAGACAATACCAGATACCACCGAAACTGGTTCGCGACCACTCGTTCCCGAGGAAATAGGGATCGGGGGTTGCGACACATATGGTTTAGAATCGTGGTCGCGGTTCCACGCATTCTGGTTGCGCTTATTGTTGTTGCTCTTGGACTCTGGGCGGGAGGATTGTCCTTCCACCTGGGGACGGACTTTACCAGCACCGGGTTTGAGAGACCGTGTTGTTTGGGCGTACGTCTTGACTGCCGCCATGACGTCGTCCCATTTTTCTGGCAAGCCGTCCTTGACTGATCGAATGAAATGGCTGCGGGCTAGTTGGTTCGTTACCCCTCCGATTTCGAGGCATTCTTTGTTGTAGCGGATGATGAAGGCATCCAGACCTTCGTTCTCTCTGTGCCAGATGTTCATAACGTCTATCGAGTCACGTTTGTGATGTCTTTGCTGGCTGAAATGTGTAAGAAATTTCTCTTGCAATTCTTCAAATGAGGCCAGTGATCCCACTGGCAAAGAATCAACCAGGCCCTTGTGAGTCTGGTGAGGGTCTGGGGAAAAAATGGCACCAGACGGGTTCTTCCCATCGGCCGATTACCCCAACGCTAGTAAAAGCATTCATATGGTCATCGGGGTCTGACGAACCATTGTATTTGCCCATGGTGAGCGGGAGTTTGCTCTTGGTGAGAGGGGCTAAGGCAATCTCCTTTATGAACTTAGAGTTTCCAGCGATGGATTTCGGCCTGTAGGCTAAACCCTGATCGCCCTTTGCGGCGCGATCGTATGTTGTGCGTGGTTTTGTGGGGATATGGTTATTGTAATCCCCAGACTGGCTGTAAGCCGACTGGAAATCCCCGCGATTCGTGTGATTGTCTGGGTCAGTTTGGTCATATCCCTCATTGTAGGGATACAGTCCCAGATGGCTGTGTATGCCAGACCCTCGGCGAGTACCTGATTCTCGCCGGTATTCTCCGTGTGGGCCAAGGCGGTCATGAACCGGTGCTCTGGCCCGGGACCCGTATGTGGAGTCGTCTTCGTTGAGCGTATGGACACTGCAGTAGGAAGGTCCATGTGGCCCGCGTCTATCCCGTGATGTGGGACGTGTTGGTGCCCTGCCTTCGTATTGCAAGATACGAGCCGCGGGTGTATATGGCACGGGTGTGGGCCCTCCGGGTGCTTCCGTATCTGCGCAAGCTTTGTTGTAGGCTGCCACGAGAGCAGCCTATTGTTGCAAGTTCCAGGTGTGGATATCCACTCCAGGTGGCAGTACTGAAGCGTACTGTGAAAAGTCCGGTATGAACATGGGGGAGCGCCCCCTTGTGTGGACGTGCCGATGTGGCCTATTGGTTGGACAGGGGGAGTATTCCCCGTTGGTCTCGCCTTTGTTGGGGTAATGTTTTCCCCAGTAGCATTGTGTTGACGATCAGACATGATCTTCAAGAAAGGAAGAGGTGGTAAAAGGTGCTAAAAGTAGCGGTGGGCGCCAATGATGAAATAGTGGTTAACCAAATGAGGTTAATTCACTGGTCTCGTCAAGTAGGGTTAATCCCTTCTTTCCGAGGATCGGTGGCTGGATCGTCCGCTGATCTGTCTCCTGCACAAGGAAACACACCGTGACTCGTAACTAAGAGGATGGGGTGGGGGATGCTCCTTGTTACCACTCTCTGGCGTGAGAATCAGTATTTGCTTGAGAGCAAAGTATGTGATAGTAGTAAGTGTGAGAGAGAGAGTAGATAAGCAATACCTCAAACCTGGTCCGGGATGGGTATATATAGCCAAAGAGTGAAGGATGGTAATTGAGTGGCTAGACTGACAACGCGCAGCCCTTTGCAGGTATGTCAGGCGCGTAGGTCACGGAGGTGACGCCATGTCCCACTGTGGCTGTCAGACTGTGTGCCAGCGTTGCTTACGTGTGAGCTGGACAGATGACTACTATCAGTGCCACTTGCTGTTTTGGCCACTTAAGTCAAAGTGTCACTCCCACTTGCGTCGTTAAAAGGATGCGGTGCTGGGCCACATCGCTATCTGTGGTAACATCGGTTGTTTCCACGTCCCTTGCCTTGACGAAGATATATATGGGATGCGGTGCTAAGCCGCATCGCCATGTGAGGTAACTGCTGTTGTTACCGCATCCCTTGTCGTGACGAAAACAACCGTTTTCATACACGAGGTAAGTCTTCTCATCACTTGTGATGGTCACTTGTAACTGCTTTGGTGCGACATCTGGGACCATACCCCTTCACTCATCCACTTGTGAAGGTGATGGAGTTTGAGGAGGTGGATAAGAAGGTGTTTGAGGTTTATGTTCGAGGGTATGATAAAAAGTAAATTGGTTGAAGTACTGGTCCCATTCATCAGGTCCTTGGTATGGTGAACCTGCATATGATGTCGTTTCACTATATAGTTCTATATGATGCAGATTTGTCCCAGATGGTGGCATTTTCAGGTCGGGGTTGTTATCGAGTTGGTTTTGGCTAGGGTGCGGCGAATTTATATAAAGAGTCAGGTTAAATGGATCATGATGCGATTGGGAGTAGGAATGATGAGAATGGTGTGAATGAGATTAATGATGTGACACTGAGTGTCTAGCGGGTTATGATGAATGTGATTCACTCGAATGTTGGTAAGATTCCGAGTGATGTGAGGGTGATGGTAATAGTCGTGACGGTCCTCCCTGCATAGGAGCTTTCCCGTTCCTCGTTGTCTTGGCGGCATAATTTTCCTGTTAAATATCAAAATCAATAACTTAATAGATATCAATGGCCTTAGATTAATGCCTAGACTCGGAATAGTCTAAGGATTATGCTATTGTGATGTTTGAGTTTAGACACAAAAGGCTAGTGTCTAATTCTCTTAAACGTTGGCTCTGATACCAACCTTTCACACCCTGATTTCCGGTGGGCCCGTACTTGTGGTTTATGCGTGACGATTGATAACAGATATTCACATATAGCACTGCGGAAGTCTTGAGATTATAAATTACATATTACAAAGTACAAGTGTCCGAAAGTTTAAAATAATTATACAGACTGATAGTACTAAAAAGATCCACAGGCGGATTGGAATAACAAAATGAATATTAAGTCTACTAGGCCTCGCGTGGAGTCACAAATTCCAATATGCATAAACCGAGCAGCTCCAGCCTATTCCGTATTTGCCTCTAAAATGCGCTTAGTCTTTTGAAAATATGTCAGTTTTCATTGGTAAATACAATTAACCGACACATTTTGAAAATCTTTTCAAAATCATTTTTAACCATTTGGTATATAATTTTTATAAATAATTTGGGACAAAGTAATATATCTTGTTACCAGTTTTACATGTTTGTCAATACATATGGGGATCGGAACTAAACTCCGTTACATTATTAAGCGACACACCATATTTTCAAATAAAAATATAATATAGCGTTAGCGTCTGTCAGGTGTATGCCTACACCCCACACTTAGGTCGTGGCCACTTGCAATTAAGTGAGCCGAGGATATCTAGGACACGGTCGCATTAACCCCCAATGTTTAAGTTATCAAGCAAAACAGATTAAAACGGGTTATTTAAATTTTAAGCATCATTCACCCATGATTTAATACCTGACCAAGCGGCTAATGCCTTTCCCAATCCCATCTAGGAAAAATAGGCTAAAAGTATTTACCCGAGCTTATCTTTACAAATCAAAGATGTTCTAAGCACAGTCGTTAATCAAAACAAATAATACAGGCACAATTTACTAGAGGCTCTTAGTCTGTAATGGATGGAATTATGATCCGTTAGAATGTTAACGGGTCTTATTTCAAGTCATATGACTTGGACCGGTTAACTTAATTAAAAGATACGGTTCGCTAGATTGAGCAAAGACCGGATAGAATGAGTTTGGTACCCTTACGAGTACGAGGACTCGTATAATATAGGTCAAACAACTATACATTATAATTAGAACTGATTTGGAACGGTTTTGACCCGATTCGGTTAACTTATATAAATTACGCTATACAAGTCAATCGTACGCGCATAGACGGCATCGGGTGATCGGATGGGTCCATGGTAAGTCTAATATGCCAAAACATGTTTATTATGTTACCATATCAGATTATAACTCAGATTATATGTTTATTACGTTTTAGAATCATTCAATGTGAAAAAGGGCAATTTAGGCATTTTTAGGCATATTAAGAGGACTTTGTATAAAAACCGAAAAATGATATAATCAGACGATATAACCCTAAGGGGTTATTCCCTATAATAACATGATCATATTACAACTTCCAATCAATAGCTAAACTATGTTAAACTGGTCAGAATCGAAAGTTAAAGCAGAAGTCAAATTGTTTGACTTTCGGTTGCGAATCGAGCTCTAAGCAGGAAATGACGGGTTGGACATGATCTAACATGTGCTAATATGTTATATAACTGTTATAATTTCAAAAATTAAGGTTTCGATACTTAAAAGTTCATTTAATGTTAATTACAAAATTCTACGTTTTTTACTTTTATTTAATAAAGCTTTAACTCGTCATTTGACCAACTTAACATGATCTCCAGTAGGTGCCCTCATAGGGGATTAATACCTACCTTATTATGATCCTGTAACCATGTTCTATTCGAACATTGGCTTGACCGAAATGGTCATAACCGAAAGTTAAAGAAAAAGTCAATTTGCTTGACTTTCGGCTATTAACAAGCCTATAAATGAAAAACGACTGAGGGAAGATTAGACTTCAAGTAGGAGGCCTCTTTTAAGCAGAAGCAACTCCAAAGTAAAAGAGAAAGAATTATGAAAGGTGCAAGTTCAAATGGTGAACTTAATCACCTATTTATAATTGAATTCAAGCTCCCAAATGATGGCAAGTGTGTCTAGGAGTGTTATGGTGAAGATTAGTGGCAGGACACATGTCCTAGGGAGGCTTGAAGGTGGCAAGAATCGACAAAAATTACAGAGAGCAGCTGCAGCAACTGCCAGCGATGTCCTTGCAGGCCGCAAGAGGTATGGCCTTGCGGTCCATAAGGGCTTCTGGCGCCCATAGTTTTGAATGCCTTATGGACCGTAAGGCATAAGACATATGCCTTACGGTCCATAAGGGACCTTCAGAAGCCAAAAGTTGGGCAATTTGTTATATTTAATCCCCTCAACTTCCATACTTCCACATATGTACATAATTGGTCCCTCTTGTGTTACCATATAAGTCGCCATGAATTTCCGAGGTGTTACATGACCCAAACCCGACCTGGGTACATAGGGTTGAGTTTTTTCTCAATGCTCGCACCTTAACTCGACCCGGTTTAATCCATTATCCGATTTTTTAATACCCAATCATACTTAAACCCGATTCTATACTCAGAACCAGATAAGAGAAATAACTTATTTGTGCACTTCTATAATTTGTATGTAATTTTTATTTAAAGTTTGTTTTGTATTAAGTGTATTGGGCCCACCAGCCCAATACATTTATTTAATTTAACAAGTAATAAATAACTTTAAACCCCAAACTTTTAAGCATGTTGGGGTGGACAAAATACCCCAAAGATGGAAACATTCAGTATGTGGATTGTAGAATTGTTTATACTCACCCTAAACCTTAAATTATCCAACATCCCAACCCTTAACCCCTTATCTTAGCGGTAAACCATACCTGGACGAATAACCCACCTGGCCTACCCATGGGGGTGACTGTGGTGTTACCGCATGGTTTTGAGCCCTAACGACCAACCCGCAAGGGTGCCCGCGTCCCCCCTACCCTCTAACTTCACCTAGGTGCCACATCACTCAAGCTTCCCTAATTCACTTCATGTCACCTCAAGGAAATGGTTTAATCTCGTTAACTCCACCTAACCCTATTTATATAGTGCTTCGGGAATAAAATAGAAAACAAATTAATTAAGTCGCTTAACATCTCGTTAACATATTAACATATGATCCCTTTAACGTCCCTTAATACAAAGGAGTTATGTGCAATGCCAGTTGACGACGAGGCCCACTTATTGCCCAGTGAACTCGTCTTGGGCCCCTGTTATTTGGGTTGGCCTGCAGGCCCAAACCCGGCTTCATTTCTTAAAAGAAAACATGAGATATGGCGGGAAAGGAAGGAGATGTGATATCTCTGATATCATTAATTTCTTGAAAGAGAGAGAGAGAGAGAAAGGTCGCCGGAAAGGGTACTGTGGCAGCTGGCTTCATTAATGAAGCTGAGGATCCAGCCGTTGGGGCTCAGACACGTGTCTGTGTTCCCCAGAACTTCTAAGATACCGTTAGATGGTCTCGGTTATATTCTCCAAGGAGATAAGCAAACCCCTTTATATAAGGAAGGTGAAGACTAAGTTAAGGTATACATTCAATACTCTTCCTCATTCAATACCCACAACATATTAACTCAGAACATTCCTTCAGATCACATTTAAGGCACTCTGCCTCGAATTCACATCAAAGAGGATATTCCGGCGATCACATCTAGTCGGAATAAGTTCCTCATTTTCTTGCAAGGTTACTTATTCTCACGCCGGAGCTTGGTCACGGATTCCCCCTCTGGGGTCCTTCGTGGCAAGGCTAACGGTGTTCTCTTTTGAAGGAAGACGACATTAGGCCTTTGCAACGTTGACGAGCTCCGTTGACCATCTACCGGGAAGTGGGTACTCGACACTAGCGCCATCCGTGGGACACTATCCATCTAGTGATCCCATTAAGAACCTGAGACGTTGTAAAGGATCATCTCCCTTTTTGAAACAACATGACTACACCACCTCCACCTCCAGGCTCCCAGATAGTGAAGACGGTTCAGAGCACCAACGAAGTAGTGACTGTCGAAGACACAACCCATGAAGAAGATATCGGTGACAGGGCTGGACTGTTAGGAAAGAAGAACACTATTACACCAGACTTTGTGGCCATGCATAGAGATGAACTCAAAAAGCAGCTCGAAGATTTAGAAAGATGAGAGAAGCTGGAAAGCTTAAGGGCCAAACTTTCCTTCGACACACCGTCTGGCAAGAATGATACCAACTCTCGCGAAGGTAACAATGGTTTAGACCGATTGAATGTTTTTATGATTGCCCTGAGGAAAATGACACCGAAGGAATGGGAAGGGTTGATAAAGGGAAGGGGGCACACGGAAAAAAAGGAATAGACAAAGATGGTCAGGATGACGGCGTGTTGGACAAGCCCCAATTGCCTAAGGACCTAGCCAAAATTTTGATGTTTACCAAAAGGATAGCTGAGGCACCCATGCCTCCCAAACTTAAACCCCCACTAAACCTGGACAGGTATGATGGGACTAAGGATTCGGAGGATCATCTGCATGCCTTTAGAGGTGCCGGACAGGTGGGATGGTGGTCGATGCCCACGTGGTGCCACATGTTTGTCCAAACGTTAACCGAAGGAGCTAGGCTTTGGTTCGACAGCCTTCCGGCTAGAAGCATAGACAGTTACGAAGAGCTTAGTGAGAAGTTCCTCAGGAACTTCAGTCAGTAGAGAAAGGTGATCAAAAATCCCAACGAAATCATGCACATTCGCAAGAAAGATAACGAACGAGAGGATCAGTACATGGAAAGGTTCATCAGGGAGAGCATGAACAAGGGATGTTCCAGAAGTGATGAAGATTAGCAGCTTTATAAATGGGCTAAAACACACACAACTGTGTGAAAAACTAGGGGAAGAGTTCTCTGAGACTTTCGATGGCCTCATGGACAGGGTCAGGGCCTTTGTCAGGGGAAAGGACACAGTCAGCAAAGCCAAGGAGCTGGATATTTCTCCCAGAAGAGCCATCCCAGCTCTCAAATCCCAAGAGAAAGGTACATTCTATCCCTGAAAGCCTACTTTTGATAAACTACATCATAACAGATAGGGATGGCAATGGGCCGGGGTTGGGATGGGTTTAGGTAATCCCAACCCTAAACCCGATTAGATAAGTTTGTCCCAAACTCGTCTCAAAACCCGTCAGGTTTCTAGCAGGTAAATACCCATCGGGTATCGGGTATACCCGCGGGCTTCGGGTAACCCATTAATTTTAAAAAGTTTACCCGTTAGGTATACCTGACCCAAAACCCATCGGGTAACTACTAATCAGTCACATTTAGTATTATCACTAAGGAAATATATCAAATAACTATAATGTATACGGGATAAAATACCTATATGTATAGAATAAAGGATGTATTATATATTTACATATTTAAAAATATAAAAGAAGTTATATCGGGTATACAATCGGGTAAAAGGGTTTACTTTATTGGGTAATTGGGTCGGGTAAACGGGTATATCACCAAATCCCAAACCCACGAAAAAAAATAAAAACTAGTCCCAAACCCGATTAACTGCCGCGAACCCATCCCAGATGTGTCGGGTTTCGGGTTTGCCCATCGGGTTCGGGTTCGATTGCCATCCCTAATAACAGATCAAGACCGACGTACTCTCCCTATAAACCCCGAGGCAGGGGGCCAGCCCCTTATTGTGATAACTTTACCCCCCCTTACCAAGACCCCAAGTGAAATGTTGGCCACAGAGAGAATCAAGAACTCCTTCCCGAAGCCCCCTCCCATTAAGCCAGGGCCGAAGGCTCACCCGAATGAGTATTGTGAGATTCATAAGGACTTCGGTCACAAAACAAATGATTGCATGTATTTTAAGAGAGAAATAGAATCGGCAGTGAAGACATGAAAGCTGTCTCATTTAGTGAAGGAAATTAAGGAAGGGGGGACAGAAAGAGAAGAGATATCAGGGGGAGAGCCAGACAGAGGATACGTAGACATGATCAGAAGGAGAGAAGAGCATGACCCGATCAGGAGTGTCAAGGCTCGGGTACTGGGCCCATCAAGCAGCATGAGGTCCCCGATACTAATGCCCCACTTGGAAGAACATGAGGTACAAAGACTCCCCCTTAACATTTCTGCTACAATAGCCGGCCATAAGGTGGCCCAGATACACATGGATGGGGGGAGTGGGGTATAAGTGATTTATCAACATTGTTTCCAAAGGTTCGATAGAGATGTAAGGGACAGGCTAGAAGAAGATTCTATTCCCCTAGTGGGTTTCAATAATAGCATCTCACACCCCCTCGGGAAGATCAGGCTCCCCTTCACGGTGGGGGTATGGGACCGGGTCCGAACAATAGAGCTGAACTTCAGGGTGGTCCGAGTCCCTTCTAAGTATAATGCAATCTTAGGCAGACCAGAGATTGACGATTTGTAGGACCAGGCTTCAACCCCTCACAGAGCCTTAGTGTTCAAGACTCCTCGGGGGCTAGCATGGGTAAAGTCCTCCTACGAACTTGTGTCATTGACCTCAAAGGGAGAAGCTGGGAGAGAGTCCCAGGAAGAAGGAATAGAGGAATGGGTTCTCAATGAAAGGTTCTCGAAACAAACAATAAAGGTAGGGAAGCACATGAGCGACAAGTGCAAAAGTGCACTCAAAGAATAATTGCTCCTCAACATAGATGTCTTTGCATTCCAGCATGGGGATATGACCGGGATCCCCAGAAGCTTGACATAGCACAGGCTCAATACCCACAGCTGGGTAAGGCCTGTTAAACAAAAGAAACAGATCATGGGACCAAGCAAGAGGAGGGCTGCTTGTGAAGAGATAAGAAAACACCTCAGAGCCGGGATAGTCAGGGAAGTCAGATACCCTTCATGGATAGCCAATCCAGTCATGGTCAGCAAGAAGGACGGGGGATGGAGAATGTGCATAGATTACAAGGATTTAAACAAGGCCTGCCCCAAGGACTGTTATCCACTCCCGGAGATAGATGTCAAGGTCGATTCCTTATCCCAGTATCCAAATGTCATTGGGAGATGAGGAAAAGACTACATTTGTGACAGACGAAGGCACCTTCTGCTATACCAAGATGCCCTTTGGATTGAAGAACGTTGGAGCTACGTATCAAAGGTTCATGAACACCTTATTCAGAGAATAGCTGGGAAGAAACCTGGAAGTGTATATAGATGACATTGTCATAAAAAGCCTTACAGAGATGGCTATGCTAGAGGATGTGGCAGAAACTGTCAGAACGATGCAGGAAGTTAACATGAAGCTAAACCCAGGGAAGTGCTATTTTGGGGTTGAAGAAGGAAAATTCCTAGGAGTGGTGGTTACCAAGGGAGGGATCAAGGCAAATCCCAAAAAAACATAAGTGGTGGCTGAGATGCGATCTCCCAGGTCCTTAAAGGACATTCAGCACCTAAACGGCAGACAAGACCTTACCCTTCATGAAAGTTTTGAAGGACTATCTCCAGACAAACAAGTTTAGATGGACTCCAGAGGTCGAGGCGGCCTTCCAAGAAATGAAAGAATACATATGCAAGCTTCCTACCTTGGCCACTCTTCTACCGAGGGAGGACCTGTTCCTAAAACCTGTCAGCATCAAGGACTACAAGCAGTGTTGTGATGTTAGTAGAAAGGAAAGAAAAGCAGATCCCCATATACTTCATTAGCAGGACTCTCAAGGTTCCGGAGGAGCGGTACATGCTACTAGAAAAGCTCACCTTGGCATTAGTCTTTGCCTCCTAAAGGCTCTGAAGATACTTCCAAGCTCATATAATTGTCCTGCTGACAGACCAACCCTTCAGAAGGTACTAAGGAGACCTGAACTTGTAAGTCCCGAAACGAGATCACAATGATATAACACAAGCTTGTTTGGTGGCGAAATCGCATAAACAAGCAACAATTCAACACAAGAAAGGAGATGAAATAGAAAGATTCTTTGATTGATGATTATAGATCTTGCATACAAAAGATGATTGTCAAATACAAGATTTTCTTGATGTCACCAACAATAATGACCTAATCATAATTTACTATTTATAGAAAGTGTTTAAGGAGGATTCTCCCTAAACCCTAAGCCCATTTCCATAAAAGCCCACTCCATATCCCTTAATCCACTTAGGGCTGTTTGGTAGCCTCTTAATGATTCTATTAAGAGGCTATATCTTAATGGTTAAGAGTTAAGAGTGTTTGGTTCAGTAATTTAAAACATCTTAATGGTTCATTAGCCTCTTACTGATTCAGTTTTAAAAAGTCTCTGGATGAAAAATTAGACACACATACCCTTTACCCTGATAACTCAGCGACACCTTCTCTCAAACATATCAACAACGAGATTTCCTCACTGCTCAACGAACGATTTTCAGCCCTAATCACTCGTCACCACCACTGTTCTGGCGAAGCCACTACTCACGCAGGTATGTACAATCTTGTAGGATCGAATTTTGACCCGAATGAGTCGTTCGGAAGAGCTCAAATCCGTTTCAGAGGCGGAAACAAAGAAACGGATGTGAAAACAGCTTGATTCACACTATAAATCTCTTGTATATTGATTTTACAGCTATTACATTCAAGAGAAATACCGGCAGCACTTCGGTATCAAATCTGGAAAACCTTACAAATGAGAAGACAACTACCCTATTTATAGTAATCTAGCTTTCGCTTGAAGACATACTTGTCAGCTTCAAGCGAAAGTCTCAAGCGAAACCAACCAATTAAGTACAAGCGAAACCCACATGAAATTTGTCTTCAAGAGAATCCTCAAACAATACATAAATCTGATTTCTAAATTGCTTTGTCTTTTGTGATGTTACAATTGATGATGTCACCATTATGATGTCATCTTTGAATAAGATGACATCATGCTTGATCAGATCTGCAACGAACCCGAGACTCGATATAAGACGAAGTCGACAGATGAATGCACCAACAAACTCCCCCTCAGATGTTGACGAGTCTTAAATGTCGAGTCTTCAATGTCTTCAGTCTTTATCAGTCTTAACGCTCTCTGAGCATATACCAGGATCTTATCTTTGGCTCTAGCCTCGTCAGACTCCCCCTCTCATCATGATGGGATCGCCATCTGGAATTAGCTATCACCTTGAGATCAAACCCTGGCTTTATCTCTGATCAGATCATCTCCTGCACACATTTTCTCATCAAAACATAAGTTTTTACTTAAATCAATAAGAAAAACTTACTAGTTATAGTTACATCAAGTTCAAATTAATGACCTTGATTAACTAATCTAACTTTCTTTCTTAAAAAAAATTTCTTCCGCTAAACTCACACTCCCAAACCAGTTCATCTTGTTTAGCACTTGGAATTTCGAATATCAGCTCTCCAACATCAGTTGTCGAAAATCTTTTTGGATTTTTCAAAAATTATGCTAAAACACACTAAAAATCTTTTTGGATTTTGAATGTAATGAAATGCAGTAAAGAAATATTTACAGACAATATTTTTGTGAGTTTGTGTAAGAGGATCATATCAGTTTTTGACAAGTCACGAGTACCGTTGAGCTTAGTTACACATTATGAATTAAACAATTCACTTAGATTGCCTATATACTGATCCACTTAAATTCTCACACAAATTTCAACTGATTCAGGATATGAGTTAGGTGTTTTAAGGACTTAAACTCATTCATGTGTCCCACCTCTTGAATATACTCCCGTATCCAGATCCCAATATTCAGTTTTACAGGTGAGTATACCACAGATGATATCTGTAAGGATTTAAATTGTGAGGGCCGTGAGAGCTCAGGTCGATACTTCCGTATACGCAGAGAGATGACGGCTTCGACTTTTGGTGTGTCCCCTTTAGAGGATCTTTTTTACAACAGCATTGATTAGCAATTTTATTGTCTTATCATTTATGCTGAGGGCGGCGCTATATTTCAAGCAAGCAGAAAGTATTCTCCGGGGACTAGGTCAGAATTTCCATCCAGCAGAAGTCCCGGGATAATAGCTTTCGCTTGAAGACATACTTGTCAGCTTCAAGCGAAAGTCTCAAGCGAAACCAACCAATTAAGTACAAGCGAAACCCACATAAAATTTGTCTTCAAGCGAATCCTCAAACAATACATAAATCTGATTTCTAAATTGCTTTGTCTTTTGTGATGTTGCAATTGATGATGTCACCATTATGATGTCATCTTTGAATAAGATGACATCCTGCTTGATCAGATCTGCAACGAACCCGAGACTCGATATAAGACGAAGTCGACAGATGAATGCACCAACAAATCTGCTCCCAATCTTTTTTTTCAACCCTAAACGGTTTTTAAACCCTAATCTCTACCATTCATTGTACCTAGGTTTTGTTTTTTTATGCAAATTTGTATAGTTTTTGGTCTAACTAACCCCAGTGTATTGATGATTGAACTATGTGCCATGAATTTCAGTGTGACAGTGATAAGTTAGGATGAAAATTGTTACATCAGTGCATTAATGAAAGTTCT
This sequence comes from Helianthus tuberosus, assembly GCA_030545235.1. Lineage (NCBI taxonomy): Eukaryota > Viridiplantae > Streptophyta > Magnoliopsida > Asterales > Asteraceae > Helianthus > Helianthus tuberosus. The sequence continues at coordinate 172,126,246 of CM060424.1, read as the reverse complement.
TGGTCTGATAAAAGTGAAAATTGTTATGTGCAAAAGAAGGGTATGTATTTTGTTTGTTAGAGTATGTATTTCGACCTCTAGGGCTCTGTTCTGTTATACATGTTCAGTTAATTTCTCCTTTAATTCGCTTTATAATCATGTTATAAATGTTTATTATGTTGCAGCCTTTGGTTATCTCAGTCATTTCAATACATTTTTGAGCAGTTCTTGAGCCTAAAATGTAGTACTTTGAGCTGGTCACTCACCCACAAAATTTCGTAAGTTTTTAATATTGTTTGAACCTCCAAAGTTGTTCGCAAAACTGAATGTCAAAACTGCCCACTTTGGACAGATTGTGTGTTGAATAGACCATAACTAACCCCTAAGATGAGTAAAATAACGTAAATTTTCTGATGGGAGTAGTAATTTGAATATATTTTAAGGTCCACACAACCTCGTGCCCTAACTTTGAATATATCATTCTGATTTTGCTAAAATAAAAAGGGAACATAAGCATATATCTCATCTTGCTTTCATAGCTCATAGAGCACCCGTTTAGTAAGCGGGAGGTCTTGAGTTCGACTCTCAATGAAAGCAACTGTTTTTGTGATTCTTTATTTTAATTTGGGGTAGCTGAAACTGTTGGTGTAGCTTTTGGTATGTAAAAATGAAGTTTTATCATGTATAGATGGAGTTGACTACTTCATAAGGAATGCAGATTCAAGTTTTTGCACAAGCATTTGCAACACAACCATACCCATCTCCATGGCTCGTATTTTCCTCATTTGAAACCTTCCCTGTTTTATATTTTAAAAAATTGGCTGAAGATAATACTAGAAGAGATGGTATATGCACACAACTTGATTATCTTCATTAGGATTGCCTGTGGCTCTTGATTAGTTGATTGTGTGAGTTGATCTTGATCACTATGTAGTAGTTATATGTTGTGCCTAATTTGTATACCTAAGGTTTTAACGGTTTATGGACACCCTTATAAGTTATTAGTATAATATCAGAACAAAAAAGAGAATCGCTTCAGTAGATACAAATTGGTTCAGACCAATAAATAAATCCCATAGGTTTTGGGTTAAATAAAAACAAATCCTTTTTAATCTTTTTAGAAAAAAGAACAAACATGACTACATGCAAAATATTTATCATTTATAATAAAACTATAACAAAGCATTTCTATCATGTATTATATTATTTATAAAAAAACATTTCGATAAAAATTAGACGCAAAGTATTAATTTTCATTTGGGTTTTAGTATTTTTCATGGATTGTGAAGGATTTAGGTGTAATTTGGAATTTATATGATGTTTTGTATTTTCATCATTTTGTACAGTTATTCAGAACTCTCTGGCCAAACAGAACATTTCATTCAACACATAATAGTTCAGAGGGATAAAATAGTCATTCTGTACAGTCATTCAGAGGTCCAACCAAACAACACTTATTGGCTCAGCACTTACTGGTTCAGAGTCTTTTACTCATTCAGACCTCTTATTGGTTCAGCACTTATTCAGTCAGAGGTTGCCAAACAGCCCCTTAGCCACTAATCCATAAACCTAATTAGGTCCTAACAATCTCCCTCTAGGTTTACTGGATTAGTAGCTGCATCAGTTTTGTGGTTCGCCTTGCCCCGGTAATGGATCAGTAATCAAATGATGTCTCAATATGTTTGCAGTAGCACTCGTCCACTCCTTCGCACATTCTTCATACTTGTCATTAGTGCGAATTTGATGATTGGATAGAACCAGGATGTCTTCCTCATGAAAACTCATCAAATCAAAGGAATTTGGAATCCAAATTGATTGCTCTTGAGTCACTATCACAGCTTCGGCCATCTTGGGGTCATAAGCCCAGAATCTGAAGTTTCTCAGGATTTCCTTCTCAAACTTGTGGGAAATCAGAATAATCTTCTCTTTGTCGGTTGCTGGCCATATGACAGACTTGACATTGTGCTTGGTATGGGGGTCACGAACCCCAGGATTCCTTTTGACTGTAGGCTCAGCTGTCTTCATGATTGCGAAGTTACTTTTTATTTCCTTCTCAAGCCTTGAATGAAAAGCCCAACCTCTGCCTTTTTGATTTGGTTCTGGATCATGATACGGTAGGCTTGTAAATGAACTGAACGAACACGAACGAGGCATGTTCATGTTCATTCATTTACCTTTAACCAAACAAACGATCGGACATGAACATTTAAATGAATGGATTTTCTTGTCCGTGTTCGTTCGTTAAGAAAATGAACATGTTCATGTTTGTTTATGTTCGTTTGCTAAAAGTATAAACGAACGGTTCACGAACATAAACGCACACAAACACACATAATTGAACATAAAAGAACATAACAAATCATAATGAACATAATTGAACAAGGCTTTGACTTGTATAGCAATAGTAGAGGAGAAGAAGAACCTAAATATAGGTAAACCTTAATTCACGTTTCACATGATAGAAAATATTACTTTTAAATTGGAAAATATAAATCAAATATATTAATACCATATAAAAGAAAGTTTTAAAATCGAAAAGTTAAAGCTAGTTATGGGATGATAAAGACAACTAAGTAGATTTTTAAATTTAATTAGTAATAACTAAATTTAAAAGATGAACATAAGCAAACGGATATAAACGAACACAAACGAACGAATTTAAATGAACGGACATAAACGAACGTAAACGAACGAATATAAATGAACGTAAATGAATGAACATCGTTCAAGAACTAAATGAACAAACGGGACATTGTTCATGTTTGTTCGTTTATTTAAATGAAGAACAAAATTGTTCATGTTCTTTCATTTATTAAATAAACGAACATGAACGAATTTCCGGCCGAATGATTCATGAACGGTTCAATGAACGTTCGGTTCATTTACAAGCCTTGAATTTGGGTCTCTGTAGTTTTAATTTTGTTGCCATTTTCATCTAAAATCATAATCTGTTTAGATTTTTCAGTTAACATCCAGTTTTTTTTTGTATTTTTCCTCCCTTTTAATGAAGGGCAAAATGGTATTTTAACATTTTATTATAACAAATTAAAAAAAAATATGACCATTTTGTCCTTCATTAAAAGGGAGGAAAAATACAAAAAAAACTGGATATTAACTGAAAACTCTAACCAAATTTTGCTTTTGGATGAAAATGGCAACAAAATTGAAACCACAAGGACCCAGATTCAAAAGGTTTGAGTTTTGAATTAAAGAGGCAAAAGTAACCAAATCTCAGGGACCATTTTGGCAGTTTACTAAAAAAATAGTTTACAAATCTATTATATATAATAAATGAAAGTTATTTAAGCCACGTGTCAGTAGAACAGGGCATCGTTTTTTCCCTTTTCCCGCCCAACAGTACCACTCCCCTTTATTCTCACCTTTTAACAAACCCTACTTCATTCTTCTCCTTCACCTTTCCATACAAGATCCCCTTTCTTTCTTTCTGATGTTCATCCTTCTCCTTCTTCACATTTTCATCTCCTTAACAACGTCCGGCGGAGGTTACTTCTATTGGATACTTCTGCATTTGAAACCCTAAATCATGTATCGTCGAGTAGTTGAAGAACGGAATATTCATGTAAGATCTATTTTCTCATTCAGAAATTTTATTTGGTTTTATTTATTTTCTCATACTGAACACGATGAACCCTTTTGTACCCTCAGAAGAAGAAGAAGCTCTCCTAGGGTTTCTTATCGTACACGATGAACCCTTTTGTACAAGCTCCTGTTAATCGGTGACACTGGTATGTTGTAATAATGTTTATATTATTGTTTATATATATATATATATATATATGAATAACTTTTCGTAGCTTTTGATTGTTGTCTTTTGTTTGTTATTGTTTATTCAGATGCTTGCTTTATTGTATATAATAGATTAAGAGTAGATTGATTTTGATATGTTTGTAGTTTTTGACAATCTGTTTTGTTGATTTATTCACCCATGTTAGTAATTTTGGATGTACCTATGTTTCTTGATCCTCTGTTTTTCACAATCGGTTTGTTGACTAGAAGTAACCTCTGTCGGATCGTTGTTGAGGAGTTGGAAATGTGAAAGAGAAGGAGAAGGACGGTAAATTTATTGTTGGATTGTTTATGTAGTTAACTAAGTTGAGTATTACAGAGAAGTTTTTGAGATTGTTTTTGTTTTGGTCAAAAATTACCTAAGCAATTAAGTGATCAAATTAGTTAAGTGAGGTAGTGTGCTAGAATTATGTGTAAAAAATATGTTAACCAAGTTAGATATGAAAACAGTTTCAGGATACGGCTCAGAATATAGAGCTGTATCTATGATCAAACAATGAGCAAAAAAGTAAAGGTTGACACGTGATGTACGAGGAAAGCCCTTGATCAATCTAGATCGCCGGCATAAAACCTCGGGAGCTGACAATCGCAGCTGCCTTGTTCTTCTATTGCTTCAAATATCAGGATACAGTGCAGGATGTGGTGCGGATCGACTATGTGTTACAATGTAATTCGAATACAAGTGTTGTGTGTAGTGTTTGCGATGAGCTAGAGAGAAAGTGTTTGAAAATGTGTAAGTTGAGTGCCTTAATCTGATCCGCCCCCATCTATTTATAGTAAAACAAATGTAACTAACTATCCTACATAACCGGGATCCAACGAATATTCCTTAGTCGAACGTTGTAGACCTGGTCTTTCGGGTTCAACGTCTCTCCTTTAACAAATACGCCCGAGTCTTGAGGAGATGAAGTCCATTTGACCGTTGGCAAGTCCCAGTCTTTAACCTGCACGTGATTAATTCGATATACCTCAGGATATCACCCAGGATGTTAGCAATATCCCCGTCCAGTATCCTGATCACAGATAAACAATTAAAAGCAGGATATAGTTCAAGATATGTATGCTTAGAAAATGAGCCATAACAATTGTCCCCAAATATATCGGTTGGTATACCAATCCAACGGATATATTTTAAAAGTCTTATCCCATAATTCAAGGCATTTAAAACGAAGCGACGGTCAAGATCACATCATAACTTCCAACGCGCTTTTTGCTCAATGGAGATCCACAATGCCCTATATCTTCTCTCTTCTTGTTTGAAAAGCAGATATCTCCAACAGAGCCTCCAGGTAATTCCATATTTCTCATTTACTTTCTATCAATTTTACTTGCCTTATTCATAATGGCTGCCGAGACCTTCACCCAGCAGAATCTCCTCAAAAATCCCGAAAAGGAGGTCTGTGCTTTTGACAACGCATACATTGCGGCTTTGAGAGCTTCCGGTGCTTTCCCTGATAACACGGTCTTTAGACCGTTCGATCGGTCAATTCGATCGGATGTTTCTTCCGCTGATTGGGTTTGCTTTCCAGCATACCCTTTTTCGCTAGGTCTTCGATACCCTTTTCCCGAATTCATGATGCAATTCTTCCGAATCACCGGCATCTCTTTTGCTCAAACCATGCCCATGGTTTGGAGAGTATTAATCGTACTTAACCAAATCAAAAACCTTCATTGCCCCGACATCTGCATCGAGGATCTGCCTATTGCTTATCGCCTTCGATCCCACGGCTCTAGCCGGTTCTTGCTTTTCTCGACCTCTAGCAAACCCCTTATTCTTAAAGCCACCAAAAACGAAGACGGATGGCAACGCAAATTTTTCTTTGTCAAACGGGACTCCATTGCTGAGGGTGCCAGCCTTCCGGTGGAGTGGTTAACCACCGGTAGGGTCATAAATATTCTCATGGACCATTAGGTTTCTATCTCCTACTAATATCCTTCTTTTTGGTCCTTATGCAGTGAATTTCAAGGAAGTAGCTCCCCCTACCGCTGAATCAGAGGAAAGAATCAACACTGTTTACCAATTACCTGCAATAGACAGGAGTTTCATCACACACGTCCCGAGTTCCAGTCAATACTCGTCGTCTGAAATGTCTGGTAAGGATTACTTTTAAAATAATTAGTCAACACAGTATAAAATAAAGAGTAATAATGATATAAAACTTTTCCCTTTATGCAGCACCGGCCAAGATCCCTGAAGTCTTTGACCTCGACGAGTTGGACAGTTATTCTGATCAGGTTCAGGTCAAGAAAGAACCTAGTCCCAAGGCCACAGCCTCATCCAAACCCAGCAGTTCCAAAGCCATCATCATTCCCAAACCTTCACCGGCTACCAAGCCCCGGAGTTCAAGTTCCCATAAAAGGAAAGAGCCTGATTCCCCTGTCATTTCTGACACATTTCCTTATGAGAAGCACGGGTTCATTGAAGCTAGCGGGTTTATGACTTCCTTTCTTAACCATGTTAGTATTCTCAAATTACATCCTGCAGCTTACATCGTTTACAAAGATTTATCAATATTAATACCTGTCCCCTTACTTTCGCAGGGTCTTGAGCGTCTGGTTCACCTATATCAAGAATCCTGCGGGCTTAACAAGACGCTTGAATCCAAGCTAAAGGAAGCAGAAGTCACAATCTCCGATCAAGGCATGATTGTAGCAGCCAAATCTCGTCATTACGAGGAGAAGTTCAAAGCTATGATTCAAGAACACCAGACTGCTCTCAACAAAGCTACTCTTCAAGCCCAAGCCGATCTTGAAGCTACCCATGTGCAACATGAACGGGATATGGTCAGCTACCGGGAAAGCCTTAAGATTTCCGTCGTCATTTCTCTCCTCCAAGTCAGGTTGAAGATGGCCCATGAAGCGAAAACAATAGGTTTTGAATGCCCTTCTTGGGACGTTGGTGCCTGGGAAACCAAGCTAAAGAACCTCGGCGGCACTTCTTCCAAACCAGCTGCCGAAGAATCTTCCAAAGCAGTTGAAAAAGCAACCGATGCTTAGAAGGATGCTGAGGCGGATGCCAAGACGGATGCTGCTGAAATCATTATGGACGAAGAAGGCACTGCCCCCTAAAGCTTATTTCCTTTAAATTGTTTGAAAATTTTTATGTCTTATGAACAATTTTTATTTCTGCATCAAAATAATTCGATAGCCGAAGGTGGATGGGTCCTGGGTTTCAGGATGAAACCTTCGGTTATCAACTAGTACTGATTGTTTCAAATAATTTCATCTTTCATATTTCTTGCTATTATCTTCCGTCTTTCTTAGTACAGATCTTAGTCTTTACAAAATTTCGTACAATTATCTTTCAAAAATATCCTGATCAATATGCTCAATAAAAACTGTTATTAGATTCGTTCAACTTTGTAGAAAGCTTTTTAAAGAGTGAAAAGCAGTCCACTTTTCCAAAACCTGTTTTGATAATACTTAAATGATCAAAGTTTCTAACTAGTATTATTTTCAAATATTTTAATCAAATATCCTGAAAAGTATTTTGAAAATATATTTTGAGAATATATCAGGATATTTAACCTTTTACCAAGCATAGTATTGTCAAAAACTTAAACAACGTTTACAAAGGAAAGATCATACCAGGTGTTAGGGGAGGATTTCTTAATGACCCGTGATCCTCAATTATTATCCTGCTTGGTGATCCTTACTTCTGTGTCAGTTAATGATCCTCAGAAGTGCTTCAGGATTAGGATCATGGATCGTCCTAAGGATCCTTATACTAATGATTGTCTGCTATGATTTCGTTATTGTTTTGCAGGAGTACCAGCTTGGACTTAGTCTTGGTAACGTTCCTGGAGAATATTCCACGTTTAATCCGCACGTGTTTGACCATGGTGAACGTTATGGAGATCGTGGGGAGAAGGCATGAATTGCGGATAGTTAGTTATTTAGATATTTTACTAAATTTAAAAGGGGTAGCGAGCTAATTAGACAACACTTGGCTATTTTTTGGCTACACACACTCGTACAACTGCACTCACCAGCTCTCGGCAAAACACTTAGCATTTTTCATACGTTTCTACACGATACACTATAGTGATCCTTGTACTTAGCTCGCTATCATCCGAAGTTGTAAAAGGATTATTGTTTAATTTGAGTTGGTGATCGGTAGTTTCCATCACCCGAGGTTTTTTATGCCGGAGATCATACATTGATCAAGGGCTTTTTCCTCATATAAATCTTTGTGTCTCCTGTGCAATTCATTTCATAGTGATCCTCATTGTTGTTTACCAATTCAAGCATCATACCCCATAACAGAGAGTTTGGTTACATTATCCTAGTCTGATTTTTGACCAAAATAGTTTGGCGCCCACCGTGGGGCAATTGGTGCTTCATTCCTTAGAAATTCTCATTTTTGTGATCATTTCGGTTCGTTACATCCAAGCAGATGGCTTCATCATCAAAGAACACCTCCAGTGCGATGTCTGCAGTCAATTCATCCCAGGGCATTCCGCCTTTGCCTCCACCACCTTCTGGACCTCAGAAAAATGCCGAGAAGAAACCAACTCCCATTTTCTCAAAACCTCCAACTTCTTCTGCTTCTTATACTCCTACTACTAGTGACTTGTTTACTCTGATTTTGCAGATGAAGGAGCATATACAGCAGCAGGATAAGACCAATGAAAGGATTCTTTGAGAAATTGGAGACATCAAGAAACAGAAGAGATCGGCAGAGGATCATTCCCTACTGATGCCCTGATCTTTGAATTTCGATACTCCGGTTATAACTTCTCAGCCTTCAGCGGTTCCAGACGTTCAATATGTGGGAGGGCCAAAAGGAGTGCATTACGGATCATCATCAATGACTCAGGCTTCAGGGTCATACTTCCAACCAGCAGGATCCATCCTCAGCATATAGGATCCTTCGTAAGCTCAGGAGGATACTCAGGAGCGCAGCAGATTCAAGGATTCTGGCCGTTTCAAGGATCCTCCCAGGTTCAAGGATCCTCCCAGGTTCAAGGATCCTCCCAGATTCAAGGATCCTCCTATGTTCCAGGATCCTCCCAGGTTCAAGGATCCTCCTACGTTCCAGGTTCCTCCTACGTTCCAGGATCCTCCCAGGTTCAAGGATCCTCCCAGGTTCAAGGATCCTCTCAGTTTCATGGATCCTTCCAGATTCCGGGATCCTTAAGGAGTTTGCAATCAGGGAATTCCGATATCTATCAGGGAGATTTCATTCCAATGCAGACCATTGCTTCTACTGGTCCATCGGTCATTCCAGAGCCCCAATAATATGGATTCACATCCGCTCTTCCTAATTTGAATCCAATGGGAGGTAACACTTTCAATAATTCTTATACCACTAACCATGGCCTTATGCAGGATACAGGTATCAATCATGCCATGGCCAGAGAATTGCAAAAGTTAAAGGATATGATATCAAGTGTCCCAGGAGTGGTCAAGCCTATCCCGGAGATTGCAGATGGGAGCCACAAGATATCTCGTTTTGCACCACCAATCTGTGATGCTGAGATACCCAAGAGGTTCCATGTGCCTACTATGAAGTTGTATGACGGTTCAACAGATCCTGAAGAACACATAGCACAATACAGGGAAAGGATGGAGATCAATCCCATCCTAGAAAGGTTAAAGGAAGCATGTCTGTGCAAGGGATTTGGATCCACTCTTACTGGATCGGCTCTTAAATGGCAGCTAAGTCTTCCCCCTTACTCTATTACCTCGTCTGCTAATCTAGTTAACCTATTTAATAACCAGTTTTCTTGTAGTAGAAAATTTGAGCGTTTAACTAGTGATCTTTATAGGATAACCCAAGGTCATAATGAATCATTAAGGGATTATATCACTAAATTTAGTAAAGAATCCTTAGATATCCCTAACCTGGATATAGCTACGGCTGTTGAAGCCTTTAAAATGGGATTGCTTAGGGATTCATTATTCTATGATGATCTTGTTATGACACCATGCAAGAATCTAGACGAGGTAAGAACCCGGGCCCTTAGGTTCATCCGGCTAGAGGATGAAAAAAGGATCCAGGAGAGGTTAGCAGGATCCTCAAAGCAAGAGAAGCAAGGATCCTCATTCAAGAACAACAAATTCAGATCCTATAACAAATCTGATAACCAGAATGTGCATGCTGTTGAACAAGAAGAGGATGATGAGGATTATCCTCCAATTTCCGAATATTGCTTTTCTGTTGATAACAATGAACTAATCCTTGCGATGCAGAATTTAGGTGATAAAGCTAGATGGCCCAGGAAAAATGACAGACCAGCTGCAACTAAAGATAAGTCAAAGTGGTGCGCATATCATGAAGATTTTGGGCATCTCACAGAAGAATGCATCGCACTGAGAAAAGAAATTGGATACTTGTTGATCAAGGGGCACTTGAAAGAATTATTGGGGAGAAAGAAGTCAAGGACTCAGGATCCTGAAAGGATCCCAGAGAAAGCTCCAGCACCTCCAGCAGATGCAGAAGTTATAAACTTTATTTCCAGAGGATCAGACATTTGTGGAACATCCTTCTCTGCGGCTAAATGACATGCAAAGGAAACCAAGATGGATAATGGAGATAGACCCATTCGAACATCCAGTGTCTCCGAAGGAAAAGTTATAACTTTTGATGAGGATGATCGTGTTGACATTCAGGATCATCATCATGATGGTTTGGTTATCACTCTTTTTATTTCTAACCATTTTGTTCGCAGGATCCTTATAGACGGAGGAAGCTCTGTGAACATTATCCAGCTTGATGTCCTCAAGAAGATGAATATTCCTGAATCCGATATCATACCAAGATCCTCTGTGCTCGTGGGATTCAGTGGCGAGACTAAGAATACTCTAGGGGACATTAAACTCCCAATCTATATCGAAGGCCTACATTCTTACCAAAATTTTTGTGTTATTGACTGTTTATCTTGTTGTAATGTTATCCTTGGCAGGCCTTGGATACATGACATGAAGGCAGTCCCATCCACTTATCATCAATGTGTGAAGCTTCCTAGTCCTTGGGGAATAGTGAAGATTGATAGTGATCAGCAAGAAGCTAAGAACTGCTACACCTCATCAATGAAACCAGCATCAAAGTCAAGGGAGCAATATCAATTAAAGCGTCCTCCAAGGGATGTCTTGGAGGCAAGAGAACAGGATGTAGTAGAAATCCTTATGGATCCTGATGATCCTGAATCTAAAATTTATATAGGATCAGGGATCCTTGGCGAAATAAAGGAAGACCTCATATCCTTCCTCAAAAGGAGAAAGACTACCTTTGCATGGAAACACGAAGACATGACAGGTATATCTAAAGATATAATCACTCACAAACTTGGCATTGATAGGTCCTTCAAACCAATCCATCAAAAGAGGAGGAAATTTGCACCAGAAAGAAATGCCATTATCCAGGAGGAGGTAGAGAAATTACTCCGAGCAGGTATGATTAGAGAGGTCAAGTATCCAAGATGGTTGGCCAATGTGGTTGTTGTTCAAAAGAAAAACAGAAAGTGGACGGTATGTGTCGATTTCACTGATTTAAATAAGGCATGTCCCAAGGATCCTTTCCCATTACCCCACATTGACTCCATGGTGGATGCAACTGCGGGTCATGAACTGTTAACTTTTATGGATGCTTCATCTGGATTTCAACAAATTCAGATGGAACCATCCAATCAAGAGGATACAGCCTTTATGACTCCAACTGGTATATACTGTTATATTGCTATGCCATTTGGACTAAGAAATGCAGGTGCAACTTATCAAAGGCTAGTGAATATGATGTTCAAGGATCAGATTGGACAAACTATGGAGGTTTACATAGACGATATGGTGGTAAAATCAAAAAAGGCTGAGGATCACCTAAGAGACTTGGAGGAAGCATTCAATAACCTTGACAAATATAACATGAAACTTAATCCTTCAAAATGTCACTTTGGTGTTAAAGCAGGTAAATTCTTAGGATATATGGTGACAAAGAGAGGCATTGAAGCCAGTCCAGAACAAATCAAAGCTATAGTGAACATCAAGTCCCCTGCCAATGCTAAGGATGTTCAGAGGTTAACAGGCAGGATTGCAGCTTTAAACAGATTCATATCCAAATCCTCAGAAAAGTGCAAGGAATTTTATGATATCCTAAGGAAGAACAAGAAATTCGAGTGGATAGAGAAGCATGAAAGTGCCTTAAGAGCTCTTAAGGATTACATATCCTCGGCCCCGGCCTTGATGAAACCAGAAAAAGAAGATGTGTTATCCTTATATCTCGCGGTATCCTCAAAAGCAGTAAGTGCCGTCCTTGTTAAGGATCACGAAGGTACACAACATCCTGTCTATTATGTAAGTAAGAGTTTACTTGATGCTGAATCCAGGTATTCACACTTAGAAAAACTTATCCTTGCATTAATTATGGCATCTACTAAATTGAGACATTATTTTGAAACTCATGCCATTATCATCAAAACTAACTTTCCAATTAAGAATGTCCTCAGGAAACCTGAAATGTCAGGAAGGATGGCTAAGTGGGCAGTGAAGCTTAGTGCATATGATATAAGATATGAGGCCAGGACAACCATTAAATCCCAAGCATTAGCCGACTTTGTGGCAGATTTCAGTAGTGATTTGCAAAAGGAAGCTGAGTTAGAAGTTCAGCAGCTAGAGGAGACCAAGGATCCTTGGATACTCTATACTGATGGATCCTCAAATGTCAAAGGAACAGGGCTTGGAATACTACTAAAATCTCCACAGGGGGACATAATACCCCACTCTATAGCTTGTGAGTTCCAAACCACTAACAATGAGGCTGAATATGAAGCCTTGATAGCTGGCTTGCAAATTGCTAAGCATATGAGGATCAGGTATCTTGAGGTACATGTAGATTCTTTGTTAATCACTAATCACTTTAATGGATCCTATGCTGTTAAAGGTGAAAAGCTAATCAAATATTTGGAGATAGTCAAAGAATTGGCACTCTCTTTTGTATCCTTTAGTTTGACACAGGTACCAAGGGAAGAGAATGCAGAGGCAGATGCATTAGCCAATTTAGGATCATCCTTGAAGATCCCGGAGGATATCAAGATCCCTATTATCCATATCCTGACCCCGGCTATCGAGGATCATGTGGCTATGGAGATAGGAGAGGATTCTACAATCATCCCTAGTGATGAGAATCAATCTCATTCAGGATCATGGATCCTTCCAATCATGAGATACATACAACATGGAGAGATCCCTACAGGAGAAAACCCTAGGGCTTTCAAATGTAAGGTATCTCAATTCACAATTTTAAATAATATGTTGTATAAACGATCTCTTGCAGGACCATATTTAAGATGCATTGAGGATCCTGAAATCCAAGAAGTTTTAAAAGACTTCCATGAAGGAGATTGTGGAAACCACACTGGGGGCAGGGCATTATTCTCAAGGATCCTGAGGACAGGATACTATTGGCCAACTATGAAGAGAGATGCTGTGGAGTATGCTAAGAAATGTGATCCTTGTCAGAGACACAGCAATGTCCTTCATCAACCAGCTGAATTTTTGCACCCTATATCCTCCACTTGGCCATTTATGAGATGGAGTATGGATATAGTTGGTAAGCTCCCTAAGGCACCTGGTGGAAAAGTGTTCATGCTTGCTATGACTGATTACTTCTCCAAGTGGATAGAGGCGGAAGCTTTTGCCCAAGTCAGAGAAAAGGAAGTTATATCCTTCATTAAAAGAAATATTATAACTAGATTTGGTATTCCTTCTGAAATTATATGTGATAATGGTTCCCAATTCATTGGGGGCAGAACTACTAACTTTTGTGACAGCTGGGGGATTAAGATGATAACATCAACACCACTCCACCCACAAGCTAATGGTCAGGCAGAATCCTCCAATAAGATCATCATCAATAATTTGAAGAAGAAGCTTGGATCCAAGAAAGGGAAATGGGTAGAAGAACTACCTTATGTGCTTTGGGCTGATAGGACAATTCCTAAGAATGCTACAGGCCAAACTCCATTCTCTTTGGTATTTGGGGTAGAATCAGTGATCCCTACAGAAATGGTGGTTCCAACTGCTAGAACAAGTATTCGTGATCCTGAGGAAAATGATGAGAACTTGGTTCAAGACCTGGATACTATAGAAGAAATCAGAGATTTGGCAAGGATAAGGATGGCCAGTTATCAGCAAAGAATGGCTGGAGCCTACAACAAAAATGTCAGGATCAGGAAATTCCAAGTTGGTGATATGGTACTAAGGAAAGCATTTCAGAATACCACCAATCCTGCTGATGGAAAGTTGGCACCAAAATGGGAAGGACCTTACTTGATTGAAGCTGAGGCAGGAAAGGGGGCATATCGATTGCTAACAATGGAAGGTGATTTGCTACCTAGAGCCTGGAATGCTGTCCATTTGAAGAAATACTTCATGTGATAAGGATCCATGATCCTCACATGATAAATATCCTTAAAGGATCCTTAAAGCACATATGATCCTCATTTTGGTAACATTCTAATCTTAAACTATTTCATTTCCTTACTTTCTCACATAAGGATAAGGATCCTGCATCCTTTATCCCCCTTCACGTGATTTTGAGTTTTGAAGATTCAGGTACTCTTAGCAAAAGGATGGTTATCCACAAAAGCAACCAGTTACTTGGGTTTGACCCCAGTTATTTGGGCTTGACCCCAGTTCCGCCAGTAGTGCATGATGATCCTGGTATAGTTCATGGCAGTGGGACCAGTACTCGTTTTAGGGGCTGATAATTCCATTGTACTGGCTATACCTAGGATCCTACGTATAATGGTAGACGTACCATACATCCGTTCTTAAGGTTTCTAACGTTTTCACGTTAGCTAAGGTTTTGGCATTTTCATGCCACTAAGTTTGGATAGTCGCCAGTTAGGGCCATACTCCAGTTCACATACGATCCTTGGGCTTGTCCCCAGTTATCCTTGGGCTTGTCCCCAGTTATCCTTGGGCGTGTCCCCAGTTATCCTTGGGCTTGTCCCCGGTTATCCTTGGGCTTGTCCCCAGTTATCCTTGGCCTTGTCCCCAGTTATCCTTTGGGCTTGTCCCCAGTTGCTAACTTTTATCTTATAAGGGCTTAGTCCCAAGTTATGTTCTATTTCAGGTCTTCGAAGTTAAACAACCAAGAATCCTTGATCCTTACCTCTTACTAAGGTTTGTCCTATGGTTATCCTGGTTATAGTATTAAGGGTTAGGATCCTAACTTGGATCCCCAGGTATGATCCTTAACTATTTTGATTTTATTCATTGATTATTTGAATAACCCTTATACTTTGACAACTGAACTCATGATCCTTAAAATATACCACTTTTTGGAATTTTTCAACTATATGATATTTGATATTGGATCATATCCTAAATATTTTTATCTAATTTGTTCAACTTTTCTTACTCAGACAAGTGTATATCAAAACAATTGAAAATTAAAAGGACAAACAAGGATAACAACACAAGATAAGCCAAAAAAGATTAAAGTTATTTTATTAACAAAGGTTTAACCGTCGAAGGTTGTCAAAATTGCCAACCCACGTTTCTACCAGCAAAACATGGCCCGTCCACATGGGTTGGCAACGGGTGTCCATTGTTAATGCGGTTATAGCAAGTGCAGGAAATCAAAGGCGGCAGGATCACAATGGCTTCATCCCCCAAACAGAGGATCCCTCCACCATTTGTAATCCTACCTATTATCTAAAGGATCCTAGATCCTTAATCCTAAAACTATTGTTCAAATACAGACCATCATTGTTTTAAAACAGCACAACCACAAAACAAACTACTACCGAATTTAAAAAATTGGGCTCCGGTTACGTCTAGGAATGTCCATCATTGCCCAATCATGCAGCCTACACCTTCGCTGCATCTTCATCCCCTACAGCTTCGGTATCCTTCACCTGATCCTTCGCACTGCCTCCAGCCTTGATCGCTAAAACCTCCTCAGCCTCCTCATCATCTTCCAGATCAGCTGACCTCGCCTTCCAGCCCTCAACATCCCAGCTACTTCTGTCGAAGTCAGGATCTTGAGGCTCCTGGGCCATCTTCAGTGTTGTCTTGTACATTGTGATGGCAGCGGAGACCTTTGCACCTTCTATGAGATCATGGTTCTCGTAGTCGATGTCGATCAAGATTTTAACTGTCTTAGTCTTGGCGTCTTGAAGGGCTTTTTCGAGATCAGCAATCTTAAGATCCTTGAGCACTGCAACTTGTTGGAGGTCAACAATCTTCTTATCCAGCTCCTCAACGCTCCCCACGTAGTCTTCAATCTCAGCAAATTTCTGCAAAAAACACAAAGCAGTTCAAGATCAGGTGATCCTCAAATAAGTAGGATACCTAGGCAGAATTGGTGATCCTCACGTCATTGAAGTATTCAAGGAACTGGTGGCGGATCAGTGGCAGGCCTTGTAGATCCTCTATCTCAGAGTTTTTCCTCTTCTTGCCACCCCTTCCTTTAGTGGGTGCCTTGGGGATGGAGACACTAGGGCTGGCAATGGCCTTCTTCTTTCTGGATCGAACAGTGTCAAGGTCGGCCATGTTGAACTGGGAGGCAGGCTTGGAAGCTTTTCCGGCACCTACACATTCAAAGCAAGAAAAGTATCCTTATCCTATTTCTATTTAACTATTTATTTAAATCTTTAACTATACAAAAAACAGGATACTTACTTGACATGGTGACTGAGCCTAAGGATACCTCTTGAGAATCCTGGGTGATTGTCTTGAATGATCTTGTTTCAGGGCCGAGTCTTCTAAAAACAGCAAGCCTTTCCTTAGTATCAGGAGACGGTATGAGGTGTGAAACAGTGACAGCTGCATAACATAAAACAAAAGGGGATTAGTGATCCTATCACAAGAGCAAGATTACCTGGTGATCCTTCTCAGGATCCTCTATCCTACCATGGGTGGACCTCTTCCTTGGTAGATCCTTTCCGTTTGGAATGGTATCCCTTCTGACAAAGAAAAAGCGTCGTTTCCAGTTTGTATCGTTCTTGGTGGCTTTAAAAATGGGATGTTCTTCGCCGGGTTTTCGCTTAAACAGATATCGGTGGGATCCAAACGTTGTGAGATCAAAGATCTCTACCAGTTCCAACATTCCTAAATCAATCCCTTCCTGCTCTATGATCCTTTCAAGGGTATATAAGACCCTCCAAATCTTCGGCATAGCTTGGATGTAGGAGATGCCGGTAAGGGAGAAAAAGGATTGGGTAAAGGCTGGAAAAGGATAGGTGTATCCTATGGTGAATGGGGTAACCGGAAAGGCAACCCATGTCTCAGAAATACAGTCGCTCAGAACAGTGGGATCGAAGGGTTTGAAAAAGGTGTTCGCCGGAAAGCAGTACCGGATCTTATCTACTTGTGGATCAGTAAAGCAACACCTCTCATTCGCTGAATCTTTGATGATCCCTTGACTCTTCAAGGGGCTATCCTTCTGGTGATCCTTGGCGGGGGAGGACCGGAGCATCATTCTTAACGTGATGTTGGTAAAGAAAGAAAAACAGAGTAAGAGAAGGAGAAATAGGAAAAGAGATACCTGATTGATCTTCGGCTGAGAATTTAAAGGGAGTTTCTCTTGGATTTAAATGCAAATTGATCCTATCTCTAACTCCTATTTATAATGATGATTTGCAGGATAGTCACTTCAGTGACGTCAGGTTTGCAACGGCTAGTTCGATCTTAACGGCTATTTATCCGTTAGTTTGTTGTGGATAAGATCAACAAAATACAACTCGTTTATTTACAATATTACTCCTTATATTTTGGGGGCAATTGTTAGGGGAGGATTTCTTAATGACCCGTGATCCTCAATTATTATCCTGCTTGGTGATCCTTACTTCTGTGTCAGTTAATGATCCTCAGAAGTGCTTCAGGATCAGGATCATGGATCGTCCTAAGGATCCTTATACTAATGATTGTCTGCTATCATTTCGTTATTGTTTTGCAGGAGTACCAGCTTGGACTTAGTCTTGGTAACGTTCCTGGAGAATATTCCACGTTTAATCCGCACGTGCTTGACCATGGTGAACGTTATGGAGATCGTGGGGAGAAGGCATGAATTGCGGATAGTTAGTTATTTAGATATTTTACTAAATTTAAAAGGGGTAGCGAGCTAATTAGACAACACTTGGCTATTTTTTTCGCTACACACGCTCGTACAACTGCACTCACCAGCTCTCGGCAAAACACTTAGCATTTTTCATACGTTTCTACACGATACACTATAGTGATCCTTGTACTTAGCTCGCTATCATCCGAAGTTGTAAAAGGATTATTGTTTAATTTGAGTTGGTGATCGGTAGTTTCCATCACCCGAGGTTTTTTTATGCCGGAGATCATACATTGATCAAGGGCTTTTTCCTCGTATAAATCTTTGTGTCTCCTGTGCAATTCATTTCATAGTGATCCTCATTGTTGTTTACCAATTCAAGCATCATACCCCGTAACAGAGAGTTTGGTTGCATTATCCTAGTCTGATTTTTGACCAAAACACCAGGAATAGGGTATAAACCTATTACCAAACTTCAATCCCTTTCCAATGAAGATGTCCCCTGTCTGAGACACTTTGTGCATTAGTTCTGAACCTTATCCTTTGAGCTTTACATCATTGCCTTGGTAGGAGTGTCCCCTGTGTACAATGTCTTCAAATACTTAGAAATCCTCCGGATATCAATCCCTGTTGTATAGAAAATTTTTCATGTTACAGGGGTAAAACCCAGGAATGTTCTGGAAATAAATCCCTTGAATTCTGGGGGAAATCCCAAATTTTTGTGCGCTACAGGCGGGAGTGTATAAACTCCAAGACTTAGAAAGGTGAAAACCTTTAAACCTTAGAGAGTATGAAAATACCCTTTCGTGAGAGAGGGTGATCAATCCTCATATACCTTTAGGATTCAGGATATAGCCAACAGTAACGAAATTGTCAGCCACTTTTACATGGACTGGTCCCGCCACCTTGAACTATCCCTGAATAACTTGCGCTCCAGGCGGAGTGTTTAAACCCAATTCGGAAGAAAGGTGAATACCTTTAAACCTGTGAAGGGATCAGGATCCCTTGTACGTGAGAGAGGGGGCCAATCCTCTAATCTTCTGAAGTATCCTGAGTGATCATCCTGGAGCTATATCCCGAAGCATATACTGCAAAACATCCTTAAACTAAGGTGGGTGTTAGCTTGGCTAACACCCCTCTGATGCTTAGATGAGTATTGGGTTTCAAAGAATAAATTAAACCAAACATATTTAAAAAAGATAGAATTCATACCATCCTGAGTTAGAATTTAAATTCTAAACTCACTTGAAATAAAGCTTAAGGTGTATAGCATTCCAAGATCTCGGTAGCATATCCCCTTTCATATTCTTGAGTCTATATGCTCCTTTCCCTGCTTCTGATTCAACTTCATATGGTCCTTCCCATTTTGGAGCTAGCTTGCCATCGGCAGGATTAGTAGTATTCTGAAAAGCCTTTCTTAACACCCAATCTCCAACCTTAAATCTTCTGGTCCTAATATTCTTGTTATATGCTCTGGATATTCTTTGTTGATATGCTGCCATCCTTAGCCTTGCTGCATCCCTTTTTTTCATCTATAGTATCCAAATCCTGACACAAGGCTTCAGGATTCTGTTCAGGATCCCGTAGGGTAGATCTTGCAGTAGGTATTGCCATTTCCGTTGGAATCATTGCTTCTGCTCCAAATACCCAGGAAAATGGGGTTTGTCCTGTTGCATTATTTACCGTTGTCCTATCAGCCCACAAAACAAAGGGTAATTCTTCTGCCCATCTTCCTTTTTTGGCTCCAAGTCTCTTCTTTAAGTTATTGACAATTATCTTGTTTGAGGATTCTGCTTGTCCATTCGCTTGAGGATGTACCGGAGTAGATGTTATCATTTTGATTCCCCAACTCTTGTAAAAGTCAGTAGTTCTCTTGCTTATAAACTGAGAACCATTGTCACAGATTATCTCGGCTGGTACTCCGAATCTGGTCAGGATATTTCTCTTTATGAAGGATACTACTTCTTGATCCCTGACTTGGACAAATGCCTCGGCTTCAACCCATTTGGAGAAATAATCTGTCATTGCCAACATAAAAACCTTCCCTCCTGGAGCCTTTGGAAGCTTTCCCACTATATCCATACCCCACTTCATAAATGGCCAAGGGGAAACAATAGGATATAATGGTTCAGCAGGCTGATGCAGTATGTTACTATGTCTTTGACATGCATCACATCTTCGAGCATATTCTGCGGCATCTTTTCTCATTGTTGGCCAATAATATCCTGTCCTTAATACTTTTGAGAATAACGACCTGCCCCCAGTATGGTTACCACAATCCCCCTCATATATATCCTGAAGTACTTCTTTGGCTTCAGGATCCTCCAAGCACCTCAAATACGGTCCTGCAAGAGATTTCTTGTATAAAACATTATTTATAATAGTGAATCGTGATACCTTCATCCTAAATGCCTTAGGATTTTCATTTCCGGGGATGTGTCCTTCTTTGAGATATCTCATGATTGGAGCCGTCCAGGATTTAGGATCCTCTTCAGGATGCTCTGCTCCAGGATCCTGAATACCCGCTACTTCTTTATCCCGAGGATTCATTGCAGGATATAAGACATGTAATATTGGTATTTGGGTTCCTTCTGGTATCCTGATCGATGATCCCAGATTTGCTAAGGCATCTGCTTCAGCATTATCCTCCCTTTGTACTTGTTCAAGTGTAAAAACATCAAAATATCCTGCTAATTTTTTGAGAATATCGAGGTATTCGATTAATTTCTCACCCTTGACTGCATAGGATCCATTAAAATGGTTAGTAATTAACAAGGAGTTAACATATACTTGCAAATTCTTGATACTCATATTCTTAGCCAATTCTAATCCTGCAATTAAAGCTTCATATTCTGCCTCATTATTAGTAGCAGGAAATTCACACCTAATAGCCTGGGGTAATATGTCCCCCTGTGGCGATTTTAGTAGTATACCTAAACCTACACCTCTTATATTGGATGCACCATCAGTATATAATGTCCAGGATCCTGAAGATTCTCCTAACTGTTGAACTTCTAGGTCTACCTCGTCCTGAATGTCACTACTGAAATCAGCCACAAAGTCAGCTAAGGCCTGAGACTTTATGGCATTTCTAGGTTCATATACTGAATCATAAGCACTTAACTTTACTGACCACTTGGCCATCCTGCCTGACATCTCTGGTTTCCTAAGCACGTTTTTGACAGGATAATTCGTTTTAACATGGATCCTATGTGTCTCAAAATAATGTCTAAGCTTTGTCTATGCCATGACTAGAACTAATATCAATTTTTCTAAATGAGAATACCTAGTTTCAGCATCTAACAAACTTTTACTAACATAATAAACAGGATATTGCTGACCTTCATGGTCTTTTATAAGAACGGCACTTACAGCATTCCCTGATACAGCGAGGTATAGGGATAGTGGTTCACCATTTTTAGGCTTCATCAATAGAGGTGCAGTTGAGAGATATCGCTTCAAATCCTGCAAGGCTACTTCATGCTTTGCTCCCCATTCAAATTTCTTATTCTTCTTGAGGATATCATAGAATTCCTTGCATTTTTCCGAGGATCTTGAAATAAATCTATTCAAAGCTGCTACTCGGCCTGTTAACCGTTGTACGTCCTTCATATTCGAGGGTGATTTTATATCCAGGATAGCTTTAATCTGCTCCGGGCTTGCCTCTATCCCCCTTTTCGTCACCATATATCCAAGAAACTTTCCTGCCCCCACTCCGAAATGGCACTTAGCAGGATTCAGCTTCATGTTATACTGATCCAGGTTATCAAATGCTCCCTTGATATCCTGGAGGTGATCCTCAGCCTTTTTAGATTTCACCACCATATCGTCAATATATACCTCCATGGTGTCCCCCAGCTTATCTTTGAACATCATGTTCACTAATCTCTGGTATGTTGCACCTGCATTTTTCAAACCGAAAGGCATGGCAGTATAGCAATATATACCTGTTGGTGTCATGAAAGCAATATCCTCCTGGTCCGAAGGCTCCATTTGAATCTGCTGAAATCCTGAGGATGCGTCCATGAACGTTAACATTTCATGTCCAGCAGTAGCATCCACCATTGCATCGATATGAGGGAGAGGAAATGGGTCTTCAAGTCCGTGTAGTCTACACAGACTCTCCATTTCCCGTTTTTCTTCTGTACCACAACTACGTTTGCTAGCCATCTTGGAAACTTGACTTCTCTGATCATCCTGGACTTCAACAATCTTTCAACTTCCTCTTGGATAATCGCATTCTGCTCAGGAGCAAATTTTCTTCTTTTTTGCTAAACAGGCTTGAATGATTTGTCAATTCCAAGCTTGTGAGTGATAATGTCTTTGGATATGCCTGTCATATCCTCATGCTTCCATGCAAACGTTGACATCCTGCATTTCAAAAAGTTAGTTAACTGCTCTTCAATATCCTGAGGGATATTGGTTCCTACGAGCACTGAGATATCAGGATTATCCTGATCCAGGATAATTTTCTTCACATCCTGCTCCGAATCCTCCACGATATCCTGGGCCCGCATCTTTAATTGCTATGCTGTACTAGGCTTAGTTGAGAATTTCATTGAGGATGAGTAGCATTCTTTCGCTTCCTGCTGATCACTTTCAACCTTGACAACTCCCCAAGGGGTAGGGATCTTGATGCATTGGTGATATGTTGATGGCACAGCCTTCATATCGTGAATCCATGGTCTTCCCAGTATGATGTTATAGCAGGATAAGGAGTCCATCACACAGAAGCGTTGTATCGAGTAGACCCCTTCAACATATACTGGTAACTTTATCTCCCCTACGGTATTCCTAGCTTCTCCACTGAAACCAACGAGCACAGTGGACTTCGAAGTAATGTCCATCGGAGATACATTCATCCTCTTCAATGTTTCCAGCTGAATTATATTGACAGAACTACCGTTGTCTACCAGTATCCTGCGTACAAAATGGTTAGCCACATATAATGTTATTACCAAAGCATCATGGTGAGGATCCTGAACAGTATCCCTGTCATCACTATCGAAAGTGATCACTTTATCAGTTGTGAGGGTAGTCATCCTGACTGGTCTGTCTCCCCTCTCACTCTTAGCTTCCTTTGCATGTCTCTTGGACGCCGAATACGAAGTTCCACAAATATCGGATCCTCCTGAAATAAAGTTAATTATCTTGGCATCTACTGGGGGTGATGCTGCTCGTTCAGGATCCTTCTCGGGATCCTGACCTTTATTCTTCTTTTTTTCCCAGCAAGTCCTTCAGATACCCTTTGCTTAACAGGTAACTTATTTCTTTCCTTAAAGCAATGCAATCCTCGGTCATATGTCCGAAGTCTTCGTGGAAGGCACACCATTTGGATTTATCCTTCCAATCAGCTTTCTGCTGGTTCTTTCGAGGCCACCTAGCTTTGTCCCCTAAATCCTGCATAGCATACATTAACTCAGGTATATTAACAGAAAAGCAGTATTCAGATAAGTCAGGATATTCTTCAGGATCCTCGTCTTCAACAGCATTCACTTTCTTGTTATCATTTCTGCCATATGACTTGGAGCGATATGGCTTATATGAGGTTTCTGATTTCCTGTTAGTTGATTCATAGGTTGAGGTAGAATTCATCCTCTCCTGCATCTTCTTGTCATCTTCCAAACGGATATATCTCAAAGCCCTGTTACGAGTGTTAGGGGTGGATTTCTAAATGACCAGTGATCCTTATTTACTGTTGGATTTAGTGATCCTCAATTCTGTCTGAAGTAGTGATCCTCAGAAGTGTTGCAGGATCAGGATCATGGATCACTATAAGGATCCCTGTACTAACAATTGTCCACTTTGAATTCGTAAATGTTTTGCAGGAATATCAACTTGGACTTGGTCTTGGCGACATTCCTGGAGAATATTCTCAGCCTATACCGCACGTGCTTGGTCAGAAATGGATGTTGTGGAGTCGTGGAGGACTTGCACGAATTGCGGAATGTTAGTTAGGCTTGATATTTTCTATTTTTAAAGGGGTAGCGAGCTATTTTAGAAACACTTGGCTATTTTTGGCTACACACACACTCATATAACCGCTCTCACCAGCTCTCGACAAAACACTTAGCATTTTTCATACATTTCTACACGATACACTATAGTGATCCTTGTACTTAGCTCGCTATCATCCGAAGTTGTAACAGATTGTTTGTTTAATTTAAGTTGGTGATCAGTAGTTTCCATCACCCGGGGTTTTTTGTGCCGGAGATCAACTCTTGATCAAGGGATTTTTCCCCGTATAAATCCTCGTGTCATTTGTTCATTACACTTCATAGTGATCCTTATTGTTGTTCATCAATTCAAGCATCATACCTCACAACAGAAAGTTTGGTTACATTGTCATTGTTTGATTTTTGACCAAAACAGTTTGGCGCCCACCGTGGGGCAATTGGTGCTTCATTCTTAGAAAGATTCGTGTTTTTGTGGTTATTTCGGTTCGCTACAACCAAACAGATGGCTTCCTCAATGAAGAATACTTCAAGTTTGATGCCCTCATTCAGTTCCTCACAAGGCGTTCCTCCTTTGCCTCCACCACCTTCTGGATCCCAGAAGAATGCTGAGAATGCTGCGAAGAAACCAACTCCTATTTTCCAAAAACCACCTACTTCTTCTGTTTCAACTAATCCTACTACTAATGATCTTTATACCCTGATTTTGCAGATGAGGAATCATGCACAAGAGCAGGATAAGACCAACGAAAGGATCCTCCGGGAAATCGATGAAATCAAGAAACAGAAGAAATCAGTGGAGGATCACTCCCCTCTGATGCCAAGATCACTGAACTTCGACACTCCGGTCATAACTTCACAATACTCAGCAGTTCCGGACGTGCAATACTTGGGTGAAATATCAGGAAGGCGTTATGGGACAACAACAATGAGTCAGGCATTTGGCTCTTGCTTCCAGCCTCAGGGATCCTCTTCCCAACCATTAGGATCCTCTTCTCAGCATCAGGGATACTTCACGTCAGGAGGATATGTGGGAATGCATGCAGTATAGGGATCCTCCCAGGTCCAAGGATCCTCCCAGGTCCAAGGATCCTCCCAGGTCCAAGGATCCTCTCTGGTCCCAGGATTCTCCCTTGTTCAAGGATCCTCCCTGGTCCCAGGATCCTTTCAGGTTCAAGGATCATCGCAATTCCAAGGATCCAACCCCCTTCAAAACCAAGGATCCTCGAGAAATATGCAACCTCAGAACTCAGACGTCCATCAAGGAGACTTCATACCAATGCAGACCATTGCCTCCTCTGGTCCTTCAATCATGCCAGAGTATCGACAAGATGGATTCGCATCCGCAATTCCATACTCGAATCCTGTGGGAGGTAACACTTCTAATAATTTATATAACACTAACCATGGCTTTATGCAGGATACAGGTATCAATCAGGCCATGGCTAGGGAGCTGCAGAAGCTTAAGGATATGATATCCAGTGTACCAGGAGTGGTTAAACCTATTCCTGAGATTGCGGATGGTAGCCATAGGATATCTCGTTTTGCACCACCTTTGTGTGATGCTGAGATACCTAAAAGATTCCAGATACCATCAATGAAGTTGTATGATGGTTCAACGGATCCAGAAGAGCATGTAGCTCAGTACAGGGAGAGGATGGAGATCAATCCAATTCCTGAAAGGTTGAAAGAAGCATGTCTATGCAAGGGATTTGGATCCACACTTACAGGATCTGCTCTTAAATGGCTGCTAAGTCTTCCCCCTTACTCTATTACTTCATTTGCAAATTTAGTTAACTTGTTCAATAGTCAATTCTCTTGTAGTAGAAAGTTTGAACGATTAACTAGTGATCTATATAGGGTAACACAAGGTCAAAATGAATCACTTAGAGATTATATCACTAAGTTTAGTAAAGAATCCTTAGATATTCCCAATTTGGATATAGCTACGGCTGTTGAAGCCTTTAAAATGGGATTGCTTAGGGATTCATTATTCTATGATGATCTTGTTTTGACACCTTGCAGGAATATTGATGAAGTAAGGACTAGGGCCCTTAGGTTCATCCACCTGGAGGATGACAAAAGGATCCAGGACAGATTGACAGGATCCTCAAAACAGGATAAACAAGGATCCTACTTTAGGAACAACAAATCCAAGTCCTATAACAGATCTGATAACCAGAATGTGCACGCAGTGGAACAAGAAGAGGATGATGAGAATTATCCTCCTATTTCTGAATATTGTTTCTCTGTTGATAACAATGAACTAATCCTTGCAATGCAGAATCTAGGTGAAAAAGCTAGGTGGCCAAGGAAAAGTGATAAACCAGCTGCTACAAAGGATAAATCCAAGTGGTGTGCATATCATGAGGATTTTGGGCATCTCACTGAAGAATGTATTGCACTTAGAAAGGAAATTGGTTATTTGTTGAGCAAGGGCCATTTAAAGGAACTCTTGGGACGAAAGAAGTCAAGAACCCAGGATCCTGAAAGGATCCCGGAAAGGGCTCCTGCTCCTCCGGTAGATGCACAAGTCATAAATTTCATATCCGGTGGATCAGACATCTGTGGTACATCCTTCTCAGCGGCAAAAAGACATGCTAAGGAAACCAAGATGGATAATGGAGACAGACCCGTCAGGACCTCCGTTGTCACCCAGAATAAAGTCATTACCTTTGATGAGGATGATCGTGTTGACATCCAGGATCCTCACCATGACGGTCTCGTAATTACATTGTTTATTTCTAACCACTTTGTTCGCAGGATCCTTATAGATGGAGGAAGCTCTGTGAACATCATTCAGCTGGATGTTCTCAAGAAAATGAATATCCCAGAGTCCGATATCATCCCAAGATCCTCAGTACTTGTGGGATTTAGTGGGGAAACAAAGAATACATTGGGGGACATCAAACTCCCAATCTATATTGAAGGATTGCATTCTTATCAAAAGTTTTGTGTTGTTGATTGCTTATCGTGTTGTAACGTTATCCTTGGCAGGCCATGGATACATGATATGAAGGCAGTCCCATCCACCTATCATCAGTGTGTAAAGCTTCCAAGTCCATGGGGAGTGGTGAAAATTGAGAGTGATCTACAGGAGGCTAAGAATTGCTATACCTCATCAATGAAACCAGCCTCAAGACCAAGGGAGCAATAGCAATTAAAGTATCCTTCAAGAGATGTCTTGGAGGCAAGAGAACAGGATTTGAAAGAAGTCCTCATGGATCCTGATGATCCTGAATCCAAGATCTTCTTAGGGTCAGGGATCCTTAGCGATATTGAACAAGAGCTAGTATCCTTTCTCAAAAGAAGGAAGACCACCTTTGCCTGGAAACATGAAGACATGACAGGTATATCTAAGGATATAATTACTCACAAACTTGGCATTGACAGGTCATTCAAGCCAATTCATCAAAAGAGGAGGAAGTTTGCACCTGAAAGAAATGCTATTATCCAGGAAGAGGTGGATAAGCTACTTCGAGCAGGTATGATTAGAGAGGTTAAGTATCCAAGATGGTTAGCCAATGTGGTTGTTGTTCAAAAGAAAAATGGAAAGTGGAGGGTATGTGTCGATTTTACAGATTTAAACAAGGCATGTCCCAAGGATCCTTTCCCATTACCCCACATTGAATCCATGGTGGATGCTACCACGGGTCATGAGTTGTTAACTTTTATGGATGCTTCATCTGGATTTCAACAAATTCAGATGGAACCATCCGACCAAGAGGATACAGCCTTCATGACCCCCAACTGGTATATACTGTTATATTGCTATGCCATTTGGATTAAGGAATGCAGGTGCTACTTATCAAAGGCTAGTCAATATGATGTTCAAGGACCAAATTGGACACACTATGGAAGTCTATATCGATGACATGGTGGTTAAGTCCAAAAGAGCTGAGGATCACCTTAAAGACTTGGAGGAAGCATTCAATATCCTTGATAAATTTAATATGAAACTAAATCCTTCTAAGTGTCATTTTGGTGTAAAGGCAGATAAATTCTTAGGATATATGGTAACAAAGAGGGGCATTGAAGCAAGTCCAGAGCAAATTAAGGCCATTGTGAATATCAAATCTCCTGCCAATGCTAAGGATGTGCAAAGGTTGACTGGCAGGATCGCAGCCTTGAACAGATTCATATCCAAATCCTCAAAAAAGTGCAAGGAGTTCTATGACATCCTGAGGAAAAACAAGAAATTTGAATGGACTGAGAAGCATGAAAGTGCCCTTAAAGCTCTTAAAGATTACCTATCCTCAGCCCCAGCCTTAATGAAACCAGAAAAGGGAGATGTGTTATCCTTATATTTGGCGGTATCCTCAAAAGCAGTAAGTGCGGTCCTTGTTAAGGATCACCAAGGTACACAACATCCTGTTTATTATGTAAGTAAGAGCTTACTTGATGCTGAATCCAGGTATTCATATTCAGAAAAACTTATCTTTGCATTAATTATGGCATCTACTAAATTAAGACATTATTTTGAGACTCATGCCATTATTGTTAAAACTAATTTCCCAATTAAGAATGTTCTTAGGAAACCTGAAATGTCAGGAAGGATGGCTAAGTGGGCAGTGAAGTTGAGTGCATATGATATAAGATATGAGCCTAGGACAGCCATCAAATCCCAAGCATTAGCTGACTTTGTGGCAGATTTCAGTAGTGATTTGCAAGAGGAAGCTGAACTAGAAGTCCAACAGCTAGAAGAAACCAAGGATCCTTGGATATTGTTTACTGATGGATCCTCCAATGTGAATGGAACAGGGCTTCGAATACTACTAAAATCGCCACAGGGGGACATAATACCCCACTCCATAGCTTGTGAATTTCAAACCACCAACAATGAGGCTGAATATGAAGCCTTGATAGCTGGTTTGCAAATTGCAAAGCATATGAGCATCAGGTATCTTGAGGTACATGTAGATTCTTTATTGATCACTAATCACTTTAATGGATCCTATGCTGTTAAAGGTGAAAAGCTAATCAAATATTTGGAGATAGTCAAAGAATTGGCACTCTCTTTTGTATCCTTTAGTTTGACACAGGTACCAAGGGAAGAGAATGCAGAAGCTGATGCATTAGCCAATCTAGGATCATCTTTGAAGATTCCTGAGGATATTGAGATCCCTATTATCCATATCCTGACCCCTGCTATCAAGGATCATGTAGCTATGGAGATAGGAGAAGATTCTGCAATCATCCCTAGTGATGATACCCAATCTCATTCAGGATCATGGATACTCCCAATCATGAAATACATACAATATGGAGAAATTCCTACAGGAGAAAACCCAAGGGCTTTTAAAATTAAGGTATCTCAATTTACAATATTAAATAATATGTTGTATAAACGATCTCTTGCAGGACCATATTTGAGATGCATTGAGAATCCTGAAATTCAAGAAGTCCTAAAGGATTTCCATGAAGGAGATTCTGGAAACCACACTGGGGACAGGGCATTATTCTCAAGGATCCTGAGAACAGGATACTATTGGCCTACTATGAAGAAGGATGCTGTGGAGTATGCCAAGAAGTGTGATCCTTGTCAGAGGCATAGTAATATCCTTCACCAACCAGCAGAGCTCTTGCATCCTATATCCTCTTCTTAGCCATTCATGAGATGGGGAATGGATATAGTTGGAAAGCTTCCTAAGGCACCTGGTGGAAAAGTATTCATGCTTGCTATGACTGATTACTTCTCTAAGTGGATAGAGGCTGAAGCCTTTGCTCAAGTCAGAGAAAAGGAAGTTATATCCTTTATTAAAAGAAATATTATTACTAGATTTGGCATCCCTTCTGAGATTATTTGTGATAATGGATCCCAATTTATTGGGAGTAGAACCACTAACTTTTGTGACAGTTGGGGAATTAAGATGATAACATCAACACCAGTCCATCCACAAGCTAATGCTCAGGCAGAATCATCCAACAAGATCATCATCAACAATTTGAAGAAGAAGCTTGGATCCAAGAAAGGAAAATGGGCAGAAGAACTACCTTATGTACTGTGGGCTGATAGAACAACTCCCAAGAATGCTACAGGCCAAACTCCATTTTCTTTGGTATTTGGGGCAGAGTCAGTGATCCCTATAGAGATGGTGGTTCCAACAGCAAGAACAAGCGTTCGTGATCCTGAAGAAAATGCTGAAAACTTGATTCAAGACTTGGATACTATAGAAGAAATCAGGGATTTAGCAAGGATAAGGATGGCCAGTTATCAACAAAGGATGGCTGGAGCCTACAACAAAAATGTCAGGCTCAGGAAATTCCAAGTTGGGGATATGGTATTAAGGAAAGCATTTCAAAACACCACCAATCCTGCTGATGGAAAGCTAGCACCAAAGTGGGAAGGACCCTATTTGATTGAAGCTGAGGCAGGAAAGGGGGCATATCGATTGCTAACAATGGAGGGTGATTTGCTACCTAGAGCTTGGAATGCTGTCCATTTGAAGAAATATTTCATGTGATCCTGATCCATAATCCTTACCAGACAAGTATCCTTGAAGGATCCCAGCTGACAGATGATCCTCTTTCTGGTAACATTCCCATCTTAAACTATTTCATTCTTACAAGGATAAGGATCCTGCGTCCTTTATCCTCCTTTTACTTGATTCTGAGTTTTGAAGGTTCAGGTAACTTTAACTAAGCATTGAGTATCCACAGAAGTATCCAGTTGTTCGGGCTAGTCCCCAGTTTGGGCCTGTCCCCAGTTTCTCCAGTAGCGCACGATGATCCTGGTATAGTTCATGGCAATGGGACCAGTACCCGCTTTAGGGGCTGACAATTTCGTTGTACTGGCTATATTCAGGATCCTACGTATAATGGTAGACGTACCATACATCCGTTCCTAAGGTTTCTAACGTTTTCACGTTAGCTAAGGTTTTGGCATTTTCATGTCACTAAGTTTGGATAGTCATCAGTAAGGGCCATACTCCAGTTTACATATGATCCTTTGGGCTTGTCCCCAGTTATCCTTTGGGCTTGTCCCCAGTTATCCTTTGGGCTTGTCCCCAGTTATCTTTTGGGCTTGTCCCTAGTATATTGGGCTTGTCCCCAGAATTGTTGGGCTTGTCCCCAGTTACTAACATTCATCTTTTATTGGCTCAGTTCCAAGTAATATCTTATTTCAGGTTTGTGAAGATAAATGACCAAAGATTCTTGACCCTTACTTTCAACTAAGGTTTGTATCTTGGGTTATCCTAATTTTAAGTGTTGAAGGATAGGATCCTAACTTGGGTTCTCAGGTATGATCCTAAACTGTTTTGATTTTATTCATTATGTACTTAAGTGACACTTATCCTTTGACAACTGAAATTATGATCCTTAAATTTTTTTTTTTTTTTGTAATCCTTGATCATATCCTTAACTCTTAAGGGATATTTTTAAAATTTTTCCTTACTTGATGAGTTTAAACGACATGAACATCACAATAGATTGAAAAATAAAATAACAATAAGGGTATCAACACAGGGTATAGCCAAAAAGTTAAAGTCATTTTATTCACAAAAGCTTAAACCCTTTTAAGGTTGTCAAAATTGCCAACCCACGTTTCTACCAGCAAAACGTGGCCCGTCCACATGGGTTGGCAAAGGGTGTCCATTGTTCATAGGTCTAACAAGTGCAGGAAATTAAAGATGGCAGGATCACAATGGCTTCATCCCCCAAACAGAGGATCCCTCTACCATTTGTAATCCTACCTATTGTTCAAAGGATCATCCATGATCCTCAACCCTAATTACTATTGTTCACGTACAAACCAACCATTGTTTATTAAAACATCATCAAAACAAAAAAAACCATAACCAAACTAAAAAAAATGGGCTCCGGCTACGTCTAGAAATGTCCTTCATCGCCCATTGTTGCAGCCTACACCTTCGCTGCATCACCATCTCCAGCTCCACTTGCTTCACCACCGTGATCCTTACCACTACCGCTAGCCTCAATTGCCAGAACCTCCTCAGCCTCCTCCTCATCATCTAGTTCAGCCAGCCTTGCCTTCCAGCCTTCCACATCCCAGCTGTTCCTATCAAAGGAAGGATCCTGAGCTTCTTGAGCCATTTGTAGCTTGGTCTTGTACATGGCTATGGCAGCGGAGACCTTAGCATCCTCCGTGATCTCGCTCTTCTCATAATCAAAATTAATCGGGATTGTAGCTGTCTGAGCTTTGGCATCTTTGAGATCCTTTTGGAGGTCAGCAATCTTAAGATCCTTGAGCAATGTGACTTGTTGGAGGTCAGCAATCTTCTTGTCCTGCTCCTCGACATGCCCAACATAGTCTTCAATCTCAGCAAATTTCTGCAAAGAAGATAAAGAACAGTTTAAGAACAAGTGATCCTCAAATAAGCTGGATACCTAAAGCTGGGACAAGGATCCTTACCTCGTTAAAGTATTCAAGGAACTGGTGGCGGATCAGGGGCAGACCTTGCAGATCCTCAGCTTCGGAGGCTTTTCTTTTCTTGCCACCCCTTCCTTTAGCGGGTGCCTTGGGGATCGAAGCAGTTGGGCTGGCAGGAAGCTTCTTCTTGGAGGATCGGACGGTGTCAAGCTCAGTGACACTAAATTTGGAAGCGGATCTTGATGATTTTCCAACGCCTACACACCCAAAACAGATAAGTGTCCTAATTCTATTCATATATAACTATTTATTTAAACATTTGAATATAAAAAGAACAGGATACTTACTTGACATGGTGACAGAGTCTGAGGATACCTCTTGTGAATCCTGGGTGATTGTCTTGAATGATCTTGTTTCAGGATCAAGCTTTCTAAAGGCAGCAAGTCTCCCCTTGGTGGCAGCTGAAGGAATGATATGCGAGAATGTGATAGCTGTACAAAAAAAAAAGAAACAAAAGCATATTAGTAATCATTATCAGAATGAGCTTACTTAGTGATCCTTCTAAGGATCCTCCTATCCTACCATGAGTGCTCCATTTCTTCGGAAAATCCTTTCCATCCGGGATAGAATCCCTTCTGACGAAGAAGAACCGCCGTTTCCAGTTGGTATCGTTTTTAGTAGCCTTAAAGATGGGGTGTTCTTCTCCGGGTTTACGTTTGAACAAATATCGGTGGGATCCAAACGTTGTGAGATCATACATCTCAGCCAACTCTGACATTCCTAGGTCAATTCCTTCCTGCTCGATGATCCTTTCAAGGGTATATAGGACCCTCCAGATCATCGGCATAGCTTGGATGTAGCAGATGCCGGTAAGGGAGAAAAAGGATTGGGTAAAGCCTGGAAAAGGATAGGTGTATCCTATGGTGAAAGGTGTAACTGGGAAAGCTACCCAAGTTTCAGAGATGTTGTCACTAAGAGCAGTGGGATCAAAGGATTTGATAACAGTATTTGCTGGAAAACAGTGGCGGATTCTATCAATTTGTGCATCGGTGAAACAACAGCGTTCTTTTGTGGAATCTTTGATGATCCCTTTACTTTTTAAGGGGCTGTTCTTCTTGTGATCCTTGCCCGGTGAGCTTCGGAGCATCATTTTTGAACGAGATGATGGTAAAGAAAGAAGAGCAAAATATGAGAAAGGAGAAAGGAAAAGAGTTACCTGTTTGATCGTCGAAGCAGAATTTAAAGGGAGTTCTCTTGAACTTAAATGTGAAATGATCCCTATCTCTAACTCTTATTTATAATGATGATTCTGCAGGATAGTCATCTCACTGACGTCATGATCGTAACGGCTAGTCCGCTTATAACGGCTAGTTATCTGTTGGTTAAATACGGATAAGATCGACAAAATATAACTCATTTATTTACATATTTACTCCTTATATTTTGGGGGTAATTGTTAGGGGTGGATTTCTAAATGACCAGTGATCCTTATTTACTGTTGGATTTAGTGATCCTCAATTATGTCTGAAGTAGTGATCCTCAAAAGTGTTGCAGGATCAGGATCATGGATCACTATAAGGATCCCTGTACTAACGATTGTCCACTTTGAATTCGTAAATGTTTTACAGGAATATCAACTTGGACTTGGTCTTGGCGACATTCCTGGAGAATATTCTCAGTCTATACCGCACGTGCTTGGTCAGAAATGGACGTTGTGGAGTCGTGGAGGACTTGCACGAATTGCGGAATGTTAGTTAGGCTTGATATTTTCTATTTTTAAAGGGGTAGCGAGCTATTTTAGAAACACTTGGCTATTTTTGGCTACACACACACTCATACAACCGCTCTCACCAGCTCTCGACAAAACACTTGGCATTTTTCATACATTTCTACACGATACACTATAGTGATCCTTGTACTTAGCTCGCTATCATCCGAAGTTGTAACAGATTGTGTGTTTAATTTAAGTTGGTGATCGGTAGTTTCCATCACCCGGGGTTTTTTGTGCCGGAGATCAACTCTTGATCAAGGGCTTTTTCCCCGTATAAATCCTCGTGTCATTTGTTCATTACACTTCATAGTGATCCTTATTGTTGTTCATCAATTCAAGCATCATACCTCACAACAGAAAGTTTGGTTACATTGTCATTGTTTGATTTTTGACCAAAACAACGAGCTTCATCGAGATTCCTGCAGGGATTCATTACAAGATCCTGATAAAACTGAGAATCCTTTTGTAACCCCATCTTAAAAGCTTGCACAGCTGTTGTAACATCAAGATGTGGGATATCCAAGGATTCTCGACTGAATTTGTTCACATAATCCCTCAAGGATTCTTGAGGCCCTTGAGTTATCCTGTAAAGATCATTAGTTAGTTTCTCAAAACTCCGACTACAAGAAAATTAACTGTTAAATAAATTAACCAAATGAGCAAACGAAGTAATTGAGTGAGGAGGGACGTTTAACAGCCATTTTAAGGCTGATCCTGCCAGGGTAGAACCAAATCCCTTGCATAAGCATGCTTCCTTGAGATCTGGAGGGATAGGATTGATTTCCATCCGTTCCCTATACTGGGCAATATGCTCATCAGGATCCCTAGTCCCATCATACAGTTTCATGTTGGGAGTCTGGAATCTCTTTGGTATTTCAGCATCACAGATAGGATATGCAAAGCGGGATATCCTGTGACTGTCTTGGGATACTTCCGGAATTGGCTGGACCACTCCAGGTACACTGGATATCATGTCCTTCAATTTTTGGAGCTCCTGGGTAAATGTTGACGTCATACCTGCATCCTGCAAAGAGCCATTGTTGTTAGTAGCAAGAATATTATTATTTGACACATTACCGGTCTGAGGATTTTGGCCATATCCTGAAGCATATCCTGAACTCCTCACAGTCGACATCCTGACCGAAGAGGGTATCTCAGGGGTATGATTCTGAGAATGGCTTGGGACGATATTCCCCCTGTTATCCTCAGTGTAAACTGCAGAACTGAAGTTCAAAGCCCTGGGCTGTATAGGAGTGACAGTTTCTTCAGCAGGTCTGTTCGAGCTAGCTTTTAAGAGTTGTATTTCTCTTAACAGCATTTGGTTAGTCTCCTGTTGCTGCCTCATTTGTTCCTGCACACTTCCAAATAAAGTCAGAATTTCATCATTAGAGGCTAAAACGGGAGCAGATCCCTGAACACTCCGAGTAGGGATAACATCTTGAGATTGTGAAGAAAATGGAATCCTTGGAGGAGGTGGTGGAAGCACCGAACCGGTAGTAGCAGAGGTTGCAGCAGACATAGTAGAGGAGCTCATGTTTGATCTTGAGGCCATTGTAAACAATGTGGCGAAAAGTTTTGAAAATAGAAAACCGATTAACGATTTCACAAAGATTTTTAGTAAAAGTAGCACCACTTGCCCCACGGTGGGCGCCAAATTGTTTTGGTCAAAAATTACCTAAGCAATTAAGTGATCAAATTAGTTAAGTGAGGTAGTGTGCTAGAATTATGTGTAAAAAATATGTTAACCAAGTTAGATATGAAAACAGTTTCAGGATATGGCTCAGAATATAAAGCTGTATCTATGATCAAACAATGAGCAAAAAAGTAAAGGTTGACACGTGATGTACGAGGAAAGCCCTTGATCAATCTAGATCGCCGGCATAAAACCTCGGGAGCTGACAATCGCAGCTGCCTTGTTCTTCTATTGCTTCAAATATCAGGATACTGTGCAGGATGTGGTGCGGATCGACTATGTGTTACAATGTAATTCGAATACAAGTGTTGTGTGTAGTGTTTGCGATGAGCTAGAGAGAAAGTGTTTGAAAATGTGTAAGTTGAGTGCCTTAATCTGATCCGCCCCCATCTATTTATAGTAAAACAAATGTAACTAACTATCCTACATAACCGGGATCCAACGAATATTCCTTAGTCGAACGTTGTAGACCTGGTCTTTCGGGTTCAACGTCTCTCCTTTAACAAATACGCCCGAGTCTTGAGGAGATGAAGTCCATTTGACCATTGGCAAGTCCCAGTCTTTAACCTGCACATGATTAATTCGATATACCTCAGGATATCACCCAGGATGTTAGCAATATCCCCGTCCAGTATCCTGATCACAGATAAACAATTAAAAGCAGGATATAGTTCAAGATATGTATGCTTAGAAAATGAGCCATAACAGTTTTCACACTTTATTATTTTTGCAGCAAGTTCTACTTCATTATTCATGTGGCAACTTTATATTTGCAGGCTTGTGAATTAAGGTTGGTTGTTACTTAATTTGTGTTTACTTTAATGATTTTCAGTTTCATGAAGTCATTGTTTAGAAATTGATTTTGTTTTCAGGTCTGTTGATAGGTGATACCAGTCCAAAAGTTTAGGCTTCATCACTTTTTGTTATTCGGTATGGTACTCATTTACAGTCCCACTTTCAATGAGGTTGTTTTAGTCATGTATTTGATTTTTGCCCTTCTCTTTACAATTGAAGTTAGGGAGAGTCGAATTAAGATGGTGGAGCGGAAGACAATCTCAGATGAGTAGAGGAATTTTAGTGCATGACTGAGATCAGTCGGACCCATGTACTGTAAGTCATTGAATGTTTTAATCTTACAATCAGTTTTACTTTGTTTTTTAAGAAGGTGGTGTTGTCATGGACATCGAGGTGATTTCACATGCCTCCAAGTTGTATTTTTGGTGTAGATCAATTGCATAAAAACTAATATGTGACTTTTTTGAGTAATAATATAGTTAAATCTCTTCTTTTTCCATATAATTGTCACATCATCTTCTTCCTTCTTCATTGCACAACACCAAGGTAACCTCAATTGGTCTGATTTATTTTTTGGTATTCGTTACATTTTGATTTACCGTTTATTGATGCATTGATTCATTTGTAATCACTTGCAGATCACCCGTCATCTCAATTTGAGCAATTAAACAGAGTTTTCTTAAACGGCACCATAAGTTTCGTTCACTAATCCATGCATTGTTAATTCCACATGTTTTTTTATTCTTAATCGTCGATTCTATTTTAGGTACACTTTTTGCTGTTAGTTCCACGTGTTTTTTCAGATTAATTGTTGTTATATATATATATATATATATATATATATATATATTGGTTTTATTTTGATGAAAAGGGAAAACGTTCGAGACGTTTGATCCAAGAACCTGAAGAAAAGATAGCGGATATTGCTGAAGGAGATAAAGGTGATGTTGATATGGCTGTTGAAGCTGCACGTTGATCCACAATAAGCATTGCCCATCTATGTTTCCTCCAATGACAGTGGTTATAACAAGTTAATAAGGCAAAGCACTGATCTGCCTAACAACTGTTGGATATAAAGACTGTTGTACACAAAGACTGATGAAGATCATCCACTGTTGAAGACCAAAGCACTCATGAAGACCAACGCTCTGTTGAAGACAAGCACTGATAAACCAAAGGCCTGATCAACCAAAGGTGAACCACTGCCCAACAACAACAGTGGTTCAACATCAACAACAGTTATTCTACCTTTGTTTATGTTAACAGTGTTTATATGTAACAGTATTTATCACATCAGTGTTTTATAGTCTGTTAGGTTGTTAGATGTTATCACCTCAGTGTTTATATGTAACAGTATTTATGACATCAGTGTTTATATGTAACAGTGTTTATCACAACAGTGTTTATATGTAACAGTATTTATCACATCACCTCAGTGGTTTGATCTGTACTATAAATTGAACAATTGTTTGATCTTTATACTAATAAATAAAAATAAAGTACACTTGGATGATTATTAAGCTCCTTATTTTGATTTTTTGGGTATAGTATTCTTGAAATTGGTCTTTTTTTTGCAAACAGATGTTTATGGGCAAACAACTGTTTAAGGTCAAACATTTGTTTAAGGCCAAACATCTGTTTATGGCCAAACATCTGTTTAAGGTCAAACTTCTGTTTAAGTCCAGACAACTGATATATAAGGCCAAACATCTGTTTAAGCCCCCAACATCTTTTTAATTCTAAACAGATGTTTAACCAGATCCACTGTCTTCTCATCTTTTAACACTCTTCAAAATAGTTAAAAATGATAGTTTTAGTTAATCCTTAAAAGTATGTTACAACCACTGTGTTGGTTCAAACATCTGATTGTTAAAAGTTATCCACTGCTGAAAGACAACCTCTGTTTCTTCATCCTTCATGTTGACCATTGACTGACCAAACATCAGTGTTTCAATCACTGTTGGCTATCCACTGATAGTTAAAAAACAGCCACTGCTCACATTTTTATTGTTGACAACCACTGATATTGACCATCAGTGGTTTCCCTAAAGAACAACCACTGCTCACATTTTTATTATTGATGGGGTTAATTAGTGATAGAGTGAAATTATCAAAAGAAAACTAGAATTACAGTGAAATTACCATTTTACCTAATCGTTACATTCCAATGAGATAAGAGTTCCTCCAACATTGTTTTCATGATAAAAATTAAAGTTAAAATAAAAAATAAAAAAAATACTCTTGATGACAATTTCTTGCAAATCAAATCAGTAATTAATGCTAATTTCTTGAGCTTTGGACATTGAAAATATGCAAAATGTGAATTTCAAATTGACGGTTATTATCTCTTAATTAAAGTTAAAATAAAAATTAGAAAAGTCATCATCAAAATTTCCTTCAAATCAAATCAGTAATTACTGATAATATCAATAAGTTTTGAAATTCAAAATATGAAAAATGGTAATTTAAAATTGACGTTCTTTCTATTTTTTTCCTACTTTGCATATCATTTCTAATATTTAATTACTTTAATAAAGTAGGATATAAGGATATGCACTACTTACCTTTCAAAACCCATTTGCCATTGCATTCAATCTAAATTGTGAATGAAGAATTGGTAAGCTTGAATTCCAATCTTGATATTTTTTATGAATATCCATGCTAATTGTGTTGGAAATTTTAGTGAAAATGAGTTTTTCACTAAATATTTTGGACATTAATAATATTTATATATGTGTTGTATAAATAATTATTTATGGTTTGTGTTCAAACTATGTCCAAATAGAGCTAAGATGAATGAGATATCGAAGCTTGAAGTTGTATGTTTGGAACAAACAAAGATGAATAAAATGGATTAGTTTTGTCAACTTGACCCACATAGGTGGGATGACAAAACTTAAAGTGGTTTATAAGGAGGAGCACTCCTTGTATATTGTTTCCTTAAAGGCAAACACTAGTGGGGACACTAAAGGGTGCGCAGCACCCTTACTCGTGCACATATACGCGCGTGCCGTGGGCTATAGGCACTATGTAGTGCATTTTGAACTTCGCACACCGCCTTTGTATTTTTGCCCATGAGCGTGTGGTCAGATACATGGCGGGTCCGCGTATGGCGCAACCTTGGGTGGCGTAGGCGGATGCTATGGCATGGCGCATGTCGATGCGGTGCAAGCTCCTTAGGCGCATGGTGCACGTCATTGGCTATGGCGAAGAATGCAAGTGGCGCACGAGTTTGGATGGTGCATGACCAGGTGGCGTCCTGGTATGCATAGTGGCATCCGTGTGGCGCGCGAGTGTGGATGACGCATGACCAGGTGGCGTCCTGGTATGCGTAGTCGCAACCGTGTGGTGCGCGACTCCATATGGCGTGGCATGAGATCCTTGAAGTGTGGCGCGCGGACTGGCGAATCAGTTCTAGCACGCGCGCAGGTTTGCAACAGTAATAGAAGATCTAGTTGGACCTAGTCAAACTAGTTGTTTCAAACCATTTAATTCGTGTCATGATGAAAATGACCGTTTTTGACTAACCACTTAAGTCCATTTAATTAGAGATTAAAATCTGATTAATTGTCATGTTAATTACAAGATTTAATATCTTGTTTATTACAAATGAATGTCTTGTTTTAATACAAGATTAAATGACATTAATCTTGATGTGTGTATATATGAACATGGTAGTTCATAATCTAGAGTGTAGAAAAATATATACACTAAAGAGTTCTTTTTGTTCCATAGAAAATTTAGAGAGGAGTACTCTCTAAATTATTCTTTTCATAACTTCACATTTTCCTAATTGCATAACACCAAATTATACTCGTTGTAATCTCGGGTGCGAGAGCCATCTCTGGCAGTACAACTACTGCTTCGGTTGTTGTATCCTGGAAACAGACCGTCTGAGAGGAGGCGCGGAATCTGTTTTAAGGGCCCCGTGTCTAACACGATCCTCAACCAAAACCGTCAACGACAGTTTGTTCATTCTTGCAGCGGAGGTTCATACAAGATGGTGCGGTTGAAGTTCTTCCAAAGATGTTGACTTGAATCAAGATTGGTACAATTAAATTGTATTTTATATTGGTTTATTTATTTTGTAACCGGTATTGTACTAGAAGAATTTCCCACAAATAACGAGAGTCTCGTTATTATTTATTTTATTAATATTTTTAATAAAAATGTGAACCTAGTTCCTACAATCTTAAAACAGACTTTCGTGAAGATTGTTGTTACAATCTTAAATCCCTTCTCTACGAGGATTTAGGTTCACGAAAGTTAAAATATTTAATGGGATTTTTGTTAAAATCTTGAAAATATTTTTTTTGGGAAATATTTATTTAGTACAATGAGTCGGATTATTTTTGATGATTGGAGTACAATCTTTAATCCGAATACCGGGTTGCAAAATGACTGTTTTGATTCAAGTTTACAGTTCATGGGTTTCTTGTTCGTGTTTAGATAAAACCGAACCATATACAAAATAATATGTATTTCAATAGGTTTTGAAATACTAAATTTTC
This sequence comes from Helianthus tuberosus, assembly GCA_030545235.1. Classification (NCBI taxonomy): domain Eukaryota; kingdom Viridiplantae; phylum Streptophyta; class Magnoliopsida; order Asterales; family Asteraceae; genus Helianthus; species Helianthus tuberosus. Next base: position 172,085,399 of record CM060424.1, on the reverse strand, counting down.
TAATGAGCGTATTAGAAAACTTTATTTTGTAACCCCATACAAATTAAATGTTTGTAACGTTTAATTTATTTATTATAAGCTTTTAGTAACCATAATTGAGATTAATGTTGGTTTTAAAAGTTTTGAAATATATTTATTTTCTAATTAGCATATTAGAAAATAATTATTTTATAAAATAACTAGTTTTAATATTTTCTAACGAGCGTGTTAGAAACGTTGTTGAAGGAATAACGACATTAAAACTTTTTATATCTCTAACGAACGTGTTAGAATTGTATAGAATAATAAGTTTTAATATCATCATTTATATCTAATGAGCGTGTTAGATACGATAATTGTGTAAAACTAACTTGTTAAAAGACGATTAGATTTTCTAACGAGCGTGCTAGAAAATATACGTTTAGATTTTCTAACGAGCGTGTTAGAAAATATTATTATTTCAAATAATTACCGACGAGCGTGTTGGAGACAATTGGTTTGGATAATAAACACTGTAACGGTTTCGTCTAAACTATTAAATTTCTAACGAGCGAGTTAGAAACGGATTTAATTCCACATACGTTTAAACGAAATTTATTTGTTTATTTCTAATGAGCGTATTAGAAATAGTTTATATTTTTTTATAAACTTCGAAACAAATTTTGTAATCGATTATTTCTAACGAGCGTGTTAGAAACGATTTAAAGAGATTGATAGTTGTTTATTTTCTAACGAGCGTGTTAGAAACGATTTAACGACTTTGTCAATTGTTTATTTCTAACAAGCGGGTTAGAAAACGTTTATTTTATATAACAAAAACGGCTTTTGGCAATAAATAATCGTTTAATTTTCTAATGGGCGTATTAGAATTAGTTTATCTTATAACCAACTATTTAACGATTTGCAATCGTTAATTTCTAACGAGCGGGTTAGAACCGGGTTAACTATGATAAACTATTTAAGCTGATTTGTAATGGTTTTATATATTTTCTAACGAGCGTGTTAGAAAAGATATGTGTTCATTTCTAACGAGTGTGTTAGAAAACGTTCATTTAAACCAAAAGTGAATAATTGTATTCGTTTTATCTCTAACGAGCGTGTTAGAAGCGGTTTACTTTATAAAAACCAAATATTTCGAATGTTGTTCAACTTTTAAATTCTAATTAGCATATTAGAATTGGTTATCATACAAACCACTCATTTTTAACGATTGGTAATCGTTATTATCTAACAGCGGTTAGAAATGGTTTGAATATGATAAACCATTTATTAAAACGATGTGTATTCGTTTTATTTTCAAACGAGCGAGTTTGAAATTGTTTTATTTATTAAACTATTATAAGGTTTATTGTCTTGATTTGTAATCAAAACATAAATATATAGTTTAATATTAAAACACTTGCAAAAACGAGAAATGTTTTGAACGAATAAAACATGTCTTTGCAAAGTATAACATCTTGAACCATATAATAGTCTTAGAGAGACTATTTGGTGAAAAACAACTCGATGTTGTTATAAATATAATAAGTTGCTCAACTACTTGCGAGTAGTTAATTGTAAACAACTTTATATTTTGGACAACTGACGAAACAAGTTATACGCGTTCCATTGAGGGAGTACCTCAAAACATGACACCAAACGAAATAATTGCGTTTATTTCGATAAAAAAGTGTTGAAGATAATAACACTTTGGCTTTTGATGTTTAGATATCATTGGTGTATCCGTTATTTTGGACTACTAATAAGTTGTCAAAAGGATACACATTTTGATACAAAGTGTAAAAGTAATTTACACAAACACAACGAGCGGGTTGTGATCATGACTTATGTAATAAGTCACAAATCAAACATCAAATTCATAACGGCGTCGTGAGAAACGTGGTGTATGGTTTGAGATGGAATACACGAAAACGAGATATGTCATTTAATGTTGAGAGCATCAACATGGAAATGCACATGTAAGTTTTAAAAGAATATAACATATGAAAGAAATATATGTTATTATTGTAAATGGTTTTAATAAATTTAGCAAATTTATTAACGGAAATTTACAATAGTGATGGACTTGTAGATGCTTCTACCACCATCAATGTTGTTTAAACTATGTGGAGGCTTGGTCCTCAATTTGGGAGAGTATCCTGATACATGGTATTAATGAAACAACAACGTGAATGTATATATCACTATAGGCATACGTGAATGCTTTGTTGTTGAGAGTCAATCTAATTGGCTATATCTCAAGACTCAAGTGATTTTATACAAAGATTTTTCATCAAAGTGACTTGGATTAAGTAGTCAATGGTGAAGCCTTGGAGATAAAAAGGCAAACGAGTTATACTATGGTTTTGAGACCTTCCTAAAACCGTTGGTTTTGGAATGGTGAAATAAAATTTCATTATTGTGTCTAAACTAAGAAATGAATGTTCGGAAGAGATAGTGCGTTATCTCTTAAGGCTGTGAAGAATCAGAATGATGCATCTTCTGTTCATATGCTAGAGTATTGTGGTCTAAAGCATGCTAGACTAATACTTGTTAATTTATATGCTCGACGGAGATTAAATTAACTTTAAACATTCAAAATATGTGATGACACAAGAACGAATTTTGTGATAAACAAAACTATAAATATAACTTCATTAAAATGCAAGCAATGTGGGGGGAGGAGGCCATTTAAGAAACAAACCCTTTAGGGTATGTGGAAATGGTAGTTGAGAAGTTTTCTCAAACTCGAAATGAAAGGGAGAACCTTTCATCACCCCATTTGGATGTTATCCAATTACACTTAAATGTGGGGGTGACTTGCATTTGAATGTGGAAATGGGAGTTGAGAAGCTTTCTCAAACTCGAAATGAAAGGGAGAACCTTTCATCGCCCCATTTGGATGCTATCCAATTACACTTAAATGTGGGGGTGACTTGCATATATTGCAAACGCATGACCAAGTGGAGTACACAATGGTTATATGGAGTCAATCGAGTAGATTGGACTCAAATGCCAATTGGAATTGGTTAGATTAAATCTAATAAGATGTCAGTCATGACACACCAAAGGCATGGTGAAAACGTGTCTAGCCATGAATTGAGTTTCATGTCATTCTAAGACAAGGTACATAACTGGATCCAGGTTGAGATCACGAGTTATAAGTCTTATGAATCGACTAAAAGGCAAAAGTGACTAGCGAGTCAAGAACACGTTAGAACAACTGATCGCAATTTAAATTATCGTTGGTGACTTAGCGAAGTCAAAGATAATTTTGGATCCAACAACCAGTGGGTTGATAACAGATCAGGTTGTGGAATGGGACTAAAGCCATGGAAAAAGGGACATGAGGGAAACCTAACCTAGTTGACTGGAGATCCCAAGATCTAGGTTCAATAGGCCAACTTAATCATGAACCGAAGGGTAGTCACTGTGGGGGCGTAGCTAATATATATGTTTATATATAAGCTAGTTTATATGTTTCATATATCCCCCTAAAACTATAAAAGGATGTTTAAATACGTCCTAGTCCATTCCTATAATATTCAGTGACATTGTTGTGAGGTTAAGCATAATATGTGGTTTTATGATTTGTGTAAATCATAGTAAACCATAATGCTTTTAATGATTTAAAGGAAAATCACCTATGTTGGAGAGAAGTGTGGTCGCTTCGAATGGAATTAGGGCATAATTCCTAGAGCTCCCGCAGAACCAGGAAAGTGCTCCATGACCATTATTGGAGACATACATGAGGAGATGGCCCGGCTAGGGAAAGTATTGTGTGAATGTATATTGTCGTCTACACAAATGGGGGGTTGTTCAAGGACATCACGTCTACAAAACCCTAGGAGGCTAAGTATGCTTCACAAAGGAAGGTTCAAAGGCTACACCTACCTATCCTGCAATACTCGACTGTCGAGTTTTCATCGGGGAATTTTGTGTGTTTTAATCGATCTCCATTCATGTGGGGGATTGTTGGAAATTTTAGTGAAAATGAGTTTTTCACTAAATATTTTGGACATTAATAATATTTATATATGTGTTGTATAAATAATTATTTATGGTTTGTGTTCAAACTATGTCCAAATAGAGCTAAGATGAATGAGATATCGAAGCTTGAAGTTGTATGTTTGGAACAAACAAAGATGAATAAAATGGATTAGTTTTGTCAACTTGACCCACATAGGTGGGATGACAAAACTTAAAGTGGTTTATAAGGAGGAGCACTCCTTGTATATTGTTTCCTTAAAGGCAAACACTAGTGGGGACACTAAAGGGTGCGCAGCACCCTTACTCGTGCACATATGCGCGCGTGCCGTGGGCTATAGGCACTATGTAGTGCATTTTGAACTTCGCACACCGCCTTTGTATTTTTGCCCATGAGCGTGTGGTCAGATACATGGCGGGTCCGCGTATGGCGCAACCTTGGGTGGCGTAGGCGGATGCTATGGCATGGCGCATGTCGATGCGGTGCAAGCTCCTTAGGCGCATGGTGCACGTCATTGGCTATGGCGAAGAATGCAAGTGGCGCACGAGTTTGGATGGTGCATGACCAGGTGGCGTCCTGGTATGCATAGTGGCATCCGTGTGGCGCGCGAGTGTGGATGACGCATGACCAGGTGGCGTCCTGGTATGCGTAGTCGCAACCGTGTGGTGCGCGACTCCATATGGCGTGGCATGAGATCCTTGAAGTGTGGCGCGCGGACTGGCGAATCAGTTCTAGCACGCGCGCAGGTTTGCAACAGTAATAGAAGATCTAGTTGGACCTAGTCAAACTAGTTGTTTCAAACCATTTAATTCGTGTCATGATGAAAATGACCGTTTTTGACTAACCACTTAAGTCCATTTAATTAGAGATTAAAATCTGATTAATTGTCATGTTAATTACAAGATTTAATATCTTGTTTATTACAAATGAATGTCTTGTTTTAATACAAGATTAAATGACATTAATCTTGATGTGTGTATATATGAACATGGTAGTTCATAATCTAGAGTGTAGAAAAATATATACACTAAAGAGTTCTTTTTGTTCCATAGAAAATTTAGAGAGGAGTACTCTCTAAATTATTCTTTTCATAACTTCACATTTTCCTAATTGCATAACACCAAATTATACTCGTTGTAATCTCGGGTGCGAGAGCCATCTCTGGCAGTACAACTACTGCTTCGGTTGTTGTATCCTGGAAACAGACCGTCTGAGAGGAGGCGCGGAATCTGTTTTAAGGGCCCCGTGTCTAACACGATCCTCAACCAAAACCGTCAACGACAGTTTGTTCATTCTTGCAGCGGAGGTTCATACAAGATGGTGCGGTTGAAGTTCTTCCAAAGATGTTGACTTGAATCAAGATTGGTACAATTAAATTGTATTTTATATTGGTTTATTTATTTTGTAACCGGTATTGTACTAGAAGAATTTCCCACAAATAACGAGAGTCTCGTTATTATTTATTTTATTAATATTTTTAATAAAAATGTGAACCTAGTTCCTACAAATTGTATTATCATATTACGTTTATCAATAGATATATTTTACTTATTCTTTTTTGTATGTACAGTCTTCAAATGGAGGTTGCAAAGGTTAGCATGTTTAACGATCTTAATACATTCTCAAATAACTATTCGATCAGAGTGAAGATTGTTAGCATGTTGAGGAAGATGATGAATCAAAACTGTTGGACCCAGTTTGGCCTTAAACAACTTCGTTTCACGTAATATGGCAAGTGATTTCAGTAGATGTGCGGAAATGGAAATCAGACTTTCAGAAACAAGACCTACAGAATTATCAAGTTTATATCACTTTGAAACAAAATGGTTTACAAGGTGATTGTAAGAGTATTATCTAGTACAAATGAATCTTGAATTATGTGGGTAAGAGGGCAATGGAGTTTTGATGTATGAGTGAATGCTAAGCTTCAAACTCAATTGTCTTCTGCTGGTTGGGCCTTCTATTTATAGAAGGCTGGGTGCATGAATAAACAATAGTTTATTCATGCAATAAGTCCTGCAAAAAGTGGCCAATTGACATATTCATTGAATCCAACGTTCAAGTTGCCTTTTTCATCATGATATCCAATAATGTCAACTTGCTTCGGTAAGTGTGGCAGGATAGAGCCAATTTCAGACAAGTGGGGTATTTCATCAGAATTCTGATAAACCACTTCATCAGAAATTCTGATGAACAAATCATCAGAAAAATCCTGATGATCAGAATCATCAGAAACTGATGATATTTCATCAGATCCATCAGAAATGACCTTCTCTGATAATCCAATTCGGCTCTTGATCAACTTGTGTTTCTTTGAAGTAGATGCTGTGCATTTCAGTTGTCCTATCTGATCTTCTTTTTCTTGTTTGTGATCTTCAGGACTGTGATCTCTTCATAGATCCAGTTGATTGTGATTTTCTTCAATACTTACAAATAAAGTTTCCTAACAGTTTCCCCCTAAGTATTGTAAGAAAATGAACTATCTTATGAACAGAAAATTTCCAAACAGTGGAAATATAATACTTGCAAATTTAAACCAGTTACTGATGTTTTTGAAAAACAAATTACATAAAAGAGAAAAATTCAAACGAACAGGTTCTTCAATTCAGCTTCACTCTCTTGTGCACGTCTCCTTTCTTTAACTGCTTTTTGTAGGAGATATACTTGTTGCAGCTGACATACGTGTCTTTGTACCATTCTCTTGCTTAGATCCATTCTTCAATCATTTGCTCAATTTCTTTCCTGTCTCCCTCCAAGTTCTTTCCTATCTTCTGAAGATGTTCTTGTCTTTTGTTCATGGTTTTCATGATATACTTCAGAGTTTGATTTGAGTACTTACAGATGTCAACACTTCTGAATAGAGCTTTGTTATTATCATGATCTCTGAAGATTACACCATAGTTAGGTTTTTCATTTTTACTTGTCAGCCTAATGATGTCTCCAGATCTTGCATCTTCCAATATTTCTGAGGGAACTTTTGTCTTTGGTGATCTGACGTACACCTTTTTGTTGTGTATATGCTCATAATTGATGCGTAGATCAAAGTCTGAAAAAGCCATTCTTTCAAATAGCAATATTCTAGCCTTTGATATGCCATTTAATGCCCTTCTGACTTCTTGGTTATTTTTCTTTTCCTTTTCATAGTGATCCTTTAGAAACAGAATGTCTAAAGGATGCAGTTAGTCAGCTATTCCTTCATCAGTCACCTTTTGTTCTTCCCCATTTTCTCTCTGAAGTGTGTATCTGTTTTGCACATGTGTTCCTCCAACATCATCGGTTGCAACTATTACTTCATCCACCTTTAAAATTCTCCTTACTGGATTCTCATTTTGTTTGTGAATGCTGCCTGACCCTCTTTTTATCCTTTCTTCTCTTAAAGCCAGTCTGGTAGGAGTCAGTGATCTTGGTTGTTCATCTTCTTTTGTTAAATAGTAACTCACCAGATTGTACTCAGGAAATATCATTACATCCCTGGCAATCTCTTTAACCATGACAGACTTGGTTTCAGAGATTTTTCTCTTAACAATCTTTAATTTTCTTGATGAGTCACCTTCTTGTTCCCATTCATTCATTGTTTGTATATTCATTTATTTACTTATGGCTGAGTCATCAGACAATGTTGGATTTGGGACAGATGCTAGCAATTTCAAATTTGTAATAACTTGAGGTTTTGCAGTTGCTAACCTTTTCAGCATTTCATCTATTAGGACATTTGGATGTGGACCCATCATTGTGGTTCCAGCTTTAGTGATTGGTGTGGTTGATGATTGTTGAGGAGTTGACTTTGGAGCTTCTTGATGTGAGCTTTTAGCAGGAATTTCTTTCATGAGTTCTTGGGATCCACTTTGGCCAGTCTTGCAATGTTGAATTGCATCTTCTCTATTAGTTGTTGCACCTCTTGTACCTGTTTTGAGTTGCTAGTTATGTTTTTCTGAACATTGGTGAATTCTGTTTGAGCTTTCGTCTGAATTACAGCCCATTCTTTTGACAACTTCTCAAGGGCATCTGTGATACTGTTATTGCTTGCCCTTAGCATGGTAACTTCCTCCAAAACTCTGTTTGAACTGCTTGATTGCCTTGATTCTACCGCATTTGCAACTTGTGCCTTGATCTTTTCTATTTCAGTGAGAATCTTCTGGATTTCTGATGCAGAGATGTTGGATTCTGGTGCCTTTTCTTTCATCTTTTGAAGAGACTTTAGTGCTTCAGTGTTTTCTTCAGTTTGTTTCTGTATTGCCTCCACTGATTCTGAAAAAGTCTTCATATCAGCCCTTTAACCTTGTATTTCTGACAGCAGCATATCGAGTTTTTCTTCAACTAGATTTCTTTTGCAGACTTTGTAAACATTTTCCAGCACTGTTTCTAAATTTTCTAGGTTCATGGGTGTTTCAGGGATATTGGGAACAACAGAATGTTCCTTGTAACATACCAGCTGCAAACATATTGGCTGCTGTTTTGGAAATGATAGGGTCACTTTTGGCTTTACCAGATTTTGGTGCAGCTTTAAGTTTACCAGAATCATCTCCACCAGTGATGAAAAACTCATTTTCACCCTGGATTTCCTTATGTCCTTGAACCATATCAACATATGATTCTCCACAAGTTTTTGAGGTAAACGGATTACCTTTAGCCAGATTTCCTTGATCAGTTTCCTGATCTCTATCTGTTGGGATCTCATCCTCTTCCTCATTTTCTGATTCAGAGTTGAGATTAATGGAACTAGTAACCTCCTCATCAACCTTAGTTGTTCTGTATTCTATCTTGTACGATACATTAACTGAGCTTTCTGATTTTGTTTCTTCTCTGTGAGACTCAACTAAAACAGTGTTTAAAAGAGATGTACCAGCAATGTGAGATTCGTCATAATGTATGACTTCAGTGGCTTCAATTTCAGCAGCATGCGTTTCTCCAGCAATATGTGATTCTGCATAATGTTCTTGATGGATTTCAAATTCATGATGAGTTCCTGCTTCATGAATCTGTTGACTTTCAGCATGTTCTTTCTTGTTTTCTGGTGAGTTAGCTATCTCCAAGTTAGCTATCTCCAGAATTATTTTTCCTTCTGCACCCTCCTTTTCTGATGGCGAGGACTTCTCATCATCTCCTTTTTTTGTTGATGAAGAACAGTTCACAACTTCTCTGCTGGGCTCTTCTGTTGGAGAATCTGATTTGGTCAAAAGTTCTTCATGTTGTATTCTGTATTGTGAGTCTGGTGCAATGAGGCATATCATGCTTTCTGGTAACACAGGGATATCTTTGTCTGATTCCCATCCTTGATTGGAACTCCAGGCCTTCATGGTGTTTGAACTCCAAACATCTTCCAAAATTGGAATTTCCATGTTCCTTGTAGCAAATGTTTCAGATATGAAAATAGAGATTAACCTTGGATATGGCAGATATGAGATTATTCTTCCATTTCTGGTGATGATTGACCTTTTGAGTAGGTTGAAAATTTCTGACCCATAATCAATTTTGAACCCAGTTATGAGTCCATACATGATTGTTAGAATAGCTTGACTGATTTGATCAGTTCCCCCTATCTTTGAGGTGAGACACTTGTTTAGCACTTCCATCATCACTTGCCAGATGGCTGGCAATTCACTTCTTCTAATTGCTCCAATTTTGTTGATATCCTTTTTCTTGTAGCCAAGCCAAATGATGAAGCTTATTAATTCTTCTTTGCATAGAGGTTCAACATAACTATCAAAAAATAGGCAGTTCAAGCCACTCTCTTACTCTTGCAGGAGTCAATGCTACAAAAACACTTCCCCATACATGAGCAGAGGCCTGATTTTCTTCAACTTCATTAAAAGTGCGAACAAATTGCTGTAGTAGCCTTTCTGGTACCTCTCTTCCTTTTGTTAGTGCTCCTGAGATTGGACATTATGTGAGATATTCTACCAGAAGTTGACATCTTATGTCATACTCCGAGTGCTCTGTATTCATCAGCAGATTGTTATCCTTCATTGGTAGAAATTATGCATCTTCAACTAAAGGTACTTCATGTTGAACAATTGGGATGTTGAGGTTTACTTCTACCATTTTTGATCTTTGTGAGTTAGGGTTTGAAATTTAGGGATTTTTGAATTGTAAGTGAGAAACAGGGGATTTTCAGGGTTGAAGTTTTTTTGTGAGGAAGGTGAGTGATTTTTGAATTTCTGCTAAGTGTGTGTTATATAGGAGTGTTTCAGCAGAGTATTGTGGGTGTATGGAGTTGAGGGGGTTTAGAACGTGGCATGTAATGGTGGTTAAGAGATCATTAATTGTCTTTATAACCGTTAGATCGTGTATGGTGAGTTTTTGGTTCAAAATGTAACCGTTGGATCTTGGGTATAAAGACAATTAATGAAATGGTCTATCATGGAATCGTGGTTATGCCCTTTCAACTTGACTCTTTAATTTGTAGTTTCTTTAATCATTCCTTCACGAAAGTGTTATACTGATTTTTTATTGGAGAAAGCTATCGGTTGTATGACACCTTTTCATCTTTGTGGACCCCATTGTATAAGAGGTCCAATCACCTTCCTTCATATGCATCCTCTTTTCTTTGTAAGTCAAAGTACCATTCTGATGATGTCATCAGAAATTCAACATAAATTCTGTTGAAAATATACATTGTCTTTTGATCTGTCTTCTGTTGACCCTTTTGATGTGGTCAACAGAAGTCAACAGAATTTCTTGTTTGAGTTTCCCCCTAAACTTGTGATCCTCTTCAACAGATTTTGAAGGGTTTTTTTTATTATTATTTTTTTTTTGAGATGAGAGGGAATAAGATAAGATCAGAAGACTCACATTTGTTTTTCTGGTGGTATCCATGTCTCTTGCCTTTTTCTGATATTTTCTGAAACATTTTATCATCTTGAAGTTTTATCAGAAAAAAAATTAGATCCATTTTTGAATTACCAGATTTTGTCTCCTGTCATCAGAAACTTAGAGTTTTGTGACAGATTTTTTATTTCTGATGATCATTTTACCCATTTCCCAAACTATAAACCATAAGTCAGATAATCAAGCTATAGAGAAAGCACATAATATAAACATATTTAACAAAAACACAAAAATATACAAACAAAACAAAGAAAAACCTAATCAATATCTATTCCTTCACCATGTTCCATCTCCAGGAGCAACAACAGATCAGTTATCAACCCAAAGTTATGGTTGGTGGGTACAAGCATGCTGAGACCCATGTTTTCTTGAAGTCTCATATCAGCTCTTGGATAACTTGCAGGAATGCCTGCAAAGTCTAGCTGGCTCGTGATTATCTTTGTCAGAAAACGAGGATACATCAAGAATAGCTTGCCAACCCACATATTACTTGCAAAATCACTCATTAGATAATGAGAGAAGTTGTAAGGTACTTTGAGTACAAGTGCCAGTATGGGCTCCATCAATCTAAGAGATACTTCATGATGATTGATGACCTTCTTTGAAAAGCATGCACCCATCTGTGTGACCAGATATTGCCATGGCTTGATGAAGCCATGTTTGTTGATTGCTCGTTGTTGGGTTTGTGTGTGATAACCCATTTGCCTCAAGACATCATCCTTCTGAGCCCTTGTGAACATCAGGACGTCACTGTTATCATCGAGTTGAAGAGCTGTCCTAATGGTGGCTTCATTTAACAGAATTGTTTGATTTAGCACCTCACTCTTGATGGCCATTTGTTCTTTGTTCTCATACTTAGATAATGTTGCATTTTTCCAGAAGATTTGAAGAATCTCTGGATGAACAGTTATATGAGCGGTGAGGGCATAGCTCAAGTTACTACTCATGAGCATTTTGAGCACAACTAGACATCCTTCCCATTGAGGACCTTCCAGATTGGTCCTCAATCTAAGGTTATGATATGGATAAAGAACAACTGGGAAGCATTCATCTTTGATGGTGTTCATTTTGTGTGTGTGTGTGTGTGTGTGTGAGTATGAGGTGAAGAAGAGGAGTGAAGATGACAGATTTTAACTCAAAGTGGTGATTATTTATAGTAAACTTAATGTTTGCCATAAATGGAAGCTACCAACTTGTAGATTTTCTTCACCGCAATCTTTGTTATTTAATGATTACCAGAGGACAGAAAATATAACAGAGATAAGTTTCTTCTCCACTTCACTTGCATTAAATGATTTAGGCGGCCAATTTCTGGTGATGTATCAAGGTAGCCTACCAATATGTCACTTCAACCTTCTTAATACATGATGGGGTGTAATTAATGAAGGAGAGAGAAAGTTCCATATTAACGAGTTCCCAGAAATTTTCTGTTAAATGACGTTATCAGCACTAACGAGAATAGAAAAAACCTTTTTTTTTAATTTTGTTTAAAAAAAATCGCCAATGTAAAATTTATGAATATACTGTCAAGAGATATGAATAAGGATGATGAGATGCAGCAATTTGTTTTAATGATCTACGATAATTCTGATTATCCAGCATATTTATGATGATTCACCAGAATTCTGATGATTTATCAGGTGTTCTAATGTTGTATCAGATTTTCAGATGACTTCATCAGAATTTCTGATAAGTTGTCAGATTTTCTGGTGTTTTATCAGATATATGATTTTGATTATCACTAAAGCAATTTATCAAGCATTTTTCTGGTGATAAAATTATCTGAGTGATTTTTATCATAGAACTGACCATAACATAGCAGATTATTTGTTAAGCCTTCAACATAGGCTACTTTCTTTATGGTCAAACATCCATACCTTATGCATCCATATCCCATGATCCTCCCTTTTACTCCATTTCCAAAATTTACCATTCAACCCAGCTTTGAAACAAAGTTGCTGAGTAAGCTCCTATCCCCAGTCATGTGCTTGGAGCTTCCTGAGTCGCAGTACCAGATCTGCTGCACATGATGGTCCTGAAATGGAATGATTAGAGGGTTTTTGGTACCCAAGCATGCTTGGGTACTGTTTCTGATGGAATCCTAATCAATTTATTTTTTCTTCTTGGTTTTGCATTAAAAATTCTGTTATATGCTGAGCCATTAACAGATTTTACATTTTTCTTTTGAAGATGGTGCTGAACAAGCTTCAGTATGTCAACACACATACAAGATTTATCAGAATTTTCTGATATTTCTTCTTGTGATGGAATGAGTGGATAATTTTGAAAAGATGAGTGAACTGCTTCTAGTGTCTTTACAGATTCTTGGCTGCATTCACTTATGTTTGTTTTGAAGTTTGGTTTTTCAAAAGAGTATTCAGAACAGGTTGTCTTGCAAGATTCAGATTCAGATTCTGATGAAAATTTATCAGAAATCTGATGAGTTGCTTTTACAAAGACAGTGGGTTTATTTCCATTTGATCTTGTATAACCTAAACCCTCTCCTTTGTTCTTTGGTGTGGACTCAATAAAATTTATGAATTCTTTGGCTTTTTGAAAACCTCTTACATTGATTTCTTTGTCATTGATTTTCTTGTAAAGATCTTTTCTTTCATTTTCATAAAACTCAATTTTAGCTCTTTGATCTAAACTATCCTCTATAAGAAGTTGGTTTTCAAGAATGATTTTATTCAAAGTCCTTTGCAACTCATCAGATTTTCTAATATATGATTGATATTTTTCTTGCAGATTTAGAAAATCTGACATGAGCTTGTTTAATTTGTGTTCAAGATCAAGATTGTCTAAATTTACCTTTAGTTCTGAGGTTTCTGGTAGTCCTTCAGAAAGTGCCATGAGGCAGAAATTTGCCAATTCTTCTTCTTCATCATCAGAAGAATCATCAGATAACCATGTAACTGTTCCTGCAATTAAGCTGACATGTTGCTGCTTCTTTGCTTTTTCAAGCTTTTTCTCATAGTAAGCAACATCCTTGAGCTTTTTGGTCTTGTATTCTGATGCATAGTGACCTCTCTGCTTGCACTTGTAACACACAACTCCAGCCTTCCCTTTATCCTTAGATCTAACCTCTTCTTTAGATCTTCCATCCATCCTTCCTCTGTCACTCCTCTAGTATCTCTGGCTTCCTCCCCTCAACCTCTGCTCAAATGTTTTGGTGAGCAGTGCTATTGCCTCAGCAAAAGCTGAAAAATCTGATGAAGTATCAGAAACTTCAAAACTTTGGCTGCTTGATGGTTGTGGATCATTGGTGGGTATTGTTCTTTGTGAGTTTGAGATAAGAGCTAAAGATCCCCCTCTTTGAATGGTTTCTTCAAATATTTCTTCCTCTCTGGGGACCAAGATGCTGTATAAGTCATGAAGACTCATGTTTCCCAGTTCTAAGGTTGAGGACAAAGTCATGGTTAGACTTCTCCATTCTCTAGGAAGGGCATCGAGAAATTTTATGTTTCTTTCATCATTTGACTTTGTTATTCTAAATTTCTTTAGCTCGTTTAAAAGTTTTGTAAATCTTTGATATGTGTCATTTAATCTTTCATTTGGCAAACTTTTAAACCTTTCATAAGATGAGACATTGTTTGTTCTCTTGTTTCTTCCCATCCTTTCTCCTCCTTTACAAAGATTTTCCAACTGATCCCATATTTCCTTAGCTGATGCACATGCATCAACCTGTGAAAATATGTCATTTGGGATGGCCATTATTAAAAGTGACTTTGCCCTTTCATCCCCAGCCACCTTTTCCTTGTCTTCCTCACTCCAAAGTATTTCACTTTTGGGAGCTTGGGAGGCAGGGATAGCAGGTGATTGGTCAGTTGCTGGAATAGCTAGTATTACAGTCATTGGTATATGTGGACCCCTTTCAATGGATTGAAACAGAGCTCGGTCATGAGCATTAAGGAAATTGACCATCCTGATTTTCCATTGGGGGTATTCTTCTCTGACCAGAGTCGGAGGTTTGCACATAGAACCAATGTTAAAAGCATTATTCCAGGATTGAAAGCTGGCCATATTTAGAGAAAAGAAGATGAGCGATTGATCGTTTGAAAATAATTTATTCAATCTGCCCTGATACCAATTGTTGGACCCAGTTTGGCCTTAAACAACTTCTTTTCACGTAATATGGCAAGTGATTTCAGTAGATGTGAAAAAGATGTGCGGAAATAGAAATCAGACTTTCAGAAACAAGACCTACAGAATTATCAAGTTTATATCACTTTGAAACAAAATGGTTTACAAGGTGATTGTAAGATTATTATCTAGTACAAATGAATCATGAATTCTGTGGGTGAGAGGGCAATGGAGTTTTGATGTATGTGTGAATGCTAAGCTTCAAACTCAATTATCTTCTGCCGGTTGGGCCTTCTATTTATAGAAGGTTGGGTGCATGAATAAACAATAGTTTATTCATGCAATAAGTCCTGCAAAAAGTGGCCAATTGACATATTCATTGAATCCAACGTTCAAGTTGCCTTTTTCATCATGATATCCAATAATGTCAACTTGCTTCGGTAAGTATGGCATGATAGAGCCAATTTCAGACAAGTGAGGTATTTCATCAGAATTCTGATAAACCACTTCATCAGAAATTCTGATGAACAAATCATCAGAAAAATCCTGATGATCAGAATCGTCAGAAACTGATGATATTTCATCAGAAATATCATCAGATCCATCAAAATGACCTTCTCTGATAATCCAATTCGGCTCTTGATCAACTTGTGTTTCTTTGAAGTAGATGATGTGCATTTCAGTTGTCCTATCTGATCTTCTTTTTCTTGTTTGTGATCTTCAGGACTATGATCTCTTCATAGATCCAGTTGATTGTGATTTTCTTCAATACTTACAAATAAAGTTTCCTAACAAAAACAAAAATGAAACATATCGCCTTGATATGATCTTCATGGATGAGATGGTACCGTATATATTTGTCTTATAATTTTTTTGGACATTTGAATACACAAATGTTATATAACACGTTTTTTATTTAATCGGATGTTTCATATTGTTAGGAAACTATGATACAAGCCAGCTGTCTGCATAAGATGCTAGAAAGATTCAAAGACCTCCTTTAGCTGGATTAATGTCTTCTTATCACCAAACCGTCTCTTGCTGCTAATAAGTCCTCTACTTAGTATACCAACAGAAATGACAAAATATCTCTGTATTTCTATACTTCTGTTGAGAAATGCCTTGACTGGTCTGGACCGAAATACCGTTTTAATTTCGTTAACCTCAAGGATGTTGTTCAAAATAAAATTGAAGTTAATACAGTTATTGGTATGTAAATCACTACATGATATATATATATATATATATATATATATATATATGTAGTGTTTTGTTTTATTGTTTTTTTTCATGTTATTGCTTCTTAATGATGTTTTCTTTTAACAATATATTTTTGTTTATAGATTGGATTGGTTATGTGGAAGTACGTTTAAATCTAGAGGATACAACAAAGAAGGATGGAAGCAAGGGCAAGAGGCTTAATCTTAGAGTTGAAGACCTTGAGTGAGTTCTTTTTATTAAGTTGTTGCATTTTGACGTTTAAAGCATTACAAGGTTGCTTGATGTTATTATGTTTTATGTAAATATTTTAGAGGTCAAAAGTGTCCGGTTACTTTATGGGATGCTTTTGATATTGACATGTTTGCTTACATGAATGATAAGAAACGAGAGAAACATGTTGTTATCCTTTGTCATTTTGGTATGGTCAACCTTTACAAAGGTACAATTTAAACTTATTTAGTTTAATTTTTATTTATTTAGTAATTTATATTTATATTTATTTATATGTTTTAATTTTGACAATGTTTATATTGATCTACATTTGGTTTTATTTTTAAATTCAGGCAAGCATGGAGTTGCAAACGGGTTTGACCTTAGCAGACTTTTTATTGGCACTGACATTGAAGATATATCCTCTTTTATGAAGATGTATAGTTAGTAATATGCATATAAACATTAAACAGTATTATTTTGATTTTACATTTACTTTTTACGTTTTAATTTGATCACACGAATCTGTTTAGGTATGTAGAGAAAATTTCTTCTTCATCTTCATCAAATGAGCATGTTGGTTCTTACGTTATCTCAAGTGTTGAAGGTGAGTTCCTTAATAACCCTGATTTCATGTTTATTGGTTTCCTTGGAACCATATTAACGGTGTGTATTTTCTTATAAGTATTTTACATGCTGAGTTTTTTTATAGTCTTTTCTAAGGATTATTATTTTTGTTTGATATCGATAGACAAAGAAGGGTTTGGTTCTTGGCACAATCACAGCCATATGCACTGATAAACTTTGGTATTACAATGGCTGTAACCACTGTAAGTCCAGTGTGGAGGAAAGATTTGTAACGAAAGAGAAAGTTGATGGTTCATTTGATGTTGATCATACAAAAGCTTTGGTGTGTACAAATGATAAATGTGAAGCAGTTGACATCTATTATTTCCTTATACTAAATACTAATATGAACCACACTTCTGTTATTAGTAATACTAATGTTTTCATTTTTTTTAACTTTGATAGCTTCAAGATACCTATCAGGGTGCAAGACTCTTCCGGTACTGTGTCTTTGACACTCTTTGATTACGAAGCTTACAAGATTCTTAAGAAATCTGCCAAAGAGTTACTTGCAATCCAAGATCAGGTAATAAATACATGCATTCAGTTATTTGGCCATGTAGTAAATATAATTTAAAATTAATTTTTATAAAATTGTAGGTTCTCAATTATGGAATCATTGTGCTCATAGTAATTTATATTATTTTTTATAAAATCATAGGTTGTTAATTCTGGAGAGATACCGAACCCATATCCTGAGATTTTTGACACATTGATTGCAAATAAGTATGCGTTCATCATAATGTTAAAGACTATAACATTGAGCATCAGGTTGAAAACTATGGTATTGCAATGGCCACTATTGATGATGAGATCATTGTCGCGCTCTACGCCAAATTCAATCTTAACCAGGTTTAAATCTTCATTTTGTCATTCTTTTCATTCATAGTCATATCGTTTTGAAATAGATTATTACCATTGTGTGTATTTATGTTACTGTGTATTATGTACTTAAAGCATGAGCAGTCCGAATCATTGGATGTTCCAGATTCCTGCAGTTTGTCTACTCCTGTTGACCTTATGAAGGTAATATAAGAATTTGGTTATTTGTACTAAATTTTTTGAAACATTAATACTTATTGTCTTTTTATATCAGGATGAGATGTCATGCAGCGGTGACAATGTTACACCTGCATCCAAAGCACTCGTAGGCAATAAGAATCCCTCTTCTGACGAAACAAAACGTAATATTCATGAAGTGATGAACTGTCTCAGGATGAAGATGCTGGTGTTTCGAAGCTTTTGATTCCGAAGATTGAGAAATAGTTTTCTCTGTCTTTTCGAAAACATTTACGTGTTGATTTCATATGCTTTTGCCACGTTGAACTTATGGTTTTCGTTTTGTTGGTTTTGGGTGTTTGGTGCTGTTATGTTTTGGACTGATTGTGTGGTTTTGAATTCCCTAAAACTTATCTGCTTATTATACTGTTTTGTTCTAATAGTATAATAAGTATGACCTTTCTTTGCATGTTATAATGTATATGTTAAATAAATATTGTGATGTTCAATATTCAATATTTATATTTAAAACTTATGTGTATGAAGAGAAGCAACAATTTATAATATATATTGTATAAACCCAAATAACAACTTTTTATCTACAAACATTTGTACTCTTTAAGCATTTCTAATCTTATTATCTTATCTCATAATTTATATAGGATTATCTGTGGATTTGGTTGTTCTTTATTGGTTTTTACCGTTATCCCTGGCCACTAAGGTTTAATAACTATCCGTCATATATTACAGTTTTTAAAAAATATTTAATTTGTGCCTTTTTCTCCCACTAATGTATTTAAGTCATCTCATTCAATAGCTTATTTATATACTTCAAATTTTGTCTAAGTGATTCCAAGTAGGGTGTTGAGAAAAACTGTAACCAAGTAAGAAGCGTAAACCGAAAAACATTTTATTCGGTTTTTTGTTTGGTTTATGGATCCACGTTTTATTTTATTTGTTTTGTTTGGTTTATTTGGATAACTGAAAAATAAACCGTTTAACTTAATTGTTTATTAAATAAAGATAATAATATTTTATAAATCATATACAAATAAACCATAAACCTAACTGATGAACACCCGATTTACATTTTACAAAGATTACAAAATTTGTTGTTAATGTTTTCTCAATGTAATAGATTCCTTGAAATAATTATATAATACTCTAATTTGTAACATTTCTAGGCATAAGAGGTTGTACTTTGTGCTTGGTTTGTGGTTTGTGCTTTGTGATGTTAGGTACAACCTATCTCCTGCCTTTTCAATTTCATTCATCTATCATCTACGTTTTTCCTTCTTTTTGTTTTCATACCCACAAAACACCAAACCCTAGAGAGGGAGAGAGAGAGAGAAGTGCAATGGTGAAGGTGATGTGGTTTGAACCTCCGCACGAACACCTGCCGTTGCCGAAGCACCACCACCGGAGTTCCCTACCGCCGACCCTAGAGAGAGATAGAGAGAGAGAAGTGCAATGGTGAAGGTGATGTGGTTTGAACCTCCGCACGAACACCTGCCGTTGCCGAAGCACCACCATCGGAGTTCCCTACCGCCGCACGAACACCACCGGAGTTCCCAGCCGTTCACTGGAGCACCTCGAGCATTCACCTAGGTATGGGATTTGTTAAATTGCTGCTTATATTGCATTTGTAGAGGCTAATGTTTGATTTTGTGGTTGTTGTGGTATACATATATAAGATGATCGTCATGCATTCTTTAGGTTTGATTCTGTGGAGATTTGATCTGTCGATGTTGATTCTATATTGATTTTGAAGTATTATAGAGTTCACATTTGAAGAATTAGGGTTCTTACATAGTGTTTTTTAGTGTTTTTTTATTTTCTTTTAGTCTTATTATGAAAGTAAGAAACTCATGGGGTTCTTGAGTTGGTGTGATATAATAGATAACCATTCATTCTTGATTTTTGTTATATGAAAAGTAATTCAAAAATATAAAGATCAGAGTGTGAGTGATGCAAAGATCGCCATTGGTGATAAGAAAGATCTGAGTGAATGATGGTGGTGTTGGCAGATGAGATTACTATGTTGTTAGGGAATTTTGGCATGCTTATTGGTTAAAAGTTTCATTGCCATTTTTTCATCAATGTACATATTTTAATTTGTAATTTTAGGCTTAAAAAAAACTTCTATTTCATTGTTATTTATACAAAAGGTACAGCAAGCATCAGCATAAAACAAACTGATGCAAGAGATTACAAGTATAATATGCACGGAAGACAGGCTATGCAAGATGTACAAATACCAAAAGCCTATAGAGTTGCAACTAATAACTATAGCAATTTAGAATTCCAATTTTGCTTGATACTGATAATTCAGCAAAATATAATGACCATATTTTTTTAAATGACTTTTAAAATTATCTTTTAGTCATTTATATCTCTTTTAGTTTTTAGTTTTTTTTATATATATAATTTGCTATGTTGTTTCAGAGAAATGTTGCATACAAGCAAAGACAATGAAATGAAGTTGTAGCCTATTATACCGGAGCTATTAAGTTGGATGAATCTATTGCTACTTTCTACTTAGTAACATAGCAGCCGCATATTCAAGAAAAATAAGCAGAAAATAGAATCTCATAAGGGTAAAGGAGATATATGTTATCTTTTTATATAGATAGTCATGTAACCTTTACTAAATTTAAGTTACATTTAAATTTGTTTTTTACTTAATCTGAAATGTTTTTTTACAGGGGGGCTGGCAGTCAAAGCAGTAGCAGACTTGTGTGACGCTTACTTCGATCCAGAATGACATCGTTCATTCCTCTTGATAATAGCAAAACTCTAACCCATTACTACAACTTTGTTGATTATGATCTACTAAAAACACGCTTCAACTAGAACGATCTGCTTACATACGAATCCGCACTCAACAGTAGTGGTTCAGATGGAATCTCAGTCAAGCGTCGATTAAGGCTCTACGCCTAGGCGGATCCATATGTAGTATTCATGCAGTGAAGGTTCGATTCTTGAATGTGATGGTTACTGGCTGTTAAGGTGAGATTGTTTATTTCGGTTTGTTTCCCTGATTATACGACCTGAACATGATGTATGGTGCTGGACTTTTATAATGGTTATCGATGAGGAACTGTGGCTATTCACGATGGCTGTGGGTATCAGGATTCGACCTGAACTACCATAGCAGTGGTGGTGGTGGATGCTTAGGAGGTGTTTGGTGCGACCCAGGTCTGATATGGAGATGTTTGGAAGCTGGAATGGCTTTGGTGGTCAGAAAGGAGTCAACTGGTCAATGGCAGAGTAATGTTACATGCCTCGGTTTTGAAAGAGCTTCTTATCGGTAACTACGCATGCCCGAACCATTTAGATTATCGTATTAGTTAGATTACTTATTTGTGTTTTATACGTGTGGGATATCTAGCTTAAGAAACTTAAAACTAAAACAAACTGAATACATGAACATGGTTACACCAATACAAGTATACACATATTTCCCTCGAGTTTATTTAGGATCGTGATACTAAAAGAATTCCTAATGAACATTCACCTGATATCATTTCTATGGCAAATGCATTTTAATTAAAGCATCCTTAAAAATGTGACATACATTCGTTCTAATGTGTATATATACGCTATTATCTTTATGCATGATGAGAAATTAAGAAGATAATATTTCTATGCAATTTATATTAATGAAAGAATAGTTTTGCTCACATACAAGATCAGGTATCCCAATGATATGTGGATGGTGACAAACTGGTGGGTATACATTTGGTATGATATTTGGCTTTATATGTTAATTATTATTGTTATTACTTCTAGGGAACAAATGAGGATGTACAAGTTGTTAACTATTTGTTAAGTGATAATATGTCATATTCGATGCTGAAAATGTGTATGTAATGATACTACAGATAGAGTTTTTGGATCATCTCCTCGTACTCAGGAAGTGTAAGAACTAGCTACTTGGTCTGTTATAATTTATAAAGACTGCTATGGAAGAACTAGCTACTCGACCTGATATAATTTATAAAGATTGCTATGGAAGGAGTAAACAGTATTGTAATTTGAACAATTGAATTGCATGAAAAACAAGTTGTTTTGGTTAATGTAGACATACAATGCATGTAAGAGTAGTTGCTACTCCTGTGAAGCTAATATAGAATGATTTCTGAAGTTCAATTGTTTACATATATGTTGGGTTAGCAATTCTTGACATGACCTGCTTAATAAATGAGTTAACCGAACACTTACGGTTTAAAAATATGTAATTGTTTGGAATAATGATATTGGTATTAAAAGAACTTGGCTAAACGTTTTGTCCTGCCGCGTGTTTCTCCGGCGCAATGCCCGGCGGGTAAAATCCTCACATTTGTTTAGAAATAGGCATGACAGTGTCTCTCATATTTTCTCTATCAACTCTCTTCAGCTTCTGTCCTCTTTTCGATGATTGGAACCACTTGATTTTGTCGTCGCCAATGCTGTTTGGAGGTCACCGGAGTAAAGGGAAGAGACGGTGGCATGGTGGCGGTGGTGCGGAGGAGTCGAAAAGAAAGCTAATAAGGCGATTGTGGTGTGAGGATGATCGCGATTGTGATGGTGGTAGAAGAGAAAGGTTCTAGGTGAGACAAAAAGATTCATGTTTCTGAATCAAATATGAAAATAAAAAAAGAAAGAAGCAAGAGATGCCTTGGTAGCCAATGACTACATCACCGGTGTCGCCGTCTACGGTGGTGGTTTGTGGCTGAGAAGGCCTTTACAAAAAATGCAGAGCATTTCTCACTATAATTGATCATGAAGAAAAAGGTGAACCAAAGTGACTGACCCCAGATGGTTGTACAATAAGCTTTGATAGTTGCACATACAGATGCAAGTAGGAGAAGCAATTGCAATAGATTTGTTGAAATAAAAATAATGGAAAGATATTATATGGTTTAAGGTCGCCACCACAGGCACGAAGCGTTTGATGAATTTTTTTTGAACCGTAAATTTCATTACCAAAAATCAAAAGCTACAACTAGTAGTATCCTCTCAAACCGGGAACTTGAGCAAAGTTCTAGAAAGTAGAAACATCACATAATATTTTTGTTATTATATTGGACGACGGACGGGACAACTAGCTAATTGGGGGATGTAGGGACAGAGAGAACTCTTCAACGAAAATCAATCTTGAAATTAAATAATAATAATCTCTATCGTTCAATAGGAAATTTCTTTTTTTTTATCTGAACCTGACAAACACATCTTTTTCCTTTGGGGAGGGTACTCTGAGTAGTGGGTACCTCGTAGGACTTCGACCCGCCTACTCGGGTCATGTATGGATATGCAGGAAGGGGTGCTCCTAGGTGTATGTAGGGGTTGTGTTTGTTCGCGAGAATGGATTCCTCGCCAAGTCAGTTTGGGGGGGTGTGGACACACTTGCGCGAATTCGGGTAACGGCTACAAGGGAGAAAGAAAAAGGAAACTGTACCCGACCAGGGAGGGACTTATTGTTGACATTACCTCTTTATTATAATTTGTAAAAAAGGGGTATTTATTATTGTTTTAGAAAAGGATCTTAATAATTTACAAAAATGATATTATATACTGTTTTGTAGGTTGTAGAATAATTTAAAAAAAAATATTATATGTTGTTTTGTAGGTTGTAGAAAATGTACGATAAATAAATTTGTGCTTAAAAAGTCTTAAAAGTATGTTAAATTTGTTCTTAAATTTAATTATTTATTTTTCTTGATGAATTCGTTCTTAAATTGCTTATTTAGTTTTGTATGTATTATTCGAATTAGAAAGTGGGTCTCTTGGTCGTGTGGATCTGGCTCATGTATGATGTTAAGTTGTTAACTAACCCATGCCTAGCTAAATTTGTAAGCCCCAAGCCGCAACGCGGCGGGGGCGTACATCTAGTTAATTCAATAATTTGAAACAATTCTATATTGCTTTTCATGAAATGATTTTTAAATAGAAAATGATAAAATGGAATATTATAATTTATTGAGGATATGTGAATCCCTATGTATGACATATTATAATTCAAAATTTAAAAACCACTGTTTGCTTCTATTTTTTTAATGTTCCTGATCTATTACTCTTTCTTCTTTTGAATCCTTCTCATTCTCTCACGTATGCAATGTCAAAGAATTCACGTTCATCTTCTACGGCTGTTAATTCATCTCAATGAAATTTACACAGTAAGTGAAATGCTAACTTCTTAACTCATATTTGCCAAAACAAAATCAGATTTCAGATTGAAATGATAATTCTACTTAGTTTTTTGGTAGGTCCTCTTATGAGAACTCCTCTTTCAGTTATCTCAAATAGATCTCCTCTTTCAGATATCACAAATGGTAATAGCTCTTGAATTTGGTTATAAGTATACTTTTTCCCGTTTTATGTTTTCAAGGGGACTGATTCTTGTGTTTCGTACATATTATATTTTCTCTGTTATGGTTATAGAGTTGATATTCCTCATAGAGATTGTATGTCCACACAAAAGAAAATAAAACCAAAGTGCACAATGAGAGATTTTTTTTCATATAGGATCCAGGATAGAACTTATGGATTTTCCTTAATTTTAAATGGGCGAAGGTTGTTACAACAGTTTTTGGTTGATGCGTACACAATGATTGAGAGAGAAAGACTAAAGTACATCCGGAGGCAACAAGCGAACCTTCGCTCTGAAACATTTGAGAATCTTCAAAAGCATAAATCTAATGGTAAGGAAGTTTTAACAGATACTGGAAAGCCTGTTATACTTCCTTCTTCATTTACTGGTGGTGCAAGATTCATGCAACAAAATTACCTCGATGCAATGGCCTTATGTAAGTGGTATGGGTACCCTGACTTCTTCATAACTATAACGTGTAATCCTAAGTGGCCAGAAGTAAAAGGATTTCTAAAAGATTGAACCATCAAAGCCGAAGACAGGCCTGACATATTGTGTCGATTGTTTAAAATGAAGCTTGATTCTTTACTAAAAGATTTGAAGGATTCTAAGTATTTCGGTGAGATTAATGCTGGTATGTTATTTCATTTTCACATCTTATCCTCTGATATATATTTTGTAATCAAGGTTATCAACTACTAAATCTATTTATTTTTCCTTTTTATTTAGTTGTTTATACAGTAGAAATTCAAAAGCGTGGTCTTCCTCATGCACATATATGCTTATTCATGAAGGTCGATCACAAACTTCCAACCATAGATCACATAGATCCATTTATTTCTGCTGAGATTCCCAATAAAAAAGAAGATCCTGAACTTTATTCTCTTGTGACTGATTATATGATTCATGGTCCGTGTGGGAATGCTAATTTGAATTGTCCTTTCATGGTTGATAAAGATGTTCAAAAAACTTTCCGAAGAAATTCACACCACATACAACTATTGATTCAAGTGGTTTTCCTGTATACAGAAGAAGAGATTCAGGTCATACAGTTATAAAATCTGGTGTTAGATTAGACAACAGAAATGTTTTTCCTTATAACAAAAGGCTTTTGAAAAGATATCAAGCACACATTAATGTTGAATGGTGTAATCAAGCCAGTTCAGTGAAATATTTGTTCAAGTACATTAACAAAGGCCCTGATATGGCTACTGCGGTAGTTTCTTGTGATACAAATTCAACCATTAAGGAAAAGCCAAAAGACGAGATCAAGGAGTATTATGATTGTAGATGTTGGCAGGTACGTAAGTCGTACCAGTGTGTTGGCTGGATTCATTCTGTATCTCCTGCATTGGGCGAACCTTATTTTTTGAGGATACTACTCAATAAAGTTAAAGGGCCTAGATCATTCGAGGAGATACGTACAGTTAACGGCCAATTATTCCTGACTTTTAGAGATATGCTTGCTATGCGATGGGACTCTTAGATGATGACAATGAATACGTTGAGGCCATTAAAGAAGCAAGTTTTAAAGGACATGTTGGGTATCTCCGAGCGTTATTTGCTACCCTGCTTTTGTCAAATACTCTTTCACGGCCAGAATTTGTTTGGGTGAACACGTGGAAATACTTAGCTGATGATATTGTTTATAGACGTCGAAAACAAACAAATATTCCAGGTTCTGATCTATCTTTTTTTATTTCACATACTACATTTTGATTTTTTTAATTAATAATGTTAATTTTTTGATTTGTTAGGTTTAGTGCTTCCTGAATATCAGATTAAGAACCTTACTTTGTTGAAAATTGAAAACTATTTAATTTCCATTGGTTCATCATTACGAAGGTTTCTCACTATGCCGTACCCTGATGACGATTCCTTACGTGATGCTACTAATCGTCTGATCAATGAAGAGCTGTCACATGACGTAGATGAAGTACAAGCCGAGTTTAACAGGTTGCATCAATCTCTTACAGATGAACAACGAGCGATTTTTGATGAAATAATGGAAGCAGTTGTATGCCGTAAAGGAGGCCCTTTTTTGTCTATGGTTACGGTGGAACTGGAAAAACCTTCTTATGAAAGACTTTGGTTTCAGCTGTTCGATGTAGAAACTCAATAGTTTTAAATGTGGCTTCAAGTGGTATTGCTTCGTTATTACTTTCCCGTGGAAGGACAACTCATTCTCGGTTCCATATCCCCATTAATCTAACAGAGGATTCAATGTGCAATATTAAGCCAAATAGTGATATTGCCAAATTATTAAAGGAAACCCAATTAATCATATGGGACGAAGCACCGATGGTACACAAACATGCCTTTGAAGCTTTAGATAGGACGATGACCGACGTATTTTCGGAAGGTAGGAGTATTCGTTCGGATATTCCTTTTGGAGGTAAAGTTATTGTATTTGGTGGTGACTTTAGAAAAATCCTACCTGTTATTCCTAATGGTACTAGACAAGAAATTGTTAGTGCATCTTTAAGCTCTTCATATATATGGTCAAAATGCAGACTGTTACGGCTAACTAAAAACATGAGCTGAAAGTTCAAATATGGAGTCTATAAGAGAATTTGCAAAATGGCTTATTGATATTGGTGAAGGAAACGTTGGAGATGATAATGATGGTGAAGCCATTATAGAGATACCAGATGATCTACTAATCACCGATATTTGTGACCCAATACAAAGTTTAATTGACTTTGTATATCCTTCAATTATTGAACAATTTAGGATTCCTGGATTTTTTTCGGAGCGATCAACTCGAGCACCCAAAAATGAGGTAGTTCATGAAATTAACGATCGATTGCTTTCGTTATTTCCTGGTGATGCGAAATAGTATCTGAGTTCTGATAGTATATGTCAAACTGAACAAATTCTTGATTCTTTTCAAGAAAGCTTATACTCAACAGAAAATTTGAATGCTCTTAAGATTTCTGGCTTGCCTAATCACAGATCAGTTCTTAAATTTGGTGTTCTGATGTGCGTGAGTGTTATAGATTTTTAATGTATATTTTAAGCCCTTTAACACTTTTTAGCCAAGTTTTAAATTTATAAAACACGATATTTACTAACACTAAACACACATATGGGCAAGTGCACCCATCATGAACGTAGTATAGTGTTGGTAAGATACCGAGGTCGTCCAAGGACACAAGAGCTTTTAATACCGGTTTATCCTCAGCGTCTAATCAAATCAAAAGTTTAGAAAAAAGGTTTTAAACTAAAAAGAAAATAAAACTAAGTAAAATGCTGAAAAATATAATAAAATAAAAACAGATAGACAAGATGAATCACTTGGATCCGACTCGTGTTTAGTGAAACCTTTGATTATTTCCGCACTTTTGCACTTTTTAAGAGATTATCTTAGTTATTGTAGTAAGCCCCTCTTCTGAAGGTGACGTTACCCTCAACCCAGTAGTTTGAGTCAGCAAGGATACAATCCTAAATGGTTGGATTATTGAAAGATAATTAATTAAGTTATTAATGTATATTGTGGTAGGCCCCTCTTCTGGAGGTGACGTTACCCTCGGCTAAGTAGTCTGAGTCAGCAAGGATACAGTCCTAAGTAGCCGGGTTAAAGTTTTAATAGTAGTTTACATATGAGGGGATCAAGGAGTTCGGACCCCCGCCATCCAATACCAGTGGGTATTGAAGGAGGTCCTACTAAAGTTGACCCAGGTCCTTGCAGGATCTATACACTGAACAAGGCAAGGCTCTTACCAAACTGTTCCCTTAACCCCCCGACCAGGTAGCCAACATACCTCCATATAGACCGTGGAGATATGAATGGTGAAAATCTTTTATTTTATATAGACAGTAAAATAATGCCAAGATACCACGGACAAACGATAAGGAAGACTCACCTTCAACATAAGAAACTAGTTATTAAAGTTATTAATACAGAACCAAATAAAAAGTGCGAAAAGATTAAAAATAAAAAGTATTACACTAAACACTTGTCTTCACCAAGTGATGTAAGAGACTTAGGCAAACATGGCCTTTGATTGTCAAGAACTCTTATGATCAATCTTGGATCCCGAGACTACTCACACACTCTATGATGGATGATGGATGATGGTGGTGGATGTGGGTTGTGATGGTGGTGGTGGGTGGGTGAAGTGTGAGAGATGTGGTTTGCCAAAGGATGGTTTGAAAATGAGCCAAGCACCCCTATTTATAGCCTGTACAGAAGCTCGGACACGGCCCCGTGTCCATTGGGCACGGCCCCGTGTCCACATGTCTTTTCTTCATTCATTAAATGCAGTTTGTCTGCATTAGTTGACCATGCCCTCATGTCCGTTGGGCACGACCCCGTGTGCAGAAGCGTATCTGTACTATCAAGATTTCCTCGGATTTTGCGAATCTTAGAGTTGACCACTGCCCCGTGTCCGCTGGGCACGCCCCCGTGGTGGGTGATAGAAGCTTCTACAACTTTGTCTTTTCTGCAGACACTTGGGCACGCCCCCGTGCTCATTGGGCACGGGGCGTGTTCAGCCTTCTGTTATCTTGTTTTGCTTGGGAAGATGCTGTCGAGGGGTCGGGCATGCCACGTTTATCCATTTTCTTGTATTTATGTTAGATTTAGCTGCCTTTTGCTTCTTTTGTTCATTTGAGCTGATTTAATCCTGAAATACAAAAGGAAGAGAAAAACACACTTTTTCCAACATTAGTACTAAAAAAAGGTTAGTTTAATGCCACATTTGATGTAATTTATATGTTGCATTTTGCACACATCAAATACCCCCACACATGATTCTTTGCTTGTCCTCAAGCAAAACTCTTTATAATGTGGCTTTACACTCCCAAAAGGAATGGGTAGAAGAGAAGGTTTTGGGCTTATCATAGAGTGTCGGGATTTCCAAGATTCTTTGTTAAGTTTTATTTTTATTTATTTACAATATTATTCGTCATGATTTATTTAAAACATTACATAAGATAAATTATTTATTAGGGCATAACATGCCTCTTTAAAATTCCATTTATATACAAGTTCACATACCTCACGG
Source organism: Helianthus tuberosus (assembly GCA_030545235.1). Classification (NCBI taxonomy): domain Eukaryota; kingdom Viridiplantae; phylum Streptophyta; class Magnoliopsida; order Asterales; family Asteraceae; genus Helianthus; species Helianthus tuberosus. The sequence goes on along the minus strand of CM060424.1, from coordinate 172,056,124 downwards.
GAGATCACTCAACACTCGGCCGAAGGTGTATTTTTATGAAAACTCTCGAGAGCGGCATTGAACTTACTTATACCATAAGCTTGCCAAGCAATCAATCCTCATCCTTTTTAACTATATACCTTTATAAATATCAAGAGGACTTTGGGGGAAGGGTTAGGCTTGGGTTAAAGGTAGGTGGTTGGGTTAGTGGTTAGTAGAAAAGGGCGAAAGGCGTAAAAAGCGTTGGTTTTCGCAAAACATTTTGTGACTTTTTATTCCAATGAAGCTTTATTCAAACAAGCTTTCTTTTGATGAGCTTTGTTTGTTTACTGCTAACTTCATTTTTCTTTTCTTCTTTATCAATTTTTTTTAAGGAAGTCACTCGAAAACCGAGCTTTGTTACTAAAATAAAGGGTTTAAAATGAAAAAAGGGTTTTGGTGGGTAAAAGGGTGTTTGATTTGGGTTAAGAAATGAAAAGATTTAGGCTCAAAGAGGTTAACTAGGAGGATTTTGGGTAGGTGGTAAAAAAAAAAAATAATGGTGTTGAAATAAAAAGGGTTAGTCCTAATGCCTCCATCATTTACTTACTCGGGTTTAAGTTGGTAAGGACCGGAATGTATCGTCGTGGCAAGTTCTAGAGTCGTAAGAACCAAGCGGCTATTCACACAAGAAACGAAAAATGAGCATTTAGTTTAAAGATGTGTATTTGTATGCTCAATAAAGGCTCAAAACTCACTTTTTGTGGGAATGGGTTTTTATGTGATCAAGTATATATAATCAAATTTTAACTAGATTTGTCATGCCGTTTCATAATTTTCTTATGTTGGTTCTTTTTATCACGACGCTATCGGTTGTAAATTTGTAAAAATATCACCTTTTTAGAATTTGAAATTCCCAAATTAAACCTAGACAAGTAAAAAAATGAAAGATTTTTGAAAAAAATTTGGGGTGTTTAGCGGTTCCAATAGAGTTTTGTGTAAGGCTTGTAATTAGGACTCGCAAAATTCAAGGTTTTAGCATCCCCCCCCCCCCCCCACACTTAAATTACACATTGTCCTCAATGTGTCCCAAAAATAAGTTTTTAGGTTGATTGAATGTGTAAAAAGGTGTGAAAAAGCAAAACAATTATGTTACTGGGCGTCTGGACACGGCCCCGTGGTGTCCGGGCACGGCCCCGTGTTCAGATCGCCAGTAACAGAAAATAAAGTAAAGTAACAGAAGGCTGGACACGGGGGCGTGTTCAGTGAGCACGCCCCGTGTCCAGGTACCTGAACTGGGCATTTTTCTGCAGATGGTTGAGCACGGGGCGTGTTCACGGCCCCGTGCTGAACTTGCTGTAATGAAGAAAAATCGGCGGGAGGCTCTGATTTTGCGCATGGGGTGCTGGTGCAAGTTTCCCTTGGTATCCTTCACCATCCCGAGTGTGTTTTTCCCATTACATCATCATCCAAACACCAAATTAATTAAAACCATCATTCATTAAAATGATTACATAAGGTCCTAGAGAATTTAAAGACAAGGCAGAAAAATAAAAACTAAAGGTCCTAAGATAGATGGGTCAAATGGTACATAAAATCGTCCTAAGGAGTTCTACTTTGATAAGAATCAAAAATTCCGGAAATAACTTTCCGGTATTTAAAAGCCTGGTAGAACTTTTAGACCGAGGGGTATTCCCTAGATGTGGTTAAAGCCATTCTTCTATCTCTCTTGGGAGGAAGAAGCTGGGCTCGTTTTCCTCAACATCTTGCGTAGGGGGAGTGACACCAACCAGAACCCCTTGTAGTATGTCTCGAGGGGGCTCCGGGTGTATGGTGTACCATTCGGCCGGTATGATGACTTCCGGTACCCCATTCCATGCCCTTTGGGTGATAATTGGCACCAAAAGAGGAGAAGCGAGAATGTTCAACCTTTGGTGCAAAAGGTTGACCTCTTAAAGACATCCCTCTAGTCCCACCGTCAAATGATTGATACGGTCGACCAATGCTTCTTCCACTCCTGTCATTTCATCAATAGCTTCTCTTAGAGCGTAAACGTAGTTTACAAGAGAATCTTCAACCGTTGATGACCTTCTCCCATGTCGGTTGTTTCTGGAGTGCGATGAAGATGTTCCGCTAGTTCTGCTCGCCATTCTGAGAAAACATACCCAAAAGAGTTCAATTTTATGGAAACAGTACCTCGGACACGGCCCCGTGTTCAATGAACACATCCCCGTGTTCAGATGTCTACAGCTTTTTGAAACAAGGAATCTTGGAGTTTTAATTTGTTTTCGTGACTTTTAAAACGTTTTTAAGCAGAAACAACTTAAAACATTGTTGTAGAACTTATTTGTAACAAGATTTCTTGAATAAAAATCTAACAAACATCTCAATAAAGGTTGGAATTATGGAGATTTCAAGCTCTAATGGAGGTATTAAGGAAAAATTAAAGAAGAAGGTAATGAATAAAAGTGGAAAAGACAAGATGGTAGTTGGGAACCTTCTTTTAGAAAATACCTAGGATGGTATGTGTGAAGATCTCACCAAATCTCTGTCCCTGGAATGGTCCAAATGTGCAGGATTCTTGGCTGCATTTATAGAAAACGACAGCACGCTGCACATGGCCCCGTGTCGGCTGGACACGACCCCGTGTGCAGACGAAGCCCTTACACATTTTGTCCGTATTCTGACAAAAAGTCAGAAAGGAATCTTTGGGTGGACACGGGGGCGTGCTGACCTGGACACGGCCCCGTGTCTAGAGGCTGTTTATGAAGCTTCTTCTATTTTTAAGGAATTCATCCGGATCGGGTGGTTCCTTACTGGATGGAACAACCCCAAAGTGCAAGAGATACCTTAATTGCTCTAGACTAAGACGAGAACGCAAGAGGTTGTCGGTGAGGGTGATTCCTATGCTAAATGTAGGTGGACAAGTCTAACCCTTTCCCGGGCTCTCATTAAAGAAGGTGTATGCCGAATTGCTCAGGTCTATGTATGCACCAAACGAATTCGATGGGGAGTCCTTCACGACACAATCGACACAGGGACGACTATCGCTCAAGTCCTCGCTAGAGTTAGAGGTGATTTCGGGAACAACGAAGTTGTTTTTATTCGAATGCGATCCCAATAATTCTTCTTGGGTATCTTCTTGAGGCGAATTTATGGAATCCATTTCAAGTTCCTTTACCCAATTTAGAATTAAATCCTTCATTTGAAATAATTCGTCAAGAAGCATTTCTCCTAGAAGATTCGATTGGGAGCATTCGAGGGAGAGATAGGGATTATTTTTACTTTCGCCCCTCTTAAGGCTACAGGAAAACAATGGGTCTATATAATGGAGCTTATAATTTAGAAAATAACATTCTAAATCTTTATGAGGGTCACCACATATTTGACACCACGTACCATAAGAGTGCCGAAAGTAAAAAATATCAGTATCACTCATGGTTGTGTCAGAAATTACCAACCGTCGGGATCTTAAGGTTCTGTTTTCAGTAACTGAAACTTGGGCACGGGGCGTGTTGAGTGGGCATGGCCCCGTGTTCAGCTTACTGTCTGACTTAAAACAGGATTGCCAGTACCAAAGATTGGGCACGGGGGCGTGTTCAGCGGGCACGCCCCGTGCTGAGTTCTGCAGAAGCTGGAAATCTAAGAAAAATCCAAAAAAATAGAAAGATAAAAATAAGAAAAAACGATTAGGCCGTTGATTCCTAACTTTCTTAAAATCCTTGTGTCCCCGGAAACGGCGCCAAAAACTTGATGTGCGTGAGTGTTATAGATTTTTAATGTATATTGTAAGCCCTTTAACACTTTTTTAGCCAAGTTTTAAATTTATAAAACATGATATTTACTAACACTAAACACACATATGGGCAGTGCACCCATCGTGAACGTAGTATAGTGTTGGTAAGATACCGAGGTCGTCCAAGGACACAATAGCTTTTAATACCGGTTTATCCTCAACGTCTAATCAAATCAAAAGTTTAGAAAAAAAGTTTTAAACTAAAAAGAAAATAAAACTAACTAAAATGCTGAAAAATAAAATAAAATAAAAACAGATAAACAAGATGAATCACTTGGATCCGACTCGTGTTTAGTGTAACCTTTGATTATTTCCGCACTTTTGCACTTTTTAAGAGATTATTTTAGTTATTATAGTAGGCCCCTCTTCTAAAGGTGACGTTACCCTCAACCCAGTAGTTTGACTCAGCAAGGATACAATCCTAAAGGGTTGGATTATTGAAAGATAATTAATTAAGTTATTAATACATATTGTGGTAGGCCCCTCTTCTCGAGGTGACATTATGTCGCAACCCCTGATCCCTTATCTGTCCCGGGAACGGGCGGACGAGATCTCAGATTTTTGGTGGTATCAGGTATTTAATCTCGCAGCGGAATTTACATCAGGACCGTAGTTAGGAAATGTTTATCAGAGTAAAACCACCATATTTGATATTAATAATAACATGGGCAAAACCCAAGTTTCTTATTACAATATATTTATAGGGACAAACCCTATTTTATTGAATTTAAAACATTGTTTATTAGGTAACTTTTATAGCCACATTTTTCCCAAGCCTTCAGTGCTCTCCAGCTGGCTTTTCACTAATTGGTTGTTCACATTGTGTTACCTGTAACGCGTTTTAAAAACATTTGTCAGTCGGAAATACTGGTGAGTGAATCCCAGTTTAATCAAGAAACATTTTATCAATTAAAACAGTATTGAGAGCGATCACATTGTTTATTTCTACACAATTACCCATTCAGTATTTGCCACTCGACCGGATCTGTGGCTATGGTCAAATTACCCATTGGCTAACTCCTCGTCCAATGGTAATGTACTGTCATTCAGACTTACTACTACTACTCGTAGTAATATAAATTTTGTATACAAAACCCCATAATACCGACAGTAATTGAAGAACTACAAAGACTCAATCACCGCTTAATCATATTGTAAAACAATTTAAGGTTTTGTAAAACATTCCAAAAAGGTTAACAAAAAGAGGATAAACTCACATTGCTATCTTAGACTTCTTGTAAGGGTTTCCTGGATATAATCTATAATTTATACAAATGTACATTGGTTAGATCATAACCCTTTAAAAATATTAATGATACCCTCCCCGAGATGGCATTCCAACAACTACGTCGGGCAGAACCACGACAGTTGTTACGGAACCCTAAATCAATCGGGCAGCGTAACTATTACGAAACTGGGGTTATAATACTTACAACGGAGCAGAACCTCGCTAATTAGGGGATATAATACCTTACTATAATGCTTATAGCTTCAGAAATTCGTTTAGAAAGAAAGATGTGAGCGACGGAAAGTGAAACCCGATGGCCTGCTTATATAGTTGCTGAATTCGACTCTCACGCAGCCCGCGTAAGCGTAGCCATAGGGCTACGCGGCCCGCGTCAACATATGGTCAACGTATAGCTTGTTCCGGTCACCAAGTAGACCCGCCACGATGTCGACACGTGTCGGCATCTGATGTCTCCGCGTTTGTTGATCTCTCGCGGCCCGCATAAATGTAAGCTAAAGCTTACGCGACCCGCTTGAACTAAAGAATCAGCGGAGTCAGGTTCCAGCCTTGATACCGCCCGCGTAAGCTTGAGGTGAGGTCCTACGCGGCCCGCCTCAGCTTAATTTTTATTGTTTTTATTTTATATTATATGTTATAACATAATTTAGGCTCGGTTATTAAAAGACATATTGGAACTTTTTACAATATACTAAGGTGTCGGAATATTACGAGAGTGTCGGTTTTACCGAGGGTTGTTACATTCTCCCCACCTTGTTTTAGAGCTCGTCCTCGAGATCTACTGGAACAAATGCAGATATTTCCTTTGCATCTCTGACTCAAGTTCCCATGTGTACTCAGGTCCTCTTTTGGAGTCCCACTTCACTTTGACTAGAACTAGTCTTTTATGCTTGAGATTTTTTACTTTCCTGTCTTCAATCTGTAGAGGCCTTTCTACAAACTTGAGTTGTTCATTTACCTCTATATCCTTAAGAGGGATTATCAATGATTCATCAGCTAAACACTTTTTGAGATTAGATACATGAAACACGTCATGTATACCTGCCATTTCCTCTGGCAGTTGTAGTTGATAGGCTACAGGTCCGATTCTTTTAATAATCTCAAAGGGTCCAATATACCTGGGATTTAACTTTCCCCTTTTGATGAATCTTACCACTCCTTTCCAAGGAGAGACTTTCAACAATACTTTATCTCCTACTTGAAATTCCAACGGTTTGCGTCGGTTATTGGCGTAACTCTTCTATCGATCACGTGTTGTTTTCAGTCATTCCTTGACTTGAATGATCTTGTCAGTTGTTTCTTGTACTATCTCAGGTCCTAATAGTTGTTGTTCCCCAATTTCTGCCCAACAGACAGGGGTTCGACACTTTCGTCCATAAAGTGCTTCGAATGGTGCAGCATTGATACTTGTGTGATAACTATTATTATAAGAAAATTCTATTAAAGGTAAGTGATCGTCCCAATTACCTCCGGAATCAATTACACAAGCCCTAAGCATGTCCTCCATTGTTTGAATTGTCCTTTCGCTTTGTCCGTCCGTTTAAGGATGATAAGCTGTACTTAGTTTTAACTTGGTTCCCATTGCCTTTTGGAAACTTGACCAAAAATGAGAGGTAAATCGGCTATCTCTATCAGAAACAATTGATAAAGGAATTCCATGTAAAGAAACAATTTCATTTACATATAATTTAGCTAGTTGTTCCATACTAAAAGTTTCTCTCATTGGTAGGAAATGAGCTGACTTGGTTAGTCTATCTACAATCACCCAGATTGTATCATTACCTTTCCTTGTTTTGGGTAATTTAGTAACAAAATCCATTGTTATCAATTCACATTTCCACACTGGCATTTCTAATTGTTGTAATAAACCTGAGGGTTTCTGGTGTTCAGCTTTAACTTATGAACAAGTTAAACATTTAGAAACATAGGCTGCTATATCCTTTTTCATTCCTATCCACCAGAAATTTTTTCCTTAAACCCTGGTACATTTTATCACTTCCTGGATGCATCATATATTTAGACTTATGGGCTTCTTCTAATATATGATGACGTAGGTTTCCTAATTTAGGTATCCACATTCTCTTTTCATGGAATCTCTAAATTCCATCTGTTCCTTGTTTTAATTCTTTCAGCATACCTTTTAGCTTTTCAGTATCTTCCTTGATTACTGATTCTTGTGCTTCTCTTATTTGATCATTTAAATCTACTTGTAGATTTAATTTAAGAGAACGTACCATTTTTGGCTTTTCATTATATTTTCGGCTTAAAGCATCTGCCACTACATTTGCTTTTCCTTCATGATACTGGATATCACAATCATAGTCACTAAGCATCTCCATCCAGCGTCTTTGTCTCATATTCAATTCATTTTGCCCAAAAACATACCTTAAACTTTTATGATCAGTGAATATGGTAAACTTACTACCATAAAGGTAATGTCTCCAAATCTTAAGAGCAAAAATTATAGCTCCTAACTCTAAATCATGAGTTGAATAATTCTCTTCATGATTCATAAGTTGTCTAGATGCATAAGCTATAACCTTTTGGCGTTGCATCAACACACATCCATAACCTAATTTAGAAGCATCACAATAGACTACAAAGTCTTCAGCTCCTTCTGGTAATGCTAGTATGGGTGTGTTAGTTAATCTTTCTTAAGGATTCTAAAGGCTTCTTCTTGTTTTACTCCCCATTCAAACTTAACAGATTTATAGGTTAACATAGTTAAGGGAATGGCTATCTTAGAGAAATCTCGAATAAATCTTCTATAATAACCGGCCAATCCTAAGAAACTTCTAACCTCGGTTGGTGACTCAGGGATTTTCCATTTAAGAATTGCCTCAATATTTGTTGGATCTACATGAATTCCTTCATGATTAACTAAATGTCCGAGAAACTGTACCTGTTCTAACCAAAATTCGCACTTAGAGAATTTAGCGTAAAGCTTTTCCTTTCTTAACAAACTTAAAAGTGCGTGCAAATGCTTTGCATGATCCTTTTTATTCTTAGAATAAATTAGAATATCATCTATAAATACAATTATGAATTTATCCAAATATGGCTTACATATTCGGTTCATCATGTCCATAAATGCAGCTGGGGCATTGGTTAAACCAAATGGCATGACAGTAAATTCATAATGGCCATACCTTATTCTGAAAGCGGTTTTAGGAATGTCCTCTTCCTGTACCTTTAATTGATGATATCCTGACCTTAAATCGATTTTTGAGAAAATCGAGCTCCTTAAAGTTGATCAAACAGATCATCGATTCTCGGTAATGGATACCGATTCTTAATTGTGACCTTGTTTAATTCACGATAATCAATGCACATACGCATTGATCCGTCCTTCTTTTTAACAAATAGTATCGGCGCTCCCCATGGTGACGAACTTGGTTGTATGAATCCTTTCTCCAACAATTCATCTAATTGTTTTTTTAATTCTTGCATTTCTACAGGTGCCAAACGGTAAGGTGCTTTGGCAATCGGTGATGTTCCTGGTATTAAATGGATTTTGAATTCAACTTCTCTGTCGGGTGGTAGTCCTGGTAATTCTTCTGGAAAGACATCTGAAAACTGAGATACTACTGGAATGTCTTGTAGTTCTTTTCCTTTAGTGTTAGTGATTATAGAAATCAAATACACTATAGAACCTTTTCTTATAGAACTTGCAGTTTTCATCACATAGATGAATTTTGTGGATCTAGATGGTTTATCTCCTTTAATTGTGATCGTTTTACCTTTTGGTGAATTTACTTGTATTAACTTTTGAACACATAAAATACTAGCTTTATTGGCTATTAACCAATCCATTCCTAAAACAACATCAAATCCTACCAGGTTCATAGGATAAAGATTTGCAATAAACTTTTGATTTAAAATTTCTATACTTGCTCCCTGCAAGATTTCAGAAATTCTAACAGTTTCTCCATTGGCTGTCTCTACTAGGCATTCTAGTGGTAGTTTAGTTAATGACTGATTTAGAAATTTGCAAAATGATGTATTAATAAAACTTTGGTTTGCACCAGAGTCAAATAATACTTTAGCAAAAAACATCATTAACTAAAAATGTACCGGCTATGACATCTGGAATCATCTTGGCTTCATCTGCAGTCAGAACAAATGCTCTAGCATTTTTAGTATTCTTGTTGTCTGGAGCTGGAGCTAATTTTGGATAATTTAGCTTGATATGACCTTGTTCTCCGCAATTGTAACATACCCGGCTGTTAGCTTTCTTCCTGCAGTTTTCTTCCTTGTGTCCCGATATTTTGCAAAAGTTACAATATATGGAGCATCTTCCGGAATGCTTTCTTTTGCAATACCTACAGTAGGGTGCAGAGGTAGAACCTGTATTTTTCCCACGGTTAGAATTTTCAGAACGAAATTCTTGTGTGAGCTTTTGGGTTAGGTTCCTCCTTTGATCCTCTTCTCTGGTACGGACTAATTCATCTGTCAAGGTATTTGCTAGTTCTACTGCTTCTTCTATAGTTTGAGGTCTAGCTGCCTTGACTACGTGTCTTATCTCTCCAATTAATCCCCAAATATAACGGGAGATTAACACTGGTTCTGGTGAAGCAAGGGTTGGCACTATTCTAGCATATTCAAAGAATATTTTAGTGTATCCCTTACTATCCACACCAGTCATCCTAAGGTTTAGGAATTTGTTTGCTATTTGTTCCTTTTCATTAGGTGGGCAGAATTTCCTTTCTACCTTATTCTTAAATTCTTCCCATTCCATATTGTAGGTTCTATCACATCCTCTTGATTAGAGGATAGTGTTCCACCATTCTAGTGCTGCATTATTAAACAGATTAGAAGCAAACAGTATCTTATCTTCTTCAGCACATTAGCTTATCCTTAAGACTGCCTCAGTCTTCTCTATCCAGCGTAAGGTTGCAATGGCCCCTTCGTTGCCTGAGAATTCCATTGGTTTACAAGACCAGAATTCTTTATAAGAACAACCATAAGACATGGTTCTTCTTCTTTTGGGAATGGGCATTTGAAGTACAAGTCCATTGTTCACGTTGTTTTCTGGTCTGCTATGCTTACTTTTGTTATCAGCATCCTTAACAGTTTGAAGAATAAATGGCATTGCATCTATAATTCCTTGTGCCACTATGTGTTGGATAGCACTATTATCCACTTGATTGTTATTGTTATTGATGCTTGGATTCTCATTAACCACGTTAATGTTACTTTGGTTATCATTATTCAGATTTCCTTGATTTCCTTCGTTGGCAATCTGAATTTTAAACATTTATCCCATATTAATATCACAAGATAATAGATAATATCGTAATTCACATAACACGCAATCTAGCCAAAAACGTCGATCATTGCGACTTGTACTCTATTTTCATATACTATGCGTCTATTACACACCAGTACTGAAATAAAGATTACAATACCAACAGAAAGAAAATTACATTAATAGTACTATGCATCCGTACACACATACTTTTATTTTATTTTTATTTTATTTTATTATTATTATTACTATTACCATTTCTACCATCACATTTACGGATATGGATTTATCCAAAAATCCATATTGCTCTCATCGTATTTCCATACGAGACGCTCTCCCACCTGACGCATTCTCTCACTGCTTTCTAAAATTTCCTCCCCGAAAGTCCTAAGTTCTTGGACGTTTTCTGCACTCATTGGGGGTGTAGGTTCTAGGACTGGGTTTGGAATCTGGGGTGCTGGTTCCTGATATGGGTGTAAAAGTGCCTGAAATCGGTAAGGATCCTCTAAGATTTCCCTGATGTAGTTATCATGGTAATAGGGATCTAAAGGGTCCATACCTGAATAGGCTCCTATAGGTGTGTCTTCCAGGATAGAGTAACATTGCACAAAGTTCCTATTTTCGTCCCACCAGGGGTCGTAATTTGGATCTAGGGGGTTTGGTGCAGGTATCCTAGGGATTTCTTCTGGGTTAAAGTCATGCATCTCCACTTGATTTTCAGTATTTTCTATTTCCATGGGTTGGTCTGGGATTTGTGGTTGTGGGGCTACTAGTTGTTCCAGACTTGGGTCTGCAGCAGTTGTAGCTAGGATATGGAAATTAGCTAGGCTTCTATTAAGCATATCCTGTGTATGGGCATCTGTTTTTCGCTTAGCAGCTGCTAAAACTCTTTGCTGTTGCAACTTTCGCATTCTTTTCCTACGAGCAAAGGCTTCCTTACTGAACCATCCTCGTTTCTTATGAGGGAATGGCTCTTCTGACTGAGCTTTAAAAGCAAACACTCCTTCTTCCTGATTAGCAGAATACCCAGAAAGGGCAGGCTGTGAAGAGGTACCTTCACTCTTAGGTGAATCAGACAACTGACGATTCATGTTTGAGGGTCCTTGATCACTCATACTGTAAACTAACAGATAGTCAAATAACACATAACAAATAAATACAGTTATGCACTTATTTCTGAAATTTATTTCCTAACCCAAAATTTAGAATTTAAGTGTCATCAAAACACTTCTTTGGCTCAGACCAGTGCCTAGGCTCTGATACCACCTTCTGTCACAACCCCCGATCCCTTATCTGTCCCGGGAACGGGCGGACGCGAGCTCAGATTTTTGGTGGTATCAGGTATTTAATCTCGCAGCGGAATTTACATCAGGACCGTAGTTAGGAAATGTTTATCAGAGTAAAACCACCATATTTGATATTAATAATAACATGGGCAAAACCCAAGTTTCTTATTACAATATATTTATAGGGACAAACCCTATTTTATTGAATTTAAAACATCGTTTATTAGGTAACTTTTATAGCCACATTTTTCCCAAGCCTTCAGTGCTCTCCAGCTGGCTTTTCACTAATTGGCTGTTCACATTGTGTTACCTGTAACGCATTTTAAAAACATTTATCAGTCGGAAATACTGGTGAGTGAATCCCAGTTTAATCAAGAAACATTTTATCAATTAAAACAGTATTGAGAGCGATCACATTGTTTATTTCTACACAATTACTCATTCAGTATTTGCCACTCGACCGGATCTGTGGCTATGGTCAAATTACCCATTGGCTACTCGTCGTCCAATGGTAATGTACTGTCATTCAGACTTACTACTACTACTCGTAGTAATATAAATTTTGTATACAAAACCCCATAATACCGGCAGTAATTGAAGAACTACAAAGACTCAATCACCGCTTAATCATATTGTAAAACAATTTAAGGTTTTGTGTAACACCCGACTTAATTACTACTTGAAATTAATAATAATTCACAAGAGTTTATATAAAAGATGTCTAGGTTTGAACTTAAGTTCCAAAAAAAACAAAGTTCTAAGATAACAAACATTAGTCAACTACTGACTAATTTAAACAGTCAAAGTTATTTAGCAAACTGATTACATCTTAACATTTTCTAAATAGAATTAATCGACGCGGAAGCTTCAAAAGTTTGAGTTCGGTTCTTCAAAAGCTTGCTTGACCGTCATCCGTAATCCTTGAATACCTAGAAACTGAAATGTTTACATTAAACCTTAGTATTAGAGTATTTAGAAATAATACATAATCGAAACTACGTTTAAAACGGATTCGATTTAACGAAGAAATGCACAATTTATCATAAATGTCAAAGCTCTACCGTAACTTACGGTAGTTACCGTAAGTTACGGTAGCTCCTGGGAAACTTTGGTTCCACCGTAACACAGGAGGAATCCACCGTAACTTTTTGGTCTCTACCGTAAATTACGGTATATACCGTAAATTACGGTATATAGACTTTGGAATGTTATGTTTTGTTTGATTTGTTTGTTTACTTGAGCCAAGTTCTCGGATTTCATTCCTACAAACCAACATGTTAATTCCTCGCATTTCTAGTATGTCAGTTGTCAATGATAACAAAAGACCAATCAATCATATTACGAAGCAATATCCATGCTTTAATTGATTATTTGACCCGTTTGGCTCATCTACGGAATCTTCCAATATGATGACTACCAACGAGATCTTATCCATCCTTGATCCATTATTCAATTTAGCGAACATCGTCGCTTTTAAAATTTACACAACTTCTATTCTACAATACGACTATACGTAATTTAACAAAATTTCACTTAAGTAACAGTCAAGTTACATACCTTTAGTGCACGCCCTTCAACCGCAAATCACCACCGGCTTGTCCACTCGACGTTCAGGTATCCTTCCCTATAGAGTTCAATTATATCACGTTTAGAACTCTTTTTTAATCACATTTCGCATAATAGCCAAAACATCATAATTAGGTGTTTTAACTTCAAAATTCCAGTTTCGAGCCTTCTTTAAGGCATTTCAACAAACACTTTAAGGGCAAAATTTTACATGATTATTTAGCAAATCCCTAGCTTATCATCTAGCCTGAATTTCACATCAATCAACCCATTTTACACAATTGTTAGCTTCTAAAATTCTGAAGTCACTTCACAATTGTCAAATTACACTAAAATAACACCCAATTTCCTAGTGTTTATCAAGTTCTACATAACCCACTAATCACCTACAATGGTGTTCATGGATTTTACTAAAATTTCACATGATTTCAACTTGTATTTGTCTAGGGTTTGTCCCTAGACACTATATTGTTCCTAATTCATCATAAAACAAACATGCAACCATGAATTTCATATTTTCCCAATTTCATGAGAATTTCGAGTTGAGAGTTTTCATCAAATTTTACATACCTTGTAATCCTCTTGTGGTGAGGATCAATAATCTATGCTCGATTTTTGTGTTTGATCAGATTTGGACCTTCAATTTGGTTGTTCTGTGGATGTTAGGGTTTTTGAGAGTGGGAGTGTCGCCCTCTCCTGTTCTTGATCGACCAGACATCTCAATTGAGGTGTTTGGTTTTGTTTTTAATTAAAACTAATAATACCACTTTCAATTTTAAGAACATTGGTCATTCCACTTTTGTTTAACATATAGTTTTGGTAATTTTAACCCTATTTCAAGTTATTTCTAGACTTGTAGTTAACTAGGTTAAAATTCCTAGCTAGTAAATTCTTGTGTATTTATACTTTATAATTCTAATATAAAGTTTTATATTTTTCGGGGTGTTACAAGTCCACCCCCCTTAAAAGGGTTTCGTCCCCGAAACCGAATTACGTACCAAATAAAGTAGGGTAGAGACGTCGCATCTCTTCTTCGGACTCCCATGTAGTGTCCGAACCTTTCCTATGCTCCCACTTGATCTTGACTTGATCGATTTGTTTATTTCGCAAGTGCTTAGTCTTTCGATCCAAAACTTCTATGGGCTTTACGATATAATTCAAGCGATCATCCACTTCGATATCATCGTAGTGAATATAAGTTGTCTCATCCGCTAGACACTTCCGAAGATGTGACACATGAAATGTGCTATGAATTCCGCTTAGTTCCTCCGGTAGTTCAAGGCGGTAAGCTACCTTTCCTACCCGTTCTATAATCGCAAACAGCCCGATAAACCTCGGGCTTAATTTTCTTCTTTTTCTAAACCTGATAACACCCTTCCATGGAGATACTTTGAGCATGACTTTGTCACCAACCTGGAATTCGATTAGCCTATTCCTTTTATCAGCATACGCCTTTTGTCTATCTTGAGCCGCTTTTAAGTGTGCCCGGACCACATCAATCTTTTCATTAGTGGCTCGTACTATATCTTGGTGGGCAAGTTCACGTGGACCCACTTCACCCCAACATACCGGGGTTCGGCATTTCCTACCATAGAGCATTTCATACGGTGCCATCTTAATACTAGCATGGTAGTTGTTGTTATACGAAAACTCGACCAATGGTAGGTAAATATCCCAACTTCCTCCAAAGTCGATTATACACGCCCGTAGCATATCCTCCAATGTTTGTATTGTTCTTTCACTCTGTCCATCTGTTTGAGGATGGTACGCAGTGCTAATGAACAATTTGGTTCCCATTTGCTATTGGAAATCTCGCCAGAATTTTGAAGTGAACCGGGTATCCCTATCAGACACGATGGATACCGGTACTCCATGACGTGCTATTATCTCATTATTGTAAACTTCTGACATCTTTTCTGACGTATAAGTCTCACGAATCGGAATGAAGTGAGCACTTTTCGTCAATCTATCCACCACTACCCATATGGCATCGAAACCACGGTTTGTCTTTGGTAGTTTGGTTAATAGGTCCATCGTAATATGTTCCCATTTCCAAACCGGAATTTCCAACGGTTGAATTTTACCGTATGGTTTTTGGTGTTCCGCCTTAACTTGTAAACATGTCAAGCATTTTTCCATGTACTTCGCCACAAATAGTTTTGCTTTAAGTCGTTATACATTTTGGTCGCTCCCGGATGGATGGAATAACGGGACTTATGAGCTTCATCGAGTAGAAGCTTTTTAACTCCACATGTGTTAGGAACCCAAATTCTGTTGAAACGTGTTTTCAAACCGTGGTTGCCTACTTCGAGATCTTTAACTTGGCCAACAATCCTTTCCTTTCTCCAGTTTTCCGTCTTTACTGCTTCATCTTGTGCTTCTCGGATTCGTTCGAGTAAGCCTGAGGTCACAATGAGTTGTAATGATCGTACTCGTATTGGGACATAATCTGCCTTTCTGCTTAGGGCATCTGCCACCACGTTTGCCCTTCCGGGGTGATAGTGTATTTCACAGTCGAAATCTTTCACCGTTTCTAACCATCGCCTTTGTCGGATATTTAACTCCTTCTGATCGAAGAAGTATTTTAAGCTTTTATGATCGGTGAATATGGTGCACTTTACTCCATATAAATAGTGCCTCCATATTTTTAATGCAAATACCACCGCAGCCAACTCGAGATCGTGCGTGGGATATTTCTTCTCGTGTATCTTCAATTGCCTCGAGGCATAAGCTATAACTTTGCCCCGTTGCATCAAAACGCATCCGAATAAACCACCAAGTCTTCGACCCCGTCCGGCAAGGTTAGTACCAGAGCTTGAGTTAATTTCTCTTTTAGTGTTTGAAACGCTCTTTCTTGATCGACACCCCAAATGAACTTTTCTTCCTTCCGGGTCAGCTTTGTTAGCGGTGACGCAATCTTGGAGAAATCTTGGATGGATCTCCTATAGTATCCCGCAAGGCCCAAAAAGCTTCTAATTTCTGAAGGGTTCCTCGGGGGATTCCATTTCGACACAGCCTCGATCTTTGACGGATCTACCAATACTCCTTCAACACTTATGATGTGGCCGAGAAATTGCACTTCGCGTAGCCAAAAGGCACACTTAGAGAATTTCGCATACAACCTCTCTCGTCTAAGTGTCTCTAACACCTCTTGTAAGTGGTGCGCATGCTCAGCTTCACTTTTCGAATACACCAAAATATCATCGGTAAACACGATGACTGATTTATCTAGCATTGGCTTGCAAACCCGGTTCATGAGGTCCATGAAAGCCGCGGGTGCATTTGTCAGCCCAAATGACATTACGAGAAATTTGTAATGCCCGTATCGCGTGCGGAAAGCCGTCTTCGGCACATCTTCCTCCTTGACCTTTAGTTGGTGATACCCCGATCTAAGGTCAATTTTCGAAAACCAGTTTGCACCTTGCAGTTGGTCGAATAGATCATCTATCCTCGGAAGCGGGTATCGGTTCTTTACCGCGAGTTTGTTTAACTCCCGGTAATCGATACACATGTGCATGCTTCTGTCTTTCTTTTTCACGAACAGTACCGGAGCGCCCCAAGGAGACACACTCGGCCTTATGAATCCTTTGTCAAGCAGGTCTTGAATTTGGGACATCAACTCTTGTAATTCCGACGGTGCGAGTCGGTACGGTGCTTTAGCTACGGGTTTTGCGCCTGGAATCAATTCGATCCCGAACTCTACTTCCCGCTCAGGCGGTATTCCCGGTAGATCTTCCGGGAACACATCTTCGTAGTTTCGTACTACTGGTACATCCCCAATCTTCAATGATTCTTTCTCGGGCTCATACGCGTATATCATAAACGCCTTACATCCTTGCTTCATAAGCTTGTGTGCTTTCAACATCGAGCATATTATGGGGTTACCTCCTTTTTCGCCATAGATAGTGACGTGTTTCCCGCTCGGAGATGTTAGCTTTATCTCCTTACGAAAACACACGACCTTCGCGTGGTGTTGAGATAGCCAATCCATCCCAACGACTACTTGAAATTCCCCCATTGACATCGGGATTAGGTCTATCAAGTATTCTTCATCGTCAATGCTTAATTTGCATCCTCGACAAACATCACAAACTATAAAACTTTTGTTGTCCCCTATTTCAACTTCTAAGGGCACAGATAATTTCGTCAATACAAATGATGGATGTCGAATAAATCCATGCGAAATGAAGGATTTATTCGCACCCGTATCAAACAATACACGTGCAGGAATTGAGTTAATAGTGAATATACCTGAGTCCACGTCGGGTTCTATCTTTGCTTCAGCCGCGGTAAGTTGGAAGGACCTAGCCTTCGCCTTTGGAGCTTCCGTTGGAGACTCTTTTGTGTCTCTCCTTCCAACCAACTCGGGGCATTCAGACTTTTTGTGGCCGGGTTGATAACATTTGTAACAAACGGAAACTTTTACGGGACATAGCGATGCAGTGTGCCCCGTCTTCCCACATACCGGACACGGCTTATCTTTGAAGCGGCACTCACCTTTGTGCCCCTTTCCACGTACTTTGCAACTTGGAGACCCGCCTTTAGTCTCCACTTTCTTCCCTGATTCGGCAGTTCTAGATTTCTTTGTAGGGCTTGGATTCACATCTTGTGCCCTTCGTTCACCCCTTTCAACTTGTTTCTTTAACTCGATTTCCCGCTCCCGGGCGGTGTTGATGATTTCTGTGAGAGTTTCATATTTTGAGGGAGTCATAAACTCCCGGTATTTAGCACTCAGCATGTTGTAATAGTAGTATATCTTCTGCTCCTCCGTGGTGACTAACTCGTCACAGAATCTCAGCTTATCCATGAAGATGCCCGTGATTTTATCAATTGATTCTCCCTTTTGTCTTAACTGGATAAATTCCTCTTTGATCCTATTGATAACTGCTTTGGGACTATGGTGTTTAAGGAACGGCACCTTAAACTCATCCCAAGTCATGACCCTTGCCGCTTCGGCTCCTATTTCCTTCTTTTTATTGTCCCACCAATCCTTGGCTTGGCCCCTCAATTGACCCGTTCCGTAAGCAACAAAGTCGCCTACTTCACAATGGGTCCATTCAAACACCCCTTCGACGTCACTTAACCATCTTTGGCATATTATCGGGTCGACCTCCCCGTTATAGATTGGCGTTCTCCCGATTTTTCTTTTATAAGGTTGACACTATCTTCCAACCTTTTAACTCGCTCTTCGACAAGCGACAACACCGTGCTTTGAATTTTGTCTATAAACCCGGATAGACTACCTTCAATTGCCTTCCCTACTTCTTCGGCAATTATTTCTTTCATTTGTTCGGTGCTTGTTTGCACCGGATCATCATCGTTTCCATCAGACATCTTGAAACTGAAATGTTTACATTTAAACGTTAAACATTTCATTTATAACATTGCTTCATTTGTTATGGTTTAGCCAAATTCCCAACTTGCTTTAACCGTTCACATTTGGTGCACTTTCCGGGTTTGAGTGTGTTAACACGCTCTTCCCATGCACATCTATTCATTTCTCATTTCTTACATATGACATAATTTGTTAATATAATAAGTTAATTCTTACCGGACGATTGATCAAGTTTGAACCGAACACTTGTTGACAACCTTAAGCTCTGATTACCAACTTGTAACACCCGACTTAATTACTACTTGAAATTAATAATAATTCACAAGATTTTATATAAAAGATGTCTAGGTTTGAACTTAAGTTCCAAAAAAACAAAGTTCTAAGATAACAAACATTAGTCAACTACTGACTAATTTAAACAGTCAAAGTTATTTAGCAAACTGATTACATCTTAACATTTTCTAAACAGAATTAATCGACGCGGAAGCTTCAAAAGTTTGTGTTCGGTTCTTCAAAAGCTTGCTTGACCGTCATCCGTAATCCTTGAATACCTAGAAACTGAAATGTTTACATTAAACAGTAGTATTAGAGTATTTAGAAATAATACATAATCGAAACTACGTTTAAAACGGATTCAATTTAACGAAGAAATGCACAATTTATCATAAATGTCAAAGCTCTACCGTAACTTACGGTAGTTACCGTAAGTTACGGTAGCTCCTGGGAAACATTGGTTCCACCGTAACACAGGAGGAATCCACCGTAACTTTTTGGTCTCTACCGTAAATTACGGTATATACCGTAATTTACGGTAGACTCTAGAATGTTATGTTTTGTTTGATTTGTTTGCTTACTTGAGCCAAGTTCTCGGATTTCATTCCTACAACCCAACATGTTAATTCCTCGCATTTCTAGTATGTCATTTGTCAATGATAACAAAAGACCAATCAATCATATTACGAAGCAATATCCATGCTTTAATTGATTATTCGACCCGTTTGGCTCATCTACGGAATCTTCCAATATGATGACTACCAACGAGATCTTATCCATCCTTGATCCATTATTCAATTTAGCGAACATCATCGCTTTTAAAATTTACACAACTTCTATTCTACAATACGACTATACATAATTTAACAAAATTTCACTTAAGTAACGGTCAAGTTACATACCTTTAGTGCACGCCCTTCAACCGCAAATCACCACCGGCTTGTCCACTCGACGTTCTGGTATCCTTCCCTATAGAGTTCAATTATATCACGTTTAGAACTCTTTTTTAATCACATTTCGCATAATAGCCAAAACATCACAATTAGGTGTTTTAACTTCAAAATTCCAGTTTCGAGCCTTCTTTAAGGCATTTCAACAAACACTTTAAGGGCAAAATTTTACATGATTATTTAGCAAATCCCTAGCTTATCATCTAGCCCGAATTTCACATCAATTAACCCATTTTACACAATTGTTAGCTTCTAAAATTCTGAATTCACTTCACAATTGTCAAATTACGCTAAAACAACACCCAATTTCCTAGTGTTTATCAAGTTCTACATAACCCACTAATCACCTACAATGGTGTTCATGGATTTTACTAAAATTTCACATGATTTCAACTTGTATTTGTCTATGGTTTGTCCCTAGACACTATATTGTTCCTAATTCATCATAAAACAAGCATGCAACAATGAATTTCAGATTTTCCCAATTTCATGAGAATTTCGAGTTGAGAGTTTTCATCAAATTTTACATACCTTGTAATCCTCTTGTGGTGAGGATCAATAATCTATGCTCGATTTTTGTTTTTGATCAGATTTGGACCTTCAATTTGGTTGTTTTGTGGATGTTAGGGTTTTTGAGAGTGGGAGTGTCGCCCTCTCCTGTTCTTGATCGACCAGACATCTCAAGTGAGGTGTTTGGTTTTGTTTTTAATTAAAACTAATAATACCACTTTCAATTTTAACAACATTGGCCCTTCCACTTTTGTTTAACATATAGTTTTGGTAATTTTAACCCTATTTCAAGTTATTTCTAGACTTGTAGTTAACTAGGTTAGAATTCCTAGTTAGTAAATTCTTGTGTATTTATACTTTATAATTCTAATATAAAGTTTTATATTTTTCGGGGTGTTACATTTTGTAAAACATTCCAAAAAGGTTAACAAAAAGAGGATAAACTAACATTGCTATCTTAGACTTCTTGTAAGGGTTTCCTGGATATAATCTATAATTTATACAAATGTACATTGGTTAGTATCATAACCCTTTGAAAATATTAATGATACCCTCCCCGAGACGGCATTCCAACAACTACGTCGGGCAGAACCACGACAGTTGTTACGGAACCCTAAATCAATCGGGCAGCGTAACTATTACGAAACTGGGGTGATAATACTTATAACGGAGCAGAACCTCGCTAATTAGGGGATATAATACCCGACTATAATGCTTATAGCTTCATAAATTCGTTTAGAAAGAAAGATGTGAGCGACGGAAAGTGAAACCCGATGGCCTGCTTATATAGTTGGTGAATTCGACTCTCACGCGGCCCGCGTAAGCGTAGCCATAGGGCTACGCGGCCCGCGTAAGCGTAGCCATAGGGCTACGCGGCCCACGTCAACATATGGTCAACGTATAGCTTGTCCCGGTCACCAAGTAGACCCGCTACGATGTCGACACGTGTCGGCATCTGATGTCTCCGCGTTTGTTGATCTCTCGCGGCCCCCTTGAACTAAAGAATCAGCGTAGTCAGGTTCCAGCCTTGATACCGCCCGCGTAAGCTTGAGGTGAGGTCCGACGCGGCCCGCCTCAGCTTAATTTTTATTGTTTTTATTTTATATTATATGTTATAACATAATTTAGGCCCAGTTTTCACATACGGGGTGTATTAAAAGACATATTGGAACTTTTTACAATATACTAAGGTGTCAGAATATTACGAGAGTGTCAGTTTTACCGAGGGTTGTTACACGTTACCCTCGGCTAAGTAGTCTGAGTCAGCAGGGATACAGTCCTAAGTAGCCGGGATAAAGTTTTAATAGTAGTTTACATATGAGGGGATGAAGGAGTTCGGACCCCCGCCATCCAATACCAGTGGGTATTGAAGGAGGTCCTACTAAAGTTGACCTAGGTCCTTGCAGGATCTATACACTGAACATGGCAAGACTCTTACCAAACCGTTCCCTTAACCCCCGAACAGGTAGACAACATACCTCCATATAGACCGTGGAGATATGAATGGTGAAAATCTTTTATTTTATATAGACAGTAAAATAATGCCAAGACACCACAGACAAACGATAAGGAAGACTCACCTTCAACATAAGAAACTAGTTATTAAAGTCATTAATACAGAACTAAATAAAAAGTGCGAAAAGATTAAAAATAAAAAAAGTATTACATTAGACACTTGTCTTCACCAAGTGATGTAAGAGACTTAGGCAAACATGGCCTTTGATTGGCAAGAACTCTTACGATCAATCTTGGATCCCGAGACTACTCACACACTCTAAGATGGATGATGGTGGTGGATGTGGGTTGTGATGGTGGTGGTGGGTGGGTGAAGTGTGAGAGAGGTGGTTTGCCAAGGGATGGTTTGCAAATGAGCCAAGCACCCCTTTTTATAGCCTGTACAGAAGCTCGAACACGGCCCCGTGTCCACCCGTCTTCTCTTCCATCATTAAATGCAGTTTGTCTGCATTAGTTGACCACGCCCTCGTGTCCGTTGGGCACGACCCCATGTTCAGAAGCGTATCTGTACTATCAAGATTTTCTCAGATTCTGCGAATCTTAGAGTTGACCGCGGCCCCGTGTCCGCTAGGCACGCCCCCGTGGTGGTGATAGAAGCTTCTACAGCTTTGTCTTTTCTGCAGACACTTGGGCACGCCCCCGTGCTCATTGGGTACGGGGCATGTTCAGTCTTCGGTTCTCTTGTTTTGCTTGGGAAGATGCTGTCGTGGGGTCGGGTATGCCACGTTTATCCGTTTTCTTGTATTTATGTTAGATTTAGCTGCTTTTTTGCTTCTTTTGTTCATCTGAGCTCATTTAATCCTGAAAATACAAAAGGAAGAGAAAAACACACTTTTTCCAACATTAGTACTAAAAAAGGGTTAGTTTAATGCCACATTTGATGTAATTTATATGTTGCATTTTGCACACATCATGTTCATGTGATGCTTCTTCGAAACATTGATCAACAGAAAGGGTTATGTAACGGTACAAGGCTTCAAATTACTTTTCTTGGTAAACGAGTTATAGAAGCTGAAGTAATATCTGGTTGTAACATTGGCACGAGAGTTTTTATTCCAAGGATTAATATGATCCCGTCTGAAAAAAAAATGTCTTTTCAATTTCAACGAAGACAATTTCCTTTATCAGTTTGTTTTGCCATGACAATTAACAAGAGTCAAGGATAATCGTTATCAAAGGTTGGTCTTTATTTGAAAGATCCTGTCTTCACCCATGGTCAGTTGTACGTTGCATTATCAAGGGTCAAGACCAGAGAAGGCGTTAAAATACTAATATTCGACGCTGATGGAAAACCAACAAATAAGACTTCTAATGTCGTTCACAAAGAAGTTTTTACTAGCTTGTAATCATTGTTTTTTCTGAGTTTTAACTTCCACTGTTCTAAGTAAAGTTGTATATATATTTTCTTAATTACTATTTTGTTTAAACTTTATTTGGTGTAAACTTTATAAACTCTATATTGTTTTGCATCTCAGAACCATGTGTGATAAATTTATTCGTAAGTAATTTACAACGCAGACAATTCTGAAGATCCCCGTGTTCACTGTCAATATGGAAGAAAATTATACCGGAAGACTGTTTGGAATAGATCAATAATCGATGTGTATATATAACTAGGTTATTACCCGGGATTGCTTCCCGGGCTCAAGAAAGTTATTTATATTATTATTAATTTTGTTCATGCATAAAGGTTCAAGCATACCATTGTTGTCTTCGTTAGCATATAGTTTATTTTTAGTTTTTGTCAAACCTTTATTTATGAACAAAATTAATAATAATATTCACAACTTACCAGATTGGGACTGCATAAGAGGCTACGAACTGATCAATTTCAAGCCTACACCAGCCAAAAAAACTGTTTAACCAAAGCCAAACCACTGTTTGACCAAAGTTAAACAACTGTTTGCAAAATATGATTCTTAGTGGTTCAAAAGTCTGTTTGACCAAAGTTAAAACACTGTTTGACCAAAGTTAAAAAGTTGTTTGACCAAAGTCAAACTACTTATGTTAAAAGCTAATTATAATAGATAAAACTAGATTTTGACCCGGGATTGCTTCCCGAGCTCAAGAAACTTACTTATGTTAAAAGCTAATTATGATTAATACATGATTTAAAGCGTAGAAAAAAATATGATATATTAATGGCTTTGCTATAAGAAAAATTATTTTTCTTTGTTAATGTGAATACCAAATCAATTCAACTAATCATCCACTTTACTCTTGTATCTCAATGTAAATGTAAATAACAAATTCAATAAGGGGTGTATATGTAAATATTTTTCGTCAGTTGAAAATATGGGAAAACGAAAACACAACCGTCATTATTTCTTTAGCATCATTACACATCAAACATCTATCATCTCTTCTTTCAAAAATCTCTTCTTCCCGGTCATTTTCTAGGGTTTCAACTTTCTTATTCCCCGTCTTCTACACTTCAATCACCGAAGGTTTTATTGTTTTTTCTTCAACAACTGGTATGTACATTCATATTGTAATGAACTTTGTAGTGTTTAACCGATCTTAATTCAAATCCTATCTTGCTACAAATACGATTTTAAACGTTTATTGCTATACATTCAAGAAGTGTTTAGTTAGGTGTTTGAATCATTTGTTGAGAACATGTTAAAATCGTCATTATTTGCAGAAAATTTTTAACTCATACTCTGTTTCTATGATTAATTTCAGTAGATACTCTGTTAATACAAAAAGTTCATGTTCATCTTCGAAGCCAACTTTTTAATTTCAATCTTTTAACATCTTTACTGATTCAGGTTTTAACATGTATACTACATTTGTCAAGTTTCTTGATAACCCAGAATCTTTGAAACTGGTATGACATGTTTTTATATACATAATTTATTTTTATTGAGATATATATTTAACAGTTGTTATGGTTTATATTTTCTTACACTGCTTAAAAATTATATACAGGATGTACCTATAGCCTTTGCTAATCAAAAGTGGGGAGACCGTTGGGAAAAAATAAGTTGCGAATATATCATGAGCCTGGTAAAAACTGGGTTGTGAGGGTCAGAACACAATATTCAACGCCAGTAATAACTGATGGTTGAGACAGTGTTGTTAAAGATCTTAATCTGCCGAGGGATACTTTGTTGGTTTTCGGACCGTTAGCTGATTTTGGGCTTGAACTTTCATGTTTTGTGGATGGCATGTGTGGTGAATCTTATTTCACGTTTAATCGTTATACAAGATTTGGTTTTACGGTATGACTATTGATCTTAACTTGAATTCTTTTGCATCTTAAACGTGTTAACACTTATTCTCATAAGTTACATACTTCACGTATAGTATTCATTATTTTTAATTTAAGCAGGTAATCGAAGACTGCTTCATTAAACAATTTTACGTAAAGAGCCCACCAAGTGGCAAATATCAAATCTTTTATAAGGGTTCCTATTGGAATGTTGAGGCGTCTAAGTTTGATGCCAACTTTGTATTTGCTAGAGGATGGCCGGAAATGTGCAACGATGTTGGGATACTGGAGGATGATTTGCTTGTGTTTAGCAGAATTGATGATGTTGTTTTTGAGTTATTAGTTTATAGAGATGAGAATGAGATTTGCTTGTCGAAGAAACCTGAATCTGACGATGATAGTGTACTTGAGATATCCAAGGCTGATTATGTTGAGAATGTATTCAAGGTACGTATGTATTTAGCATTAGCAGTAAAAGATTTAATTATTTTAGCATTTTATTAATTATTCCATTAATGTTGACCAGGACATCTATGAGGATGATGAAGTTGTGTCTGTAGGTGAAGGAAGAACCGTTACTCAGGTACTTACTAAATTATTAAAATTATTTATTTTTAATTTAACACATATAAGAATTTAATGTTTTTACAACTATTAGTAATGTTGTTTACTGATGTTATATTTATCCAATAATGTATTATTTAGAAGAAGTTACCAACCAATGCTTAATGCACGTCGAAGAGACGCGTGTTTTCACGATTGAACAAAACACAAGATGTAAGTTTACCATCTTAAAGATTGTTATATTACTATGTTTATTAAAGTTACTCTATGACAACAGGTTAAGAAGAAAGGTAAAGTTACTTATGAGAGAAAGGAGACGGTCAAGAATACGACTAAGGGAAATGCTGCCTTACCTGTCGACACAAGTGATCATATTGGATGTTCTTCATCTCTCATAAAGTTAAGGTATCTATACTCGCCATTTAATTAGTATATGTTATATAAACTGTTTTTTTGTGCATATATTCAACATTCCTTTAATTCACATGTATATGTTTACTTTTTCATCAAGGGGAAGAGAGCCGGCAACGTTCAGAAAAAGCGTAACCGTAGAAATAAGAGTACAAAGACTGCAAAAAAACATTATGGACATCTTCTCGACCCTGAGTTCTTTCATTTTGATCACAAAGGAGACTATAGGCTGGTATACCATTTTTTATAACAAACTAATGATTTATGTTTATTTGTCTGACTATTATTTTTTTCCACACAATACATGTAGCGTCTTCCTGCTAAAGTTGCCAGACGAGCAGGTCTTTCCGTTGATCTTCATCCTTTGAAAGTTCAAAACATGGTTGGAGTAGTGGAAGTTTATGATGTCAAGATGGAATTAAATGAATTGAAGCCACGTTATGCGTTGGACGGTTGGCGGAATTTTATGACTGAGAATAACTTGAGGTTTGGTGATATGTTGCACTTCACATACGTGTCTTCGCAGCAGAAGATCGTATTAAATCACGTTACCTCAGTTTAACAAAGACATTTAAGTATGTTCTGATATCAGATATTATAACTATGAATTTTTTTATGGTGATGTTGTATGGTTTTTTTTTTTTAATTATTAACTTGATGTTTTGTTGATATGTATGGCTAACATGATAAAACACTGTTATTAGCACTTTGTGTTTTATATATAGATGATATCATGCTTCTTTTTGCTAATAGTAACTGCAATTAGTAGAAACTTGGTTTATTAATCGCAAATGTGACATTCTTCTGCATTTATGGGTTTATGAATTCAGAATAATGGATGGATATATATGACTGTATTTGGCATGATGATGTTGTGTTTCATGTTGTAAAAACCAGGGAATTGTCAGATAATAGATTGCTTTGCCCGATTAGATTATGTGTTAAATTATAGTTCTTTAAGTCATTGTTTCGTTTTCTTGAATTCTATGAAATTTTATAAAGAAGTACAATAACAAACAGTGGTTTGAACATATGTTTGTCTTTTGGTCAACAGTTGATGGAAACCCTTGTTAGGTTGAACAGTGTTTTGAAAAGGAAAACAGTGTGAGAAGACAGTAGATCTGATTAAGTTAAACATCTGTTCAGGCTTAAACAGATGTTTGGCCTTCTATATCAGATGTTTGGACTTAAACAGTTGTTTGACCTTAAACAGATGTTTGGCCATAAACAAATGTTTGACCTTAAACAAATGTTTGGCCATAAACAGATGTTTGGCCTTCTATATAAGATATTTGGACTTAAACATATGTTTGACCTTAAACAGATGTTTGGCCATAAACAGATGTTTGGCCTTAAACAAACATCTGTTTAAGGTCAACATCTGTTTGACTATTGGTCAACATCTGATTGAATTTTGGTGAACATCTGTTTGAATTTTGGTCAACATCTCATTTAGTATTCAACAGAACTTTGAATAACTCAACATCTGTTTAATTCGTTGTTTCGTTTTCTTGAATTCTATGTAATTTTGTAAAGAAGTACAAGAACAAACATTTTTACAAAATCCCAAATCACCCGATCATGTAAATGCATTGAAGTAAAAGTGGAAATGATGTTATTCATGTGGTCCTGTTGTGCTTTTGTTTAACCTCTAATATGGGTTCATGATCTATTCCTGTGATTTGAAGACATTGTTGTTGAATCCAATGAGATGCTTGATGTAATGAGATCGTATTAATAACAAATAGTAATTAATATAACTAAGTTTCCCGAGCCCAGGAAGCAATCCCGGGTAATAACCTAGTAACGTTTTTATATACAAACCCCTCCAACTTATACATATTTTTATAAGCGTGATTTACAAATTAAATTACAAAAAAGAAAAGTTATATTGCTGGTGTAAGTATTATACTTTAATCCCTTTTGCTTAATTGACTTAATTTTTTTAAAAGAAAGTGCTTAAGAAGATTCACCAAATTCGTTTTAGTTTTTAAAAGAAAGTGTTGAAGAAGATTCACCAAATTCGTTTTAGGCTTTTAGCAGGAAAGCCGCATTTAACGTGTATATGACATGAAAAGTCAAGATAGTGAAACAATTTGGACCCGTTAAGTCCAAAAATCGTTGACTAACTCTAAAATTCCATTATTACCCTGTGCTTCCTCATAGTGTGAAAGTACCATACCAATTAAACTCCATCAATTGTTCAAAATTTCAAACACTCTACCGTTGGTCCCAACATTTACAAAAGATCAAAATCAATTATCAATGAATTTTTGTTTTATACGTGTCAAACACTCTACTAGGAGGTCCCAACGTTGTATACTTGTATTAGTTTTTATCAATGAATTTCATAGTATACCAAATGCCACTATGATATAGGTTTGGTTTGTCATATCTAATCCGTTTTATAAATGGGTTGTGTTCAGATTGATCGTATAACTCATTTAATTAAGCATGTCAACCAGCTTACTCGTTTAATACACGTTTAACCCATTTTGACACACTAACCACCAATTAACAAGTTTACAACTTGATTATTATTCATCAAATTGTTTGACACCCTTGGATAAATGAGTTAAACGAGTCATTGTATGTTTTACAATTCTAAATGTGTCCAGGTAAAGGTTAATGTTTTCAACACGAATAAAATATGGATCGTATATGAACTAAACAATTCAACTCGTCAAACCTTTCACCTATCAACTCAACACGATTAACACATAGAACTAAGCAAATGTAACAAGAAACATTCAAACCCACATATACCAAGTATTATTTTTATTTAACGGTAAATTTAAATCACTAACAAACCACTGTAGCATTATCGTGTCACCAGCGAAAATCACCAGACCATACCAAGTATTATTTACATGCCCTTTCTTTCCTACTTTATCACCTTAAAAGTACACTAGTAAATCCACCCAACTACTCTAGTGTAAACGCAACTCCCCAACTACTCTATAGTGTAAAAGCAACTAAAGACCCAAGGTCAATTTGGTCATTAAACAAATCCCGCGTCAATGCTTGGCGTCTTCCAGGCAAATGTCAATCAACGAAAACCTGCTTTCTGCAAGTCTTGTAGGAACCAACCTCGAAGCTTCCTATTCTTCTTTCTTATATCGTCTCCATTTAACCCTCTTTCTAAACCACCCTTAACCCCCCACACACACCCCCCTCCATCCTCAATGTCTTCGGATTCTCCGGTCAACCACCAGTGGCCCGATGCCGAACTACAAGATTCCTCTAAATCCTACGCCCTCTCGGGCCGAATCATGCTCTCCTCCATCATCATCCTCTTCGTTGTCGTCATCTTCCTCGTCTTCCTCCACCTCTACGCCCGTTGGTACGTTTAGAGAATATATTGTTACGGTTTATTAATTTATCATTACCATAATTAGTTTATATTATTTAAGCCGACAGGGTTCAAATCCTGCAAAGTACAAAATATAGACGGTTAAGAATATGATTAAAGTTGTTTTAAAAGAAATAATATATTATTATTTAAGTAGATTTCATTTTGTATTTGTATTTCTATATGTATATATAGTTTTTTTTTGAATGACTAACGTTGCTCACCATGGGGATTGAACCCCTGACCTAACCTATCCTAAGAGCATTCTCATCTAAACCATCAAAATCTGTGTCGGGGGTTTTTAAAATATAAGAAGTATAAAAAGTGGTTGTGAGTGGAGGAGAGAGAAAATGTTACTGTTCATCTGTATATTTGGGGGACGCTGTTCACCCCCTATACTTTTTTAATATATATTGAAAGTGACTGTGAGTGGAGGAGAGAGAAAATGTAATATATATTGAAAAGGAGAGAGAAAAAGTATTTGTTTTTAGTGAAAATATATTGATATAGGAGTTGTTTTTAGTGGAATGTATGTATATTTTTAGTGGATTGGATGTGAATGCTCTAAGCTCTATCTAAACTCACCAACACCACTGGGCTATTCCCAAGTGGATATATGTATATATAGTTGATTAATAATACATAACATCTTACAAAGTTTTCATTACTTAAACGAAATAATGTTTTATTTAAGTAGATTTCAATTTGTATTTGTATTTCTATTTATAGTTGATTAATAATACATAATATCTTACGAGATTTTTATTATTTATTTTACAGGTACCTCATTCGTATCCAACAACGGCGTCACCGACATAGCCGTCGTACCCGCTCCACGCGTATCGTATTCTACGTCGACAACAATCCCCCGCCAGCTTCCACTGGCGGGCTTGACGCTTCCGTAATAAAATCACTTCCGGTTTTTGTGTTCTCGTCGGAAACCGACGAGAACACACCCGAATGCTCGGTCTGTTTGTCCGAGTTTGAACCGGGTGAAAAGGGTCGGGTTTTACCCAAATGCAAACATAGTTTCCACACCGAGTGTATTGACATGTGGTTTCATAGTAACTCAACTTGCCCGCTTTGTCGTTCGCCAGTTGAAGCAGTGGAAACCATGTCGTTAGTTAACTCGACTGTGCTCGAACCCGGTTCAAGTACTTCGGTTCCACCGTCCGTACAAACAACGTCGTTAGTGGAAAGGACCAAACGAGTAAACGACGTCAGAATAGATGTCCCCAACCGGACCGAGTTGTCGGCTGAGTCACAGCTGACGTCACCGAGTCAAGGGTTCTTGTCACCCGGAAGTAGGTTGTTGTCAAGGATAATCAACATGAGTAGAAAATCGCCGGCGGTGTCGCCGTCGTCAGTGGTCGGACCGAGTTGTGTACACCCAGTAGCAGCCACTGAGTTGGATATTGAGTCACCGAGTCAAGAGTCAACTCGGCCAGGAAGTTTTAAGTGAAATTACGAAAATGGACATGGTGGCGGCTAAGGTTAAGAAATGTTAAGGTGGATACACGTGGCGTGATCTGAAAAGGAGTATGTTGGTTCGTGATGGTGTTGGTTCGTAGAGTGGCGCACATTGGTTTCACAAAAAAAGTGTTTTGTGTTGTAGATATTTATGGATTTATTTTTTTTTAGTATATATATTTTTTACTATGTTAGACGATTATTTTTTTAACAGTTTAAGTGGACTTGTATCTTATTTTAGCTTTATTCTTTTCTTTAAAGACAAACAACGACATTTTATTCATTACCAAACTTTCGGACATAGTTAAAAAGGGCTTGACTTATATGTTGTTATATTGTAATTTTTTTAGTGGAACTCGTGTGATAACGACTTAGTTAACAATTTACAACCTCATATGTTACGGCTAATCAGACTCGTAAAAAACGGCAAGTGGTTATAAATAGTTTTGATTATGTCGTATTTTAGAAGTTACTAAATTTTTAATTTTATCTTCCTTAAAGACAACCTGGCTACTCATTGTATGATTAATAATTGTATATTTTAATTTATATGCAACTAGATGGAAGCTCCCGGCGCGATGCGGCCGGGGCCTACAAATTAAGACGCACACCTAACTAAAGAAAACCCGCTCCATTGTTAATTCTTATACGTCAATTAAGCATTCAAAAGCTGTAAATTATCAAATCATTGTGATCTTATTAACCGAACAAAACATAGCGAATTTTCTCAACAATTTCTATTGGACTATAAATCTACAATGCAACATGGGTTACTAATTCACATTTGATAAAAAGATCTACAATCCTGCATAAATCTATTAAACAAACATGTTCACATCAAAGCAAGACTCACATTCCTGAAGAGTGTTTGTGAAATGAGCATAGAAAAGAATGGAGTAGTGCACCTATTTATAAGTGTAGGGTGAAATTAGGGCATCCGACAAGTTCGGACGAGAGTGAGTATTGGGACGAGAGGCCCATTCGTACATATTAATACATATCATGGCAAAATTTAAATATCCAAAGTCTTTTTATAAGAACCAAATTCAGGGCGGTGATAAACATTAATCATTATTGAGAAATAATATTTAACCATATGAACTAAAAAAGATGTCCCTTTCTTATAAAGTGTTCTAAATTGAAGAAAACTTGGCCACAAAGTCAAACTTTGTAAACCCAATTTCAAATGTATGTCATGTTAAAAGTTAAAAGATACATAACTTCGCAATAAGTAGGTTTCTGTCGATCTTGTTTGCTACCATTTTTGGAAATATCCCGCTCAAACGTTTCCGAGGTGGCACAACCGTGCCAGGCCATGGCATGGTCGTGCGTGTCGATGAATACTCGATAATGACTGGTGCGATCTCGGGAATGAGCTGATCAGAAGTTGTTTTTGACCTGGCACGGTCGTGCGTGTGTTTGGCACTCTCGTGCGGATCGCTGATCTTCGATGGCTGTGCTGGCTGACTGATAGTGCTGATGAGAGTGCCGACGTCGGTTGGCTTGGCACGGTCATGCATCTGGTTGGCACGGTAGTGCCATATCTGGCAGTTTGCTGAAATGCTTCATTTTTGCTCCATTTTGCTCCAAAAGCTTCTGTTTCGACACTGGGCCGAAGCCCGGACCTGTATTTTCACAAACAACTCAAATGAGTACCGAAATCAATGAAAATACAAAGAGTTAACGCATAAATGGGGCATATTTAACGTTTAAAAGATGTATAAATTCTTATACATCAGAAGGGTATCAAATAAGATTAAGGAGGGAAGATTGAGATGGTTTGGCCTTTGGGCATGTGAAGAGGAGGCATGTGAAGACGCCAGTTAGAGTAGTGGAAACCTTCACAGTAGATGGAAGGAGGGGTAGAGGTAGACCCAAATTGACATGGGATGAGGGGATTAGGCAGGAGTTAATAGAAATGCACCTCTCTAAGGACATGGTCCAAGATAGGAGTCCGTGGAGACATATGATTAAAGTTAAGGAGTTTTAAGGGTTAGGTAAGATGTGGTTGGGTGTTGTCACAGGGGTATAGATTTACCTACACATTAGGTGGTCTTGGAGGATGATTGTCTTACGATATGTATATGGATATGCGTGTGTTTTTCTATGATGTTATATTTACCTTCACTTTACTGTTTTTGCTTTCATAGCTTATTTTGTCTCGGTAGTTTTCTGGAGCTCTTTTAGAGCTTGTTGTTACAGAGTTGGGGGTCTCTTTGGAAGTGGCCTCTCCATCCTCAACGATAAGGGAAATATTTGCCTACATCCCACCCTCCCTAGACCCTACCATTAGCTTTGCTATTTGCGGGATTTACTAGGTATGGTTGTTATTGTAAGTTTAGGATTCACCAAATTAGTAACTCATTTTCTCTGAGCAGAAACGGTCATATTAGCTTTGCCAGTTGATACAATTAAGATTTAGCTTCTACTATTGGGTGAGACGGCTAAAAAACCCTGATTCAGACCCACCCCCCTTTTTGTCGAAATCGCCGGCTCAAACCCCAGTTTTGGTGAAAATGCCGACTCAACACTCATCTTTAAATATCAGCTAAAACTACTTTGAGAAAAGGCTGAAAACCGTTGTGTATTTCAAGACGAGAATTTTTCTTTGGGTCAAGCACCGAGCAAAGGCGGCAGAGTTAAGCTGGGAACAATGGCACGGTTTCGATGTGTTTTAGACTGCTTGTTGTTTGTTGATTTATGTTGGTTTTTCTTGGCTATATGTATTAGCTTTAGTGGGTGTAAGTTTGGTGCTAGCCGCTGGCTATATATATTCCTTTTACATATTTGAATACATTATTGAAGAAACACGGAACTAATTTTAAGGTTAATTAGTTTGGTTTATGTTTCAAACATGAGGGTTAATCTTCTTAATCTTTCCTGAGCTCCGATGTGATCCGATCTTCCTGCAAAACAGCAACACCGTTAGCTCGTTAAGAGGGGAATATGGGGGTTTCCCTCTTAACCAGACTCCGGCGTGAGAATAAGTAACTACTTTGAGGAAATAAGTGTGTGTTAAGAGTGAGAGTAGAGAAAATGGAATGTTTAACCTGTGTATGGAGGTCTCTATTTATAGCAGGAGAGGTGTAAGAGGAGATGGGCTGATGGGCCTTGGGCCGGAAGGCGACAACCAGGAATATACTTCTTGTCTCATTGGTATCGACAGTTAATGGTTTCTAGAAGCTCTCCGGTGCTGGCGCACCTTGATTGGAGCCACGCGTCCCAGTTGTCGGCCTTGTTCTCCCTCTGCCATCAGCAGGTGAGTGGAGATCATGGGGCAGTTGTCGCCGCCTCCTGATTGGTGCCACGTAGTCGTCCTTGTGTACTCTCTGTCTCCTGCACGTCAGTCGATCGTGGAGCACGATAGAGCACAGCCTGATGGACGCTGATTGGCTCGTTCTTCTGCCACTCGTACCTTTGGTACTTTCCGAAGTAGCCTTGCGCCGTAACTCCTGCGCGACCCTTGCTGTGCACGTAACTAGCCGGCGCATGGTGTAGGGGTTGAAGGCTCTTATTCAGAATACTAAGTGTGAACCTGAAGTTATCTCTTGCTTGGACCTCGCGCGAGGTCAGGGTTTGCTTAAGCAGCCCGCGCGAGGTCTATAGATTGATCAGCTTACTGAGTAAGGAGTATGGTCCAGCGTGTGACAACTGGCAAGTTACTGGTAATTCCGTACAAACTAATCACTATTTTTATTTCATAATCTCATGCATTTAGCGTAATTTAATTACATAATTGTGTCGTAAATCAGATAACAGTGTTAGGACAAGAAAACAATGCTAAAACATATGCTGGTTTTCGTCGTATTTCGAAACTAATCAAACAATGTCCTAAAAGTGTTAGTAGAAAGTGTTGCGCTCACTATTCATGGTTACACTATTCATGCCAGCAAAACCGTGAAAGCAGAACGAAACACTGAAAAACGACACACGGATAACATAACTGAGTCCATTTATATAAGAAAACAATAATACGAAAACACATCTTGCAAAAATACAAGACTTTCCGGTATAACGCCCTAATTACAAAAATGTCCGTTTCGGCTAAAAATATAACGTTTTAACTCGTTTGAAACTATAATATAGCACATCCAGGACTCTGAAATTATGTCAATTGATGAAAAACACGCTAAAACATTTTAAGGATGTCAACGGGATGTCCAAAATCGCAAGCTTCCGGTATTACATCGCTATGCATTAAACTAGTTCGTTAGCGAACCGACGAACTAGCAAGCGATATTTTCGCCGCTATAACAACCAAACGAAGGAACTAGTGAACTAGTTAAGCTCAATTTGGAACTCGAAATAACTTCATACACCTTTTACACATTCAATCAACCTAAAAACTTATTTTTTGTACACATTGAGGACAATGTGTAATTTAAGTGTGGGGGGATGCTAAAACCTTGAATCTTGCAAGTCCTAATAACAAGCCTTACACAAAACTCTATTGGAACTGCTAATCACCTCAAAATTTTTTTCAAAAAAAAAAAAATTCATTTTTTACTTGTCTAGGTTTAATTTGGGAATTTCAAAATTCTAAAAAGGTTATATTTTTACAAATTTACAACCGATAGCGTCGTGATAAAAAGAACCAACATAAGAAAATTATGAAAAGACATGACAAGCTTAGTTAAAATTTGATTATATATACTTGATCACATAAAAACTCATTCCCACAAAAGTGAGTTTTGAGCCTTTATTGAGCATACAAATACATATCTTTAAACTAAATGCTCATTTTTCGTTTCTTGTGTGAATAGCCGCTTGGTTCTTACAACTCTAGAACTTGCCACGACGATACATTCCCGGTCCTTACCAACTTAAACCGGAGTAAGTATATGATAGAGGCATTAGGACTAACCCTTTTTATTTCTACACCATTATTTTTTTTACCACCTACCC
This sequence comes from Helianthus tuberosus, assembly GCA_030545235.1. Taxonomy (NCBI): domain Eukaryota; kingdom Viridiplantae; phylum Streptophyta; class Magnoliopsida; order Asterales; family Asteraceae; genus Helianthus; species Helianthus tuberosus. The sequence continues at coordinate 172,020,525 of CM060424.1, read as the reverse complement.
AAAATCCCCCTAGTTAACCCCTTTGAGCCTAAACCTTTTCATTTCATAACCCAAACCAAACACCCTTTCACCCACCAAAACCTTTTTATTTTTAACCCTTTGTTTTAGTAACAAGTTCGGTTTTTCGTATGACTTTCAAAAAAAAAATTGTGTTGATGATGAAGCAAAAGAAATAAACAAGCAAGTTCATCAAAAATAACTTTGTTTGGAATTATGGCTTCATCAAAATAAAAGGTTGAAAAATAGAGAGTCTTACGAAAACCGATGCTTTTTACGCTTTTTCGCCCTTTTCTACTAACCACTAACCCAACCACCTACCTTTAACCAAAGCCTAACCCTTCACCCAAAAAGTCCTCTTGATATTTACAAAGGTATATAGTTAAAAAGGAGGAGGATTGATTGCTTGGCAAGCCTATGGTAGGAGTAAGTTCCATGCCGCTCTCGAGTGATTCACTAAAATACATCTTCGGCCGAGTGTTGAGTGATTCCCCGTGAGGTATGTGGACTTGTATATAAATAGAATTTTAAAGAGGCATGTTATGCCCTAATAAGTAATTTATCTTATGAAAAGTTTTAAATAAATCATGACGAATAGGATTGTAAATAAATAAAAATAAAACTAAATAAAGAATCTTGGAAATCCCGACACTCTATGACAAGCCCAAAAACCTTCTTTTCTACCAATTCCATTTGGGAGTGTAAAGCCATATTATAAAGAGTTTTGCTTGAGGACAAGCAAAGATTCAAGTGTGGGGGTATTTGATGTGTGCAAAATGCAACATATAAATTACATCAATTGTGGCATAAAACTAACCCTTTTTTAGTACTAATGTTGGAAAAAGTGTGTTTTTGTCTTCCTTTTGTATTTTCAGGATTAAATGAGCTCAAATTAACAAAAGAAGCAAAAATGCAGCTAAATTTAACATAAATACAAGAAAAGGAATAAACGTGGCATGCCCGACCTCCCCGAAAGCATCTTCCCAAGCAAAACAAGAAAATAGGAGGTTGAACACGCCCCGTGCTCAGTGAGCACGGGGGCGTGCCCAAGTGTCAGCATAAAAGAAAACGTTGTAGAAGCTTCCATCGCCCACCACGGGGCCGTGCTCAGCGGACACGGGGTCGTGGTCAACTATAAGATTCGCAGAATCCAGGCAAATCTTGATAGTACAGATATGCTTCTGCACACGGGGTCGTGCCCAGTGGACACGGGGCCGTGGTCAACTAATAAAGACAAGAGCAATTAATGAAAAAAAAGAAGGATGTGGACACGGGGCCGTGCCCACAGGACACGGGGCTGTGCCCGTGCTTCTGTTCAGCCTATAAATAGGAGTGCTTGGTTCAAGCTCAAACCATCCCTTGGCACACCACCTCTCTCACACTTCACCCACCACCCACCACCACCATAACACCATCATCCACCACCATCATCCATTGTCCATCATAGATTGTGTGAGTCGTCTCGGGATCCAAGATTGATCGTAAGAGTTCTTGACAATCAAGGCCATATTTGCCTAAGTCTCTTACATCACTTGGTGAAGACAAAGTGTCTAGTGTAATACTTTTTATTTTTAATCTTTTCGCACTTTTTAATTGGTTATGTATTAATGACTTTAATAACTAGTTTCTTATGTTGAAGGTGATTCTTCCTTATCGTTTGTCCGTGGTGTCTTGGCATTATTTTACTGTCTATATAAAATAAAAGATTTTCACCATTCATATCTCCGCGGTCTATATGGAGGTATGTTGGCTACCTGGTCGGGGGTTAAGGGAACAGTTTGGTAAGAGTCTTGCCATTGTTCAGTGTATAGATCCTGCAAAGGACCTGGGTCAAATTTAGTAGGACCTCCTTCAATACTTAACGGTATTGGATGGAGGGGGTCCAAACTCTTTGATCCCCTCATAAGTTAAACTACTATTAATACTTTAACCCGGCTATTCGGACTGTATTTCTACTGACTCAGACTACTTAGCCGAGGGTAACGTCGCCTTCAAAAGAGGGGCCTACCACATTATGCATTAATAACTTAATTAATTATCTTTCAATAATCCGACCCTTTTGGATTGTATCCTTGCTGACTCAAACTACTGGGTTGAGGGTAACGTCACCTCTAAAAGAGGGGCCTACTACAATAACTAAGATAATATCTTAAATAGTGCAAAAGTGCGGAAATAATCAAAGGTTACACTAAACACGAGTCGGAGCCAAGTGATTCATCTTGTCTATCTGTTTTTCTTTTATTTTTATTTTTCAGCATTTTAGTTAGTTTTTATTTTCTTAGTTTAAAACATTTTTCTAAACTTTTGATTTGATTAGACGTTGAGGATAAAACGGTACTAAAATCTCTTGTGTCCTTGGACGACCTCGGTATCTTGCCAACACTATACTACGCTCACGATGGGTGCACTTGCCCATATGTGTGTTTAGCGTTAGTAAATATCGTGTTTTATAAATTTAAAACTTGGCTAAAGAAAGTGTAAAAGGGCTTAAAATATACTTAAATTTATATACACACTTCACACGCATCAAGTTTTTGGCGCCGTTGCCGGGGACAAAAGGATTTTAAGAAAGTTAGGAATCAACGGCCTAATCATTTTTCTTATTTTTCTATTTTTTTCAGCTTCTGCAGAACTCAGCACGGGCCGTGCCCGCTGAACACGCCCCGTGCCCAATCATTGGAACTGACAATCCTGTTTTAAGTCAGACAGTAAGCTGAACACGGGGCCGTGCCCATTGAACACTCCCCATGCCCAAGATTCAGTTACTGAAAACAGAACCGTAAGATCCCGGCGGTTGGTAATTTATGACACAAATATGAGTGATACTGATACTTTTTACTTTCGACACTCTTATGGTACGTGGTGTCAATTATGTGGTGGTACCCATAAGGAATTAGAATGTTATTTTCTAAATTATAAGCCCCACTATATAGACCCATCGTTTCCTTGTATCCTTAAGAGGGGCGAAAGTAAAAATAATCCTTATCTCTCCCTCGAATGCTCCCAACCAGAGTTTCTAGGAGAAATGCTTCTTGATGAATTATTTCAATTAGAAGATCTAATTCTTAATTGGTTAAAAGAACTTAGGATAGATTTCAATAATTGATCTCAAGATGATAACCAAGAAGAAGTGTTGGAATTGCATTCAAACAACTTCGTTGTCCCCGACGATACTTCTAACTCTAGTGAGGACTTGAGCGATAGTCGTCCCTGTGCCGATTGTGCCATGAAGGACTCCCCATCGACTTCGTTCGATGCATACATAGACATGAGCGATTCGGCATACACCTTCTTTAACGAGAGCCCGGGAAAGGGTTGGACTTGTCCACCTACATATAGCATAGGAATTACCCTCACCGACAACCTCTTGCGTTTTCGTCTTAATCTAGAGCAATTAAGGTATCTTAGGCACTTTGGGGTTGTTCCATCCAGTAAGGAACCACCCGCTCCGGAAAAGTTCCTTAAAAATAGACAAACTTCATAATCAGCCCTTCGACACGGGGCCGTGCCCAGGTCAACATGCCCCCGTGTCCACCAAAAGATTCCCTTCTGACTTTTTGTCAGAATACGGACAAAACGTGTCAGGATCTTGCCTGCACACGGGGCCGTGTCCAGCCGACACGGGGCCGTGTCCAGTATGCTGTCGTTTTCTATAAATACAGCCAAGAATCCTGCACATTTGGACCATCCAGGGACAGAGATTTGAAAGGATTTTCTAACTTACCATCCTAGGTATGTTCTAAAAGAAGTTTCTAACAAACATCTTGTCCCTTCCTCTTTTATCCATTACCTTCTTCTTCATCTTTCTTGCAACAACACCTCCATTGAAGCTTGATTTCAAGCTTTATTGTGATGTTTTTTAACTTTTTGTTCAAGGAATCTTGTTAAAAATAAGTTACTGAAGAAACACTAGGTAAATGGTCGGAACCAAAATATCTAGGGGGTTTGAATCCGCATAAAAAGGTTAGCTCCCTCTCGATTGATTCAGTTGTAATCGATCTTCTTCTCCGTGAATTCTGCAAAAAAGAACACCGTTAGCCTCGCCAAGGGGAGAAGAGGGTTCTCTCCTTGACCCGACTCCGGTGTGAGAATAAGTATGGGTGATGAAGAAGAAGAAGTATTTGAGAAGTGGGTGTAACTTGAATTCATACCTGGGTTGCTTCTCATATTTATAGCCGGGAGTCGTTTAGGCGGGAAAACCCGTTAGTGAAAAGTTGACGGAAGATGCTAACCCCGTAAGCGGTTACATTTCCTTCCGTTTAAGATCTTTGATCTGACGTGAGAGCACACGGATCGTGGTTTAGATCAAAGGCTGGGGATTTGCCACGTGTAATGTGATCAAGTGGAGATTACTCTCCAATTGCATGCCTTTGTTGTGATTTTAGGGGTGCCTGTGGTAATGACACGTGTCCAGACGGTTATAACCGTCTGGGTGGTGCACGATCGTATTTCTTCTAGAAGATTACTGCTGTAATCTGGTGTGGTACCTTATCGTGTGGAAGCCACTGAATGAATAAATCCAAGTCTGGGTAAAATAATATCCAAGTCTGGATATTTAGGCGGAAGTATTGATCTCAGGATTTTTATCCTTTGCTAATGGGAGAAGGCGCAAGGATTTATGATTTCCTTTGGGCGCGCGACTATAGATTGCTGATTACTTTCTTCCTTTTGTAAGACCAGTGCGCGGCCGCGCAAGGTTAAAAGGTTAAAGGGCTAGGTTATGGTATGGTATGGTCCCAAATACTTATTATGAGGTTTTTGGGACCTTACCCCTTCAAGTCCCCCCAGTCTAGTGTTGTACTTATGCAAATAAGTGGAGCACTGGACTTATGAGAGGGAAATGCTTTTGACGCGAGAAAATAAGAAAACCTCTGGATGAAGTTTTACTTTGATTTTTGTGAAGATTTCTTGAAAAATCTTTGACTTTTTATGAGGCTGGTACAGTAAATTGAGTGACAACCTGTCATTGTCAGTTGTTTTTTACTGTCCGTGTCTTACACGTGCGCGTGTGAACGCGTGTGTGTCTGACATTTACTTTTTCTGCTGCTTGGGGAACTGTGATATCCGGAAAAGTCGCTGTGACGGTTACAGATGCTATTTATTGCGATGAGTATATATAACGTTTGGGTAACCTCCTCTGTGCAATCATTGTTTTGTTGAAAAACTTTCCCTTCCCCCCCCCCCCCTTTTTTTTCTAAGAAAAAATTCCATCATTCTTCCTCTTATGTCAACCGGAGAACACTAAGAAGATCTTGTTGAAGAAATGTCGACTGAACTTCCACCGTTGAAGTGGCCTAAAGCGTCCTTTGATGGGTTAATTCGAAATCTCAAATTCCCGGAAAACTGGGGTGCTCTATATCCTGAAGAGAGGCAAACAGCGGCGGATGCTCCGGCTGGGTATATTACCCTCTTTTGGGATTTTTTCTGTGATGGTAACTTTCGCTTGCCTGTTACTAGATTTTTTCTTGAAATCCTTGGGTTTTACAACCTGCATATCTCCCAACATTTTGAATTCGTGTGTCGGACGATGCATGTGGAGCCAACCGTTCCCCGATTTAGGGTTTTTCATCAGATGCATTGTACCCAAGGGTTTTATTCATTCGTTCAGAGGGCTTCTGCAAAGAAGATTCTACATCAACCCCCAAAATCTTTTCATGATTGGAAGCAAAAATTCTTTTTTATCAAGGCCGGGGTAATTCCGGTGAGGATGGTTCTCAGGGGGAAAGAAGACGTTCCGATCGAAACCCTTCAGACTCCGGTTGATGAAAACTGGTATCAGGATTTGAAGGATGTGCCCAATATTGCGTTGCCGGAGAAAGCTCTTGTCGGAGCCGGCATGAGTTTGAATTGGAAGATGGAGCGTGATGACAAACCCGTATACACGGAGGATGGTCATAGTAAGTTTGGGGCTTTTTCTCTTCTCCCTTTTTTTTTTTGACCTGCTCGCTCTTCGAATGTAGTTGTTTCTCTGTATGTTGTTGCCTTCAAGAGGGAAGGCGGAAGAATGGGTACTATCAAGAAGAAACCTGAAGAGGAGCTCTGGTATCATCGTATTGTAAGAAATTTTGTTCTTCCGCGGGATGCGGACCTATCTGCTCAACCAGCTGCTGGTGCTGGTAAGTTTATATTTGTTTTTGTTTTCCTTTTTGCGCTTTGTGGGTAAATTCTTTGTTTCTCGCTTTTGAAGGTGAGTTGTTGAATTTGGGCATAGGCCCTGAAAAGAAAAAAACGCGCAACTACTTCTACTTCTGCGCCGAAGAAAAGTGAGGCTGTTAAAGTTCAACCTTTGAAGGCGAAGAATGTTGGAGAGAAGAAAGGTACGCGCCGTTCCTCTGACTCCAGGTGTGATTATGTGGTGGTTTCTGACTCTTTGGAGGGTCTTACTCCTGCAGTAACTGTTCGAGAACCGAAGCCTGAGCCGAGGGATTCTGCTGATATTCCCCCTTCCAATCCAAACGAGCCTATTGATTTGGATTCTAGTCCCGAACATTTGGTACATAGAAAGGCTGGTAAAAGGAAGCAAACTGATACTGATGCGGAGGGTCAACCACCTAAGAAAGTTCAGAGGAAGAAGATTACCAGAAAAGGGAATCTTGATGCCTTTGTTTCGGAATCTATTCCTGGTAAGTGTCGTCCTTCCTTATTTCCTTTATGCGGATTTAATTCTTACAGATTTGTATTTTTCCAGAAGTTCCTGTTGCCCCCATTCCCACAGGTCTGCAATCTGTGGTAAATGAAGAACTTCACCCCAGTCCTCCGCACGCTTCTGTTCCTGACCAGTTAGAGCCTACAGAGGTTGCTGGTGATGGTGTGGAGAAAATTGTTGAGGTTGAGAAGCCGGTTGGTGTTGATACAGAGGCTGAAAAGATTGTTGAACCGAGCGTGGTGGATGGCGCTGATAATCCACCAACCCCTGAAGCTGTTGTTCAAGATTTGGGGAAACAGCCAGCTGCTGAAAAAACTTCAACTTTTTCCCCAAAACCTTCTGATGCTATGCCTGAGCATACTGAGAGGGTAACAACTGAGGAACAAGGCTCATCTGCTGGTATTGATAAACAATCTCCAATTCGTCCAGAAGAAACTTTGGGAGAATATTACTACCGGACCTATACGGAACAAGATGCTTCTGACCCTCATGCTCCTGTTTGGAATTTGAAGAAAGGCGACACTTTCTCGGATTGGCGTGTGTGCCAAGATTGGTTGCAGGGGATTCTTCCGCCTGGCGAGATCAAGTTTCAGGAAAGTCGACCTTATGAACAGACCTATCAGTCTTACCTTGCAGAAACAGCTTCTCATGTTTCTACCACTCACCGCATAGTGCGTGAGTGGTATAGCATGCATAAGGAGCAGGCATCGTTTATGGCATCTCAAAAGAAGTTTTCCAAAGATGAAAAACGTGTGGCTCAGTTGAAGGCTAAATTAGAGGCTGAGCAAGCCAAGTTTGAAGCTGAGCGCAAGACTGAGGAATGGTCTGTTGCTGGTTGGAAGAGAAAAGCGGAAGCTGAAGCTGCTCTCTTGTCTGAGGAACGCAAAAATTGGAGGAGAATTTGCGAGAAAGATAATGCTGAGAAGGCAAACCTTCGCAATATCATTAATAACCACAAGGCTGAGGTTGAAAAATTGAAGAATCAAGATGTGGAGGTAGAAAGATTGAAGAAGGAGAAAGCCGATGCAGAAGTTGCGCTAGCGGAGGCTCGTTCTCATAGGGAACGTAGTGAGCAACGAGAGGTACAAGCTTTCGCTACTCTTGCCCTTAGAGATAAAGAGTTAGAGGAACTTACTGCTTTGGTTTCTGATCAGGAGCAACTTAAGAAGGATCTGGAGCTTGCGCATTCCGAGAATTCTGAAATTTCCCGCCGTTTGTCTGAAGTTGAAGAAAAGTTGGAAAATTCAGAAACGGCGCGGGTTACAGCGGAAAGCGAGCTTGAGCCTTTGAAAAATGATATGGCCTGGTTGAAAGATCGCGGGGTTGCCTGTGTAAGTTGTCTTTCTTTTTGTTGTGGGATTGTTTATGCGCTTTCTTGATACTCTTTCTTGCTTGATTTCATAGGTTGCTGAATCTGTGTTAAATTCTCAAGAGCTGGATAAAACTGTTGCTAACTTAATGGTTGCTGCGCGATGAGATGGATACGCGCAAGGATATGCGGAATGTACCCAGCATGTGAATAGCGCGTTGAAGGTTGACTGGGATGATAGTAAGTGTGCAACCTTTGGTGTAAATACTGGCACCGCACTTGCCTCCATGAAAACAGAGTTTAACAACTTGCAACTTCCGGTCATGGACCTGATAAACGTAGCGCTGCAATCGGATGATCACGTGACGCAATTAAAGGAAATCTTTCCGGATGAGGGTGAAGATTTAGAGTAGTTTGAAATTGTATTGAACAATTTTTTTATATGTAATATTCGGGATGTGAATCCCTATTTTTGAAGATGCGCTGCTGCGCAAGCAACTTAAACACTGCCGTGTTTGAAAGTTTTCAGGGCGTATTTGTACGCTGAGAATTGCATGTTTCTATTTGTTTGTTTACAATATTTTGCATGAGTACGATTACTTTTTGTCGAGTAAGGCGAATGAAGTTGGTATAAAACTCATGCTTGAACCTACGGTCGTTTGTGATGTGATCACTGACCGTTCATGAAGCTTGTTTTAGTACTACCATAATGTTTTTGCGCTTACTAAAAGAAATTGCATGCACTTTGTAAACATAGAAATAATAGAAACTTTGTAATTTTATTAATGGATAGAGCACAGAGGCTTTACAAAGTTTTTGCTAATAATTATATGGAACTTAACTTAGTGTTTCCGCCTTGCTTGATGGATCATGTCTTTCCGCGGAAAACTTGTTTTTTAAGCTTTTGCCCGTTTGCTTGAGCCTTCCTCTCCCCGGGTTATCTGCTTAATCTCTTTACGCACATTTTGGAGTAAATGCGTGAGTTCGCCGCTTTTGAGGGCTTTCTCTATTTCTGTGCGCAGAGATATGCAGTTGTTAGTGGTATGCCCGTTGTCTTTATGATATTCGCAGTATTGCGTCGGTTCTTGTCCACGTTTACTTTTCATTGGGATCGGAGCTTTGAATTGATAGTCTTCAGTACTGAGAACCTCCGCAGGGGTCTTTGTTAGGGGAGTCCACTGCCTCTCCCTATTTTCTTGTTTATTCTCCCTCTGCGCGGAGAGTTTGTTGATTGTTGTGCGAGCATCTTCAGACGATCGACTTCCTGATCCGGACTCGCGCCATGACTTCTTAAACCTTCTTTCGCCAGTTAGGCTTAAATCCGCGGGCCTGTTGTGCGGTGGTGGTGGCCTGTTTGTTGTGAGGTTTTTCTCAGTTTGCGCATAAACTTTGGCCGCCGCCATTATCTTCTCCCAACTTGTTGGAAGGCCCTCTGTTCCAGATAAGACTTTAACCATGTCATCACACCTAACCGCGTACTTGAACTGAGCACGGATTAGTTGTTCATGAACACCGCCAATTTCCAACACTTCTTTATTGTATCTAGTGATGAAATCCTCTAGATTTTCGTCATCACGACGCCATATGTTCATGACGTCAGAAGTGTCTCGAATGGAACGCCGTTGCTGGCTGAAGTGTGTTAAAAACTTTTCATGTAGATCTTTCCATGATTCGATCTATCCAGTTGGTAGGTTATCAAACCAGATTCGCGCTGGGCCAGTTAATGTTTGTACAAACAGATGACACCATAGCGGAAGGGTCCAACCTCCAACCAAACCTGCGCTGGTGAATACTCTCAGGTGATCATCGGGGTCTGTTAACCCATTGAACTTCCCTATGTTGGATGGTAATTTAGCCTTCTCCAATGGAGCTAGAGCTATTTCTAATATGAACTTCGAGTTTTCCGCTGCTTCTGCAGGGCGGTAAACTAAGTCGTAATTGTGTTCTGCCTTAGGGTTATAAACCGCTCGAGGCCTGCATTTGTTATAGTTTGGCTGCAGTCGATTGAATACACTGGTGTTTGCACTCAAACGATATGTTTGATCGGAATCATCGGTGTGGGTGTCCCGTTGGGAACCCAACCTATCATGAACCGATTGCCTTCGACGAGGGTGTGGTTCACCATGGTGTTGTCTCTGGTAACTGCCTGTCTGAGTGTATTCCCGTTGTGACGTAGATCTGGCATGAACTTCTGTATCTTCATAAGTTGATTCTTCCTGTTGGGAGGCATGAGCCCGAGATCCCGGTCTCCGTGATTGAGTCAGGGGAGCAGTTTGAGCACACAGCTGTGTGTATACTGCGTTTAATGCCCCTTGAGACCGGACATACCATGATATCGGAGTTTCTCCTGGTGGTAAAATTGATTGAGCAGGGTTTGCTGGTAACATTCCTGGAGTGACAGGATCGTTTGCTCGATTGGATTGAACCTCGTTATCGTCCGAGGCATCTTCTGGGATTCCTTCTACTTGCAAATTGTTTCCGACGTTTGGTCGAGGACCTACTTGCCGGTGAGATGATGAGTTTTCTGCCATACTGAAGTTGAAGTTGAAAACGAAAAGAACTGAATCGAAAACGAGATGAAAACTGAAAGAACAGAGGAATCGGTGGGCGCCAATGAAGAAACACTAGGTAAATGGTCGGAACCGAAATATCTAGGGGGTTTGAATCCGCATAAAAAGGTTAGTTCCCTCTCGATTGATTCAGTTGTAATCGATCTTCTTCTCCGTGAATTCTGCAAAAAAAGAACACCGTTAGCCTCGCCAAGGGGAGAAGAGGGTTCTCTCCTTGACCCGACTCCGGTGTGAGAATAAGTATGGGTGATGAAGAAGAAGAAGTATTTGAGAAGTGGGTGTAACTTGAATTCATACCTGGGTTGCTTCTCATATTTATAGCCGGGAGTCGTTTAGGCGGGAAAACCCGTTAGTGAAAAGTTGACGGAAGATGCTAACCCTGTAAGCGGTTACATTTCCTTCCGTTTAAGATCTTTGATCCGACGTGAGAGCACACGGATCGTGGTTTAGATCAAAGGCTGGGGATTTGCCACGTGTAATGTGATCAAGTGGAGATTACTCTCCAATTGCATGCCTTTGTTGTGATTTTAGGGGTGCCTGTGGTAATGACACGTGTCCAGACGGTTATAACCGTCTGGGTGGTGCACGATCGTATTTCTTCTAGAAGATTACTGCTGTAATCTGGTGTGGTACCTTATCGTGTGGAAGCCACTGAATGAATAAATCCAAGTCTGGGTAAAATAATATCCAAGTCTGGATATTTAGGCGGAAGTATTGATCTCAGGATTTTTATCCTTTGCTAATGGGAGAAGGCGCAAGGATTTATGATTTCCTTTGGGCGCGCGACTATAGATTGCTGATTACTTTCTTCCTTTTGTAAGACCAGTGCGCGGCCGCGCAAGGTTAAAAGGTTAAAGGGCAAGGTTATGGTATGGTCCCAAATACTTATTATGAGGTTTTTGGGACATTACCCCTTCAGTTACACAACATTGTTTTAAGTTATTTCTGTTCAAAAACGCTTCATAAGTTGGGAAAATAATTTGAAACTTCAAGATTCCTTGTTCTAAAAAACTGCAGAAAGGTGAACACGGGGCCGTGCTCATTGAGCACGGGGCCGTGTCCGTGGTACTGTTTCATTAAAATGAACTATTTCTGGTTTGTTTTCGTAGAATGTCTAGCCAAAATAGTGGAACCTCTTCTGCGCACTCCAGAAACAGTCGAAGGGAAAGGAGGCCATCAATTGAAGCAACTCTCGTACGATACGTGATGGCGTTACGTGAAGCTCTTGATGAGATGACTTCAGTAGAGGAGGTCCTGATATACCGTATAAATTATCTTACGGTGGGGTTGGAAAACAGTTTTCAAGAAATAAACCTCTTGCACCAGAAATTAAACATTCTTGTAACACCTCCCATGGAACCCATCCTCCCTCAAGAGGATTGGAACCTAGCACTTGGAATCCACAATCCTACCGGTTGGGACGACATTCCAGCGGAACCTCCTCTTGAGGATCTACAAGAAGTCCCGGTGGAAGTTGCACCTCCTCAAACCAATGAGCCCGCTTTTCTTCTCCCTAGGGAGATCGAAGAATGGCTCGCTGACGTATGAGGAACCCATGCCCGGAGAAAGAAGTTTTTCAAGCCACATTTAACCGAGGGATTTACCTTTTTGGAAATTTTGCTAATAGAATAAGTAGTAGGCTAGAACTTCTTGGTTTAGATTTCTTGTGTTTCTTTGACCTAACTATCTAGTATTTTAATTTTTAGGACTACTATGTAATTCTCTCTATGACTTAATGAATGATGGTTTTAGTTAAATTGGTGTTTGGATGGTGTTGAAACAAATAAAATACACTCAGGATGGCAAAGGATAACAAGGGAAACTTGAACCAGCACCCCATGCAGGAAAACAGGGCCATCCGACGATTTTCTTCATTAACAGTAAGCTCAGCACGGGCCGTGTCCGCCCAACACGGCCCCGTATTGCACAGTCTGCAGAAATGACCCAGTTCAGGTAAACTGGACACGGGTCGTGTTCACCCAACACGCCCCCGTGTCCAGGCTTCTGTTTCTTTTGTTTAATTTTTGTTACTGGCACTTGAACACGGGGCCGTGCCCGGACAACACGGGGCCGTGTCCAGCGCCCAGTAACACAAATTTTTGCTTGATTTACACCTTTTACAAATTCAATCAACCTAAAAACTTATTTTTGGGACACATTGAGGACAATGTGTAATTTAAGTGTGGGGGGGTGTTAGGTCCCGGTTTGATCCGTTTCGATTGCGAACCGACTCGTACGACGTGCGGAATCCGTGCACGAGCAAGACCGAAACACACGAACGTCAAATAATCTGTGATTCTGTATATGATTTGAAAAGATACAACACCTTGAATCACTTGAAGCTCTTTCTCTCTCTACTTTCTCTCTCTAGCCTCTATCTTCTCTAAAGCTCCAAAATGAGGAAAGATCTCCAAAAGTTCCTAAAGCTAACCCTAAGGAACCTATTTATAGGCCAAGGGATATAATGAGAGATCTCATTATTTACATAAATGCCACATTGCCTTTTTCTAGATATTTCTAACTATTACAATATAAGTACTAGAAATAAACTGTTTCTGCTACGGTCTTGAGATGACGGAGGCGATAGACATACTGCACTAACAGACTCCCCCTTGGATATTGCCGCAGTCAATCTCAAATATTTAGTCAGACTCGTAGCTTCTGGTCTTTCTCTCTCTCTAGCTTGAACAGAATCCCCGTGGATCTGTCTTCAGCTTCAGCTCCTTTCTTTCAGTAAACTCTTCAGGCTCCCCCTGTCGTTAAGCTTCCGTGCTTTTGGGATCGACACCTGGTTTTCCGGTTACAAGCTCCTCTGGGATAGTTACGTGTCACTTTGAATGCACGCTCCCCCTTTCGTTGAGCTCTTCTTCAGACTCCCCCTTAGACACTGCTGTCGGGATCGTAGTCTGGTACAACATCTGCAACACTCATACGTTTATAAGTAACAATGTTTGATGGACCAATCGTCCAGGAATTGTAACCTGGCTCTATTAAACTTTCTAAATCAAGATCCTGGGACTAAGATATAATAATATGAGATATATCCAGGATTACTTGATACTCTCCCCCTATCAACAATCTTCAAAGATTTGGCAGTTTCAACGAACCGGATCGGAAACTAGCTCTTTTACAGATTTTAACAGTATAAGCATCCAAATCCCTCACAGTTAATCATCCAAGTCCAAATTAATGACCTTGGAGATATCGCAAACTGTTTTTGAATTTTTGAATTTAAAAAACTTCAAGTTTCAAATTAATGAACTTGTTTTCTTTTCAGAAACACGATCAACATACTTAGATTTTGAAACTCAGCACTCAGACATCGGTTGTCGAAAATAAAGCAGAATCAAAAATCTTTTTGGATTTTTCTGAAATATAAAGCAGTAAAGAAATATGTACAAACATATTTACAGACAATATTTTTGATTGAGTTTGCGTCAGAGGATCATATCAGTTTTTGACAAGTCACAAGTACCGTTGAGCTTAGTTACACATTAAGAATTAAACAATTCACTTAGATTGTCGATATATTGATCCACTTAAATTTTCACACAAATTTCAACTGATTCAGGATACGAATTAGGTATTTTAAGAACTTAAACTCATTCATGTGTCCCACCTCTTGAATATACTCCCGTATCCAGAATTCCAATAATCAGTCTTACAGGTGAGTATACTACAATGATATCTGTAAGGGGTTAATAAATTATGAAGAATCATGAGAGCTCAGGTCAGAACTACCGTTCAGCAGAGAGATCATGACTCAACTTGTGGGTGTGTCCCCTTTAGAGGATCTTTTTTACAACAACATTGCTAAGCAACTTTATTGTCTTATCATATATGCTGAGGGTGATGCTGTGTTTCAAGCATTTGCAGAAAGTATTATTCGAAGACTAGGTCAGAACTACCGTTCAGCAGAAGTCCTGGAATAATACCCCAGATATCACTGAGTATAAAAACCTAGTATATCAGATTATGAGACCTTTCAAACGAGATTTCAGGGGTTACCTATATATCCAAGTAGTGTTCCCCACGAAATAAGCAAGTTTGAATTTATGTTTATATCCCGAAAAAATTTACTAAATGTATAAAAATCTACCGACACATCCACGGTGAGATCGTTTAACACATTTAAACTTTCCATTTCTTTAGCGTACTGTGACATTCCACTGATGTACTATCATTTCCTCTTTTTACACAAAAACTCAATTTTTGAATTTTATCATGTTTTTGACTTTTTCAAATTTTCAAATGTTTTTGTATTTTCTAACAATATTACTCCCCCTAAAATGCAAAATCATATAAAGAAAATTTGACAACCAATACTGATAGCTTTGTCTCGCCATCCATTTTCTGCTAAAAGTGTACTGATTTGCAGAAAATCTAACATACCCCCATGATTTACAACACATTGATATTTTACAGTTTGAAAACCGTTTTTCAATCTTGTGAAAGTAATCATGTTTGTTCAGCCGTGAGGGTTTCGGCGTATTCAATCAACATATTTTTGTATTTTTGAATATTTTTGACAAAAACAAAAACATATTTTTGGTTTTTCAAAATTTTCAATTTTTAGGGTTTTTGAAATATTGTTTATTTATTTACAGAAAAAACAAACTCCCTGTTTAACCATCGCAAGGATCAGCAACCTTCTCCTCCTGTGCCAGGCTGCTCATCAATTCTCCTCTTTGACAATCAAACTTCATGAGCACCTACACATTCTCAAAAACTCAATTACTTGAACAATTTAGCCCAGGTCTGTTGGACCTTAGGCATTTCAACACAATAAACTTCATTCAACTTTGGAAATTCTTTGTCATTATTCACAAAAACTTTTTCATCTTTGACTTCGACCTTTTCAACATTTACAGAAGTCACTTGTTTCTTAACCACCCAGTTCTGTCCTTTTGAAGCACTTCTCTTGTAAAATCGTGACTCGTTTTGATTATTTTGACTTTGAACAACAACTTTTGGTTTCCAAAACTCTTGGGATTTTGTCATATCAACAGATGTGTTCCAACTTTGTGTTGTTCTGAATCTGGGTATGTGAGAAATCTGTGTTTGTTTTGAATCAGACCTAGTCTGTTTTGGTTTCCAAGTTTGATTCGAAGCAAACTTGTTTGTGTTGTACCTCCAAGTTTGTTTTGAATCAGACCTAGTCTGTTTTGGTTTCCAAGTTTGATTCGAAGCAAACTTGTTTGTGTTGTACCTCCAAGTTTGTTTTGAATCAAATCTGGTTGACCTTGGTTTCACATTCTCAGATTTCTGTTTTTCAACATCAACAGGCTTTGGATTTGGACACTTTCGAGCAACATGTCCAATTTGATCATATTTAAAACACAATTTCTTTGAAACATCCTTGGCCTGTTGTTGTTTCTTTTTCATAGCATCAAACTCCGCATTAGACTGTTGTCCAATTTTGAGTTTTTCTTCTTCTGCTAAACTTTTTCCTTGAACAAAACTTGTTTTAACCTGAACATTTTTCTTCCAATTTTGTTTCTTTTTATAACCCAAACCAGCCTTCATATTTTTCTTCTTAAAACCAGGTTTGTTATAAAAATATTTATGATCTTTACCAGCAAACTTTGAAATTTCCAACTTCTCAATCTCAACCATTTTGAAAACTTTATCAACCTTCTCTGAAATAACATTCTGAATCGGGAATACAACATCTAAGAATAGTTTGTCCGATCCAATCATGGTATAAACCAATCCTTTTGAATCATCATTCAAATTTTTCTCGGATTTTGTATTTTTCAAATATCCATCATAAAGATTTCCTTCATCTTCATCCTGTGATTTAGACTTACCTTTTGTAGACTCATCTTTCAAAACGCTTTCAACGACCTTACTTACCACCTCTGAATCATTAGCATCATCAGATTTGGAGTAAGTCACATCAATACTTTCAGGTAACTGGTCAGCTATGTTCAAACCCTTTGCCACCTTTTCCTCATCATAAAAAGTATAATTGTTTCTCAATGATGGTGGTACCTGATGAAATTCTGAACCAATACCCTTTTTGCAATTTTCAGTATCTTTGTCATCTGGTGTGATGTTGAAAATGCGTTCGAGAATGTACGAAGAGTTATGATAACTTTGAAGTTTTGTAACAACCTTTTCTTTTTCAGCCAAGACTTGTTTAAGATTAGCAATTTCATCAACACATTTGTTTAATTCAATTTGCTTTTCTTTAAACTTTCTTTCATACATTTCTTTAGTGACTAAAGTTTCTGACAATCTTTGATCAAAACTTTTGACTTGGCTCTTCAAAGTATCATAAGCTTCTTGTACTCTCTGACTCGACCACTTTAAAGAATCATACTGTTTTTTTAAATCTTGAAATTTAGATTCTTTTTCAACACAATCGACACATTTTGCTGAACACAGTTGTCGATAAACATCATTATCCTTTTCAAGACCTTGACATTTCTGTGTTAGCTTTTCAACCTTTAGTTTCAAAATTTCTTCTTTTTCAATCATTTCTTGACATTTCATTTTGAAAACATTTTCAAGTTTATTTGTTTCAATATTTTTTGTTTTTATTATTTCATCTTTTTCGGTACAGGCTTTGCACATTTCTATGCAATTCCTGCACTTGTTTTCATTTTTATCATCAGACTGTTCAATGCTTTTGTCTTTGTCAAACAATTCAGAAGATTCAGTTTAAATTTTTTCTGTTATCATACCTCCTTCTTCTGTCTTTTTCTGATCTTCAACTTTGTTCTCCTCTTTTTCTTCTTTCTGTTCATCTTCTATCTTCTGTTCTTCTTCAACAGCAAGCTTTGCGACAGTTTTCACTTCCTCAATCATCTTCTTCAATTCTTCTTCTTTTCTCTTTTTCATTTCTACCACCTTCGGTAGACTTGCTTCACAAACCTCTCTAATTTTCTTTTCCAAATCAGGCAGATATGCTTTATCAGATAACCTTCGTGTATTGAAAGTAGCCTGTCTTGGAAGCAAATTTGTTATAGTTTTGAAAACCACTTTTAATGGGTCAACAACTGGATTACCCCGTGGATCCATGTAACATTCCAATTCGTCATTCCATCTTTTTGCTCTCTGGGCTTCTTTGAATGGTTCTCTATATTTATCAATTTCCCATCTTGCGTAATCATTTTTCCACCATCTATCAGAATCAGTTTCTCCTGACATTTTAAATCTTCTTCTTGATATTCGCCCCTTGTAAATCTTTAATCACCTGAATTACCTGAATCACGCAAACAACAATGATTAGTTCTAAAAATTATCAAACAACTTGAATCAGACGGGTATCCGATCAAGTGAGTCAACACAAGTCAACAAAATGAATATGTAACAATGGATCGGGTGGGAATCCTCTTGGACGAGTATCCGACGTTTTGACCTGAATCACAACAACAAATGGAATGATTAGGATCGGGTGATAATCCGTTCGGATTGCCACTCGATTTGTTGCACTTTAAACTTGAACAAACAAAATCCTTTGAAACAAATTGTAACCCGATTGGGTGGGTCAACAGAAGTCAAACTTCAAATTAATAGCAATGAATCGGGTGGTGGTTCGATCTTAGTCACTACTACACGACAAAATGAAGAACTATCAATTTGAAATGAATAAAATCACATGCGACTGACAGTTAGCACATGTACAGATTCAGATATCATTATCTACACAATGATGTAATTCCGATGGCCAACATTCAAATTTTTATTCAAATTATGATTGGACCGTTGAAAATGCACATAAATTTCAATCACGTGAAACCTTTTCAATTTCAAACTTCACATGCAAAATGATAATGGCCGACAATTTAAATTGCTTCACATGCAAGGATTACTTTATCACATGAAATCTGATGTCCACAATTAAAACACACTGACCAAGTTGACTAAGTGACACTCACGGGTGATAATCTCAAGACTCGGATTGCTATCCGGATGGAGATCCGTACGGATGAGGATACATGCGGATGGGGATCCGGGTGATGTTATCCGCACGGGTGGGGATCCGGGAGATGTTATCCGCACGGGTGGGGATGTTATCCGCGCGGACAAGTTGTCCGTGCGTGTGGCAAGTCAACAAGTCAACACGGATGGCTAAAAGTAATCCGTGCGTGTGAAAAAAAATGCTATCCGCACGGGTGGGTGCTATGCGTACGGGTGAGGATCCGTGAGACTAAGGTGATGCGTACGGGTGGGGATACGTGAGACTAAGGTGATGCGTACGGGTGGGGATCCGCGCGGGTGGGTGATCCGTATGATGTATGTTATCCGCACGTAACACAACTCCTATTCGACCAACAAACAATATCACATGCTAACTGACAATTTTATCACGTGATACCAACTGATTTCTTTTAATTACAATGTTCAAATTCAGCCGACTTCTTGATTATTTAATCAACATATATTCACGTGACTTTCTGATGTAGTTTATAATGACAACAAACAATAGCAATCACATGCACACCGAAAGCAATTCATGACTCACATGTATTATCGATTTGACTGACAAACTAACAGAGTTGACTAAAGTCAATACGGATAGGTCATGCGTGCGTACAAGTGTTCATGCGGATAGGTCAACGAATAGTCAATACGTATATGTTGTGCGTGCGTGCGACTTATCCGCACGTATAGGTCAACAATCAATCAACGCGGATTAGTTATCCATGCATATGACTTATCCACACGTAGAAGTCATCCGTGCGTGTGACATCAAGAACAACAGCACCTATTTTCAACTTTTTTTCGAACCACAAAAATCTAATTTTCTCACAAACGGTAAAGAATTTGATTTTGAAAATTTATAGGCTTATTGATCAGTTGTTTTCGCACATCATATCAAAAAATCAGCCGATTTTAACCGTAAAATCTTGTTTAATTTTGCGTTTTTCAGTTAAAAACGTGAAAATATGAAAAAATGAAGAACTTTAGCGAATCTGATGCGAATTGAGATCTGAATCTGATGAAATCCTGTGCGAAATCGTGTGAATGATATGAACAATCGATCTCCCGCTCTGATACCACTTGTTAGGTCCCGGTTTGATCCGTTTCGATTGCGAACCGACTCGTACGACGTGCGGAATCCGTGCACGAGCAAGACCGAAACACACGAACGTCAAATAATCTGTGATTCTGTATATGATTTGAAAAGATACAACACCTTGAATCACTTGAAGCTCTTTCTCTCTCTACTTTCTCTCTCTAGCCTCTATCTTCTCTAAAGCTCCAAAATGAGGAAAGATCTCCAAAAGTTCCTAAAGCTAACCCTAAGGAACCTATTTATAGGCCAAGGGATATAATGAGAGATCTCATTATTTACATAAATGCCACCTTGCCTTTTTCTAGATATTTCTAACTATTACAATATAAGCACTAGAAATAAACTGTTTCTGCTACGGTCTTGAGATGACGGAGGCGATAGACATACTGCACTAACAGGGGGGATGCTAAAACCTTGAATCTTGCAAGTCCTAATAACAAGCCTTACACAAAACTCTATTGGAACTGCTAATCACCCCAAATTTGTTTTCAAAAAAAAAAATTTCAATTTTTTTACCTGTCTAGGTTTAATTTGGGAATTTCAAAATTCTAAAAAGGTTATATTTTTACAAATTTACAACCGATAGCGTCGTGATAAAAAGAACCAACATAAGAAAATTATGAAAAGGCATGACAAGCTTAGTTAAAATTTGATTATATATACTTGATCACATAAAAACCCATTCCCACAAAAGTGAGTTTTGAGCCTTTATTGAGCATACAAATACATATCTTTAAACTAAATGCTCATTTTTCGTTTCTTGTGTGAATAGCCGCTTGGTTCTTACAACTCTAGAACTTGCCACGACGATACATTCCCGGTCCTTACCAACTTAAACCCGAGTAAGTATATGATAGAGGCATTAGGACTAACCCTTTTTATTTCTACACCATTATTTTTTTTACCACCTACCCAAAATCCCCCTAGTTAACCCCTTTGAGCCTAAACCTTTTCATTTCATAACCCAAACCAAACACCCTTTCACCCACCAAAACCTTTTTATTTTTAACCCTTTGTTTTAGTAACAAATTCGGTTTTTCGTATGACTTTAAAAAAAAAACATTGTGTTGATGATGAAGCAAAAGAAATAAACAAGCAAGTTCATCAAAAATAACTTTGTTTGGAATTATGGCTTCATCAAAATAAAAAGTTGAAAAATAGAGAGTCTTACGAAAACCGATGCTTTTTACGCTTTTTCGCCCTTTTCTACTAACCACTAACCCAACCACCTACCTTTAACCAAAGCCTAACCCTTCACCCAAAAAGTCCTCTTGATATTTACAAAGGTATATAGTTAAAAAGGAGGAGGATTGATTGCTTGGCAAGCCTATGGTAGGAGTAAGTTCCATGCCGCTCTCGAGTGATTCACTAAAATACATCTTCGGCCGAGTGTTGAGTGATCCCCCGTGAGGTATGTGAACTTGTATATAAATAGAATTTTAAAGAGGCATGTTATGCCCTAATAAGTAATTTATCTTTTGAAAAGTTTTAAATAAATCATGACGAATAGGATTGTAAATAAATAAAAATAAAACTAAATAAAGAATATTGGAAATCCCGACACTATATGACAAGCCCAAAAACCTTCTTTTCTACCAATTCCATTTAGGAGTGTAAAGCCATATTATAAAGTGGTTTGCTTGAGGACAAGCAAAGATTCAAGTGTGGGGGTATTTGATGTGTGCAAAATGCAACATATAAATTACATCAATTGTGGCATAAAACTAACCCTTTTTTAGTACTAATGTTGGAAAAGTGTGTTTTTGTCTTCCTTTTGTATTTTGAGGATTAAATGAGCTCAAATTAACAAAAGAAGCAAAAAGTCAGCTAAATCTAACATAAATACAAGAAAAGGAATAAACGTGGCATGCCCGACCTCCCCGAAAGCATCTTCCCAAGCAAAACAAGAAAACAGGAGGTTGAACATGCCCCGTGCTCAGTGAGCACGGGGGCGTGCCCTAGTGTCAGCATAAAAGACAAAGTTGTAGAAACTTCCATCGCCCACCACGGGGCCGTGCTCAGCGGACACGGGGTCGTGGTCAAATATAAGATTCACAGAATCCAGACAAATCTTGATAGTACAGATATGCTTCTGCACACGGGGTCGTGCCCAGTGGACACGGGGCCGTGGTCAACTAATAAAGACAAGAGCAATTAATGAAGAAAGAGAAGGATGTGGACACGGGGCCGTGCCCGAGCTTCTGTTCAGCCTATAAATAGGAGTGCTTGGTTCAAGCTCAAACCATCCCTTGGCACACCACCTCTCTCACACTTCACCCACCACCCACCACCACCACCATAACACCATCATCCACCACCATCATCCATTGTCCATCATAGAGTGTGTGAGTCGTCTCGGGATCCAAGATTGATTGTAAGAGTTCTTGACAATCAAGGCCATGTTTGCCTAAGTCTCTTACATCACTTGGTGAAGACAAAGTGTCTAGTGTAATACTTTTTATTTTTAATCTTTTCGCACTTTTTAATTGGTTATGTATTAATGACTTTAATAACTAGTTTCTTATGTTGAAGGTGATTCTTCCTTATCGTTTGTCCGTGGTGTCTTGGCATTATTTTACTGTCTATATAAAATAAAAGATTTTCACCATTCATATCTCCACGGTCTATATGGAGGTATGTTGGCTACCTGGTCGGGGGTTAAGGGAACGGTTTGGTAAGAGTATTGCCATTGTTCAGTGTATAGATCCTGCAAAGGACCTGGGTCAAATTTAGTAGGACCTCCTTCAATACTTAACGGTATTGGATGGCGGGGGTCCAAACTCTTTGATCCCCTCATAAGTTAAACTACTATTAATAGTTTAACCCGGCTACTTAGGACTGTATCCCTGCTGACTCAGACTACTTAGCCGAGGGTAACGTCGCATTCAAAAGAGGGGCCTACCACATTATGCATTAATAACTTAATTAATTATCTTTCAATAATCCGACCCTTTTGGATTGTATCCTTGCTGACTCAAACTACTGGGTTGAGGGTAACGTCACCTCCAAAAGAGGGGCCTACTACAATAACTAAGATAATCTCTTAAATAGTGCAAAAGTGCGGAAATAATCAAAGGTTACACTAAACACGAGTCGGAGCCAAGTGATTCATCTTGTCTATCTGTTTTTTCTTTTATTTTTATTTTTCAGCATTTTAGTTAGTTTTTATTTTCTTAGTTTAAAACATTTTTCTAAACTTTTGATTTGATTAGACGTTGAGGATAAACCGGTACTAAAAGCTCTTGTGTCCTTGGACGACCTCGGTATCTTGCCAACACTATACTACGCTCACGATGGGTGCACTTGCCCATATGTGTGTTTAGTCTTAGTAAATATCGTGTTTTATAAATTTAAAACTTGGCTAAAGAAAGTGTAAAAGGGCTTAAAATATACTTAAACTTATATACACACTTCACACGCATCAATATGGTTAGATATAATAAGATTTATGAAGATCTTGGATAATAGATTATATAAGATCAAGACCCATCATCATCTTCATCACCATTCACCAACTTCCTCTTCTCCTCCTCCCCCTCTAAAGCTTACGGCCCAACACCCCCATTCTACCTCCACCATTTTCATTGCACCAACAAGCATTCCAAGGTGATCTAGGGGTGTAAGGAGCTAAGTTAGGAAGCTTGGAGGTTTCGGAAGTTGAAGGACCTTCACCGTTTGCTTTTATCCACTTCATTTATCCTCTTGAATCATCCCTAGCCTTGAGCTAGTGGTAAGAACTTCATACACACCATTGTTCATCTTATACTTATGGTTAAAAGAAAATTCATGTTGATTATTAAGAAGAACACTAGAGAATAAGAACATAATCTTTCACATAAAGCTTAAAACCATAAGAATACATATTGTTTAGTGTTGTTTTACTACTTGATGATTGATTGTTTGTGTTTATGATGTTAGACATCATATGAAACCTACTAGATTGTGATTAAACACATGATCTAGTAAGTTAAAGTGATGATCTTGTGAAAGACCAAGATAATCATACTTTATGAAGACATGAACTTGAATAATAAAATTTGTTTTCATATGTGATGATGATTTAAACACAATACAAGTCTTGTAAATGGATGACTTCAAGAAATATTTTCTCAAGAAACTAAAGTTATAAACAAGATTTACATAATCACGGATTTTAAAGAAAGTAACTATGTTTTGGTGGTGAATCAAATATAGAAATACATTGTTATCAAGAAAAATACAAGAAGTTTGATTTTTGGAAAATCACCATACAAGTTGTAAAGTACTAGATTTTACAAGAATAAGATTTACAAACAAATAACCATATTTTTAAGGGTAACAAGGCCTACTTAACAACATAGTAAGTCACTACAAGTTTAAATAAAAGTTCAAGTTCGTGTTGTTGCATAAATTGCATGATTTTGGCACTTGGGAAGTGTTGATTGGATTGTTGATTGTTTATGATGATTTTGAAAAAAAATGATATGCTTTAATAGCATGGACACCTCCATTTTTAGGGGAAACTATGGAAAAATTTTCTAAAAATACAAACACTTAGAAAAATATTTGCTAAACAAGTATTTTCAAGTGAGTTTTAACTATGGTTTTCAATACAAACGTTGCCATAGATTTTGTTACAAACATACAAGTATTGGAGGTTGGTTTTTGTAAATAAAAATAACTAAATATGTATTTGGAGGATATATATTTAGAAGACACATTGTGTGTGATTATTTGTGAAATAGTTATATTATTTTAGGGTAAAATAATATAACCTAACAAAGTACCATGGAATTTACTATCCAAAATATTACCAAAAATCACAAGGAATAAATATATAAGTTACACACATAATATTGTGGAACTGAACGATAGAATGTAACTTACAAATACTCTGGAGAACACCGTTATAATATATAAGTTACACACATAATATTGTGGAACTGAACGATAGAACGTAACTTACAAATACTCCGGAGAACACCGTTATAAGTATATTTTTGGTAAATATTATTTTAGATACAAAAGAAATGAAAATATGATTTTTATTATTATTACAAAGTATATCATATTTTCGACAAGGAGAAAATATATTGTTTTTGAGAAGTAAAAATATATTTTCCTAGAGTTTTTAGAAGATGTATGATTTTTGGGAAAAATATACGTTTTCTTGGATAAACTTGAAATACATTTGGGATGAAATAAGTTTATACATATTTTCTAAGTGAGACTTGAAAATATATTGTTTTGGAAATATATATGGGATATTTATTAAGAAAATACGTACACACCGGAATACGACGCCAACACATGGCAAGATATACAAATACAAGAATACGGATATACATGTATGAGATACCCCCATCCTTGAGAAGAAAATACAAGTATAAATACTTGGGAAGTATTAAGATGATATACATCGTTATAACTATTATTCCAAAAATTCAATAAATATAATTAAGTTAAAATATTTATTATTTTAACAAATAATTATAACTTGGAATAATGATGAAGACACTTGGAAACGTAACTCAAAGGCACTAATTAATACTAAGTCAAGGCACGACCCGTTCTTCTAATGGACCGTAGTACGCATGTAGGTAATCGTGCGTTCTAGAGGAAGCTTTGAGTTACATCGGATACAAGGAACGCAAAACAGCGAGTTCATGTCCCCCTTTTCTTTAAACTGTTTTGTTTATTTACTTCGGGGGTGAAATACATGTTACAAAGGATTACTTACAATACAATTGGTATGGTTAGCCTAGGAAAGAACCATAGATCATGTGAATGGGTAGGCGTATACTTGAGGCCATCAATCCTCTTGTAGGACTGAGGGGCATGAGTGATAGATCTATTTGGGTGTTGCGAGCCCCATCCATGAGTCCGCCGAATGGGCCATGAGGTGACTATGTCTTACAGCCGGAAGCCCGGTACAAAGTCTGCTAGGTTTGTGTCTTCCTGCACCATGTCACGTATATTAATGTATTAGCTACACATTAATTGATTTGTTTCCTTGTTGCTTTCATAACGGGACTTACAAACTTACATACATACTTACAACGATTTCAAAGGTTTATACATACACTCAAACGAACACATAAACTCGCTCAACTTTTGTTGATGTTTTCAAACTACATGTATTTCAGGGAATTTGTAAGTGGATCTGGCGGGCGTTGGAAGTTTTATGCTGCGTTAGAATTAAAGATATCATCCATGGTCTTTGAGTTTGGTCAGCGTGTCTTATTCCTGGACGAGACACGTCTTCCAAACCTTGGAGTTTTTCAATATCTTTTGACGTTAATGAACTCATACCCAATTTGTACGGTTTGTAAAAACTTGAATTTGAAGTCTACGTTTTAAAACAATGTTGTTATGTTTTGAACTTATTTAATGGATGACAAACCTATGGTTTTATCATATAGTTGATGTTATGATTGAATGCAATGATATTAAGGAAGTCACACCATAATCACGCTTCCGCAAAAGTCAGGGTGTGACAGCTTGGTATTAGAGCTTCGATCGTAGCGAACTAGGATTCTTTCTCGAGTCTAGACTACGATCATTAGGGCTCTCATGAAAATGTTTTTACGAACATATGTTCATTGCATACACGAAACACCCAGATCCCGGAAACAAACATTTTTACAATAAAAGACACAAATCACATTTCAAAGAATTCGTTTATAATTCAGTCTGAGAGACTGGGGATTTAGTCTGAGAGACTAGCTGGGGCAGTCTGAGAGACTGGGAAGGTCAGTCTGAGAGACTGGGTAGTTCAGTTTGAGAAACTGGGAGGTTCAGTCTGAGAGACTGGGTAGTCTGAGAGACTAGGGAGTTCAGTCTGAGAGGCTGGGTAGTTAGTCTGAGAGACTAGTTGGGACAGTTTGAGAAACTGGGGAGTTCAGTCTCAGAGACTGGGTGTTTCAGTCTGAGAGACTGGGTGTTTCAGTCTGAGAGGCTGGGTGTTTTAGTCTGAGAGACTGGGTGGTTCGGTCTGAGAGGCTGGGTGTTTTAGTCTGAGAGACTAGGTGGTTTAGTCTGGGAGACTGGTTGGTTTAGTCTGGGAGACTAGGTGGTTTAGTCTGGGAGACTGGTTGGTTTAGTCTGGGAGACTGGGTGGTTGGTCTGGGAGACTAGGAAGGATAGGGAGTTTCATGAAGAATAATGTGAATACATGATTACATGATGAATTGTCTTTGCTTGCAATACACTAAGTGTTAGTAATTACTATGGATATACATGCTATGATTATTATGTACCGGCACACAGGTCACCTTCTTTAAAAAGCGAGTTATCAGACAGTGATAACCCTACGACCACCACCACAGATAATGAGATTGCACCCACGCCGGAGATATTTACGTCAGACACTGAGAGTGATCCTGATATGCTGACCAAGGACGAGGACGACTTCCAACCGTCCGCGCTACTAGACTTTGGTAATGATTTACCCTTGCTGATGGCTTCCCCGACAAGGATCTTTTGTCATCCTAGTTTCAGTCCATGACCACCTCATCGCTGGTCATCCCGATAGTGAGCACACCATGGCCCCGATCCTCGATGACGCGCCTCCTGTGGACATTCCTTCCGAAGGTGGGCTACTCGACGAATAGTTGATGATGACGTTGACATGTTTATTGATGGTCCTCCTGATGACGCCCATGATGATGGAAAGTTAGACGAGAACGTTGTTACTAATTTCACTTCTTGAGACCCCTGTTATCAAGCTATCCTCTGAGTAGACCCTCGATTTCAGACTCCTTTGAGTCTGCGACATTTCCAGCTTTCCAGACGGTCAGGTTACCACTTTTGCTACTGACTCAGACGACGACACTACTATGACTGCTGCACAATCACCTATTCGAGATCCCACACCTTCACACGACCCAGAGCATGCTCCTAAGACAGCTCCAGTTCCTTTTGGGACAGCTTAATGTTGCACCTGCTGACCATGCGCCCTTACTTGATCATGAGCCTATTTCTTTTGGTTTATCAAACATTGCACCCCTTATACTTGACCCAGTACCTGCACCGGATGACCTTCTCTTTTGTTGGGACTTTTGTTCCTGCACCTGCACCCGCTGATATTGCTCCTTTGGAAACCGACGTCCATTGCGCCGACATGCCTATCGATTTCTTTCAGGACATACCCGCACCCCTGAAAAGTACTCTAGGTCAGCACCCGCATGACGATCCTTTTGCTACAGCAGCACTTTCCCCGACCTCACAGGCCGCACCGTTTGCTACTTTCACCTCTACACCGCTGGACGAGCCATTTCGATGGTTCCTATCATACACTATGCTGATATTAGACCCTTACATTATGGAGGCTACACACGGGATGAATTGCTCCTATAACATCAGCTACAGTTTGAGGATATGAGTCGTAGAGTTTTGGAGCTTGAGCTGACACCACGTCCTCCACCCTGCCTATTGCCAGTATCTGCCTATTGCCAGTATACTTTGATCCTCCACATTTATCAAAGATTCCTTTTGCACTCTCACCTGCTGCTATTACACCTTTCCCAGGTTTTTGATGCTCGAGCGGCATATCAGTTAATTACTTCGACGTATATACAAGCTCGAGGAGGAGTTCACACATGTTAGCAGTTTACTTCTCTTTTCTGCTCCACCTCAGTCACCAGTATAGTTGGTTTCTGGATTATGCGGATTGCATTACAATTGGGTAAAGACACAAATGATAAGCCGAGATTGTGGAGACTATTGAAGACCACATCTGACTACGTAATTTTGATACACTGATATACTTGTTGGACAAGGGTAGGATGTCCCTGTGTCCCTTTTTATGTGATACATTTTGTAAGACAATGCAATTGTGGTAGGAGAATAATGAGAGCCCAATCATCATCAAACATGCGACAATACTTTGTGGCCAATAACCAAAGAAAGCTCAGTCGCTATGTCTTCATTAAGCACGTTGTTGATCTATATGTGTGTGCTATAATTATAATGCTACGTGCTTGCTTGCTATGCTCTCATTAAACATAATTCCCGAATTATTTGGTTATGCTATAATTATGCTATTGCTCGATTGGTTGATATGATAATCTATTATGTGTATGTACATATGACCTCTAAAACAACTGTATGCACTCCCTAAACAAATAAGACCTGACCTAACCGATCTTCTTCTTAGAAGATGCCGATACAAGAGAACATCGATACCAACAGCCCTCGGCCAGCGACAACGGCAGAACTACAAGAGCGCATCTCACCGGCCATTTCACAGCACGAGGCCCTTCGCTCCGAACGCGGCAGAGGTACCCCAGGAAATAACCCACCCAACGACTGCACCTACAAGTAGTTCTTGAACCACAAACCCCGAGAATTCGATGGCACTAGGGGTGCCATAGCTTTTGTGCGTTGGGTTGAGAGGACGGATTATGTTTTGCGATTAAGTAAATGCGCCCCCGAACATCAGGTCATGTACATAGCTGGACTATTTCTAGATGGGGCTCTGTCATGGTGGAACCTTCAGGTTCAGACAATGGGCGAGACTGCTGCGTATGCTTTGATGTGGGACGAACTGAAAGAACTGACGCGTAAGAGATATCGCTCGAGGGCGGAAGTCCAGAAGTTGGAGACTGAACTGTGGAACTTGAAAATGGAAGGTTCCAAGATAACTGAGTATGTACAGAGATTTCACGATTTATCACAAGTTGCTTCGCGTCTGGTGGAACCAGAGTTTAAGAGAATCGAACGCTTCATTGGGGGATTGGCACCTCAGATTCTAAGCCTGGTGACAACATCGAAACCCTCGACGATCACCGATTCTATCTACTTAAGTGTGGCGCTCACTGAAGAAACGGACAGACTAGGGAAATTTTCCACTTCGGAAGAGAAAGAGGAGACTCCTGCAGAACCATCCGGAGATAACAAGAGAAAGTTCGCAAACTTCAAAAAGGGTACCCGGGTGAATAGCAAGAACAAGGCCAAAAAGGGAAAAGACTACATATGTATCCTACCTAAGTGCGACAATTGTCTACGTTACCATGTCGGGCGATGTAAATATGGAAAATGTGATAACTGTGGCAAGAGGGGGGCACCCCAAGGAGACTTGTAGGCAAGGTACTGAACCTAGAAATGGAGGCCAATATGGTAGCAAGAATCCCGGAGGAAACAACGACAACGACAACTATCAGGGAAGGATGAGTGACAAACAAAATCGTGCTCAAGGTTGTCTTAAATGTGGGAGCAAAAAGCATTTTAGAAAATACTGCCCTAAGAAGAATCAGGCACAAGGATGAAAGCTCAATAGTGGAGCTAGGGGAGCATGCCAGAATCCAAACAAGGTTATCCATACGTTCAATATTAGTCAACATTATGCATCTGTGCTACTTGATATTATTTCAAATTTTAGCTTCAGAGTTTGAAAGTGTAATAGGGTTGGTAGCAAGTAAGTTAGATAACCCGTACTCGATAGAACTAGCTAATGGGAAGCTAGGGGAAGTCAACGAAGTAATTGGAATCAGCCAGATAGAACCCGGAGAGCATAAATTTACGCTTGATCTACTGGCAGTTGAGTTGGAAGGCTTCGACAAGGTAACCTGGATGGATTGGTGGTCGAGCGATCGAGCGGAGAGTGATATCCGCATCCCGATGGCGAACGAAGAAAAGACCGTGACTCATGAAGCAGGATACGCCTCTACAAGTCACTCATTGCTTGAAGGCACGGAAGTTGTTGCGTAAAGGATGTGTTGTTTTCTTGGCTCATGTCATGGACAAGGGAGCCGAAGAACCAAAACTCGAAAATATTCCTGTGATAAGGAAATATCCTGAAGACTTCCCCGAAGACTTGCCAGAATTATCTCCTCAACGACAAGTCGAATTTCGCATCTATTTGATTCCAGGCGCCGCGCCTGCAGTCAATGCACCTTAGCGACTTACACCTTCAGAGATGCAAGGATTGTCAGTGTAACCTCAGTAATTGATAGAGAAGGAAGATAACAGACCAAGTTTCCCGTTTTAGGTAACCTCAGTTCTGCTCGTCAAGAGAAAGGACGATAGTTTCCGTACGAGCATCAACTACCAGGATCCGAATGAGCTAACCAACAAGAGTCAGTGACTCTTGCTAAGGGTTAACAAATTATTTAACTAACTGAGAGGATCCAACTACTATTACGTGACTGATCAATGATCGAGTGTCATTAGCTGTGAATTCAGGAAGAAAGTACACCGGGGAAATTGTGGGACAATAACTTGTTTTAAACATACACAAAAATTGTGTTTCCTACACAATGCACAAAACCTCTTTACACAAAATACGAAACTTTTAGAATCTAGAAAACATGTACTTAGGACCTTTGGGAACCCAGGTCCAAACTCGTAAAGGTTGCTACTTAGGAACCACATCTGTTAACCCAAGCAAACACCATTATCCTGGCATATATGCCATTTCAATTAACCAAACAGAAAGTACTTAAATTCTTTTGTTGAAATCTTTACTTTCGCTTCTAGAAAGTAGATGGTTGCATCTCTACTCCCCTAATGGTAGTTGCATCGCCCCAATTTTCTTCGCTGAGAGCGAACACACAATTGCTTCAATACTTGGTCATTTCTTCATCTTAGCAATTGCTTCAGTACTCGGAAACTTATATGTCACACATGCACCATTTGCTACGCATGTGGTTTCGTTTCGAATAAACGCTTCATTGAAATTCAAATATTACTGATTTATGATTCGAATGACCTACCTTATTATAATTGTTGGCTCTTTTGTTACCAAGTCAACACACTTTCTTGAGACTTCTCTTCTTTCAAGTTACACTCATGGTTTATCTTCGTAACCATGCTGAGATTCCAATGTTAATACATACGTTTATTGTCGGATTACGCTAAAACCAAGTTCAATTGCTTGAACTTATCCATTTCGCATATTCAGTTTAAGACGTCATATGATGGATTGAGAGCATCATATTCAAGTATTTTTGCAAAGATTCTTTCATTTCGAGTCGTAGTAGACTTGGTTGGTCTACGGCTCCACTAAATCGTTTGTTGGTCTCAATACCTTGCGGTGATACTTTCACATAATTGAAGCTTGCGCTAATTTGGTTACGCACCCTATGCACGGATTTAATGGTCTAATTATTTGTTCTAAATCCGTTTTGGTTATCACAATTAAAGCAGTCTCAACACAATTGTGTGTTAAGGCAATGGTACATAGATTTATTTCATATCACAATGAATTTCCTAACGATTCTTTCATTGTCAATCGAATGCCTTGCGGTACTTAATACTTTTCATCCTCGATCAAAAACAGTGGCTTTTTGATGTTCCGTATCCAACTGAAAACTCTATGACATTGTGTAAATCAAATCTTCAGACTTGTCTCAGTACACTTTCATTTGACTTCAAACACGGTGAACTCGTTCAGTCACCACTATTATTGAATTATGTCATTTCGACACCTTGTGGTGTCATTACAAACTTGTAGCTTGTGCTAATCATGGTAAACCGTTTCACATGAAACTACGCATAATTTTGTTTGACCTATCATTTAAACATTCCTAATGCAACTACGAATTAAGACAATGATACACCAGATTTGCTTGTATTTCATTCGGCGTATTTTCGCAATTCAAGAATGTCAACACACTAAACCTTACCATTCATCTATTCGGAAGTTGACAGATCACTTTCATGTTACTATCACATTTGAGTTATTGATTTTGAAATTCATATAGCGGATGCTATGGTTTGTGAAAACTTGTTTGCATATTGTGACAGATTGTTTGAGAATCCATTGGTCGAAACTCCTTTATTGCACCCCTGTTAACTAAGTGTTAGTAAATATCGTGTTTTATAAATTTAAAACTTGGCTAAAGAAAGTGTAAAAAGGGCTTAAAATATACTTAAACTTATATACACACTTCACACGCATCAATATGGTTAGATCTTGTAAGATTTATGAAGATCTTGGATAATAGATTATATAAGATCAAGACCCATCATCATCTTCATCACCATTCACCAACTTCCTCTTCTCCTCCTCCCCCTCTAAAGCTTACGGCCCAACACCCCCATTCTACCTCCACCATTTTCATTCCACTAACAAGCATTCCAAGGTGATCTAGTGGTGTAAGCCTAAGGAGCTAAGTTAGGAAGCTTGGAGGTTTCGGAAGTTGAAGGACCTTCACCGTTTGCTTTTATCCACTTCATTTATCCTCTTGAATCATCCCTAGCCTTGAGCAAGTGGTAAGAACTTCATACACACCATTGTTCATCTTATACTTATGGTTAAAAGAAAATTCATGTTGATTATTAAGAAAAACACTAGAGAATAAGAACATAATCTTTCACATAAAGCTTAAAACCATAAGAATACATATTGTTTAGTGTTGTTTTACTACTTGATGATTGATTGTTTGTGTTTATGATGTTAGACATCATATGAAACCTACTAGATTGTGATTAAACACATGATCTAGTAAGTTAAATTGATGATCTTGTGAAAGACCAAGATAATCATACTTTATGAAGACATGAACTTGAATAATAAAATTTGTTTTCATATGTGATGATGATTTAAACACAATACAAGTCTTGTAAATGGACGACTTCAAGAAATATTTTCTCAAGAAACTAAGTCAAGGCACGACCCGCTCGTCTAATGGACCGTAGTATGCATGTAGGTAATCGTGCGTTCTAGAGGAAGCTTTGAGTTACATCGGATACAAGGAACGCAAAACAGTGAGTTAATGTCCCCCTTTTCTTTAAACTATTTTGTTTATTTACTTCGGGGGTGAAATACATGTTACAAAGAATTACGTACAATACAATTGGTATGGTTAGCCTAGGAAAGAACCATAGATCATGTGAATGGGTAGGCGTATACTTGAGGCCATCAATCCTCTTGAAGGACCGAGGGGCATGAGTGATAGATCTATTTGGGTGTTGCGAGCCCCATCCATGAGTCCGCCGAATGGGCCATGAGGTGACTATGTCTTACAGCCGGAAGCCCGGTACAAAGTCTGCTAGGGTTAAGTCTTCCAGCACCATGTCACGTATATTAATGTATTAGCTACACCTTAATTGATATGTTTCCTTGTTGCTTTCATACCGGGACTTACAAACTTACATACATACTTACAACGATTTCAAAGGTTTATACATACACTCAAACGAACACATGAACTCGCTCAACTTTTGTTGATGTTTTCAAACTACATGTATTTCAGGGAATTTTAAGTGGATCTGGCGGGCGTTGGAAGTTTTTATACTGCGTTAGAATTAAAGATCTCATCCATGGTCTTTGAGTTTGGTCAGCGTGTCTTATTCCTGGACGAGACACGTCTTCCAAACCTTGGAGTTATTCAATATCTTTTGACGAGTCCTTAATGAACTCATACACAATTTGTACGGTTTGTAAAAACTTGAATTTGAAGTCTACGTTTTAAAACAATGTTGTTATGTTTTGAACTTATTTAATGGATGACAAACCTATGGTTTTATCATATAGTTGATGTTATGATTGAATGCAATGATATTAAGGAAGTCACACCATAATCACGCTTCCGCAAAAGTCAGGGTGTGACACGAAGGAGGCTAAGGCAGAAAGGGGAGATAAGCCAACCAGGATGTCAACCCTCACAACTGATAAAGTGATCACGTTCGATAGTGATGACAGGGATATTGTCCAGGATCCTCACCATGATGCTTTGGTAATAACTTTATATGTTGCTAATCATTTTGTGCGTAGGATACTGGTGGATAATGGCAGCTCCGTCAACATAATTCAGCTGGAAACACTGAAAAGGATGAATGTATCCCCGATGGATATTACTTCGAAATCCATTGTGCTTGTTGGGTTCAGTGGAGAAGCCAGGAATACCGTGGGGGAGATAAAGTTTCCTGTGTATGTCGAAGGGGTCAACTCAATGCAACGCTTTTGTGTCATGGGCTCCTTATCCTGCTACAATATTATATTGGGTAGGCCATGGATCCATGATATGAAAGTTGTGCTATCAACCTAACATCAATGCATCAAGATCCCTACCCCTTGGGGGTAGTCAAGGTGGAAAGCCCAATGCAGCATAGCAATTAAAGATGCGAGCCCAGGATATCGTGGAGGCTTCAGAGCAGGATGTAAAGAAAATTATCCTGGATCAGGATAATCCAGATATCTCGGTGCTCGTAGGAACCAATATCCCTCAGGATATTGAAAATCAACTGACTAACTTTTTGAAAGGCAGGATGTCAACATTCGCGTGGAAACACGAGGATATTATAACTCACAAGCTCGGAATTGATAGGTCTTTCAAGCCTGTCCAACAGAAACGAAGGAAGTTTGCTCCAGAACGGAATGCGATCATTCAGGAAGAGATGGAAAGATTATTAAAGAGCAAGATGATTAGGGACGTGAAATTTCCCAAATGGCTAGCAAATGTAGTTGTGGTGCAAAAGAAAAATGGGAAATGGAGAGTTTGTGTAGATTACACAGACTTGAACAAAGCTTGTCCCAAAGACCCATTTACTCTACCTCATATCAACTCAATGGTGGATGCTACTGCCGAACATGAGATGTTAACCTTCATGGATGCATCCTCAGGATTCCAGCAGATCCAAATGGAACCTTTAGATCAGGAGGATACTGCTTTCATGACACCAACAGGTATTTATTGTATACTGCTATGCCTTTTGGTTTGAAAAATGCAGGTGCAACATACCAGATATTGGTGAACATGATCTTCAAAGACAAACTTAGGGACACCATGGAAGTATACATTGACGATATGGTGGTAAAATCTAAGAAAGCTGAGGATCATCTCTGGGATATCGAAGAAGCATTCGATATCCTGGACCAGTACAACATGAAACTAAATCCTGCCAAATGCCATTTTGGAGTGGGAGCAGGAAAGTTTCTAGGATACATGGTGACCAAAAGGGGTATAGAAGCAAGCCCGGAATAGATTAAAGCCATCTTGGACATCAAGTCACCTTCAAATATGAAAGATGTACAAAGATTAACAGGGCGAGTAGCAGCACTAAACAGGTTTATATCAAGATCCTCGGAAAAATGCAAGGAATTCTACGATATCCTAAAGAAGAATAAGAAATTCGAATGGGGAGAGAAGCATGAAGCAGCCTTGCAAGAATTAAAGCAGTATCTCTCAACTGCACCTCTATTGATGAAGCCCGAGAATGGTGAACCATTATCCCTGTATCTTGTAGTACCAGGGAATGCGGTAAGTGCTGTCCTGGTAAAGGATCACGAAGGTCAGCAATATCCTGTCTATTATGTTAGCAAAAGTTTATTAGATGCTGAAACTAGATATTATCATTTAGAAAAATTGATATTGGCCTTAGTTATGGCATCAACAAAGCTTAGACACTATTTTGAGACACATAGGATTCATGTTAAAACTAATTATCCTATTAAAAACGTGCTTAGGAAACCTGAGATGTCAGGCAGGATGGCTAAGTGGTCAGTAAAATTAAGTGCCTATGATCTAGTATATGAACCTGGAAATGCCATAAAGTCTCAGGCTCTAGCTGACTTTGTGGCTGATTTCAGTAGTGATATTCAAAATGAAGTAGACCTAGAGTGCAACAGCTAGGAGGAAATCTAGAATCCTGGACATTATATACTGACGGCACATCTAATGTAAGAGGTGTAGGATTGGGTATACTACTAAAATCGCCACAGGGGGACATAATACCCCAGGCTATTAGGTGTGAGTTTCCTGCCACTAATAATGAAGCAGAATATGAAGCTTTGATTGCAGGATTAGAGTTAGCCAGGAATATGAATGTTAAAAATTTACATGTATTTGTTGATTCCTGGTTAATTACTAATCATTTTAATGGGACCTATCCAGTTAAAGGTGAGAAGTTGATCGAGTATCTCGAAATTCTCAAAAAATTAGCAGGATATTTCGATATTTTTACACTTGAACAGGTACCAAGAGAGGATAATGCTGAAGCAGATGCCTTGGCAAATCTAGGATCATCAATCAGGATACCGGAGGGAACCCAAATACCAATATTACATATCCTGTATCCTGCGATGGATCTTCTCAAATCTCAGGACAAGGAAGTAGTAAGTATCCAGGATCGTGATGATGAGTATCCCGAGGAGGATCCTAAGTCCTGGACAGCTCCAATCATGAGATATCTCAAGGAAGGATACATCCCAAAGGATGAGAATCCTAAGGCCTTTAGAATGAAGGTATCACGATTCACTATTATAAATGATGTTTTGTATAAGAAATCTCTTGCATGACCACACCTGAGGTGCTTGGAGGACCCCAAACCAGAGAAGTGCTTCAGGATATACACTCAGGATAATTCGAAAGATTAGAGGATTGGCCCCCTCTCACACGTTTAAGGGATCCTGATCCCTTCACAGGTTTAAAGGTATTCACCTTTCTCTCGAATTGGGTTTAAACACCCCGCCTGGAGCGCAAGTTATCCAGGGATAGTTCAAGATAGCGGGACCAGTCCATGTAAAAGTGGCTGACAATTTTGTTATTGTTGGTTATATCCTGGATCCTAAAGGTATATGAGGATTGATCACCCTCTCTCGTGAAAGGGTATTTTCATACTCTCTAAGGTTTAAAGGTTTTCACCTTTCTAAGTCTTGGAGTTTAAACACTCCCGCCTGTAGCGCATGAAAACTTGGGATTTTCCCCAGAATACCTATGGGTTTATCCCCAGAACACTAAGGATTTATCTCCAGGATATATTAGGGTTTATCCCCTGTAATACAAAAATTATACAAACGGTTGCAATTGATGCCCGTAAAATTTCTAAGTATTCAAAGACGTAATGCACAGGGGACATTCCTACTGAGGCAATTGTGCAAAGCTCAAAGGATCAAGCTTGGACCTAGTACACTAAGTGTCCCAGACCGGGGACATCTCTGGTGGAAAAGTTGCAAAAAGATTGAAGTCTGAGGATAGGTTTATACTCTGTATCTGGTATGATCTTTTATTCTTTCGAAATCCTTATATAAATTGTTTTAATTTCTGGAATTGTATAGATTGAAGATATTCTGATCAAGATATATTCTCAGGATATATTTTCAGAATATATCCTTAGGATATATTTCAGGATATATTTCAGGGAATTTGCTCAGAATGTTTAAGACATGATAATTAGATTGAAAAATTGAAACTATACTTGAGTCAAACATCTATTATACAAACAAGCCTTGTAAAATAAAAGTGAACTATCCTTTTTCTTTAAAAACTTTATCTAAATTGTTTGAGTTGTGAAAACCCTTTTTGACAAAAGTCTTAATAGGATATTTGCGAGTATCCTGATCAAGATATTTTCATGATATTTGGTTAGGACATTTGAAATATTACACTAAGTTTGGAACATTGAAATTATATTCAAACTAAGCAATGCATAACAAGAATTGAAAAAGGACAATGATAGATAAGGTCATAAAAAGGTTATATTATTGACATATCAAAAGATTGTGCTTTTGGTTTCATCTCAAACCGAGACCCATCCACCAAAAGCACAGTTAGTTTTCTACCATATTTACTTAACAGTTGAAGGTTTCATCTCAAACCGAGACCCATCCGCCTCCAACTGTTATATTGTTCAAAACAAACCATACTAACTGATGACCAAGGGCTTCGTCCTGAAACTCATGATCCCTCCACCTTTGGTCACCATATTGTCTAAGTGCAGGAAATATAAATTGTTCAAAAGACAGGAAATAGAAATTGTTCAACAACCAACAAACTTAAAAAAGTGGGCTCCGGCCTAGGCACAAACATCCATCATTGCCCACTTCGCTGCTTTTAAGGAGCAGCACCTTCTTGACCAGTAGTGTCCCCTCCAGCACCCGCATCAGCATCACCCTCGGGATTCTTCTTGACATCACCACCAGCATCAGCCACTTCTTCTGCCGCCTTGGAAGGCTCCTCACCAGTAGGCTTCGCAGGATGTTCCACGAGACTGCCTCCGAGATCTTTTAATTTCGCCTCCCAAGCGTTGACATTCCAGGAGGGGCATTCAAAGCCCAAGGCTTTGGCCTCATAGGCCATCCTTAACCTGGCTTGGAGAAGGGAAATTAAAACAGATCCTTTGAGGCCATCCCGGTAAGAATTCATATCTTGCTGATATTGAAGATGGGCAGCATCCAGTTTGGCTTAGGCATCTTCATTGGCCTTGTGAATGGCAACTTGATGCTCCTGGGTCATCGCCTTGAATTTGTCTTCATAATGCTGAGACTTGGCGGCGGCAATCATCCCTTGATCAGCAATGGTGACTTCGGCTTTCTTGAGCTTGACCTCCAGCATTTTGTTGAGCCCACAAGCTTCTTCATATAAGTGCATGAGACGCTCGAGGCCCTGCAATCAAAAGTACAGGTATCAACATATATAGGTTGTCCAAGATAGTAGTTCAACATAAATGTGCAGGATACCAGATGAGAGTTTTTACGTGATTGAGGAATGAAGTCATGAACCCGCTGGCTTCGTTGAATCCGTGGTTCTCGTAAGGGAAGGTCTCAGAGGTAGCCGGAGAGTCCATTTCCTTCCTCTTCCGGGCACTGGAGGCACGAGTCTTGGTGGCTGGAGGAGGCTTGGGGTGGCAGCAGCTTTCGAACCGGTGGGCTTGGAAGAATTGATGGCTTTAGGGCTTGGTTCTTTCTTCACCGAGATAGGAGCATAATAGTTGTCCAATTTGTCGAGATCGAAGACCTCTGGAACTTTGACTGGTTCTACATAAAAGGGAGAAACACTTAGCTCTTGAATATTTATAAACTAAATTTTGTTTCAAATATACTAATCTAATTACCAGACATATCGGAGCTGGATCTTTGGCTTGAACTTGCAAAGGATAGAGAAAAAGTTCTCTCACTCTCCGGGAGTTGGTAAATGTTGTTGATCCTCTTCTCTGATTCAGCCCTTGGAGGGGCTAGTTCTTTGAAGTTTGCTGCACAAGAAATAAAGATATCAGTTCAGGATATAACTTCAGGATATGTTTGGGGATATTCCTAAAACCCTAAATCCTACCAGAAGTTAACCACTTCACCGGAAGGTCAAAACCTCTAGTAATAGAATCCCTTTTCACAAAAAAGAATTTTCGTTACCACTTATCCTCATTTTTTGTGGCCTTGAGGATGAGGGGATTTTTGGAGGTTGAAAAAAAGGAGAAAACGGCTGTTGCCGTGAGAACGAAAACGATAGGCAACCGGGAGATCCTCGATGTAAAGGTCGGGAATGAAACGGGATCTGATTTTGTCTAAGGTCACTAGCACACGCCAAACCATAGGCATGGTTTGGGCATAACTAAGACCGGTAAGTTCGAAGAAACGAATTATGAAAGCCGGGAAGGGGTATCGGAGTCCTATGGAAAAGGGGTAAGCCAAGAAGCACACCCATTCGTTGGAAGAAACATCTGAT
The DNA here is from genome assembly GCA_030545235.1 of Helianthus tuberosus. NCBI lineage: Eukaryota > Viridiplantae > Streptophyta > Magnoliopsida > Asterales > Asteraceae > Helianthus > Helianthus tuberosus. Next base: position 171,980,612 of record CM060424.1, on the reverse strand, counting down.
CGGACCTCTCGGTCAAAAGGAAGGATAACCGCGTCAACGGGGAAAGCACCGGAGGCTCGTAGGGAGGTAATGTCAGCATTATCGAACGAACAGGTCTCTTTTTCAGGCTCTTTAAGAAGGTTTTGGGCTTCGAAAGTCGGGACCGAGTCGGCTGTGTGTGATCTCGTTCTACTGGTCATGGAGGATTTTGGTAAAGAAAAGCGGAGAAGAAAGGGAAGAGAGAAATTACCTAGGAATTCTGGTGAAGATGATGGGTTATCAAGCAAAAAGAGAGAAGATATAGGGGCTAAGTGGATAGCCATTGAGTATAAAACGCGTTGGAAGTTGCACAATGTCACCTCAATCGTCGCTTCAATTTAATTGCCTCGATTCACGAGATAAGCTTTAAAATATATCCGTTGGAATTGGTATACCAACAGATATATTTTGGGTACAATTGTTATGGGTTGTTTTCTGCTCATATATCCTGAATAATATTCTGACTGTGTTCCTTTTGTTGTGATCAGGATACCGGATCAGGATATTGGTAACATCCTAATGCAGTATCCTGGTAGTGACTAATTAATCCATGTGCAGGTTAATGGTGCAAGTCTGTAACGTTAAAGTGGACTTCTTCTCCCAAAGACTCGGGCAAATCTGTTGGAATACGAGTGTTGAAGCTGGAAGACGTGGACTACAATGATGACAAAGGGAATATTCGTATATCCCGGATTTGTAGGCTAGTTAGTTAGTTTTATTTTACTATAAATAGGATTGATCGGATCAGATAAGGACACACACAATCTCTCGTACTCTCTTGCTCTCTAGCTGCAAACACTCACAACACACTTACACTTGTATTCAAATCGTATTGTAACACTTAGTTGATCCACATCATATCCTGCACTGTATCCTGCTATTTGAAGTAATAAGAAGAATAAGGCAGCTGTGATTGTCAGCTCCCGAGGTTTTGTGCCGGCGATCTAGATTGATAAAGGGCTTTCCTCGTACATCCCGTCTCACCCTTTACATTTTTGCTCATTGTTTGATTGTAGATACAGCTCGATATCCTGAGCCGTATCCTGAAAACTGTTTTTACAAACAACTAAATTATCATATTTTTGATACACTTTCTTAGAACACTACCTCACTTAACTAATTTGATCACTTAATTGCTTCAGTAATTTTTGACCAAAACAGGGACCATAATGATTATGTTGGTTACATCAGTCCAGACGTGAACTATCAAATGCCTAGTGAACCAAGTCCGTTCATAAATCAAGATATTGACGGAAAAAAACCATTCAAGGACTATGATGATAATACGGGCTACTACGCTAGTCCATTTGTAAACTACCAAGTTCCTGGTGAACAAAGTCTGTTCATGACCCAAGATACTGACGGACAAGGTTTTTTTTCCAACCTTTTAAACACACCGGGATATGATTTCATGGGGTTGAACCAAGATATTGTGGGACAAAGTTCTTTCGCCAACGCTACAAGTGCGTCGGGCTATGACTTCATGGGGTTGAACCAAGATCAAGCATCACAAGTGATACACAAATATATTCATCTAATTCCAAAAATCTTCCACGCGTATATTACACACATACATAACGTATTAGGTGATGGAAATTGTGGGTTTCGGGCGACAGTTTCTGCTCTCGGGTACGGTGAAGATGAATGGTTATTTATCCGGAGATCACTGATGGAAGAGCTACTCGAGTTTAGAAATAAGTACACTAAGGCTTTCTTAGGCTCATTCGAAGATGTGTTCACGTCCTTGGCTTGGTCAGGATCGGGGGTTGCACCTGAAAAACATTGGATGATTATGCCAGAGGCAGGATTCTTGATTGCAACAAGTTTAATGAGATCGTTCATTTTTTATCTCAAGAAAAAAGAAACAGTTCTACTTGTTTTTCGCTTTGGAGAGGCCCTCACGAGTTCCTAGAAAAAAATAATTACAATTGCACATGTGAATGGTAACCATTTTATAATGGTAGAATTGCAAGGAGAGTATCCAATTACCAGCACAAACAACCTATGGAAATTAATGAGAGAAAATGTTGCAGTTGCCTGGGAGAATATATTTGAATCACGTCAAAATATGTATAATTCTTGGATAGCACAACCTGCTACATTTTCTGTTATAGATTAAAGATCGGTATGTAAATTATTAAATGATATTAGTTTTGTAAAAAAGTGCTTATTTTTATATAGCTTTTGTTACAACTATACGTATAATTTGATAAATTATAACAACTACGGGGTTACACCCGCGCTTCGCGGCGGGGCGACCCGATTTTTGATCCGGTATAGCAGTCAAAAGAGAAAACTTACATAACCAACTTTAATCATCACAGCCGAATAGACTTGCATCGTTCCCGTTCGCAAATATTCCTTCATGTCCAACACTCCTACTGATCCTTCACCACCATATTCTGCCATCATCAAGACCTTAATGGATCTGAGCAGTTCCAATCACCGAGCATCATCATTGAAGGTTGGCTTAGCCTATTTAATTGATAAGTAAGATAATCGACACCCTCATCTAAGTCGGTAGCCACTTGTTGACCGGAGCTCGTTCTATTTCGTCAGAATCATATTGGTAAACGGGTTTAGTCGGAACCATATTGGTAAACGAATTCTTCACCAGAGTCTGCTAAGCTCAGAATATTTTTGAGACAGATTACCCAAATTTGGTCCACTAGACATTACCTTCAAAAATGTTTTTTTTTAATCTATTAAATCTAGAAAGCATCAGTTGGCTTAGCCTTTTGCTTAGATGAGCTCCATTTTTCTAATCATATTCATGCTGAACCATGGCAAACTAAACCAATTCCTACAAATTTATTTAGTCTAATTTATATACTTTGTAAGTAGAAGAAATTTATATTTACTTCTTAAGAGTTTCAACAAAAACTCATGAGAGTTTATAAAGTAAAATCAATGTTTGCAACATACTTTAACAATTTAGTGTCAAAAACAAAAAATAAATTTGAATCCATATTATTTTCACACACAGTACATTCCAAAGAACAACCATGAGTCATGAAAAAATTTCAAATATTATATTTACCCTATTAATTGGAGAACATAAAAAATCGGTGGTCGTTTCTTTTCCTCACTCCATACTATATTTACCCTATTAATTATATCGAATACCATCACAAATTCATAACTGGAAGATTTTTCACTGCAATTTCGTATGGCTAATTCCCAAACATAAAGAGCATGAGGAGTTCTGATATTATTGCTTTTTTTTTAACAGGGATTTCTAACAATGGATGGTACTGGTGAAAATATGAATTAGATTTTATTTAAAGAATTTATTTAATATAAGTTAAGATGAAATGCTGCAATTTGAATTTAGGATTTATGTGATCATCCCCAAAATTCAACACCCCTTTCTCTAGAATATTTGTTCTGGTTATCAAGTAGAATCTGCGTTCAAGAATGACAATATTTTAATCGCCATTCAGAAATCACAATGAAAACAAAATCGATTTCAATTTTAAACCCTTCAACAATGAGAAAGTCAGGGCAAAATGAAACCATTCAACAATAAGAAAGGGGGAATTGAGTGTACCATATCTTACACCAGCAAAATTAAGCAAAGAAAAAGAGAACTAACCTGCAATCGGCTCGCTGAAACCCTAGCCGCCATCGCCGAGGGTTTCTGATGCTATCTTGGTGGTGAAGAAGATGACCACATGAACATGACGATGAATGATATTCGAAGAGGTTCTTGGATTGTTGAAGAGTATTGCGTGTCGCTTTGCTTTCACATCTCTTTCTCTCTCACCGTGACTCTCTGGAACATAGAACATGTGTATGTGTCTGGATCTATTGGACTAAACAGAAGACTTTTGTGGCACAAGTGAGAATGATACAAATTATCCTGGCGCACTGTATCTAGATGGTAGATGAATCGATCGGACCTTGGAGACACCATCGATGTCCTGATTTTGTCGATCGGCATCACCACCCTCGAGAAAGCCAGTCGTGACCGCCGTCCGATGTTGGCTTAGACAACCCCTCGCCACCACCGGGGTGGTTACAACGACCACCACCGTCGCTACAAGTGGGACAGTGAGCCCTAATCATCGCTGATCTTGGTGAATACATGTTGGGAATCAGAGACAAACCACCGAATGCTACCAGATCAAAGAAGTTATTGGAAAAGTGAAGCAGCATAAGAGTGTCTGACTGTCTGGACTCTGGAAGCTTCTCTATGAATGAGAAAGATATGGAAAGTTGGTAAAGTTTGGTGGCAAAACAAAAAAATCCCAAACATAACTGGCGTACTGTAGCAGTGCAACAGTACTTTCAACTTGTTCTTTAATATATATAATAATTAAAGATAATAATAAATAATATATCATTACTACTACTATTACTAATAATAATAATAATAATAATAATAATAATAACAATAAGAGTAAACTGCAATTTTACCCCTGATATTCGCTAATTTACATATATTTTAGTCCCCCGTTTTACCCCTATTTTATGCGTTTTTGGCCGTAAAACCGTCATTCGGATACTTAAATATCTACACTTTTGTTTACAGGCCTAAAACAGCATACCAGACAAGATGATAGCAAAAAACGAGGACTTTCCGGACAAAACGACGAAGCTGCGGACATTCTGTTAAGGAAACTGACCTGGGCCTGTGGAACGCTCGTGCGACCTGATGCACGACCGTGCATCTCCGACAGATGTTGATTAGTCCAGCAATGAACGAGCAGTGCGACTAGGCGTGCAAGGCAAACAAGGCCAGACCGGTGACGCACGGACGTGCCATCCGAAGAACGACCGTGCGACTCCGAAGATCAGCCAAACTCTCGGAACTGCACCACCAGTGCAACAACTCGTGCAACAGAGTCCCGGTGATGAACGACCGTTCCATATGAAGAACGGTCGTGCGATTTCGAATCTGGTCAACGATCTGCTGACGTCATGCAGTATGGTGTGCCATGCCCAATAATTGCTTAAAGTGCACGGTCGTGCCAGATGAAGAACGACCGTGCCACAGCGAAAAAATATAAAAACAGAACAGAAACATTCTGTTCGACATTCTGGAATTTTGGGAGCTTCACAGGCGATTATACAGGCTCCGGAGGCTTTGCTTTTGACCCGGATTCAAGCCACATTGTGCCGTTTAGCTCCATTACTACCCGGATCCTTAGTCTAGTACTTGTTTATGGTTTGGTTTTCTAATCTTTCCATGATTTTGTTAATCTTTCAAGTACTTAGATTAATGTTTATGTATTATTGTAGCCTTTGGGCAAAAACACAACAATCCCTTGCTAGATTATAACCATTAGTTTGTTAAACTTTGTTTGTAATGACACTTTGAAGTATTTTCTATGTTAATCTTTGATGATTAGTTTGCAACCTTGTTATTGATATTGATTTCTTGATTATAAGTAATTATGTTGGATGATTGATGCTTGGTTAGTTAAGATAGTTGAAAAATGAAGCTTAATTAATCTTGTATTAGTAAACTTTGAACTTGGTTAACTAGATTAGCTTGGTTTAAATGTATGCATCATGATACTAGAAATGGTTAGTGATTTAATAAAATGTAATTATTGTTAATCAAGAGAGCTTGCCGTCACGTAAGGACCTTAACGGGTTAGATGGTGTCGTTATAAATTCTTGCCATGATTTGTTAGCTTAGTTAGTAGTTTAGGCCAAAGTTGCTATCTTAGTGAATTATTGTGCAAGATTTGTAAAATGAACTCGGTTGTGATTTAATCTAGGTTATGCTTGTCTCGGTGGTTGCATTGTGTTTATCGGTGTCTCTTTCCTTGATTAAGTGCGGTTAGAAAACTCCTAACGGATGACTAACTTATTTTTAAGAGATTTTCATAGACATTTATCAATTGCACGTTAAAGAACAATTTTAGGTGGTTAAAGTGTGTTTATCGTTTTAGCTTTCCGAATGATTGTCATGTTAGGATTCCCGAAAGGGATACTAATTGTCTTAAATTGGAATATTGACCGAATGCTTCTAGTGCCAAAACCGACTTAGTTGACATGCTTTGGTTGTGTATTAAGCAAGGCTTTTTATCTATTATCGATTATGTTTTTATTATGTATTTGTTTACGCTTACTTTAGTTTAATTAAAATCAAACAAAACTTATGTTTTTACCGGTAGTTTAGTGACAAAGGTCTAGTATTAATTCTCCGCCCATTTCCTTGGACCGATACTTGGTTCTTACCGATACTTTATTACATATGTGACGGGGTACACTTGCCTCTTTCGTGTGTGTTTTGATGTAAAAGTAATAATCACTTTTATAAATTTAAAACCGAATCGTGTGTAATTTCATTGAAAAATTATGTATATATACGCACACGTCAAGTTTTTGGCGCCGCTGCCGGGGAAATGGCGAGCTTTAGGAACGACCCGAGTCATTGTTTTATCGGTGTATATACTTGTTAATATTTGTGTACAATTTCTTGATTATTTATTTGTTTATTTATTTGTTAATATTTCTTGTTTTTATTTCATTTATTCGTTTTCCAAGTCATTTTTGGTACACTTGTAAATTTTTGTTCCATTTATTTATTCGATCCGGATTTATTTATTTATTTATTCTTTGAGTTTTCGGCTTCGGGTATCCATTTTTACTTTAGCCGATTAGATTATTTTTATTGTGTTGATTTTTATAAAATTTCGGGCCTATTTTCGGATTTTTATAAAATTTTCAGCCCATCTTTAATAATATTCTGCTTCTATTCAGCTGAAAAAAAAAACAGCATTATTTTTATTAATAAAATATTCACCGTGTCAAATTTTCGTTTGCAGGTTAATGTTCTCAACCCCCGCTCCAGAAGTTGTTGAGCCGTCAGACGAGCCCGAGCGTGATCTGAGGAGACGTCTTCGTGAGAAATCTCGTGCGGTTGGGCTACTGCTCTCCAGGGGTGAGCCGGAGCCGGTGGTACCTCTTGAAGCCGAGGGCTCCGGAGGAGACGTAATCATGGCAGACGATGAGCGACCGTTGAATGAGACAAATCAGCCTGGAAGGGCAGGCCTGGAGCCGAGTATCCTTCAACCTACTATTGATGTACCTACTTTTGAAATTAGATCTAGTATTATTAATATGGTACAAAATTCAGTACAGTTTGACGGACGTGAGCACGAGGATCCCGGGAGGCATATTGCTGCTTTTCTCCATGTTTGTTCTACGTTTAAGATTACAGGTGTTTCGGAGGATGCAATTCGGTTGAGGTTGTTTCCGTTTTCGTTACGTGACAAAGCTAGAGCTTGGCTTATGTCACTTCCAGTCGGGTCCATCAGGACCTGGAATCAGTTGGCGGAGCAGTTTATGCAGAAATATTTCCCACCTGAGAAAACGAACAAGCTACGGAACCGATTTGTATCTTTTCACCAGGACGAGGGTGAGTCGTTGCATGCGGGGTGGGAGAGATTCAAGGATTTGTTGATTGATGTGCCACATCATGGCTACTCCAAGAGACAGCTGGTTTTAACGTTCTATCAGGGGCTCAGTTACAATACACAGGAGCGATTAGACGTGAACACGGGAGGCGATCTAGGAACTAAGACGCCGAATGAAGCGTATGATATTATTGAGAAAGCCGCGTTGACATCCAGCTCGCGTCGGGAGGGAGATAGAGGCCGGGCATCATCATCATCATCTCGCGCAGGAGTCCATGCTGTAGACGACTATACGACCATTACTGCACAAATCTCGGCTCTCGCATCGAGATTCGACAGGTCCCAGATGATTGCGCATGCGGGCTCGGGTTGTGACCAGTGTGGAGTGTCACACGAGCCTGGGGAATGTTTTCAGGGAGTCGTATACGAGGGCCACGAAGAGGTAGATTTCGTGAGTAATCAAGTGAGGCCGCAGAACAACCCTTACAGTAACACCTATAATCCCGGTTGGAGAAATCACCCAAATTTTGGGTGGCGTGCGAATACAGGCAATCAAAATCCTTTGGGATTCACTCCGCGCGCTCCAGCGCAACAGGGTCAGGGTCAGGGTCAGCAGTTCCAGCAGTACAACCAATCGTACCAGCAGCGTCCATATTCATATCAAAATCAGGGCTCTGGGAGTAGTTCCCAGCAGCAGGCCCCTCAGTCTAGTTCTAAGCTGGAGGATATGATGGCCCAGCTTCTTTCTAGCTCCTCGAGCGCGAATCAGTTAGCTGAAAAATGCTACCAGCAGAGCGAGGATCATTTTCTCTCTCACGAGGGAGAAATGAGGAGTCACAAGGCCTCGATTCAGAATATAGAGAATCAGGTTGGTCAGCTGGCACAGATGATGTCAAAGAGACCCCAGGGTGGTCTTCCGGGTAATACCGAACCTAACCCGGGCCCGCACAGGGATGTGAATGCGGTGATGACCAGGAGTGGAAAACCTACCGGACCCGTCATATCGGACTCACCACCGATCACTGAAGCGGTCCCGACTGACACACCGGACGAGGTGCAAGCCAGGCTACGCCCAGCAAGTACAGCACAAGTCCAGGAGCCGGTCAAAGGTTACACGCCTCCAGTGCCTTATCCAGGAAGGCTGAAAAAGCAGAAGAATGATGAACAATACGATAAGTTTCTCGAAATGTTTAAGCAATTGCATATAAATATACCGTTTGTTGAAGCTTTGGCCCAGATGCCAAAGTATGCAAAGTTTCAGAAAGACATCCTCTCAAATAAACAAAAGCTCGAGGACATGTCTTGCGTGGTTATGAATGAAAGTTGCTCTGCTATTCTCCAGAATCACCTGCCTACAAAAATGGGAGATCCAGGCAGTTTCACGCTTCCTTGCCTCATTGGCAATATGTCCGTCAGTCATGCGTTAGCAGATCTAGGAGTGAGTATAAACCTTATGCCCTATAAGGTTTTTACAAAGTTGGATCTAGGTGAGCCGTCACCTACGAGGATGAGTATTCGACTTGCGGATCGTTATGTCAAGTATCCACGCGGGTTTGTAGAGAATATGGTTGTTAAGATTGACAAGTTTGTATTTCCCGTGGATTTTGTTATCCTGGACATGGATGAGGACTCGAGAGTGCCTCTGATACTTGGACACCCATTTCTGAATACCGCCCGGACGATTGTGGACGTGGCGGCGGGCCAAATCACACTCCGAGTAAATGATGAGCATGTGACGTTTGACATTAAACGTTCTATGCAGCATCCTCAGAGTCAGGACGACGCGCTCTATTATGTCGACATCGTCGACACTTATGTGAGCACGCATTTCCAGGGTACGATCGAGGAGATAGATTCGGACACACATCTGTTGTGTGGGGACCTAGATGGCATTACGCAGGAGGGCCACGATTTAGAGCAGCCAGTCTATCAGATTGGTGACGATGGTCCCCAGAGTCCGGATCGATTCACAGAAATGGATCGCGAAAGTGAAGTGAAGTCGAAGCTTTCAGTGGAAGATCCTCCTACCTTGGAGCTTAAAGAGCTCCCACCGCACCTGGAGTACGCATTTCTGGATGAGGAGCGTCATTTGCCTGTCATTATTTCATCTGGATTGGCGGGAGAAGAGAAGAGCAGACTGCTTAATGTGTTGAAACTTCATAAGAAAGCAATCGCCTGGAAAATCATGGACATAAAAGGAATAAATCCCTCCTTCTGTACACATAAAATTCTAATGGAGGATCAGTTTAAGCCGTGTGCGCAGCACCAGAGGCGGCTGAACCCAAACATGCAAGAGGTCGTTAAAAAGGAAGTGATTAAGTTGTTAGATGCTGGTATGATCTATCCTATTTCCGACTCTGTTTGGGTCAGTCCTGTGCAGGTAGTGCCCAAAAAGGGGGGCATGACTGTGGTCACTGGATGGCGGGTTTGCATTGATTATCGCAAACTCAACGACGCCACTCGCAAGGACCACTTCCTGCTTCCATTCATTGATCAAATGTTGGAGCGTCTGTCAGGGAAGTCATATTATTGTTTTTTGGATGGGTTCTCTGGTTACTTTCAAATTCCTATCGCTCCTGAGGACCAGGAGAAGACCACATTTACCTGTCCCTTCTGTACATTCGCCTGCCGGCGTATGCCCTTTGGGCTGTGTAATGCACCGGCTACTTTCCAGCGATGTATGGTCGCCATTTTCCACGACATGATTGAGGATTCCATGGAGGTGTTCATGGACGACTTCTCGGTATTTGGGGATTCCTTTGATCAATGTCTGGAAAATTTAAAAAGAATGTTGAAGAGGTGTGAGGAGACTAATCTGGTCCTGAACTGGGAGAAATGCCACTTCATGGTGAAGGAGGGCATAGTTTTGGGACACAAAATTTCTCACGCGGGCATGGAAGTCGATCCAGCTAAAGTCGACGTTATATCACGACTTCCGCCCCCCACCTCTGTTAGAGCTATACGGAGCTTTCTCGGTCATGCCGGGTTCTATCGGCGATTCATCAAAGATTTTTCAAAAATCGCCAGACCCATGACCCGTTTGTTGGAGAAAGATGCTCCGTTCGTGTTTGGAGATGATTGCTTGAGGGTTTTTGACCTCCTCAAGCAAAAGTTGATTGAGGCCCCTATTTTAGTCGCACCGGACTGGAGTCTGCCATTTGAAATCATGTGCGACGCGAGTGATTACGCTATAGGGGCCGTTCTTGGTCAAAAGAAGGAAAAGCACTTCCATCCGATCTATTATGCGAGCAAAACTCTTCACGACGCTCAAGAGCATTACACCACGACTGAAAAAGAGCTCTTGGCGGTCGTCTTCGCATTTGATAAATTTAGATCGTATTTAGTGCTTTCGAAAACCGTTGTATACACTGATCACGCAGCCATTAGATACCTCTTCAGCAAACAGGACGCTAAACCGCGTCTAATCAGATGGATCTTGTTGCTGCAGGAGTTTGATATTGAGATACAAGATAAAAAGGGTGCTTTGAATGTAGCGGCTCACCATCTATCTCGGTTAGAGCATGGAGACATCGAGGATTCGCGTTGGGATTCAATCAATGACAAGTTCCCACATGAATCTTTGATGGGTGTTGAGATATGCGATGAGTCGCCATGGTTCACCGACTTTGCGAACTATCTTGCTTGTAGAATTCTGATTAAAGGGTTAACTCACCAGCAAAAGAGGAAATTCTTTTCAGATCTAAAGCACTACATATGGGACGACCCTTTCTTGTTCAAGGTGGGTGCTGATCAGGTGATCAGAAGATGTGTATCAGGGACTGAGGCGACCGATATTCTGCGCCAGTGTCATGAGGGACCTACCGGAGGCCACCACGGAGCCAACTTCACCGCGAAGAAGGTGTTGGATTCTGGGTTTTACTGGCCGACCATTTTCCGTGACGCGCAGAGTTGGGTGAAAGCGTGCGATGCTTGTCAGAGGGCGACGAACATATCGGCACGCGACGAAATGCCCCAGAACTGGATACAAGTATGTGAAGTCTTTGATGTTTGGGGGATAGACTTCATGGGACCATTCCCCCCCTCACATGGAAACAAGTACATACTCGTGGTTGTTGACTATGTATCAAAGTGGGCGGAGGCGCAAGCCTTACCCACTAACGACGCCAGAGTAGTTATGAGGTTTCTTAAGAGTTTGTTCGCCCGATTTGGCGCTCCGAAAGTGCTCATTAGTGACCGAGGGACTCATTTTTATAATACACAGCTTGAAAAGGCTTTGTCCCGATACGGTGTGCATCACCGTTTGTCCACGCCCTATCTTCCGCAGACAAGTGGGCAGGTGGAGGTCACGAACCGTGGGCTTAAGCGCATCCTTGAGCGGTCTGTTGGAGCGAACCGCAAGGAGTGGTCGGACAAACTTGAGGATGCATTGTGGGCATTCCGTATAGCTTATAAGACCCCTATAGGGACCACCCCCTTTAGGTTGGTATACGGAAAGGCAAGCCATTTACCGGTGGAGTTGGAGTACAAGGCTATGTGGGCTTTGAAAACCGCGAATTTGGACCTAAAAACCGGAGGTGAAGCCCGGTTTCTCCAAATTCATGAATTGGAAGAATTGCGGCACCAAGCCTATGAAAGCTCCGTACTCTACAAAGAGCGCATGAAGAAACTTCACGACAAACGCTTGAAGGACCATAAAGAATTCCAAGCGGGTGATCTTGTTCTTCTATACAATTCACGGCTGCGCTTATTCCCTGGGAAGCTTCATTCACGCTGGACAGGACCATACACGGTTAAGGAAGTATTTCCTTCTGGTACTGTTGCAGTAGAGAACGCGGATGGCGTTACATTCAAGGTAAATGGTCACCGGTTGAAGTTGTACGTTGCCGGGCCGATAGATTCGGCGGTGGAGGTGATTGAACTCCAAACCCCGCACACTTCATAAGTGTGGGGAGGAGAGAGTCTACGCTACTGACTCGCGGATAAAAAATGTAACAAGAGCGTATTTTGCGCTTTAGGGGTAGTATCGTCTTTTTAAGTTGTTTTTGTAGTTTTAGCGTAATTTAAGTTAGTTAGGTAGTTTACGTTAGTTTGTTTAGTTTTCGTACGTTCCGAGCGAAGGTTCTGTATTGCAATATTGTTAGAACAGTTGGCGTGTTGAAAAAACGGCCGAAACAGTTGCTGGAAATAGGTTCTGCAGAAATTTCTTATCTGCACCTGATGCACGGCCGTTCCTCGGGTCGCACGACCGTGCGTCTCCGAGGGCCGGCACGGTGGATCGCACCCCCGGTGCATTTCCGAGAACAGTTGATAGGGTTTGGGAGATGTCGGCGACGCACGACCGTGCCACACGGAGAACGACCGTGCATCAGGCTGAGGGCAGTTTTGTCATTTGGCACTATAAATACCCTCATCTGCAGCCCCCATTCATAACTCGCGAAACCCTACCAGCACCAGGCCGTTCCAGAGCGATACTTCATCAAATCGCACGGTTTTTCGCACGATCTCCCACCCTTCTTCGCACGGTACGTTCCTAGTTGTAGATTTCTTGTTTCCTTACTTTCTAGGGTAGATTTCTTCCGATTCTTCAAGGAAATTTTTAGGGTTCTCTTCATAAACAAATCGAAGCCCTAACCCTTGTTGAATCGTAGTATCATGAATATCTGGTGCATTTTTCAGACCCATGTTTATGTAAAAACTTGATGATATGTGAAAAAATCGGGCTACTTAGAGCCTGGGTCAGAATCTGCAGAAAACGAAGTCGCACGGACGTTCCTCGTATCGAACGGTCGTGCCTCGCCGATTGATTCACAGTAGTTGGTTGTTGGTCGATGTTGCACGGTGGTGCCGTTGGTTGCACGCCGTGCAGTTCCGACATATTTGGGCTTGGTCTGTTAGTTCTCGGAGACGCACGACCGTGCGTCTCGAAGAACGACCGTGCCATATGCCCAGATCAGATTGACAGTTTCTTCATAATTGGCTGCTCGCCTATTTGTGATTCAAATTTCTCCTGTTTCCATCTTTCTAATGTTTTTCCTCTTACAGATGGACCATCCTTTCCTTCAATTCGATCCCAATATTGAGAAAGAAGCTTTGTGCATCCCGAAACGAGACGCATTGTGGGCGAGACGGGGGCAGTTTGGAGTCCCCCGATGGTTAGATTGGGAAGTGATGCGAGAACTCAATCAGTATGATCGACTGGACGACATGATGAGTCGCCCGCTTGCAAATCTGGTCGGTTGCAACCGACCCGTTTACCTGGAGTTGACCATTGAGTTCTTCGCATCTTATGCCTATGAAAAGTTGGTTGCTCATCGTAGACCCAAATTTCGCTACAAGAACCGGGTCACTTTCAGGTTATGTGGGCAATGGAATACGTGGTCGGTTGGTCGTTTGGGTAGAAGACTAGGGATTTATACTAGGGACGACATGGATGATGAAGATGTCTTCACTGAACAGTTCACCTTCCCCTCTGATGCAGCTCGGGATGAATTTTGGGCTGAAAACGCTATTGGGGAGCCCTACAACCCGAGGATGTCAAAGGCCTCGCGACTCAGAGACCCTTTGGTGCGAGTGATGCACCATGTATTTAGCCATTCGATATGCGGTCGCATGGACAGACTCGGTAACTGTCCAACACCTGACTTGATCTTTTTATATGCGTTGGTTGACAAAGCACCTATCAACCTGGGCGCACGAATGGCTGAGTATTTCGTCAAGAGCTCGGGGCGGACCCCGAACAGTGAGATACATGGCGGTCAGTACGTGACCGAAATAGCGTACAACGAGCGCCTCATGACTGAGGAGGTGCTTCAGAGTCTCACTCTGATTACTGAGGGGGTTCATGTCGATATCAGGTCACTGAAGGCCATGGGGGTGATTGTAGAGCTTGATAGGGGGGATAGGTTGAGGGGATTGAATAACGAGGTCTGGGACCCGTTGCCTCCAGCTGAGGAGGAACATGAGGAGGAAGATGAGGATGTTGAGATGGGGGAGCAACACGAGCAGCACCAGCCACCGACACCACCACACTCGCCGCAGCACCATGCATTTCATCAGCATGAGGACTGGCCCGCGTTCTACCAGCAGTTCCAGGATATGCGTGTGACGCAGGAGCAGCATGGTACCTACTTCGACGAGATTAGATCTAGCCAGGACCAGATCCGGGCTAACCAGGACGAGATTCGGGCCAGTCAGGCTCAGATTCGGGCCACACATGACCAGCTTCGGCAGAGCCAGGATACTTTATATCAGGGGGTCAGTGCGGGATTCTCATATCTTTTCGGGGAGATGCATCACGCATACCCCGACTACTTTCAGCACCCTCCGCAGTTCCCACCGTGGAACCCCCCTGGTTATGGCGATGCCGGCCCGTCCTATACAAGAGACGATGATGATGGAGATGAGTAGTTGGCGGTGGTGATATCAGTTGGTGGTGTTTTCTATTTCAGTACTTTATTTATATTTGGGTGTTTATTTTGACTATTATTTTCAAACACCCCGGTTATGTATTTCAGACATTTTACTTTATGTTCTGTTTGGATTTTAGTATTTATGTATATTATGGTTGTTTTGTGATTTTTCTGTTTCTGTTATGTTTTGGGTGCACATGTGACATACTCGCAGGTTTTAGCTATCGGATCTTGGACCGGAGCACGTACCAGATACAGCTTCGAAAGTCTCGTGGCGCCAACATCATCTTGAGGGGAGTATTTTTTATCCCTTTCTCTATATTTCGGGTCTCGCATTGGGGACAATGCGAAGTTCAAGTGTGGGGAGGGGGTTAACTTTGTTAACTTTGTTTGTCCTCTTAAAAAAAATCAGAAAATCAGAAAAATCATTCAAAAATACATGTGTTTTGTATATATGTTGGTAAATAAACCGGTTGGTTGTGTTTTAGAAAACTTCGGACTTGATAAAAACTCGACAAGCAAAATATTTTTGAAAAAGGAAACCGGAAAGCGTGACAAACAAAGAAAGACTTACATGATAGTTTTCACACTTTTACCCATTCCTTCCGTTACGTGAGCATATTTGAGCCTTGATTGTTATATATTTGTTCATTTCGGATATAGGAGTGAGCCGGATGTTATGTGCAATTTAGAACTTGTCACTAGTATGCTTGTTAAGACCATGAACTTGTGAATTTGTGTAAAAATGATAGAGGCACTTAGATTACCCCTTTGTTGTGTACTTGTTCTTTGTGTTGTGCTTCCCATTCACCTTATATTACCCTTTAGGATTAACCATGTCGAGCCTTCCCGTTCACCTTTGTTTACCCACATTATCGCCCACTTAACCAAATTTAGCCTTTTTATGTTTTAAACCTTTTTAGTGTTGAAACTCGGTCAAAATAATAGTTTAACTAGCTTGTTATTGTTTATATTTCATTGTATAGTTTTGTAAGTTTAAAAAAAAAAAAAAAAAACCAGAAAATAAAACACCCTAAAATAGGGTGAAGTTGATAGAAATCGAGCAATTTTGAATGCTTAAAGGTTAAAATTTCGTTGATAAGCTCGATTGTGCTTTAGTCGCCTTTTTAAGGCGTTTGTATGTATAGTTGTATATTTTTTTGCTAGTTAAACGCTACTACCGAGTTTTAACCATTTTCGCCACTTTATATGTCCACTTCCATACCCTTCGCCCACGCCTAACGTTACAACCCGTAAAGACCTCTTGATTTACACTTGTTCGCATGTTAGTTGGTGGAGACGAGATCTTATGACAAGCTTATGATATTGCACATTTCATTGACTAGGCATTGAGTGTTTACACATACACATTTTATGTATGTTTCAAAAATAAAACCGAGTGTGTGAACATTGTGAGTCGTGTGAAGATTAACATGTGAGTCAATTAAATGTGAAGTCACGGCTTTTTGGTTGTCGCTTTATAATTGCATATGCTTGTTGGGTTTGAGTCTTTTGATGTTGTCTTTCGACAAACCGGCTAACCGTTTATAGTAGTTTTCAATAAAATAGTGTGTAAATTATCGTTCTTGTTTGTTTATGTCTTTTATTGCTTTTTAGTTCAGCTTGCTTGAGGACAAGCAAGGTTCAAGTGTGGGGAGATTTGATATTCGCTAATTTACACATATTTTAGTCCCCCGTTTTACCCCTATTTTATGCGTTTTTTGCCGTAAAACCGTCATTCGGATACTTAAATATCTACACTTTTGTTTACAGGCCTAAAACAGCATACCAGACAAGATGATAGCAAAAAACGAGGACTTTCCGGACAAAACAACGAAGCTGCGGACATTCTGTTAAGGAAACTGACCTGGGCCTGTGGAACGGTCATGCGACCTGATGCACGACCGTGCATCTCCGACAGATGTTGATTAGTCCGGCAATGAACGAGCAGTGCGACTAGGCGTGTAAGGCAAACAAGGCCAGACCGGTGACGCACGGACGTGCCATCCGAAGAACGACCGTGCGACTCCGAAGATCAGCCAAACTCTCGGAACTGCACCACCAGTGCAACAACTCGTGCAACAGAGTCCCGGTGATGAACGACCGTTCCATATGAAGAACGGTCGTGCGATTTCGAATCTGGTCAACGATCCGCTGACGTCATGCAGTATGGTGTGCCATGCCCAATAATTGCTTAAAGTGCACGGTCGTGCCATATGAAGAACGATCGTGCCACATCGAAAAAATATAAAAACAGAACAGAAACATTCTGTTCGACATTCTGGAATTTTGGGAGCTTCACAGGCGATTATACAGGCTCCGGAGGCTTTGCTTTTGACCCGGATTCAAGCCACATTGTGCCGTTTAGCTCCATTACTACCCGGATCCTTAGTCTAGTACTTGTTTATGGTTTGGTTTTCTAATCTTTCCATGATTTTGTTAATCTTTCAAGTACTTAGATTAATGTTTATGTATTATTGTAGCATTTGGGCAAAAACACAACAATCCCTTGCTAGATTATAACCATTAGTTTGTTAAACTTTGTTTGTAATGACACTTTGAAGTATTTTCTATGTTAATCTTTGATGATTAGTTTGCAACCTTGTTATTGATATTGATTTCTTGATTATAAGTAATTATGTTGGATGATTGATGCTTGGTTAGTTAAGATAGTTGAAAAATGAAGCTTAATTAATCTTGTATTAGTAAACTTTGAACTTGGTTAACTAGATTAGCTTGGTTTAAATGTATGCATCATGATACTAGAAATGGTTAGTGATTTAATAAAATGTAATTATTGTTAATCAAGAGAGCTTGCCGTCACGTAAGGACCTTAACGGGTTAGATGGTGTCGTTATAAATTCTTGCCATGATTTGTTAGCTTAGTTAGTAGTTTAGGCCAAAATTGCTATCTTAGTGAATTATTGTGCAAGATTTGTAAAATGAACTCGGTTGTGATTTAATCTAGTTTATGCTTGTCTCGGTGGTTTCATTGTGTTTATCGGTGTCTCTTTCCTTGATTAAGTGCGGTTAGAAAACTCCTAACGGATGACTAACTTATTTTTAAGAGATTTTCATAGACATTTATCAATTGCACGTTAAAGAACAATTTTAGGTGGTTAAAGTGTGTTTATCGTTTTAGCTTTCCGAATGATTGTCATGTTAGGATTCCCGAAAGGGATACTAATTGTCTTAAATTGGAATATTGACCGAATGCTTCTAGTGCCAAAACCGACTTAGTTGACATGCTTTGGTTGTGTATTAAGCAAGGCTTTTTATCTATTATCGATTATGTTTTTATTATGTATTTGTTTACGCTTACTTTAGTTTAATTAAAATCAAACAAAACTTATGTTTTTACCGGTAGTTTAGTGACAAAGGTCTAGTATTAATTCTCCGCCCATTTCCTTGGATCGATACTTGGTTCTTACCGATACTTTATTACATATGTGACGGGGTACACTTGCCTCTTTCGTGTGTGTTTTGATGTAAAAGTAATAATCACTTTTATAAATTTAAAACCGAATCGTGTGTAATTTCATTGAAAAATTATGTATATATACGCACACGTCAACCCCCCTGAGGTTTAAGCCAATTGGCACTCTGACCCCCTCTAACGAAATAATTGCAATTTACCCCCCAACGTTGTTGTTTTGTCGCACTCTTACCCCCTGGCATCCAACTCTGTCAAGTCAACGTTTGTTTGACTGTTAATAACATGTGAAAAGTCATTTTTGCCCCTATCTTATTAAAATTATATAAAAAAATCAAGAATATTACATCAAGTTCATCATCATCATCAGTTCTTCATTCCTAGTTCATCAAGTTCATCACCACCACCACCTCCTTCTCCTCTTCTGACCACCGCCACCATCAACTCAGCCACCACCTCCGCCAACGCCGTTCACACCTCTCTGCGGCTCTGCCCCTTCGCCGCCGTCACTCATACCACCACCACCACTCTCTGCGGCTCTGCCCCTTCGCCGCCGTCCCTATCCCCCTTATACTTCCTTTTGTTTTCTTTCTCTTGGATTGATATATATGTAACCGTAGGTGTGATATTTTGGTCTGGTTTGAATATTTTAGAACTTTGCAAGCATGGATTTGACTGGTACCCTCTCCGGAGACATCGGGTAGTTAACAGAATTGGAGATTCTGTAAGTTTTCCCATCAAATGGTTAACTGGATTCTAGATTTTGCAGTTTTTTTTAATACTTTCTTTGTTTTTGATGTTTAGGGATCTATCTTACAACAGTTTGACTGGGCCTCTGATTCCAAGAATTGGGGATTTGAGGAATTTAGTTAATTTGTGAGTAGTTTTTGTGATTCAGTTGCTTTAAGTTGGGTCTCTTTGTTTTTGCTGAAAGGTTGTTAAAAGATTGATTTTTTTGTCTGATTTAAGTTATTATGAGTTGGGTTTGTTCTATGTTGTTAAGATTCTTGAAAAAAAGGTGATATTTTGATTTGTTTTCAGTTATGCTGAAATGGGTTTTCTTTGTTCTTGTTGAAATTCTTAACGGATTGATCTTTTTGCTCTGATTTCAGTTATTATGAGTTGGGTTTGTTCTGGGTTGTCAAGATTCTTGATAAAGTTGATCTTTTAATTTGATTTTGGTTATGCTGAAATAGGGTTTTCTTTGTTCTTGTTTAAGATCCTAAAAAGCATGTTCTCATATTATTGGATTTGATTATAATCTGAGTGTTTAATTGGTGAGTACAACAATTGTACTCAGATGTTGTGCACATGATGGTGTTTAATTGGTGGTTTACTTATAACCAGGTGGGTGGTGGAGGCTGATGGTGGTGGAGGTGGGTGGTGGCGGCTGATGGTGGTGGGGGTAAGGTTTGCAAGAATTGTTTAACATGGGGGGGGTAATATTGCTGAGTACAACAAACCATAGGGGGTAATAAGAAAGGGCAATTTAGTCATTTTACACCAAGGGGTAATATTACAGAGTAGAACAAACCATATGGGGTAATAAAAAAGGGCAATATAGTCATTTCACATTCCAGTTAATAGATCTGTTAACTTATTTGACGCCAGGGGGTAAGAGTGCGACAGAACAACAACGTTGGGGGGTAAAATTGCAATTATTTCGTTAGAGGGGGTCAGAGTGCCAATTGACCTAAATCCCAGGAGATAAAATTGCAGTTTACTCTAATAATAATAATAATACTAATAATAATAATAATAATAATAAATAAATAAATAAATAAAAAGTGCATACTTCTTTTACTATTTAGTTATAATAATAACTAATAAACAAACAATAAATAAGTAATAATTAAAAAAAGACAACTAAAAGACAAAAAAGACTAAAAACTAAATAAAAGTTATTGATGGATGTGATGTTTTTGTAGGGGGTGTAATTAGTAAAGAGTGGGGTGTAAATAGAACTAGCCTTGGGGAAAATGAGGAGGGTAATAGAAAAATACAGATCTACCCTCATGTTGTGATATGCACCTGATCTCACTTAACAGAAAAAATTAACTGAGTATGTCTTAAAAGACATAACGTGAAAGATTTGAAAACATAAAATATAACTCACATCAATTTTAAAGGAAAATGACACTATTTGAAATTTGATATAAAAATAAAGATAAAGACAAAGAACTTGCAATTCAAATCCCTCCAATTAGTAACTAACTAGTTTAGTTCAAATGAAATTTTCATTAGTAACTACTTTGAGAAAATTGTTTTATTATATTATAATTATTTATTCTCTCTAATTCCCAATCAATTTTCTTCATACCTTGATCTTTTTGGATGATTTTTCATTAATAGATCTTGTATCTTCAAGTCTTCATCGGTTGTAACAAATTTGATCTTTCACCTTTGAAATATTCCAATATGTTGCACTTGATGAATGTCTTTGTTGATTGGCGCACTTGATGAATGTCTTTGTTGATTCATGCACTTGGTGAGTTTATTTGATGATTGTTGCACTTCAACATACATTCACGACTTAATCAATTACTTTCTATGAGGTCCTAGCACTTCATCTTCTGATTCTTTATCACCGTATTTGAAATATGCATTTAAGGCCATGTTTGGCTTAGCTTTTCAAAACAACTTATAACTTTTTGGAAAAGTTAATAAGTCACAACGGAGTGACTTATTGACTTTTTCCCTCACAAATTAAAATAGTTTCATTCAAACACTTTTTAACTTTTCAAAAAGTCAATAAACTAATAAATCACTAAAATGTGCACTCCCAAACACCCCCAAGTATCAATTTTTATATTGATCTTCTTTTTTGAAAAGAGGAGATTTTTATAAATAAGAAAGAAAGCAACCAAACCATAGCAAGGTGCTAAGGCATAGTTACCAGTACATCAACAAAAACAAAAATAACAGAAAGCTTAATACATAAACATTATTTGAAACTTCTAAACTCGCCCCATTGTTTCCAATCTAGATCCGTTTTTCCAGCTCGTGCTTTAACCCAAAGAAACGAGAGTGCCTTAATGTCACCAACCGCCCTCGAAACGTGTGTCGTTTTGCCGTTGAAAATCACATTATTTCTAATTCGCCATAATGTCCAACATGTCGCCGCGATGATTAAATAGACCACCTTCTTTATATCTTGTGATGAACTTTGTGCTTCAATATATTCAAATAAACCCACGACGCTTAGTAAGTATCTTGGAAGGGGTATTTTGACCCATGACGATGTTGCTGACCAAACCAGTTGACTATACTGACATGAGATCAACAAGTGGTCCACCGATTCATTTCTTGAGTTACATAACACACATAGGACCGAAGGGATATGTATGTTCCTAATAACCAAGGCATCTCTAGTCGGAACTCGATCCAGAACCACTCTCCAAAGAAAGCAGTTTATTTTCTTCGGTAACCAGCAAAGCCATATAAGAACCTGTGTTTCTGGAAGCATGCTAACCCCATCTAATTCTGAACGTAGATTGCCCACCCTGAATTCTTCTCGGTCTTCATCTTGTTTCCATAGCCAACGATCAGATTTCTTGTTTAATTGAACCGTCTGTAGCCGATTAACACAATCCTCCCACATACTAGCTGTCTCCGAAAGGGAAATCGGGGACTCGCCACCCCACTTCCAGTTAATAAGCCCGTCCAACAGTGTGTAACGTTGCCAAACCAAGCATCGCTTATCTGATTGCAATGCAAAGAGATGAGGAAATTGATCTTGTAATAAAAAATCTCCTGCCCATTTATCCAACCAGAAGAAGGTTTTGTTCCCGCAACCCAATTGTAACTCCAGCCTGCTCTCTACATCGGACAACTTCAGATTTGCACCCTTACCTAACTGTACGATGTTCTTCCAAACCCCGCTTATCGAGTTCATCAATGGAATAGACGGGTAATTTCGATTTCTCCCGTGAATTGCCGTTATAACCCTTGCCCATAAATGTGTAGATTCATTCCTAAATTTTACTATCCACTTCACCATCATAGCTTTATTCATTGAAGCCAAGTTGCCAATGCCCAACCCACCTTGTTTTTTAGGTGCCACGACTTTGAACCATGGTACCCAACACATCTTATTCTTTTCCAAGCAACCTCCCCATAAGAATTTGCGCCTTACTTTCTCTAAGTATTTAATGACATGAACCGGAGCACTAAATAAAGAGAAATAGTAAGTTGGAAGGTTACCTAAAACCGCTTTCACAAGTGTCGTTCTACCGCCAAATGATAGCGTCTGTGCCTTCCATAATGAGAGTTTGCATTCAAAACGGTCAATGACAGGTTTCCAATTTTTTACTAATCCCATGTTAGAACCCACCGGCAATCCTAGATAGGAGATTCTAGTATATCTTCTAATGCTTTATCACTATACTTGCAGTATTAAGTAACCTTTTAGCACTTCATCGCCATTACTTGAAATATAATAATTGTAGAGGGATATCTATGTGGTATATACATATTTATTTACCAATGACCTAATAACACAAGTTTCTAATTCAATCATAACTAGAGATCATTTGTGTTAACTTAAATTGTTATAATTAGCATATTGTTTTTTCTCAACAAAGTAATAAACATATTGTAGTCGTTTACGTGGATTGCATGACTTCATTACGTAACCTTTAAGCATGTCCCTTAATTATAGATAGGGTTCAATCAATAACATTATTACACTTCACATTAATTCAAAATATTATCCCAAGGAATCATCACTACTCTCAAGCTTGAACCCAATTCTATTCCTTTATTCTTATTTAACTTTTTTATAAAATATTCGGAAGAATTAGGGTACCTTTTTTTCCTTATAAATTGATTATGTCCAACCTACCTCATGAAATATAGATCAACAACAACTTCAGTTTATCCACCTTTAAACACTATGGCACCACAAGTGCTCTTTGTTAAGCCCCTTCCACAACAATCTTGCCATTACCAGTACATGCCACAACGGCCCGTCGTACTTCAGGTGGCTCCAACGAAAGAGGCGGCTATGGTCAGCTGCAAGCCACGACGTCCTATGGTGTTTGGATACTAGAGGATGGGTTCTTGCTTTGTGAGATGTAGGTTAATTAGTTTACTTGGTCTGTTTTACTATGTAATAGATATGTGTTTTATACGTCACAATAGCTGATTTGTGCAAAACAATACAATTTATTTTGAATAAGTTTACCCTTAAAGTATGAGGGTAAATTTATAAAAAAGAAATTTATTGTTGTGTGTGTACAAATCAACTATTGTCACGTATAAATCATCTTCCTTTGTTAATGTAGTTTGTACCCAATTGTTAAAAACTAGTTTGTAACATAGCTTCTGAAAGATGAATAAAAAAGACGCTTTAGATAGACATTCTAGCTCCGTAGTATCAACATGATTAAAGCGACATAGTTGTTTAGTCGCTAAAAAAATGCGTCGCAAACATGAAGGTGTCGTTAAAGTTGGTAACAAATGCAATTAGCCGGTGTGGTTTGGCTAGCATAAGCTAGTTAATGTGCAATGTTACTGTCACATAGGAAGCGAACTTTAACTAGCTCATCCTTAAACTAACTCAGTGTGGGTTAAGTAATAAATAAAAGAAAAAAGAAAAAAGAGAAAAAAAAATTGTGATCGGTTCTTTACAGATGGGGTTTCACTCTTTCTCCTTTCCACGCCCATTAAGGGTTTGGCAGAGTCCTCTTTAGCTAGCTTGAGGCGGTGCTAGGTTTTTAAAGTGCTAAGGGAGAGGTGCGTTAGCCCACACCATCCAGCCTTCGTGATAAAGGAGTAGGTGACGGATCAAATCGAACATATGACAATTTTTATAAAATACAAATGGTAGCATGGAATCTAGTTATTTTGTTTGTTCTTCATTTATAATTTACACCCACTGACAATCACAGAACACACCATGACACCCCACCTTGAAACAGCGACCCCTCAATGCACCATTAATAAACTAAAATTGAAATCAAAATATGATTGAAGTTCAGATTCAAATTCAAATAACCAAAATCCTATTATAATGTAAAAAATAGTATTATTGGCAATAGTATATATATAGTTTGGATCAAATAGAATTAGCGTACGAATAAAAGAAAAAAAAAAAAAAAACGTGCAAAATTGTAAATAGTAACTATTAATCAACTAAGGCTTGCGAATTAAACTGATTTATCAATTATCAATTAATGCTTGCGAATCGGACTGATGAAATATATATACAAGATTCCTACAATTAAAGTTTTTTCTGAAAAGCTCTGCACAGACTCTTTTGTCAGGCTCTTTTGTCTGCGTCGCGCAGACCACGCGCATACATTGTCACGTGTAGACTGTTTGTTTTTCCGAAGACGATTCATTAAAAAAACGTCTGTGCGAGCTCTTCTTGGTACAGACTTGACCCAACCACTTCTAAGATCTTCTAAGGTTTGCAGAGGGTTAAACACCACCACCATCACCGTTCACCACCACCGTCCACCACCCACCACCGTCCATCACCACCACCACCACCGACCACCACCATCCACTACCTACCACCACCCACTACCGTCCACCACCACCACCGTCCACCACCACCCACCACCACCGTCTACCACCATCACCGTCCAGCACCACCACCACCCCCCACCACCACCACCCCCCACCACCAGTTTATTTTAGAAGTCAGCATACGTTAAAAAACAAACCGTCTTCTTCTTGCAAACTGTAGAGATTTGGTCCACCTCTTTTTCTATAAATATCTACAGATGTGGTCCACAGACTTCAGACATTTTACCTCTTAAAAAACAAACAACACCTTAATATTATAATCCTCACATTAGTTAAAACTAACGTAATTCGTTCCAACTTAGAAGCCAAAATATATCTGACAACACGGGGTCTCTTGTTCATATACTAGACAAACACTTTGGGTACCACAAACAATATAATACAAAGTTTTTTTTTTTCACACAACCCTAAAATATTGAGATACAAAATTTATAAATAAAAGTTAGCATACTTATATAGAACCAATCATATTCATATAGGCAAAATATCCAATTTAAACAGAACATAACTTTTTTTGCCATTCGAGTTATGAGACCCATAGGATAAAAAAATCGTTTTAACATGCCATCCTCTTCAACTCAAGTTTCCTCGTATACTTTACTATAAAAATATACCTATTTTTCTGCTTTTTTTATGTTTTAACATGCCATCCTCTTCAACTCAAGTTTCCTCGTATACTTTACTATAAAAATATATCTATTTTTTCTGCTTTTTTTATTTTCTTTTTTTATGAGTGTAATATGTGAATGTGGATTTTATTAATTCAAATGGTTATTTAGCTGTGCAATTCGTTTTATTTCTGTCAACTAGTCTTAAGCCCCATGCGTTGTGGTGCGGGAGGTGTAAAACCCTGATACCTACGTTGCAAGGCGGAGGGTCGTAAAATCATGCTAAATAGCAATCGAATAAAGCTAAAACCTGGAGAAAGCGTGAAGTAAAAAAATGACCAATTGTGGTAAAAACTTGAGGGGCCAAATGTGACCACCATACACCGTGCTAAATAGGAACAAACGAAGAAAAAACCCTGAGTGACCAAATATGACCACCAAATATTGTGCTAAGTAGCAATCGAACAACAACCAAATCTGGAGAAAAGCGTAAAACAAAAGCTAATTAAAAAACTAAACTCGTTAAACTTTTATAACACAATTATAATTATAAATAACCAAAATTTTATTAAAAATGGAAAATTTTAAAATCAACCATTCAAAAAAAAAAAGACAAAAATAATTAACTATTCCTTCATATGTTAAACATTAGTATATATAGATAATTTTACTTTTCAAGATTTGTCCTTATCTAATAAAGTTTAATCCATCATATCAAAATATAATTTGATGCAATGTTTATTTATTTAGAAATAATATAACTTTAACCTCTCTAAATAATATCTTTAAGTGCACTTTTTATTCGCTTTTAAGATGTGAATGTAACTTAGGACGACCCGCAAGCATTGGTGCATTGAAAGTGGTTAAAAGAATTTATACACTAGATGAAATTGGAGCATATTTTTAAGATTATGTTCCAACTGTCACGAATCAATCTCAATTATTTGACTTCCACTTGACCTTACCTTACTTATACCAATTGCACCACCCACTAGAGTTGTTAAATCACATCTTGGTTATATGGTGACACGACAACTTTTATTCAGTTGTAAACGTTGAAGATTCTAATTTAAGCTTTTGATTATGGAGAATAAGTTCCAACCAAAATGATATGCGAATGGTCAAATATCACATCAATTTACACTCGAATCGTATTGCAAAACATAAAAAGGTTAATATCATATGGCAAGTGCTTATAATAAAATCACCTAGATACGCAGAAAAGGCTACTTGTAACCCCACAATAGTCGAATTTGTTCTTCTACTTGTCCAAAATAACCGATTTTACATATTTTATGACAAACAAAACATAATGCTTCATTCAACCGGTTACTTTATATAGATTTTTTTAAGGAAAAAAGCAAAAAGGACTCAGTGAGTTTATGACTGTGTTTTGTGCTAAAAATGAAACTTTTAAGTACAAAATTAGAACTATCAATCCATTTTGGGTCTATCTCGGGTCCATTTGGGTGCGTAATGTAGAAAACACATATCATGCAAGTCTACGAGGGAATGACCATACCTCCTAGAATCCTTTGATATGTCTTAAGTCTGAAAGCAATTGGACTAAAGAAAATGAGTCACATAACAAAATTATGTCCACATATATGACACATGTTTCTAAAGGCATGTTTACTACGAATCTAGGACAAACGTAGCGCAAGGCATGTTCACTAGGACAAGCGTGGGCGTTACGCTGTTAGAAAAAAAGGTGATGCATCATCCCTAAGATGGCATCCATCCACATCTTGCGCTAAGACATTTCTTCTACAAAATAAGCAAAAGAAAAGTACCAAAGGTTCGTTCCAAGACGTCTTTTGTTTCTAAATTTCAACATTTGTTATCTCATGATTAATATGAACTCATGTGATATTCAAGGTAAATTGAACTCTTATGTAGTGTTTTAAAATCCTTATTTTGGGACACATTATTATATATATCAATTGACAACACCACTTTGCTACAGTGGTGTTGTCAATTTTTTTTTCTTTTTTTTTTTGTTTTCTTTCTTTCTTTTCTTTTTGTGTTTTTTTTTTTCTATTTTACTTTTACCCTTTAATTTTTAGCATTAACTCTTACAACCCCTTAACTTTCTAAATACTTTTTAATCGAGTTTTATGTCGTTATTTTTATTTACGTGACAACACCACTTTGCTACAGTGGTGTTGTCAATTTTTTTTTCTTTTTTTTTTGTTTTCTTTCTTTCTTTTCTTTTTGTGTTTTTTTTTTTTTCTATTTTACTTTTACCCTTTAATTTTTAGCATTAACTCTTACAACCCCTTAACTTTCTAAATACTTTTTAATCGAGTTTTATGTCGTTATTTTTATTTACGTGTCGATATAAACTTAAGTTGATTTACATTTCGACATGATTTTCTGTGTTTATTTATGATTTTGCCCCCAGTATAAAATTCATTTTAATATTTTTTTTTAAAAGACTATTGTAGTGTTTTGTTTT
Source organism: Helianthus tuberosus (assembly GCA_030545235.1). Lineage (NCBI taxonomy): Eukaryota > Viridiplantae > Streptophyta > Magnoliopsida > Asterales > Asteraceae > Helianthus > Helianthus tuberosus. Next base: position 171,952,818 of record CM060424.1, on the reverse strand, counting down.
AATTGGTTGGCTCGATTTAATTTTATTCGTCATTCCAAGCGGTAGTTTTTCCATCGTTTTAGTTTTTTTAGCAAAAGTATGGTAGTATTTTGTTTTACTTTGTTTACTCAATATAATTTTTTTTAGATCGTGTTATGAGTAGTATGTACAAGTAACTAAAACACAAACGTACATGCTATGAGAAAGAAATATTCGGCTTAATGCCCCGCAACGCGGGCGGGCAAAACCTAGTTTAGATAAATGTTCAACAATTTCAATCATTAACCATATTAAATTCTCTAGTCTTCAATGCTACTTTGAAAACTAATAATAGTTTGATGCTACAAACTAACCTTGTTAGAACATGCACATAACATTGGATTCTCTAAACCCAACTTATCTCTATTTTAAAGAGAAAAAAATAGTTTTCTTTCATTTATGTTCTATGTTGGAATCTCCAAAATGAATATCACTTTTATAGCTGCTATATTCTCTAGAGATTGAGATTTAGTGTAGATTTCTAGAAGGCCGGCTCATAGGCTTGTCAACCTAGGCACAGGCCTAGGGCCACTAAAAAATAAGGGCATTCAAGTTTTTAGAAAGTTTTTATATATATTATATATATTAGACCCAAATAAATACCTTTATTTCAAAACTAAACTAGTTTTTCATTAAAAGAGCCCAATGTAAATATTGTTTAGCAAAAAAAAAAAAACCTAGTTTCAAAGCTCATTTCGCATTAATTTTTTGATGTTACAGCACAACAACCATCAACCTAATCATCATTATTCAGCGGCCTAAAGCCCCTAAAATACAGCCGCAATCATCGTTCCCACTTCCCATCACAACTTGCTTTCAATTCTAGGTTATTGGCTATCAGTAGACGAAAAACTTAACCGTAATCACCCATGGTAACAGGTCCATCGGGATTGGAGGAGAGTTTATGGGTGAAATTAGGGCCCCCACTTTATAGTTCGCTTAGGTCTCCAAAAACGTTGGAACGGCCCTGGATCTCTAAACACATTTCTATGTCTCTTCTTCACAACCTACCTTCTTCCCGCTCTTTAGCTTCTTCCATGGCTCGTGCTACTTGTTCTTCAAAACCGTGCAATCAACACACATACTTCTGTATGTATAGGTTTTAATTTTTCATTTTATTTTATCATCCTTCCGAAACTTCTTGAAAAAAATAGTTATCCTTTGGAGTTGATTTCTTGTTTTACCTAAATGAACGATCTCTTGTAGGGTTCATAATCTATAATGAGGAACAATTGATCTCTTGGAAATTCATATGAGAAAAGGGATTTTGACTTTTAATTTGCTTTCACTTTGTGATTTGGTTTTCTTGATGATATTGGTTTCTTTATTGTGTTTGAAATTGGTTTTTAATATTTCTCGGTAGCAATGAGGTGGTGGTCCATTGATAAAGGTAAAACCTTTAAACACCTTGGGAGAGGAAGGTCTTGGATTCAAGTCCCACAAACGAAAACAATAAAAGAAATTTGTCGTTAAAAAAAAGTTTCTAGATTTCTTTTCAAGATGCCCAAAAAATGACTCATAAAATTTATTTGAGAAGAGGGGAATGTTTGGATGTATCTAGCATTGCCAAACAATAATAATAATTACTTATGCCATACTGATTCATTCTCTTGATCGCTATGTATTTCATTGGGTTAAGATCCGTCTTAACCCGAATTAATATGACCCTTTTTAGATGGACTAGTTATGACCCGAACTCGTATTGACACGAACCCATCCTAAAAAAATTATTACAATATAGTTTTACACGAAAAATATAATAAGACAATATAGTTGTTGGTGGTGAAGACTGTAAATGAAAGAATATAGATATAGGGTAAGGTTCATTTGATAAGACCATCCGTAGTGGGGCGTGATTTTTAAAAAAAATTCAAAAAAAAACGCCGAATAACGCCCCCCCCCCCCCCATTACGGTAGGCATTTTCGGGAGTTATTTTCGAAAAAAAATGAGTTTGGCGTTTTATTTAAAACGATGTGCACACATTTGACCGGCCAATCACAACTCCCCAACGGCTAGTTTAATTTTTTTTTAACCTTTTAACTATATATATATATATAAACTCATTCATTTTCAACCAAAACTATCTCAAAAACTCTCTAAAAAACACAACCATTTTATAAAAAACTTGATGGATTCTCCTAGTTCTTCATCCATGGTAAATTTTTACTACAACGAGTATTTTGCGGATGGCGATGTTTCCACCGATGAGGAGGTTGAGCAAGAGGCGGTTACGAGTGCTTGTCAACTAGCGGTGAGATATGTGAAGCATTGTCGTCGCCCCCAAGCAGAAAAAAATAAAAGAGGTTATATTGAACGAGACCGACGCGCGGCACACGATTGTTTGATGAAAGATTATTTTGATGAGGTGTCGACATTTTCGAACGAAATGTTTAGGCGTCGTTTCCGAATGAGTAAGCGGTTGTTTCTACGCATAGTTGACGACTTGGAAGCCAACTACGATTATTTTAAACAAAAAGGTTAACTCAGTGACTCGGTTATTTTAAACAAAAAGGTTGTTTCTACGCATAGGCGTCGTCTCAGTGACTCGGTTAACTCAGCTTACGGGTCAACTCGGTCCGGGTCAACAATGGTCAACAGATCAGTTCGGGTGACGTTTCGGGTTCGGGACTCGGTTCGGTTCAGGTCAACGATACAGTTCGGTCGACTCGGTCAAACTCAGTCAACTCAGCGAGTTGACTCGGTCAGCTCGGCTTTCAACACAAGAAGATGGTAAAGATTTTTCGGCACAATACATTTCATTATTCTTATAATCTTATTTATTTCGTGAACGAGCTCGAACCGATACAAACTAGTGCTTAATTTACATTTTGTCGCTTTTACGAAAATTATACATATTGATATTGAGAATATTGTTGAGTTCGACAAAATATATCGACACGTGGTTGTCGGGGGCGTCCAAAAACAGAGGAAACTCTGCCCGTTTTTTTCGAGAAAATCCAAAAACACAAAAGGCGTTTTATTATCGGATTCAAATAATCTTTTACAAAGACGACATTTTGGATATTATTTCGATAATGCTTTTATAAAATAAAACATGAAATAATATTTTCAATTCTTTTATTACTTTCGACAATCCTTTCAAGTATCAAACAATACGAAATCTTTTCGTAAACTTGAATATAGTTTATATGCTATTTCAAAATATCAAACGACACGACGAGTCGGAAATTTATTTACAACAAATAAATATAATTATTATATTTATTATAAACTTCGGAATTTCGACAACTCCTTTATAAAGTCAATATAATTATTTATATTGTTTCAAACGCCGAACACACATTCGTTTATAAAAATAAATATAGTTATATATTTATTTTCAAACACGACAATCCGATGATTCTTTCATGAATATGACTTTTTATATTCACGTCAAACGCCTAAATGGCATAGACATACACTTTGATAAATATCATACGAGACGTATATATGATACGAATTGGTTATACGTTATTTTCATACAAACTTTTGTACATACACGTACGATTTCTCGAGACAACTAAAGCGATTATATCAATATATTTATATACTTTTATATAAATATTCATATATTTTGAACCTCACGAGAACTAAGTCTTTTCGAGACTTCTTAAATACCGACGAATAAACGAATTACGCAAGCATAACTTCTTCGCTTCTTTCAAGTTAACAACTTACTGTCGAATCGTTCGGCTAACGATTCGGTAGAGCTCGGTGACACGTAGACTAGTTACCGCTTTTATTTAGAAACTTATTAGATATTCCGTGTTAGGAATATTGTAGAATGCACGCTAGCAAGTATCACTTTGGAAACGACATCACGGAGTCGTAATTAGCTAGCTTTGCACATGGAAATTCAGGCGAGTTCATAACCCCCCACTTTTTACTGTTTTACATTTTTGTAAATGTTTTCGGGGTGGAAAGACATGCACGTTTTGCAAAAACATACAAAGTTTTGAACAAACGCAAAACTCGTATTTCTAAATCATATTACAAAGGGATTTCGAGGAACTCAAATGATTTACGAAAGGTTTATACTAAACATACCGGTTTTTACAAAACAAATGCTTATTTTCGAAATGTGAAAAATTTTCGGTCAGGGTGACCAGGGATTTGGTCGGGGAGACCAGGGATTCGGTCAGGGTGACCAGGGATTGGGTCGGGGAGACCAGGGATTTTCGTACTTGCAGACATATTACAAAATGATTACGAGTACTTTTTACATGGTATGTTTAGCGTAAGGAGGGTTACTACTTAGATCATGTGAGTGGGTAGGCGCAACTTGAGATCATTAATCCTCATTGTAGGACCGAGGGACAGGAGCGGTAGATCTATCTGGGTGTAGCGAGCCCAGCCCCAGGCCAAACAGAACGGACCTCGGGGTGACTTTGTGCCCGACGCATAAATCCGCTAGGTTTGAGTCTTCCTACTTGCACTTCACACATATCAATGGCCTTGCAAACCATTGGTGATCTCTTTATTTCCTTATTTGCTACATACCAGGGACATATATACTTACGAAACTTCTTGTTCATACAAATTAAATACCATGTTTTATACAAAATTCAAAGCACAGGATTATGCGGGTATGGAGTCAAAGTCGGGGTGGGCATTGACGGTTATGCGAACATTACAAATACATGGTTTTTATGAACATAATGTGTTACAAACACAACGTTTCCATATAACTTGACAAGAAAATGACTTTTGATTCGTTTTCTCAATACTATTTCAAAAACCGGTTATTCCAAAGATTTATTTCAAATCTTTCATAACTCAAAAGATTTATTTCGAATCTTTCACAACTCAAAAGATTTATTTCAAATCTTTTACAAACAAACTATGAACTCGCTCAACTTTATGTTGATTTTTCGCATGTTTCTTTCTCAGGTTGCTTTTCTAAGACAAGGCTCGGTTGGAATAGGAGAACCATTGGAGACTCGAGTACTTAGTGGCGTTCAATGTCCAGTCACGCCAGCTCTGATAATTTCGGGGTGTGACAGATTGGTATCAGAGCTATAGGTTACAGCGAATTTGGTTTCTGTTGTGATACCTAGGCTCTAACCTCACTTTTCTCTGGGACTTAGACTATTAAGACGTTGAATACATACAGAACGCCTAGTACTCGAATATGGTCTCCAACCGTTGCCGAAAAGCAAACTGTCAAAATTTTGTTTTCAAACATACGCTATTGTGATGTTTTATACACGGTACACAAAACAATTACATACAGTACACAACACTCTGAGAGTTTAGGAAACATGCATTTAAGACCTTCGGAACAGGGAATTCACGCGGGTGGTTGGATCTGGTCGAGAGACCAGGAAGTCAGTCTGAGAGGCTGGGAGGGTATTCTAGTGGGACTAGGAGATTCAGTCTGAGAGGCTGGGAGGATAGTCTAGTGGGACTAGGAGGTTCAGTCTGAGAGGCTGGGAGGATAGACTAGTGGGACTAGGGGAATTACTTGATTGCTTATTGGTGACTAACATGGTTATTTGATTATATGATTGATTATTTGCGCATGTGTGTGTTTATTAAAGGTCATCACGTAGGAACTGCAAATATTAACTCGGGCACATATTATTATCCATATTGTCTATGATATTTTGACTTCCCGAGCAGGCAGCCTACGTATAACGAAACACTAGCGCACGAGAATACATGGAACTCAATTTCTACGTCAACGGATGTCGGGGTACATCACCTTCTACGCGGCACACAACGCTAGTGCACAGGTATACGTGAAACCTAAGCTATACATCAATGGAGGTTGAAGTACGACACATACGACTATCGAGGCGAGGCCTTGAGAAGGAACGATGACGCAAATTTAACGACGACGCTAGATCCCTGTCAGCAGGAGAACTAACGATCAGGAAACGACAACTTGTCACGCGATCCTGCAACGACACGAATCACGCCAGGGAGAAGACGATTGTCTCCGCATTCCCCCCTACCTAACTAACGACGAACACGCTATGTTCGACATTCCGTGGTAATGTCACCTAACAATTGGTCGTCACACGAAACCCCAGGTAAAGTCCTCAAATTTCTTTTATTGAAATTTCAAATTTCACACTTACTGAGTAGATTTTCGTATCTCTACTCCTCTTAATGGTCATTGTATCACGATCATTTCTTTACAAGTTACATACATGGTTTTTCGTTGTAACCATGCCTAAAGTTTTCTTGTCAATACATATATTTATTATCGGAATGCGCTAAAACCAAGTTCGATTGTTTGAACTTCTGCATTACACATACTCAATTCAAGATACCATATGATGTATTGAAGACATCATATTCAAATTTGTTTTAACAAGTGTTTCATTTGTTCCTAGTCGAAGTAAATTTGTTTCGCATTCGACTCCATTAAATTGTTTGTTGATTTCGACACCTTGTGGTGGTATTATCACTTATTTGAACCTTGCGCTAAACTCATTTACATATCTTATGCACGGATTTAATTATTCATTTATTGATTCAGATTAAATCCGCTTTGATTTCTCACATTACAACAGTCTTAATACAATTGTGTGTTAAGACAATGGTACACAAATTCTTCTCATATTTCGGTGTACCTCATAACGGTTCTTTCAACATCGATCGAATGCTTTGCGACATTCATTGCTTCTTCATCTTCGATCGAAAACATTATTTCTTTGATGTTCAAATTTCAATTGAAAATCCTATGATGTTTGTTAGGAACAAGCGTTCAAATTTATTTCGTTGAATCTTCATTTGACTTCAAACACGGTGAATTTGTTTGATCACCGCTATTATAGAGTTATTTAAATCACTACGACACCTTGTGGTGTCAGTACAAACTTGTAGCTTGGGCTAATTATATGATTGAGCGTTTCATGTAAAACAACAGGTGATACTTGTTCGATCACCGCTATATTCGAATTGCTTCATTCACTAAGACACTTTGTGGCGTCGGTATAACTTGCAGCTTGTGCTGATCACGATCGAGCGTTTCATACAAACTAGTACATTTGAAATTATTGATTCTAAGTTCATCCAGTGGATGTTATTGATTCTAGAACTCATTTACATGCTATAAACGTTCATATGGAATTCGATTGGTCGAAGTTCCTGTTCATTGTTGGATCCTTCTTAACTTAGTCGCACTGGTGACTGTATCATTACGTCTCGTTTCCTTTGACATCAATTACTGAGACACATTTCTTTTAAACCGATGGGTTCTTATTGTTGAGGAATGTCATTAAATTCACCTGATTCGAATAAGTCTTATTTCGATTACGCGGTCATTCACTTTGTTATTACTCGGACTTACCTGCGAACAACACAATTCTGAGGAGATAACATAGTCTAAATTTCGAGGACGAAATTTCTGTAACAGGGGGAGAATGTGACAACCCGTGATTTACGACACCTAATTACGTGATTAGCATATGATTAACGCAATAATAATTAGTGTTTACAGAGCAAATTAACTTAATTAGGCACTTGGAGTGCCCAGGAATGTTTATTCGACTATACAGCGCGCGTATGGTGAGTTACGGGAAATCTGCTGAATATTACGCGACAACGAACAGAATACTGACAACGCCGACAAATATAAAATTTTTACGATATATTTTAGCTTCGTAATTAAATTTTAGTGATGTCGGTCGAAACCGGATCGAAAAACGGATTAAAGACGACAACGATACAATTTTTCGCGATTATTACCGTATTCGACGAACGGACGTGCAAACAACGACTACCGACCGAATTTTTGTGTATTTTAAATTTTTGACGTTAAAAGGAGTTCAGGGTTTTGACAACGGGTCTCGTAGGATTTACGGGCCACTTACGCACGGGGATTGAGCTTGGGCCCTGGGCCCAAGCCCAACACCCACAAGCCTAAGCCTGCACATGTATATTAGATCTCTTCAAGATCTACACAAAATTCTTTACTAAATCCATACTAAATCTTTCAAATCTAGACAATCCTTGCAAATCTAAACAAAATCCTACAAAAGATTTATTTAGATCTCACAAGATCATTTATATCTTTATAAAAACCACAATACCAAACACTCCCACTGAACCGATTTCCCCTGCTCTCCTTCTTCATCTCTTGAGAAACCCTCATATCCTTCACAACTCAAACAAACACTTTTCTCTCACTCTCCAAGAAATCCGGTCACCGGATTCCTGATTTCCGGCGCCTCTTGTCTTCTCCGGTGAGTACACATCACAACCCCCCCCCCCCCTTTCGAGTAACAGGACCGACCACCACCACCACAGTCTGGTGGTGGTGCGACGGTGGAGACAGAAACAGAGAGGGAGAGAGAATCGAGACGGAGAGAGAGAGAGACTGATGAGAGAGAGAGAGCGGAGCAAGAATGAAGGTGCCGACCACCACACGCGGCGGCGGCCGGCGGTGTTGGTGGCTGTGGTGGGTGTTTTGCTGCCTTTTCTGTTCGATCTCGGGTCCAGCAGGTATGTGAGTCGATTTAGGCTTCAAGCTCGGTGATTCAGTTCGAGTTTTGGGTTCACAGGGTTCGTTTTTGGTTCAGATTTAAGCCACGGCTCAGTCATGGGTCTCGGGTTCGGGTGCGGTCCAGTCAAAGGCAGTCAACAATGGTTCGGGTTAGTTTTGGTTCAGCCTTGGTTCGGTCCAACCCGGTCAAAAACAGCAGCCTCGGGTTCTGCTCGGTTCAGTTGACTCGGTCAAACCGAGTCGAGTCAGTGTTCGGGTCAGCAGGTTCAGGTCAACAGTTGGTTCGATGTCAGTCAGGTCGGGTCAGGATTGAGGTCAGCGGGTTCGAGCTTTGGTTTATCGGGTCAACAGGTTCGGTTTGGTCAGGCGGTTCAGTTGACTCAGTCACCGAGTCAACTCAGTGACTCGGTTAACTCAGCTTACGGGTCAACTCGGTCCGGGTCAACAATGGTCAACAGATCAGTTCGGGTGACGTTTCGGGTTCGGGACTCGGTTCGGTTCAGGTCAACGATACAGTTCGGTCGACTCGGTCAAACTCAGTCAACTCAGCGAGTTGACTCGGTCAGCTCGGCTTTCAACACAAGAAGATGGTAAAGATTTTTCGGCACAATACATTTCATTATTCTTATAATCTTATTTATTTCGTGAACGAGCTCGAACCGATACAAACTAGTGCTTAATTTACATTTTGTCGCTTTTACGAAAATTATACATATTGATATTGAGAATATTGTTGAGTTTGACAAAATATATCGACACGTGGTTGTCGGGGGCGTCCAAAAACAGAGGAAACTCTGCCCGTTTTTTTCGAGAAAATCCAAAAACACAAAAGGCGTTTTATTATCGGATTCAAATAATCTTTTACAAAGACGACAATTTGGATATTATTTCGATAATGCTTTTATAAAATAAAACATGAAATAATATTTTCAATTCTTTTATTACTTTCGACAATCCTTTCAAGTATCAAACAATACGAAATCTTTTCGTAAACTTGAATATAGTTTATATGCTATTTCAAAATATCAAACGACACGACGAGTCGGAAATTTATTTACAACAAATAAATATAATTATTATATTTATTATAAACTTCGGAATTTCGACAACTCCTTTATAAAGTCAATATAATTATTTATATTGTTTCAAACGCCGAACACACATTCGTTTATAAAAATAAATATAGTTATATATTTATTTTCAAACACGACAATCCGACGATTCTTTCATGAATATGACTTTTTATATTCACGTCAAACGCCTAAATGGCATAGACATACACTTTGATAAATATCATACGAGACGTATATATGATACGAATTGGTTATACGTTATTTTCATACAAACTTTTGTACATACACGTACGATTTCTCGAGACAACTAAAGCGATTATATCAATATATTTATATACTTTTATATAAATATTCATATATTTTGAACCTCACGAGAACTAAGTCTTTTCGAGACTTCTTAAATACCGACGAATAAACGAATTACGCAAGCATAACTTCTTCGCTTCTTTCAAGTTAACAACTTACTGTCGAATCGTTCGGCTAACGATTCGGTAGAGCTCGGTGACACGTAGACTAGTTACCGCTTTTATTTAGAAACTTATTAGATATTCCGTGTTAGGAATATTGTAGAATGCACGCTAGCAAGTATCACTTTGGAAACGACATCACGGAGTCGTAATTAGCTAGCTTTGCACATGGAAATTCAGGCGAGTTCATAACCCCCCACTTTTTACTGTTTTACATTTTTGTAAATGTTTTCGGGGTGGAAAGACATGCACGTTTTGCAAAAACATACAAAGTTTTGAACAAACGCAAAACTCGTATTTCTAAATCATATTACAAAGGGATTTCGAGGAACTCAAATGATTTACGAAAGGTTTATACTAAACATACCGGTTTTTACAAAACAAATGCTTATTTTCGAAATGTGAAAAATTTTCGGTCAGGGTGACCAGTGATTTGGTCGGGGAGACCAGGGATTTGGTCAGGGTGACCAGGGATTGGGTCGGGGAGACCAGGGATTTTCGTACTTGCAGACATATTACAAAATGATTACGAGTACTTTTTACATGGTATGTTTAGCGTAAGGAGGGTTACTACTTAGATCATGTGAGTGGGTAGGCGCAACTTGAGATCATTAATCCTCATTGTAGGACCGAGGGACAGGAGCGGTAGATCTATCTGGGTGTAGCGAGCCCAGCCCCAGGCCAAACAGAACGGACCTCGGGGTGACTTTGTGCCCGACGCATAAATCCGCTAGGTTTGAGTCTTCCTACTTGCACTTCACACATATCAATGGCCTTGCAAACCATTGGTGATCTCTTTATTTCCTTATTTGCTACATACCAGGGACATATATACTTACGAAACTTCTTGTTCATACAAATTAAATACCATGTTTTATACAAAATTCAAAGCACAGGATTATGCGGGTATGGAGTCAAAGTCGGGGTGGGCATTGACGGTTATGCGAACATTACAAATACATGGTTTTTATGAACATAATGTGTTACAAACACAACGTTTCCATATAACTTGACAAGAAAATGACTTTTGATTCGTTTTCTCAATACTATTTCAAAAACCGGTTATTCCAAAGATTTATTTCAAATCTTTTATAACTCAAAAGATTTATTTCGAATCTTTCACAACTCAAAAGATTTATTTCAAATCTTTTACAAACAAACTATGAACTCGCTCAACTTTATGTTGATTTTTCGCATGTTTCTTTCTCAGGTTGCTTTTCTAAGACAAGGCTCGGTTGGAATAGGAGAACCATTGGAGACTCGAGTACTTAGTGGCGTTCAATTTCTAAAAGACTTAGCTTATTTGCTTCCGCTGTGCAATGAAGATACCAGTCCAGTCACGCCAGCTCTGATAATTTCGGGGTGTGACAGTATGATCGGGAGCATAGATTGCATGCATTGGCGTTGGGATAACTGCCCGACCGCATGGCGAGGCCAACACACACGGGGTGACAAAAAAGGACCCACTATTATTCTTCAGGCGGTTGCTTCACAGGACCTTTTGGTTTGGTCGGCTTACTTTGGCGTGGTCGGGTCATGCAATGATATCAATGTTTTTGAACAATCTCCGTTGTCAGAGGAGTGGATTTCTGGCAAAGCTCCAAAAGCGTCGTTTTACGCAAATGGAAACTACTACCCTCATGGATATTATTTGAGTGATGGAATTTATCCTAGGTATTCGATTTTCGTGAAGACGTTTAGTGATCCTATTGATGAAAAAAGAGCATACTTTAAAAAGGTTCAAGAGTCTTCACGAAAAGACATTGAGAGATGCTTTGGGGTTCTTAAACAACGCTGGCAATATTTGAGAAATCCTTTTCGTGCATGGAGCAAGCAAAAAATGAGAGATGCTATGTACGCTTGTATAATCATGCACAACATGATTTTGGAAGACGAAGGAAAGGCGATATGCCAGAATTATGTGCCAGAAGCCGTTCAAGAGGACCATCCACAGGCGTCAATGGAAGAAAGAGTGAATAATGCGCGAGTGTTGCGTTACGAACCGTACCATTCCCAGTTAATGGTTGATTTGGTACACCACGCATGGTCGGTTCGGTATGTACCACCTGAGGGAGAGGAAGAAACGGAGGACGAGGAAGACGAAGTTGGCGAGGGTGAAGAAAGCGAAGACGAAAACTAGTGTTTTTTTTAATTTAATTGGATTTTAATTTTTTTATTTCTAGTATTGTATTTTTTTTTATTTAATGATTGCATGGGCGTTATTGGAAAAATGCCCCACTACACCACTTTTGCAATAATGCCCCATGCTGACTGGGATGACACGTGTCGAATAATGCCCCATGGTGGGGGCATTATTTTGATTTACCACTACACATGGTCTAACCACCTTTATTGTGAGAACCAATATGAACACACCAAAAAAACCTAACACCCCCCCCCCCCCCCCAAAGCTAAATGCTAAAAACTAAACCCCCCCCCCCCCCCCAAAAAAAAACCTAAAAAAATCTAACCCCCACCCAAGCTAAAATGCTAAAAACTAAACCCCCAAAAAATCTAAAAAATCTAAAAAACACAAAAAAAAAAATTAATATTTTTTAGCTAAAATCGCTACTTTTAGTAGCCCAAATTTATTTTTTATTTTTTTTTGTAACGAAAATTAGCGATTTTTAGCTAAAAATTTTTTTGTGTGTTTTTAGGTATTTTTGGTTGTGTTCACATTAGTTCTCGCGGTTCTTGCAATAAAGAGTGGTTTCTAACGGATCCTTTATATATATATATATATATATAGATGTTGAGAAATGAATGGTGGTGAACATAGGAAAATTTAGAGATAAATGTGATTTTTGTGTAAATTATAGGGACAGATATAAAATATTCGAATGTGACTGTTGTTAAACACTAACCTCAACTCAAATTAGAAAAACATAACATTATATCAAATCATCTGTATATTATTTTCCGTGGTGGCGTTACCGTTAGAGTATTCACATCACACTCTCGTTCTCTATATACATAACTAGTATTAAGCCCCTGCGTTGCAGCGGTTGTAATAAAGTTGTGTTAAGTAGTAGCAATACTATACCATTGTCAGCGACCACCAACACCGGAAAATCTCGTAAAAACAAAATAAATAAAGAAGGGAAAAAAATAACGTCGAGCGAAAAGCAGACGTAAAATCTTTGAATCACGCACGCTCGTTGCTGAGAAATTAAACTGAAACGTAAAACATAGAAAAAATAACTAAGTCCGTCCAGGACCCGCGTGTTAGACGCACTTACTTGTCAAACGCAGAAAAATAGATGTGACGCGATGGGCCAGTTAAACGGGAAAAAATATACGAAAAAATATTGAACCCCACACGCACGTTGCGGTGGGTTAACTCACAAAATTTAGAACGAAACGAAAAACTTAGGAAAGATGAAAAGTATGGTGGACCAACATTGAAAAAAAAAGAGTTGGGATTAAATTGCGAAAGATGAAAAATTTTGGGTTAAAAGTAGAAAAACAAAGGGTCTAAATTGTAAAATTGAAGTTATTTATTAATTTTAGATAAAGATAAGAATAAAATAAGTAATATCTATATATTGGTTATTAATTAATATTAATATTAAAAGAATTTATTAAATAAATATAAATAAAATTTATGAGGTTGAAGGAGAGAATGCCATGTGGCATTATTTGGAGTCTTTTATGATAATTTAGATTTAACTGAAAAAAATAAACTTTTCTTTATAACTTTTTTATCATATAAAAACCTCACATATCCCATTCTCTATATTTATCTTTATCTCACTTATAAACACTTATTTTATTAATTTTTTCCTTTCTTATATACTCACAAACAGGTGGCTGACATGCAAAAATAATTGAATTTATGTTAAGTTCATGAAATATGGTTAAACCATTACCTTTACTACCAAAAAGATAGGTTAAAGTGAGATTATGATTATTGTTATTGTTATTATTTAATATGATTTACAGGATGTCGACTACAATCAAGAACTTTATGAAGGAACCCTAGACTCAAAGAACTTTAAGAAACTCTCAAATCAAAGAACAATTCGACCAAGATATGAATTGAAATAACACACTATACATCTACTAAAGACAATAATACATGCCCAACATCACTCTTTAGCCCAGCAACAACAGTCCAGTCCAAAGACATATTTAACAAGCCCACATCATCTCCAGCCCACCTACATATTAAAAACCACAAACATTTCACGTTAATTAATACCTAGTGCACGGTTCAGTTTAGATTTTGGACTTTTGGGTAAAACCGAAACCGAAATCGAAATATCGGGTTTTCGGTTTTTTAAAACCGTTGGGTTTCGTTTTTTTTGGAACAAATTATTTTAGATTCAAAAAAATAAAAAATATAATTTAAAATTTAAGAATCTTTCTTATATGTTTACATTTAAGTTGTTATATTTAACTTTTTTAATTAATATTGTTCACATAAAACTTAGACTTCTAATCTATTTTTATATTTCTCCAAAGTTTTTATTAGGACGTTTTCTTTTAATCAGTGTTGTAAACATCGCGACTAGTCGGCGATTAATCGCTAGTCGGCCAGTAACTGAGTAATTTTTCGTTAATCAGTCCATTAATCAACAGTCGGGCCTAATCGAACCTAGTCGGCCAACAAAAAATCGGCCATTCCGGCCAAATTCCGGCAAAAAAACTGTATATTCCGGCCAATTTCCTACCAAACCATGTGAATTCTTACAATTAATCTTGTATACTTACAAAAATGAGTCGAGTAAAAGAGAAAACCTATCTACTTAAAATTATTGCCTATAAAAATGTGTATATGTATACATAAAACTGGATATTACATATAAAAAACCCGATCCGATTAATCCCTATTAATCACGAGTAATCCCGAGTAGTCGCTAGTCCCCACCTCACCGGCCGACTAGCGACTAGCGACTAGCGAGTTCTCCAACCTTGCTTTTAATAATGCTTTGACTATCATTTAAGCTTTATATAAAATACTTAACATTTAAGAATAAAATTAATAATTTCTACTAGGATGAGTTAAATACTTAAACAACAAAAACTTAACATAAAAATATATGGACTAGGCATATTATTGTAACTTATCGGTTTGGTTGTGTGTTTTTCGGTTATTGAAAATGGTTATCAGAAAACCGAATCGAAATTTTCGGTTATTAAAAATCCAAAAACTAAACCGTCGGTTTTTGTTTCGGTTCGGTTTTTTCGGTTATTGAAAATGGTTATCAGAAAACCTAACCGAAATTTTCGGTTATTAAAAATCCAAAAACCAAACCGACGGTTTTTGTTTAGGTTCGGTTTTTTCGGCTCACCACTAAATTACCTACTACTTTGACCCAATAACAAAGTAAATAAACATGACTAAATTAACCCAACTCATGCAACTCATCAGACCCGTTTGACCTGCAAAGCTCGTATCCAATTAACCCAGTTTAGAACCCGTCAAGAATAACCTACACTTTCTATTTTAGGACTATATTTTAGTAATGTCTACGTATTCATCTACATAAATCGTCACATTTATTTACATGTAAATAGAAATAAACGAAGTTCAATTACTAATAAATGAAAAAAAAAATTGTTCGCGTGTCGTGTTCTGATGCTTTCTCACCTTATTCATATTAAATAATAAGAATTTTAAACAAAATATTAGATAAGAAGGGCCTCGTCGAAATCATCGGTTTTCTACCCAACGTTAGATGAGGATAAAAGTTTGTTTTTATTATCATCATATTAAATAATAATAATAATAATTATTATTATTATTATTATTATTATTTTAAACAAAAAAATAGATAAGAATATAAACGTTTGTTTTTATTATCATCATAGTAAATAATAACAATAATTTTAAACGAAAAATTAGATAAGAATAAATATTTGTGTTTCTATAAATAATTTAGTGAATTGGAAGAATTGTCCTTTATCTTTATACCCATTTTCAGGCGGTGTCCTTTATGTTTAAAATTGATGAGTTTTATACTTTATGTTTTAAAATCCTACACGTTCCATCCTTTAAACCTAACCCAGTTAGATTTGTTTGTTAAATCAGATCACCCGAGGGCAATTTAGTCTTTTTACCTATATATATAAATATTTTAATTAATAATAAAACAATAACAAATTTAAGAAATTAATATAATATAAGGGTGGAGGGAGTCGTTCAATCACTTAGGGTGTTTGAGTTATTATCTAGCCAATAATATCATGTCATGTCAAGTCTCCATTCCACTACTCATTTTGCACTCAATCACTAGCAATGATTCAAACACATGGAGAGTGGTAAAGAATTTTTAAAAAAAGTTGTGATTGGTTGAAAGGGGTTGGAACCTACCAATAAACCCCTCTTTCTCCTCCTTCCCTTCTCTTCCCGCATCGGTGAGTATACACCAAAAAAACCATTCACCAAACACCGAAAAGAGGCCGGCATCCATTCAACGCTCGGCAAACTTGGTCCCCGATTCCCTTTCCCGCAACGACACCGTATACCCTAAGAAATTAATATAATATATTATATATACAAATAATATATGTATATGTATACAACGTCTAATAACCCTTGTCCCTCACTACCATTCTCCCTCTCTGAACATAGGTCCACCACCAACCACCACAAACAACCGCCACCCATCACCCCCTCTCTTCACATCTTTTCTCCACTGCCCCACCACACCACTCGCAACCACCACCCACCGGCCCAGATATAAGAGCAGGCAGGGTGGTCCTTTATGGACCAACCATAACGCGTTGAACCATCACGAAACACCGCCGCCGCCCCTCCCATAACGCGTGGAAAACAAAACGCGTTAAACATATAACGCGTTGAACTTTTGAAATGTTTGGCTTCTTTTTGCTTGACGAACCCTCAAACCCTCGACGAACCCTCAATTTCTGTCACGAACCCTTCAAACCCTCGACGAACCCTCAAACCCTCGACGAACCCTTTAGTTGACGAACCTTTAAATTGGGCTTTTGGGTTGTTCATCAATTTGGGCTTTTGGGTTCTGTTATTTGAAATTAATTGAAATTTATAATTTTAGTGTGGAAAAATTAGTGAAATTTATAATTAGTGTTTAATTTCTAATTTTAAAATGAAAATTAAAAAAATTTGGGAGTGATAGAATTCCATCACTAGTGATACCACCCCCCTACATTTCTATCACTAGTGATAGAATATTGGGTGATGACATGGCACGATTTGATTGGATAGTGGGAGTGATAGAAACTATCACTAGTGAACCACCCCTCCTCCCCTAAGGATGAGAAAAAAGGCGGCGGCGGCCACCACCAGATCTGTGATGGGGTTGAAACGGCTCTGATTTTGTTGTTCGACTGAATAATTGATTTGAATTTGTTGTTCGACTAAATAATTGGACTGGTTAGATCTGAATTTGTTGTTCGATTGAATAATTGCTGTAATTTTGTTGTTCGATTGAGTAATCGATCTGAAACTGTTGATAGATTGAATAAGTGATATGAATTTGTTCGATAACTGATTGAGTGAATGAATGTGTAGATGATTACGGAAACGATTGTGACGATGATGGAGAGGAACAGATCGAGTCAGTATGCGATAGCGAAGTTTATCGAATTGGTTTTAGATCAACCCATCCAGTTACCTCAGACCTGATCTGATGAGCGAATTGGTGTCCCTCATACCCTTTTTCAACCTAGTTTAATAACATCTTTGATCAGATTTACGGGAGACTACGAGGAAGATTCTGATGTATTTGTGTCTTGATTTGAATTTGAGATGTGGGATTTTTGGATTTGATTGTTAATTGGTTGTGGGGTTTAGAGAGAGATGGGTGTCTTTGATTGTAAATTGTTGCTGGTGGGTTACAGTTGGGAGAGAAAGAGACTTTGAATGGGTTAGGTTGGAGGTGATAGCAGGTCGTGATAAGTGGTGGTTGTCGGGTGGATGGTGGTGGTGGTGGTGGTAGATGGTTTATGGTGGTGGTAAGTAATATGCAGAGTGGGCATGAGAGTGTATGGCTGTTCAAAAAACTCGCGGCTCGCAGTTCGCTCGAAGTTCGCTTGAAAAAAGTTCGAAAAAAGCTCGGCTCGAAATTGGCTCGGCTCGAAATTGGCTCGATCTAAACGAGCCGAGCCCGAGCCAAGGTAGGTTCGGTTCGTGGCTCGCTCGATAGTTGGCTCGTTGGCTCGCTCGTTTGGCTCGTTATCATTATTATATATATGTATATTATAAAGTCTGTATTAATTATTAAACATATGTTCAATAGTAATAAATAAATAATGTTAAAACTCAAAATTGAAATATACAAAAATAAATATTACAGTAATTAGCCAACTTGTAACTTGCACTCAATAATAATAAATTCATAAATTATCATTGATTCTTTCAAAAATAAAGTGTCTGCGACTTGGTGTTTAATCAATTACCTACAACTCTACCACCTATACACATACAAAAGCAAGTAAAGGTTTTATATAATTACTTAAATCTTCAAATAAACAAGTTGGAAGAGAGAAGAAGATGAAGCAACAATCAATCGGCTGTACAATACCCAAAGCTTCAAAGTCAGATCCTTCTAATATTCATTTCTTTTCCTATCGAAATCTCTCGCTACTTCCAGATCCGACCAAGCACCACTGCCTACTGTCCAAATCTAAAACCCATTCCGTCTTCTTCCCTTTGCTTTTTTTCCACCGGAAAGTTTAAGAGCTCACAGTAGGTCGCCGGCGGTGGTTAAGTGATGGCCAAGGAAATTATCGAACCGAGCCCGAGCCGGCTCGTTTAGCTTCGAACCGAACTCGAGCCCTTATTTCCGGCTCGCTATAATTATCGAACCGAGCCCGAGCCGGCTCGTTTAGCTTCTAGCCCGAGCCCGAGCCCACACTGGCTCGGCTCGTTTACACCCCTATGAGAGTGTATATTTTCAGTTTAATTCATACGTTATGTTTTTTAAAGTTATATTTACATAATTCATACTTTATGTTTTTAAAGTTATCTTTACATAATTAGTCCTTTTAAAGGTGGAATGACAAAAAATGACGTCACATATAAGGCACATGACCAAATTTAATAGAAAAAAATTAACTGAGTTATAGTTAAAGGACATATAATGCAAGATTTTAGAACATAAAGTATAAAATTCATCAATTTTAGACATAAAGACATCGCCTGAAAAATTGTATAAAGATAAAGGACAATTCTTGCAATTTACTCTAAATAATTCTAAACAAAAATTTAGATAAGAATAAACGTTTGTTTTTATTATGAGTAGATATATATACTTTGGAGTTCGGCGATTGAAATTATAGTAAATAAGGAATCAAAGGTTCCCGTATGATTATACTTAATAATTATATTATTTTTTTCACTAGAATTAATTGTCGGGCATATGCTTCTATCAAATTGTAAGTATATTTTTAGACGCATCGCTATAATGGTAGGTGTACTGTTATAATTGGTTTAAACCCATCATTTATCGCACATTGCATCAACATGTAGAAAGAACACAATTTTTAAATATAACATTTCTGTACTCCATTCAAAGAGAATTTAATTATCGATTTTATGGTATAAATCATAAAAAATGATGAACTATACTAAAACGTGGGGATCGATCTCCATCTTTTTGTACCGTAAACTCTCTTGAAACAATTTAAGACGAGTGTTTTATGAATGAACTAAACTAATAAGCATTAAGGTGCAAAAAAATAACTAAAATAATTGTATCTCATAATTTGAATGTATTATAAAACCGAGATTCAACCCCATGTAATACATATATTTTTAACATTATAATAAATAAAAAAAGTAAAATGTTATAATAAGTAAATAGTACATCAAAGTTCATTTTTAAAATATAAATTTTGACGACTGTATGTGTTAAGATATGACATTATATTATATTCAACACGTGCAATATACGAGTTTATTTAAAGATATATATCTTTTTTATATAAAATTATATTTATGCCAAATAAAACAACAATGTAAATGTTATAACAAGTAAATAGTACATCAATATTTATTTCTAAAATATAAATCTTGATGACTATTTGTGTTAACATATGATATTATATTTTAATTCAACACGTGCAACATACGAGTTTTTTTAAAAATATATCTTTTTTTATTATTTATTATATAAAATTACTTTTTTTTTGAACGGCTAATTTGGATCACTGACGGACCACTGGAGTATCATCGTGCCACCAGCAGAACCACCCGATCATATCCATCCCCATTAGGCATAATGCCTATACACCCGTATAATACACGAGGTTATAACCAACTAAATTAATATGAAAGATATACGTTTACTTATAAACTAACAGAAAAGTTTTTCTAACATTTCATTTCTTAAGTGTTGGCCACTCAACCTCTGTGCCTAACTCTGAACACCACACATTAAACAATCATATATGGAACTATATGCCAACAAGTCGTTGACATGCTTAAATTACGTTAAGTTAATGAAGTATGATTAATAAATCATACGTTATTACTTTGCCTTTACATATATTTCACGCAAAGTGGTTTTTGATCGACTTGCATTTTTTTTTAAATTATTATCATCAACTTCACAACTTGCAAACTTGGTCTAACTTTGATCTAAAACAAACATATCATAACTTTGAGTTGATGTACAATGAGGAAAGGGGAATTTTAATAAAAAGCTTCAAGACTAAGAGTTATTAAATAATTGATTTTGATCTACCAAATCAATTAATAGCGCGATTTAAAGCGGGAATATGACGAAAGACTAGACTACATCGTGTGTCTTCTGTTTCGGTTGAACAAACGTCTTCTCTCTCAGCGAGAACAGTGGCGGACCCAGGCAGGAATTTTTTCATGGGGGTGCGGAAAATTTTTAAAAATTTTAGGCGTCTAGATATATACATAAAAAAATCGGTTCGGGTCGGGTCGGATTTGTTAGGGTCGGGTCATGTAAAAAAAGAACATCAAACTAAAATTTATATAATCATCAAAAACACGTCAAACGTTGTTACAAACATATTTAAAATGTCGCCCTACGGGTTTTCATTTTTTGAAATCTATCTAAAACATCATCTAGAGGTACTTTCTTAAACAATTCTTTCTTAAACAAGTCTTTCTCTATCCAATTTCAACCGATTTCCTCTTGTTGAGAAATCATGCCATAACATCCTTACTCATTGTGCCTATTAATAATGAACCAATTAAATCAACAAAAAAATAGTGATTTCATTATGCCTATTAATAATGATCCAATTAATTAAATCAACAAAAAAAGTGATTTCATTATAATAATGAACGGCAGTAACAGTAAGGCAGTTTGGCTGGCTTTATTATTTAATCATATTTAGATTTCATTATTGAATGTTAAACAATTAAAACTGTGTTTAACAACAGCCTTATTAATCTTCATAATTCATATTCAATCTTCATATTCAAAGTTCAAACAGTAGAATCAAGATGATCCGATGAACAACTCTACAACAGCCTTATTTAGATTTTTGAAGAATAAAATCAAGGTACCTCTACAAAATCAAGAGTGCGGTGTGCGGTACTGTGCGGCGAGATTTGTGGGTTGTGGCTGATCGATCGAACAGAGTCTGCACTGATGTTTCTGTTTCTTGAATTCTTGGTCGCTGGCAGCAGAGAGGGGAGGGCGGGAGGGAGGAGATGAATGATCGATTGGTTATTTGGGTTATGTTATGTTTTGTTTAATTGATTTAGTTATTTGGGTTGGGTTTTAACATAAACTTATATAACTGGGCTTGATATTGGGTTATAGGAATACACGATTTATTTAAAGAGATTAGTGGGCTAACTTTTTACATAATTGGGTCAGGTTTAAATCCGTGTTCACAAATTTTTTTATATAAATTCATAACATTTTTTTTCTAAGGGGTGCGGTCAGAATATTCCAAGGGGTGCAGTCGAAATTTTCTAAGGGGTGCGGTCGGGATTTTTCGCGAAAAATATCACTAATTTTTTTTTTTCAAGGGGTGCGGCCGCCCACCCACGGGCTAACTTGGGTCCGCCCCTGAGCGAGAAGTCTCTTTGCGTATCTGGTTTTGATGGAGCAAGCATGCTGATCTTTTGTGCTAGGAGGTTTTTTGAGGTGTAGGATGACCCCGGAAGTGACGACGAGTTCTTCCCATTTCTTGCCAAAACATTTGTTCCTTCCTAAAAGACTAACACCAACAAAAAGATTAATTCAGCACCTTGTCCCATGAGTTGGTTTTTTTTTTTTTTTTGGAGTTTACTTCTTGTTTTCAAATATAACTTTTCAAGGTTTTAGTAATTTTTATAGTTTTTTGCCATCTAAATATATAAAAGAGTAATATGGGTTACCTGATATTCAAGTGCAGTCTCAAGCTTGCTCACAATCACATCCATTGATGGTCGTTTTGCTCGATCTCTTTGTAGACACTGATAAGCAACTGCTGCAAATGTATCGAATGAAGCTTGTATCATCTGTTGCTTTAGATTGTCATTGACGATCGAATTTAGTTGTTGTGTTTCATAGTAGTTCTTTGCCAATGTTGGTAGGACTCTCCGATGATCGCTATAGTTATAGTCTATGCAAGGCCTTGAGCACAAAACTTCAAATAATACGACCCCAAACGAGTAGACATCTGATTCTTTAGTCAACAACATTGTTTCTGCATACATCGGATCACAATATCCAGGAGTGCCTACAGGGTTGGAGATAAGAAAAGTGTATTGTTGGTTGGCGGGGCCAAATTTAGATAAGCCAAAATCTGCAATCTTGGCGTTCCAGTTTTCATCCAACAAAATATTTGCGCTTTTGATATCGCGATGTAGGACTCTTTGTTGGGTCCCTTTGGGGTCATGAAGGTATGCAAGGCCGCGTGCAGCCCCAATACATAGCTTAAGTCGATCAATCCAGGTGAGATTAATGTTACGTAAATGAAGGTCTAGGCTCTTATTAGTTGCGTACCTGTACACAAGGATCTTCTCCTCACTTTCATCACAAAACCCTATGAGTGAGATGAGATTTTCGTGCCTGTAGCATGAAAGCATCATGATCTCTTTCCAAAACTCAACATCTCCTAGCCCGAACTCACGATCCAAGCGCTTTACAGCAACCATGATCGGACCCTCAGAGTGGAGGAGTTCTCCTCTGTATACCTTCCCAAATCCACCTCTACCTAGGTAGTTGTCACTACCAAAGTTGTTAGTGACTTGTTTTATGATATCAAGTCGAATTCTGAGGTGCTCAAACTCTTTCATGAAAGATGACATTGTGTTAGTGGTACGAGAGATTGGAGGGATCGATCTGAGAGATTGAAAGAAGCTATTGATATACATGTTTTGGCAAGTAACATGATGTATTTAACATGAACAATGTATTAGGCTCAAGTCAACTCATCTCTCTCCCTCTCTACAAGCACTTGGATTATTTTTTAGTTAAACTTTAAGTGTAACGAAAGAAACCCAGCTATTAATATCACTAGATATATAATGAATTTAAGGGTGTTAATTACTTTTTTTTTAACAAGACACGAATCACAACACACGGAAATAATAAGGTTTTTAATTGCCATATCAAACCTGTTTAATAAAATGGATTGCATGTGGGGTTACTATTCACGTAAACGATTGGTGTTCGGGTTGACACGTATCTTGTTTATTAAAGAGGTGACCCACCAAACTGTTTACGACCTTTTAACCCATTTATTACAACCCATAGACATGTTTAACACACTTACAACTTGATTAAAAGCCATAAACCCATCAACCAAATTGTCTCGTTTAGATAAATGGGTTGTATTCGAGTTACATGATTTTAATTGTGTCCGGGTTACTGTTACTGTATTTGACACGAATAAATATTGGTTGTGTGTATGACTGCAACGATTAACCAACTCAAACCAACACGACTAGGACCCTAATGGTGATAATAGATTTGATGGAAAATTGTAAATGATAATAGAAAATTCAATGAATATATAAATGAGCAAAAGGGAAAAATCCGAAAAATGTATATTCATGTCATTTTGATCATTTATGATTTTTTCTAAAATTTGGAACAAGTTTTTTAAGGGAGAGGAGGCGTATTCCGAGAGGGGAAAACTTTGGAACAAGGTTTTTAGGAAGATGGAGCCAGCGGCGGAGCCAAAGATTTTTCTATGGGGTTACGAAATATTTTTAAAGATTTTAGGCCTGGGTATATATAAAAAATCGGGCTTGGCATTTGTAAGCTCAAATTGGTAAAGAGCTCTCCTTGCCAAATGGGTTTGGAGATATAGGGTGGAAGAAGAGAGCCTTTGGCGAAGGGTCGTTTTAGCATGCCATGGTAAATCCAGAAAGTGGTCGTATTTGCCCTCAAACCCGGCGATGTCGGGAGTGTGGAAAAACATCGTGAGATTGGAAACAAAAGTGCGGTTAAAAGGGAAGAATATTCACAGTTTTATTAAAGGGGAGGTGAGGGACGGGTACAGCATTGGGTTTTGGATCGACATTTGGCTCGGTAATACCCCATTTATGCTCAGATGGCCTTGTTTATTTGCATTAGATAATAACAAAATTTGAAGGGTCTGTGATCGAATTCCGGTAGATGGTGATGGCGTTCTCCCGTCTTGGGATTGGTCGAGACCTCCTGGTTCCCCGGTCGAAGTGGAGGAACTGAATAATTGTTTAGCTATGCTGGCTGGTGTTAGAAGAACGGCTGAGAAAGATAGGTGGCGGTGGACGCCGGCTACTTCGGGTTTATTCTCTTCATCCTCGTTTAAGGAAGCGGCGACTGATGCTGGGAATCCGGAGAATGTTGTTTCGGTTAAGGGATGTAGGTGGCTCCCTTCCAAATGCAATATTTTTATTTGGAGGGCGACGCTTGACCGTATCCCGACTAAACAAGCTTTGGTTAAAAGGATGTTAGGGTAGACTCGGAAGTTTGTGTTATGTGAGGAGATGCTCTCGAACCTGTGGATCACTTATACACAGCTTGCATAACCTCTCAACGGGTTTGGAACCGGGTAAGTGTATGGGCCAAGATTCCGTCTTTTTTCACTTTTTGTTTTAGCGATCTCCTGGGTATTCATAATAGTATTACCGGTGATAAGAAAGCGAAGGAGATAGTCCGCGGGCTTGTCATGGTGACTTGTTGGTGCATATAGAAAGCTAGGAATTCGAAGATTTTCTCTAACGGGAGAGGCGATAGCGATGAGATGTTTGGGGAGGTGAAGTCTCTTGGTTTCTTTTGGTTAAATAGTAGGTCCAAACTTTGTAATTTAGTTTGGAGAGAGTGGTGTAATTCTCCTTTGTATATGTTGTAATCGTTCTTTGGTGCGATCCTGTGCTTTTTGGTCAGGCTGGCTGTTTTAATGAAGTTTACTTTTCAAATAAAAATATATATAAAAAATCGGTTCGTATCAGGTCAGGTCATGTAAAACAAAAAAACAACAAACTAAAATTTATATGACTAAAAAAACACATCAAACGTCATTATAAACATGTTTAAAATTGTGCCCTACAGATTTTCATTTTTTGAAATTTATGCAAAACATCATCTAGAGTTACTTTTCTAATGGTTCCTTGTGAGAAATTTCGCCAAAACTTCCCTACTCATAGTTTCTATCACATATAAATCAATCCATAATTTTCAATTTTAATTTTCAAGCCATAGTAAAGTCTAGAACAACAAAAAACATCAAAACAACAAAAGCATGCTACTAAAGTCTAGAACAACAACAAAAAATACATCAAAACACATAAAATTTCAAACCCTTTTAACATCTCTATAACTATATCTCTCCTAAAAACCACATAAAACAACAAAAAATAAAAAATAAAGGTACCTCGTTAAATTTTGTATTCTAGGTGGTGGGGTGGCCGGAATCAAACTTTTCCGTTGAGAATGCAGTCGTTGTTGTTGTGCATATTGATTGCTTTCGTGCGTTGGTCGTTGCGCGATCAGAAGAGGAAGAGTGGGAGAAAGAATTGGAATGGGTGGTTGGGTTGAGTTATTTTATTTAACTTCAAATTTAATTGGGTTGGGTTAATTAGGTTTGGGTTGCAATAGAATGTTTAGTGGGCTAATGGCTAAATTGTTAAGTGAAAGTTATTGGGTTAAATTGTTAAGTAAAGTGGTTAAAGAATAATTATATACACTAGGTTATATTTTAATAAAAATCAATGTTCACATTTTTTTTCAATTCATAAGATTTTCTTAAAGGGGGCGGTTGAAAATTTATAAGGAGTGCGATTGAAATTTTTCAAAGGGGCGGTCGAAAATTTTCAAGGGGTGCGGTCGAGATTTTCCGCGAAATTTAACCCTAATACCTTTTTTTCAAGGGGTGCGGCCGCTCACCCACCCAAGTGGGTAGGTCCGCCCCTGGATGGAGCGTATTCCGAAAGGGCGAGTATGAGCGAGTTTTGGCAGGTTGATCAAGTGCATCACCGCAAGCTAGGCGGGTATGTGGTGGGTGGTGGGTAAGTAGAGAAAAAGGAAGAAATAGGATGTGGGTTTTCAGATTTTGTGGGAGAGAAAAGAGGTTTATATATATATATATATATATATATATATATATATATATATATATATATATATATATATATAGTGTGAGGTTCATTGGGGAACACTAAAAAAGTGGGGAACAGTGGGGAACCGACTCAAACGAACTCCGATTGGACTCATTCCAGCGGCGTTGGAACCGGCTCGTCGAACCCTAACTAGGATCTCTTAATCCTAACCCCTAAATCATAACCCCTAAACCCTAAATATGTTAGGGTTTGGCTTTTAGGGTTTAGCTTTAGTGTTTAGCATTAGGGTTTAGCTTTAGGGTTTAGCATTAGGGTTTAGCTTTAGGGTTTAGTTTTAGGGTTTAGGGTTAACTTTAGGGTTTAGGGTTTAGCTTTAGGGTTTAGCATTAGGGTTTAGCTTTAGGTTTAGCCTTTAGGGTTTAGCTTTTAGGGTTTATAGTTTAGATTTTACGGTTTAGCTTAGGTTTTAGCCTTATTTTTTAGCTTTAGGGTTTAGAGTTTAGGAGTTAGGATTTAGGGTTTAGGGTTAAGAGATCTTAGTTAGGGTTCGACGAGCCGGTTCCAACGCCGCTGGAATGAGTCCAATCGGAGTTCGTTTGAGTCGGTTCCCCGTTGTTCCCCACTTTTTTAGTGTTCCACAATGAACCTTCCCCTATATATATATATATATATATATATATATATATTTGAGTTAAATGCATGGTTGGTCCATGTGGTTTGCAAATATTGCAGACTTGGTCCTAGTGGTTCAATAATTACAGAGTTGGTCCTAATGTTAAGCAACCTACACTAGACAAGTGGCCTCGAGATGTTAAGGCATTGGGCTGGTTCATAGATTTTGGAGGCCATGTTCGACTAGTAAAACTAGGCCAATAAAATAGAAACTTATATGCATATATAATTTTTTGTTTGAGTCTACCGTAAAAATGTTTTAATTATTAAATATTTGGTAAATTGGGAAATTTCTATGGCCCCATTGAAACTAGTCCCTGAGTGGCCGTCAATGGTCCTTGAGAGGTTCCCCATATGAAAGTATCAAAACTAATGATTTCTCATTGATACAAGATTTACATTTATAGAGAAAGTATACTGAAGACTAGGAACTAATTTAGCTACTAATGATTAATTACATAGTAAGTTACAACAAGTAATTAATTTTGAAATTCAATTTTCTTTGGTGGGAAATTATGTTTTGACTGAGGTGGTTCTAATATGCCCCCGCAAGATGGACGATCGTGAGAGGAGACCAATCTTGGTAGTGAGAAGCTGGAACCGTTGTCATAGTAAGGGCTTAGTTAAAGCATCCGCAAGTTGATCATCTCCTGAAATATGAGTTACGCGGATGGAACCGTCTTGAACCTTTTCATGGACGAAGTGAAAGTCTAAGGCAAGGTGCTTCATACGCGAGTGAAAAACCAGGATTTGCTAAATAGTGAGTTGCACTTAGATTGTCACAGTAAATGGCAGGGGTAACCGTTGATTTGTATCCAAGTTCAACCATTAAGGATATGAGCCATTGCACTTCGGTTGTCGTGGAAGCTACAGCCCGGAACTCAGCTTCGGTGGATGATCGAGCCAGTGTCTGTTGTCGTTTAGAGCTCCGTGAGATCGGATTTTGACCGAGGTAAACAATGTAGCATGTCTTGCTTCGATAAGACGGGCGATCACCGGCCCAATCCGCATTAGTGAAAGCATGAAGTTGTAGAGGTGATTTGCGCCTAAAAAAGATCCCATGATGTAGAGTGCCATGCAAGTATTGGAACAATCTTTTTAAGGCTTCCCAATGTGTAGTAGTTAGTTTATGCATAAACTGTGAATGTTTGTTAACGCTAAATGCAATGTCCGAACGTGTTAAAGATAAATATTGTAAAGCTCCTACAAATGCACAGTATTCGGTCGGGGAGGGTAAAGGGTCACCATCCAATATGGTAATGGAAGAGGTACTCGACATAGGTGTGGGTGACGGCTTGCAATTACTCATGTTGGCTTTTGTGAGAATGTCAAGGATATATTTGGATTGGGATAAGAATAGTCCATGGTTATGAGGAATGACCTAAATACCAAGAAAGTATGAGAGATCGCCAAGATCTTTTAGTGAGAATCTAGTGTAACAACCCGACTTTGAAAGTCAAAGTCAAAGTCAACATCAGGTCTTGCTTAGATCTGACATTTCTTGCTTAATTATGGCTTTGTACTCTCGAAGCTCGATATACGATATTGTGGTTACGATTTTAAACGCTATTTTGAACTACGATTTATTAATATGTGAAGTAACAATGCGATAAACGCTGGAATCACAACTAAACACTACTATACTAAATGCTATGGTTACTATCGCTATCGCAAACTCGAAACGCAGTTATGGTTATTGTTCTATGTGTGCATGTTATTATGTGTTACTTGTGTGTGCTTATATGTATGTTTTGAGATGTTAATCGCAAACGCAATCGCATTCTATCGCATCGCGATCTCATCGCATCTCTAAACACAAGTTTACTTACTTTTATGCTGTTATATGGTTAGTTATGTTATTTGTGTAACTATTGTTTAATACTATCGCATCGCTTACTCGCAACTCGCTTACTCGCAACTTGCTTAAACACAACGCAACGCTTAACGCACGAAACGAAAGTTGGAAACCAACTCGTACGAGCCAACCGATCGAACGACCATTCGATCGAACGGACATCCGACCGGATGACCATCCGATCGGATGGCCATCCGATCGAACGGCCGTCTGACCCACGTAACTTTCCACCGCCTTTCACCCTTTCACCTATAAATACCCCCTGACACATCAACTGTTCATTGATGTGACAGCTCCGTCCGACCCACGCACTCTCGAGCTTTTTCCTCTCGATTCCTCACGATTTTTGTAAGTTTTCTTCCTAAATCTTGTACTTCCATCTTCATTACACACTTTCTCATCATCTCCTCCATCAAATCACTACTTTTCACCGTGAAATCACCTGATTTGGGCTGTTTTAGAGTGACGTCACCTCGGTTTCGTATGAACACTGAAGTGTGACCTCATCTCACCAAGAACGGTCCGGACCTAAAGAATTTCTACATGCTTTTACACTGATTTCGTCTAAAATCTAAACATTTTCAAACTGTTTCAAACTTTTTTACGACATTCATCACTTTCTACTAAAAAATCGATGGAATCCAGACTCGTTCGGGTGTTCTACTCGTACTCCAGTTGAAAACCGGTCTGAGAACGGATCCCAATCGGAGAAGACGACCGATTCACGAGTTGAACATGAAACTTCATCTTGAACAGTTGAGTCTGATCAAACGGGGTGATACCCATCCGATCGACTGAGTTGGACTTGGTACGGTTTCCGTTGTTTGACACGTCGTCATGCCGTCTCGGTTAAACCGCAAAACTTTTAACTTAACTGATTTCACTAAGTTTTTCAAACATGACAGTTGCTCGATCGAATAGCCATCCGATCGGATGACCATCCGATCGAATGTATTTTCGACCAGGTGATTTGCCTTGAAAATTCCACACTTAATCAATTTTCCAAAACTTCAACGAATATCAAGTTTTCAAATCGAATGGCCATCCGATCGAACGGCCATCCGTCTAGATGACAATCCGGTCGAATGACTTTATTTATACAACGAAAACTTCAAAAGTTCAACATTTTACAAACATACTTCCTCAATCGAATGACCAACCGACCGAATGGCCATCCGTCCGGATGACCATCCATCAGGACGGTCATCCGATCGAACCACTATCCAATCGCTCATCACACTCGACACACTGTTGTACGCACCGTTCAACGCTTACACTATCGTTCTGTACTCAGACTAACCTCCAAGCGCTCCCTTCAATCCAAGGAAGTGTTTATTTACTAAACACGCTCTGTGAGTATACTCGAACCCTTTTTTCTTTACGCACTTTTGGGTGTTACATACGTTACCTATATCAAATCACATCAACCCACAACGCAAACACTTTTATACGCTAACCATTCTCGCATGTTATACGTGTTTTCGATGAATGCTTGTATGTTATGTTTACACGGTGATTGTTGCCTGACACCTTAACAACGGTAGTACTATAGTTTGGACTCAGCACCTGTCGTGGACAGGGGTTGTTAAGGATTTTACTTCACATGGTCACAATGGTGATAATGTATTGCGCATTCTACAACTCGCAATCATGTCGGTTGTATACTTCATTGTCGATAGCTTATTTGCTTCACATTTCTATGTATTACATGTTGATTATGCGTAAATCGCTTTTCGCTACTATATGCTATTAAACTTGTATGCTCACCTTTACACTCTGCGTATTGACTTTATTTTAACGTATGTGACAGGTTGATTAGGATGCTTGCTACTTTTCGCTGGAAATCAAGCTAGGGAGTCTAGTAACCACATTAAATAAATCTGAGTTGTCAGAACTGTTTACTTGTCTTTGAGAACAATGCCTGTAATAACTGTTTTTACTTTATATGTTTATGGTATGGGACGTGAATGTTAAATATATGGCAATTTAATAGTTGTTATGGATTCTCCTGGACAATCTTTTTCGCTCAGTGCCGCGCCCCGATGTTTCCGCCATCGGTTGGTGTGTGACAGATTGGTATCTGAGCCATAACTATAGGGAATTAGGCAAGACTCGACCTAGTCCGGGTCGATGTCTTAGAATTGACCTAGTCTATATTCTAAGTACCAACAAACCGCCTTGTGCGTGCCCAGTAGGGGTTCTGCATGTAACATCCCTATTTTTACCATAGGTTTGGTTAAATTTATTAACCATTAGTAACTAGTAAATAATTTATTTTAATATAATTATTCAACCAAAATAGTTTTAAACATTATTTTATATAGTTGGTTGAAATAATATTGACCTGTGTATGGGTGACCTTTTCTAAATAAAATAAAAGTATCTAAAATCTTATATTATTAGACGTGTAGATTATGGGTAAGTTGAAAAATTAGAAATATGAAGTTCCTAGACGGGCCTAGGAACCATATAATAATTAAATTATAAAAATACATTGTATTTTGAACCTACTCTATTTTTAAAGAAACTTAGACCCAAATGTAGACAAAAATATTCTCGTTCTGATGACATATTTATTAGTTATACGCACCAAATAACTGAAGCAGTTAAATTAATTATAATATATAAATTAATATAATAATAATAGTAATCTACGTAAGAAATAAAAGAAATAATAAAATAATAACAATAACTTACGAATAGAAAGAATAAAATAATAAAATAAACAATAAATAAAACTTACATATAATAATAATATATTTCAAAATTACATTCTCAAATTACCCTATATTACCCTATATATTATTACCCTATATATTAATAAATGAAGTCTATGAATAGTAATACACGTCACATGTCACCTCATCATTTGTTCTTCTCTACTTTTACACACTTTCACTACTGCATATATACAATTGCTGTTGGTTTTATGATATATATTAGCCGTTAGTAAATTGGTTGGTTCTGTCTATGTGTATCCATATGAACTTGAGTTCGACTCTACCTACCTCCTTTTTTTTTACAATCTTTCTTTTTGTTTGCCATTTTAGTTCTCCCATAGGAGAGAGAGGTTTACCTCACCGCCTCTCTCTCTCTCTCTATATCTCATGTTATCTTCTTCTTCCTCTTGATTTTTAGTTATAAATCTTCAAACCTAAGCATCTATTGGAGATAACTGTTCGAGAAATCGAAGCTTTGGTTAAGCTACAAATTGATTCAGATTAAGAGAGACTCTAGAGTTTGAGCAGGAGAGAAAGCGGGGCCGGTTTCCTCATCTGTCACCCATCTTCGGTCGGATTGTGGTTGTACTCGACGCTCTGCTACGGCTCGGACGCAAACTGTTGCCGGATTCTCCCGTGAAAGAAACATACACTCCGTTTCTCATCGTCTTACCTCCAATTTGTTGTTACTTTGATTTTGATTGAGTGTTTATTTGCTTTTGATTTAGTGTTTTTTGGTTGAATTTCATCTGCAATAAGTTCAACATTATTGGCATGGTGGGTTGGGGGAAGTGGAAGGTGATGGGCTGGGGAGGTGGAAGGTGGGGTACACAGGTACAACTCACTCATTTCTTTCTTTTTGTAGCCTATTAGTGTTGCTAACCTTTGTTATTTTGCTTCCAAAATCTGCCATTTTTCGTTACCAATTTGTAATACATAGTGACAGGGTGTTTGTATGTGAATATGAGGTGGGGAATCTAGAGTTCTACAGGATCTAGGTAATGCAACATATGGAAGAAATGTCGTGATGGTAAGATTTTAAGACTCATGTTTTATCTTTTTTAATAATTTGTAAGAAGTTATGGTGTAGTGATATTGTTGAGATCAATGTAATGCGTTTAATGGGTTTTGGTAGGTAGAGTTAGGGGTGTTCATCGAATCAAATATCGAATTTTCGAATTATTCGAATCGAATTCGAAAAAATTCGATTTGATTGAGATTCTTTGTTACTTAGGGTTTAGTTTTGAGTCATGTAGCCCGTGATATAAAAAAAATTATTAAAGTTAAAAAAGTTATATTAGTATTATGTATAAAAATTTCGCATAAAAAATATAATTTATTCGAATTTTAAATCGAATGGAACCTGAAATTATAAATTCGTAGGGTAAGGATAGTGTAAAAAGGGCCTAAAGTGTGAGAAGTGTATTATAACACTATATATAATACTATATAACACCATATAAACACCGTATAACAATATGTAACACCATATAATACCATATAACACTATGTAACACTATATAACATTATATAACAAATATAACACTATACATCTATCATAGACATGCTATCAGACAACCTATAGTGTTATATTTGTTATATAATGATATATAGTGTTACATAGTGTTATATGCTATTATATGGTGTTACATATTGTTATACGGTTTTATATGGTGTTATATAGTATTATATATAGTGTTATAATACACTTTTCACACTTCTCACACTTTGAGCACTTTTTACAGGATCCTCTACCTAAATTCGTATTCGATTTACTTGACTCGAATTGAATCGAATTCGAATTCTTATGAATTCTGAGCACATAATCGAATCAAAATTAATTGAATTTCGAATTTTTCGAATTCGAAATGAATTCTGAACACCAAGTTGATTGTTTAAACTTATTTAATTGAGAATACGCATGCATAGTTGCAACATTTTGGCGAGAGGATTCAACCCAGTCCAGCCAATGCTAAAAGAATAACCATCGCGAATCCTTATATAGTACCAGTTTGCTAATGTAGAACGCTGCAACATTATGACGAGTCAATTGGCCTAGCCCGTTTTGAGAGAATAACTGATTTTGACTGGTTAACCATCGAGTAGGTATATCAAGAGGAGTTTTTCAACTGGTCTGATTTTGTGTATTTTTGTCAAATATCGCTTCAAAACACGCACTAGAGCATTCACACTCTAGAAACTTATGTTTCAAACCTTCAGCTAAATGAAAACATTTTGAGATGAGACAAATATTCACTCCAAACCCTTTTGTCTCTTTAGAGCATTGTTATTATATTGTTTGTTTTTTTAGAAGAATCCACTATAACAAATGTTTATAGAGTAAAATGTATAGTAACACAACATTAATAGTGTACCTCATGACCACACTAAATAATGTCTTTGTGCAGTGCACCGTTGCACACAGGTTGATATAATCCAACTCGAATATGTAATATAACCCGAGAATCCAATCAGAGTATATTTTAGGGAGTTTAGTTATATGTAGCTAATTGTGGATTTCATATCTGTTTCTTCTCTAGAAAGGGAGACGGTTGTACAACCAGCTCCATCATAAGCTACCATAACTAAAGCAAACGATGGAATCAACACACATTCGAGCATCGCCAGAAAAGGTGGAGTGTAGAGAGAGAGAGAAACAGGTAGGATTCTGATTTTAGAGAGAACAAATGAGGTTGACAAAGGTGATACAATGTCCTAAAAGGCACACGTGTCTAGCACTTAGGAAAAAAAATGAGTCTGAAGACTCGAACCCGCGCCAAGTAGATAGACTATGTCTGCTAATGTATGTAGCTAATTGTGGATTTCATATCTATTCGACCCTATAGAATGTAATAAGTCTTACCTCGAAAGTCAACAAGACTAACTTTAGTTTCATGTATTATATTGAATTATCAGGAATAATACTATTCACCATAACTGATATGTACATATTTGTTGATTGGTTGTAGTTGGACTACAGGAAATTTCTTGAGGATGTTTTTTGGCCATGTAAACGTTCACGCTAATTCAAAGGATGTTCAATTTAATGTGAATGAGGAATACTATAGTTTCGGGTAAACAATTTTTTTAATTCTGTATTATCATGTAAATTTTGATATTGTGGATTCATTGAATAGTGTATTTTTATTTCATAAGACCTCCTGAGCTAATGTAAATTTTAAATATCGACTGTTATTGGATTTTAAATAAACTTTCTTCTCATTTTATCTAATTTCATCAAAACACACTGCAGAGGAGATGAAGACACTGGTGAAGCGTTATTACTTCGATTCTTCGTAGGTTCAGGATACTTTAATGGTCGCCAGCAGTGATTTCTCTTTCTCGCCAGAATTTAGCATTGGTCGCTATTGCATTCAGCGTCGAAGCCGACTGTGGTTATCATCTTCTCCAAGTAAATTGAGTAAATTGTAAGCAAGGCTTCAACATCAACAGATTTGAACAACCCAATTTGGGGTTTCATTTAAAGAATTATATGTTCTGCTTACGATTCAGTTTTGGATCCGTTTAGACTGCGGGGTATGGGGCGGGAGTTTGGGCGTGGGTAGGGGGAAAACGCCCAAGCCACCACCCCGGGTGGGCATGGGTTTCGGCGTGGCCCTTGGGGCATGGGTTTCAAGCCGGGCGTGGGGCGGTTTGGCCATCCTAGTTGGCTGGATATCATTGGCTCACCCGCCACGTCATAGCGGGCCATCCCAAAAGTTTTGAATTTTTAAATTCAAACCGTTGGCTTGGCCAAGCGGTCACCCCAACCGGTCACCCAAACCCCAACATCCTCTATAAATACCCCCAAACCCCAACCGGGTGGTCCATCCCAACCCCCACCGTGGTCCCAAAAATTCGACAAACCCCACCCGCTGCCCCAGCCGGTCACCACAAACCCAACATCCCACGAACCCGCTATGGCATCCTGGACCCACGACGAAGAACTTGCCCTAGTCACAAGCGTCGTTGACGCTATGAAGGGGCGGCCACCGGGCCAAACCAAATATTGGCCGGAAGCTTTCGCGGCCTACCGACTAAACGTCGGTAACGACCGCCACAACATGAACGCGTGCCAACATAAATGGCGCGAGCTACGTCCCAAGCTCGAGCGTTTCAAGGCTTACTACGAAGCCGTTCCCGGGGGCGAGTTAAGCCACGAGGACCGGGTGGCGGTGGCGAACATAGAGTTTCGCGGCAAGGAAAAAAAGGCGTTCGACAAGATCGACCTTTTTGAAATTTATTAAACGCTTTAGGTTTCTTATTTTGTAATTTTTAGGTTTATGTAATTTTATAAATATTAATGAAGTTGTATGTTTTTTTTATAAATGTTTGTGTGATTTTTTTAAATTTTGTATATATATTTTTTTTATAAACTACCCTGCCACGCGGTGCACCCAACCCAAGCCCAACCCACGCCCCCACCATACCCCGCGGACACGTACCAGGCAGTGGGGGGGGGTCCCATTCCACGTGTCAGCACCCGCCCCAACCCACGCCCAACCCAAGCCCCACCATACCCCGCAGTCTTAATGGTGGTTATAGAAGGATTAGAAGCAACGTGGACAACAGGAATTAAATCAGTAGTTGAACGGTGACATAAACAATGATGTGTGGCAGCATCACGATTTTATTTATTTGTTTTTACATTTTCAGTTGCTATAACGAGCGTACTGTAACGAAACGGACCGATAGCGATCAAATTCACGTCGCGGAATGTGGAGAATCCCGGCGCAACGCGCCGGTCTTCGTACCACTAGTTAAAATAAGAAAGAAGTAGGATGTGTCCTAAAATTCAAACTAATATTTAAAGGACATGTGTATGCATGAATGTATGAAGATTGATACGTGTCTTCCTAATCAATATTTGCTTGTTGAAAAAGTTTCCAACTTCCCCTATAAATAGACCAGGAGGTATAGGGTCATGCTAATCACACACGGTCAAAATTATTTTCACATCCCAAAGCGACGCGCTATGGCCAAAGCGCGGCGCTATGCTCGACAAAAGTGCTTCGATTGACATTTGAGACATTCCCTACTGTTTGACAGCTTTGTACAGCAGGAGTGTGGTCCAAACGACAGTTACGGTTGTCAACAGAGCTTACAAGGTTATTCGAATTTCGGTTACGGTGGCGAGCACAACTTTGAACATCAAGTATATTCGGACCTCGGTGACGATGGTGAGCCGGGGGATGTGTCTGTTGACGAGGAAGGCTGTTACCCGGTTACGTTTTCGTTTGATACAACGCAGACCTTTTCGTCACGTAAAGAGTTGGTGCGTTGGGTACAAGACACGGCAAAAGACAACGGTTACCTCATTGTGACTAAGAGGTCGAATAAAAGAGGAGAGAATTACAAGATTTGGTTTCAATGTACTTTTGGTGGGGAGCATAAGAGTATAGCTACACAGAGGAAAACGGGTAGCAAGAAAATAGGCTGCCCGTTCGAGATGATCGGGTTTTCGGAATCATCCGGAAGTGTTTGGAGGATCGAGGTGACGAAGGCGAAGCATAACCACACTCCTATTGAAAACTTAGAGGGTCACGCGTATGCGAGAAGGCTTTCTTCGGAGGATACAAAACTGGTTAAGGAGCTGGCAGAGCAAGACATTCCCAACCAAAGTATCTGGCGAACGCTGACAAAAAACAATCCGGCTAGAAAGCTTATTCCGAAAGATATACACAACGCTGTTCAGAAGATCAACGCCGAAAAAAATGTCGGTAAGTCTCCGATGCAAAAACTTGAAAGCATTCTTCTCGAAAAAAATTACACTTATTACATGCGCACGAATGAGATATCAAACGAAGTTGAAGATGTCTTCTTTGTTCACGAAAGATCATTCAATATGTGGTGTGCCTTCCCGCATGTGCTAATGATTGACGCCACCTACAAAACGAACATGTACAACCTGCCATTTGTTCAGGTCGTAGGCATGACGTCGACAAACATGTACAACCTTTTCTTTCTATACTGCCTACTGCGCCGCCAGCCCTGCGACCTAGCAGCCTACCTGGCAGATTACTTTGCCACAGCATACCACCGGCAGCTCCGCGGGTGGGTGCACACTGGCTCATTCATCACCGCCATCGCACGCTCGCTCGGGCTCGTGCCCGAGCATGATCCGGAGCTGTCCGATCCGGTCCCGTCTACCAGGTTGGGCCGCGCGTCAGTATCTTCCATGCAGATTACCCGTACCTTTGATGTTGGTCTGAGGTTTCGGGGACGTGACGGGCTGATTTGGCAGCCGGAGTCGGTGCCGGAGGTCATCCCGGTTGTTATTGAGGTGAGGCCTGGAGTGTTGGCCCCTCCTGATGTTCAGGCGGCCGCTCGGCAGGCTCAGCTACAGGCTCTGGGACTCGGTCAGTTCCCGGGCCAGCCTCAGGCTGAGGCTCAGCCTCAGGCTCAGCCTCAGGTTCAGGCTGAGGCTCAGCCTGTATTAGAGGATCCGGCTCAGGAGGAGCATATCGAGGAGATCCCGGTACCACCAGTTCAGCCAGCTCCTGAGCCGCCACCGTACCCGCAGCACGTTTACGCTGACCTGCCTCCGGTAGCGCGTGAGGTGGCTCGGGACTTCGACCGGCGCCTCAGACTCCAGGCCGCACGCCAGGACTGGATCATCGAGACGCTCGTTTCTCTACGAGAGCGCGCTGGGTTGCCTCCACTTCCCCTCCCACCGTCCCCACCGCACGAGGATTAGTACCTTAGTTTGTTTGTATAGTGTTTTGTTATGTATTATGTAGTCAGTTGTACCTTTTTGTTTTGTATGTACAAACTGATATATATATATATATATATATATTTATTGCAGTTAATCTTCTATTTACATCACGTTGGTTTTGGATTGTTTACGTTTAATTCTTATGGCTTTCTGTACAATTTATTTAACGTATTCGTTTAATTTAACAAAATAAACTAGGTTAACAGTTTATAAAGACGCACTTATATTATATACGTTCTATAAAAATAATGACGTAAAAAAACGTAATTATAAAACAACGTATTATAAAACTCAAATACAATTTTTTCCTCCAAAAAACACTACCAAACTAACCCACATCCCACCTATTTCAAAAAATAAACAACACAACTTCCAGCCAACGCTTTTTGTCTTTTTGCACACTCAAAGCGGGGCGCTTTGAGTGTGCAAAAAGACAAAGGCCGTGTGCGAATAGACCAGGCCTTTTCAAAACATCACTTTTGTATCTCTTTGGTCTCGATCTTTACACTCTCTCCATATATATATATTCTTTTTATTTTATTATGATTCACTTCATAATAATAATAATGTCCGTTTTAAGTATTTTAACTCCCGATCACCGCTACCCTTTCCGATTGATCTGAGCCTCATAACATATGTCAGGGCTCTGCCCGACTAAGTTGTTGGGGTTTTGTCTCGGGACATCGGGATAAGGTTAAATTAGGGGTACTATACTTAAATTACAAATATATATTTTTATTACTACCAAACACACACTAGCTCGAGTGCTGTTACGATACAGGGTATTAACTCGATCGCTGCTACGATTCAACGTCCGATCGATTATAACTATCCAACGATTGTTTAAGTGCCGCTCAAATTGAGTTTATACTTTGTTATTCATCGTGATTTCGACTTGAATGTTTGAGTGCTGTTCGAACTCGGACTATACTCTGTCATTCGTTGTGAATCCGCTGAATTGTTAAGTATTGCACTTTATCATTCGTTGTGAGGGTTTAATCTCGTGAGTTATCGTAAATGCTGTATTAGTTATTTACCTAGTTCGTGTGCACTAGGTTACAAGGCTAAATCAATAGGCTAAGCTCTGCCCGTATAAAATCTGCAATATATCAAGGCTTATCTGTAGACTAAATTTTGGCCGTATGAATCTGCATGCTTATAAAGTGAGTCATTCTCTTTTTATCAAATTATTTTCGAAATCATGTTTATTTTCAAAGGTTATAATTACAGTGATTAAGTTTATGTAATCACCAAGTTACAGCCGGTATGTGGGGTTTTGTATACATTACTACAGTTGTTATCACTTTAGGTGGGCGAACCTAAAATTAGTGATATTCGTCATTCATTGGGGCAGCCAATGGTGATATGACCACAGTCACCGAAAAGAGTCGAGTGACAAATACTGTGGGTAGTTGGTTTGATATCAGAAACATTGTAATCTCTCTTAATACTGTAAATTATAACAAACGTGTCGTTTTAGTAAAATAGAATGAACTCACTCAGTATTTCCCGCTGACAAAACCTTTTTAAAACATGTTTCAGGTAATTACAGTAGATTGGAATAAGAGATGGATACGGCACTGAAAGGCATCAAGAAGTGGCTTATTTTATTAATTAAATCAAATTAAGAAATATTGTTTTATATAATAAAATTTATTTTATTAAAGCTACCATTGTAAAACATGGGTTTATCCCATCTATTTAGTTAATAAATAAAAATCCGGTGTTTTCTAAACTCTGATATTTTTCCTAACTCACGGTCCTGATGAAATTTCCGCTGCAACGTTTTCAAAATAATCACCGGTACCACTGGGCTGTTCGCGACTCCCGATTCCGTCCAGGGTGGGTCGGGGGCCGTGACACTGCACGAGCCTATTTCTGTTACTCTCTCGACCCGCGAACATACTACACACTATCGGCCTTTCCTAAGTTCGAACACTACTATTTAGCATTTCCTACGGCTAGCAACACACACGATTTTCGAAAACACTCGCATAACACAAAAGAGCGATTTTATCGAGAATAGATGTGACAACCAAGAACTCTCGAAGAGACCGCTCGCTCGACGCGTATTTTTACTATAAACACAAGAATTTGCGTTGAATCAGGAGTGAAATCTACATCTCGACGAAAATTCTCCATTTCTATCTCGTGATTCTATCACACAACCAGGAATAAAGTTTTTAAGTTAGGGGTGACACCCGCACCTTAATGACTTATTCCGCTCTCAATTTTGGTTTTACAAAACTCTCACCAAAGTCTCGATGGGTTCTAATGACTTGAGTCTTGTAATGGGCGAAAGGATGCGTGTCGTTTGCCCAGATTGAGGCGGGAGCACAGTCTATAAAGCCAAAGCGTGTACTCAAAGTCGATTGAGAATAGTCGAATCACTTTGGGTAGTCGATGTCTCACACCCAGACCAACTGTTTCGATTCTGAGCTCGCAACCGCTGACTCTGTGAATTATCGATTTTATGTTTTTCATGTGGTTCTAAATGTT
Source organism: Helianthus tuberosus (assembly GCA_030545235.1). Classification (NCBI taxonomy): domain Eukaryota; kingdom Viridiplantae; phylum Streptophyta; class Magnoliopsida; order Asterales; family Asteraceae; genus Helianthus; species Helianthus tuberosus. The sequence continues at coordinate 171,911,890 of CM060424.1, read as the reverse complement.
AATGTGTTTTGATTTTGGAGACTTATTTCGCTTTTCGCTCACCGCTCTGTTAAACGTACATGACTCGCACTGCACACATATCTCAACGCGCTAACAAATCGCAAACTTTCTCATGTTATGTTACTCGCTTATGCCACTCGCTAATCGCTACTCGCACTCGCTACTCTCGAACGCGCTCGCGAGACTTGAATGATAGGTGAATACGTGCAATATATGTAGGTGAATATGTGCAAAATATAGCTGAACGTGTGCTTACGTGGATTATGTGCTTCTATGCTTACATGCCTATATGTTTATGTGCTTATGTGCCTATGTGGATTATGTGCCTACGTGATTATGTGCCTACGTGTGGACGTGTTCCTGTGCTTTACATAAAGGAGCTCTTGGTGATACGCTAGACTATACTCGATTTAATCGAAAATCTCGTATGAATCCTATAACGATGTCTGTTGTACACAATGTCGTCATTTGGATCCCACACTTCTCGCGCTACTTGCCGCAACCATGATAACAAACGCATCGCATCGCTAGTCGCCAAGGAAATGGCCAAGGTCATTCCGCAGATCGTCAGCGAAATCAATGAAGTCGGCAGCAAGTCCTATGAGGAATCTAAGAGTGACTCTCCAAAAGCTACTTTTAGCTTTAAGCAATTCAAGGCATGTGGCCACAAAGACTTCACTGGTGAAGACGGGCCCAACGCTATGTTTCAGTGGTTTGACTCGATTGAAGTCACTCTTCGTCAAAGCAGATGTCCAGACAACCTCCGCACTGTTAACGCAACTGGAGTTTTTCAGTCCAGGGCTCTGGACTGGTGGACTGCGGAGCGGAACAGGCGTGGGAACGACGCAGCCTATGGACTCTACTAGGAGGAATTGAAGGAAATTATGATGAAAGAATTTTGTCCCCCACATAAACTCCAGAAGCTGGAAAACGAGTTTTGGAATATCAAGCAAGAAGGTGGCGACAATGCTGGTCTTACTGCTCGCTTTAAGCAGCTCAGCATCATCTGTCCTGGCCAAGTCTCAACTCCCGACATCACAATCAAGAAATACATTCGCACTCTACCTGATTGTGTTGCTGATTTTGTTCAAGCAGCCAAAACTACCACCATTGAGGAAATCTTCCAGCTCGCTGCTGAGATTAATGATAAGCGTGTTTTGGCTGGTTATTTCAAGGCCTCAAGCAAGAATCTCCACCAAGCCACTGCTACTTCTGCTACTCTCGCTGCTAAAACCGCAACACCTCAAGCTTCGAAGTCATCACGTCAAGGACGCAAACGCAAGGGTAACAACAACAAGAACTGTGATGTCACTGCCGCACCTCTCAACGCTGTACCCGCTCAACCCAACCAGAACCAGAACCGTCAAGTCGCTGCTCCCGTGACCAACACACCGCCCACAAAGCGTGCGTACACCGGTCCTCACCCTCTGTGCCCTACTTGTACTTACCACCACCCAGCTGGGATAGCTTGCCGTTTTTGTGTCCACTGCAATATCTACGGACACTTTACCGCTAACTGTCACACTGGCCCACGTCAACAAGTTCAAGCTGCTCAAGTTCCTGCCCCGCCCGCGCAACCTCTTGCTATCCAGGGAAACCAAGCAGCTCATGCCCCCGCTGCCCATGCACGAGCCTGCTACGCATGTGGTGACCCTAATTATTTCATAAATGCCTGCCCGAACCATGTGGTGAAACAAGAGCCGCAACAACCACCGCAGCAGCAGCAACAGCAACAGCAACAGCCACAGCAACAAGCAGCCCGTGGACGAGCTTTCAACATCAACGCTCGCTAGGCCCAAGTTGATAACAACGTTGTCAATGGTAGGTTTCTCGTTAACGGTATTTATGCTTCGTGTGTATTTTATACTGGAGTTGATAATTGTTTTGTGTCGTTTGAATTCGAAAAGCTCCTAAACCGTAAACGCGCTAACCTCCCAATGATGTTCGACGTAGAAATTGCCACTGGAAGAACCGTCGCCGTTAGTTCTGTTCTACGTGATTGTACTCTTAAGCTCAATAATCACGTTTTCCCGATCGATCTTATCCCGATGCAGTTTGGTAGTTTTGATATCATAGTAGTCATGGATTTTCTTCATGAAAATCGTGCTGAAGTTGTTTGTTTTGAAAGATGATTCGTTTCTCTCTTTCAAACGGTGATCAACTCTGTGTCTATGGTGAAGTATCTTCGAAGGAGCTGAAGCTCATGTCGTGCGTCCAAGCAAGCAAGTATCTCCACAAGGAATACAAAGCTTTCTTGGCACACATTGTAGTAGCGGAGAAGGAAAAGAAAGAGAAGGCAATGGAAAAGGTGCTCGTGGTTCGTGATTTTCCTGCAGTCTTTCCTGACGATTTACCTGGTCTGCCACCATCTCGTAATATCGATTTTCGTATTGACCTCTTTCCTGGAGCTAACCCCGTCGCTAAAGCGCCTTATCGTCTCGCTCCGTCTGAAATGCACGAACTCTCCAGTCAACTCCAGGAATTACTTGATAAAGGCTTCATACGCCCTAGCACATCTCCATGGGGCGCACCTGTTCTTTTTGTCAAAAAAAGGATGGATCGTTCCGAATGTGCATCGATTACAGGGAACTCAATAAGCTGACTATCAAGAATCGTTATCCCTTACCTCGAATCAATGATTTGTTTGATCAATTGCAAGGCGTTACGTGTTTTTCTAAGATCGATCTATGCTCTGGCTATCATCAGTTACGAATTCAAGAGGAAGATATCCCTATAACCGCTTTTTGAACTCGCTACGGAAACTATGAATTTGTCGTTATTCCCTTTGGTCTTACCAACGCCCCCGCAGTCTTTATGGATTTAACGAATCGTGTGTGTAAACCCTTTCTCGACCGCTTCGTCATCATGTTTATCGATGATATCATTATCTATTCTAAGTTAAAAGCCGAACATGCGCAACATCTCTGTTTGGTTCTCGAATTACTCTAGGGGAATCGCCTCTACGCCAAGTTCTCCAAGTGTGAATTTTGGCTTGAGGAGGTTCAATTTCTCGGTCACATTGTCAATAGACAGGGTATTCACGTCGATCCTGCAAAGATTGAAGCAGTTAAGAATTGGATTACGCTGAAAACTCCATCTGAAGTTCGTTCATTCCTCGGATTGGCAGGTTATTATCGCTGATTCATAGCTGGTTTCTTGAAAATCGCCGTTCCTCTTACCTCTCTTACGCACAAAGACAAGCCTTTTGTTTGGGGAACCGAACAAGGGGAAGCCTTTCAAACCCTCAAGCGTATGCTTTGCAACGCTCCCGTGCTTGTGTTACCTAATGGAACCGACGACTTCGTAGTCTATTGCGATGCCTCTAACCACGGTCTTGGTTGTGTTCTTATGCAACGGGACAAGGTTATCGTGTACGCTTCTTGACAGCTCAAAGTTCACGAGAAGAACTATATAACCCACGATCTCGAACTTGGTGCAGTTGTTTTTTGCATTAAAGATTTGGCGACACTACCTTTATGGTACCAAGTGTACGATCTTCACTGACCATAAGAGCCTACAACACATCTTAAATCAGAAAGAACTTAATATGCGCCAGCGCAGATGGGTCGAACTTCTCAACGACTACGACTGTGAGATTCGCTACCACCCAGGCAAAGCAAATGTCGTTGCCGATTCTCTTAGCCGACGAACTATTTACATAGCATTCGTAATGTTCAATCCCAACACGACCTCGCAGCTCTTATTCGCGATGCTCAACATGCCTGTTTCGCCGAACGCACCCTGAAGGAAGAATGCATTCTTGGAACCGAAAACCAGCTAGTGAATAAACCGAATGGTATTTTTCACTATCTTGACCGAATTTTGATTCCCAATCGCAATAATCTCTGAGAGATTTTGTTAGACCAAACACACAAATCCCGATATTCCATTCATCCCGGTGCCGACAAGATGTACCAGGACCTGCGTGCCAGGTATTGGTACTCTCTATGTTTCGAAGTGTCATACTTGTTCTAAAGTCAAGGCTGAACATCAACGACCCTCTGGCTTACTCGTACAACCCAAGATCCCTATGTGGAAATGGGAGAGTATAGCTATGGATTTCATTACGAAACTTCCGCGCACACCATCAAGTCACGATAGCGTTTGGGTTATTGTTGATCGTCTTACTAAATCCTCCCATTTTCTGCCGATACGGGAAGACTACAAGGTCGAACGATTAGCACGAATCTATACCGACGAAGTCATTTGTCGACATGGGACACCTCATGACATCATCTCTGACCGCGGTGGTCGATTCACTTCGCGCCTCTGGGAAACTTTTCAATCCGCTCTCGCTACTACTCTCAATCTTAGTACTGCTTTCCATCCCCAGACCAACGGTCAGACTGAACACACGATTTGCACCCTTGAAGACATGCTTCGCTCATGTGTTATAGATTTTGGTGGTAATTGGGATTCACATTTACCTTTAGTCGAATTCTCGTACAACAACAATTATCACTCTAGCATTCAAATGGCACCATTTGAGGCATTATATGGAAGAAAATGTCGATCGCCGATTGTATGGCACGAGATCAGAGATGCGCAAATTACCGGTCCTGAGTTATTGCAAGAAACGACTAACAAGATCCTCCAGATACGAGACAATCTCCTGAAAGCTCGGAGTCATCAAAATAGTTACGCTGATAAACGTCGCAATCCCCTTGAATTTGATGTTGGCGATCACGTACTCCTAAAGGTTTCTCCTTGGAAGGGGGTGATCCGATTCGGCAAGAAAGGAAAGCTAGCGCCTCGATACGTTGGACCCTTTAACATTCTGGAAAGAAATGGCAAAGTGGCATACCGACTCGAATTACCGGAGGAACTCAGCAACGTACATCCGACTTTCCACGTTTCGAACCTCAAAAAGTGTCTAGCCGACCAGAATTTACATGTTCCTCTTGAGGATTTACAAGTGGATGAAACATTACACTTCATGGAAAAGCTAGTAGAAATCATGGACCGAGAGACCAAGAAACTCCGACGCTCACGCATTCCTATAGTGAAGGTTTGCTGGGAAGGCAAACGCGGCGCCGAGTTCACTTGGGAACTCGAGAGTGATATGAGAGCTAAAAATCCACAACTCTTCGTTACGCATGCGCCTTAATTTCAGGACGAAATTTCCTAAAATAGGGGGGCTGTAACAACCTGACTTTGAAAGTCAAAGTCAACGTCAGGTCTTGCTTAGATCTGATATTTCTTGCTTAATTATTGCTTTGTACTCTCGAAGGTCGATATACGATATTGTGGTTACGATTTTAAACGCTATTTTGAAATACGATTTATTAATATGTGAAGTAAAAATGCGATAAACGCTGGAATCACAACTAAACGCTACTATAATAAATGCTATGGTTAATATCGCTATCGCTATCGCATCGCTATCGCAAACTCGTAACGCAGTTATGGTTATTATTCTATGTGTGCATGTTATTATGTGTTACTTGTGTGTTCTTATATTTGGGATGTTAATCACAAACGCAATCGCACTCTATCGCATCGCGATCTCATCGCATCTCTAAACGCAAGTTTACTTTCTTTTATGCAGTTATGTGTTAGTTATGTTATTTGTGTAACTATTGTTTAATACTATCGCATCACTTACTCGCAACTCGCTTACTCGCAACTCGCTTAAACACAACGCAACGCTCAACGCATGAAACGAAAGTTGGAAACCAACTCGCACGGGCCAACTGATCGAACGACCATTCGATCGAATGGACATCCGACCGGATGACCATCCAATCGAACGGCCGTCCGACCCATGTAATTTTCCACCGCCTTTCACCCTTTCACCTATAAATACCCCCTTATCACGTCAACTGTTCATTGATGTGACAGCTCCGTCCGACCCACGCACTCTCAAGCTCTTTCCTCTCGATTCCTCATGATTCTTGTAAGTTTTCTTCCTAAATCTTGTACTTCCATCTTCATTACACACTTTCTCATCATCTCCTCCATCAAATCACTACTTTTCACCGTGAAATCACCTGATTTGGGCTGTTTTAGAGTGACGTCACCTCGGTTTCATATGAACACTAAAGTGTGACCTCATCTCACCAAGAACGGTCCGGACCTAAAGAATTTCTACATGCTTTTACACTGATTTCATCTAAAATCTAAACATTTTCAAACTGTTTCAAACTTTTTTTCGACATTCATCACTTTCTACTCGAAAATTGATGGAATCCAGACTCGTTCGGGTGTTCTACTCGTACTCCAGTGGAAAACCGGTCTGAGAACGGATCCCCATCGGAAAAGACGACTGATTCATGAGTTGAACACGAAACTTCATCTTGAACAGTTGAGTCTGATCGAACGGGGTGATACCCATCCGATCGACTGAGTTGGACTTGGTACGGTTTCCGTTGTTTGACACGTCGTCATGCCGTCTCGGTTAAACCGCAAAACTTTTAACCTAACTGATTTCACTAAATTTTTCAAACATGACAGTTGCTCGATTGAATAGCCATCCGATCGGATGACCATCCGATCGGATGACCATCCGATCGAATGTCTATTCGACCAGGTGATTTGCCTTGAAAATTCCACACTCAATCAATTTTCCAAAACTTCAATGAATATCAACTTTTCAAATCGAATGGCCATCCGATCGAACGAATTTATTTATACTACAACGAAAACTTCAAAAGTTCAACATTTTACAAACATACTTCCTCAATCGAATGACCAACCGACCGAATGGTCATCCGTCCGGATGACCATCCGTCCGGACGGTCATCCGATCGAACCACTATCCGATCGCTCATCACACTCGACACACTGTTGTACGCACCGTTTAACGCTTACACTATCATTCTGTACTCAGGCTAACCTCCAAGCGTTCCCTTCAATCCAAGGAAGTGTTTATTTACTAAACACGCTCTGTGAGTATACTCGAACCCTTTTTGCTTTACGCACTTTTGGGTGTTACATACGTTACCTATATCAAATCACATCAACCCACAACGCAAACACTTTTATACGCTAACCGTTCTTGCATGTTATACATGTTTTCGATGAATGCTTGTATGTTATGTTTACACGGTGATTGTTTCCTGACACCTTAACAACGATAGTACTATAGTTTGGACTCAGCACCTGTCGTGGACAGGGGTTGTTAAGGATTTTACTTCACATGGTCACAGTGGTGATAATGTGTTGCGCATTCTACAACTCGCAATCATGTCGGTTGTATACTTCATTGTCGATAGCTTATTTGCTTCACATTTCTACGTATTACATGTTGGTTATGCGTAAATCGCTTTTCGCTACTATATGCTATTAAACTTGTATGCTCACCTTTACACTCTGCATATTGACTTTATTTTAACGTATGTGACAGGTTGATTAGGATGCTTGCTACTTTTCGCTGGAAATCAAGCTAGGGAGTCTAGTAACCACATTAAATAAATCTGAGTTGTCGGAACTGTTTACTTGTCTTTGAGAACAATGTCTTTAATAACTGTTTTTATTTTATATGTTTATGGTATAGGACGTGAACTTTAAATATATGGTAATTTAATAGTTGTTATGGATTCTCCTGGACAATCTGTTTCGCTCAGTGCCACACCCTGATGTTTCCGCCATCGGTTGGGGTGTGACATCTAGTGGCTAGAGATTGGATGAATGAGTTTATAAGAGATGAATTAGCACCGATGATGATGATATCATCAACGTACACTAAGATGAAGATATGGGAATAGGTGATTTTGTTAATGAATAGAGAAGGATCCGATATGGAGGGTTTAAAATGAACCGATAGTAGATAGTGTTTAAGTTCATCATACCAAGCACGGGAGGCTTGACGAAGACCATAGATGGCCTTGTTGAGCTTGCAAACATGGATGGGATAGGAAGGGTCCACAATTCCGGGTGGTTGAGACATGTAAACCGATTTGGTCAAAGTGCCTTGTAGGAAGGCATTGTTAATGTTGAGTTGGCGTAGAAGCCAATTGAAGGAAGTGGCAATGGCAAGAATGAGGCGTAAGGTAGCGGGTTTAACCACGGGACTAAAGGTTTCAACATAGTCTAAGTCGGGACGTTGGTAAAAACCTTTAGCGACAAGTCTCTCTTTAAGGCGGTCAACTGAGCCATCGGGTTTGAATTTAGTTCGGTAGACCCATTTGAATCCAACATGGTTAGGAGCGTTATCGGGAAGAACAAGTGTCCAAGTTTGGTTTTGTTTGAGAACGTCAAACTCGGATTGCATGGCCTCTCGCCATAACGGTTGTTTGAGGGCTTGGGTAATAGTAGTGAGCTCGGGAAGAGAGTGAGGTGTAGAGTGATATAAGACGTAGTCGGAGTTGTGGTATTTTGGGTTTGGTGGGAAATTCTATTTTGACCGATCGAGTTGTTGGGAAGTAATACGTTCAGTGGGTAGTGAAGTAGAAGAGGTGGAGGAGTCGGATGAGATATTTATGGGGGGCAATGAAGGTGTCGGGTTGGTAGCATTGGAGGCTGGGTCGGTAAGTGGAAGTAGAGGGTCGTTGGTAGGGGTTTATGTAGGTGGTAGACGTCGTTGGTAGGTAAGGATAGGTGGGTTAGAAGTGGATGGTGTAGTGGCGTCAATAGTTTGGGCAGGGGGTGACGATTGAGAAGTAGGGGAAGGGGATGTTGAAAGAGGAATAGATAGGGTAGTGAGAGGTAACCATGTGTCAGGTGAGGGTGTGGGGGGTGTGGTGGTTTGAGAAAGAGATTCATAAGGAAAAATGTGATCAAGAAAATGAACATGATGAGATGTGTAGATTCGATTAGTGATAGGGTCAAGAAGATGGAAAGCACTTTGATAGGAGGAGTAGCCGATAAAGATACACAGTTTTGACCGAGACTCGAGTTTATGTTTCGAGTATGGGCGTAACCAAGGATAAGATAGGCAACCAAACCATGAAGTTTTTCATAGTTTGGATGGATGCGAAAGAGACGAAAGTAAAGAGAATCATTGTTTAGGGTGGTGGTAGGTAGTCTATTGATGAGATAAGTAGCTATAGTGAAGCCAAATGGCCAAAATTTTAGGGGCATCTTGGCATGAGAAAGTAGGGATAGACTGGATTCGACAAGGTGATGATGGCGCCAGTCAGCGTAGCCATTATGTTCGGGTGTGTGAGGAGGAGAGGTGAGATAAGAAATGCCACAAGAAAGTAGGTGAGAAGATAGTTTGATATATTCTCCATCATTGTCCTAAAATAATTGCTTGATTTTTGTTTTGAAAAAGTTCTCAACGAGGTTTTGAAATCGAATGAATGTATTAAGAGAGTTTGATTTACGTTTTAATGGGTAAATCCAAATGTATTTTGTGAAATGATCTACAAATATTATGTAATATTTGTAACCATCAAAGGATGTGATTGGAGATGACCAAACATCGGAAAATAGTAATTCTAGAGGTGTGTTAGAATGCATAGAGAAAGAATGAAAAGGAAGTTTATGACTTCTATTAATGCAACAAGAATTACAAGATTCATGCTTACTAGAAATAAACGGAATAAAAGAAGCTAAATGTTATAAAACTCGCAAACGAGGATGTCCTAGGCGGCGATGCCATGAAGACGCCTTGTTTGTTTGCAAGTGGAACACTTGTGGGGACTTGGTTGAGGATAGCTCATAAAGAGCAAGACTAGTGATTCCCCGAAGAATGGTTCGACGAGTGTGAAAGTCCTTAATGACAAAAAAAGAAGAGAAAAATAAGATTAGTATGTTGTTTTCAAGACATAAACGAGAGATAGATATAATGTTTCGAGAGATAGAAGGGACGCAAAGAACATTTTTTAAAATGATAGGAACATTAGAAAAATAAAGAGTTATAGTGCCAACGTGAGTAATTTTAAGAGACGAACCATCACCGATGTAACATTCCTATTTTTATCATATAAATATTAGATTGTTTAAATTTATTTACCACTAGTAACTAGTTTTATTTTAATATAATTATTCAACCCAAATAGTTTTAAACACTATTTTATATAGTTGATTGAAATAATATAATTAATTGGCCTGTATATGGGTGACCTTTACTAAATAAAATAAAAGTATATAAAAACTTATTTTATTAGAAGGCTAGATTACGGGTAAGTTAATTATTAAAAATATGAAGTACTTAGACGGGCCCAGGAACCGTTTACTAATTAAACTATAAAAATACATTGTATTTTGAACCTACTCTTTTTTTAATAAAACTTAGACCCAAATGTAGACAAAAATATTCTCATTCTAATAAGTGAAACATATTTATTATTTTATAAAAACGTTATATTTTAGAAGTTATACGTGCCAAATAAGTGAAACAGTTAAATTAATTATAATATATATATATATAATAAAATAATAATAATAAACCTTAATTTACAATTCAATTGTTTGAATTGTCTACGTATATCAGAAATCGAAAATCAAAATATATTTAATATAAAATCAAAACTATTAGATAAAATTGAGATGTATACGTGTTGTAAGAAAAGAAAATAAGAAAATAATAAATTAATTAAAACATAACTATGCATCAAGATGTGATGGTGGAAGTCCAAGAGTCATTTTGAAATTTAATTCAATTGTATACGTGGCTGGCAGTTGATTTACCTATAGGCCTGGTCTATTCGCACACGGTGTTTGTCTTTTTGCACACTCAAAGCGCCCCACTATGGCCAAAGCGGGGCGCTTTGAGTGTGCAAAAAGACAAAAAGCGTGTGCTGGAGTTTGTGTTGTTTTTTTTTAAATATGTGAGATGTGGGTTAGTTTGGTAGTGTTTTTTGGAGGAAAAAATTGTATTTGAGTTTTATAATACGTTTTTTTATAATTACGTTTTTTTACGTCATTATTTTTATAGAACGTATATAATATAAGTGCGTCTTTATAAACTGTTAACCTTGTTTATTTTGTTAAATTAAACGAACACGTTAAAATGTACAACAAGCCATAAGAATTAAACGTAAACAATCCAAAACCAACGTGATGTAAATAGAAGATTAACTGCAATATATATATATTTATATATATCAGTTTGTACATACAAAACAAAAAGGTACAACTGAGTACATAATACATAACAAATCACTATACAAACAAACTAAGGTACTAATCCTCGTGCGGTGGGGACGGTGGGAGGGGAAGTGGAGGCAACCCAGCGTGCTCTCGTAGAGAAACGAGCGACTCGACGATCCAGTCAATGCGTGCGCCCTGGCGTCTGAGGCGCCGGTCGAAGTCCTGAGCCACCTCACGCGCTACCGGAGGCAGGTCAGCGTAAACGTGCTGCGGGTACTGTGGCGGCTTAGGAGCTGGCTGAACTGGTGGTACCGGGATCTCTTCGATATGCTCCTCCTGAGCCGGATCCTCTAATACAGGCTGAGCCTGAGGCTGAGCCTGAGGCTGAGCCTGAGCCTGAGGCTGAGGCTGAGGCTGAGCCTGAGCCTCAGCCTGAGGCTGGCCCGGGAACTCATCGAGTCCCAGAGCCTGTAGCTGAGCCTGCCGAGCGGCCGCCTGAACATCAGGAGGGGCTAACACTCCAGGCCTCACCTCAATAACAACCGGGATGACCTCCGGCATCACCTCCGGATGCCAAATCAGCCCGTCACGTCCCCGAAACCTCAGACCAACATAAAAGGTACGGGTAATCTGCATTTCAGATACTGACGCGCGGCCCAACCTGGTAGACGGGACCGGATCGGACAGCTCCGTATCATGCTCGGGCACGAGCCCTAGCGAGCGTGCAATGGCGGTGATGTATGAGCCAGTGTGCACGAACCCGCGGAGCTGCCGGTGGTATGCTGTGGCAAAGTAATCTGCCAGGCAGGCTGCTAGATCGCAGGGCTGGCGGCGCAGTAGGCAGTATAGAAAGAAAAGGTCACTGAGGTTGACCTTCTCCCTGCTGGCACCCCGCGGCACGATAGTTGCCGCGATAATATGGTGCAGGTATCGGTACAAGGGGTCTTTAATGGTGGTGGCCTTTTGCCAGGATTTCCCAAAGGGAACCCTGGAAATGGCCCTCCAGAAACTGATAAGCGTCTGCCTGTCCATCGCCGTAACCGCCTGCGTATATAAATCAGTATCAAGCTCGGGCTCTGTGTACAAACCTGTATAAACAAATAATATTAAATAAACAAATAATAATAATAAACAAATAATATTAAATAAACAAATAACATTAAATAAACAAATAATAATAATAAACAAATAATATTAAATAAACAAATAACATTAAATAAACAAATGATATTAAATATAAAATAATAAATAATATTATTTAAACAAACCTGTATGGACAGCAAACTGCCGCACACTCATCTGAAACTCCTGACCGGCGAGACGGAATGTAACCTCGTGGACTGGAAAATCCGGGTCCTCCACGTAATCCGCCGGATGCGGCGCGTATGTAAACGTGGAAAGAAACTCCCACGTAAGCTCAGGGTACGAGTCCTCTATCGCTAACTCAAATAGGCGCGACCAAGGAGTATCTAGTCCAACTATCTCATGCGCCCGCGCGGCCTCTCCCACGGTATCCAGCAGGCCCCAGTCTATCCCTACATGCTCCCCAATGGGGATGGTGCGCAACCTCGCGCATCTCCCCCTCGCCCGTGACCCCGGCGGAAACTGCAGGTACGGACATGCCGGCTCTCCCTGCTCTCCCTCATCTCCCACCTCTCCCTCAGCCTCCATATGCTCAATCTCGTCATCGGAGGAATCCATCCCTGCACGTTGAAATAAACAAATAATATTAAATATAAATAATAAACAAATAATATTAAATATAAAAGAATAAACAAATAATATTAAATATAAATAATAAACAAATAATATTAAATATAAATAATAAACAAATAAAATTAAATATAAAAGAATAAACAAATAATATTACTAAACAATTTAAATAATAAACAAATAATATTAAATATAAAATAATAAACAAATAATATTAAACAAATAATATTAAACAAATATTATTAAACAAATAATATTAAAACATAATATTAAACAAATTATATTAAACAAATATTATTAAACAAATAATATTAAACAAATAAAATAATAAACAAATAATATTAAACAAATATTATTAAACAAATATTATTAAACAAATAATATTAAAACATAATATTAAACAAATTATATTAAACAAATATTATTAAAAAAATAATATTAAACAAATAATATTAAACAAATAAAAATAATATAAAAAAATAATAAACATGAACCATAGCGCCGCGCTTTGGTCTTGGCGCGGCGCTTTGGTTCTTCATTTTGAAGAACTGAACCAGCAATCGATCAAATCCCGCCCAATCAAAACAATATCAAACATGTACATTTAACCAAAACGATTAAGGGTGTTCGATCTTACCTTTTAGCGGTTGAAAGCTTGAAAACGAAGATATCCGGAGCTCAGTGTGTGTAATCGCACCTTTTGTGTGTGTTTTGTGTTTTGTGTTGAAATGGGGGAGAAGCTGCCCCGCTTCAGGTATAACGAGGGACCAAAGCGCCCCGCTTTGGCCATAGCGGGGCGCTTCTGTTCTTATTTAAGGGCAAAGCACCTCGCTTTGGCCATAGCGGGGCGCTTTGGGCCTTTTTTAAATTTTTTAAAATTGTTTTTAATTCACAAACGCGTCGATAATAGTCTAAATTTTACGTTTTTTCCATTATACATCATTTTTTATTATATATGGAGTATACTGCAAGTTCCGGATCAAATCGGTTACGTGTGATGTCTTATTCCGTTATATCGTATCATTTTGGTTTGAAAGCACAAGTACTCCTGTGAGAGGTGTTATGTGTATCAGCCGCCTACCACACATGAACATGACGTATTTTTTCATTAATTGTAGTATTATGATGTATATGGTCATTTTGGGTCGTACAAGTGCGTATTGAATCTGATTGGGTCGTGTCGGTGCCATTCGGTTTTTAACGTGATGTAACGCATATATTGAACAAACACAAACGTGATTATTATTAAACACATTTAACCTACATCGTGAACATATGGGGTTACATTAAGGTCAGGGGCACGATACGTAAGCATTTCGTACGCGTTGATTTGATCCCTGTATAATGTATGCCAGGCTGCTGCCCGCTCTGTTCTGTTCGCTGTCCAGAGTGGGTTTGGGGGAGGCATTGGATAACAACCTCCAAGCTCTACATGTATGAAATGCCCACGGTCGACGAACACAACCGCAACCACCTGGTGAGGTTCCTCAGCTTCGTTTGGCCCGCCCAGCAGAGGGAAAATTGTATCGCTCCCACGCATGTCGAAGGTGTGAACAATCACACCGTATCGTTGGGCAATAAGAAACCCCGTGTCAGGCATCGTCATGTAATTTTCGATATCTGCTCGTCCCACCCCCTTGAAATCGATCCGTCTAACCAGCGCATCATAATGTCCTATGTTTTCCGGATCGAAAACCTGCCTCCAAAGCGATTGGTTCGTACGTAACTCCTTTATAAGTTGTTTCCGGATCATCAAATATGAATTTTGTTTCACTCCTAACCCAACAGCCATCGATCGAAACCCACAATGACCATCTGGTTTCACGTCCTTTATTCTAACGATGTATGGATGGATCACTTCGGGAATCTGAGATGCGTAGTTGCGGATCGCTATATCCGTCTTAGGACCGAGCTTGATCATCGGGAAATCAGGGTGTAGGTTGATCGGTTTGGTATTCTTTTGTCTTCTAGAATCTTCGGGTGATATGTACGAGCTGTGACGGGGAAGATCATCTGAGGCCTCGACCCAAGTTTCTTCCGACGGAATGTACGAGCTTTTTCTAGCGGCTTCAACCTTTCTTTCTTCCTGCGTTTTCAATGTTGGGCGACCACGAGTTTTCTTCAGAACAGCAGGAGGTTTTTTGTTATTGTTCCCTGGATTGAGGATTTGCTGAAACTTTTCAAAGAAGCTCCTTTTCACTTGAGGGGGTGTTGGATCGATCTTTTGTTTCAATTTTTCAAATTCCGCGTCTACATCGATATCCTCTATGTTTTTCTTTGCAGGCTTGAAGTTAAGCTTCTTCCAGAACACGTCTATGTGTGTGATCCGGAGTTGCTGACCTGTGGATGAAAACAAATTAGGTGGCAAAATCATAACGAGAAAGGTCAAAGATATTAATTACCTTTATTTTCCAACTTTTCCAAACGATAGGCACATGGCAAACCACAGCTGGTAAAAAGTTGGCAACCACAGCTTGCACCGTAGGCTCTCAACCCGTCTTCCTTACGTTTTAGTTCCCTACTCAAAAGCTCAATCGCATATATTGAAACCTTTCTGAGAATATATGCAAGCATGGGCTGCTTCTTGTGGTGCGTCATCACTTTTCGGAGGCTTGTTTCAAAGCTACTACTAATCTCGGTGTATTGTCTATCAACAACATGATCAACATACAGTACAAGTTTATCCAGTGTGTTGCGATGAATTGGAAAGTGACTTTTTAGTGTTGCATGCATGCCCTCAACCCTGTTGGTCGTAGTTTGGTGAAAGTTGATAGTTTTGTTAATCCAGCATGATACAAACTTTTCACGGTACGGATCCAACCAGGATTTCTTCAAATAATCAAAAACCTCTAAAATTAAAAAAAACGTAAATAGTCAGTTTTTGTTATTATATAAAATTTGAACATAATTATGTAAGAAATACCTACGTTCACGGTCATCTTCTTTCAGCTGTGCTTCAAGGTTTTCCAAGTTATACCTGTATATTTCCTCGGTCGTAGACTCGCACAATAACCAAAATCTACGTACGAATTCTTTCCATTCCTTGTCAGAGAATTTCTTCTTGCTGTTCTTATTAATATTTTGTTGAATATGGAACCGACAAAGATACTTATGCGCTTTTGGAAAAAACTTGTTCACACGCGTTCATTAGCGCAAAATCCCTGTCTGTTAAAATCACGCGCGGTTCCATACATCCTACCAGCATAGACTTGATCCTCTGCAACACCCATAGGTAGTTCTCTGACTTCTCAGCGGAAATTACCGCACAAGCAGCCGTAAACGATTTGTTTGTCGACGTCATGCCTACGACCTGAACAAATGGCAGGTTGTACATGTTCGTTTTGTAGGTGGCGTCAATCATTAGCACATGCGGGAAGGCACACCACATAGTGAATGATCTTTCGTGAACAAAGAAGACATCTTCAACTTCGTTCGATATCTCATTTGTGCGCATGTAATAAGTGTAATTTTTTTCGAGAAGAATGCTTTCAAGTTTTTGCATCGGAGACTTACCGACATTTTTTTCGGCGTTGATCTTCTGAACAGCGTTGTGTATATCTTTCGGAATAAGCTTTCTAGCCAGATTGTTTTTTGTCAGCGTTCGCCAGATACTCTGGTTGGGAATGTCTTGCTCTGCCAGCTCCTTAACCAGTTTTTTATCCTCCGAAGAAAGCCTTCTCGCATACGCGTGACCCTCTAAGTTTTCAATAGGAGTGTGGTTATGCTTCACCTTCGTCACCTCGATCCTCCAAACACTTCCGGATGATTCCGAAAACCCGATCATCTCGAACGGGCAGCCTATTTTCTTGCTACCCGTTTTCCTCTGTGTAGCTATACTCTTATGCTCCCCACCAAAAGTACATTGAAACCAAATCTTGTAATTCTCTCCTCTTTTATTCGACCTCTTAATCACAATGAGGTAACCGTTGTCTTTTGCCGTGTCTTGTACCCAACGCACCAACTCTTTACGTGACGAAAAGGTCTGCGTTGTATCAAACGAAAATGTAACCGGGTAACAGCCTTCCTCGTCAACAGACACATCCCCCGGCTCACCATCGTCACCGAGGTCCGAATATACTTGATGTTCAAAGTTGTGCTCGCCACCGTAACCGAAATTCGAATAACCTTGTAAGCTCTGTTGACAACCGTAACTGTCGTTTGGACCACACTCCTGCTGTACAAAGCTGTACTCGCCACCGTAACCGAAATTCGAATAACCTTGTTGTGCGTAAGGGTCCTCCACAGGGGTATTCAAATCCAGCGTCACCGTGTTATCACGATAACGAATGCCAGATACAACCTCTGCCTCCCTCAAGTTGGACGAGACCGGTTTCTCATACGAGTCAGAAATAGCGGTCCCCTCGTAAGAATCAGGAACAACTGTCTCGTCAGAATATTGACAGAAAATATAGTTGTTTAACCACGACATCGTTTTTTCAAGAGATGTAACTAATACAGCAAAACCGCGCGTTATTTTGAAGAAACACAACGGATGGGGAATAAAGGCAATACAGACCTTTGATCTGAAATGAAGGCAACCACGAGGGTGAAATTTGATCTGAATAAAGGCAATACGTTATTTTGAAGGAACATCTGTCTCAGAGGTTGCTTTTAAAAGGTAAAAAGGGTGAAATTTGGGGTCGAAGCGCCGCGCTATGGCCAAAGCGCGACGCTTAGGGTTAACGACAAACCTCATAATCAGCTTTATGTCTCTCAAGCAGTAACTCATGTCTCAAACGTCAATCAAGTCACCTTTTGTCGATCTAAGCGCCGCGCTATGGCCAAAGCGCGGCGCTTTGAGGTGTGAAAATAATTTTGGTCGTGTGCAATTAGCATGACCCTTACCTATAAGCTAAATTTTTAGTATAAATAGGAAGTATCATTTCAAACATTCAACTGCTCAGTTCATTTATATTCTGCCTTCTTTCGAACTCCCTCTCATCAATATTCCTTTTTATTTTATTTTTCCCCTATAATAATAATAATAAGGCTCTGCCCTGTTTTAAGTGTTTTAACTCCCGGTCACCGCTACCCTTTCCGATTGATCTGAGCCTCATAACATATGTCAGGGCTCTCTGCCCGACTAAGTTGTTGGGGTTCTGTCTCGTGACATAGGGACAAGGTTGAATGAGGGGTACTATACTTACCACGAGTGCATTATATATTGTTAAATAGCTCAGAAATTATACCCAAAATTCTACCATGAGGTTTTCTAGTTGAACCCTAAAGTTACAAAGTGGGTCCATTCTCTTTTCTAACCGTTTTATTTCCTTTTATCCCAAACCATAACAACTCTCACCAAAACTATTATTTATTATTATATTTTGTACAAAAAGAAACCCTAGTTAAGACCCTTAAGTAATCTTACATAAACCCTAAAGTTTTCATAACAATCAGAATCAGGATCAGGGCCCCTAAAACTCAGGGGGGGGGGGGGTTATTCCCTATTGACGATTATCCTAATAATTCGCTGTCAAATTCGAATTTATCATTTCCGTCGACTCAGCTGAGCTAGAAACACACGTGGCAACCATATGAAGAAAGATGACCCTTCGCGTCACGCGAAGCCCCCAGGGTGACCCCTCGCGTCACGCGAGGGGGTCAAATTTTATGTATAAATAGAGGGGATTGGGACTTGAATTCTGGCACTTGAACGACGATAAAATTCGATTCATACACTGAGATATCGTCCAAAAACTACCAAACACACACTAGCTCGAATTATGCTACGATACCGGGTATTAACTCAATCGCTGCTACGATTCAATGTCCGATCGATTGAAACTATCTGATGGATGTTTTAGTACTATCCTTTGTCATTTGTCGTGATTCCGACAGGATGTTTGAGTACCACCCGAACTCGGGGAATACTCTGTCATTCGTTGTGAATCCGATGGATGTTTAAATGATTGCACTTTGTCATTTGTTGTGAGGGTTTTAATCTCGTGAGTTATCGTAAATGCTGTATTAGTTACTTGCCGAGTTCGTGTGCACTAGGTTACAAGACTAATCAATAGGCTAAGCTCTGCCTGTATCTGCAATATATCAAGGCTTATCTGTAGATTAAACTTTGCCCGTATGAATCTGCATGCTTATAATGTGAGTCATTCTCTTTTTATCAAATTTATTTACAAAAGCATATTTATTTTCAAGGTTATAATTACAGTGATTAAGTTTATGTAATCACCAAATTACAGCCGGTATGTGGGGTTTTGTATACATTACTTGATAACCGTCACTATTGGACAACGAGTTAGCCAATGAGTGATATGACCATAGTCACAGACACCATTGGACAATGAGGTTACCGATGGATGGTCGAGTGACAAATACTGTGGGTAGTTGGTTGATATATGGAAACATTGTAATCTCTCTTAATACTGTAAATTATAACAAACGTGTCCTTTTAGTAAAATGAATGAACTCACCAGTATTTCCTGCTGACAAAACCTTTTTAAAACGCGTTTCAGGTAATTACAGTAGATTGGAGTAAGAGATGGATACGGCACTGAAAGGCTTCAAGAAGTGGCTTATTTTATTAAATAAAATCAATTTAAGAAATATTGTTTTATGTAATTGGGTTTATCCCTTATTAAAGCTACCTTTGTAAAAACATGGGTTTTATCCTATCTATTTAAATAAAATCCGGTGTTTCTAAACTCTGATATTTTTCCTAACTCACGGTCCTGATGAAATTTCCGCTGCCATATTTTTCAAAATAATCACCGGTACCACTTGGCTGTTCGCGGCTCCCGATTCCGTCCAGGGTGGGTCGGGGGTCGTGACAACCGATGATAAGATCCTCGGTACCATCATATAGGCTATGCATAGAGAGTGTACTAAGATCATTTGTAATGTGATGAGAAGCACCACTATCTATCAGCGACGATAGATCAGAGTCCATAGTAGGGTGTGTTGCCATCATGTGTGCTTGTGGTTTTTGTTGGGTATTGGTTCAGTTGTAGTAGGTGTGATTGAGGGGTGGGTTTTCTTAAAAAGTGGGCAGGAGGTTAAGGAGTGGCCTTTGGTAAAACACCATTGGCATTTACCGAGAAAGGGACGCTGATTTGGGGCGGAATTGGGAGTGGGAAGCAGGTCGGGACTGTTGTTGGGTGGTCGTGAAGACCATGATTTGGGGGACTGATGGCTATGGGCTGCAAAGGCAGTGGCTGGCTGGTGAATGGAGGCGGAATCAGGTGGGTTTTGGGAGATAGAAAGCTCATATTACTGAGTTTTTCGTGAAGTTCATGAAAAGAGATTGGATTATCACGAGCATGGACAGATTCAATCACAGGTTTATAGGTTTTGGGATCTAATCCTTGAAGGATAATATCAGTGACATCCTCAGGGTCCATGGCTTTCCCAAGAATGGCTAATTCATCGACTAGTATTTTTATAGATTGCATAAAATTGGTGATGGATTGGTCGGGAGATTTTGTAGATTTTTTTAGACGATGTTGAAGTTGTTTGATGTGTCCTCGAGAAGGGGAGGCATAGGTGGATGCCAAAATCTTACAGGCATCAAGAGAGGTTTTGGCGTTGGTGATGAGAGGTACAATCTCGGCTGAAAGGCTGCCGACAATAGCACCGAAGAGTAATCGGTCCTGGCGGTACCAGGTGGGGTAATCGGGATAAGGGATGGCAGAGCCGTCAGTGTTAAGGGTTGGAGAAGGAGCAATGTGAGAACCATCAATAAATTTGTAGAGGTCCAAACCTTGGAGGATGGCTTCAAGTTGAGTTTTCCAACTAAAATAATTAATGGATTTGAGTTTAAGAGAAGAGGGAAAGTTAACCATGGTGATGGTGGGAGAAGCTGCAGGTACAGCGGGCATGGTGGTGGATGTAACAATGTTATCGGCCATTGGGAGGGATGAATTTTTAGGTTTTACAAAACCTGGCTGATACCATATGAAAGTATCAAAATTGATGATTTCTCATTCATACAAGATTTACATTTATAGAGAAAGTATGCTAAAGACTAGGAACTAATTTAGCTACTGATGATTAATTACATAGTAAGTTACAACAAGTAACTAATTTTGAAATTCAATTTTCTTTGGTGGGAAATTCTGTTTTGACCGAGGTGGTTCTAATAGCCCACTGGTCCTGTTAAGATAGTGGAAGCTAGATTCGAACCTACGACCCAGTGGCAAAGCTAGCTCAAAAATTTAGGGGTATCCCAAAGTTTTTTTTTTTTGGGTTAGGGATGTCTTTTGTATAAAAAGATAAAATTTTTACACTATTTTACACTATGAAGATGAATTTGAGAGGTAGCCTCGTTATAAATTTCCTCAGCCCCTACTAAGATCTATGCTAGAGGGGACTCTAGTGGCGCACCACCCTTGTTTTCTTAATCTATAAGTTTTTATTCATGTCTTCGTTGGATTGAAGTAGAAAATTCAACATAGATAACTCAAGTACCCAAAAATTGCTTAATTTGAATTGCACACACTTAAGCCCTAACGATAGTGGTATAATTTTTTTTTTTTTGGATCTATCAATCACTTTTGTATAAATAAAAGTTTTAAGCCAAACCAAACTAGGAACAAGCTCAATACGATTACAAACTAATGGCAGGTAGGCGAGCAACAAGCTGCGACGCTACCCCCTTCTGAATAGCAAACCCCACCTTGCTAAACACAAAATTCTGCCCCTTAACATGTGTGGTGTTACTGCTTACCACCTGTTGAACCCGCTTTAGGAAACGCACCGCGTCAGGGGCGAGAGCGCCAAAGGTATCGAAAGCAAACGGGACGAACACGTGCTGATTCTCGATGCAAGCTTTTTCGTGTTTAGCTACTTTGCCCGCCTCTGCCTTGGTTATCGCCTGTCCTGCCACAAACCCGTGGTCCCTTAGCCCAACGAGGGGGGACACACCTGTCAAATCGACACACGCGTGTTTCCCTCCCTCCCATCCAAAAACAAGAATGTCAGCGGGCCGTAGGGTAGATCTCCCTTCTAACGGATCGGTATATGTATCTTTTATAGGAGACCCAACTTCAATACAAAAATACAAAACCAATTTTAACTAGAGAATCATATACGCACATGTACATGGTATGACAAAGAGAGAAATAAAGGCACTTGTGTAGTTACATACCCGTCTCATGTATTAGAGTTAAAGCAATATGTAAAAATATTTATAAGGTTATCGCATTTCTCTACTGAAAACCGGTTCTGTATTTAACGACCCTCCAGCCCAAACAGTGTCATTCATAAGCTAAAGAAGTAGATTAAAAAAATAAAACATACATTAACAAGTTTTCATTTTGAGCAGGTCAGCCTGGTGTTCTTTGGGTTTTGCCTGATTGTTATCATGATGTTCCCAACAAAGACTATGGAGGTTTGCATAGATGAATTTTCAATTGCAGTACCATTATTTCATTTTTATTTCAATTTTCATCTCTGGTGTGCATGCAAATGTGTTCAAAACATCTTTTGTTTGTTTGTAGGAGATTTGTTTATTGATGGGAAAGTCATACCACGGCCTCAGTTCAAGCCCCCGTCGAAGACCTCGGTATGATAACAGTCGTTTATTTCAGTTATTGGTTATATTTGGGTCGGTTTTGTCTGTTATATTTGCTCACCTTTCACATTGTTTCTTTCGGATAGAGGTGTGCACGGGTTGGTTTTGGGATCAAACTGAACCAAAATGATTTTTTCGTTTTTTTCATATGGGTTCGGTTCGGTGTTACATTTGGGCTTGAGAAAGATTGGCCCTAAAATGATGAATTTAGCCCAAAACTTTTGACTTGAAATTTTTGTTTACCACCATTTAATGAATTTGGATATAAAAGTTTTGGTCCAAAATAATGAATTCGAGTCTTAAATCCTATAACAAACATTCAAACAAATTCGGTTTGAGCAGTTGGTTTTATACTTTGGTTCGGTTTTGGAGCGAGGCATAAGTGAACCATAATTTCCGGTTTTCAAAAAAAAAAAAAAAATCGAACCGTCAGTTTTTAGTTTGGACTTCTTATTTTGGTTATGGTTTATCAGTTTTGTATCGTTTTTTCTCACCACTCCCTTTTTTCGGATGACAGATTTCACAGTATGATTCAAACAGTCAAGTTTTCAAGGGCTTCAGTCGGAACAACTTTTTATCCTGATTAAATGATTCAAGGAGGGCATCAGGACAGGATAATGGTATTACTCATTTTGCTCATTTCTTTCCACAATTTGAACAATTTCTGACTCTTATCCACTTATTTTATGCTTATTTTCTTAAACTTGGACACTATGCTTTTATGCTTTGTAAGGGTCATTCTTAAATCTGATTTGCTTATTTGAACAGACAAATGAATAACCAAATGTGTAACAAATAACTTATTCGGTTATGGTTAGTGACCTAACCGAATAACCAAATAAGAATTTGGTTCTGGTTTTTTGGGCTCTCAAAATAGTCGAGCCACCCATGTTAATTAGAAAATAGCAAATATATATATAACCCTATAGTTTTCAACTAAAATCATTTTAACAGGTAAGTTTTTCACTAACACTCTTTTGATAAAGAAACCTCGTGGAACTAGTTATATGCAAACAAGTCGTTGACATGCATATCATAAAGTATCTTATTATCCGGTTCTAGATCATATTTTACATAAAACCGCTCTTAATATTGTAAGTACAGTGAGGAAAGGAGAAAGTTCATAAAAAAATTTCAAGAGTAAGTGTTATAGTTTAATCGCTTCCAATCTACCAAATTGATCACTAACGCGCATTCAAGTGGGAGTATGATGAAAGACGGTAGATCGTGTGTCATCTGTTCGGTTGAGCAAAGAGCAAATGTTTTTTCTTGCACCGATACGTCTCTTTGTGTATCTCATTTCATTGAAGCAACCATGCTCTTTTGTACTAGGATGCCAAACAAGTGTTCCTATAATAGATTAAAGAGTAATATAGGTTACCTAATATTATTCAAGTGCAGTCTCAAGGGCTTCTTTACAATTAAATCCATTGAGGGGTGTTTTGCTTGATCTCTTTGCAAACAATGGTAGGCAATTGGTGCGATACATGTTGCTTTAGATTCTCATTGATGGTCATATGTAATTTTTGTGTTTTGTATTAGTTCTTTGCCAATGTTGGTAGGATTTGACGATGATCGCTAATTCGCTATAGTCAATCAGTCAATGCAAGGTCTTGAACTTCAAATAAAACGACTCTAAGCGAGTAGGGTCCGACTCTTTTGTCAACAAAATTTGTTTTTGCATACATTGGATCGCAATACCATGGAGTATATATAGGGGGTGGAGATAAGAAACTTTTTAGTTGAGCTTTTATACGAAACCCATTTTTGTTGTAATAGGCTACCTCGTACATTCCGATAACATGAATAACATTGGATGAGCCAAAACATTTAGTTAGTGGTTTTCTTCATAATAAGTGAAGCTTTACTTTGTGCATGAGGCTCCCCTTTAAAGGGGTTTCATTCTTTAACAAGAGCCAACGTTCGATAGAAAAATTAATAGATCATTACTAATTCTTGGTAACACCAAAGCAAATCCAAATACTATCACATAAACTGATTTTATGCAGTGAGTAATACCCGACGTGGGGAAGAGGAGAGAATGAAAACATGGGTTTATGCGGAAGAGGAGAGAGAGATAACATGGTTTAGGATATTTGAAAGGAGTGACACCACAAATCACGGTAGTTTAGGTTTAGGTTTGATGATACATTTAAAGTGAACACCTATCATTATTATTTAATCTTAGGGGAGCGTAGGGTAGTGAAAAGGAGTGTCTCTCCCACCCTTACTAAGAGCATCTCCAACGGTTGCCACCACATCAAGTTTGAATTTTTTAAACCTCACCAGCGGAGCCGACACATGCCATTTGACTATTGGCGTCCGATTTGGTTTAGTGGGGACCACGCACTCACATCCAATAAATATAATTTGTTTTTTTGTTAAATTCGGGTGTGATATGGAGGTTTGGAATTGTTTATTGCTAAAGGTTTGTAATGGTTAGGATTTGGAATGATGTGACAGATTTAAATTTTGGATTTTGACCGAAGATGCTCTAATTAGCTTCCAAACATGTAATTCAGTTTCAATTAGAGGTGCACAAATCAACTTTTTTTCCCAAACTGCTTCACGACAACAAAAGCCAAAACCTGTTGCTCAAACCGCTTTCCAAGTAAAAAATAATCTTTTCAATTCTAAACAAATTTCGGTTTTAAGCCGGTTTTTTCTTGCCAATGAGGTAGTGGTGGAATTCCAAGTAAAAAATAATCTTTTCAATTCCAAACAAATTTCGGTTTTAAGCCGGTTTTTTCTTGCCAATGAAGTAGCGGTGGAATGGTTGGGGATTCTGTTTGATTCTGTTTAAACCGGTTTTAACAAAGGGATCTTCACACCGGTTCGATTCAAAACCGGGCTCAAATAATAACTTATCTAAATCCTGCAAAACCCTCGACACATTAGAGAGAAGAAGCTCCTACAGCAATGGCGATTTTCACCACCAGACGAACCCTAACTTCTCTCTTTTCTCGCATACGATCATCATCATCTTCAACCTCTTCTCGTTCTCGATTTGCTGTCTCTCTCATCAACCACCACTATGAATCGGCTCAACTCGCTCCACGGATTCCTGTTCGACTCAAATCGTCCGGGTCGGGTTACTCTCCGCTGAACGATTCGTCTCCGAACTGGAGCAACCGTCCGCCAAAAGAGACGATTTTGCTTGATGGATGTGATTATGAACATTGGCTTATTGTTATGGAGTTTCCCACCGATCCTAAACCGTCGGAAGAGGAGATGATTGATTCATATGTCAAAACCCTAGCTTCTGTTCTCGAAAGGTATTAATCGTGTGTATATCTTCTGATTAGAAAAACTGAGGAACCGACGGTTGAAATCATTCTAGCCGGCTCGTTGAACCTTAATTTTGTATATAACACACATGTTTAGTGTTTAGTTAGAGGTTAGATTTAGGGTTTAGGGTTTACAATTTAGATTTTAGGGTTTAAGGTTTATAATTTAGATTTTAGGGTTTAAGGTTTATAATTTAGATATTAGGGTTTAGAGTTTATAATTTATATTTTAGGGTTTAAGGTTTATAATTTATATTTTAGGGTTTAGGGTTTATAATTTAGATTTTAGGGATCTTCCAAAGATGAAGTGATTGATTCATATGTCAAAACCCTAGCTTCTATTCTTGAGAGGTATTAGTTATGTAGAGAAAGTGTAAAATACAATAGTGCTTATCGTGCGATGCGTACGCGAGCAGGAGATAGAAGAACGTGTTATCCCTTATTTTTTTTATAATGTGCGTGGTTATGTATATAAAATGTGTAATTAGGGTTTTGAACAACCTATGCGTAATTTTGAGTTTAACATACGTGATTTTCATGTTTGGTGGCAAGCGGGTTTTATTTTTTTTATAACGTGTATAAGTATGCATTATAACGTGAGTGATTAGGGTTTAACCCAACCCATGCATAATTATGCAATAACGTGCGTAATTATGTCACGTTAATTACTATTGTGCCACCGCATTCAGTTGAAGGCCTAGGGTAGGTCAATCATGTTGATGAGATACTCGCGTACGCAACGCACGATATCCAATATTGTATGTTAACCGGCCTCTAGTTATGTACAGCTCAAACGAACTCCTATCGAACTCATTTCAGCCGCGTTGGAAGTTGGAACCAGCTTGTGTATGGCCTAATTTAGGTGTTTAGCTTTTAGGGTTTATAATTTAGATTTTAGGGTGTAGCTTTAGGGTTTATATTCATTGTTTAGCTT
Source organism: Helianthus tuberosus (assembly GCA_030545235.1). Classification (NCBI taxonomy): domain Eukaryota; kingdom Viridiplantae; phylum Streptophyta; class Magnoliopsida; order Asterales; family Asteraceae; genus Helianthus; species Helianthus tuberosus. Next base: position 171,885,453 of record CM060424.1, on the reverse strand, counting down.
TTACGGTTTATATTTAGATTTTACGGGTTTAGGGTTCTGGTTAGGGTTCAACGAGCCGGTTCTAACGCCACTGGAATGAGTTGCGTCGGAGTTTGTTTGAGTCGGTCTCTGTCTGGTTCCCCACTTTTTTAAAGTCCTACAATGAACCCACCTCCTAATTTTTCTATAACATATGCCTGATTTTGTTGTGTTTATATTATTGTTATGTGTTTATTAAAAATTGTAAAATTCTTGAATGCATTGTGTTTTTGAAGTTATATTCCAATGGTGGTTGTTTGAGCTGGCTTGTGAGAGATTATTGCAAATTTCAGACGATGCATGTTTGATTTGGTTTGTGTATTAGTGCATTAGTAGTTGATTTGTAATAATGTGATTATTATATGAAGTGTTTTGTGTGTGTGGTGGTTTTCAGTGAGGAGGAGGCAAAGAAGAAAATATACTCTGTTTCGACTACAACTTATACGGGTTTTGGTGCTTTGATATCCGAGGAGCTATCCTACAAAGTCAAAGGTTTTACTAGATCTTGATTCTTTTAGGGCTAATGAGTCTAGATATTATTTAGTTGGTCATTTCAATATCTTTTTATCTGTAGTTTTGTGACTGATGGTCCGTTATTCGACACAGATAACTGAAGTTCCGAAACGTTAACAACTTTTCATTTTGAGCAGGTCTACCTGGCGTTCTTTGGGTTTTGCCTGATTCATATCTTGATGTACCCAACAAAGATTATGGAGGTTTGTTTTTATGAGTTTCGATTACAATACAGTCCCATTTTTCATTGTTATATCAAATGTCATTTCTGGTCAAATTTGTTTGTTTGTAGGAGATTTATTTATCGATGGGAAAGTCATACCACGGCCGCAGTACAGGTTCACTGACAGGCAGCAAAACACTAGGCCGCGTTCAAGACCGCGATATGATAAACGTCGTGAGACAATGCAGACTATACGCAGAGAACCCATTCAAAGAGACGGGTGGACCCAGGATCAAGGACAGACTGTAGCTCAACCACCTGCAAGCCGGGGTCCAGGACAAACTGATGGGTCTCAAGGGTCTAATAGCTAATGCTATCATGACGTTGCTGGTTAAGTTTATTGATGTTATTTTTTTTAGTGATGTTGCTTGTTAATTTATCAATGTTACATTTTCTTATAATGTCATAATTATGCAATAGTTCTCCATGTTTCCTAATTACTTGTAATTCAAGTTATTGGTTATAGGACATGGATCGCCTGGTCTTTGTTGATCCTTGTGTCTTTGCCCATGCACGTGCTTTATCGCATAGCCAGTTGAGCCACAGTGCAGTTTGGACCCAAGTTTGGGTCAGATACCTTATTGACATGATTAAAAACCTGTTTAACCTGTTTATGAATCGCATAGTTACCTAATTCGCGGTTCGCTCCGGTACGGGTACGTGGTTTGGGTACGTGGTTTGGGTACGTGGTTTGGGTACATGATTTGCTAGAGGTGACGTTTTCAGTACGAAAAGGGGTATGTTCATTTTGGTACGAACCGGTATGGTGTACCATGGAGGACGGTTCGGTGTACACAAATTAAAACAAAATTTACCAAATTCCAAAATTCAAATTACCAAACATATTTAACCCTAAAACCTAAAACACCCAGATGCGCAGCCGTTGTCTTCTTCTTCCTCCCCTTCCTGGTTTCCGGCTGAAAACAACACCGGTGTCGGAATTCGTCGCCAAAATTTGTGTCATTTGTGTCGGAAGTCGCTATATGGTCGATACATACCTTGTAGCGCCATATGGCCACCACGCAACGCTATTCGCAATAGCGGCCACCATAGACGCTATTGACCGTACCGGTCCATGCCGTTCTGATACGCTAACGATTTCCTATTGGGTACACCACGATCCAATACGTGGATCGTGGCTACCCTAGCGATTTAGGTAACTATGGACACGATTAGCACATTGAACATTTAACTAATGGTGTTAAATGTGTTAGCAGGTCGAAGTGACATGTTTTAGTTTTGTTTATTATTATAACATAAATTTGTATTACAAATATAATTTCTCCCATAATTAGCTAATTAAGGATTTTATGAATTGTAATTTTTGTTAACTTCTATTGTATTGTGTTAGTTATGTCTTATCATTTACTATATTAAGTGAGTTGTGCTAATGATCATGTTAAATATGTCATGCTATTCCGCTTATTCGTAATATTAAACTGTATGTTTAATCATTCACAACGTATTATCGTTCTTATCATTAAATTATTCATCATTGAATTGTGTTAAACTTTTTGTGTCATGTCATTTCTATTATTAAATTGGGTATATTCAATCATGTTAACTGTGTCATGTCATTCGTATTATTGAACTGTTTCAGTTTAATCATGCAAAATGTGACAGTACTATTCAATCGTTATTAAATTGTTTATAACTAAATTGTGCTAGACCATTCAAGTGTCATGCCATTTGCGTTATTGAATTAATCATACATAATCATGTGCTTAAAAAAACATGTTAAACTATTTAGCTAAACGTGTCATATTCGTGTTCTTAGAAACTTAAGGGACCATTGATGCCATTTCTATATTCCTAAACCGTTTAGACCAAAAGATGCACAGAGTAACCAACCACCAATCCATTTTTTTTTTCAAATTTTTAGCTGGTATCCATCCATCCGGTGATCCACCAACCCCAACCATAACTCCGCCGGATCACGGCGGCGCAACGACGGACTTCCAGCTACACTCCGTCAGGTAAGCCCTACGTCAATCCACATCTCATTAGTTTCCCCTAATCTATTCCATTCCAATTCCATTTTCACATATCATTTCAAAAACCTAAAACCTAACAACACGAAGCCGTATTAGGATGTGAACCCGACTGCGTAGGCACAACCGGATGTAAGGGTATTTTGAATACTTGTACATCGGTTGTACATAAAGTGACCGAATTGCTCTTTAATTTAACAAAAAAGACGAGAATACCCCTGACTTAACAGAGAAAAATGGAAGGAGTTAATGAGCCGGACGAAAATGACAAGATATCAAACCTTTTGGATCTGGATGCAGAAAAACAAATTTTTGGACAAAAGCGGCAAAACTGGCCAAACCTCATGGACGAAAATGACATTATACTCTTTATATTAATTGTTAAAGTTTAATGCATAGTTATTAAGGCACGGATGTCTCATGTGGCATCATAGTTAGATGGGTTCGTTCTTATAGTTTTGAAATGGGCGAGATCCCATCTTGTAGTTTCAAAAATTTCCCTCTTATTCTTGTAGATCGTGACAACTAAGGTGGCCAACGTCAAATCTTTTCAGAAAACAAACAAACCCGTAATAAATAGACACAAATTAATCTCATCATATATGTTGTGTAGGTGCTAGAGCAAGATGGCAAAAATGTGGCGGTTCTTGTACAACACGCACTTTTGTATGAGAGCATGGAGAAATATAAGCTTGGAGCGGAAGACCTAAGCAGGGCCAGCCCGTAAGGCTTATCAACCTCGGCTACGGCCTAGGTTCACCCAAAACCAAGGGCCTCAAATTTTATTTCTTTTCACATATTAGACTTGTTTTTTTTTTTTTTTTTTTTTTTGCCATTTAAACAACGTTTCTAGGCCCAATATTTAGGATTTTACACTAGGAGTCCGCACTGTCCACGCACGCAACACATCAACCCCCGTTGGCGATTTTTGAGTAAGCAATGTGAAATTGATTGCGGATAGAGCGAAATTAGGGCCGATATTAGGAAAAATCATTGCTCTGGTTATTCAATGTCTCAAATCTCAATCGCAATTCATTAATACCAATAATAAGGCCCTGACTTTGTAGTTCGCTTAGGGCCTCTAAAAACGTTGGAACGGCCCTGGACCTGAGAACCGTTATAAACATTGATCCGGGAAACAAGGTTGCAAGAATTTCCATTCACCGCCTTATCAAATTGGCCGGCTAAGAAAGGATGGAGAAAACAAGTAATTTCATGCCCCCTTTCTTGTATTCGTGTTCAAGAGTTTCAATACTATACGACGTTTAATATAGAAAAATATCGGAAATAATCATCAAAATCGCTATGTGATGCCTTTGTATTCCTTGTCTCATGTTGCATGATAGCTTTCTGTTTCTTGCATTGGCTGTAAAAATGACTTGTTCATGCAACTTGTTCTTTACTTCTTTTCACAATTTACATTTTTTATTTCTTTGTCATGATTTGATGTGTGTATGTTACATCCACTAGCATATCACAATTTATAAAGGAGTTTGTTTAATCCTTGTTACCTTAGACCAGATAGAGTAAGTAGGGTCTCGTATCTAGTGCCGAAAAAGTAAATGGTTTGGTGATTAACGTCTACTTGCATGAACAATAATGAAAGCTTACTTGCAACTTCTGAGTTCGGGTTGATCATATACTTGCATAACTCAATATGTAAGAACAAAGTTAGGTGCAATCCATGTGAAACTAGCCAATTGCCATTGCCCCCAACTTAGTTTGTTGGAATTGGTATGATCATGCTTATTCACTATGGCGCGCCTTCCAGATAACACAAGATTTTAGCATATACGAACAAATTCATAACATTCATGTGTAGATGATTACAAGCGTTGTACAACTACCGAAGTCAACCCTATAGTCGGTTGTGACCACGGGATGTTTTGCTGCTAATCGATATGTTAAATGGTGAGAATCTTGTTTTAAAAAGCGTGAGATGCTTTGAGACGTTTAGTTCTTAAAATCTGAGGCGAGTTTCACATATACAAGATGCTTGGTATTAAAAGATACTAAAAAAATAGTTTTACATAATATATTTTACTTGTCATTAAACGCAAAAACATATTTATAACACAACATGGATCGTGTGGGGGCAGTATGGTTTCCGGGCGAAAGTCAGCTTGCGCGGCGGCCGGGGCCCGATCGAACATCGCGTCCGAGAGTGCGGGGCTGACGGGGGACTGTCTTCGACATGAACCCGGTGACCAATAGGTCCAGTACATAGAAAGTCACCTTCCAAAAAAAAAAAACATGGATTAAGCACAACAACACGTGCTAATAGAACAATTAGTTGAACACTTGAACTTGAAAGTTGTAAGTTAGAATGTTGAAAGTTTTGAAAGTTGTAAGTTAGAATGTTGAATGTTGAAACCATCAAGCTAAGAATTAGATGCAATTGTGTTAATACTAATCAACTAAAATAAAGTGTTGTTTGACCATATTCCTAACCCACGAATTGTTTGACCAGACCCAAAAGTTTTGACTAGTACGAGAAGAGAAGCGCCGCCCTAGGATGCTCACAACGATGCGCCTACTTAGGGTGCCTCATGCATCCATCGGTAAAGCGACACTTTAAATCGCTTCTTGTAAATGCCTCACTTGTCCACCTCTAAAGCAACACCTTTAGCGCCTCATGCATGGGGCCCGCTTTCTAAATCGCTTATTGGCATGAAATGAAAGATGGATCAAAGCTAAAGAAAGACATCATCATTGAGATCCCTTGCTCTTTTCTTCTCTCTACGAATTGTAAACAAGTTATAACTTCTAGGGGTGTGCATGGGTCGGTTTGGGTCAGTTTTGACCTAAAACCATAACTATAACCATAACTGCGATGTCGGTTAATGGATAACCATAACCATAACCGATCGGTTATGGTGGTTATGGTTATTCGGTTTTAATGGTCATAGTGGGTCAGTTATGGGTGGTTAACCGTGTATTTAGCATAGTTAAAAATAGCTTAATTTTTTTAGAATAAATTGTTATTGCATATTTGTATATATTAGTATATTAAATAGTATTAAAAAATACATATAGCATATAATATTAATACCAATTATTATCGAATATTGAAATAAAGTGATATGATGCATTCCATAAATTCAAATAAACATCCAACCAAAACCATAAAACGATATGAAAAACCCATAAATACTAAAAATCTTCAATAAACAAAATCAAATATTAAAAATATGGTGAAAAGTTCTAAATCCTACAAAAATTTATTACATGTCCGTTCGGTTCGGTTATGATGAGTATGGAAAAAATGATAACCATAACCGACCCGCTACTTTCGGTTTAAAAAAAAAACATTAACCGACCCACCGGTTTTTTATTTGGTTCGGTTTTTTCGGTTCGGTTTTGTCGGTTAATTCAGTTATGGTTTGGTTAATTCGATTTTTTGCACACCCCTAAGGGTGGAGGGTATGGTCAATCACCCTAGGGTGTTTGAGTGAAATCCTACCCAATAATATTATGTCATGTTAACTCCTCATTCCACTCCTCATTTTGCACTCAATCACAAGGTATGGTCAAACACCCCTCAATTAAAAAAAAAAAAAAAACTTGATTGGTTGAGCCTCTCTCTCTCCTCTCCTCTCAATCACATCGGTGAACAATCACCGATTTTTGTTCACTCTCTCCTTCACTCGGTATAGTCACCGATCGGTGACCTCAAGTCAAACACCCAACTCCCCGCTACTATACCCTGTACCCTAATAACTTCCCACACTTCATTTTGTGTTCCACGCAGCTTTGTAACTGTTGTTTCAGATTCAGACCATCGTATGCGTATACCACCCGGCCCAACGTAGACATACGTTGGAGGCTTAGCCTGGATGTTGTTCTACGCTTCTTTTACAATAAGAATACAATGAAAAATGTGGGTACGTTATGCATAAATTGCCTATATTATTTCTCATCAATTTGTTATTTCGAATGAACATTTCAAAGAGTAACAAGTAAAAAAAAATATCATGATTCTGAAATGCATTTACATAGGAAGATCTGGGTTGGCATGTTTAGAAGCTGAAGTTAGTGATTTTGTTTTGTTAAATTAAAAAGAGCGACACCAATTTGTTGAATATTTCAAAGAGTAACAAGTAAAAAAAAAAAAAGAATCATTATTCCTTACACAAATGCATTTACATATGAAGATCTGGGTTGGCATGTTAATTGATAATTACTAATTAAAGTCTAAAAATGGGTCAAAAAACATACAAATCAAACAAAGAAAAATTTAGTAAGTTAAATAAACAAATGAAATACCGAGCTACATAACAGAATATTTTTTTTATTGATTTAAAGCTACAACATAATAATCGGTTAATTTTAATAATTAAATTGTCAATGACTTATTTTTTTAGAAAAACAAATTTATTTTATTCTATAATTTGTGGTATTTAAACCTGTAACCTATAAATCTTAGATGCTCCCACTAGCTTTGCCTTCAATCCTTCACCAACCCGATGGTCTAGCTAATGACCAAATTACTATCAATTCCATAACAATTAGTGGCGGACCCATAAATATTTAAAAAAAGGCATAAATAAAAGGTTCAACTATATTTTTAAAAGGTATGATCAGAAATATTTTTAAGAAGGTGTAAATAAAGGGTTCAGTTGTATTTTTAAGGGGTGCGATTGGGTTTTTTACCTAAAAAATAAACTATTTTTTTTTTTCAAAAGGTGCGCCCGCCCGCCAGTGGCGGATCTAGAAAATCCGCCAAGCCGTAACATTTTATAAAAAAGCGGTAGAAAATCCGCCAAGCCGTAACGTTTTATAAAAAAACGGTAACGAAATCAAAAAAACGTTATATTTTTCCAAAATTTACACTAATTTTACACTACCGCCGGAGCGCCAAGCCGTAGCGGGGGTTGCCCCTTGTTATATGTTGGATCCGCCCTGCCCGCCCATCCACCCATCAAGGTAGGTCCGCCCCTTATAGTAATAACTTTTATAAAATAAATAATCAAATATAATAACATGGATATACATACATTTTTTTGAACGACAAATTTGGATCACTAACGGACCACTGAAGTATTATCGTGCCACCAGCGGAACCATCCGATCATATCCATCTCAACTAGACATAATGCCTATACACCACCAATTCAGAAGAAAACCCAATAAATATGGTAAAAAAAAACCCATAAAAATCGAACCTATGACTTATTAGTCCTAGAACTTTATCCCACTAAAAAATATCACTGAGCTATAAGAGCATCACCAATATCTAATTTTTTCTTGTTTTTAGAGGATGATGTGACATTTATATCCATTTTTACTATTGTGGGTTGTGTTTGTGAGTTCCATTTTTTCTCATACATTCTTCTTCACATACAAGAAAAAATGGAAGAAAGTGAAGTGGCAGTGGGTGGGGCCAAATGGGGTTGTCTGTCTTTCTCTCTCTATATATACACATATATATAAATAGGTAATTAAAATTAAATGTAAAAGGTGGTGATGATGTGGCAATATTTTAAGTGTTTTATTATTGGATGAGTTTTTGATGTTTTTGAAGGGTGAGTGTTTTTCTGATGTGGCAGCTGACTGGACATGTTTTTAGGTGTTTTTAATGGTTATTAGACTAAAGGATACAGTGAGGCCCATCCCCATGAGGATGGGCCTCCTTCACTTTTGAGGGGGGTGGAGGATGGGGCCCCATATAATTTATAAAAACAATTAAAAATTTAATTTATTTGATTATTTAGAGAGAGAAAGAGATAGAGAGGAGAGAGAAAGAGAGAGAGGACAGAGAAAGAAGAGAGAGAGAGAAAGCCGGCCCGTGAAGATCGTCTGTGGGGAGCTGGGGACGACAGAACGAAGGGAGGGGGGCGGTGTGGGGGACCAGCGCCGGTCCTAGCCGGGCCTCAGCCGACCCCATACCTTCTAGTCTTATTGTGGATGCTCTAAAGACACATGCACTCTTTAGTTTTTGTCCATCGAAAATAAATTTGGCCGACACAAAATCTTTAAAAAGAACCGTTGGCCACAAATTCCAACCCAACCCGATTCGACCCGTTTCATAGTATTTGCCCCACAAATCCAAATTTCAAAACTGGAGTCTGCATTTACGTTACCTACCAATCTACCATTGATATTCATCCTTTCTCTCTCATCACCACCGTTGATATTATAGATCCAAACACAACTTACACACTACGTATAGCAACAGGAAACTTCTATTCATTTTGCTGAATTTATTTCAATTTGATCGGAGTTCAGTCATAATATGGCATCGGAACAGTTAATCTCCGGCGGTGCAACCGGATCTCACTACGTGAAAATGCAATCTGAGCCGTCCAGACTGTCATCGCTCTTCTCGTTTCATCAAAATCCGCCGGAAACAACTCGAATTTTCGATGAGTTGCCCAACGCTACAATTGTGCAGGTTTCGCGTCCAGATGCCGGTGATATTAGTCCGATGCTTCCTTCGTACACGATTGATTTTCAGTATAAACAGGTATGATTGTTAATTTTTATTGTTAATTGTTGTTGTAGCTTGTGTTGATGATGAATTGATGAGCATGTGTTCAGTTGAGGTTACCTGTTGATTGAAGTTTAATGAACATAAATAGTAGTCAATTGATAGGTAATTAATTAGCAACATATATTCCCTAGGGTTTTAAAATGATAATGATCATGTGTTCAGTTTAGTTTACCTGTTGATTGAACTTGAAGTTTAGTGAACATATGGAGTAGTTAGTAATAGGTGATTAGTTAACAACATATGCACAATTGAGTTTCAGTTGTTGTAGCTTGTGTTTATGATGAATAGATGATCGTGTGTTCAGTTTAGGTTACCTTTTGATTGAATTTTAGTGATTATATAGAGTAGTTAATAATAGGTGGTTGATTAACAACATATGCACAATTGAATTTCAGTACAGACAGGTATGATTGACTGATTGTTGGCTGCCATTGCAAGTTATGGCACCACATAAACAACTAGAACGGAACTTGAACTATAGTGAGATGTTGAAGATCAATTAACAGTTGAATATCAATAACTGCTGTTTGCTAAATGAGTTTTATAATAAAATGGAAGTCAACTAGTTTGATAGGAGCTGCATAGTTGTGTAGGTGGGGATGGATGCGGGTGATGACGAGTTTATAAAGCATGATTTTGTTTCATAAAGAGGCATACATTACTATTTCCAGGTGTTTCAGTGAGCAGGTAGACATAGATTTTGGAAATGTCTGTTTCCTTAATTTGTATGTTTTCGATTCCTGAAATGACTGAGAAGACTAAATCTTTTTAGGATGATTTGTAGTTTCTGGAGCACAAGATTCTTGGGCAATTAGGTACTTTAGTGGTTAAAGCTTGTGGTTAAAATACACAACCTACTTCATTAGTGCACAATGCCTTTGAGAATGACTTATCTTTTATTGTCGATATCAGCATTCCGGATAGTGGTAATATTCTTAAGGGAGTAGTTTTAGGTGTGACACAGAGTTCCTCTTCACATTTTTGATTGGAGAGACAGGTTAGTTGGGTTTTCGTTTTTTGCTGACAAATTGGCAATAGGGAACCATACTACATCTATAGCCTAACTGCGTAAGGACTAAGATTTAGCCATAACTGAGTGCTTTTGTAGTTATGTTAAAATTACAATAGAAATAGCTTCTTTAACTAGGAGTCTTAGGTGCAAGTTTTACATTTTTGGTAAGTTGGTTAATCATGCTTGAATTTAATTTTATCCGAAGGAGCAAAAAAGTCTTCCTATCTACTATAGACACAAGCAAGAACGTTAAATTGGGTTTGAAGCATAGTTAGTTTTCAATTAGCCGAAAACAAAGTGACCTGTTCAACTATTAGATATTGTGATTTGTGAAAAGTTACATAAAAGTGTAAAAATAGTTTGTGTATTTAACATGTAACCCCCTCTATCATCACTAGTTTATATTTGGTCCTTAAACTTCAAAATCTATACAACAAAAGTATAAAATTAACATTTTATATATATATATAAGAGTAAACTGCAATTTTACCCCCTGGGGTTATATGCGATTGGCACTCTGACCCCCTCCCAGGAAAATTTTGCTGTCTGACCCCCAACTAATGAGAAACTATGCAAGATTACCCCCTGGTTCATGAAACCGTTTATAGTCCACGTTAGTCTTTAACGGTCAAAGGGTATTTATGTAATTTCGCCCTAACTTTACTAAACCAGATCCATCTTCATCTTCAAATAAATCAATCTTCAAACCATCTTCATCCATCCATCTTCATCTTCAAATAGACCATCTAGAATCATCTTCCACACAAACCACCTTCCACCACCCCTAACAACCACAGTACACCATCTCCACAGTACACCACCATTACTAGCATCCATCAACAATCAAGAGACTCACAAGTGAGTATGAAACTGAAATTGGGAAAGAGATGATTGAAACCTTATCTACATTCGTTGAATCCGGAGTGTGCAGCACCATCTCCACAGTACACCACTACTTGCGAGACCTGAGCAAATCCCGGCTGCCATCGCCGTTTGTCGAAACCCTAGGTGGTCGCAGAATAGGCACAGAACAAGATTATCAGTGGAGCAACGAACAGAGACGGGGGCGGACCGGCAGCCGTCGCAGATCTGGGACCGGAGGTGCTTGCCGGAGAGGGTGTTGGCGGAGTGGTGGTGTCTTGTTGGATGGGGTTGTTTGAAGTCGCCATGGGTGTAAATTTGGAAAGGGAAGTATAGAGGGGGTGAATGATGAGGGTTATGGGTGTAAATTAGTACTCAGGCTCCAGTTATTAATCGAAAGGGTAACCAAAATGCTCTCTATTTTCTGTTTCCCTGTTTTATTTCTCATTCATGTGCATACAAAGTTGCTGAGATTTAAAATGCTTCCAAAATGGACTGAACAGCATAAATGTTTGTACGTATCATGCGTTTATGCACACATTTCAGCTTCTATTATCAGTAATGCAAGTTTCAGACCAAATATGATGTGACCTTTTGTGATCAACATAATTTACCTAGAACTGCTCTTATTATCAAATCGTTATATCCCTTTCAGTATACTTGGAACGCCAGTTAATATACAATTTCAGTTTTGACTTTGAGCTTGTGCTAGATCACAGTGAATCTTTAATTCTTTCAAGCTAATAGATGATCACAGTGGATTCGTTTCTGCAGGCTTTGACTTTGCCTGGTCAAACAATTTAGGCGGGAATGGTTTCGTTTTCTGCAGGGGGTAAGGAAGCAAAGAAATATTTAACACCGGGGGGTAATACGTTTTCTTACAACAAAGCATAGGGGGTAATAAGAAAGGATAATATAGTCATTTAACACCGGGGGGTAATACGTTTTCTTACTACAAAGCATAGGGGGTAATAAGAAAGGGTAATATAGTCATTTCACATCCCATTTAACAGAACTGTTAAGTTTTTTAACACCGGGGGCGGGGGGTAATATTGCAGCGTTTTTCAATAGTTGAGGGGTAAGACAGCAAAATTTTCCTGGGAGGGGGTAAGAGCGCCAATCACACATAACCCCAGGGGGTAAAATTGCAGTTTGCTCTATATAAAAAATTACAATTAGCTATTTTTTATTTCTTAAATTTTTAACTACCTTATCGCTAAACACGAAATAGCGGGCGCTATTTCGTCGCTATCGTTACGTAGCATATAGGTACCTCATCGCTATTTGTCGCTATTCGCTATCGATAACTATGATCTAGCCGTAAGAAAAAATGCTGCCTCAGTTTTAATAAAAAACACTCTAAGGTAGAGCTAATACTTATTGTTTTCTTTGTTGTTTTTTTCCTTTTAGAACCTTGGTGAATAACGACAGAAGCGAAAAACTAAATAACTTAGTTTTTCCCTGGATGTTATTTCTGGAGCTTAGCACAGTTGATTGACTGTTTCTCTTACTTGGTTGCAGAGTTTTATTTATTTATTATTGCAATTGCTGATTCGTTGCTAAATAAACTACAGCAATGACCTCTTAACCAGAATGCACATACATGAATTTAGTTCTCGAGTACATATTCTGTTCTATTTAGGATTGGTCTCTTTACTACATTTAGATCAGAAAAGTACTTTGATTCATCATGTGACACTCTCTCTCACTTCCTTTCTTTCTTGGATGACACTTTTTAAAACCAACCTGTAGACGTCTACTATGAAACAATGCAACATGGTATAACGACTCATGTATGTATAGGCTTGGAGAATCTTTAAGATTCAAAATGGTGTCATATTTTTAAGTTCTTCATTACCTGATATGTGGAGTTACTCTTTGTAGTGCAAATGTTGCTGATTTATTTGTTTTGTGCCTTTATGTTATAACATGTGTTTTTGAACTAGAAATTGGCATAGCCTTAGTTGCATTTTTATGTTATAACACTTTTACTGATTTAGAACCCTTGGCTGCAGTTCAAGTGGCAGTTAGTGAAGAAAGCTTCACACGTATTTTATCTACACTTTGCATTGAAGAAACGTGTCTTTTTCGAAGAAATTCACGAGAAACAAGAACAGGTTTGTCTATCTTTCCATCAGCTCATTTAACCATTCTTGTTTGTTCTCTCAGAACTGACAATATTCCATACAAAGGTTAAAGAATGGGTTCAAAACCTCGGAATAGGGGACCACCCAGCAGTTGTGCATGACGATGACGATGAACCTGACCACAATGTAACAGCACTAATTAACGAGGGAAGCTTTAAAAACAGGTGATTATGAAGTATCTAACTTTACAAGGGTTGGTAGAAATATTTCTTCATCGCTATAATGATTATAGTTCTTACAGGTGATTTTTTGTTCAGAGATGTTCCATCAAGTGCAGCCTTACCAATGATACGCCCAGCACTTGGGAGGCAACATTCTATTTCGGATCGAGCAAAGACCGCAATGCGGGAATACTTGAATAATTTTCTTGGGAACTTGGATATTGTGAATTCCAGAGAGGTAAAGTCGTCTTCACTTCTGTTAGGTGGCAAAATGGGCAGGTCTTACGGGTCAAAACCTATAAATGCTTATAGTTGGGTTGTCCCAAAGTGTTTCTATTTTTCTTTTAAAGAGTAAAATGCCATTTTCGTCCCTGAGGTTTGACCAGTTTTGCGACTTTCGTCCAAAGTTTGTTTTTCGGCATCTGGATTCAAAAGGTTTGAAATCTTGCCATTTTCATCCGGCTCGTTAACTCCATCCATTTTTCTCCATTAAGTTGGTGTATTTCCGTCTATTTTGTTAACTTAAAGGGTAGTTCGGTCCTTTTCAGGGGTATTCGGTCTTTTTACAGTGAAAAAGACCGAATTGCCCTTTAAGTTAGCAAAAAAGACGGAAATACCACTCTTGGTTTTAAAAAGCGCGCCTTAAGCGCGCTTAAGCGCGAAGCGCATCTAGGCGCAAACTCCACTGCTTTTGCGCTTCAAAGCGGGCAGGGTGTACAAGAAGCGTAGCTGAGGCGCGCTTTTTAGGGGAAAATCGACCTAAGGCGCAGGCTGAGGCGCACGCTTTTTGTACATGGGGTGTTTCTATGCTTCTAAGTGTTGTACAGCAGGCTTTTTATGCTGTACATTTATGTTTTTTTCATTTTAAAACATATATAAAGCTTAATTATAGCTAAATCATAGGTATTGGAGGCTAAACACTTATGGGATATATAAAATAAATTTTATAATCACTTTGCGCTTTGCGTACGAAAAGCTCACCGCTTTTGCGCTTCGCTTTAAAAAAATCTTTTTTAGACCTCATTGGTTTTGTGCGCTTCCCGCTTTTTTAAACCAAGATACCACTGAATTAATGGAGAAAATGGATGGAGTGAACGAGCCAGATGAAAATGGCAAGATTTCAAAGCTTCTGGATCCAGATGCGGAAAAAACAAACCTTTGGACGAAAGTCGCAAAACTGGCCAAACCTCAGGGACGAAAATGACATTTTAGTCTTTTGTAAATGGTTAGTTTGTCAAATATGGTTAAATGCTAAAGTTTTACAATAATAATCGAATTTTTGACTAAAATAATTTAGTAGTTTATGAAATAAAGTTGCACTTTTTCTCTTCCTATTTTTTTTTCTGTTTGACCCGTTCGAGGTAAAATATAACTTGGGTCAGCCAATTCATGAATATATCCAGCCTGCACATATGTTCTTTTGACCAGCCTTCTCTTAGACTATCTGATTTATATGTCTTTATGCCTGTTTAAAAGTATCGCACATAGTAAAGTTCTACCTGATTGTGAAATACTGCTTCATCACTTTCTTACACTACACATGAACGTTTTTGTAAGCAGGTTTGCAACTTTATGGGTGTTTCTAAGTTATCCTTTTGCCCGGAGTATGGCTCCAAGCTAAAAGAAGAATATGTATTAGTGAAGCATTTACCGAAAATTCCCGACAGGGAAAATGGCAGAAAATGTTCTGCGTGTATTTGGTTCAATTGTTGTAATGACAATTGGCAAAAGGTGTGTCTGATTTTTATGCATATATCAATTATTCGACCATGGTGACAAATTCTTTAACTTTTTTTTTATTATAATTATTTCGAATGCCTGCAGGTATGGGCTGTATTGAAACCGGGATTCATAGCCCTGCTAAAAGATCCATTTGATGCTGAGCCGTTGGACATAATTGTCTTCGATGTTCTACCTCCTTCAGATGGGAATGGAGAAGGTCGTGTATCATTAGCAAAAGAAACCAACGAGCATAATCCCTTACGGCATTCTTTTCTGGCAAGTATAGCACAATGAGTAATATACATTCGCATGGTATCTAATAAATAATGAGTAAAATGCCATTTTCTTCCCTGGGTTTGGCTAGTTTTGCGACTTTCGTCCAAAGGTTTGTTTTTCCGCATCTGGATCCAAAAGGTTTGAAATCTTGCCATTTTCATCCAGCTCGTTAACTCCATCCATTTTTCTCTGTTAAGTCAGGGGTATTTTTGTCTTTTTGTTAACTTAAAGGGCAATTCAATCTTTTTCACATTATGCTAAATGCTTGTATATAAAGTGAAAAAGACCGAATTGCCCTTTAAGTTAACAAAAAAGACGAACTACCCCTGACTTAATGGAGAAAAATGAATGGAGTTAACGAGCCGGATGAAAATGGCAAGATTTCAAACCTTTTGGATCCAGATGCGGAAAAACAAACCTTTGGGCAAAACTGGCCAAACATCAGGGACAAAAATGGCATTTTACCTAGTAGACGTGCTTTATTATGATATGGCTTTTTTGTTCATGTATCATTACCGTAGTTGATCTTTAGATATTTCTTTTTGGGAAAGTGACCGAAACTGTTGTTAACAACGAAATTGACAATAGGTATCATGTGGAAGCCGGAGCATAACAATAAGAAGTAGAAATAAAACAAAAGTACGGGACTGGGTTGCTGCGATTAACGATGCTGGACTGAGGGCACCTGAGGGCTGGTGTTACCCTCATCGGTTCGGTTCATTTGCTCCACCTCGTGGTCTGACAGATGATGGCAGCCAGGCTCAGTGGTTCGTTGATGGTCGAGCAGCATTTGAAGCAATTGCTTTAGCAATTGAAGGTGCAAAATCAGAGGTTTGTAATTTGTTAAGCTGTTCCTCATTCATATATCTTGATTAATGTTTTTCTATTTCAATTTACTTTTTTTGGTTATTTTATTATGCAGATATTTATTTGTGGGTGGTGGTTGTGTCCTGAATTGTATTTGAGACGTCCCTTTCAAGCCCATGCTTCATCTCGCCTTGATAATTTACTTGAGGCAAAAGCCAAACAAGGTGTTCAGGTTGGTTGTTTCTTTAAAGTTAAAATTACAATAAGTCGACTTGTATATTTTTCATGGTTTTACCAAAACGATATTTTTGCTCGCCTAACATGTTTTGTTGGTATATATTTCACCACAGATTTACATTCTCATGTATAAAGAGCTTGCTCTTGCACTGAAAATTAATAGTGTCTATAGTAAGAAAAAGCTGGTTGCAATCCATGAAAATGTAAGAGTTTTACGTTTCCCAGACCATTTCTCTAGTGGTGTATATCTATGGTAAGCAGTCTTCTATTTTCCTCTTTATTTCCTGACTTCGTGTTTCTTAATATTTACATTCTTTACAACCATTACCATTTATTTTTTGTAATACATAGGTCCCACCATGAGAAACTGGTCATTGTTGATAATGATGTTTGCTTCATCGGTGGACTCGATCTTTGCTTTGGTCGCTACGACACATATGAGCACAAAGTGGGTGATGACCCTGCTATGTTTTGGCCTGGAAAGGACTACTATAACCCCCGGTAACTTATTATATCACCACTGTGCTATGCAGTTAATATCGGTTATCAGTCCCAATGTAAAATATCCGTACCGATATTATCTGCGATATTGACCGATATGTCACCGATATTAACATCTTTCTTCTTAGTTCTACCATTCGTCTTTCTTCTTATTGCTGCTATTTGTGTTTTAAGTCTTAATTGTTAGGTTAAATGTTAGTATTTTAAGTCTTGATCAGCTCCTACTTGCTACAATTGTTAGTGTTTTTCAAGTTGCAAAAGGTTCATTTGTTAATGGTAGGAGAGTATACTGAATTGTTAGTGTTAAATTTGTTATATTTATAATTTCTGCATGATATTAAAATTACCGATATCCCACTGCTATAACCGATATCTCAAATATCGGTCCTTGACCGATATCCGATTTTTTAGCGCATCACCACTGTGGTAATATGTCTCGATAGTTACAATATTCTATCTTGTTTTTGTAAGTAGAATATGCACTCATGATAGGTTCCAACTTCCTATTTTTTCATTGTCTGCATCATCGTAGTTCAAGTTCCTTTTTGGTAGCCTCTGAATGGTCATTAAGAGGCTACCTCTTAATGGCACCATTAAGAATTTTACCAATGAGAAGGTAGAAGAATGTGACATGTGATGATTTACCATTCAGAGGTTACCTCTTAACCATTCAGACTTGAGGTTACCTCTTATTCATTCAGAGGTTTTAAACCATTAAGAGGTAGCATCTGAATGGTCATTAACAAACTACCATTTTGTATCTAAGACTTCCTGCATGAATAAGAGTATGGACCATATCATTCAATGAAGTCATGACATGGGGAATCACTGAATATTGATCCCATTGTTATAGGGAATCTGAACCAAACTCGTGGGAAGATACAATGAAGGATGAGCTGGACCGTAAAAAGTTTCCTCGTATGCCATGGCATGATGTCCATTGTGCATTATGGGGCCCACCATGTCGTGATGTTGCTCGACACTTTGTTCAGCGTTGGAATTATGCAAAGGTTTCTGCTTTTACCTCAAATTGACAGCTGTACAGCCAGAGTTTAGTATTATTGAAATCTAAGAGTAAAAGGCCATTTTCCGTCCCTGAGGTTTGGCCAGTTTTGCGACTTTCGTCCAAAGGTTTGTTTTTCTGCATCTGGATCCAAAAGGTTTGAAATCTTGCCATTTTCATCCAACTCGTTAACTCCATCCAATTTTCTTCGTTAAGTCAGAGGTATCTCTGCCTTTTAGACTTTTTTTTATTAAACTAAAAAACACTATAAGAAGTAAAGATCCACCTCTGTTGATTCGAAAATACTATATATATATATAGGAGAAGGGTCCGTTAGGAACCACCCTTTATTGCGAGAACCGCGAGAACCAATGTGAACACAACCAAAAATACCTAAAAATAGCTAAAAACACACAATTTTTTTTTAAATATCTTTTAGCGAAAAATTGCTAATTTGGGTGTGGGGGGGTTAGGTTTTTTTAGGTTTTTTTGGTGTGTTCACATTGGTTCTCATAGTTCTCACAACAAAGGTGGTTCTCAAATGAACCTTACCCTATATATATATATATATATAGGGAGGAGCTCATGCGAGAACCACCCTTATTGTGAGAACCGCGAGAACCAATGTGAACACAACCTAAAATAGCTAAAAAAACCTAACCCCCCCCCCCCCCCCCCCCCAAAATCTAAAATGCTAAAAACTAAACCCCCAAAAAACCTAAAAAAATAAAAAAAAAATCTAATTTTTTTTTTTTTTTTTTAATATTTTTTATGTTAAAATCGCTACTTTTAGAAGCCAAAAAAAAAATTTTTTTTTTTGCTTCGAAAAGTAGCGATTTTTTTATAAAAAATATTAAAAAATAAATTTTTTTTTGTGTGATTTTTAGCTATTTTTAGGCATTTTTGGTTGTGTTCACATTGGTTCTCGCGGTTCTCGCAATAAGAGGTGGTTCTCGCATGATCTTCTCCCTATATATATATATATATATATATAACAAATAAGTATGGGGGGGGGGGGTTAGGTTTTTTTGGTGTGTTCACATTGGTTCTCACAACAAAGGTGGTTCTCAAATGAACCTTACCCTATATATATATATATAACAAATAAGTAAAAAGACGAAAATATATCTGACTTAACGATAGAAAATGGATGTTGTTAACGGGCCTCAACAACACATGGTTATCCCACATTACATGGGCAACAATATAGTAGAGGATGAAAATTCAACAGTTATGGACGACGCTCGTAAAATAATCAACAGAAGAAATTCTTCTTCCTCTGCATCTTCTGAAGACATCCCATTGCTAATCCCGCAAGAAGCTGATGGAGTGGATGCTTCTAATGGACAATTGAATACTAACGGGTCAAACGATTATCATGGTCAACCAAGTAGGACTTCTAGGACTTCTTTTTCTTTCAGGAAATCCAAAGTTGAACCTTTGGTTCCAGATATGCCGATGAGAGATTTCGTGGATGAACGACATGCTGTAAATCTTGAGCAAGAATCGTTCACTGGTGTGAAACCTATTGACAAAGAATGGTGGGAGAATCAGGAGCGAGGTAACCTGGTTGTTTCTGCAGATGAAACAGGACAAGTTGGTCCTCGTGTTGCTTGTCGTTGTCAGGTTAGCTTATATTCTATTTTTTTTTAATATTTGCAAGATTATTGTTGCGTCCTTAAGGTCACCAAATTGGACAATGCACATGCTTCTTTATATAATAAGTTGCAATTAAAGGAGGAAAGATGGGCGGATCAGCCGGTTGGGTAACATGTCAAAATGGCTAGGGTTGAAAAGGGGTCATCCTTTAGTACGTATTGAATCAGGCGGGTTCGGGTTGACTTGCAAAACCCTTTTTAAAACTTAATAAAGAATTAATGCATAATTATGATTACAATTTACAAAAACAATATATTGCAATCATAATCCAAGTATTCATATTACAACGCTTTAGGAGGTACTAATACCAAGTGACTCACGTGACGTAATACCGAGGTGCTAGCGTTGTAAAACGGTGCTAACCGAACAACGACCAAAAGCGTGAAACAATGTAAAACTAAAACACGAATTTCTAACAACAAGTGACTCACGTGACGTAATAGACTAAAGTACGTAAATTTAACTACAGGGGTGAAAATGTAAATTTACACTAAAAAACGTAATAGACTAAAGAACAGAATAGCTACTATTTCTCGCAATGTTCTAAATTAATATATATAGATAATAGATAATTTGTTTATTGCCTAGATTCTTTAGAAACATATCGTGTGCTGAATTTGCTACATGCTGTCTTTTAAGTGCCTATGTATCATTTTCTGGAAATAGTGAATGTTAATTTGTTCTTTTTTTAGAAACAAAAGTTTTAGTTAGTTTTCTTTTTTAATTTAAAATCAGTTTTTTTTTTCCCGATTTTAGGTTCTAAGGAGTGTCAGTCAATGGTCAGCTGGGACAAGTCAAGTTGAAGAGAGCATTCACAATTCTTATTGTTCCGTTATTGAGAAAGCTGAACACTTTGTGTACATTGAGGTACATCATAAACTCATTCGTCTTCAAGATCACCAATGTTTTTTGCATAAGTTAATTTTTATATACGTTTGCTGATTTATCAAAAACAATTTTGTTTCCAGAACCAATTCTTCATCTCGGGTCTTTCTGGAGATGAGATCATACGAAATCGTGTTTTGGAATCCTTGTACAGACGTATCATCAGGGCATATCATGAAAAACAACATTTCAGGGTCATTGTTGTTATACCACTCTTACCTGGCTTCCAGGTGAGTTGACTCGTTTTTTATAGTAAAATTTGCTCATGCAGCTCTGTATTTTTGGTTTTCATGTTTTGAAGTTTCGCAGGGTGGTTTAGATGATGCGGGGGCTGCATCTGTAAGAGCCATAATGCATTGGCAGTATCGAACAATATCAAGAGGAAACAGTTCTATATTACACAATCTATCTGATCTTCTTGATTCGAGAGTTCATGATTACATATCTTTCTATGGTCTGAGGGCTTATGGTAGACTTTCTGATGACGG
This sequence comes from Helianthus tuberosus, assembly GCA_030545235.1. Classification (NCBI taxonomy): domain Eukaryota; kingdom Viridiplantae; phylum Streptophyta; class Magnoliopsida; order Asterales; family Asteraceae; genus Helianthus; species Helianthus tuberosus. Next base: position 171,864,456 of record CM060424.1, on the reverse strand, counting down.
TCTTATCGCCTCTAGTCCGGTATACTCCTTAATTATAACTTCCATTTTAGTTTAATTTCAAGATTATAGCTAGTTCATTGTTATTTATAATTATAATATAATTTCCGTTTTAGTTTTTTTTTTAACAGCTCAGCTCAATAACTTCCAATTTAGTTTAGTTTCAAGATTATAGCTAGTTCATCTTTATTCTTAACTAGTATTTTGATTCGCCGCACATTGTGGCGGCTTTGAAACTTAAATTAACTTGATTTATACCGTCAAATATTTGATTCGATTCGTTTCCGAACAAAATTTATGTCAAAACGTAGACCAACTGAAATGCACATAATAATAATAATCACGAAAACGTATTATATTTGACTTGACTCATTACCGAGAAAAATTTATGTCGAAACGTAAACCAACTTGCATTTATACCGAAATGTTAGTGTTTTTTTAAGTTAAAGAACGGCACCGAGCGTTGCGGCGGCGTCGAAACGTAAAGTAAGTCGAATTTATACCGTCTAGTGAAAACGTATTATATTTGACCCAATTCGTTTCCGAACAAAATTTATGTCAAAACGTAGATTAACCGAAAACGTACATAAAAATAAGCACAAAAACGTATTATATTTTGACCCACGTACATAAACATGTCATTACCAAAGTTGAGGGGCCGTATGATAAATTTATAAAAGACCAGGGGGCGTAAATGAAATTATATGCGCCAAAAGACAAAAAAAACCCAACTTATTACTATTCCTAAGTCACCCTCAAGCCTCAAATGTTATATTAATAATTATAACTTCCATTTTAGTTTAATTTCAAGATTATAGCTAGTTCATTGTTTTCGTATTTATAACGCAGGTGTATGTGCATAGTAAGGTTATGATAGTTGATGACAACACAGTCTTAGTTGGATCTGCTAATATCAATGATAGGAGTTTGCTTGGCTTACGAGATTCCGAGGTAAATTATTAATCCTGGCTAGGGGTGTCCAAAATTCATTGAAACCGAAATATTTGCCCAAGCCGAAGCAAGTCGGCCTATTTGATATTCACACGGTTTGCTTCATGGTTCGGTTTTGCGGTTTAACGGTTCGGTTTGAAACTTGGAATTGACCACGTAAATAGAACCGACCGTTTAACCTTATATAAATATACCTTATTAGACCATCTGTAGTGGTTAACACCCCACCCTTGGGCGTTTTGCGCCATGTGGCAGCCCAGTCAGCAATGGGGCATTATGGGGCGTTTTCTAAAATGGGTGTAGTGGGGATGTGGGGATTGTGGGGCATTATGTTTGTAATAAAATTAAATAAAAAAAAACATTAAAAAATCTTATTGGACAAAACAAATGAAGCTGAATGTGATTGGTCAATTGATTCCCCCATTTGGAATGATTTAAAACACGTTGAGGGGCTTTTTTTGAAAAAAAAAAAAACGCTGAATCATGCCCAGGGGGAATGGCGTTTTCAGGCGTGTTTGGGGGCTTTTTTTGAAAAAAAAAACACGCCCACTACGGACGGTCTTATAATACATATAAGGAGGACATGAAGGTAATTTTACATAATTTTAAGACTTTATGTAATACAAATTTCAAAACATATGGTACAATCCTTTAAAACATATTGTTGACTTTCAAACCAATTACCACCACAATTTTTAAACAACCATAACTTTTTCATACGTTAAAATACTCTTTTTAAATTACACCAAAAAAACGAGCATTTTATTATCTTTAATTTGAGAACGGTATTGCTATAGTTATTTTTAATTTAAAAAAAATTAACATCTTACACGATTACCAATGTCTGTGTTCCCAGCCACATCACACAGGCACCCCTTTGTATGTGTATTATGTGTATTATAATACGATCATCTTTATCATATTTTATATATTAATACAACCTATTAATTTTGAATAAGAAAATAAAAAATCGGTTCAAATCCCCGAAACCAAACCGTCAAACCGGCCGGTTCGGTCTGACAGACCTGCCCAACCCAGACAGTTTGGTTTATCATTTACTGAAATTATACTTAGTTTGTCTCAAAACTTTTGTCAAAGCCGGCCAAACCAGACCATGAACACCCTTACAAATTCACACATATCATCATTAAAATTAAAAATAAATTAAGGTGAACGTTTTTTTTTACCCCAGATTGGAGTGCTTATTGAAGATAAGGAATTTGTTAAATCTTCCATGGGAGGAAAGCCATGGAAGGCTGGAAAATTTGCATTAAGTCTTCGCCTTTCACTATGGTCTGAGCACCTTGGTCTTCATAGTACAGAGGTTTGTTTAATATTTTACCGTTACATTAATAAAATGGCTGGTGGTTTGAAATTTTATATTTTTATTCTTTGCAGATTAACAAAATAGCCGACCCAGTGATCGATTCCACCTACAAAGATATATGGATGGCAACCGCAAGGGTAAGTCAAAAGATCGAGTCGTTCCAGATTTGTTCATGCAAATCCAAATAATATTTTAAATAAGAATTGACACTAAGTGAACATTGTTAGTCTCTAATCATGATACATCCGGTTTATTATTGACAGACGAATACCATGATATACCAAGATGTCCTCTCTTGCATCCCTAATGATCTTATACATTCCAGGTAATACCTCTGTGCCCCACCTTAACTTTTCTTTTTTTAGTAAAATGTCATTTTCGTCCCTGAGGTTTGGCCAGTTTTGCGACTTTTGTCCAAAGGTTTGTTTTTTCGCATCTGGATCCAAAAGGTTTGAAATATTTCCATTTTCATCCCGCTCGTTAACTCTCCATTTTCTCCGTTAAGTCAGGGGTATTTTCGTCTTTTTTGTTAACTTAAAGGGCAATTCGGTCTTTTTCACTTTATGTACAAGTATTCAAAACAAAACAAAGTAGGTAAAAAGACAGAAATACCCGACTTAACGGAGAAAAAATGAGTGGAGTTAACAAGGCGGATGGAAATGGCAAGATATCAAACCTTGTGGATCTAGATGCGGAAAAACAAACCTTTGGACGAAAGTCGCAAAACTGGCCAAACCTCAGGAACGAAAATGGCATTTTTTTTAATTCCTAACCCTAAGAGGTGGCAAATTTCGGTTTTGTTTTCTCTCTTTACGGGTCAAGTCGGTAAAATAAACAAGATCAGCTTAAATGGTAACGGGTCATAAGTAATAAAAAAAGTACCTCCTAATATCATTTTTAAAAAATTAGATTATGGTCAATTGGACAAAATATGTTCCGGGTCAATTTGACCCGTTACTGACCAGCCCATTTTGCCAACCTCTACATGTTAGTGGGATTTAATACTCAAATTTTAAAATCTAACTTGCAGAGCATCTTTAAGGCAATGTGTGATTGAGAGAAAGGCAAAACTTGGGCATACTACGATCGATTTAGGAATAGCCCCAAAGACTCTTGAATCGTATGAAGACGGAAATGTGAAGGGAATTGATCCGATGGATAGATTACAAGCGGTTAAGGGACATCTGGTTTCTTTCCCTACGGAATTTATGTTGGAAGAAGATTTAAGACCCATGTTTAAAGAAAGCGAGTATTATGCGTCACCTCAAGTTTTTCACTGAGTGATGAATATTTTGAATTTGATAACATAACATTCATCAATGGGGTTTCACCCTTTTGCGGTCAATACCGTAAATATTAACAACACCAGAAAGCGTGTGCTCTCTGCTCCCTTGTTGTTTTGGATTCTAGGGACGAGGTGCGAATAGTACCTAAAAGACAAATACACATAAGCTACGTTCATATATATATTGTATATCTGCCTATTCATGGCGAATTGCAGCTTGCAATCTGAACTGATGGCAAGTCTTCGGAGTTGGTTCACAATGGTCCACCAGATCATGAACCTTGATCACAGCCAGTGTAGCTCGTCTCTCACAGGCTTACCACTGTTGGTCTATTCAGGACATCCAAGCGGGTTCAAGTGACGAGAATTGGTTTTTTTGGGGTCATGGTGATGCTTTGTTTTGCAATACAGTTTTCACTGATGCACCTCTTGTAAAACATTAATGTTTACTTTGAACCATCCAATATATTATAGACACAATTCCCTTAAGATTTTGAATTTTTATGTTGTAATTAGATGGGCAACCTGAACACAATTCATCTATAAAAAAAATTAAATAAGCCAGTTCAAAATCCTTACGCGTTTATCACTAATAAACTTGAAAACCTGATAGGTTATATAACTTAGTAATTATGTATAAATCTTTTTAGCAATTTGCTCATATATACGACCGAGATAGATGTCATATTCAGTTTTTTCAATCAAATATCGCAAATATCTGATAGTCATACCATATTTAACTATAAGGCTGGAGCGTTTGGTATAAAGCCCCTAGGGGCTTTATCACGCCACGTCAGATCCACCTAGGCGCCATGTCATATGGGATGGGGGGGGGGGGGGGGGGGGTTAAAGCCCCTTTCTTTAAATTGCATGCAATGGTTTAAAGCCCCCTATTAAACAAATTAAAAAAAAAAAGATTTTATTGGTTGAAAAGAGGTGGGCCCCACCCGCACACACCTTTAATGCTCGTTAGCACCATGGTGGAGAACCCATAGCGCCCCCTTTTAACAAGAATGGGGTGGTTGATGGCGCCCCGGGGCGCTAAAGTTGGTGATGTGCCTGGCCTAACTAAAACCATTTCAAATAATAATTTTCAAACACATTTCCTTAATTATGGGATTTTATTTTTCTTTCCAAATTGTTTTGCATATCTCTAAATTTTTAGCTCACGAAACACTTCTTATAAATATGTCTAATCATTTTTAATAAGTCATCCATTATAAAACAATTATACTCTCATCTTACTTTCCGATATATTGTGGAGTTGCTAAGAAGCTATGGATCCACGTTCGCTTTATGTTACTACTTTTTTTTACATTGCTTTGTTTTGTTATGATTTGATTTTGATTATATATTTATGTTATATATAACTTTTATGTATCATTTTAATTTTTTTTTATAAGTATATTTTGAGATTATCAAATATAAAAACCATAATATCAGAGTACAAACATCTAGATGAAGTCACTACCAAAAACAAAGTTTCATAGTTTGCTGCCTCCACTACTCTTCAAGTTGTATGCATGAAAATAATTTAGTTATGTAAATATATGCATACATTATTAAATTATATAATTTTTATCCTAAAACCCATGTAATACATATGTTTATAACCTAATCTTCAAACGCATGTAATTCATAACAAAATTTGAGTAAAACTTATATCGGATGTAGATTAAAATAAACATGTTGCAACACTATATTCATAATATCATGAAAGACAATATTTTAAAATTACAAAAGAAAAACAAAATAGGTTAAAGCTTAATTATAATAACAAAATAACTAAAAGAAAAATAAAAACCTAAAGCCACCATATGTATACAATTGCTGCTTCAAGTGCTTTTAATTTAATAATTATGAAATACAAAAAAAGTTAAAACATCTAATAAAATAAAATAAATAAAAAATTATTAAAGTTTTAATGACAAGAAGTTACGATAATAATAAAAATTTCATTTAATGATACCATCAATCCGATAAGAAATCTTGAAAAAAAAAAAAATTCACCGCTATTTTTTATAGATTAAAGTGAAAATATAAAATAAACTAAATTTTAAATTTAATACCAAAACAAAATTCTAAATCACGAAAAGATAAGATAAACGAAATTTAAATTAAGATTGTCTAGATAAACGTGATATCAAATTTTTAAATATATATAAGAACTAAAAGAAATAAAAATAGATAAACGTGATATTAAATTTTTAAATACATATAAAAACCAAAAGAAATAAAAATAAATAAATTTAACAAAAAAAATTGGATTGTAGGAGATGTTGCCATGTGGCATTAATTGTAGTCTTTTATTAAAATTTAGATTAGATTGTTTAAAGGCCGTGTCAAGAATTGAGTTAGATTTGGAAGTAAACCGGGTCTAAACGTTTATCCGATTGATATGTACATTTTAGCATAAGCTAACGGATGATTTTAATATCTTTTTTATCTATCTTTCTTTTAACATGGTGTGAAACAAAATGATTCAATTTTTTATGATCTTCACAAATACGATCCTATAAATAAATTTTGTATTTGCTACTTGCTTTTTTCCTCTCTTTGTTGAGTTCATTAATGTTTTTCTAGGGTATTCATCGAATTCGTTTCGTATTATTATGGTCAGCTTACGACGCCCATGGCCTTATGGTCTAATCATTCGGTGTGTGCCCTCTCACAAAAGCAGTATGAGTTAAAATTGTAACTGTAAAATTAGCTCATAAAAAAGTTTATAATTCCAAAACACAATGTCAATAAATCAAATTATGAGAAAAAAAAAAAAATACAAAATGATCTTTAATAAGAAGATTGATTTATCTATACAGGCTAATAATGGGTCAGGGCGGGTGTAGGCTAATAATAATGGGTTATACTGTCACTAGGCCTGGCAATCTTTACCCAAACCCTTAGGTAGTGTTTGGTACGTAGAAATGACAAATAGAATGGAATGGACCATTGAGAGGGAATGAAGAAAAGAGTGTTTGGTAGGTCGATGGAATGGAATCGCCCATTTCAAAATGCATTCCATTCTCTCAAAATCATTACATCTGCCCCCTGTTTTTATTCCATTCCATTTCCTCTTCACCCTTCATTAACACCACAACTCGCTACCATTGCCACCACCCACCACTACCACCTCTGACCACCTTCGCCACTCACCTTTGCCGTCACCCACCACCATCACCGCTGTCACCACCTGTAACCGTCTCCACTCGCCGCCGTCTCTACCCACCACCACCGCCACCGCTACAACTACTACCTATGACCACCCACCATCGTCGCCCATCATTGACCACCGCCATCCGATTTTATTCCTTCGTCTTGTCTCGCATACCAAACAACAAAAAGTAATGGTTCATTCCATTCCCACATGGTAACCGAACAAGACATGGAATAGTAATGATCAATTCTATTACCTCATTTATTCCATTACCTTGCATTCCTTCATTCATTCCATTACCCCATACCAATCAGACCCTTAGGTTTGGGTCATTTTGAACTTTAAATATAAGCTCTTGGGTAATTTGGGGTTAGGTATTATTTTGAAGGAGGTCTAGATGGGTAAACAGAAAAAAATGCTTATCTAATCTAATGGGTCAAGATGGGCCATAAAAAACAGGAGGATGGGTTAATGCCCTAACCAGCCACAACCCAACTCCTCACTGTACAGTCAGATTGGGCTTAACTAAAAAGAGGAACAGGAGGATGAGAGTCAGGATTTTCGATACGCTGGACAAGTAATTCAATTTCTTCCTTCTCAGTCAGACTGGGTCTGCATTTGTCAATTAGGGTTTTTGAGAAGGTATTTTGACTATTTTATTCGTCATCTTTTCGTTCTGATTGGGTTTCTGATTAGATCTTTTAAGTTCATTCTTGTTGTTCGATGCTCATTAGTAGTGTGATGATATGATAATTTCATTTTGAATCATGTTTATTGGTTGTGAATTTGGGGATTATCGACATGAATTAGTTTATATTTTTTTTTTTGCCTGATTCAGTCTTGCACGCCACATGTTTGATAATATGTCTATGTGAGATGTTTGTTTTCTTGAATCAATAGTTGAACTCCAGATTTGTAGTTTATTGCCATTGGATCATGTTTAAATTTTGTTTAAGTAGTTTGATCATTTGGGCTGATGTATGAAGCATGTTGGTTGATCATTGCTGTAAACTTTTGAGGTATGCATTTTAAAGAAAAAAAAACATGTTTGCTTAGTGTAGGCACAATCATGTTTCATGTAAAGTATCTGCATTGTCTTAATTATATTTACAAGTTTCTGATACATGCATTTCCTTGAGTCCCATGCCCATGTTGTCATGCACTCCAAACATCTCTAAATAAACGTGGGTTACTAGATTTGTTCCTTTATTATTATTATTAGTAAATAAATAAATTCTTAAGTAGTGGCGTGGGTTAGTGTTTTAAAAAGAAGTATTTTGACTTTGAAGAAGTCAAAGAGATTGAAGGATTTCCATAATTCTTATTCAAAACAATGACACCACTGGCCACTTCTTGGCCTTTTACATAAGTCTTATACCATTTAGAATATCCTTCTTTACAGTATATGTCATTCCCTTAATAACTATCTTGTATGTCACTTCTGTACACTGCATATCACATTTATGAAATGGTGGTGCTTCTGTATCATCAAACCAACACCTTACTTTTAGTTTTAGATCACCTTTTTAAAGTACTGCAAGATTTGAAAATAGGTCCATGGAACTCATTTTGACTCACCTGTGCATTTGGAGCAACTTGTTATTCAATAGTACTTTTATTAGCACATCCATTTCCACCTCTAGTATATAACACTATAACAGTAGATCAGCATTGAAAGAACTAGATCATATTACCAAACAAAGGATTATTGTCCCTAGAGGTGCAAACGAGTCAAGCCTGACTAACTAGACTCGTGCTTGATCTCGTTTAACTTAAGAAAGCTCAAGCTTGGCTTGATTCGAGCTTTGTTCCTAAAGCACAAGCTCAGCTAGTAGGTTGTAGTTTTTCAAGCTTGTCTTGTCTCGGGCTCAGCCAAACAAAATGTATTACCAAACAGATTGCTACTCGGTTTTCTATTTTTTATAGTTTTAATTTTACTTTCTATTTCTTCTTATTTTTATATATTTTAAGTTTTAATTTTTATATTTTTTATATTTTTATTTTGTATATTTCTAAATTTTTAGTTTTTTTATTTTTTGTATAATTTGTATATTCTTTTAATATTTAAAAAAAAATCTAATTTTTTAAATTTTTTATTTTTTTCTATTTTTTTTATTTTTTTCTTGTTTTTTTATTATTTTTTATTTTTTTGTATTTATAATTTTTTTGTTTTTTTATTATTTTTTTCATCTCATCCTAACCCGTACCCATCCTGACCCAAACCCATCCTGACCCAAACTTATATACCCATCCTGACCCAAACCCACCCTAACCCAAACCCATCTTAACCCATGACCCAAACCCACCCAACTTGCCCACTTTGCCACCCCTAACTGTCACATCATCATGCTTAACGAGTTCGACTTTGCCCTAACCTAACCTAATTCAAATTCAAAATCGTGGGTAAGTCACACTACACACAAACAGAATTTCAATATTATTTCATGAAATCAGAAACAGAAACGACATTGTTTTCATTGCTGTAAAAACAGAAATTGTTGAAATAGTGATTGTCTGTAATGAATGATACTTACTTACAATAGTTTTTGTTTCTGTTAATTGTTATTAGTGTTTCAATGTCATCATCATCTGCTGCTGTACCGTCTGGTTCCTTGGTTATTTTACAAGAACTGAACTCATCTTCACCCCATTTTAAGGATGGGGCGTCCCTTAGGGTTACTGGAAAGTGAGTAACATCTTTTTTTGCTTTCAATACATTCATGCATCGTCTACTATTTTATCTGTAACTATCTTATATAAATTGTTTTATATACTTGAAATTTTGCTATAAGTATGCTTTATATATTATTTAACATAATTACCTACATGTGCAACCTAACAATCTCTATGTACAACGAATTCTAATGCGCCTCGGGCAGCTTTTTAGTGAAAAAAACGTGCCTCCGCTGCGCCTTATGTAGCAAAAAGTGCAAACCCTTGCCTCAAGTGCGCCTCACGCCTATTTTTAAACCAAGTTCTCTATGTCTTGCTTGGGGTAGAAGTAGGGTTTGCCCCCATCAGTCTCTTACCACCAGACCCTACGAATAGCTTCTGCTATGAGTGAGATTATCTGATATTCAGCCTAAACCAAGATACCTTAATTCTTGTTCTAGACATACAACCTATTCTCATTTTTCTTTTTTGATTCTAGGTTACAAGAATATAATGTAGAGACAGCCATTGCTGTTATTGCTGACGGAGGTGCCACCCTGGCAGTCGACACTCAGCACTTGAGACTCAACCTTCGAGTGGGTTCCCTCTACCAGTTCATCGGCGAACTCTCCATTCAACCAGATAATGAGGTACATAAGCTTAAGCACACGTTTGTTTATCTATATCATTCACAAACATGTAACTACAACCCTATAATCATGAGAACCCGTCACTAGAAAAACTCACAGGCCCCATCAATACCCTACTAACCCAGGTAAAACACAGGTCCGGCAACTGATCTTCAATGGGTCTACTGGACTTTAGGCGTTTGGCTGTATTCGAGCCAGGTTGAGCTCGAGCTCGTAAAATGTTTGAGCCAGCTCAAGCCGACTCGTTAATTTTTTATTGTCTATTTTTTTAATTTTTTTTTACACATATTGATAACATCAAAAAAATTACACATATATCTATCATAGTTGTCAATAGCGGTTGCTATGGTTGCTATAGCGAATAGCATAGCGTATACTCGTATAGGTCGAAGGTCGCTACAAGGTATGCAGCCATAAATAGCAGGATTTTCAATTTTTTTTAATTTAATTTTTACTTTTAAAATATAAAATATAGCTGGATTTTAGGTTTTTGTTAAATATACATGTAAAATAGCGTATAAACTAGGGTATTCTAATATAATATACATATAAAAGAATTTAATTTTTTTTTTCTAGTGTATTGCTATTTATAAAATAGCTCCCGCTATTCATCGCTATTCGCTATGTAGCATATGGTACTTTATCGCTATTTGTCACTATTCACCAAACAACTATGATATCTATGTGTATTATTTATATTTTCTAATACTTTAGAGACCAAAAGACATTTGAAAAGGATTATATGTATATTTTTTGTTTATTTTCTCATATTTTTATATGTTATTGATTAATGATTAATTAAACTTAAATATGTAAATACTTCAACTCCCTCCCACATACTTTTTATTTAATATATTTAAAATTAATTTATATAAAATAAAATAATTCGAGCCGGCTCGCGAGCTCACGAGCCGAGCCAGCTCGTATACAATCGAGCTTTTTCACGCTTTTTCCGAACGAGCTTTGAGCGAGCTGCGAGTTTTTTGAACATCCCTATGTATGACCACCAATTTGTATTTAAGATAACGAACAATAGAGTTAACATCGGTCCATTCTTTTAGTCGATTTTTGATACGTGTGTTGTTGGTTTGAGAAGCTGCATTTGAAATGTATATAGTTTCAGGGGATATTGAAAGCAAGAGTGGGTAGAAATGTAGACGGTATGGACCTTAATTTGTACCAACAGTCTCTGAAGCTGTTAAGACATTTTCAATCTGAACAAATCAATCATATGGAGCAGCTGCAATGAATAAAGCACCAAACCAATGTCTGCCCAGTAAGTATTATTATTCCATATGGTATCTGCAAATTTTCAATCTGTAATGAACATGTTTATTCTGATAAATGAAATTTCAATATATATTTTTAAGAAAGTCTTTGCGTTATATGATATGCTTTTCTTTTTCATTTTGTTGTTGTCTTGTGAGCAATTCAACTGATAATCTAGTATTTCCGTGAAGTTAGGGGTATATATGATAGAACGTAATTTGAGTGACCATTTCGACCCATTACCCAATTTGTAGGCCTGTAAATGAACCGAACGAACACGAACATAGGCATGTTCGTGTTCGTTCATTTAACTTTAACCGAACATGAATATGAACACGAACACGAACATGTAATCGAACACATTTTTTTGTTCGTGTTCCTTCATTAAGAAATCGGGCATGTTCGTGTTCGTTTATGTTCGTTCGTTTATAGCCTAAACGAACAGTTCACGAACATTAACGAACACAAACAAAAAAAATTAAGTGAACATATTTTAATAAACATAAAACATAAATTAATATGATTGAACAAACAAGTCTAATATATTACAGTTCATCCAAAAACACATCTAAATTAGGGTTCATTACTATTTAGTTATATTTATATAAGTAGTTAGAAAACCTAATATTTATATAAATATAACTATTTATGTATTTACTAAAAATTAAGCGAACGTTCACGAACATAAACGAATGTTCATGAACATAAATAATGAACGAACACAAGGTGTGTTCATGTTTGTTCATTTAATTAAACGGACAAATTTTTTTGTTCGTGTTCGTTCATTTATTAAATAAACTAACATAAACGAACTTCCCGCCGAACAAGTTCATGAACTTTCGGTTCGTTTACAGGCCTACCAATCTGCCTGTTACAGTTCCTACATATTCATCATCATCATCATACTCAGTAAATCCCACCAAGAGTAAAGCTAAGGTGAGGTCTGAGGAGGGTAAGATGTAAACAACCTTACTTCTACACCGTAGGAATAGAGAAGCTACTTCCACTGAGACCTCTGGCTTGATAGTTCCTTCATATTAATAATACTAAATAAAAACTTTGCAATTCGTTAAATCTAGGGTTGCTAAACAGGTGTTTGTGGGTTGGCGAAGCGAACCCGACATGAACCCAAAAATCATGTCACACGCATAAACCTGAACACGACACTTGTATTCGCGGACTAACACAAACATGACTTGTATAACCGGAACAATGAATTTAATCTTTTTTTTTCCTATTAATGCTTTAAAAATTTAGGGCTGCAAACGAACCAAACGTTCGGCGAACAGTTCATGAACCGTTCGGCGGGAAGTTCGTTTGTGTTCGTTCGTTTATTAAACAAACGAACATGAACAAGAAATTCCGTTCATTTAGTTAAATGAACAAACATGAACAGAGGTTGTGTTCGTTCGTTTATGTTCGTGAACGTTCGGTAACGTGTCCGTTTGTGTTCGATAGTTCATTAGTGTTTTTAGTTTTTACATTTATTTAAATACTTTAAAATTCCGACAAATTAAATATCTAATAAGTGTCAATGTATATACTATATATTCTAATCATGAACGATTGTTTGTGTTCGTTTGTTTCCATTTGTGGTCACTGTGACACCCGGCTTTTCAGGCCGTACAGTACAATTGTAACACGTGTTGCGAATAGATAAAAAGGCTGTATTTGATTGATTATGATGTTTATATATGATAAATAATGTGTTGGTAAATCCAAACATTGGTAAAAATTATGTTGGCAACGATAAAATAAACGCTTATCGCGTAACGATTAAAATGCGAAACGAACGTCGGTGACCACCCGATCAGTGTTAAAATTCTAAAAAATAGTCTGTTATGATTATAATAGTAATTTTAATCATATTCGTGAGGAAAAATAAATTAAAACATTAAGAAACTCTATTTTTCGAGTTTGAGCGCGTACCGCGCGATACTGCGCGTATTAGACAAAATACTGTCTACGCAGCCTGTCAAGGCAACTGGTAATTATTTTAGTAATAATTCAGTGTGATTATTTTTATAGAATTATAAAAATAATTTAAAACACACTAAAACGAGATTAAAACGCTAGATAAAATACCCGGTATCCAGTACAATACAAGTTTTGGCCAACAATTCATATATATATATATATATGTATTATATGCGTGCGAGTATGTGTGTATGGTGATAGATGGCAGCCATATATATATCTCTCTCTCTCCTCTCTCTTTCACCTATTGGATGAAAAATAGGTGGGTGATGATTATGCTTTCTTGAGAATCTTCACATATCTTCCAAAATCTCACATAATTCAAGTAAACATTTCAAAATTTACTCTCTTCCTCTCTCAAACATAAGCTGGCCGAACACCCCTATATTCAGCCATTTTTTAACTTTCCAACCTTGTTTTAAAGGATTCAAACTCATTACAAGGTGTTTACAAGTCCATATGGTGGTTTAGAAGTGATTTCAAGGTGTTTCAAGCAACAATTAAGTCCAAATCATCAAATTTTACTAAAAATCATTCAAGAACTTAAAGGTATAAAATTTATTTTAAAAACCTTGTTTTTGATTCTTGATGATCTTGATGATGAAAGAAGTTTCTCTTGTTCTTGAATTTAATCACAAACTTGAAATCTAAAACAAATGGGTTTTATAAAAAAAAAAAAAATTAAATGGAACTTGTGTGTGTATTAACATGGCCGAAAATGAGAAGATGTATGTATTAGAGATTGAGTTTTGATGTTATTTGATTTTGATTATATGATTTATGTGTGTGTATATGCATGCATGAACATTTTTTATATTGATAATTGTTGATGTGTAAGAATATATGCATATGTCTTGCATTTACGAATAAATGATTTGATGATGATGTGAAGTATGAAATGTTTGAATATTTGAAACATGAGTTAAATGAAGGTCTAGATGCATTCAAGTTCATGTAAGATGATTAAAACATGTTATGTATGCATTAGATGCATTTACTAGAACATGCATGTTGAAATATGATAATGAAATGATGATTTGAATGAGATTTGATAAAAATAAATTTTGATCAGAATATAAACACTAAAATAAGATTATTTTGAAGTGTTTAAATGATATATAGACTTGTGATAATGTTTACTAGCCTTGCATGTTGACTTGGTGCATTAGGGGTTGTAAAATATGTGAAATCGCATGATTTATGTGGTCTACAAAAAAAATGAACTAATCTGATTATAACCACTATTTTAATCAGTAAATAACATATATTGTGTTAAAATATCAATTCATTCCGAGTTGGGATGATTATAGTAACATTTAACACAAAACTATGCGTTAAAACCTTCAAAAATCGGCTTTTCGAACGATTTATATGAAACTGATTTAGATCAGTAAGTAAACTGATATTTTTGGTTTAAAAATAAGTATTTTAACCAATTTTAAGTTTACTTGGTGGTTGGTTGGTCATACGTGACTTCCGACGCTCAAAAACGTTACCGAATCGCTAAAATACACGTTTTTCAATAAACACTAGTATGGGTTATTTTTGGGTGAACTTTATGTGTTAAAACGTGTTATGTGATTTAAACATGTGAATGTGATGATATGTTAAGTGTTAACATGATAGTGCATGGAATTCAGCTAGGAGATGCTTAGAAACGTCACCTAGTTAACTTAGAATCTTTGAACATTGTGAACAATATTTGTTTTGGTCTGTATTCGATACTTGTGTGGATCGTGTTTTCATTAGACAATGTCATGATGAACTTGATCTAATTTCTATTGAAACAAATAGTATTATGGAATCTCATGAGTAATCTGAACGCTTAGTGCTCGCACCCCGATGTTTCCGCCATCGGTTGGGGTGTGACAGATTGGTATCAGAGCCATAACTATAGAGAATTAGGATAAGTAGGAATACTTTCCCTAGTCTATAGTTCTAGAAATCTTGACTCTTATTTGTTATTTAAGACTTATGCATTCTACTGTATCTGCTTCCTAGCAGCACATGCTCCCATTGAACTTACATGCCTTTCCTAAGGCTGAGACAATGTACACTTTATACTATGGAAACACTGTTATACAGTGTTTACACTTTGCACAAGATTTGCCCACAGGATAGGAGTGACACCCGAACCTTGATGGGAAATCTCCATATTATTCTAGTAGGCCTTGTCTGCGGATAAGGGCCCACAACATATAAGGTACGATGTTGTCAAGTTAGAGGTGGAACTCAGATCTTGACAACTAGTCCCACTCCTTAATGATTTTATGTCTCGCCAAACTCTCGTGACTTCCGATCAATCAAGTACATGAAATGACTAAAAGGACGAATATCATAGGCCTAACATCGATGACGTATTTGTCCAAGTAAGTCAAGACACACTACCTCAATTCGAAAGGGGTTTGAATCACTTTGGTTAGTCATCGTTCCTCTACCCGGAACAATCCTATGTTTTATAAGCCTATCTTGCTTTTATGTTATCTCGATTTCTTGAATGTGGTTGTATTTATGTGGTTTAAACTCGATTCTTCGTTTATTTTGAAATACTTTTACACAAATTTGCACGTTGTCCGCGATCTAAAACATTAATTCTAATCTCAGATCGAACTAAATTTATGAAGTCTTATTTCATGTGTAATCTATGTGGTAATCTTGATTGACTATTGTGATGTGATGAGTTGTTGCGGGTATGAAACGCTAAGATGACATGGAAGTACGAGACAGAAGTGGCATGTCCGAAGCATGGTGGATACGCCGCTGGTACTTCTTATATATAAGTGTTTCCGGCATGTTACCAACTTTCGTACCAAGTGCCATACGAGATTAGTGTTTGCAGACCAGTGTGGAAAGTCTATGTAATCTACGGAATGTCTATGCAATCTATAGGAAGCCTATGCAACCTATAAGCAGACTATGTAATCTATGAAAATTCTACTTGTGAAATCTATGGAGGTCTATGTAACCTACGTGAGCTCTAAAGCTATTCGTACAGCATAGGGGAATCTACGTAAGAACTAATGTGTGCTCTAGCATGTTATATGTTGATCTTTTGTGTTAACCTGCTGAGCTAACCTATGTTAATATTTTGAGTTAATCTATGGTGAACTGCCAAGCTAATCTATGTAATCTATTTGAGCAATCTATGCGAAACTATCTGTCAACCTATGATATATGATGATGATGATGAGTACATTGTTATGTGTGGTAATTGCGACACGTAACATGACACCGAGTACGGGGTAAGGCGATGTGCCCGAAGCATGGTGGATACGCCGTTGGTACTTCCTATATATAAGCGTTTCTGGCATGTTGACCGAGCTTCGTACAACGCACCATGCGAAGGTCGTAAATTTTGGGATGGTTCAATCTAGACTCTTAAATCTATTGTGTGTGTAATCTATATTGTGAGATCTAGTGAACTTAGACTTATACGGTCCCGTCTGTTGGATCTATAGATGTCTGCTCGTAGAACATCTAACACTCTCAGGAGATCCCGAGAATCGTCAATGAGCTTCAAGGATCAAACACTCTACCATCCTCTGCGGACTCCAAGGCTGAGAAACAGAAGCCTGCCAAGTTCAACTACAAACATTTCATCTCTTGCAACCATAAGCCTTTCACGGGCAGTGATGGGGTAATTGCTATGCTTGAGTGGTTCGACAGCATCGAAGTTACCTTCATCAACAGGGAGTGCCCAGATCATTTGAAAACCAGGAGTGCGACTGGAATGTTTCAAGGCAGAGCATTGGAGTGGTGGTCGAATGAGATAAACATCCGTTCTAATGAAGAAGCCTATGCTCTTCCATGGGCTGGGGTGCGTGAACTCATGATGCTCGAGTTCTGCCCTCCTCACGAACAACTGAAGCTTGAAGAAGAGTTTTGGCACTTGAAGCAGATTGGTGATGATAATCTGGCTTATACTACCCGTTTTAAACAGCTGAGTCTTATCGTTCCCCACTTGGTTTCGACTCCTAAGCGAATGATAACCAAGTACATCAATGGCCTACCTTCTGCTATGCGTGATTCCATCGAAGCAGCTCAGCTAGAAACTATTGAGGAAGTCTACCGTCTCGCAGCTAGTCTCAACAACAATCGTGTGCGTGATAAGCAGTTTGCTACCCCTGCTCCTTTGAAGTCTGCAAATCAAGTCACTCAGCAGCCAAGTGGCAGCAGGAACAAGAAACGGAAAACTCAGGGTTCGGGATGTAATGCTATTACCCCTGCTTCTAACCCTGCTGTTCCCGAAGCTAAGAAGCAATACAATGGGCCTCATCCCAAGTGTGCAACTTGCAACTACCATCATCCTGCTGCTTCTGCATGTCGTCTGTGCACCAACTGTAATCGTTATGGTCACACGACTCCTTACTGTCGTCAAACTAACCCGGCCCCACAAGCTCAGCAAGCCCCAGCTCAAGCAGCTTTCCCAGCACCTCCGTAGAACCCAAGGTCAGTCAACGCTGTTCGTGCATGCTACAAGTGTGGAGATACTACCCACCTCCGTAACCAGTGTCCTCAGCTGAACCAGGATCAGCAGCCAGCCGCTCGTGGACGAGCGTTCAATCTAAATGCAAATCAGGCTCGTAATGACAATAACGTTGTCAATGGTATGTTCCTTGTTAATAACCTTTATGCTTCGATTCTATTTGATACCGGTGCCGATAAAAGCTTTGTGTCCGTGGAATTTGAGTCTTTGATAAACTGTACACGCTCCAAGTTACCTGAGTCATTCTCTGTTGAGGTCGCCAATGGTAAGTCGATTCTTGTAAAATCTATCTTGCGTGATTGTTCCTTAATTCTTAACGATCACGTCTTCCCTATTGATCTTATACCCATGAGGTTGGGTAGTTTTGATGTTATCATTGGCATGGACTGGTTGCGAAAGAACCATGCCGAGATTGTTTGTCATGAGAAAATTGTTCGTCTTCATCTTCCCTCTGGTGATGCTTTGATCGTCTATGGAGACCGACCTTCAAAAGGAATAAGGTTAATGTCATGCACACAAGCGAGCAGAAGCTTACGTAAACAGAACCCTACCTACTTGGCCCACGTGGTGGAACAAAAAGGCAAGGGGAAGAGCATAAGCGACGTTCCGGTGGTGTGTGACTTCACCGATGTCTTTCCTGAAGATCTTCTTGGTCTTCCCCCTCCCAGATCTGTTGATTTTCATATTGATCTCGTACCTGGTGCGACTCCTGTCGCCAGGGCTCTTTACCGTCTTGCACCTTCTGAGATGCAAGAGTTATCTAGTCAACTTCAGGAGTTGCTCGATAAGGGTTTTATTCGTCCAAGTACCTCCCCGTGGGGTGCTCCCGTTTTATTCGTCAAGAAGAAGGATGGTTCCTTCCGTATGTGTATCGATTATCGTGAACTGGATAAGCTTACCGTGAAGAATCGTTATCCGCTTCCTCGCATTGATGACCTATTTGATCAACTTCAAGGCGCGTCCTGTTTCTCGAAGATTGACCTATGTTCTGGATATCATCAACTACGTGTCCTCGAAGATGATATTCCTAAAACTGCATTCCGTACTCGATATGGGCACTACGAGTTCGTAGTCATGTCGTTTGGCTTGACCAACGCACCTGCAGTTTTCATGGACCTAATGAACCGTGTGTGTAAACCCTATTTGGATCGTTTTGTGATAGTCTTTATTAATGATATTCTTATTTATTCTAAGTCTAAGGCTGATCATGCTCGCCACTTACGTCGTATGCTTAAACTTCTGCGTGGTGAACGTCTATATGCTAAATTTTCTAAGTGTGAGTTTTGGATTGACGAAGTGCAATTTCTTGGTCATATTGTTAGTAGACAGGGTATTCATGTTGATCCTTCGAAAATCGAGGCAGTGAAGAATTGGTGTACGCCTAAATCCATGACTGAGATTTGTTCTTTCCTAGGATTGGCGAGTTATTACCGCCGGTTCATCGCGGATTTTTCAAAAATCGTTGTTCCTCTTACTACGCTAACCCGAAAGGAGAAACCTTTTGTTTGGGGTTCCGAGCAAGAGAACTCCTTTCAGACCCTTAAGAATCTTTTGTGTAATGCTCCTGTTTTGACTCTACCTGATGGCAATGACGATTTTGTGGTGTATTGCGATGCGTCGAACCGTGGATTGGGCTGTGTGCTCATGCAGCGGGAAAAGGTTATTGCTTATGCCTCTCGACAACTCAAAGTGCATGAGAAAAACTACACTACTCACGATCTGGAGCTTGGTGCGGTGATTTTTGCGTTAAAGATTTGGCGACACTACCTATATGGTACTAAGTGTGTGGTCTTCACCGACCATAGGAGCCTTCAACACATCTTTGACCAGAAGGAGCTGAACATGCGACAGAGGCGTTGGGTGGAATTGCTAAACGACTACGACTGCGAAATTCGCTACCATCCTGGTAAGGCGAACGTAGTGGCCGACGCTCTCAGTCGTAAGACTCATGTCAAGGCTATTCGTATATCTAGTGATTTGCATGCTTGTATTCGCGAAGCTCAGTATTCATCAGCAAATGAAGGAAGTCTAGAAGAAGAAATTCACGGCGCTAGGATGGACCAGCTCGAAACTAAATCTGATGGTCTGCAGTATTATCTAAATCGCATTATGACCGAGGCTCACAAATTCCGTTACTCTATCCATCCAGGTGCCGATAAGATGTACCAGGATCTGCGTGCAACTTATTGGTGGCCTGGCATGAAGAGGGACATTGCTGTGTATGTGTCTAAGTGCCTTACCTGCTCAAAGGTAAAGACTGAACACCAGCGTCCCTCTGGACTCTTAGAACAGCCCAAGATCCCAGTTTGGAAATGGGATAGTATCGCTATGGACTTTATTACTAAGCTACCCCGTACCTCTAAAGGTCATGATAGTATCTGGGTAATAATAGATCGTTTAACCAAATCCGCTCACTTTCTTCCCATTCGTGAGGATTACAGATTGGAGTAACTTGCTCGAGTCTATACCGATGAGATTATAAGCCGTCATGGCATACCTTTAGACATAATCTCCGACCGTGATGGTCGTTTTACTTCACGTCTTTGGCAAACCTTCCAGTCCGCTATGGGTTCACACTTGAATGTTAGCATGGCCTTTCATCCTCAGACGGATGGACAGACCGGGCGCACTATTCAAACCTTAGAGGACATGCTACGTTCTTGCGTCATCGACTTTGGTGGTAACTGGGATGTACATTTACCATTGATAGAATTCTCGTACAACAATAGCTACCATTCCAGTATTCAGATGGCTCCTTTCAAAGATTTATATGGGCGAAAATGCCGATCTCCCCTCAGCTGGCATGAGGTTGGGGAAAAGCAATTCACTGGCCCTGAGATTGTTCAAGAGACAACGGATAAGATTCTTCAGATCCGTGATAACTTGATCAAGGCTAGGAGCAGACAAAAGAGCTATGCTGACAATAGGCGGAAGCCTTTGGAATTTGCTGTTGGTGACCGAGTTCTCCTCAAGGTATCTCCCTGGAAGGGAGTAGTTCGTTTCGGAAAGAAGGGAAAGCTTGCTTCTTGTTATGTGGGTCCTTTTGTGATTCTTGAAAGGATCAGCAAGGTAGCATACAAACTCGACTTTCCACAAGAGCTAAACAACGTGCATCCAGTGTTCCATGTATCTAACCTACGGAAATGCCTAGCTGACGAAGGATTTCAAGTTCCTCTTGAGGACTTGCAAATAAACGAAGCTGTTCAGTTTGTGGAGAAACTGGTCGAAATCATAGATCAAACTGTCAAGCGTCTGAGTCGCAGCAAAATTCCCATCGTTAAGGTTCGTTGGGAAGGAAAGCGTGGTGCCGAATTCACTTGGGAGTTGAAAAGTGACATGAAGGCCAAGTACCCGCACCTCTTCGAACAGTCTACTTCTAAGATTTCAGGGATAAAATCTCCTGAAGGAGGGGAGACTGTAACGCCCAGCGTCCCTGAACTTTAGACATTTGGCAAGAACAGTCCCTGAACTTCTAATAAGCTGTCAGTTTTAGTCTCTATGGTTTTATAGAGATGATTTTTTGATACTTTTGGTGTGAGTATTGTTGATACTATGATGCTTGACTCTTTATTCTAGATGCTTGATTCTTGACGCTTAAACTATGAAACTTGATACTTAATCTAGATACTTGACTCTTGATACTTAAATCTAGACGCTTGATTCTTGATACTATGGAAACTAGATTCTTTATGATTCTTGACACTTGATACTTGGACCCTTGATTCTTGATGCTTGGGAAACGATGATTCTTGACCCTTGAGACTTAAATTGGTGTTTGACTCCTTAGACTCGTGAAACTTGATTCTTGGTTGAACGAGAGACTGGAGCCTTGTCACTGGCGGAATCTATGTAACTTGGAAACTTTTGGTTTGAAATGTAATCTAGATACTTTACCCAAACTATTCATAACACAACGCCTAACCTAACGCGTAAAACGAATCAAAACGGGAACGCGGAAAAGATGGATTGGCTAGAGTGGTCGTCCGACCGGATGACCCTCCGATCGGATGACCACCCGGCCGGATGACCAATCGACCGGTTGACCACCCTATCCATCTTACACCGCCTTAACTCCCTTCCTCGCTATAAATAGGCCTGTCACATCACCATTCTGGGTGATGTGACAGCTCTGCTCGACCAGACACGTGCACTCTTCAATTCTCCATTTTCTTGCTGATTTCGGTACGTTTTAGGCTAGATTATTGTACGTTCTCAATCTACATATCATTCTCTACGTGATTCTCACTTGAAATCCTACTTTTCACCGTTAAATCTCTCGGATCTGAGCTCTTGAGGATGATGTCATCATGAAGGTTGTACAAACTGACATGTGATGTCATTCTAGGCAAGATCTAGCTCGGATCTAAGATGATTCATGCGTTTTTACACTAAATCTAACCTAAATCTAAGCTAAATCTAGACTTTTCCTATAAAACTTGAACATCATCATCTTTTTTTCGGAAGGAATCGGGTTTACACTAACTGTAGATCTAGAGTTGGTGTTGATCTAAGTCCTTACCGGAAAAGACGAGCAAAACATGAATTCCGACATAAATCCGTCAGAGACAGGCGACTGGCCGGACAGGGGTGGTTCCCACCGATCAGAACGGTTGTGAGCTGATAGGTTTACCGTTGTCTCAATACGTGTCGTACCGTCACCATTAAACTTGAAACTTATGATTTTCACAAAAATTGGTAACCAAGAACAAGGGTCGCCCGACCGAGCGGCAGCCCGATCGGACAGCCGTCTGATCGGACAACCACCCTATCAGGTGACACTCGTTCTGAAGTCCTTTAAACACTTGGTAACTTTTCAAAAAATATGGAAGTCTTGATCTAATGACAACCCGATCGGACGATCGAGCCACCATCCGATTAAGGTGACCTTGGGTGCCGACCATTCGGAGCGAATGGCAATCCGATCGGATTACCATCCGATCGGACAACCATCCTTTTCACTTATGTTTTTCCACACGAGAGGCAACCCGATCGGATGGCCATCCGATCGGGCAGCCATTGCCACCTCACAACACAAGTGTCACCCGACCGACTGACCATCCGATCGGACAGCCATCCGATCGGACAACCAGTCGATCCGGTGACTGGTTTAACACCCGATCCAATTTTGTTACTCTGCTCGACTCTTATCCTATTGTAATCAAATCAGGCTAATCTTAAAAGAGCTCCCTTTGATCCAATAGCAGTTTATACTATTAACAATCACTGTGAGTATACTCGATCCCCTTTTACTTTAAACTTTTGGGGTGTAACATGTATTCTATGAAACTTAAACTGGAATCTTGAAACTTATACTCTATCCTATGTGAAACTTGTGATTCTTGATTCTTGACTATTTGTGCTATGTGACGTTTAATCCAGAGTGTGTAGTTCCGCCTTAACAATAGTAGCGCTATAGGAGATGCACCTCTCCCATTATTCTCGGGGGGTATTGTTAGGAGGATTCTAGTTTACCTTGAGTCTTGGGTAAACACTAAGGCATCGGGATACTTGGGCTATCACTGCGTGGACTGCGACACTAGCATGGCTGAAACTAATTTATTGTTTACACTATGGATATAAGTTGTTTTAACCTATTATTCTATTATCAAACTTGTATACTCGCCAATACTTTTGTATTGATATTTTAATACATGTTGTAGGCTGATAGGATGCTTGGATGTGCATGGAATTCAGCTAGGAGATGCTTAGAAACGTCACCTAGTTAACTTAGAATCTTTGAACATTGTGAAAAATATCTGTTTTGGTCTGTATTCGATACTTGTGTGGATCGTGTTTGCATTAGACAATGTCATGATGAACTTGATCTAATTTCTATTGAAACAAATAGTATTATGGAATCTCATGAGCAATCTGAACGCTTAGTGCTCGCACCCTGATGTTTCCGCCATCGGTTGGGGTGTGACAAATGCCAGGGATGGCAGGAGTGGTCCTGAGAAGAAGACTCGTGGTGTTGAGCAAGGAAAGTGCGCCAGATGTGGCTGAACTGGACATGTGACTTGCGAGTGCTATGCTAGGAGTACGTCGGAGGGAGTTGTACTTGAGTGATGCTTCGAGTGTGGTGAGCAAGGACACATCAAAACAGACTGCCCGAAAATGAAAGGTCAGAATGTCAAGGGAAAAGATTTTGAGATTAGTGCTGGGAAGGCACGTGACGATTCTGCTGTTGTTACCGGTATGTTATTGATCAATAACCATTCTGCATTCGTACTTTTTGATACTAGGAGCTGACTTGAGTTTTGTTTCGAAAAACTTTGAACCATTTCTGTGTTCTTCAACAAGTAAGCTAAGTAAAAAGTACTCGATAGAACTAGCAAATGGTAAACTGATCGAGACTAGCGAGGTTGTTCGTGGTTGTAGTATTCAGTTAGATGATCATAGTTTTAGTATCGATTTATTACCAGTGGAGCTGGGGAGCTTTGATGTAGTTGTGGGAATGGATTGACTATCCAAGAACGAAGCTGGGATTATTTGCTCGGAGAAGCAAGCTAGGATACCTCGTTCTGATACTTGTGAGGCGGTACTTGTTCACGGAGACCGATCGTGTCGAGTGTCGTCAGTGTTATGAAGAGATTCAAGCTGTTGCGAAAAGGCTATCCTGCATTCTTAGTTAACGTGGTGGATACGAAGACTGAAAATAGGGAGATTGAAGAGATTCCTATAGTTCGCGACTATCCGGAAGTTTTTCTTGAAGACTTACCTGGATTGCCCCCAGCGAGACAGGTCAAATTCTGAATCGATCTGGTACCCGGTGCTGCATCGATTGCAAAATCTCCTGATAGATTAGCACCGTCAGAAATGAAAGAAATGTCGAATCAGCTTCAAGAACTACTAGACAAAGGTTTCATTCGACCAATATTTTCTCCTTGAGGTGCACCTATTTTGTTTGTGAAGAAGAAGGATGGATCCTTCAGGAGGTGTGTTGATTACAGAAAGCTGAACAAGTTGACTATCAAGAATCGATACCCTCTACCGAGGATTGACCATTTGTTCCATCAGTTACAGGGATCTAATTACCACTCGAAGATTGACCTACGTTCAGGATATCATCAGCTGAAGATTGTTGACGAAGATATTCCGAAGACAGCTTTTCGAACACGATATGGCCATTACAAGTTTCTAGTCATGCCTTTTGGCTTAACTAATGCGCCAGTTGTCTTTATGGATCTCATGAACAGAGTATGCAAACCCTATTTGGATAAATTCGTGATAGTATTCATCGACGATATACTTATCCATTCACGAACCAAAGAAGATCATGAGTATTGATGTGTACAAAATGCAACATATAAATTACATCAATTGTGGCATAAAACTAACCCTTTTTAGTACTAATGTTGGAAAAAAGTGTGTTTTTGTCTTCCTTTTGTATTTTTAGGATTAAATGAGCTCAAATGAACAAAAGAAGCAAAAAAGGCAACTAAATCTAACATAAATACAAGAAAAGGAACAAACGTGGCATGCCCGACCTCCTCGACAGCATCTTCCCAAGCAAAACAAGAGAACAGAAGGCTGAACACGCCCCGTGCTCACTGAGCACGGGGGCGTGCCCAAGAGTCTGCAGAAAAGACAAAGCTGTAGAAGCTTCTATTGCCTACCACGGGGCCGTGCTCAGCGGACACGGGGCCGTGGTCAACTATAAGATTCGCAGAATCCAGGCAAATCTTGATAGTAGAGATACGCTTCTGCACACGGGGTCGTGCCCAGCGGACATGGGGGCGTGGTCAACTAATGCAGACAAACTGTAATTAATGAAGACAGAGAAGGAGGATGGACACGGGGCCGTGCCCAGTGGACACGGGGCCGTGCTCGGGCTGCTGTTCAGGCTATAAATAGGGGTGCTTGGCTCATTTGCAAACCATCCCTTGGCACACCACCTCTCTCACACTTCACCCACCACCCACCACCATCACAACACCATCATCCACCACCATCATCCATTGTCCATCGTAGAGTGTGTGAGTCGTCTCGGGATCCAAGATTGATCGTAAGAGTTCTTGACAATCAAAGGCCATGTTTGCCTAAGTCTCTTACATCACTTGGTGAAGACAAGTGTCTAGTGTAATACTTTTTATTTTTAATCTTTTCGCACTTTTTACTTGGTTATGTATTAATGACTTTAATAACTAGTTTCTTATGTTGAAGGTGATTCTTCCTTATCGTTTGTCCGTGGTGTCTTGGCATGATTTTACTGTCTATATAAAATAAAAGATTTTCACTATTCATATCTCCACGGTCTATATGGAGATATGTTGGCTACCTAGTCGGGGGTTAAGGGAACGGTTTGGTAAGAGTCTTGCCTTGTTCAGTGTTATAGATCCTGCAAGGACCTGGGTCAAATTTAGTAGGACCTCCTTCAATACCCACCGGTATTAGATGGCGGGGGTCCAAACTATTTGA